>CM072821.1:2875814-4304361 GCA_036937905.1 Salvia rosmarinus
TATATATATATATATTGAAATCACATAAGAATGAAAATTTTGATAAGAAATAAGAATAAATTGTAGCATTGATAATGCTAGATCGAGTGACCAGATTAGATCTATATATGTTGTGATTAATAACAAATTATGCAATGATTTTAAAAGGCAGGAGAAATAAAAACATCATATTAGTAATTTAATTTTTGTGTATCGATTATTTCCTAATTTTATGGGATTTTGCATCATCTTTTGCGCTTGACTTAATTTATATCACACACTTACTAATATGTAGAACATTAAACATATTCGTTGCACAAATATTTGAAGTGTTTATTACATCATTGTTATATTTTAGTAGTTAATTGTCGCTTGTGAATATTAATTTTTTGCATATACTTTAATCTTTAGCACATATTTAGCATATCTTATGCAGAAAATATTTATATATTAGATGATATCAAATTCCATAAAGATAGGAATTAATAGATTTCTATAATAATAAAATTATGAAAATATCCTCAATAATTTATCCCGTAACAATAAAACATAGCAAAACTAGTTATGAATAATAACATACACAATTAATTTGGTCCATCGATTTAATATTATTAAAAATTATGATTTATTTATATTCCTTACCAATATTTTCTTACTACGCCATCCACTCCCTATATATATAATCCGTCACTAATTAATCGAATCTACTCACAAGATTTTTCAAGACTCAAACGTCAACGGGTTGGACTTATTAGACCAATTAAACCTTTCTGACCACAAGACATGTTTTTCGAATATAAAATAGCGAGAAATACTGATATGATAATTTTGAAGATAGGAAGATAAATATGAGTGGTTGTTATGTGTACAAAACTACAAATTGGTTGGGTTTTGTGTGCGTATGTATGTTATGGTCGACCTCATGTATTTAATACTCTCTATAGAAAATATAAATTTGGGTTGGATATGTTGATTCAATATATGATTTGTATCAACTATCAGATATGTTAAATTGTCAATCTAATAATAACAGCAACATGATTATGAAATAGTATACACTAAAATAGCATAATCAATAGAAATTCAAAACATAAGACATGCAAATTCAATTGAGTGAAAAGAATCACGTTTATCAATTGAGAAACTGAAATTGAATTTTGTGTTTTAAGTTTTCCTATAATTACAATTTAATTGTGTTCTCGTGTTACACGCTTGAAATAGTCACCCTCTGATCTTATAAGTGGTATAAAAATGAAAACTGTAATTGTCTGGCTCTATATATTAACTTTAAAGTTTGTGTTCGTCGATACACCGAAATATATTGATTCTTTCGGTCCAACAGCTTTCGATTGGCCACAAACATGCGTGTTTTTTTATCGAGACTGCAACAAAAAAACAAAATACAATTAATAAAATGACAAAAATCTTTTCTGTTAATTCTTTGGTGGAATTAATCCACGAATGAATGGTTTTCGATGCGTACGTATAATTGAAACAAGGATTTTCCAACTGTATATTTCACATGTTGAACTAAGAGCTACACACATTTAAATTACACCAAATCTTCACTGTTACTCTATCTGTTGGCTTGGAGTTGGAGGGATTCAGCCTAAAAGGAAATTATTCGTCTTGTGAAACAGTGTATTATTTATTTATTTTTCTTTCTAGTTGTTGTCAGCACAACTTCTGGAATGATCCGTGACCTTTTGTATCTTTTCGTGTAACAATCAAATTTTATGGCCTGTGGTCCGTGGGCAATGGGGTATAGAATAATAGTATTAATCATATTAGTAATGAAGATGTGACAAAAGAATAATTTACATGGTGATTAATTGCAAAGTCCTAGCTAGCCGACTTATTTCACGTTTTATATTTATTTCTCTTGGCCTCTTGGAGATTATGGGCTGGGTATTTGGTGGGTGGAAAATTATTACTTATATCAAGAGATTTATATATGCTAATGTGTATCAATTTATAAATATATTCTAAACTTCGATCAAAAGAATATACTCTAGTGTTACATAACTTTTTAGCCACCTTCGTGCAAACGGCCGGCAGAGCCGCAGAAATATCTTTCATTAAGAAACAAAATTGTTTTGTTGATTGTTGTGTGTGTTTTTTTTGGTTTTATTTATTATTCTTCTTTGTTTTATTAATTAATACAATCACAAAATTGTAGTTCACGTTTCCATATATAAAAAATTGTAATTCGTTCTGACACAAATTCGGTTCATGTTTGCACGAAAACACTCGTGTAATCGTGTATACGTACAGCATGTGCCGTGTAAATAATGCGGCGCAAGTTGCGGATGATTTTATGAAACGCGCGGATCATCCGAAGAATTGCCGCAATTCTGGGAAGTTTCAGATTTCGAGGAAAACCTAGTGTTTTTCGGGTGTAATCGACGTTCCGAAAAATACACATTGCTTTGCAATGATTGATGGCGGATTTCGGGCAAATTCCATCGTTTAGAGTGTCAAATTCGCAGTTTAGTGTTTTTCGGGGTTATTTTGTAATTTCGGATTTTTGTTTGGGCCTTTTTGACATTTCTTGTATTTTCGGAGATTAGGGTTAGTATTTAATCTCCGTTTGTTTCATTTCGTTGGCAGCTTTTGACATTTTTATGAAACCAAGATTTATCTCTTATCGTCAATTCTCGGTATTCCTTTGAATTAACGAGTTTTTGATCTTGTTCTTTCTGTTCCACGCACGCACACTGCATCAGTAACTCATTCGTCTAAACATGCAGCGAGTGCGGGTCGTACATGTGTGAAATCTACAACATGTATTTATTGCAGACCCTGTTTAAGTGAGCCACTTTGTAAGACTACATTTGTAACTTTCGCTTAAATAAAGATTATGTTTTTAAAGTTGTGACTAAATGATTGAACATATTTTCACCATCTATTTTGTGGTATTTTTGGTCTACTTTGATCTCTAATTTGAATTGATTTGGTTCTATTTGGAATTGATTATGCACATGCTGTTTTTTAGGTTGAAAATGGATAATAAGAAAGTTGTAGGAATTTATGAAGGTTTTTATAAGCATTAAGATGGAAGACTATTTTTGGACCAAACCCATCACAAGAGTGGTATTAGAGCTAGGTTAGTATGCTGTTGCACCCTCCACATCGTGGGCCTCGTCACCTAAATCAGCTATACAAATCGCTAGATATGATGATGCCTCAATCTTAAACATCGTTCTGGTAAATTAAAGAAACATAGAAAATATTTAAAATATTTTAGAACCCGAGAAAAACTACTTGATGTGGAGTTGTAACAAAGAGATTAATGGTGCAAAAGCAGTTGAGTGTACTCAAATATGGGATATGGGATATCTATTTTGTTCAATTCTGTTTTAACTTATCTTGTGTAATCATATATGTGATATTAATAGACATGCACGGTTTTTTTGAACGGCGGTTCGACCTAGGCCCGGCCCGGCGGTCAACAGTTCGCCCCGAACCGGCGGTCAACGGGCCTGAACCGAAACCGTGAGCTAGGGCCTAGGGCCGGGCTCGGTTCACGCGAAATCGGACCGGAACCGACGGGCCTAGGGCCGAACCGGCGAACTAGGGCGAACCGTGAACTAGGGCTGAGACGAACCGGCGGGCTTTAGAGTCGTTGAACCGTGGTCCGCCCTAAACCGGGTTCCAACGGCTAAAACGGCTCAAACGGCTATTTTCGATTTTCACCCCAAAATCACTCCTATAAATATATCCATCATCCTAACTCTATCCTCACTTCAATCTCTCATTTCTCAACCTTAATTCACTCATTTACATCTAATTTTCAAGCTTTCAAGCTCTCATTCTCACTCTCAAACTCAATCTCTCAAGTTCTCAAGCTCTCTCAATCTCTCATTCTTCTTATTCTAAACTCTCAAACTTTCTCACTTCATCAATCATCATGTCTTTCTTTAAACGATTAAACAAGGGAAAGGAAAGGCCGTCGATGAAGGAGCTCCAGTGAGGAGGAGACATTCCAATTCCAACTCAACGTTCACGAAGGGCCTTAGCGGCGGAGGAAATCTCAAGCGAAGTTGCGAAAGGTTACAAGTCAAGAAGATGCTCGATTTGTTGAAATGGTGCATCGAATGGAAAGAAGTCCCAATTTCGGTGGCGTGAGGCTCGAACGACCAAGACGACGAAGAAGAAGGCGACGAAGAATATGACGACTTTGACCAAGATACGCCACAACCACCAAAATCAAAGGAACTTAAGTCCGACGCGTTTTGTGAAGCACTTTAGGTACGTAATTTTTACGTTTCTTACAAATTAGTTTCACAATTTTAATTTCATGTTCATAGTTCTTACAATATCTTGTTATATTTTCTTTAGAAAGTGGAAGTGTTAGGCTAAGCACCTCTTCCCGACGGTCGAAAGAGATACGTTGCTTATTGCAACTATTGCACGAAAACCTACAAATGGATCGAGAAAGGAGGTTACGGAACGCTCAATAGGCACATGGAGGTTCTCATCCTCATGAGTATGGAATATCAACGAACCAAGCTCAAATTAAAACCCTTCTCAATATTCTACAACGGTGCGTCCACTTTATTTAAATTTGATAAGGAAAATATGAAGATGCGATGGCTAGATATTGTGCTATGGAAAACTCCCTTTAATTATGCCGATAGAGTTACGTATGAAGAATGTTATAAAGAGGACTTGGTCCTAATGCATGCAAAGTTAGTAGAAGTATTATGCTTAAGAAGATTAGGAGACAATGCATGGAAAAAAACATGATTTAAAGAAATATTTGGTTCGTTTAGGTCATAAAGTTTCTATTTGTGCCGATGTTTGGACGGATGCTTATAATAAGAATTCTTATATGGGTATTACTTGTCATTGGATTGATTGAAATGGGTTATGCAAAAACGTTTAATTGCTTTTCGAGAGTTTGAAGAGCCTCATAATGCTTTAGGTATTGCTAATATTATAATTGGTGTGTTAAATGAGTATACTTTGATTAATAAAATTTTTCCGTTGGTTTTGATAATGCTTGCAAACACCGCTAGTATTCCTCAACTTATTGAAGCATGCATGCACCTTCTTTGAAGGAAAATACTTTCATTCTAGATGCATTTGTCATATTTTAAATTTATGTGTTCAAGATGCACTTAGTATTTTTCAAGAATCCGTTAGTCCTATTAGAGATGCTATCAAATGTTTGCATGTTTCAAAAACTTATGGGAAGAAATGGCAAAAATATTGTCGTATAAAAAATATTGCTTATACATGTTTCAAATTGGATGTTTCTCATCGTTGGAATTCTACTTATGAAATGCTTAATAGTACTATTTCATATAAGGGTCATTTATGTGATTTTTTTAGAAAAGAGTTTACATCTATTCAATTACATCTTAATGAGTCTCATTGGGATGCTTGCATGGATTTATATCGATTGTTAAAGGTATTTCATGGTGCAACGAAACAATTATCGGGAGTTTATTATTGTACTTCCGTTATGGTTTTAGAACATTGCATGCATATTGCCATGTCTTTTCGTAGTTGTTTTAGTAAACCATCTTTATGTGGTGTAATTTATTTTATGGTTCAAAAGTGGCTAAAATATTTTAGGGAGATACCTACAATATTTTTGCTTGCTAAGTGTTTAGATCCTAAATGGAAATATGATGGTACTTGTCAAATGCTTAATGTTTATTATGATGCTTTTAGGCAAATGGATTTTCAAGGTGCTAGTATAGAAGGAGAATTAGTTTATTTTGATCTCCCGGATGTAGATCAAATCAAATATAATCTTGAAAAGAATTTAAGAAATCTTTTTCAAGAATATAGGTCGAAATATGGTAGTGATGATGATATTCAAACTCCACCTCCTTCTTCTATGATGTCTACGATTAATTTTCCTTTGATATGAATGAGTTTGATCCTTTGGTGCAACAAATGACTTCGATGTACCAAAATAGAACATTCGAAAGGCCGAGAGGACAAGGTAATAGTGAATTAGATATATATTTGCAAACTCCTTTTGTCTTTGGTGTTGAAGATAGCGGTCCTTCGATCGATGTCTTGAAGTGGTGGTCGAAGAAAGAGGAGTACCCAATCCTCTCAATCATGGCAAAGGAGTTATTTGCCGTCCGGCATCCACCGTATCCGTTGAACAAGCATTTAGCATTGGAGGACTAATGCTTGATCAAAGAAGAAGCAACATGAAGCCGCGAACATTGAAGCTACAATGTTGCTCGATGATTGGTGTAGGGCGACCTTAGAGCTCAAGAACCACAATGGGAAGATGGTAACGAGGCGAAGACGAGGCCTTCACCGAAACGGATCGATCGGAATCGGGTGCGGAGACGGAGTAGAGCATTTAGAAATTAAAAGAACTACATGGACTTTGATTCCTCTATGATTATGAGGATATGTAGGCAACTCAATTTTAGAAATTAAATTGAGCTCAAGTCCTTTATTATTATTATTTTTCATCCCTATGTAAAAGTCATAAATGGATTTATGTAATTTTACTCATCATTTATTAAAAATGCAAAGTGTTGACACATATTTTATATTTATACGTATTTTAACATCACTTAATTTTCAACCTTAATTCACTCATTTACATCTAATTTTCAAGCTTTCAAGCTCTCATTCTCACTCTCAAACTCAATCTCTCAAGTTCTCAAGCTCTCTCAATCTCTCATTCTTATTCTAAACTCTCAAACTTTCTCACTTCATCAATCATCATGTCTTTCTTTAAACGATTAAACAAGGGAAAGGAAAGGCACCGATGAAGGAGCTCCAGTGAGGAGGAAACATTCCAACTCAACGTTCACGAAGGGCCTTAGCGGTAGGAGGAAATCTCAAGGCAAGTTGCCGAAGGTTACAAGTCGAAGAAGATGCTCGATTTTATGAAATGGTGCATCGAATGGAAAGAAGTCCCAATTTCGGTGACGTAGCTCGAACGACCAATTTCTATATACCGTATATTTGAACATTTACATACAGTATTAGAATACGAATCGAATTGTAATTGAAAAAGTTGAATCGGATTTAATGGGATTGGTTTTATTTTTCACTTTACAAATTTGCACGGTCATTTAGGGCATTTTGTCAAATAAATGGCGTTGTTTGTCGAAGCCATCCGTGAGCGCGACGATTGAATCGATCGATCACTCTCTCTCTCTGCCTCTAAGTGCCTCTCACTTTTCGTCTTCAATGGGAATTCGGGTTAGTGTTAGTAATACTATTAGCAAATTCTTACAAACATCTTGTGCATTGACGTCAAGATTCACTACATACCTAACGTATACTTTTAGGTACACTTGAGGCATATTGTTTGTCTCACATCTTCTCTGCTTAGTGCACTTGCAAACTCATCGCCGCCTTTCTCTCGCCATTTTATTACTTTACTTGGTTTGCAACCGAACACCAAGCACATTTATTGTTGCGTTTGATTTTGCCATTGATTTTCTATGCGAAGAAGTTACGCACGATTCTTCTTTGTAACATCGTTGTTTGGCGTGTTATGATTATCATAATCTGACGCTTCCTTTGGTTAGTGCTAGGGTTTTGTGATGGGACAACTATTATTTTGTTCCCTTCGTTTGGGAAAGCGTCTCTTCATTTGAATTTTATTCTTCGCCTCTGCAGTTTCAATAGTTTGATTGCACGCGTCGTGGTTAGGATATTTTGTTTAGGCGGCGAATAGAGTAAATATGATTTCCATTTTAAGATTTTGTTGAGTGTTCCTTGTGTTTGTGTCGATCGATTCTTGTCACATTTCTTCGTCATTCAAATATCTATTCGTTAATTTTGAGTTGGATCTTTTGTTTTGTGTATGGGTCCGACGTTGTACGCCTCATCGCTCATATGGTTAGATCAAGTCTTTGGGTTAGACCTTGTGCCGCGTGTCAATAACACTGTAAATGATACTCATAGTGTATATTAATTATAAGATATAAACGGATTTATGTATAGAGGTCTCAAGCAATTGTTTTCCTCTATCTTTGTACTTAATATAAACTTACCTCTCACTTTTAGTTACGTATCCTCAATTTTAGAAATTAAATTGAGCTCAAGTCCTTTATTATTATTATTTTTCATCCCTATGTAAAAGTCATAAACGGATTTATGTAATTTTACTCATCATTTATTAAAAATGCAAAGTGTTGACACATATTTTATATTTATCGTATTTTAACAAATGCAAAATGCAAAGTATTTACAAGTTCAAACATAAAAAATCACTTACAAATTTAAAATATTTACAAGTTTAGTAGTTTACAAATTTTACAACTTTAAAAATATTTACAAGTTTATTAAACTTTAGACTTAAAAGTTAAAAGTTAAAACTTAAAAGTTTGTTAAAATCTTGGACTTTGATACTTGTTGCATATTTGATTGAATTTTCAGAAAATTGAGATAGAATTGGAGATTTTACCTTCATAAGAGTTGAAGTATATCGCGATACGAGTTCGTGGCGCAAACGGATCGAAAATCGGAGCTCGGACGAGAGAAATCGGATCGATACAAAATCGCTGCTGTGAACAGGCCGAACCGCCGGGCCGGCCCTAAACCGGCGGTTCGAGCCGAACCGGACCGCCGGCTCAGGCCCGCCCTAAACCGCCAACTAGTATGTAGGGCCGGGCTAGGCCGTCACATTTGAACCGCCGGATCACGGTCCCGCCCTAAACCGCGGTTCCGCCCGTCAACACGCTCTAGATATTATTGAGATATTGATAATAGTATTTAACAAATACGTATACATATTTGCATATATAACACTCACATTTAAACTCATATTTACGCATTTGATCAAATTCCTTACTAATCAAGCCAGATTAATTATTTATAGCGAAAATGAAGAAAAAAATTTAACTTAAACTATAACAGACAAACTTCATGTAAATATTTGTAAACATTAAAAAGTAAAGTAGTATGTAAACATCCTTTTCTCTCTAAGGGTTAATTGCAAAATTAAGACACACAAATTGGTCCTTTTAGCAACTTGATCTATTTTTTTATTATATATATAATTTCAAATAAAAACCTTATTAATTTAAAGTAAGAACGTAAGAACCATTTTTAGCCATTAGATCGCGAAGATCTACGGTGATGCATCACTTTGCTGGATGAGTGCATTGTGCACCACCCGGTTCGAATCCAATGAACAACGAAAATTAAATTAGTGCAATAATTTTCAAGGAGAATGCATTGTTCTCATGTTTGTATGATAACAAAAGTTTTTATAATAACCCACCCATATATATATATATGTTTATATAATATAACTATATACATGGGAGGGTTAACTTAAAAATCATTTTTATCGTGGGAATGTGAGAACCAAAAAATAATGAATTTCGATGTAAAAGTTGATGAATCCGCTGAGAAAGTTATTGAATCCAAAAAAATAGAATTTTCGTCTCTCGTGGGATTCGAACCCAGTTGAAAAGTCTCAAATTTTTAAATTCAATAACTTTTCCAAACGAATTAATCAACTTTCATACTGAATTAATTTGATTATTAGTTTTTAGGATAAAAATGGTTCTCATTTGAACCGATATATATAGAGTTAGGTTCAAACCCTAACTTTCATACATAATTCATTTGGTTTATTTGAACTTAACTTTCTCTCTCTCTCTCTCTCTATATATATATATATATATATATAATTTGTTCTTCATGGAATTAAACTCAGCCGACGACAATGATTCATCCAACAAAGTGATGCATCACCGTAAATCTTTATTTGAACCTTCTCATATGTATGTGCATTAGAATTTATTTCTTCTGCTGCTGCTGCTTCTTCTTCTTCTTCTTCTTCTTCATTGTGTGTGTTAGAACTTATTCTTATTCCAAAATGTGCCAAATTTTTTGTTATGTGGTTTTCTTTTCAATCAAATCTTCCTGTATATAATTAATACTTCCAATATTTGACCCGAATAATACGATATTCTTCTTCGTAGGCGTAAAGTATAAACGAGCACTTAATTCTCAACTCTCAATCATTCCTTTCAAACTGTGAAATTGAGAGCCCCGTAAAAGAATAAAAAGTAAAGCAAAAGTAGTTGTATTTAGGAAAGAATGCTGAATGTAGAACAACAAAATGTACGATGGAGCTAAAGTTAAAAGTAGGAGAAGCGTAATCCATATATCCCAAGTCACGAGATAAGCAAAAGTTCACGAGTATGTCTACCCAAAATCAAAAGACGGCTAACTCCTCCAAATGTCGCTTCATCATTCATTTCATTTCATTATTGTGGTCCATATATTTTAATGTCACATTTTTATTACTAACATAGAAATCGAGATTCAAGTATATTGCCAGTTACTTTGTTGAGATATGTCTGAATTTTGCAGAAATAATTAACTAGTGAATTCAGTTGTTTGCCTTCTTTGTAAGTTGGTAATAGTTAGTATCACACGAGATAACGGGAATTACCTTAGATAGAAATAGAATATCTTACGAAATACCTCAAAGAAGTTTCGCTAAATTTCAAATTATAGGTTTTGTAGATCTTTGGGTTTAATTAGTAGTGACAATTTTGAGAGATACGGAAATTAAGTAGCGTATCTTTCATATGTATCATAAAACCTACCTAATTAACATTTTTTTCTCTAAAAATTCAAGCTTAATATATATATATATACCCTAATTAAATAATCAATTAAAAACTTAAAATAAAATTAAATGAATTAGGGATAAAAAAATCCTAATAAAAGATTATAAAATTAAATTAAGACATAAGAAAATGAAACTGAAGAAAAAATGACAAAAACTAAAACAAAACAAAATAGAATAAAATAAAAGTGAGATAGAGGATCACAAGTAAGAATTTTATTTGCTACTTATTTGATTGAGATCACAAATTAAGTAGTTTTGCTAGCTAGTAGATATTCCCACTGAAGACTTGATAATATTTGCATAAGCTGCTACATCACTAAGTTTACCTTTTCATTTAAGATTTATTTACATATAAATGTTGTCCATGTCGTATAATCCATGTATCACTACTATATTATAGATCGGCACAAAAGATTATTCTTGAAATATTAATTAAATACATTGCTAAAGAAACTACACACTTTAGGTATTGAAACACAAATTGAATTACGATAATAATTAGTGAATATTGTCTTTAAAAATGTGGTGCTTTCGCCTCTCCGTGGACAGCCGCACAAGTATCATATCTGGGACAACCCTACCACATTCCCCAAACAGAAGAAGAAAATGTAATTCTTGGAATTATTTGTTATTTTTTATTTACACGTATATATTTAATATTTTCAACCAAAAGATTGCTATTTTATTGCTTTAGATTGATTCTGCCCTTACGGAATTCTGTCATTTCTTGATCAATAAGTGTGGAGTCCACACATAAATTATTGGTAGTTGGACACTTGTTAGAAATCAAAATTTTTTAGTACGTATGAGGAACAGGATCCTAATAAAAAGCATGAACATTTATGAAAACCAGGGGCGTATATACTTTGGTTGTTTCCTCCTGAGATCTACCCTAGCAAATTATTTCAGATTCTATTGCTATTTTCGTACATCTATACAAGGAAATGCAATTTTATACTAGGGATCAGCCGCTCTTAATACAATAAGACAGCACCGCATAAGCAAATATAACAGAAAACTAGATTTACTTAAAATTTGGGACAAACTAATGGTAAAATGGGTTTTCATGATCATAAGGTCACATGTTCGAACCCCATTAATGTCTTTTTAGGTCTGAGTCAATCACATCTAGTTTTCCAAATGCAGTTTACCCGTTTTGTGTGGTTTGCAAGCTATTGCACAGAACCGTGAGTTTTATTCAGTGCGGTTTTTCAAGTATGGTTTACCTGTTCAGTGTTCAGTGTTGTTTGCAGGCTATTGCACAAGATCGTGAGGTTTATTCAATGCGCACCGCAGGCAACGACCGCAGATTCTCATGAAATAATAAAAAAAAGTAGTTCCTTTTAACACGGCAAGATGATTAAATGAGGTTTTAAATATAGAGGATCAACCTAACTCGAAGATAACTTATAGAAGATCATAAATTTGAAATCTCATAATTGTTACAAACATTTGTTGCAGAAGGCAGCTTCTAATTTGGAGTGAACATCTATTAATTGTTAACTTTAGGCTGTCCTCCCCCTTTTCGAAGAAGTAGATTATTAAACCAACCTTCTATGACACACTATTCTAATTCTAAAGTTGAATATACTTAGAAGTCGAATCTATGTTTATGTACTAGTAAAAAAGAATCAAATTTTATTTTGTGTTCCGGAATATTATATATATATAGAAATCATGCATAATATTTTCTTCTCTAATTTTTGCAGCTGAAAATCTTCTGTATGACATACTACACAATTATAAAAAGTACATGCATCCACTTACTTATTGACGAATACTTTAAATATGAAAAAAATACATATATCTTCTACCAATTTTTCTTTTTAAATTTAAAGAAAAAAAGAAAAAAGAGAGAAAAAGGAAACAGAGTAAGCTAGTTAGGTTGGAGGTGGTGGGGCATATCTTTCAGATAATTCCTGGTGGTTTAGAAGACAAAGTACAAAAATGAAGCCCGTGAAGGTTGCATGTGATGGTTAAAACTGAGCTGTTTTAATCACTTCATTTCTCAACTTATTATTGTAGACCCACACCCACTCACGTGTATTTTTGGCCTTTTATATCACATTTATTTACTGATTCCCTAATTATTCCTGGAAGCATATTTAGGCACAAGATGCAGATTATTCAATTCTCTTCACACCAAGTTGCCAACCTTCATCTCAAAAATGGAAACTAAATGTCTACTATTTTGTTATATAACACGAGTTCTAGTAAATTTGATTTCAAAACTAGTATGGAGGTAAGTAAGTTCATTTACACCCACTTATTAATAATATAACACATCAATGGTAATGGTAAGAGAGAAGCAAACATGGTTTGACACTTTTTCCTTCAGTTTAGAGTACTAAAGTAGATGATATATAATTCATAATCCCTCTCTGCATGTATATAGTATTCCAATTTTGGCTCTGCTATGTTGTCTGTGTTAGTCTGTGATTGGGCAGTATTTTATTAAATTAGGGCTCCTTAATTAAGACATCATTAACTAACCTCTTCAAATCAATGTGTTTGCATGAACAATTGCTACAAACAAACTATGTTTGCATATGCCAAAATCGGACCATTTATTGAGCAGTAAATCAAAATCACAAAAAGGGATGCCAAACATTAATTACAAGAATACAGTAGCAATAGAACAAACACAGGTCCATTGTGAAACGATCTTTTGCTCATGTCCACAACACTTTCAAAATTTTCACTACCCTTTAACCTCATCTCTCTCTCTCTGCTATATAAACCATCACCTCACCTCCTCTGTTTCCATGCCTTAAGTCTCAGACTCATCCACATTTCATCCCACCTTCTCCTCCGCCTCCGCCTCCACCACGCCCCGGAGTAGCCAAAATGAGTGGCTTTACCTTCAAAACTTGCCATTCCTGCTCCTGATTGTGCTTCTCATGTGGTGCTCCCACATGGAAACTTGCAATGCGAGAAGAGTAGGCTGGCATTGGAGGAAAAGTCGAGGCATCGTGTCTTCTCTTTCGAAGAAGAAAGGAAAAGCTCATGGCTCCAGCCACCATAATAGCAATGGTAGCAAGTCAAAACAGAAAGCTCCATCTCCCAAGGCGGCAGCACCGCCGCCAGCTGCTCCTATTGAAACTCCGCCACCCAACAAAGGTGAAGAGAATGCCCCTGATTCCACGGTCTTTAATGTGTTGGATTTTGGAGCCAAAGGTGATGGAAGCACAGATGACACTAAGGTAAAAATTGTTATAACATGAATGCTCTGTTTTCATTATTTTTCTAATTGGCCAAATTTCAAAAGTTGTCTTAAATTCAAAAGTTCAATTATAGTTGATGAGTGCATTTATTACATTCTTACTTAACTCCTTTAGTAGAACGCTTACAACTTGAGATTCCTACCATATCAGCAACTCAGGACAATGTTTATTCCTATTGGTCTCTGCTCCTTAGTTTCATTTATTCAAAATAAATTAAAATAACAGAATTCTGTCTATAAATTAAAATAATATAATTAAATCTATAAATTAAAATAACATAATTAATTTATTCGAGTGCCAACTAGTAAAATATATGAGGAAGATCGATCCATATATAATTTCTAGAATCGAGGACAAAAGTTAGGTGCTTGTGACAAATAACACATTTCCAACTGTATTATATGATTTAAAAATGTACTCCCAAAAGCACAATTAATTCCCAAATATATTGTTTTGGTAGCTGGTGAGACTACAAACTGACAAAGGAAATATACAGGAGAATCAGGAGGGTCCATAAAATTATTCTTGTTACGGCAGTTTATTCCTGATTCCAACATTTATCCTGCTCATAAACCAACAAATGTTTCAGGTTAACTATAATGTCTAAAAATAAACAAATAAAATTACATAACTGATTAATTAATTTGATGAATAAATTTCAAATTTGTGCAGGCATTTGAAGCTGCATGGGCTGCTGCGTGTAAGGTTGAAGCCTCAGTGGTTAACGTCCCAGCAGATTACGTATTTCACGTCGGTCCCATTTCATTTTCCGGTCCATACTGTCAACACAACATTGTTTTCCAGGTAAAATAAATAAATAAATCAAAATTGCCTAATTTCCACAATAAATTGTGTTATTTTTTCTTAAGATTTTCTAAATATATTGCTGCAGTTAGATGGCACGATCATTGCTCCCAAGAGCTCGAGCCCATGGGGCTCAGGCTTGCTACAGTGGCTTCAGTTCACGAAATTGGTGGGGCTAACGATCAAGGGGAGCGGCACCATCGACGGCAATGGCGCGGTCTGGTGGCAGAGCGCCCCCGACGACGATCCCCTAGATGACCAATCAAAATACATCGTTGCCGTAAACGCCACAGCTCTGCAAAAGCCTCCGTTCCTGTAATAAAGTTTGATCACTCAATTATTCACTTATCGCCACATTTTTCACCTTGTATAACACAAATTTCTCTATTTTCAGGAAATTAGTAGCTCACTTGGAAAAATGCCAAGCATTAAACCAACTGTAAGTGGTTGAATTTTTCAACTTTTTTGTTTAAGTCCTCTTTTTGAGTAGCTAATTGAATAGATTTTCATACATGCAGGCACTTAGATTCTACGGAAGTTTCAATGTAACGGTAACGGGAATCACAATCAGAAATAGCCCACAGTGCCATCTGAAGTTCGACAATTGCATCGGAGTATCCGTGTACAATTTCACGGTGTCATCGCCCGGAGACAGCCCCAACACCGACGGAATCCACCTGCAGAACTCCAAGGATGTGCTCATTCGCAGCTCAAATCTTGCTTGTGGTAAATAATTAATCTTTTATCTAATTCTATTAATTTTCATAGTTATCCTGGACTGATTTGTGATCCATCTTACAACAATCTTATCCTTGAAACCAAACCACTGAGAAATCGACACATATTCAAGCAATCAACCGATGAACCCCTGGCCTCCTCTCCACACCATTTAATTTGGCCCCCAGTTCAGACAGATACGTCATTTTCTGACCAATAAAAAAGGAAATGCGGGAACATGTGTTGACAGGCCCCCACAAAACAAAAGAGACAAAAAACATATACCTCAAAACAGCATTGAGATTGAGACAGGCTCGTGAATTAGTTGTCCAATCCATTCTATAACAGATTGCCGTTTTACGCAGGGGACGATTGCGTGTCCATACAAACAGGGTGCACTAACGTATACATACACAACCTCAACTGCGGGCCGGGCCACGGCATCAGCATTGGCGGGCTCGGCAAGGACAACACCAAGGCCTGCGTCTCCAACATCACCGTCCGCGACATTGTTATGCACAACACCATGAACGGTGTCCGCATCAAGACCTGGCAGGTAATTAACGGGCTCCGATGAGGTTTGCCCAAGCGGACATGTTAACTTAAATTTGATTTTTGTTGCAAAATCAGAAGATATTAAAAATATATTCCCTATGGCCCTTAATAAATATACCCAATTATCAAAGCATACGTACCAAGGAAGCAGATGATTTCACTCATTCTACTCCTAATTATTGCATATAGAACTTAAAATGTAAGAATTTGTAATGATACATAACTTTATTATTGAATTATGAAATATGACACTAATTTGGGAACAAAATTTATTTCCAAATAGGACACTTATTGGGAGACGAAAGAAGTAGTAATTTAGAGACATGATCTTTTTAATCTATCTAAAATTAGAATTTGGTCAAAGTTGGGTAATTTAAGGCTATTATCCCATTATATTAAGACGAATGGTGACTCCTTGCAGGGTGGGTCGGGATCGGTGCGGAACGTGCAGTTTTCGAACATCCAGGTATCAGAGGTGCAGGTGCCGATCGTGATCGACCAGTACTACTGCGACAAGAGGAGTTGCAGGAACCAGACGGAGGCGGTGGCTCTGTCCGGGATCAACTACGCGAACATACGGGGAACGTACACGGTGAAGCCGGTGCACTTCTCGTGCAGCGACAACATGCCGTGCACGGACGTGACGCTGATGAACATACAGCTGAAGCCGCAGCAGGAAGGGTACCATATGTATAATCCCTTTTGTTGGCAGACCTTCGGGCAGCTCTACACGCCGACCATCCCGCCGGTTGATTGTTTGCAGATCGGGAAGCCGGCCAACAACCAGATTCAGGAGACGACGATGTTTGCTGAAGAGAACTCTCAGAAAGGAAAGGAAAAAAAGTATTTTATTCCTGCAGTTGGTGCTTAAGTTGGAGTGGTCGGCGAGGATTTGGCTGGCCCCTGAATTCGCACCCGTTAGATGTTAGTGATGAGATGGGTGAATATGATATATATTATAGATATTAGTAGTGTTAGATTACACGATTTGTTGGTTTGTTACATTTACATGAGCTTTGTGTGGTGTGGAGAATGTGTAAAGTGGATTTTGTTTGTAGAAGAAGAGTTTGAGATAAGATGAGGATTTCTGTGTGCAGTCTTTGCTAATATCTGCCATGTAATTAAGTTGTATTATAAGTCACTAAATATAATAGAATGCGAGATTTGAGAAATGGGGGAAAAAATGAAATTCCAAACTGGTGTGTCATGATTTAGCTATGATATTTTTGAGTTGAGGGCTTAGTGCAAGCCCAGAAAGCCAATTTACAAAGTTGCGTTAAAAGAAATTGTTTCAATTTTATCTTGGTTTCATTGTACATGCTGCATAAAAATTATAAAAAAAATAACTTAAACTCTATCGATTATATAATAATCTATTAATTTCTGTAGCAGAAAGTCCTTTTAAAAAAAATGAAAGTATATGAGCTCACGAAAGCCTATTAGATGTCGTACGGTCTCACTACAAGAGCAATTTAGGTGTTTGGCTAAGATTATTTGGGAGAGTTTATAAGCTTCAACAATTTATAAAATGTGATGTTTCAAGAGTTTATAAATTATTAAAGTATTTGGATAACTAAATTTATAAGTTAGAGATAAAATTATGAGTTAGAGAGAGAAAATTTAAAAGAACTAAAGTTGATAGAATATATGTTAGAAATAATGAACTATAATAAGGTTATTTTGGTTAATTCATTGTTGCTTATAAGCTTATGAAAAAATAAGTTGAAGTTGAGAAATTTATATTAGAAAACTTATAAGTTATTGAAAATTATTTTCAGAATTATTTAAAAACTTATTTTAACAAACAATTTTCTACAACTTATAAATTAATTTGAGAAGTTCATAAGGTCAACCAATCACCCTCTTTTAACTTGAGTCAAATTGGGAATGCTTTCCGATAATGTGCTTATGGGTCCATGGGCTGTGGCCCAAGAAAGACCCTCCAAAGTCCAATCTCTAGTTATGACGTAGCAAAATACATATGCGGCCGCCCGCAAATCATTTCTAGTCTCCCAACTTTAATTTGAATTGTTTAGCTCCTCCATTCAATTTGTCTGTAAATAATATATGAACTTGTGAACCCCCTAAACTTAAAAAGGTCGTTGTTTGAATTTTGAACTCCTCAGCTTAAATGACAAACAACCTCACCTCTTCAAATTGGTTAGGTTTTAAGTGAACAGTATTTTATGTATTTTAGAAGGTCATTGTGAATAAGTGTATCCTGAACCATATATGTATGCTACCTGCAAATCACAACTCCCTTATTGTTTTCTTATTAGCTTCTCTCAGTCTACTCACAAATGTGTTATGAATAATTATTATTCCTATAGTAGAAGCATTCCGATAGATGACAAGTAAACTATACTTAGAAAATCAAGTATGAAAGACTCAGATTTATAGAAGAGTTAATGGAGTTCGAACCTGTAATCTTTTGACCACAATAACCAACTTTATCACTACACAATTTTAGTTTTGAACTTTATTATAGTGGTATGTCACCTACATGGTAAAATTAATGCCTTATTATTGATTTGTTATTATATATGTAACATGAACTGTGTAAATATATCTTCTTAAACTTGCCAACCCCAATAAAAATAAACTGAATTAAATACAGATCTAAATTCAACCAATTTAAAGCATGAATGTGACATTATTCTTTCAATGACATATAGCTCAATAAAACATGAACAAGATCCTTGTGTGTGTGTGTTGGCCTAGTGGTAGAGTGGTTAACGCTTGCGCCAAAGGCCCTGCTCAAGTCCACCGCGACGCAGCCTTTAAAATTTATGTATTAATTGACAAAAAAAAAAAAAAAACATGAACAAGATCCATGCCTTTTACAATTCGTAAGCCAGCTTTCTTTTATTCCCTCCGCCATAACTACTCTACTACCAAGAGCATGCCGTCTAATAGTTGTAAAATGTAAATAAAATAAAAAATCACATGCATTAGTCCGACTCCTATCATACTTTTGTTTCGATCAATTAGAAAACATGGAAAAGAAATTTTATTATGATTTATTGGCTACGAGAAAAAAAAAACGAGTGCGACCAAAATGTAAGAAGATCGAATTAACTGCACATGAAGAACAAAATATACAATTTCTTGATAATATTGAGAATTTACATCTATAATCTAACATGTAGAACTGCATACAGCTCATAAAAATACACATATAAAATAGATTCATAGATCATAGTCCCCAGAGATGATTAGGCATAAAAACAGAAAGGGACAGGGTACATAAGGATGCAATTAAATAAGCAAGCAAGGGCAGTGTAGGAATTTCCTCTTCGATTTAGCATTCAGCAGTCTCATCTCATCCAACTTACATATAAATGTAGCATTACTGGGCCAAGCAAGTACACATATCTCAAACTTCACCACTAACTACTCTAATTCCACATCATCACTTTTTTTCTCCAATGGCAGTTGGAATGACAGATAAAGATATTCAGACTATCAACAGGCGAATGACCTCTCTTTCCAGGCATCTCGTTCCGGCCGAATTCCACAATGGGAGCGATAACGTTGCCTTGTCGAATTGCAGCTCCGGAATGGACGACACTTACCACCGCGTGCACGGCGAGGTTCCGACTTACATTCCTCAGTGGAAGCAGGCGCTCGACGACCCTGCCAACCCCTTCACCGATATCATCTATGAAAAAGCTGAATGCATTGCTAAGGTAATACTATTAATTCTCCACTGTAGTTTTTTTTTCTTTTTTATGTCAGACAATTTGATACAAGTTTTTTTGATGAAAAAGAAAGTAACCCTTTTTTGGGACGGTGGGGGATGGGGGAATTTTTGTAGTAAAATTTTATTGATCTTACTTTGTTTTGTTTCTTTTTTTTATTATTATTGCAAAAAGATAACTATAAATAGGCCGGAGAGGAGAAATGCATTCCGACCTCAGACAGTGAAGGAGCTGATGCGCGCGTTCAATGATGCTAGAGATGATAACTCCATTGGAGTTATCATTTTCACGGAAAGGTAAAATTTATTAAGGTTTTGCATTTGGATGACGAAATTTACATTCTTAAAGTCTGAATTATTTGGCTTTTACAATTTTTACTCCTAACCGGATAAGATCGAACAACCTGTTGCCATGGGCGGGTTTAAGCTCATGTATTATTTTTAGTTGAATTCAAAATTAGCCTAATTCAAAATAATGAAAAATTAAAATAAAATTTTGTATATTGAAGTGTTTCCTTTCAGTGTCACCTTAGATCCAAAATACTGGACTTTTATGCGGCCGGCGCCAAGACAAGTTGACGACGACTTACATTTTGATCAGTAAATTTATTAAGTCAACTTTGATGATTTATAGTAAATAAATGTTGTTCAAAATATATGCATGCATGTTCCAGCCATCTCACGGCCCCTTGAGATCCAGTTAAACAAATTTAGTGTTCCCCTTTGTGATTTTTTTTTTAAAATTCTGATTATCATTCAATTTCACTTTTATTTTTAAAAATTTATTACTAGAATTTATAACAGTAGATCAGAATTTAAAAAAATTTATAACAATAAAATTTGTTATATTGTTATGAATCATATTTAACTTTTATAGTAAAAATAGAAGTTAAAAAAACTATGTACCATAACTTTGGTTTTATCAATCTTAGCAAAAAATTATTAAAAAATAAAAGTGAAATTGAATGATAATCAGTACTTAAAAAAACTAGGATTTATAACAATAGATCTCATCAGCTTTGCAGCCGTTTCGGATTTTTTTGTTTTTTTAGAAAGGAATATTTTAATATTAAGCATATACTTTTGACAAACACTTGTGCGCGCGCGCGTACGCGACGCGCACAAGTGTTTGTTATTTTTTTTTTTTTTATATTTTGTTTATTAATTCATAATTAGTGTTTATTAATTCAAAATTAGGGTTTATTAATTCAAAATTAGGGTTTATTAATTCAAAATTAGGGTTTATTATTTTCAATTAGGGTTTATTAATTCAAAATTAGGGTTTATTATTCAAAATTAGGGTTTATTATTCAAAATTAGGGTTTATTAATTCATAATTAGAGTTTATTAATTAACAATTAGGGTTTATTAATTCAAAGTTAGGGTTTATTAATTCATAATTATGGTTTATTAATTCACAATTAAGGTTAGGGTTTATTATTTTCAATTAGGGTTTATTAATTCAAAATTAGGGTTTATTAATTCCAAATAGGGTTTATTAATTCAAATTAGGTTTATTAATTCAAAATTAGGGTTTATTAATTTATAATTAGACTTTATTATTCAAAATTAGAATTTATTAATTCAAAATTAAGATATATTAATTTAAAATTATATTTATTACTTTAAAATTAAAGTTTATTAAATTAATTAATTTTAATTAGATTTAATTAATTAATTAAGATTAATTAACTACTTAATTAAGATATTAACTAATTAATTAAATAAAGTGGTCTCACTGTGCGCGCCCGCGCACAGGAGACCACCTCTATACTTTTTGACTCATCTATACATTTTTTATTTTGACATGCAGGGTACGAAGGCATTTTGCAGTGGGGGGGACCAATCATTCAGGGGGAAGGAAGGTTACGCTGATTATGATAGTTTCGGTCGACTAAATGTTTTAGATTTGCAGGTATATAAAACTTATACTCGAAAAATAAACCACAACAACTCAAAAAGAAAAAGAAAAATAAAACACAAAATTTGATGCAAACATTTATACGTTTCAACTCAAGTAATTTTATCCATCGATGCAGGTCCAAATTCGTCGTCTTCCCAAACCAGTGATTGCTATGGTAAGCTTTAGTTCTATATTTATTCTGATAACATATTAGTTTCCATGTTACTATTTTCCTGAGTTATTTTTTATTTATTATTCAATTTGTTTAAAAAAGGTTGCAGGGTATGCAGTTGGGGGTGGACATGTGCTTCACATGGTCTGCGATCTCACAATTGCAGCAGATAATGCAATTTTTGGGCAAACAGGGCCCAAGGTAATCTCTCATCGCATACACACACACATACACGATCTTATGGAGGAAATATTAATTTTATATAACTATGTCTGAGATCAGATCATATTACTTCATCATAGGTTGGAAGCTTCGATGCTGGTTATGGGGCTTCCGTAATGGACCGTTTGGTGAGTCTAGAATCTTCTACATGTTTTGTTTGAGCCATTTTTCTCTACAGTTAGTGAAAGCCCTCAATCATATATTTTGGAAAGGTTGGTCCGAAACGAGCACGCGAGATGTGGTTTATGGCAAGGTTTTATAATGCTGCTGAAGCAGACAAAATGGGACTCGTCAACACCGTCGTCCCCGTAAGTTTCTTTTGCTGTCGCATTCCAGAATTTCATGTTATATGTTCAATTTTCTGCCCTTAATTGTAAGTTATGCTAAAGAAGTTAATCTGTGAAATTTTTATGTAATTTTGCAGCTTGAGAAGTTGGAAGAGGAGACAGTTAAGTGGTGTAGAGAGATCCTAAGGAACAGCCCCATGGCGATTCGTGTTGCCAAATCGGCTCTCAATGCCGTTGATGACGGCCATTCTGGCCTTCAGGTACCTACTCCTCTGCAGTCGAAAAGCAATCTTTCGACTACAGTTTGACATTTTATTTCGTATTTATATTTCATAGATACATATTAGGCAATGCATAGTGATTTTTGTGGTGGTTTCACTTTCAGCAAATCGGGGGAGATGCGACTCTTCTATTCTACGGAACAGAGGAAGGTACGGAGGGGAAGAACGCCTACTTGCAGCGAAGGAAACCCGATTTCTCTAGATTTCCCCGTCTTCCTTGAGTTTGCTTAACGCCATCTCTTCGCTTATGTTGAAAATGGTTTGGAAGAATAATTTTGTCAAGAGAGGAAGCAAGTATGTTCGTGTCGTCTTGTTTGTTTGGACTAGTGGAATAACCAATTTCTCTTATAATGGAGAGACGTTTTGTTTTGATGTGATAAACTTGCGGCCTCGACAACTACTTGATGCACGTAGAGCAATTTGAAAGGATTTTTTCTGTTAAATTTCTTTATATATCAGAGGAAAAAATTGTTAAAATATACGATCGGAATATAGCGACTTGGGTCTCTATATCTCCTATAACTAATTCCCACGCGACACCACCTGACAATATCCTTCAAACAATTCCAGAGAATGTTTATGCCATCACTTAGACTAATCACAAATGTGATTTTGAATTTACATATTGCCAAAATTTATAAAATAAACAAACTCCAGACGTCTAAGAATGCTGCACATTTTCCCAACATGCCTTCTACTCCAAAGTGCAAACCGATTATTTAGCTACTTACTGGAAAGGTCGACTCATTTATCACTCACAATAATAAAGTGATCGAGATACATATCAACTTAATATGATGTTTGTTTGAAAAAATTGAAACTCTTAATAATAAAATGACTCATTTTTTTTACATGTGTGCATAATTAAATACCACACCTTTCAGGTGAGATGTGTAATATAAAAACTAATAACAAGAGATACTAATTTATTATTGGATTACTTTATCAAGAAACCAACAAATATTACCAGAATTCAAATTTTGATTTCTGTAAAATAATGTGTCTTGCACGGATGCTTATGTGTCCTTAACTCTCAAGTATACTCCTTCTGTTCCACCTAAGGCGACCAATTTCTTTTCGATACGATTATTTAAGAGAATTGTATAAAGTGATTAAATGGATAAAAAGTAGATATGTCTCACAACTTTTGAAGATATAATTATTTTTTAAAAAAAAACACATACCATCTTGGATGAGACAACCTAAAAAAGAATACAGATCATCTTGGGTCGGACGGATGGAGTATAAAATGCCGATATGAAATCAAAATGTTTTTATTTTTTTTACTGTAAAAAAAATAAAAAGGCTCCTTTCTCTCGGCCACCGTTAACATCCCCGCCGAAAGTATACATGAGACTTCGCAATGCTAAAACAAATTAGATTCACATGACAAATTATTATGATTAAGGAACATTACATTTCAACTAGTTACAGCCTAGCCCTTCGAAAATCTAGAAAGTAGAGATCCTTGCCCAGCCAATTATGATGAGTAAGTTGTTAATTACAAATCAACACGGAAAAAATGACAACAAAAAAAAATGACGTGGCGATATCCTGGTCATTGGCCAGCTCAACCCAAAGGAATCGACGGTGAATAATTTCCAGAACAGTGTCATTCCCAAAATGGCAACGCTGTTATTTAAGACAAGTCTTGTGGCAATATAGTCATTTCAATAAAACATCCGGTTGGGGCATTCCTGTATAAATATCCGCTGGCTGAAATTTCTTATTACTACTTCTCAGAAAAGGAAAATAGAAAGTTTATAATCTTCCGCGTTGGTCTGAAGCTGCTTTCTGTTTCTCCTCGTACCTCTACCACTTCCCCAGATCTATCGTTTTCTGGTACGTAAATTATTGAGATCGGATGCCAATTCTTAGATCTGATTAGCTCGAATTTTCTTATGCTTGCAATCGTGTTTTTCGCTTCAATTTCTTATATGCGGAGGAAAATCTGTTCGGAATTTTGAGATTTCTCTGATTTGTTTTGTTATATTTGAGTTTTATATAACTTCACATTTTCTATGTAATTGGAATTTATGGTTAGTTTTTAATTTCGTACCTGAAGAAGCTTTTGATTTGGATTTAGCTAATATTTGGTGGAGTTGAGGGTTTCTGCTTTAGTATATCTTGTGATCTCTGATCTGGATGGTCTTTTTACCTAATGATCTCGATCTAGAAACTTTTTTTTTTTTTGATTTCTGAAAAATATTTGAAATCGGTTTGAATTTGCTTAGCTCTTTGGCAGATGCGTTTTAATTGCATAATGCTTTATTATTTATAAAGATCTTGACATAATAAAATTCTCTAAGCGATTGCATGCTGCTCATTTTCGGTTCAGAGATGTAAATATCAGAATGTCCTGTATTCTTTTCGTTTGGTTTGATTTATCATTTTATAGATGTGGGTCATATTTCATTCTGTTAGCTGTCATTTGATGGGTGCATTTCAAAATCAGTTGTCAATAGTGAACTATTCCATGCAAGCTTCAAAGGTCTAAGATGCCATTCATGTGAGAATATGCACTATAGAATGACTTGTTCAATAGATTTTATGTACTTCAGATCATGCAGTATTGGAAAATTATTTAAAATTTATGCAATTGCAATTTCTTTCACTCTGTTCTCAACGGTGATTGTGGTTTTCACGTACAGTCTTCTTTTAATTTAATGCATTATTTGCAGTATTTTTTATGGTTAAGACGGCTTAGAAATAGACATAAACACATAGTAGCACATATTAACTGTTTCAGCATCAATTCTGTGAAATTTGCCTATAGTTGATGCACCTATTCATAATTCCATATTCGTTCGACTTATTAGCTTAAATTGGTTTCTTATATTTATTGTCAAGTGATAAATTCTGGCATAAATCTTGCTTCACACGTACACTATGTAGCACCAATACGTTAAAATAGGCAAAGTATTTAGAAAATACGTATTAAATACGAATACGTTTTAAATACGTCTAAAATACGTATTAAAAACGTTTTTTTTTTATATAAACACAATACATATTTAATATGGTCAAATGCGTTTTTTCTAAAAGTTAAATATGTTGATGTTGCTGATGTTTGCAACTGTTGCTGTTGGCAACTATTTCTATTCCTGTTTGCTACTGTTGCTGTTGGCAACTGTTCCTGTTTGATACTGTTGCTGTTGGCAACTGTTGCTGTTTTGCTTTCCTGTTGCTGCTGTTTAACTGTTGCTTATGCTTTTGCCGATGCTTTATTCACATTCGGCCATTCCTCATTAATCGCTGCCCATTAATCGACTCTATGACTAAGACTATTAGTTGAGACTTCTAATTAAGTAGTTAATTGCTTTATCTTGATATGCACGATTCTATATGAATCTAATAATAATATTATTAATAAAATATAAAAATATAATAAAAAATATAAACGTATTTTTAACGTATTCGTATTTGAAATTTTGGAAGATGAACGTATTTTCGTATCGTATCGTATTATGTATTCGTATTCGTATTCGTATTGGTGCTTCATAGCACGTACACATGTATATATATTTAAATGACTTCCATTTTGATTATATGCAGGGACCTAAGTAGAAAACAAAAATGGGGCTGACTTTCACAAAGCTGTTTAGCCGGCTTTTTGCCAAGAAGGAGATGCGCATTTTGATGGTTGGTCTTGATGCTGCTGGTAAGACCACCATCCTGTACAAGCTCAAGCTCGGAGAGATTGTCACCACCATTCCAACCATTGGTATGCTTTATCCTTTCTGGTGTTCTGCTGCAACTTCATTAACTTGTTTTGTTCCTGTATATACAACTTTTTTTAATCGAAGACATTTAAATGGGTGTCTAGATAATTTTTGGAATATGCTTCGAATAATATTCTAGTATTCGTTGCTATGTTCTTACTATTTCTGTGCAGGTTTCAATGTGGAGACTGTTGAATACAAGAACATTAGCTTCACTGTGTGGGATGTTGGGGGTCAGGACAAGGTTGGACTATTGCTTTTTTAACGTTTCAATTGTTTTGCTCATTTATTTCTTTAAGTTAATACATACCATGATACCAGCATCCCGATTGTTGATTTCTGTATCAGTAAGATGGTAGAACTACTATTGAGGGAGGGTGCCTTGCTCATAATGAGTTGTTATCTACTTTTTTTCAGATCCGCCCATTGTGGAGGCATTATTTCCAAAACACACAGGGTCTCATTTTCGTGGTGGACAGCAATGACAGGGACCGCGTTGTGGAGGCAAGGGATGAATTGCATAGGATGTTGAATGAGGTAATAATCATTTCTATATGTCCATGTTACCTGGACAACATAGTACCAGAAGACTATTTATCACTCAGGACAAGTCATGCAAAGTATTGGTGCTTGATGGGGAATTACCCTCAGAAATTTGTACTTGGTATTTTGTTGGGGATTTCTTATTATCCATTATCCAATGGGAACAACTTTTTTAAAGTATTGCGGCATGCACAATTTTCTATTATCTCTGCTTATCATAATATGCAATGTAGGGAAATCTGCAACTCAAACTTTGTCAACTTGACCTTTCTAATTTCTCCATTTACTGGTTTGACCAGACTAACATTTGGTCCATCGATATCTGCATATCTAGTTTCATTGGTTTTTGGTAATGGTGGGTGGAATGATCTAATTGTATGTGCCTCTTTGAGTAGCATGATGACTAGCTGCTTAAGCTATTGTCTCATCATTGGCTTAGTTAGGAGGCCAATAGTAAATTAAGGCATTTTGAGTGGATGGTTGCATTCTATCAACTGTCCTCCAAGCAGCCGTGAACATTTTCATTCTTCAACTTCTCAACAAATGAATACATTTCTCTTCAACTGAAAATATTCTGATCTTGTTTTTTCTTGTCAGGATGAGCTGAGGGATGCTGTATTACTTGTATTTGCAAACAAGCAAGATCTTCCCAATGCAATGAATGCTGCTGAAATTACTGACAAGCTTGGCCTGCACTCACTCAGGCAGCGTCACTGGTGTGCATTCTCAGCTATTATAGTTCTAGTAGTAAAATCTCAAATGCTTTTAAATTTGCTGTTGTAACTTTACCCCAACATGTGTTGCCTCCAGGTACATCCAGAGCACCTGTGCTACCTCTGGTGAGGGGCTATATGAAGGGCTGGATTGGCTCTCTAACAATATCGCTAACAAGGCAAGGACTTCAGATTCTATTAAATAAACTAGTGTTTGTGCGGACTTGATGTCCTTTTTTGATCAATTTCTGACTCTGGTTGTTACAGGCTTAAATGTTGTTGGGAGTTGCTTGGATAATGCGTGCAGCTGTGTTTTTCATAGCCTTATACTAGTCTGTGTGGAATGATTTCGTTTCAAAATTTTTGGAAGTTCTTTTTGTACCCTGTGAAATGGATGTGTAAAACTGTATGAAATTGTTTCATATGTTTGCGGTACACTAGTTCTAAATGTAATGCTATATTCATTCATAAACACTATTATCAATATCGTCTGCATTCACTACTCGACTAATGAGTAACATATTCTTCCGGCCAGTCATCGTATGGTGGGTATAACATCATTTATGGTTGAGTTTTGGCATCTTCGCTTGAAATATCAATTAGAATGATCTTTGTATTGTAAGAAGGCCCAATCTCGGGCTCTGTAACTGTATCCTTGGTCTTCTTTTCCTTATTTCTTATGTTATGTCCGTTTGTTTTTATACAACATTTTTATGCATTGTTTTATCCATTGATTATCTGTATGTAATTGCATTTCCATATTTGATGGTACTGTTGTTTAATTTTACATCCGATATTTTAAATGTTTTGACGTGGTTTGCAGCTTAAATTAGTTGAATGCTCTTGGCTTATGTTGAGTTTAGAAGAATTTTAATTAATATAGTTGTAGTAATCCCGGTATGCAGGGGGGTAGATAGATCATACCGCACTGCTCTGTGAAATCACTGAAGAAGTGAGCTGGTTGAAGAAGTGAGCTGCTGCTGCTGCTTCTGCTTCTACCGGCTGTTTCTTGTCTGGGAAAACCTTTTTTACTTGTTTCCTTTTTCCTTTTTTCAACCCCCATCAAATAGATCTAGAAATTATGCAAATAAGTTCTGTAGGTGTGAATTTTTTTTCTTTTGTAGATAACCATTGTTTTCAATAAAATTTTGCTATTTGAATACGTGACTTGAATTTTCTCTTACTTATTGGAAAGTTCATTATTATGTTTCCATTATTTTCCAATGTTTCTGTAATCGGATTGCTCTATGAACCGATTAATCGGATCATCGGACGGGTTTTGTTGCTATAGGACGATGTCTATACGAATATAAGTATGTCTAATAAATAAAAATCCTAATATTCATAAATAAAATTAAATAATATCCATCCAAGATATTGCTAAATGATCTACTAAGAATTTGCGTATATAGAACAGAAAAAAGGGGGTGTCGCTAAATCTTCACCAAATACACCTTATATTGTCTCGTGGCCACGAATTCGTGGATTTCGCTAAATCTTCACCAAATACACCTTATATTGTCTCGTGGCCACAAATTCGTGGTTGTCGCTAAATCTTCACCAATAATACATACGAAAGATTTATTTTAAATTTATTTGAATACATTCCAAAAAACGATGTTAAAAACTTATATTCAAAGATTTAATTAGTAACCTCTTTTCCTTGTATGGATTTCAATCCACATATGAAAACTGTCTAACAAATTTTGAAACAGTACAGCATCATTTTATCTGTTAAAAGGTAAAATATCAAATCATTATCTTTACTTTATATTAATTATTTATACATATAAACTAAGCTTGACGTTTAAACTATGAACACTTCAATTCATATAAATTCAATGAGGAAACTAATGAATTTGTTGTGAAAGTTAATGAATTCAAAAATCATGCATTGTGGGATTCGAATCCAGGTTCACGAATTTATTCAACAAAATGATGAATCAACCATGGGTGTCTCTATTTTAAAGTAGTTGAAAATGATTCTTTATATATATATATATATATATATATATATATATGTTTGAGTTATCATAGTATTCGGTTCTCGACAAGATATAATACCAAATCTAGACACATATTTTGAACATGTGTCATTCCACGTGTGAACAAGTGGCGCACTTCATTTTCCTCTTCTTTTTTTTTTTAAATTTTGCATGGAGCAAAATGGAAGAAAGCAAATCAGTCTTCTTCTTCTTTTCATTGGCGGCAGCGGGCGACGACGATGGTGACGATACCGACGGATAGCAGCAACAACATACACTAACAGCAACAAACAACAGATTTTTAAAGAAAGAAAAAGAAGAAGAAAAAAATTGAGAACAAAATTGATGAATTTTGAGGAAAAATAAAAGATGAATTTGATAGAGGATTGAAGAATCGAGAGAGATGGTGGTTATGAGGGTGGTTCACTGTGGAATTCGTCGGTAATCGGGGAAAGAGACGGTGAAATTGAAAAAGAAGGATTGATGAGAGATTTGCTGTCGAAAAACCATAAAATTGCTTTTAACAAAACATAAAACTGCATGTTCGCACAAAACACAAATATACATTTAACAAAACACTTTCATGCATTTAATAAAACATGTCATGCATTTGACAAAACGTAAAAATGCATTGTTGGCCAATGAGCGCTAATGGGCTTATTGTGTACAACTGAATGCATTTTTATGTTAATTTAAATGCATAAGACACTTCAATTAAATGCATGGTTTATTTTTCGTAATAACATAACAAATCAAATTACTAATCTATCATTACCATAGTGAAATCGGCGAAATTAAGCTTAACAAATCTAAAAAAATCTCCAATAGGATCTATGAGATGAGTGGATGAAATTGAGTACTACATACTACCTCAAGCTCGGAAACTATTTGATCTCTCCTCGATATATATATTATACATGGGGTACACTCACGTGGGGTCGATCTTATGTATGGACAATGATACTGGTACTATTTGATCTCTCCTCAATATATATATTATACATGGGGTACACTCACGTGGGGTCGATCTTATGTATGGACAATGATACTTTTTTCAATATAAATGATTATTTTTTTCAATACAAATGATACATTTCTTCATCGTAACTGATACTTTTTATTACAATGTAAAAAAAAATGATATTTTTCTTTATTATAAATGATACTTTTTGAACGTTCTACCTAGGGTTGGTCCCACATGAGTTTTTGTGTATATATAGCGTTCAAGCTACGCAGATCGTGGGTCACACTAAATCGTCAAGCGTAAAAAGCTTTTTGATACTTAAATCTCATTAGATGATTTGAATACATCTCAAACAATGATTTTTGATATTTAAATCTCATTAGATGATTTGAATACATCTCAATCAATGATGTAAAATCCTTAAATTTGGGGTCCAAAAGTATATGCTTTTAGAATATTATTTAAGAGGATTGAGTTGTGTACTCTGAAGTATGAAGCCCAAGTGGACCAGTTTCTTTGAATCCCCAAGTACATGTAGGCGGGGATCAGATTCCCACCGCCCGCCGCCCGCCGCAGTTTGATTTTTTTCTTATTTGTTATATTCTTTTATTATTATCAATATTATCACAAAATAATAATATTAACAAACACATAACATATAATTTACTAGAGAATTAAAATCTGAAATAAAGTATATTTGACGACCAAGTTTTATTTTCAACATCCCTCCTCCTCGGGAGCAATGGTCCATATTAATTCCTAATTTCTATAATAAAAAAGGACATGTATACGATCCACTGTATGTGTATGTATAGTATAATGTAGTGAGATAAACAATAAGGGCGTGGTGGGAAGTTAAAGATGTGCAATGTGTATCCATCAATTGCAATTTGCAACTTCTTTTAAGGACCACTTCTTCTACATGCATGAATCGAAGGTAAGGTTCCAAAGTTACGCTCATCTTCAGCCAATGATAGATTCTTAATTTGAGTAGGGTTAGCGGTTTGCCACTTGCTTCTCTATTCTGGTTTTCAGTCCCACAATTGTTAGTTGGTACTCTCCTTGAAGTTAAGTATACAAAGGTTAATAAAATAATTTCTCAATATTTGGAACTACGATCTCGATCGTAGGGAAAATGCACTAGTCTCAGATTATAGTACATTAACCAATTGTATACAAGAAATAAGAACAAATGAATGATTTTGCTTGTAAAATTTGCTAAAATTGATTTCGGATACAGTTCCCATTAGATTCGAATTTTACTTTGATAACTAAAAGTTTGCATATTCCGCTTTTGGAATGTGTTGCAGGGGAGCAACCTTTTCCTTCAGATAACCAGAAAGGAAAGGAAACCATTTTTGGTATGACCTAATCTCTATAGTTACTGTATAAGGATAGAAATAAATCAGAAATTGCTTATGAGAATATCATTAATTATGTAATATATATGTACTGTGGTAAAATTAATTAAGGAAGATGCCTGATTGGTTGGAGTTTCATGCTAAAAAAAACTTCATCAAACATAATTTGTCTTGCACGTTTGTTGCTTCTATATGGGTCGAAAAATTATTACACGATTCTGGAAATATTCTATTATCACTTTATAATGCATGTTCCCAGTAAAAGATTTTATTTATTGTTTTTTAAACAAAAAAAACTACCAAGATTAGGTTACAATCCAAAGGCCCTGACAGCGGAAAACCGGCTCCTTCAAACAATAATCTCTAGTAAATTATTGGTCATAAAATTAATTGTAAACTGCAAATTCGTTTTATTTTAAAAAATAATTAATTGCTTGTAAATGAAGACGACCAGCAGGGGATGATCTAATCCAGAGGACGTGTTAACCAATCTATATGGACGTATACATCAAGAAAGATGTGTTTTGATATGTAGCTATAAAGCATGATAGTGAGAATATATAAATCGTGATGATGATCAATTGATGATAATTATCATATTATAACCTTAGCACGATTGACTCAGCAATTTCATTTTTGTGTAGTAAATTTATAACCCAATTATTAATCTTAAAGGCTAAATTTAATTTGAAGAATCACAACTCATCTTTTTTTTTTTTGAACTTAAGAATCACTCGTGCATCTTGGTAGGATAGGATTGATTTTGTATTAGTGCGTAATATAATTATATTAGTACTTAATGCAGCATTTAAAGATTTATATATACATATATATTAAGTAATAGGATATGAAGAATGAGAAATGACCACAGAAATCATGCATGGCAGTAGTGTTGAGAAGCATCACCTCATGGCCGGATTCTGATAGTGTCTCTGGGCATAGCGCCACCTCGGCCGCTTTCCGTCTACAGCTGTAAATTAGTCTCTCTCTCTCTCATGGTTGGCGATGGATAACTCCATTGTCACCGTCATAGATTCACATATCAAACGACGATAGAATTCAGAGTAAGCATGAGATAAACACCACTTTCTATGTAGTACTCCTTGCTATCAAGATTTAATAATATAAGTATGGATTTCATGTTGGAATATGATATTTCATTCTGAAGTTTATTCTAACAATGGGATGCTACATGTACAAGGATAAGTCTGCTAGCTTGTAAGTATAAATAAAATGTACTGTATTTAGTTAATAATTAATAAAATTGAAATTGAAACACTATTTTACAAATTCCAAGTGGCCAAGCCAGGTACCATAACAGAGTTTCGTCTCTGCTTTTTTTTTTTTTTTTTTCACGGGGTGTATATCTCTATCTTTCTCTTGGTTAGATAAATAATTTTTAAAAAATCGTGTGATAATGAATTTAAAACTAAAATTTTCGACTTTAGACATTAATTATCTTTTCATTAAATTAACACACACTACATACCTATATCTATATATACAATATTGTAATTTGGGAGGCTAAAAAAGCAAAAAGGTAAACAAAAAAAAAATAGTTTTATAAAATACGTATCTTGGGTAGAACCGTAAAGTTAAATCTACATATCTAATTATCGTCTAATTAAGTAGGGGATTGTATACCCATGAAAAGGTAATTAAACTAGAAGAAAGGATGAGGATGACATTTTTTTTTATCAATTACATATAGAAATTTAAAGGCCGCATCATGATGGATTCAAACCTGAGATCTTTGGCCTTGAGCATTAACCACTTTATCACTAGGCCAACACACGCACCTAGAGGATGAATTTTTGATATCTCAAGACTGCAACAAGTCCAATTAATTTATTAAAAAGTTTATACTTTTTTCCTACTAAACCTTTTAAAAGTGTTTGATTTTTAGAAATTGAGATTCTTCATTGCATTTTAGTCTGATGATATCTTCTATTACAATTGTAGATTATCAACACATGACAGTACTAAAGGATTTAGGATTTAGGATTTATGATTTATGATTTATATAAGAAGAATATACACTATAGCACTTTACAATCTTAAACCCTTAAAATTGTTGCATATTCTCCCTCTATCTATTCAAACGGATGACATTAATCATATTAATTTCATTTTTCTCGCTTTTCAGATTGATTTGTGTTTTCATCTGATTAAAGGTTTAAAACTAACTACAATAATATTCCACGAAGACAATGACATCCACTCCATGCACCTCTCACTTCGCTTAAAATTTTGGTGGAGAAAATTTCAAGGAAAATCCCGTGAAAGAAATGGGGAAATAAAGATGTATCTCTAAATATAATGTCGATTTCGAAGCGAATGCGACTTAAACCTACTGAATCTGAGCCTCTGCTTCAGGTGATAAGGCTAGACGATGGGTTAAGTGAAACACCAAGTAACGTTCTTTCATTCCCTCCACGTAAATTCAATTATAAACATTATTATAATTACAAAAATAAGTTATGGGAAAAAGGGAAAAAAAAGAATATTCCTGCTTTTTATTTGAGTTTCATTTGGAGTTTATTTGCATGTCATTTGAGCACTACATAAACACAAAGAGCCTCGCCATTGAAGGTCAGGAAGAGAAAGGCAAAGTAGGGTTTGGCAGCTATTGTAGGTGTTGCTACTCCTATTTTCCTACAACTCCTCAAACCCCTCACACACATATAAATAATTAAATAATGGCCCCAGTAGCACCAGTGGAAGCTTTCCCCAGCAGCGGGAAACTCTCGGGCCTCGATTCAAAAAAAGCTTACGTGACGTTCCTAGCTGGGGCGGGCGACTACGTGAAAGGAGTGGTCGGGTTGGCCAAGGGTTTGAGGAAGGTGAAGAGCGCATACCCTCTCGTGGTGGCGATCTTGCCGGATGTTCCGGAGGAGCATCGCCAGATTTTAAGGGATCAAGGCTGCATTGTTAAGGAGATTGAGCCCATCTACCCACCCGACAACCAGATTCAGTTCGCCATGGCCTACTACGTCATCAACTACTCCAAGCTCCGCATATGGAACGTAAGTATATATCTACTCGTATTTGTATCCAACCATGAGTAGAGATGTTAATTGGACCTACTAGTTTCGAGTCGGTGCTATCATGCTATTATGTTCAGGCCAATCGCTTCAATTTTTTACTCGTTCCGTCCATTTAAACCCTTATGTCAATTTGAATCTAAATTAAATTCCCCAAGTATATATGGTGTGACACCATATATGATTCCCAATTCCATCCATGATGTTATTTTTTCAAATCACTAACATATAAGGCACATGGATACGATGGGATTTTAATTATAATTTATAAATACATTTGAAAATAATTTACAGTTTTTGGAGTACAACAAGATGGTGTACCTGGATGCTGACATCCAAGTTTACGAAAACATCGATCACCTCCTCGACACCCCCGACGGCTACTTCTACGCTGTGATGGACTGCTTCTGCGAGAAGACGTGGACCCACTCGCCACAGTACTCGGTTGGGTACTGCCAGCAGTGCCCCGACCGGGTCGCGTGGCCCGCCAACATGGGTCCACCTCCTCCGCTCTACTTCAACGCGGGCATGTTCGTGTACGAGCCTAACAAGACCACCTATGACGACCTCCTCCACACCCTGCGTATCACCCCGCCCACCCCATTCGCTGAGCAGGTCACCACTACTCCTCATTCATACCATGCAACTTGAAACAACTTACCAATAACTCTTTGGACCTTATTATAAAATTCAAAACGATCATATTTTGTTCTTTTATCATGTGCTACAGTATCAATTTTGTCTAAACCAACTGTCACTATCATGTCGGAATCGTGCAGGATTTCTTGAACATGTTCTTCGAAAAGTGTACAAGCCAATTCCTCTCGTCTACAACCTTGTTCTGGCCATGCTGTGGCGCCACCCGGAAAATGTCGAGCTCGATAAAGTCCAAGTTGTTCACTACTGCGCTGCTGTAAGGCTCTTTGATCCTTTGTGTTGATGAACTGTGCACAAAGAAATTGCTAGAAAAAAAAATGGTTGTCCAGGACGCCACCACACCATGAATTTTTCACTATTATTTTCAGATCAATTACAGAGCATAAGGCGTCTATTTATATGGGACTAATCCAGCCCAAATTAGAATTCCGCCATTATTCAACATGAACTACAATTAACGAGGCGGTTTTTCGTGATTTGTCTGCAGGGATCGAAGCCGTGGAGGTACACTGGGGAAGAAGCAAACATGGAGAGAGAAGACATCAAGATGCTGGTGAAGAAATGGTGGGACGTGTACAACGATGAGTCGTTGGATTTCAAGGCTGTTGCAGAAAGGCCGTCGATCTTGGCTTCCCTCCCTGAGCCTGCGGTTTCATACATACCTGCGCCTTCTGCTGCTTGAGGACTATATGTTATGCAATCAAAATTCTCCTTCTTTTTACCATATTTCGCTGCTTTTTTCTAGGCTGTTTTGGCCTATAATTTTGTGTGCAACTGCAACTGAACCGTATGCAAAAGCTTGGTTCAGTTTCATTTCATTATGTGTATCTTGCAGTCAATAAATATCTGCAATTATCATAATTAAAAGTCTTTGTTCTATGCAATTTCTGTGTATATATATATATATGGAACACTGTCATCAAACAACTATAACTATACATCTCTAGAATCTAGCTCATACAAAGAGGAATAATTGAAGACAGTCTAAAAAGACTATATAAACTGAGAATACGGCAATGGGAAACTCACACCAAAATATAATGAATAAAACTAAAATTGGAGTTGGCTTTGTTTGTCTTTTGATAGATTGCTAATTTGAGAGATGCGGTATGTATCAACGTGAGTTCTACTTACTCTTCACGAGTTTTATTTATTTATTTATTATTTTTTTAACTCAACCTCGTCATTTGTTTGGAAGAATTTGATGTGTTTAACTTTATTTTGCACATTTAAGTCGTGCATGAGTTGAGTTGTATCCTAGCTAGGCTAAATTCCCCTCTCTAGGGGTTTTGTGATGTAGCCTAATTGAATTTTTTTGAGTACTTTAGGTTTCAATTTGCAATTAATTTAACATGTTGAGTTTTCGACATGGTTTAGCCTTTTTTATTGCTTGGCCAACAATTGAATGACATGTTGATTTACTTACTTGTGAGGTGTATGAAATCGTAAAATACATGTGACATTGAGGGGTTTCCTTGCATTATTTGTGTAATTGCTACATGAGAAATTTTAGAAGTTAAATATATTATTGATTAGATAATTAACATAGAAATATAGTGATCGGGATAGACTATTGAATTAATAATGCAAAAAATCTAGATTACCAATAGAGAGAATTGAATGTAAATCCGCTTCTCATAGGTTGTGAGTTGTTAATAGCCACAAATTCCAAATATTTATGTTTTTTCAATTTTAGCCACATTCCTGTAAGTTCAATAAAATTTCGGTGAAAGTACTAGTTTGGTCAAAATTAAGTGACATCTCACTCCATGCACTGTCCAAATGGTGATGATCAGCTTCAATAGTATCTTCTTGAACTATGAAGTTGCTGGAAACCAAAGAACCCCTATTGCAAAGTTATCCTTGCGCCTTTGGGATCAACATGCCTCAGTCTATTTTATTTAAAATCTCAAATAATATCTTGAATGGAATGTTCATAAAAATGGAGATTCATCGAAATTGAAGGGCAAGAGGGCCACTAGACATCAATCCGACAGTTATACAATCTAAATATTGAGCCATTATTGAAATATTTTAAAAATATTATTCGAAACTAAAAGTTTGAATCATTATTAAAATGTTTTAATAATAATGTAGAATTTGCAAAATATGTGGAAAATAGTAATTTGTTTGACAATTATCTTTGAATTGAAAAAATTAACCACTTTGTAAATGAAAATGTATATGACAAAACCATTCCTTTTGCAAATCCAAGAAAAAACCTACTCTGTATGTCCACCATATTCATTCCTTAATTTTGATGGTATGAGTTTTAAATTAATAAAGACAAAAACTTGGGTGAGCTCCGCCTCACCGTGAGCTCACCCTTGTTTTTTGTTAAAATAATTATATATTAATTATGGTGAGTAAGAATAGTTAGATTTTATCAATTTATAATTAATTATAGTTTATTAATACATAATTAAGGTTTATTAATTCATAATTAGAGTTTATTAATTCACAATTAGGATTTATTAATTCAAAGTTAGGGTTTATTAATTTACAATTAGGGTTTATTATTCAAAATTAGGATTTATTATTTCCAAATAGGGTTTATTAATTCAAAATTATGGTTTATTAATTTAAAATTAGGGTTTATTAATTCATAATTAGGTTTATTAATTCAAAATTAGGGTTTATTATTCAAAATTAGGGTTTATTAATTCACAATTAGGATTTATTAATTACAATTAGAGTTTATTAATTCAAATTTAGAGTTTATTAATTCAAAATTATTATTTATTACTTTACAATTAAAGTTTATTAAACTAATTAATTTTAATTAGAATTAATTTAATTAATTAATTTTAATTGGATTTAATTAATTAATTAATTAATTAATTAATTAGGGTGGACTCACTGTGCACGCGCATATGAGACCACCACATTAATAAATTATAATTAGTGTAAAGTGAATGAAAATAATAAATAAATAGATGAATGAATAGTGGAATTAAAAGGTGGTCATAAAAATAAATGAATATGTTAATGAATAGTTGATCCTTTTTGGACCAAAATGAACTAAATGAAACTTATAATATTTTGGATGATTTAGTCACATGACCTAAAAGAGTAAAAGCGGTTATTAAATTCCATCATCAATTACTATTTCCTCTTCTGGCCGTTGAGTGAATCCGATCTGGCACTGTCACTCCGCCACCCTCCGCATCTAACTCCATTAACTACTTCCTCATGATAAAATAAAATCGAATTTTTGTGAAAAGGGCTGTCCCCACTTTATTAGTTTTCTCTGCTATTAGGTGGGTTTGACTCAGCAGCCATAGTTGACAATCGGTCTTGCTTTCTATGTATAAATACGCAGTCACTTCCCGGAGACACCACAGAATCAAATTTGGTCTAATTCAACGGGTTTAGAGTGAGAATCGCGAAGGAGATGGAGGGTGATAGAACTCAAGTAGCGAATATGGGAGAGAAGGAATTGACATACAGTGATCGTGATGATGTTTCATATCTTTCTCTTGATATCGGAGGTAATTGCTTGTTTAATTGCTGGATTAGTTGTATGAAAATGCAGTTGTTGATTTTGTTATGATTTGCTTACTGCGCAAGTTCATTAATTTGAGCTCTCGAATTGTTCGAAAATAATTTTATAATCAGAAACTAAGGCAGGTGTTCTGATTGCCGTTTTCACTTTTCAAGTGGGGGTATTTCTTAGAACTTAATGAAAAGGAATATTAATTCAACATTTTGTTTCCTGAGTTTAGCTGAAATCAAACTTCCTTTCTTTGTTGCTTTAACTTAAGTTTTACTTTGGCTTAATTGATCACAGTGCGAAAAAAATAAGCTAATTTAGGGTCTTAGAACTTGGATTAAAGATCATTTTGGCAAAACTATACATTTTAGTTTTACTTCATATAATTTGATTAAGCGCAAGTTATAACTTTGGATTTTCGAACTTGATAAAGATCATTTAGCCCTCTGCTAGACGAAAACTGTACATTGGGAGGTTTTAAAGTTCGGTGATGGTGTTATGAAATATCCAATATTTGAAAATAGTGAGCTGATTGACCAATCAAGAGTTACGTTGATCTTTGATTTATGCTTTGTAGGTTCTCTAATAAAGATGGTATACTTCTCAAGTAGCAGTAGCTGCTCCTCTGATGATCAGAAAGACAGCTATTTAAAGGATGGAATCAACACGTCCATTGGCACCTCGAATCACAGAGGCCTAAGCGGGAAACTTTACTTTCTGAAGTTTGAAACAAGCAAAATCAATGAATGCATCAAGTTTATATCTTCCAAGCACCTCAAACACTATGGTATACTTACACTTTTCTATGATGATCAACGTGTCAAGATATGTGAAATACGCATTTAATTATTTGCCTTATCCTATCTACAAAAGGTGCCTTTCTTTTTTGTGACCACCACAAGCTATAAGGACTGCAAGTGAAACGATCTTGAAATGCCAGATGGTAATGCATAGATTTTTATTATTCAGGCTAATTTATTTAACTGCTAATTTATCCTATTCTTACAATGAATGTAAAAAGGCAAATGTTTGCATCATTTCATGATTTATCGCATGGTTATGCAACACGTTTACTACTTTTAAGCATGCAGATATGTGTTTGTACATATTGAAATGCTGTATGAGATGCTAGATGTGACATCAAGATTATGAGATGCTAGATGTGACATAAAGACTATGAACGACCTTTATCTGGGATTGTTGACCCATTAGATGATCATGCATGTTTAGCTGAAAAGTTTTCTCTGCGTTTCTGCATATTTCTGCCTTCTTTAAGGCTCTGTGAATCCTGTATAGTAGTATTTCATATTTCTGCCTTCTTAGAGGCTCTGTCAATCCAGGTGATCAGGATGATAAGGACCTTGCCAATGACGAAAATATTGTTAAGGTAATATCTTGAATAATGCCTGATTAGATGATTAGAAAACATCCTTTGTCATTGCCTTGTCCTGAAACCAAGTAGGCTTCTTCTAGTTAGTTTCCAGATATTTTAAGAGTAGATGGTTTCTGAAGTTGTTTGTCATTTTTAATTTAAAAACATAATGAGAAAATCATTTTAGTGAATTTGAAACCAAAATTTCAAATCCACTAATAAATATGGTCATCTCTTCTCCATGCTTCCAATAAGTTTCTGCCAGTCACAGCTTGAATATCTTGTAGACTGAACCTGGAGGGTATTTTTCCTTTTGTTTCTTCCCTGGTTCCTTTGATCATGTAATGCGTAGAAATCAGATTGGTTTCAAACTCAATCTATACCTTATAGAAATATGGGAATTGACAATCTGATTGAGTATGTTTCTGAAGGCAACAGGTGGCGGGGCATTTAAATTTGCTGATTTATTCAAAAAAAAGCTAGGTATCGTTCTCGACAAGGTAGACGAAATGAGTTGCCTTGTTGCTGGAGCCAATTTCCTACTTAAGGTATAGACCATTTAATGCATAAAATTTTGTATTTTCTTTGTTCTTCATTAGCTCTGTTTGACTCTTGACTGCAGTTCACGTTGTATCTTCTTTTGTTTTTCCTTTGATATTTTTCTTTGAGTGAAGATGTTACTAATTAGGTTTGCATATGAAGTTTATATTTCATTTATATTGGTTAGGCAGTGAACCATGAAGCATTTACCTATATGGATAGCCAGAAGGACTATGTCCAGATTAACCACAAATATCTGTACCCTTATCTCCTTGTTAATGTGGGGTCTGGAGTCAGCATGATCAAGGTATTCTTTTTCTGTTTCACTCTATCTTGCTTTTATTTTTCCTTTCCCTAACCCTTGTCTTTTCATTTTTTAGAATAAAGTTTGCTATCTACGACTAGCTAAAGATAGACTTGGTCGAAGCAAAATACTACTTTTTCCTCTGAAGAACTTGGTATAAATTATAGGATTAAACTAGCATGAAAAGTATCATTTAGTTATATGAAATTTATTCTGGCATTCCTTGTCAATGTTATCTTATGTTTCTATATCAGACATACTTCATTGAATCTTTTCCACGTGTACAAGGGTTTGAAAAGCTGTTAGTTCCTTCATGTAATTTCTTGTGTTATCTTTCCCTTTGTGTTTAGGTAGATGGCGACAACAATTTTGAGCGAGTCAGTGGAACAAGTGTTGGTGGTGGCACATTCTGGGGTTTGGCAAGACTTTTGACCAAGTGCAGAAGGTTGCTCTTTGACCTCTCATTGTAGTGCTATTGACTGTCTCCCATAATTTGCCTTATGATTTTATATTGTTTTTTCAATTTTGATGAGTTGTTAGAATTGAGTCGCCAAGGAAACAACAGAGTGATAGACATGCTTGTTGGAGACATATATGGTGGAACAGATTGTGCAAAGGTATATTTCTGTGACTACATATCCTGATCTACTTGATGTTCTATACTAAAAAGATGGATAATATGTATTTGAAGTGAGTGCTTTAACAATATATCGCATCCTCTGGTGTGAGACTCTTGTAACCTTTAACAAGAGGGGCCGGGTAGCACCAAATACTATGGTGGTATGACAATATTTACTCCTGTTTAATTTTGTCAGATTGGTCTTACGTCAACGACAATTGCTTCTAGCTTTGGCAAAGCGATATCTGAAAACAAAGAACTTGAAGATTACAGAGCTGAGGATGTAGCCAGGTCCCTGTTAAGAATGATCTCGAACAATATTGGACAGGTCAGTGAAACGAAAGGGAAATCTTACATTGAGATGGCAATGAGGAACTACATTACATATAGAGAAAAATAAGAACATCAAATAGCCAGTGTTATTGTTGGGTTGTAGTTTTCTTACTCTGTAAAACTCAATTCTCGTAAGACACACTTTACCACATCACATGAAGAGATCAAGCCATGTTGGGAAGTATATTCAAATTGCAATGCTAGAGTTTAGGAAATCATCTCTCCTTTTTCATCATATTTCCACTGTACCCTTTGGATAAGAAGAATAGCTTAAATAATCATTTAACTCAAAACAGAACTGATAGTTTAACAGCCTTGGGCCCTTGAGAAGAATGATCTAAAAGGTAAATTTGAACATAGAAAAAGGCGTTTTAATCCAAATATCTATTCTATACATGATGCTAACATTTATTTTAGAATTATGTGTTTAAAATCATTTTAGTATGTCCTGTTGGTTTTCAGGTTTACTTCTGTTTACTGCTTTTTTTAACTGTTTCCTTTATCTGCTAATGTCAGATTGCTTACTTGAACGCATTACATTTTGGACTGAAGAGGATATTTTTCGGAGGATTTTTCATTCGGGGGCACGCATACACAATGGACACGATTTCTGTTGCAGTTAATTTCTGGTAGTGACCTGCTTTTCTGCTCAAATAAAATCTAGTATGATGCACTTTAGGAAAATTGAATTACCATTTTCATTGATTCCTTGCTAGTAATATTGTCTTTGTGTGTTGTAAATGATCTGATGAACACAGAAACAACCAGTTTTGCATAATTTTCAGGTCGAAAGGTGATGCAAAAGCTCTATTTTTGCGACATGAAGGTTTTCTTGGGGCATTGGGAGCTTTTAGGAACTATGAGAAAAATGGATTTACAGATATCACTGATCAATTTATGGATCAATCTTGCGCAATAGCAGAAGGTTTGGTCTGCAAAGACGAGGAATATTAATGCTCAACACATAGTGATATGCATGATTTTCTTAGAGTGAGTAAGCAGCACCTAATGGTGGGCATAACCAAACCGAGATCGAAAAATTTAACCGAATTGATAGGTTTTGGTAGAATGTATAGCAATTACTTGCTGCCGCATTAAGATTGCAGCATGGTATATTTACATACAAATCCTTGAAATTCCCAGCCTGTGACTTGTATCAGTTATTTAAATACCAGGCACTTAGTTTGTTAGATCATCAGGGGTAGTTTTGGTATAAGAACTTTGGTTTCAGATGAATGATGGCTCCCCATTTCTTCTTATATTGTTATTGACAGAATATTTTTCCTATGGTTTTTGTAATTTTTAAAAAGTTATATCCTTAGTTTGTTGGAAAGCTGTATGTATTTTGGATTTGGAAAATTGATTTTTCGAAGTCATTTACTGGACATTTGATCACTATTGCAGTGTTAGTAGAAAGTGAAATGTGTTATCTTCACGGGTATTAAAGAAATTTCTGCCAATTAAGAACTCACAAGTCACAAACAGTTAAAATCCATATAGTATTTATATTCTTAGGAGAAATTTACTTTTTATGATTAACATTTTGGAGGATTAAGTATTTGATGGATTAATGTATGATAAGATAATTTTTATCTATCAATTCTTTGTTTTATACAAAGGTTTCGCAATCAATTCCTCTTGAACTTGTTCCAGCATTACAGTGTAGTCTGAAATTATTTAACAGACGAAGATAGCTGCCGTTCTCATTGTTTTGCTCTATAATAACTTGATTACAATCTCAATTTAACCTTATGTTGGAACCTTCACGAATGTTTTTATCAGTTATAATCTCCCAATTTGTCACGTGTTAGTCATAAATGTTATAAATCAGTCGTTTTAATTCAATCTAGAGTGTTTTGTATTGCTGCTCTTTGTTAATTTCAACATATTTAGCAAGAGAGTTTGTTGGGAACTTTAGCAAAGCTCAGCAGTTTCAAGCTCCGGCCTCAGTAAAATATTTAGTGTCGGATCCGTAGCTGGTGGAATTTGTTGCCAGGTTGATGTGGATCCTGTTACAAAGTCCTCTCCATCCCCAGGGTATCCTCACAGACCTGATGTGTCGCGGATCTCAGTTGCCAATACACCTAATGGGCAGTTAGGAAGCAGTCAGCATCTAATCATCTAAAAGATATACACATGGTAAGAAGCTCATCATAGTGTTTGTTTGAGTAGGTTCACCCAAACAACTGATTTGAAATCTATTAACTCCTGTTTTGATTTGATCTTGGGATTTTGGTGGATGTTGAATTTCATCTTACATGGAATCATTTGAATCCTGCCAGTTTTTCCCCTCATATTTAATCTTTCAGTCTAAATGCAATCTTATGTAATTCGCTCTATAATAAATGCTTTGTATGTGTAATATTATCTGTCGGGACGCTTGATGGAGGATCTTGTCAATGCTGCTAGTGAAAATACCAAAAAGAATCTCGTAACATGTGGAGTTCTTGGTGCTTTCCTTGTAAGTCAAACATCCGATAATGTTATAGTTGTTCAATAATATGTCATATGTTCAACAGTTTTAAGGATTGGCATTATATTGTGTAATGAGCACCAAAATTTCCAGGCTACGGATGCCTGTAATTAACCCCCATCAGTGGAAGTTCAAAATTATGAATCGTCATCATAGTGAAACTGAGAACTATATCTGCTGCCTAGTATGTTTTCCGCTGCCACTTGGCCTTCTGTTGTATGCTTAATCCAATTGGTAATTTCTTTCTAATCCTTCTCTTACTATGACACCCAAGCTGAGTTCCTCTCTGCAGCTTTGTATGATATGACTGTAATAAACTCAGGTAAACCTTTTACTATTGCCTTGGTCAATTGATTTCATGGTGCCATGGTCAAGGCTTATGGAATGCTATCTCCTGTTTCCTAGTATACTAATTCTACATACATCTTGGGATATTATGTAACGACTTTAAACCCTGAACTTTATATTTTGAAATCTGCTTAGTCTTCAGAAGGATGGGACTTTTTATGTTACTGCTTTGATAATTCCAAAACAGGAGGCTACTTCCGATTCTGTAGGAAACAAGCTCTCTAATGCAAATTCAACTAATACTGAAACAAATTCTAGTTGCTTTAGTAAGTACATTTCCTAATACACCAAGCTTGTGAGTTCTTTTCTCTGTTTGTCGGTTTCAGGCGATAAATGAGGAGGAGATATATGCCATTCAAAATGAAGAATCCTTATTTCCTATTGGATGGATTCATGTAAGTTGTTCTGCTTTCTTTCTTCAGTCCGCCGACTTTTGTAACAATGCTGTCACTTGTCCAAAGTGGACTGTTAAATAGACAAAATAGTAAGCTATCATTCGTAGAACCTTTTCGTAAGAGAACTTTTCTCAGGTTTAGTTGAATTTTGCCAGTATCTTGTATGCATGAACTCTGGAATTTCCAGATTTCAGCTTCTATGCAACTACATTTAAATGGTTCTTTATCTGCTTCCATTTACCTTGATTTATTTTATTACATTTCACTTCTATACAACTTTTCAGACGCATCCATCTCAGAGTCGTTTCATGTCATCAATAGACCTGCACACCCAATATACGTATCAGGTAATTATTTCATGGTTTAATTGCTCTTAAATACATAAACTTTAATATAATTCTGGTTTGTCACATAAATTTTAAAATTTGAATGATAATATATAAATTTTTTATCTTTCTAATTTTTCCCATGAAATTGAATCACCCCAAATTGAAGCTAATGTGGAAAAATCATAAATGACGAGGCAATTAAAATGACGTTATTTCAATCAAAACAACGTCATTTTATTTGATACATAAAATTAAAAATAAAATAAAAGAAATTACTTTCCAAATCATCTCCAACTCTCTCTCTCTCTGTCTGTGTCTCTCTACACAAGAACAATGGCGGAGGTGCAGCCATCACCTCTGCCATTTCGACACCTCTGCAATATATCAATCTCCTACTTCAAATTCGACCGCAATTCAATTGTTTGAAAATAGCAAATACGATTTCAAGTCTCCTCTTTGCTTGATGTATAGTATGGTGTTGGAATTGTATTGAAGTGGCATGAAGGCTAAATAGACAAATATGCTTTTCAAGGTGATCAAACAAGAGAATTAAAGAACAATTTGAGCTCTGGATTGTTGAATTTTAGTTGGTACAGATACAGGCATACACAGAAAAAGATTCATCTTTGATCAGTTTGATACCATACTCTCAGATTCTTTCACAAAGCCGTCACCTGTCCAGTCTCTATCAGACTGCAACCGTTTCTTGGTGGCCTTCCTTTCCCGAATAGCTTCTTGCTGCCTTGCCACCAAATCCATGTGGGTCGTGAAATAGTCGAGCGAAGCCCTGATTGTATGCATAAGAGAGAGAACGAGAAGCAAAATCGTCACAGACAAATAAGGGTGACGAGCCCAAGTTTTGTGCTCTTTTTTTGTGTCTTGTCTAGGTCTAGATCGAGTCTTTTGTGTCTTTCTTGTTGTGTTTTGTGTGCGGGAGGACACATTGGTCTGCGAGGAACAAGGCGAGGCGAAATGGGCAAGAAGGAGTGGAACTTGCTTGGCGGGTGAATAGAGATACGATGTACCTCGAGGGCACAAGGAGCTTAGCTCACACACGCTTCAAACTCCCAAGAGGAACGCGAGGAAAAGCAGAGAAAAGAAGAGGCAATCATTGAGCGAACCTATGTCAAACCTAATCCTAAGGTTTTACCTCCTTTCGAGCAGATTGGCGAGAACGAGAGAGGAAGAAATGAGCGAGATGTATCGCGTGTTTGAAGGTGGAAATTAATATACCGCTCATCATCGCTCGGGCACGATGCGAAATGGGCAAAGTTCATGAAAGAATTGTGCACGAGAAAGGTGAAATACAAAGATGATGCAAAATTCAGTGGGAGAAAATGTATCCGCAGTCCAGATTTTTCGACGGCGAGACGGTGACCTTCAACATCTTCAAGGCCATGGAGCATCCTATTGATATTGAGGTCGTGGAATTCATTGATCACATTGAACCCATGGTGGGAGACATCCCGCCCGAGATAGGTTTACAAGATCCGCCGGATGCGACAATTCAAAGTGGTCTTAAGGAGGATGGCCCACGAAGAAAGCGACTTATGGGCAATGTCGGGAGGCCTGCATTTGGGCCGAACCGAGGGACTCAGTGGTCGATATACGAACATGCCCAGGTGAAGGAAGAAGAAAAGCTCGTTCCATCCTTATGAGAGCATCGAAACTCGAGCTAAAGACTCTTCCCGCCACACAGTACATCTTTCTAGGAAGGGCGACCTTGCCGTGATCATCAATGCTAAACTCGGTCAGTCGGGAGGAGGCGTGAGAAGTGTTGTCGGGCGTACATGTGAAGCTGTTGGATGGACATTAGCCGACATCGGGCATCGACCCTTCCATATGCGTTCACAATATTACGATGGAAGAAGAAGCCCGAGCGATCGCGATCAACAAAGGAAGTTGAACTCGACTATGAAGGAGGTAGTCATGAAGGAGATCTTGAAGCTTCTCGACTTGGGCATCATATATCCCGTGTCGGACGATGAATGGGTCGACCCGTACCGTCGTGAAATCGAGCATTCGGTGGTGAAAAGAGAAAGGAGAGCGATCAACGAGACTCCAAACAGGTTGGAGAATGTGTATTGACTATCGAAAGCTTAACACGGTGACCGAAAGATCACTTCCATTACCTTTCATTGACGAGATCTGGAAAGGTTAGTGAAACAAATTCTTTTGTTTTTTAGACGGATACTCGGGCTACATGCAGATATGGGTTGCCCAAGGTGATCAGGATAAAACTACTTTCACATGCCCGTTCGGGACATTTGCCTACAGAAGAATGCCTTTCGGCTTGTGTAATGCCCTAGGGACATTTCAATGATGCATGATGAGCATCTTCTCGGACCTATTGGAGAAATGCATCGAGGTCTTTATGGACGACTTTACCGTCTATGGGGAATCATTCGATGAGTGCTTGACAAATTTGGAGGTAGTCCTACGAGATGTGTCGAAAAGAATTTGATCCTAAATTATGAGAAATGTCATTTCATGGTACGAAGGGATTGTTCTTGGGCACGTGGTGTCCGAAAGAGGATAGAAGTAGATAGAGCTAAAGTAGAGATCATCGCCAAATTGCCTATCCGACCGATCAAGAAAGTCACGAGGTTTCGGGCACGTTGGGTTCTGAGAAGATTTTGAAGGACTTCGCAAAGATCGCCCACCCATGACACTACTCTCGAATGATGTACCATGGGAATTGATGAAGAGTGTAAGATAGATTTTGATACTCGAAGAATAACTTAATTTCAAGACCGATCATTCAACCCCCGATTGGGGCATGCCGTTTGAAGTTATGTGCGACGCAGCGGATATGCCGTGGGAGCCGTCTTGGGACAACGAAGAGAAAGGAAAGTCATGCTATATACTATGCCTCAAGAACTCTCAATGCAGCCCAATGCAACTACAGACGACCGAGAAAGAGCTCTTGGCGGTCGTCTTTGCTTTGAAAATTTCGATCATATCTCATCGGGGCCAAGACAATCATCTACACCGATCATATTGCTCGAGATACGATGGCCAAGAAGGAGTCAAAGCCACGACTAATCGATGGATCTTGCTTCCAAGAGTTCGATGTAGAAATCAAAGACAAGAGTGGAGCACAAAACCTTGTGGCCGACCACTGAGTAGGATATTAAGGGGAAGACCCGTGCCCATTGCAGACCTTCCACGAAGAACATTTGTAGTTGAGAACTCCCCGTTGGGCTCTCACCGCCACTCCAAAGAATGTGGAGGTCACTTTGGGCTCAAGAGGACGGCGAGAAAGGTTTTAGGCAGTGGATTCTTACGGCCCACGATATTCAAAGATGCCATGAAATGTGTAAGCAATGCAAAGAGTGTCAACAAGAAGGAAATATCACAAAGAGGAATGAGATGCCCATGATACCTATCCTTCCCATCGAAATCTTTGATGTATGGGATGGACTTTATGGGACCATTACCGAGCTCGAGGCAATGCGTACATCTTGCTTGCGAGATTGGGACCGTGATGGCCAAGCTAGAAAGCTTGACTTCAAGCTGGAAGAAATAAAGTTTGAGGCCTGTGACAATGCCGTTCTATATAAAGAAAGATTAAAGAAGGCACATGACCGTCTGCAAACAAGCAGTGGTGCGGACCATATGAAGTCAAAACTCAATTTCGAATGGGTATCGAGATCGTCCGAGAGATTGCATCGAGTCAAGCCCTTCTTGGTGGCATTCACTGGCGGTTGTCGGGAGAAAGGACGTCCTAATTACATCACCCACGTCGCCTCAACCTTTCTCTCTCTCACTTTGAGCCAACACCACCTCGATGAGGGCATTGTAAAGCCAAGAGAGTTTGGGGGTTAGGATGAGGTGAAAAGTTTTTCGCAAGGATTGGATGAGGCGTTTTGGAATGGCGGAGACGTTAGCTTCGATGGGCAACGACCTTGCTGCCTTCAAGCCACCATTACGTGAGTGTTTGATCCATGTGGCACTCGTCGTGTGCAACATATACACTAAGGTCGAGCGAAGCCCTGATTGTGGACGTGACAACTCCATCTCCAGCATCTTGTGGTGCATGTGGCATGGCCACGAGTGAACTTTGGCGTTCATGTTGCCCGTTTCAAGGACATCGACTCGTCCTAGCGGATCTCTGCATATTTGGTGAAGCTGTTGGCAGGTGAAGGTCTTGGACGAGCGAATACCGACACGGAAGTGGGCCGTTTGTATATTGACAACTATGTTGGAGCGGATGAAGGATATATACTACGACCGGACGGAAAACATCTTCACGCAGACGTGATGACGGAACGACGCCGTCTTGATTAGCGAGAAGAGTTCAAAGATAGCAGAGGAGGATGATGACATCAAAGCCCGACGACGGGATGGAGGAACAACAGCGACCCGTGATGCCACGATAGCCCTTTGCCCACCTTTGGATTGGTATCGACTTCCTAACCTTTGTCCTCACTTTTGTTTTTGTTTTCTGTTTTGTTGTTTTTGTTTTGTTGTTTGTGTTTTTGTTTTGTTTTTGTTGTTGTTGGTGACCTTTTTTCTACTTGGCTGCCCAAAGTGTGAGTGGAAGGAGATGCGTCTGTTTTGTTTGTTTGAGTTAAGAGTCGGTCCACTCGGCCACTTTGCCCAAGGCAAGTGTGAAATAGGGGCGCCTACTTTCGATTCGTTTAGTTGTTTGTTGTTTGTGTTCCTCCTTGTTACTTTGCTCAGCGCAAAGTGTGTGAGTGAGGAGGTTTCGTTTTGTGTGTCGGTTGGCATGTTTAAATTGGTGGGATTGATTGTCCTGTATTTTGTTTTGTTGTGAATAATCTTAGTAGTTTGGAATGTTTGAGCATGATGTGTAAATAAGGATGTGCATATTTGTGAAGCTGTTGGTATGAATGTTTAAAACTTTGTCTAAATGGTGGAGATGGTAGAGAGCACGCAAGCATGGCATAGTCGAAATGAAAGATGTCGTGGCGTACACACTAGCTTATACACGAGAGTGCAGAGTGTTGGTAAGGAAAATGCCCAATATGCTCAAATTAGATTTTGACTTGTTTGATGGTCATTGCTTGAATGGAGTCTACTTGAATTGCTAGTTTGTTACGATAAAGCTTATATTGGCGAGATATCCTCTTTGGTGGAAATGTGCTAACCTTTTCTGCTTTTGAGTCTTTTCTTTCTTTCTTTTGTCTTGGGCAATTCGTGTGCATGCTTGGGCTAGGACACATTGGTCTCAGGGAACATGGAACTTGCTGTGAATAGAGATCTGCACCTCGAGGGCACAGGAGCTGGTAAAGTTTTACGTTCATACGGTCTCTGAATGGGCAAGCGTATGGCTAATGGGCAGATACCTCCGAATCTCGCTATTGTCTCATGATATCAGGAGGAGATCGCCTCCGGATCCGTGCAGGGCGAGAAGCGATCAACAAGGAAAACCTACCGATTGTCGACCCATGGGCATTACCATCGTCGACCTCTCGGCTATATATATGGATGGCGACTTGTGCCTCTCTCCCTCTTCCGCGTTCAACCTCAATACTCGATTATCAAATTCACACCCCACCACGCACATTAAGTTCCTTCGGGCAAACACTTTTATTTGCTATTCAGTATGTTTTGCCTATACTTGGGCTCGCGCTTCTATTTCGCTCAATTATAGTAAGTTGGTTCCGCTTAATTATGGTTTCGACTAAGCATTGCATGTTTATTTATTTTATGTCTAGCTAAGTCTTTACTACGGTTTGGGCGTGACTGGGTGGAGCATGATTAATATAACTCTGAGAGGTTAAAGTAGGGCATTACGATTCTGCATGCGTGTGTTCCCCAAGCACTAGGTCTGGGGCATTATATAACTTAACCAAACTCGGTGTGTTGGTAAGAAATAACATAGTGGGTAAGGAAGGTTGCAGGTAATAATGGACTACATGTCGGTGTCACGCACCCAAATAATAACAATCGTGTGGGCAAAAGTTTTAGTTCATACCCCTGAAATGGCTGCACCTCCGCCATTGTTCGTGTAGAGAGAGAGTTGGAGATGATTTGGAAAGTAATTTATTTTATTTTATTTTTAATTTTGTGTTAAATAAAACGACATCGTTTTGATCAAAATAGAAACGTTTTAATTGTCTCGTCATTTACGATTTTGCCACATCAGCTTCAAATTGGGGTGATCCAATTTCATGGGAAAATGAAAAATCAAAAGTTTATGTATTATCATTCAAATTTGTATGTACATGCATTCTAGTCCGTAAGTAAGCTTCCTATGATGGGATGTCTTGGAGAATGTCCTGCATCAAGTATTAGTCTTCGTAAATATCGTCTAGGAATTTGCCATTTTCTTCTTCCTTGTCCTTTCTTATTTATCATTCATATAGCCTAATGCCATATTTTCTTTAAGATGATGGTACCAGAAGCCGTGGGCATTGTCTTGGCTCCAAGGGACGAGTGAAGGTCTTCAAAACATATGATAGTTGCTCTTTCCGCAAGTTTGACTACATCTGTTACTATGAAACTTCATGCAGCTTCATTCCCTTTAACTTGTCTCAACGATTGTGCAATTCAGACAATGGAATGCCAAGAGAGGGGCTTTCATATTCACAAAGCACCCGCTAATGGCACCCTCATACACGAGGATTGCTCCTCAATCCAAAACTGAGACTGGAAATACACGACTTGCGTTGACATCATTAAAAACTCGTGTCGTATGCATATATTATTGTTGTACATGACATTTATTTAAGCTCATACCTTGATTCTCATTATTCTGCAGAGATTAAAGGACATGTTGTGGACTACAGCATGATTGAACGAGTCTAGCATGGGTTTGTACTCTGCCTACATGTGAAATCAATTCATGTATAATTTGTGTAGGGATTCCACGGAAGGGGGTGGCGGCCCCTACGGTACCATTCGACATGAGAAAAAGCAGCCCATGTGCATCTCTGCTCTCTGCACAATGCTTGTGGACAAGAGAATAAACCAATCTCTTTCTCCAACAATAATCAACATATATTTCTCCTAAATTTGTTCTCATTTCTCTCCATTTAGGAACTTGGCTTGTTGCTACTTGACCAAGTTACTTATGCATATATTTTATTGAGAAATTAAGGATAAGGGTGGTTGGCTGTTGGTTGGGTTGGGTTGGGTGATACCACCAGCTTCTTCCTTCTCTCTTTTTTTTATTGATTGTTTTGAGAAGATGTATACACATTACACACACATGTCTCTTGTACGTCATTGACGTGTGTACATAATTCATTTGTTTTCTTTTGCTTTTTGTGGGTTTTATTCATTTGATTGCATCAGGTCTTGACTCTCGAGTAGTTGGGAAGCCAAGTAGTGTGCATGTTAGTTTTGGGTCTTTTAAGTTTTTATGGGTAGTAACAAAGTTGGGGCCCTCACCTTAAATAAGATTTTTACCATTTCTTACCTACTGTAATTATTCATGGGGTACAGTACAGCAGCTCTCGTGTTCTTGATTTTATTTTCTTTTCAAGGTTGGAATTTGTGAGAGGTACAATTGCCACACCTGCATCAGCAAATACCTTTTTCAACACCAAATAAATAACCCATCAGTTTTAATATAATTGGCTTCTTCTATAGAAGCCTAAATTGAAATGAAGAATTTACAACTGTATTTGACATCTTCAACCCACAAGCCTTGTAATTTCTTAAACTAAAACTAGAAATTAGATCAGATATCTTTCTCTCACACATCGTCCCAGCTAATTGTCTGAATTCTTGTCTAAACTTTTTCACTTTTCACTATAAGTAATACACCAGGAGCCAAAAACTTTTCTTTCACACTTTTGACAATAGAGAGACATTAATTTCAAAAGAGGATTTTCGTTGAATTTTATTTGTATACAACTGGCAATTGACGTCGAGTTGCTAAATGAGCACAGACCAAGTTCCAATTACATTTTATCAAGATTTCCGAGTTAAATAGTCAGCCTCAAATCCATATCTCTTTTCGTATTAAAATCCGTATCCGTTAAAAGATTAAGATTTGTTGATTTTATGGGTATTATTCCGTATCCTTTAAAAGATAAGATTAGTTGATTTTAGTAGTGTATAATTTACTATTTCCAATCACTATATTTATGTTATAAACAATAGTAGTGTTTTGTAGTTTATTTCTTTTGAGTTGATAAGTAAATAGTAGTGGTTTAGAAATGTTTCTGAATGTGCTTTGAGTAAATAGTAGTGCTTTAGAAAGGATTTACATTTTGTTCATATTTAATATTTATCACTGAATAAAACATCATACCAGACAATACCCACCATAAATCGACTTAAATACCATTTAATTAAACTCACATAGTATATTATATAGTGTTGTCTTTAAAAAAATTACAACCAAAGAATTAATAATCTTCTAGTATCAGACCATGAACCCTTTTAATATATGGCCAATGACAAAAACCAAAAAATGAAATAGACCTAAAATAGAAACTAAAGAAAAATGTACATTTAAAACACTGGCAAACCCTCACAGTGCTTAAAAGGGATGTACATTTTTACTTAATCCACCATTAACATTAGTGAAAAACCCCATCAACTCCGGCCGGTACGGCAAATACGACCGCCGCCGTTCCTCCCCCTTGGCCTTACTCTTCAAGTAAACCTCATGAGCCGACAACGACGCCGTTTTGGCCTTGCCGCCCTTCTTCGCCTTCCCTCTGACTTTCACCACCGCCGCCGCCTCCTTTTTCTCGCACTTCTCCTCTCCCTTCTCCGCCGGAGCGTGGCTGTTGTTCAGGAAGACGAAAGCGTCCCTACCGTCGCTGTTACTCCTGCCGAGCAAATCCTTGAACCGCCAGATTTTAGAAAACCCGGTCGAGTTGCTCTTTTTGCAGACCTCGGGCGAGGCCTCGACCGCCTTGCGGTCCGACCAGTCGCAGCTCGGACCGGCGGCCCGCTCGTTCTCAGTGGATGACGTGGCCTGGCCGTTATCTCCGGCCGTCTCCACGAACACCTTCACCGGCGGCCTCATCGGCAAATTCTCGTGCAAGTCGTCGGGATCTTGGCCGTAGAAGAGCAAATCGCGGTTGAACAAGGGGAAAACCGGCTTGATCTGGCCGTTGATGAATGCGTCCTCAGCCGCTATAGGTGACGTATTTGCTCCTCCACACATAAATGAAAATTCCTCTTCTTCCTCTTCCTCTTCATCGACGGCGTGATGCTCTACATCAGCTTCATTTTCTTCAAACATCACATCATCTTCGCCTTTTGCATCACTGCTGAGTTTCAGATGTGTGAACAAATCTTGGCTCATTTTGGTTACTGATTCCGTCTGCATATCTGGAATTTTCGCTTATCTATCTTTGTGAATATCTTTGTTCTAGAGAGAAGGGGGAAGGAGGGATTGAATTGATGAGCAGAATGGATTAAATGAGGGGTATTTTATATATGGGTGGTTGGTATAGAAATAAATTTAGGTTTGGTTTTGTATCACATTTTTTAATATTAATTGTTACTGTCGAACTTTGAACACACACAATTATTCTATGTGAAATCATTTTTGTCTCCATCTACATTATTAACTTTATTTATTTGGTTGTCAAGAAATTTCCTTGGCAACCTACCCTTTAATCTTTTGCCGCCAATCATGTGCCTATTTTCACTAGATTCAGGTGCAGCTTCACTTAATATTACAAATCTCTAATTTTTATATTACGTAAGCATTTAATATCATGATATTTTATCAATTATATTCTATTGCCACCTTTTTGTTTTCAGATAATACTTCATCAGATATTTTAGTGTATGGATTATTGGCTTTAATTTTGATGACGGCATATCACTATAGTACAAAAATGATATTATTACATGATAAAATATTGTGTTACAAAAGAAAATTCCATTAAGCTTCCTGCGCATGTGATTTATTTAGTGAGGGATAAGTTTGTAACTTTGTAGAAGTTTCTACGATGGCTGTAAGTAGGTCTTTGGTGTTGACGATTGACTGAGATAGGGAGAATTGAGAGAGGAGTATTATAGCGCCCACGAATGACGAATATTCTTCAATTTTGGTATGGATATATTAATTAGTAGTATTATTTTGTACCTAATATATTTTGGGAATTTATTTTTCTCTGTTCACGACACTATTTGTATAAAGAAAGTTTCCCTTTGCCATGTTTATATGTCGACTCTAAAAATCTTAATCTATTTCAACCACTAAAGTGACGAATATTCGATAGTATTTTACGCATAATAAATTTGTTTTATTTGAAAATTTTATTTAACTACTTTTGGATAAGCTGTACTAGATTTACCATTTTGAGAAAAAAAAATTGGAACATGTAAATAACACAATGTATCTATAATTTTTTCAGGCATTTTAAAACATTATAATGACAGGACCATTTGTTATTTTTCTTTTTTCAATTACACTGTACATATTTTTTAAATATAAATATCACTTTAAACCTCAAATTATGTTCATTTTATCTATTTTTTTAATTTTTAGAAATGTTTATTTAAATCATTAACGATTTTTCTGCTTTTGAAATCTTGATGTGACTCGTCGGATATAACATATCAAAAACACAAAATACAATAACATAAATGCCAATGGAATTACGTGACATTTTCATGTGACATCCAATGAGCCACGTCAATATTCCAGGAGCCGAAAAATAGATAGGAAAATTATTTTACAGTATTGATAGTTAGCGATTTAAATAAATACTATTGATAATTTGAGATATTTTTTAAAATTGATATAGTTTAAAATTTAAATAATATTTATCATTTTTTCAATTATTCAACTATGTCTGTTAAATTGGTAAAACTTGATAATTTTCAGACTTCATAGTTGATGTATCCAGATGCTAGTCCCCAAGATTGAAGATTGGTATGGTTATTTTCTTCAAACTTGTGTGCAATCATTTGATAGTATTAGGACAACTTCTTCATGATACAAGATCTAAATTAATATTTATTTGAGACGCTCTAGTGGTAAAGTGAGTTTCTATTATTAAAAGATTATGGATTCGAGTCCACTAGTGTCTTTATAGGTCTAAACCTATGATACCTGATTTTCTAAAGTGTAATTTACCTATCATGTGTGATTTGCAAACTATTACATATAAACATGAGATTTATCTTGTATACACATAAACATGAGATATATCCAATTATATCGAATTTGTAGACTAATACACGAAAATATATGATATATTCAATATATACTGAAAGTAGCGATGATAGATTTCTTTAAAAATAACAAATACTTATATTCCTTTGAAATTTGATGAAAATGTGAGACGGAATTTGCATGTGCATTTATGAATTCCTTAGAGATCCACTCTTCAAATTTGGATTGTACTTTTCTATGTAGAAATTGGTTCGAATTTCTACTTTGCAACAAAACTTACGCACTCGTCTGTATGTACCATTGAAGAAAATAATTAATATTCAATGGAAATTAAAAAAATGAAGGAGAAAATTGGAGAATGAGATAAGGTCGGGGCAGCACAGCAGGAAACGTCTGAACTTATCGATGGCTTGTTGGCATCATGGGACTTGATCCAACTCTCAACTGTTGACATTTCACCACTCTATTTTAAATATTTCGCATCACCCATGACGCAAACTACTTCTATTATTAGTAGAGTGATGCTATTCGGCTATAATGTGGCCGACCATAATCAACTTTATTGAATAAAAAAATTATTTATTTAATATTTGATCTATTAAAAAATTAATTTTACATTAAAACCATCTTATGGAATTACAATTTTGCACTTATCGAATGAAAAATTTAAATTTAAATTTAATAATTTAATATTTTTCAGAATATGTGAAAAAGGGTGTGTGGTCAGCCATAATGTGGCCGCATAGCTTTATTGTTATTAGTATTCTTCAATATATATTTGCTCCAAACTATGACAAAGCTCACTAGATATAATCATATAAAATATTTTCTTAAGTGGATACTTCTAATTAATTCGTGTGTAGTCGTGAGGTTAGAATATTTCAATCCTCCAAGCATAATAACATTCCAATGCGAAGAAAATAGTTATAGATAATTCTAAAATGTAAAGCCTCGACGACTATTAAAATGCTTTTATTTTTGACTATTTGAAGTGTACCTATGTTTGAAGTTTGAACCTTTCTCCATCTAATCAATAAATAATATTCTATACTTTATAGTTATATTTCATCTTTCATTTCAATATGAATATCGTTATGACGATTTAAAAATTTCTTAATACGTACTATTAGAACATTGGATGGAGTTGTGCATGGCATTACTCATGCACAACGTGGCATTGCGCCTCAGCAAGATAAAGAGTCCAACGTGGTTGATCTATCAGCTCACAATGAAGATCATAAATCGAAGGATCTAGATGCAGTTGTTGTTGCTATGTGATTGGTGCACGTGTCATTAGATTCCTTATTGGAGTGTGTTAGCTGCATGACTAGATGGTTAAGGTTTTGTGTAAAGTGTTACTATATATATCCATGTAATGAATGCTACGAACACGCCAGCATTGCATTAATGAAAGAAATTCCTATTCTATGAAAACGTTGTCTTCTAGCTTTATTTTCTGTTTCTTTTCATGGTATCAGAGCAGGATGATTCTCGCCTGCCTCTAGATATACACTTTGTTTTTATTCCCCTCTGCCATGGATGCTTTACAGTCTGGATCCATCAATAATGGATCTACAGCTCACCCTATAATTTTTCTTCATAATATACCTACCCCTACCAAACTAAAAGACAGCAATTTTCTTATTTGGAGGCAACAGATCTTAGCCATCATTCGAGGCTATGGCCTTGAAGGTTTTCTCAACGGATCCACGCTACCACCTTCCTTATGGATCGAAGAAAGGGATGGTGATACAGTTCATAAAACTATGAACCCAGATTACATCACATGGGAGAGACAAGACCAAATGCTCTCGGCTTGGATCCAAACCTCTCTTACCGAGAGTGTTATGATACTGGTGGTAGGCCTCACTACAGCCTCTTCTATATGGCATGCCCTCGAGACCAACTTCTCCAACCAATCTAGAGCTAAGGTAATGCAATACAAACTTCAGCTCCAAACTCTCAAGAAAGAAAGTTTGAGCATGGCAGAATATCTTTCCAAAGTAAAAACCTGTTGCGATTTGTTAAACTCAGTTGGAAATCATGTCTCCGATGAGGACCAAGTGATGCATATCTTGAATGGTCTTGGCAGTGAATATGATTCTGTTGTTGTCACAGTTAGTTCTCGTCTTGAGTCCTGGTTGGCTATGGATGTGCATTCTTTGCTTCTTAGTTTTGAAAGCAGGTTAGAATCAAGCAAATCTGCCCCACTGAACTCCGATGGATCTCAGCCCTCGTTGAACTACATGTCTCATGCAAGTCCTCAGAGAGGAAATTTTCAGAGAGGAAGAGGAGGTTTTAGTGGAAACTATATCAGACGAGGGCGCTCTGGATCTGCTCGAGGAGGTTTTTATGGTGGAAGGGGTAAAGGCAGAAATATGGGGAACAAGCCCACTTGTCAAGTCTGCTTCGTTGCAGGTCACATTGCCGATAAATGTTGGCACCGATTTGATCAAGGTTTTGTGCCAAAACAACAAAATCAGCTTGCACATCACTCCAGTAATCAGTTTGAGCTCAGACCTGGTGCTCACATAGCGCATTTTCCTTCGGCATCTCAACTCTCTGCCACGAACAGCACTCACTATGATACCTCTGATTACAATAGTGAAAACTCGTGGTATCCAGACTCCGGGGCGACCAATCATGTGTCTCATGACATCTCTAATCTCAACACTGCAACTGAGTATCATGGTACCTCCAAGCTACAAATGGGAAATGGTCAGGGAGTGAACATTGCTCACATAGGTAAAGGCATTCTGCCAAATCCATCTTCCTCTAAAGCTTTTATTCTTAATAATCTCTTACATGTTCCTCAAATAACCAAGAATCTTCTCAGTGTCTCACAATTTGTTAAAGATAATAACGTCTTTTTTGAGTTCCACCCTGATTTCTGTCTTGTGAAGGACCAGGATACCAAGGCCATCCTCCTCAAGGGTTCACTTAAAAGGGGTTTATATCAGTTTCACCTTCCTCCCTCTTCTCCTCGTTGTCCAGCTTCAAGTTTCTCTTCAGCTTCTAATCAAATGGCATCCATGGCTGCTGCGGTGTTGCAGCCCTCTACTGCCTTCTCACAGTCCACTTCAACTCTTAGCTTAGACATTTGGCATACTAGGCTAGGACATTGTACTACGGATATCATAAAGAAAGCGTTGCACTCTTGTGATATTCCTTTTACTGCAATGAAATCTGCCTCTTTGTGTCAACCATGTGTCTTTGCAAAAATGCATCGCTTACCTTACTCTGACTCCACCACGCAACTTAATTCTCCTTTGGCTTTGATTCATAGTGACCTCTGGGGTCCAGCTCCCATATCTAGCAAAAATGGCTTTTCTTATTATGTTAGCTTCATTGATCACTCCAGTAGATATGTATGGTTCTATCTCCTTAAAACCAAAAATGAAGTGTATAATGTGTTTCTACAATTCAAAGCTCTTGTAGAAAATCAACTGAACACTAAGATAAAAGCCATACAAACTGACTGGGGTGGTGAATACCGTAGTCTCTCATCCTTTTTCTCTCAAAATGGCATCCTACATCAAATTTCTTGCCCGTACACTCCCCAACAAAATGGATTAGCCGAACGTAAACATCGCCACATTGTTGAAATGGGATTATCCTTATTGTTCAAATCTGGTCTACACATGTCTTACTGGGATGATGCCTTTTCAACGTCAGTCTATCTTATTAACCGCCTTCCCACCAAAATTCTTCACTTTACCTCACCTCTTGAAAAATTGTTTTGTCTTAAACCAGATTATTTGTCGCTTAGGACTTTTGGATGCCTTTGCTATCCTTTTGTTCGACCCTACAATAAAAACAAGCTCCAACCCCGTTCTGAATCTGGCATTTTTCTTGGGTACAGTCTCCATCATAAAGGGTACAAGGTTCTCCTAAAATCTGGGAAAGTCATCGTTACTAGGGACATTTTGTTCGATGAGAATGTGTTTCCTTCACTTACTTCGGCTAATTCACCTACTGTCATTTCCCCTTCTCATACCTCGGTCAGTCAACCTTCATTTCCTACACATGTACCTCCTACTTTTCCAACACCTATTCCTCCTACTACTCCTCTTCCTCCAGCTCATTCTCTCTCAGTCCCAAATTTCTCTCCTGCACCTTCTCCTCACTCTTCCCGTGTAGACTCTGCTTCTACTGCTCAGTCCTTTTCCCCTCCCTCATCCTCTCCTTCTACCCATGACACCAATGTTCCTCCCTCACCTGCTCCTGTTCATTGTATGTAGAATGATCATCCCATGGTTACTCGAGGAAAGGCTGGGATTTTCAAACCCAAAGTATTTATCTCTAAACCAGCTCTTGATCTGTTCACTGACACCGAACCCCACACTGTCTCTGAAGCTCTCTCTAGCCCATTATGGAGGGCTGCCATGGTTAGTGAATTGCGAGCTCTCTTCAAGAATCATACTTGGTCGCTTCTTCCTCAGCCTGAGGACAAAAATACTATTGGCTGTAAATGGATATTCAAGCTTAAACGGCATGTTGATGGTAGCATTGCTCGTTATAAAGCTCGTCTAGTTGCCCAAGGTTACACACAAGAGCCTGGCTTCGATTTTACTGAGACATTCAGCCCCGTAGTCAAGCCTACTACAATCCGGACAATTCTTTCTCTTGCTATTCAGCAAAACTGGGATGTCACTCATCTTGACGTCGACAATGCATTTCTCAACGGTATTCTGGATGAGCCTATTTATATGAAACAGCCGCCTGGGTTTGAGGTTACAAGTCCGGTCCCTCTTGTCTGCAAGTTACACAAGGCTATCTATGGGCTCAAGCAAGCCTCTCGTTCCTGGTTCTTTACCTTTCGAGCTGTTCTACTTCAACTGGGGTTTATTCAATCCAAAGCAGATCACTCTCTCTTCTTCAAGAAGGGTGCTCACGCCACCGTTTATCTTCTCGTATATGTTGATGACATCCTCATCACCGGTTCCACTCACACAGGTATCAACTCTGTCATCGAGAGTCTGGGCAAATCCTTTTCCCTCAAAAATCTTGGGTTGGTTCATCATTTTCTTGGTCTCGAAATTTCCCAGACCTCTCAAGGTCTCCATCTTCACCAGAGGAAATATGCTACTGACATTCTCTCCAAAGTTAACATGCTGCATGCTAAACCTTGCCCCACCCCTATGATCTCTACTGCTCGTCTTTCCAAATTTCAGGGAAGTCCCATGCCCAATCCGAGAGATTATCGCAGTGTTGTAGGAGGCCTTCAGTACCTCACCATCACTCGGCCAGATCTTTCTTTTGCTGTCAACAAAGTTAGTCAGTTCATGGCTAATCCGCTCGATCCTCACTGGCGCGCTGTTAAACGCATATTACGGTACGTGAATGGCACTCTTGATCATGGCATACATTTGTCTCGCACAGGTCAGTTTTCCCTAATCGGGTTTTCTGATTCCGATTGGGCATCGGATGTGGATGATCGTCGTTCTACTTCCGGAATGTGTATTTATTTTGGTGGCAATCTTATTTCTTGGGCATCTAAAAAGCAGCATGTCGTCTCTCGATCAAGCACTGAAGCTGAATACAGAAGTTTAGCAAATGCTGCTGCGGAAATCAAATGGCTTACATCTCTTTTTCGGGAGCTTTCTATTCGGCTTCCGCACACTCCAACCATTTGGGTCGACAATTCCAGTGCAATCTCTCTAGCTTCGAATCCTATTCTGCATGCTCGCACAAAACACATTGAACTTGATATACACTTTGTGCGTGATATGATTACAGCACATACTCTTCAGGTTCGTCATGTTCCCTCTTTGGATCAGGTCGCCGACGTTTTTACTAAGCCCTTGAGCATCCAATTCTTCACTCGCCTCCGAAACAAGTTGAATGTTGTTCCTTTTCGCTCGCTCGAATTGAGGGGGCATATTAGAACATTGGATGGAGTTGTGCATGGCATTACTCATGCACAACGTGGCATTGCGCCTCAGCAAGATAAAGAGTCCAACGTGGTTGATCTATCAGCTCACAATGAAGATCATAAATCGAAGGATCTAGATGCAGTTGTTGTTGCTATGTGATTGGTGCACGTGTCATTAGATTCCTTATTGGAGTGTGTTAGCTGCAGCTAGATGGTTAATGTTTTGTGTAAAGTGTTACTATATATATCCATGTAATGAATGCTACAGGCACGCCGCAGATTGCATTAATGAAAGAAATTCCTATTCTATGAAAACGTTGTCTTCTAGCTTTATTTTCTGTTTCTTTTCACGTACTAATAAATTCTGCTGAATATAAACTCGATGAATATGTACCGCGATTCACATGTAATGTTTTATAACAAGAATTCTAATTTTTTAAGTAATTTTTAATTCTCTAGAAAAATTACATTCGATATAAAACTCTGATTACACGTGTCATAACTCAAACCAAATGCGAATAAATTAAAGATGGAAACCACTGTACCGCCTATGTAGTCCTATATAATTGAATTATTACATCTGCAGATATTGTATAGAGGATTGAATAAAAGTTTTTTTTAGAACGATTAATAAAAGTTATGGTTATGTGTTTACATGGCTAGGGCAGCCAAATTGCACTAAATGGGAAAAAGGAAGAGCCAACATAGCACAGGCACGCTAATCTACATATTTATTATGGCAAATATTTTGAGGATGGAAAGCTGCTCCTTTAGCTGCAACGACAATCGCCCAAAAGTGGAAATGCACACTATTTCAAATAACCAGACCTACATATTAGATATAAATATTTACAATTTCCATAAAAATAAAAATGAAGAAACATATATCATAATTATGATGTAATATTAAGGGACTCCCTAAATAACTATTGAGTAATTATCAAGTCTGATAATGTTGATAGAGGCCAATTGTATGGTTCGATACATTCGGATCTGATTAACTATACTTTAGTCCCATAACTAATTATCTAAAGTATATATTGTAAGTTTATTAGTCAGGATCATGATGTGACAATTAATGTGCTCAATACAACTCAGAAGCCACGCCGATCCAAATTTAGTTTGTCGATTGAGAGTGTAGATAATAACTATATTGAATTTGGTATATTTAAAAAAGAAGGGACAAAATATTGAAGTGACAATGCAATTGAATGTGCGAAATACATCTCCAAGCTAAGATAAAATCATATATATAGGTTCAAAATTCTTAGATGAATAAACATGATATTAATTAATAACATTTTATTATAGAGGGGACCAAGTAGTTTAAAATGGAGTATTTACTCAAATTTAGAGGGTAGTGCATTTTCCAGATGTTAATGATGATTTAATCCACAAAAATAAAATAAAAAAATAAAAGTAACTCAAATATATCTTTTCTAGTTTTGACTGATGAAAGCTTATTTATAAGCTCGCGAATTTTCAATTTAACAAAAAAACGCATCTAGAATCTAGATTAATGGCGTTGTTCTCAACTTGAATCAATCCGATTTAGGACTAAAATTCAGTGGTAGAACAGGAATACAATATATATATATATATATATATATATATATATATATATATATATATATATATATATATGTAGAGTTTGGTTCAAATAAGAACCAATTTTAACGTGAACCAAGAACTACGAAACAAAATGAATATCTTTATGAAAGTTAATGAATCTTTCTGAAAGTTAATGAATCCAAAATTGAATTTTCACCGGGTTCGAATCCCATGAGGCGAAATTTATTTTTTTTATTCATTAACTTTCATGATTCATTATATATATATATATATAATAGATTTCGCAACGACTTATAGTTGGCCTTATACATTTAATTTTATTTCCAAATATTGACTAATTCTCTGTACTTACTTTTATTTTCACTAGAATCAAACTTTTATAGTATTTTTTATTCATAAAATTAGAATCCTGCAAATAAATGTAAAATTAGTCAATTTCATCAACAATATCACAGAAATTTAATGAGAGAATAATTATATATATTTATATTTCCCAAGTCAACTAAGTAGAATATTACGTGCGATTGAAGAAATGGTGTAAGATTATTTGATAATCCAAGGTTGTGCGTGACAAAGCTTTCGGGCGAGAATAATTGGTCACGAAATTGTTGGATGTGCCCCCAATTCTTTCCGTGCTTTTCACATGTCAACTTGCTTCACTTTGACTATTCGTTTCTTCTTTAATTGTTTTACGTTTTTCAGTTTCAGCCTAATTTTTCCTTCAACAAAATACACAACATAGGTTCATCAAAATTTCCCCTTCCTATCTACACTAACGGAGTCACAATTTTATTTCTTCAAAAACATTCAAACGGTAAGACTTTTTCTATATATAAAAAAAATAGGATTCAATCTCCATTATTCTCCTCCCCCCTCCCTCCAAAAGAAACTGAGATCGCCACTTTTTCGATATTATAATAATAACTTCATATTTTTATTTACAATAATTTCGACACTTTCATTTTTTTGTCAAACAATAAAAAAATCCTCCATTGCAGGCTATTTTTCTATTTGTACACATATTACGGTGTAATAGGCAAATTTTCTGTTATTTTTATGAATTTATAAAAAATCCATGATTACTACTTTCAATGCGCATTAAATTAAACCTCTCTCTCCCGTGGACGTAGATCTTATTCATAGATCGAACCACGTAAATCGTCTCGGTGTTCTTGTTCATTTACTTCCTTACGAAATTAAGATCGATCACCGCGCGTGCGTGGGAAGCGAAATATTGTGTTTTCGATCAACCACCATTTACTGGAAATAATCATGACCGGTACACCGAAGCCATCATCCAGGACCATCGCGGCAACAACAACGGCGACGAAGGGAACTCCGAGCTCGGCTCGGAATAGTCAATCGAGAGAAGAAACCCCGAGGGCATATCCAAAGTCTCGACGAGCACGGACACCCGGCCCTGCAGGAGGTTACCATAGCGAAGGCAATCGTAGCAATAATCCAGGGGAACATCCGGCTCCGCAAGTAAACCTTGACGACGTCGTCAAGGGATTTCTCGAGAAAAATAAGGAGAGCTTTCTCCGATACCTCGGTGCATGGGGTCGGCCACGTCCCGAAGAACGGAATCCCAAGCCTCATCTAGATACGAGGCATCACAACGGAGGTCGGGGCCCAAACCGACCGCGCAAAAGAAAGCAACGGGAGAGGACGTCGTGATCACCGCGGCCGGCCTCGATCGCGAAACAAATCCATCCGGCGAACTCGCCCGATCTCGAGGGACGAGCGGCGCAGAAAAAACATCGTGGCCGCGAAGTCGGTCCGAGTCACCTAAACGAGTTCGATCGTCGAACTCGTCCCGATCTCGGAGGGCGGCCGATGGATACGGAAGATAGTCACCCGTTCTCAAATAGAATACTCAACACTTCTCTCCGGATAAATACGGGTACCAAGCATCGCCCCTATGACGGTGAGGATCCACGAAACTTCCTCTCGCAGGTTCAATACAACATGATCAACCAACGTCTCATTTCGGTTCATATGTGTAAACTCTTCCGGAGTTACTCGTCGACAACGCCCGCAGTGGTTCGACGGTCTACCTCACGGAAGCATCGGCCCTATCGCGACGATGGTCGCCTTCCACCAAGGTTCTTCCAGCGGAATCAAAACGTCGTCGCACACCTCCTCACCATAAGGCAAAGCCGTAATGAGTCCATCGGCGACTTCATGACAAGGTTTAACAAGGAGTGTTTGAAGGTCGAAGACGTGAGCGACTTGTTAGTCATCTCGGCCTTCCAAACGGCATCTTGCGGGGCCTTATACCGAGAGATAGTCAATCGAACCCCGATCGCAGCAGTAGCCGTGGCGCATAGCCAACCGGTTCGCCAAAGCGGACGAGGCTGATAAGAGAAAGCGCGAAGCAGACAAAGCAGGACCCTCGGAGAAAGGAAGAAGAGACGAAGGAAGGGAGGATCGGAACCAAGGCCGTCGAAGCGCCTTGGAAAGATTACATCGCCCGATAAGGTCCAGGCTCGGTCCGCGCGACGCCTCGGAGCGACCTCAATACACCCCGTTGACGAAGCCGAGGGCAGAAATCTACGCACTCCATATGAACCTGTTCGAGAAGCCTCGACCGATGACAGGAGGAAAGAGGTGCCGACCTATGGATAAATACTGCTCATTCCATGATGATTACGGGCACGACATCGAAGAGTGCAAAGAGCTCATGGGTGAAATAGAGATGCTAGTTCAGGACGGATCCCTGAAGAAATACCGAGGACAGAGTCGCCAAGCCGACCAAAGTCAAAAGACGAAAAAGCAGAGGAAGAGGGGAAATTGTGCCCCCCACAAAAAAACAAAGCGCAGCACCGACGAGGAAGGAGATGACGAGCCCCAATATGACGGGTGGTCTCCACTATTACGGGCTCCCGTGGAGTCACGAGTCCTCCTCGGGCCGATGCCGAAGTCCTAGAACCGCGAACCTACCAATAAGAGGTTCGAAAGGACGAGGCGATCACCTTCTCAGGGGCGACACACCGCGACAAGACCCCACCAGGATGCGTTGGTGATCCGGTAGTAGTCGCAAATAAATTGGTAAACGCGTTTACATTGACAATGGCGTCGGTGAGCATCCTCTTCAGGAATGCTTTGACAAGCTAGGAGTAGAAGAAGCACACCTCGCACGAGCACCGCTGCCACTCGAAGCTTCCTCCGGGAAGAGACGCGGAAGGAATAATTGAGCTACCGTCACGGTGGGAAAGCACCAGCGACCTCGACCAGGTGGTGCGGTTTTTCGTAGTGAAGGCCAACTCGCCGTATAACATCATACTAGGGCGAGATTGGCTGAAACAATATAAGCGGTATGCTCAACATACCACCTGACGATAAAAATACCCACCACGAGGGGAACGGCCGTGATCCGAGGTGATCAGAAGCAAGCCAAGTAATGTATGCAAGTTGCCTTACGAGGTGCCGGGACCTCGGTCCAGCACCCACAGGCATAGCAATTAAAGAAACCCGAGGAGTTGGAGTTAGGAAGTACATCGCCACTCCCTGACAGTCAGGTGGAAGAGGTCGCATTGTACAAAGATGAGCCATTGAAGGTCGTCCAGGTTGGTTTCACCACGACACCTGAAGTTAAGGATCAGATCATCCAACTCCTAAGGGAATTCCGGGACGTGTTTGCTTGGTCTCCCCTCGACATGACCGGAGTCTCGCTGAGTATCATCACTCACCGGCTCAACATCGACCCGAACATAAAGCCAGTTCGACAGAAGCAAAGAATCTTCGCAGCCGAACGGAACCAAGTCATTCATGACGAGGTAAACCAGCTATTAAAAGCACGCATACTGTTCGAGGTCAAATATCCGACCTGGATAGCCAACCCGGTGATGGTGAAGAAAGGAGGAGGGGGATGGCGAATGTGTATTGACTACACCGACCTCAACAAGCATTGCCCAAAGGATTGCTATCCCCTTCCCAACATTGACAAGAAGGTCGACGCGTTGGTCGGATACGAAGTCTTCAGTTTCTTGGACTTATACAAAGGGTATCACCAAGTCCTGATGGACGACGAAGACGCGGCCAAGACAGCCTTCATTACCGACTTCGGGGTCTTCGCATATAAAAGATGTCATTCGGCCTTAAAATGCCGGGCTACCTATCAAAGGATGGTGGACAAAATATTTCACCCTACATAGGTCGAATGTGGAGGTATCGTGACGACATCGTCGTCAAAAGCAAGGAAGAAGCCGCATGTGTGGCCGACCTCCGTATCGTCCTCGGCCTTCTTCGGAAAATCAACCTAAAGCTGAATCCCCAGAAATGCACGTTTGCAGTCCGGTCTGGAAAGTTCTTAGGGTGTTGGGTTTCACAAGAAGGGCTAAAAGCAAACCCGTCCAAGGTCCAAACCATTTTGGAAATGAAGATGCGAAGACCATCCATAGCGTACACTGGTGACAGTCGATAGCCGCACTAAGCCGCTTTCTTTCAAAAGCCGCGGATAAGCGACTACCCTTCTTCAAGATACTTAAAAAGCCAAAATTCTCATGGGATGAGGTGCAGGTCCGCCGAAGACCTCGAGAGCTACCTCATGAGCTCCCACTCTATCCGTCCGAAGAGGAGAGGTCCTTTCTCTACCTCGCCGCCTCGGACGAATCCATAAGTGCGATCTGAGTGCGAGAAGAAGGACGTCGACTCCGGTGTATTTCATCACCGAGCACTAAAAGGCCGGAAGCGAGGTATCGACCGGAGAAGCTTCTTTAGCATTGGTAAATGCAGCGAGGAGACTACGTCCGTCTTCCATGCACATCGCATACAAGTCCTCATGACTACCCACTTCGGCAAGTATTGACGAAGCCCAAGCATCGTGGAGAATCGCGAAATGGGCAATCGAATCGGGCGAGCACGATATATCCTTCGCCCGCCAGCCATCAAAGGTCAAGCCTAGCGATTTCCTTGCCGAGGCTAACCGTCCCGAAACCGAAGCCCACCGAGTCCGTACGACGATGCCAAAGCCGAACCCGTGGTTGAAACACCGAGTCTTGTGCAACTCGTTGACGGGGCTTCGGGAAAAGCAGCGTGAGCGGTATCTTACTCTGGGGCCCGGACAACGAGATCGCCTACTCACTTCCGGTTCACATTCAAAAATACTAACAACGAAGTGGAGTACGAGGCACTAATCGCAGGACTTCGCCTCGCTCAAAGTCTCCGGACACGAGCCGTGCAAGTTCACGGCGATTCTCAAGTCGTCGTAAGCCAAATGTTGGGAAAATACGAGGCAAAAGCGGCGAATGAAGAAGTATCTTGAAAAAGCAAAAGCACTGAACGGACTTTCTCACACTTCCGGATAGTTCGCATCCCAGGAGCAAAATAGCCGGTGACATCTTAAGTAAATTAGCCTCGTCATCAACGAACCCGCCAAGAGAGAAGTCAGCGGGAGCATAAGCGATGCGAAGGCGGAGCCGAGGTTAACATAGTCTCGGATGAAGAACCCAATTGGATGACTCCCATTCGAGTACTTGGAGAAGGCGAACCCCCCACGACAAGCGGAGGCTAGGAGGATCTGAACAAATCTGCGATATACAATTGAGCGAGGAGTCTATCTGAAAGTCATATCTCCAACCTCTTAAGGTGCTTGGGGCGAACCGAGCTAATTACGTTCTACGAGAATACACGAAGGTTCGTGCGGAAGCCACATCGAACCCCGAGCCTTGTCAAAGAAAGTCATGCGATGGGGATACTATTGGCGAACAATGTTCCAAGACTCAATGGACCTCGTAAAAAGTGTCCGGTGTCAAATCCATGGGAACGCACCAAGGCTACCACGGACCGACCTCACCTCCGCATGAGCCCTTGGCCGTTTATGCAATGGGGATCGACATTGTGGGCCCTTTTGTAAAGCACCGGGACGACTCAATTTTTAATTGTTGCGATCGACTACTTCACGAAGTGGGTGGAAGCCGAGCCCTTGGCGAAAATCACAAGCAAGAACGCCTCAACTGTATGGAAGAACATAGTGTGTCGACGGCATCCCCATATCCTCCTTTCGGATAACGGAACACAATTCACGGATAAGACATTCAAAGATTGGTGTCGAGCTTGGATCCAACAAAATTCACCTCGGTGGCCCATCCTCAAGCAAATGGTCGGACCGAAGTTACCAATGGACCATCGTAAAGTGGTCTAAAACTTCGCCTCGACCGAGCTAAAGGCCTCGGGTGGAAAATTTACCACAGTCTTATGGTCGTGCAACAACACCTCGGACCTCGAGCGGAGAAACACCATACAGTTTGGTGTATGGAACCCAAGCGATGATCCCTGCAGAGATCGGATCACCGAGTCCTCGTACCATTGACTTCTGCCAAGCAAATGGGGAAAATTTACGAGTGATCTAGACCTACTCGAAGAAAAGAGACCTCGCCTACATCGAGGAAGCTCGGTACAAGCAACAAGTAGCTCGGTATTACAACCAGCGTGTTAAACCCGACAATTCCAAGTGGGCGACCTCGTACTCGAAATAATGAAGTCGAAAAGCCGCGCAGCTCGGCAAAGTGGAAGCCACATGGGAAGGACCTTCACCGGGTCGACGAAGTCCTCGGCAAAGGGCCTATAAGCTCGCTCAATTATCCGTGAGCAATTACCCAACGCATGGCACATCATCCATCCGAAGAAATATTATGCATAAGTGTCGAGGTCGGGTCTTGTTCGGTCATATTTTGAAAGTCTGTTTAGAGTCCGAGTCTTATTTGGTGGTCGCGTCGTCTTTTATCAATAAAATATTATTTTTACGAGTTCTACTTGTCACTAATGCATAATTAATCTTCACATTATTTACCCTCTACTGAGGACAAATTCCCTCGACGGAGGTCGATTACATCGTTTCATACGAATGTAAATTTAAACGCAAGATGCCTACATACGAGATCGGACTACCTTCGTTTATTTGAAGCGTTCTCTGTGTAGATGAAGGGACCACCCTCCCGATGACCTCGGCGAAAAGGAAACCATTCCTACATACGAGATCGAGACTACCTTCCGTTTATTTCGAGCGTTCTCTATGTAGATGAAGGGACCACCCTCCCGACGACCTCGACTAAAAGCAGGAACCATTCCTACATACGAGATCGGACTACCTTCGTTTATTTGACCGTTCTCTATGTAGACGAGGACCACCCTCCCGACGACCTCGGCAAAAAGGAACCCTACCTTCCCGTGCGAGCGATTTCTTTCGAGCGGAATTCTCGAGGACGAACTACTTTCACATATTACTCTTGTTCAAATACAAAGTCAACAAGAAACCATTCTTATTAAATAAAAGATGTACGGGTTACATTTTACGAGGACGGAGCGGATCGGGAAAAGCGAGCCAATCCCAGAAAATCGAATTGACTCATCTATACTAATCCTACCTCTACCGTCCTCGGTCTATATTACGGGCCCGGCGTAGCGACCTCGGTCACTGACGATGCGGCTCTGCGAGCTCGGCCTCGGCCACTTGATGACGCCCGGTCTCGGCGCATGGAGGGTCCACGGCGTTCAAGGGCAATAGCACGCCTCTCTTGTCGCGCCACTCGGATCGTCATAATTTGGTTCATTTATTCTAGGCGAGAAGCTCCGTGAAGAAGAGGCCTCTGCGTCCGTCAAGTATTTCGTCTGTTGTGGTTGTCGGCGATGACGATTTGTATATGCTCCGAGCCTTTTAATTCGTCTTGCTCGTGTGAATTGCCGGAGGTCCGACCATATTCGCGCTGCACCTCGAACAACGGCAGCAGCCTCGACAACCTTAGCTTCAACTTCCGGGATCGTCATCCCACCATTTCGGTGGATAACCTCCTCGTACTCGGCATGCTCCTCGGCTATCACCTTGGCCTTCTCCTGGCGACCTCGACGCCTCCTCCATTCAAAAGGCGAGCTGGGCTCGTCACGGCTCTCTGGCGGCTCTATGCTGACATCGGACTCGCCTCATGCGTGGCCAAGCCGCTTTATATGGAGGAGTTCGACCTCTTTCAACTCAAGAGCCCGCGATAGGTCTTGATTCGGTTCAACCAAGGAGAAGCATCAAGCATTTCGAGAGACAATGAATAAAGAAGATAAGTTTCTTAACATAAACTTGTGATTTTATTAACATGCCCATAGGCAAAAATCGATACATTTACATTCAAAAAAAAAAAGGAGTGAAAAGATGGGGATCAATGACCCTCCGAAGCTTCGACCACATCCGCCGCCTCCGGCTGGATAGCCTCGACCTCTTCCCTTTTTTCGGCCCGTCCGACCGACCTCTTGGGAACCACCGAGTCTCGACGCCGAAGCATTAGCTGCCTCCCGACCCATTTGCATGATCGGATAATAAAGCTTGGTCGGGGATCCGATCCACGGGACGACGCGAGCAGACTCAGCGGACGAAGAAGCGGGAGGGAGGCAAGATTCTGCGAGCGGGAAGCTCGCCGGCCGCGGACGAGCACATCAAAATAGGCCGTCTCAGACATCATCCTCGGTCTCCCTCGTACCCATACTTGCTTTGTCCAGTGCAGGTAGTCCTCGGCGACCTCTTCGATGGCATCCGAGACGGCACGCTTATTAAGCACCTCGGTAGCGTCCAAACCATCCGGGCTCGCCGACATGAGCAGACCTCTCGCAAAGGCACGCAGCGTTTCTCCTGTGAGCTCGCCATGTCCGCCTCCCGACGGTGAGCTGTCCCACCTCGGCCTTCATCAGCAACCTCGGCCGCCGCCTCGGCCTTGTCGCCTCCTCCGCCATAGCCGCCTCGCCGACCGGCCCTTGCCGCCGCCTCGATGGCCGTCGCGTCCGCTTTTTTGTTTCACGAGGTCCGGATCTTAGCCTCGGCCTCGGATATTTCTTTAGCGAGGAGGGTATTCTCCGCCTCCACCTCCCGAGCATACCGGGCCACCCCGTCAAACTGCGTAACGGCGCCCTTCAAGTAATCCGATATAAGATCGGATACTTTTGACACCTCGGCCGCCACGTCCTCGACCCCCTACACAATATATACATCAGGTCAGAAGAACACAATTTTTATACTACTACACAAAGTATAAAGACAGGTACAAAACCTCGGGAAAGAGACGAGGCGCTGACTTCGAACCGATGATCTCGCACTCAGCCTCGGCGGCAACCGAGGACTCAGGGATCACATGCTTCCGCCTCTTCAAGCGCTTGAGTGGCTGCGGCGAAGGGATCTCGAGGCTCGCGCCCATTTCGGGCATGTCCTCGATATCCTTCAAGGTCGGGGCGGCGGCTCAACTACGAGATCGGCTCGGCCACAGAGATCGGCTCCTTCCTTTCTTCTTTTTTCCCTTAGAAGGTTCACTACCAGGAAAAACATTGGTCAGCATCAACACGTATAATCAAAAAAAAAAAAAAAAAGAAAGAGAAGGAAGAAGGGGCCTCACCCTTCACCGACTCCACCCTGGAGGTAGGATCATAAGGGCTAAGCCCCGCCGCTGCAAGCTCGGCCTCAGAGAAGACCTCGTCAACAAGGCCAATTTTGTCCAGCGCCTCTTCCAGGTCACCGAAGCCCTTGTCGACAAACACATCGGCGATCTTATCAGATCGCCACGGAAACTCCATATGTCCCTGAAACCGACAGAAGAAGAACTTCTTCTGCCAGTTGGAGATCTTCGACTTAATCTTTGCTTTGAATTTCCTACGGGGTGATAGATAATACCACCCCGAGCCGCCCTCTCGATAAAAAGAAGGACCAGCCCCAAGGTCAAAGGAAAATTATGCTATAGGCATAGACACCTAGAAGGCGATCATATGCTTGAATGAGTTCGGCGAGAGTTGGGCGAGATATGCCAAACATCTCTTGGAACTCAGCGTATACGTAAGGAAAGGAAGGCGAAGACCAGCCTTGAGGCGTCGCCGTCTGCAGTAATAAAACCATCCGGAGGGCACAAGCCCTGTCCTCCTGGACGGGGCAACGAACTCAATACTAGAGGAATACTATATTGAAAACATATATCCCTAATATCGAAATACCTAGGATTGAAGAAAAGAAGACACTTTGCCGCAATCCCCACCGAGGGAATCGCGGACTACACTCGAGAAGAGGCGTATGAATACGAGTAAAAGCAGCAGAGACACTAAATCAAACGGGGAATGAGAAGATTTGGCCTTCAGCGACTCGTTATAGGAAGAAGTAGCCATTACTTACTTTTGTTTATCGATGAAGAAGACAAGAAGCTTCAAGTCGTCAATGGCGCAGAATAAACTATTTCTCGCAGGCGAGAGGTTTTTGAAAATCGAGAAATGTAAAGCGGTGATAAGAGATATTGCGTATCGAGGAAGACATTCCCTAATATGCACTTTATCGGGAATCCAACCGCGCCAATTTAATGCGCATTAAATGCGTATCCGCGTCGATGCTCAAAGAACGGCGAAAATCCGTCTTGACCTCGCTTAACGCCTCGTCGGTGAAGCGGTCGAAGACCTCGACTAACGCCTCGTCGGTGAAGCGGTCGGAAGGCCCCGCTAACGCCTCGTTAGGTGAAGCCGGTCGAAGACCTCGGCTTAAGGCACCGTCGAGTTAAACCAAGAAAGACCTCGCTTAACGCCCGCGTCGGTAAAGCCGATCGAAGACCTCGGCATAACGCCTCGTCGGGTGAAGCGATCGAAGACCTCGGCATAACGCCTCGACGGTGAAGCCGTTCACAAGACCTCGGTTTAACGCCTCGACGGTCAAGCCACCCCAAAGACATCGACTTAACGCCCGACAAGTGAAATCGGTCGAAGACTTGACTTAACGCCTCGTTAGGTGAAGCGGTCATAAGACCTCGGCATAACGCCTCGTTGCGAGCCGGGACACCTCGCCGAGATACTGAACAACAAACAAGACCTCGGCGAGGCCTCTGCGAAAGCACAAAGATACGATATCTGACGTCGAAGCATTGACACACACAAAGTCGGACAATGAAAAGAATGTCGAAGATCGTCGAAACCGCTTCGTCACAACAACCCCAATCCAAGCATGACCTCGTTTTACGCATCTTTTTGGGGGTTGTGATAGATCTGACCCAACTACTGAGCCCAAGATCGGGCCCAATACAAGTAAACGACATCAAGCTCGGCTGGACAAGTTCGACCCATGAAGACTCCTAAAGTCGGTGGGAACGCAGAAAGCTCGGCCGTATCTAAAGAATCCCAATTCGAGAGGGATAGGATCTCGAATCTAGTTAGAAGACTTGGATTCGAGATCTAGGTCAATACATTGTGTATAAATAGAGGCTAGATTAGGCGACATAGATCATTCACACTTCTTGTAATCACTCCTCATATTATCAATATCTGAAGTCTCTCTCTCCCCGTGGACGTAGATCTTATTCATAGATCGAACCACGTAAATCCTGGTGTTCTTGTTCATTTACTTCCTTACGAAATTAAGATCGATCAGATGGGTTTAAGCTCCTAGTCATAAGGAGCCAAGGCTCAAAATTCCTGTATCGGGTTATTGACTAAGCCGTATCTTATAATTTGGACTTAATTGATATTTCATCCCTCTCACATTTGATAATAACTAAATGAAGATATGCGGATAAAAGTAATGTGAAAAATATATCAAATTGTCACTTTTCTCAGTTTCAACAAATTGCGTTAAATTAATTATCTTTTATGAAATAATAATAATTTCCATGGAACAATATGTCACTGTTGAAACACAGAAGATCTAACCTTTTATGTTACTATTGAAACACAGAAGATCTAACATTTTATATCGATGTGTATGTATTATTTATATGAGGAGTATTTACTTTGTATTATTAGACTGGATTTATTAATTTTATTCCAATTGATTTATAGTTCACTTTTATTGATTTCAAATAAATGACATCTTAAGATTTGGTTTTATTTGTTGAAATTTGGACTATTATTGAATGATGAATCTCAGCCCTTCAATTTAATATGTCCTAACATGTTACATTTTTCTTGTGATGGACTGATGGTTGGAACAAAATATAGGCTTTATTGTTGTTGGGCTATTTACCATAGAAAATAAAAGCACATGTAGCGCATCCGTCTATTACTCATCTTAACTGGGCTTCTGATATCCATCACATGATGAGCAAACCGAAAGACCTTTTCTGAAATAGGCCCATTTGACTAACTCTCTTTTAAATAAATCAACATTAGCAGAGTGCACAGGCGGAATAACATTAAAACAAGCATATTCAGGATTCAGAAAATCATTATAATTCTTTTTCATATGCAAACCTAAGAGACAATTTAAGATTGAATTTTGTTGTATCGGGAACATGTTTAGGACGACTTCATGGATACCTCAATATTACTCTTTTAAACATTTTAACGAATTAAGATTAAATTTGGAGATCACTATTAAAACACCAGGTATTTGTTTGTATATCGTGAGACATTATTTTGTATCTATTCGTATCAGCTTTAACTATCTTGTATGTCGGTAAGAAACAAGCTGGTTTGCTAATAAACATAGAAAAGCATTGTCAAACTTTGTGCCGAATTTGATGAATTATCGATGACTAGAAACAAATATAGTAAAAAGATTGAACAGGTCCCTAATCTCTAGATACTTCTCGGTATACATTTTCTTGCCAAGATTGAAACAATTGATTTACAAAATGCCTCAAACACGCACCGCCCCTTCTCTTTCCACACTCTGAAACACTTAAGTCAAGAATTACACATTTAAAAGAACAAAAAATTGTCGCCAAGTTTTACGCCCTCTGCAAGAATGAAATATAAAATCATTTTAGTAAATCTAATCAAAAGATAACGCTAGCCGACAAAGAACACATTCTTGCAATAAAAGCATTAAAAGCAAAAACTTGGTCGTTAAGGAACCCAAGATTAGCCCAAATCTTAACAAGATAGAACACAAAATTCAAATGAAGAAAATGTAGAAACCTTTTTTAACTCACCTGATCTCTGCACAATCTGATCACTGAAATTAACAACTGGTCTCCGACCAAACCCCTCAATGTTGTGATGAGGTGGGGCCTACCAATCTTGTGTTCCTGTAAGAAAAGATAGAAGAATTAAATCCTATATAAACATTTTACAAAGCAGATATTCAAGAATAGCAAATGCATACCCGAAAATCGTTGTAACAGTTTAAAATTGAGGCCATCTGTAAAGGATTCAGGAAGCGGGACAGCACGTTCATGAGCACAGAGAATTTCATGCGTGGTGAATTAGGCAAATTGCTTGTTCCAGAACCTGCAAAAATCGTCGAGAAAGATAATAGTTAATACGCAGTTGGATAGTGCAGTCATGAAAAGATCCAGCAACTGTGAAAATACAGAGATTAATTACCAGCTAGAGAAGGGGCAGTGAAGCTGACGATGAAGTTTGGAAAAATGTGGGAATTCATGTAAGCACTCCAAATTGTGTATTTTGTTGGTGAGAGAGGATTGTCGATTCCGGAGTCGAAATTGGTGGAACTGGGCTGCAATTGCCGCGATCCAGCCGCGATCGTCTCTGTGTTGCCCAATATCACGCGGCAGAGCAGCACGTGCCTCACTCCATATTCATCTTCCTTCGCCCTAATTGCGCTGCCAAAGATCAACAATTATTTTCAATAAAACATCTCCTCCTTCAACAATCTTACTACGAATTCGAAATCGAAATTTCATCCCAATTGATGCCACGACCATATCCACAATTCATTCAATCACATCAACAAGAAAAAGAAAGTTGGAAATGTGCAGTAGAGTGTTTAATGTCCGACGTCAAAGATCCCGGTTCGAGTAAATTTATGTACTTAATTGAAAAAAAAGTTGGAAGATGAGTTACCAATCAATCGGAACATTCGCCGGCGACAAATAAACACCAATGCCGTGAGAAACGCCATCTTCAAAATCGCCACATCTCCCAAATCCATGAGTCACAATCCCCAAAATCTCATCCCGCGCGCCGCCGTACCAGGCGTACTTAATATTCGCATCGCCGCCGCGCTTCGCCGCCGCAGCCTGAGAGAAGAGCCGGAACGCTTCCAGCCTGGCCTGCCCCGTGATGCTGGAGTATGAATTCTTGTGTACAGCAACCACATTTACTTCCTTGCCAAGAACTCCCATTCCAACCCTAAAACTCTTGTCAACAACGCCGTACTCACTGTCATCCCGCCCCATCCTAACCATTCCATTCCTCACGAAATCTCTGAATTGCCGGAACCCCGATTCTGACGACGATTCGCAGTCGGAGTCTGCCGCCGCCTCGTAGTCATCCACCGTCATTGAAATTTGCGTTTCCCGCTCCATGTCACGGATATCAGATTTGATGGAAGCAAGTTTTGGTGCGCATAAGAAGTTAGGGAAACTTAGACGACAAGAAAGAGAGAGTTGGTTACATTAGTAATATTGAGTGGGAAATGCAGAATGGGGCGGGGCCGTTATAAGAGTTTGAAGATTCATAAATAAGGCGGTTTAGGAAGGTGATAGATATAACGTGCCGCCATATATGTAGATAATATCGACACGCCTCTCTCTCTTTTTCGTGCTCAATAAGGATTTTCTTTTATTAGATTTAGCATAATAGAAATTAGCATGCGTGTACATGTTAAACTACTCTTTTAATTATTAAATATTAAAGGTGGTCCCAAGAACTTGGATTTCTGTGGTTAGATATAGAATTCACTTATTGGTGTCTGTAGATTATTTGAATATGGTCCTAGAAGTGTATATTTGATTATGTGATGTTATAATATTATTTCGTAATTCATTATGCTAAGTTCTTGGGTTTTTAAAATTTAATAAAGGTGCATTCAGATTTATGTGTCCGTTCATAAATCGCGAAGCACATTTGTTATTGTATTTTGATATTTAATAAAACAGTGCTACTAACTTCAACATCATGATTATTCGTGACAATTGGCTGAAATGGGATCTTTCTTCCATTGCAATCTCTATACATGTTTCTACTATTCTTTATTAAAGAGTGATATTGATGATGACATACTTCAAACTAAATGTTACCACCATTTCAATACTTTTTTCTAAGTGCATATATACTTCTGTTTTTTTTCTTTCTCTTTGATTGTAATAAAAATCTAAAAAGAGAAAAAAAAATCAGTGGAAAGAACATTTTTCCACACATGCGACAAACGTATCAAGTGTGAAACGACAAAGTGCTTCAAATACTTCCTCACGAGCAACGCCATCGAATTGTTCGACAATGATTGTGAAATTCGAACAATAACCATCTAATAAAATTTACTGCAAAACATATGTGTACATCTGTGGTGCATTTCTTTAGTTTAAACCTTTCTTTCATGTATTTTGTATATTTTGAAGCCCAAATATGAAGCAGAGAGGCACAACCGTGGGAGAAATAAAATACAAGAGAAAGTAGGCGGCGGCGCAAGATTGCTTTTGTTTTATGTATGAAAAAATATGGAGAGTTGCTTGTTGGTGTTGGATTAGATAAGTTGCATCTTGTTCTTGTAGCTTGGAGGCCAGGCCCTTTAATTGCATTCTAATTTTAAGAAAAAGGTAGTTGATTTGATTGGTGAAACCCCATTTGAAATTTCAGAATTCGGTTCTTATTATATATATAGTTGTGAATTTGGTTGTTTGTTGTTAATAATTGATTCATCGTTTTGTACTAATTGCAGCTCCATGTAACAACAATTCATTTGCTGGTCACTCCACTTTTATTTGCAATAATCGTTATATATTTGTCATGTAATCGATTTTTGGTGAGATAAAATAATACTTTTTTTCTTTCTTTCTTTCTCAGAGGAATGGGAGAAATAAAACTAAAATATTGGTTTAGAAGTCCTCATATGCTTCCGCCTACATCATTATTTATCCCAAGCGACAGATAACTGAGCTATATTGAGAAAGAAAAAAATTTATATTATTTCTGGCATTGCAGAAACTAACATGTGGCCATCTGGGTGTTAGATTGGAAGAACAAAATACATTAGAATTTCTATAAACTAATACGATGGAGATCGTGAAACTTTATTTTTATTTAGAAATATTAATTAATCAATAGATTAATGATTTATTGATTAAAAGCGCTATTCTATATTGAGGTAATTTAGATTTAATTATAAAGGAATTCAACAAATTTAAATTTATTAAACATAAGAAATGCATGATTAAATAGAAGAAACTTGAATCCAGCTATTCAATGTATTTGAACTAGATACATTCCACATGTGCCCAAAGAAAAGCCTATTCAACACTCTGAGAGAGCCGGGATCTTCATCAAAACACGGATAGTAAGGATACTGAAGCAGCTACCAAACAGACGCATAAGCTGTTGTATATTGATGAAAGAAGTATTATGTAAATAAAACAGAAAAAGTTGTAAAATCATACCTAAAATACAGTAACTTTCCATCTAAAAGGTACCACATTGTCAAAAAAACAGTCATGACAGACCAAATTTATAAGACATTATTATGTGAGTATAAAAGAGATAATAGTTATCCTAGTTATTTTTGCTACCATAGGTTTTTACTAAGTTATCATAGTTATCTTTATAATTTAAAAGATTCTTAATTTAAGATGTTAATTGGACCATAGATTTCTATAAGGGTCTTCTAAAAAATTATTATCTTAATGATTAATTGTAATTGTGGGCTCAAGTTGGAACCGATGAAAATTATTATTTAAAAAAAAAGTTATTAATTTATCGAGTATTAATTTAAAGGGGTTGTATCATAAGAGCTTGCTTTGTATGGAGTCAAAACAATTTCATTTATTTATTTAAATTTGAGGTCTACACAGTGTTGAGTTTTTCAAACGTAGGTTGTTTTAATTTGCGTGTAGTTTTATATCGGCCGATTCAGGGCCCAAGAGACATGGGCCTCATCACTCATGGAGTTATGTAAACAAAAGGCGAGAAAAAGAGAAGAAAATCACAAAACATAGACCAAAAAATTACGTTGTTTTTATAAATGAGGCCAAAATAACAGTTTCTAATTAAGTAATCCTGCTTTTTTTTTTTTAAAAAAAAAAGAAAAATTGAAAGAAGTGATCTTAAATGTCTTTCCTTTTATGATTTTTTCTCAATTTTTATTAAAAGAGAAGAAAAACTCACTGCAAAGGAATTCCTTAACACCCGTTTCACATCATATCACTTTCACCATTGTTTGAAAATGAGTCCGTAACTTCCACAAAAAACTACAATAGATTTTGGCATAAAATTAAAACCTAAAGTAATAAAAACTAGTACGACTACCACCACCAAACGTATACCCCATGCATGCAACCACCACCAAATCCGTAAATTAAACATTGTTTGAAAATCTGATATCTATTGGTTTATGTCCGCCATTTTGATGCGGCGGCTTCGGCTTTCCTCCCCACTTTGATGCGGCGGCTTCGGCTTCCCTCCTCCATTTTTCAGTGGCATTCGCTTATCGACTCCGAATTCAATATCCACGTCTTTCATATTGAAGTTTGCCTTCTGCTTAGACTCCCACTCTTTAGGGAGCCCTTGGCTCTGCATCTGCTTGCCGCCCTTAGGCGGGTGACCTTGCGCCGCCTTCTTCGTGCGGTGGCTCCGCTTGCTGCACAGCCGTCCCAGCACGCATGCCACCGCCGATATGACCACGATCACCGCCAACACCGCGAAAACCGGCCCGAATGAGCCGTTGGAGCGGGAGGGGCTAGGCTGATTAGTCATCTCAGGATTTGGATATGCATCAATTGGTTGTGACATTTTTCTTGATTTAATTTGATAGAAACAAGAAAACGAAAGAAGGAATTGTGGTTCTTGAAGGTGAGAGGGAGGAGTGAAACAAGAATGTGATGGAGTGAGGAGATGGTTTTGCAAGTTTGAATACAAAAAGGAAGGGCTTTTCTTTAATAAAGGGAGAGACAACTAAAGATTTATTCTTGGTGTTTTGTTGCTTCGTGAGTGAGGAGAGAAAGAAAGATTTTGGCTCCTTTAAAACATCACATTAATCTATGAAACATTTTGTGAGTGCTTTTGCTTTTTTTGTTGGTTTGAACATTTGTTGAAAATTGACCCATCGCTGTTGTTTTCGATGTGTATGGAGACCAAGTTTTCCCATTGCTAAAGCATCTTTCACACATTTGTATTTGTAGCTTATGTTATTTTTATGGTTATACAGAAATTGATATTATTAATATAAGATGAAATATAAAATTATTATTAGGATTTAATGAAATTTGGTGTTATGAATTTTTCCTAGGGCCTTTAGTTGAGTGTAGCTTTTTCAGAGAGTTTTTTTACTTACATTTTGAAAATATTTCCTAATACACATAATACATTGCTTTTACAAATCTATATAGTGAATCTAGACAGATAAGTATGGGCTAATCATCTTACAAGATTGTTAAACCACAATTAAATGAGATCAACCGTGAAAATCTATTTGACGATAAATTATTTATGTTTGATGTTATTGATAGCAAGACAATTTCATTTATATGTTGGTCTCACCTAAGTTTGATTTGAAGTGTTTGATATAATTTTGTTTTTCTTAGACGATGGTATTGATCTTCATTGATGATATCTAATCTCTTGATTTTAAAAAGGTAACAAATTTATCTAAACAAAGTATGTGATATTATTTTAATCTCCACTTAGTTTAACCATACCAAAATGAAAAAAAAAAAAATATATATAACTTCTTGTGAATCATGACAGTCCATATACAAACATATCATGTTGAGTTCCCGATAAACTATGCGATGCTTTATTTGTTTTTTATCTTTGTTTTTTGCCGTGCAATGATTAATAAAGAATATTATTATTATTATATAGTCACCATGTCACAAATTGACACTGTATATACCTCGGTTGATGAAAAAAGAGATCTTATTATATCTGTCAACAAATCTCAGTACAGATCCCACTTTAGATCCATCAACCTATAAAAAAATGCGTAATCATTAATTGATCTATATATAATTATAAGATCAATTCTTCTGATCAATAATGCAATAATGGGGAGATTTGTCATGTATTTTAATTAACTTATCAAGTCATTTTGTCACTCTAATGATGAAACGTCAATCATATGGCTGGTGTTTCTTCTTCTAATCCTTATCCGGAAAGTCTGAATTGTGCTGAGCCCAATAATGATTTATTGCTCCAAATTCATTACTACTTTTTAACCAATTAAATTGATCAATATATCGGTGCTAAAAGTGCTAAACTGTCACATATCTATTGGAAACATACTTTTAGTGATTGTTGTTTCCACCATCAAACGATTCATTACTTAGACTTCCACCAACATTTTGTTACTACATTTTAATCTTATAATTATATATAATAATAAAATGAATAATAACTATATACGTTTCATTAGTTAATTAGATATGATTTAATTGCTATGGTTAATGGAACTGTGCCCTGCAAGAAACAAAATTTGGGAAAACAAATATTAAATATAAAGAAGAACCTCTAAGGGTCAAAACAATTATAACCAAACTTCATATTTGTCATAATTCATATTTTTTAAGGTCAAAAAGCACCTCCATGAAGTAAATATTTCTAAGGTTGCTTGTGAAAGAAGTTGCATTATATCTTTTAACTTAGATGGAGAGGGCTTTTCACATGAAACTTTTGAGACTTCTACGCTATCATCTTCCTGCAGTTACTCATTTGGATGGTTAAAACCTCTGGTCCGGCGGTTAAGGAAGAGATCAAATTCTAAGTCATGGAATGTATTTGCATTAATACATTATACAATATATGTGTAATTATAATATTTATGTTGTTCATGTACATTTATGGCTGTAACAACTGTTTTTTATCTGGATCTATTAAAAATTGGTTTTACATTAAAACCATCTTATGGAATTATACTTTTGCGCCTATGAATGAAAATTTTAAACTTAAATTTAAATTTAATAATTTAATATTTTTCTATCGCATGATGTTGATGTTGCTGCTTTATGGCTGAAACAACTTCCTCGAGCTCTACCAAACTTGGTTTTTAAAGGAAATGTGCCCTCGGCTCTCATATTTTAATATTTTATTAATATAAATTTAATTAATCAAATTTATCATATAAAAGTGAATATAGTATACTATATATTTATATGTTTTATGGAATTTCTCATCCCATGGACCCAAATTAAGTGACATTGTAATGAGACAGATATCCAGAAATCAAACACAAAAAACAGTGTCGTACTGTCTTATCATGTGGTACTCGTATCTAAAATTATACTTACCAATGGCCTATTTATAATTTTGTTGATATTTGAATATTACATATTATGTCACCATTTCCGAATGGCTAAAATATAGCCTCATAAACTCCCCAGATAAACTAGAAGTAGCTAAGCACAGCTCAGTCTGTCAACTACATTGCCAACCTCAAAAACAGCACAAAAAAACCCCTTTAACAAAGTTCCACCAACTGAAAATGATGAAATTAAAAATACAGTTCATCAATCTCAAACACTATCACAAAACCTAAATTCAGACCAGATTCAAACCAAAACATCACAAAAACAACTCCATATATACATAATGACAAAATTATGCAGCTAGCAACCATTGCAGCAGTCAATAGAAAATGAGAATCACTCAAACCATCCTTCTCCTCTCTCTCACACCCCTGCTTACAGGATCAACCATCACTTTCCTCAACAAGTTTCCGTTATGGAGCCCAAACTTTTTGGGTCCATTGTATTAGTAAATACTCTCTCCGTCCCATCCAAGATGTCATGTATTTCTTTTTTGGATTATCTTTTCTTTTTAAGAAATAATTATCTCTTCAAAAATTATAGGACCTACCTACATTTTATCACTTTATACACTTACCATTCTCCTAAATAACTATATCGAAAAGAAATAGGTCCATCTTGAATGGGACGGAAGGAGTATGTTTTAGTCCATTCCGGCATAATCCTAATTAGGGCTGTATTAGAGATAATTTTCTCATTATAAATAGCCCTCTTAATCCTTTTAATTAGATCCGAATATAATGGTGAAAAAATCCTTGGTTTGGCCGCAACTTAGAGTAATCAATTCTAGAGCATTTTTCTGTTTTTGTTTTTGTAATTGCTTTGTAATTTAATTCATAATTCAATTTTGTAACCGTTATTTTAGATCGACTCATATTCCATCTTGACTCGCACTAGCAGGGGCTGCGCCGGTGGGCGTCTGCTATGGCACGGTGGCCACCAACCTGCCGCCTCCCCCCAACGTCATCAGCCTCCTCAACTACAACGGAATATCACGAATCCGGCTTTTCAACCCGGATCCCGCCGCCCTAGCCCCCTTTTCTGGCACCGGAATCGAGCTCATGATCGGTGTCCCCAACGAAATCCTACCCACACTAGTCAACGGCACCGTCGCGGCCTCTCTCGATTGGCTCCAGTCCAACATTTTCTCACAAATCACACCTACTCAACTACGATACTTAGCCGTCGGCAACGAGGTCTTCCAAAAAGATCCATTCTACACCGCTTATGTGGTGCCCGCAATCCTTAACCTGAACCAAGCTCTTCAAACATTAGGTCTAAGTGAAAAATTAGGGTTTCGTCGCCGCATGCAGCAATGATTCTAGTTAATTCTTACCCTCCATCAACGGGCGCTTTTCACCCCGATGTTAAACCAGTTTTGCCCCGCTCCTGCAATTCTTGCGCGATACCGGATATCCATTGATGGTCAATGTTTACCCTTTTTTTACCTATATTAGTAATGATCATGAACTTGTGACGTTGGATTATGCTACTTTTAGGTCGGAGAAGGTTGAGATTGATCAAAACTTGACCAACATTAACATGTTTGATGCGGCGATTGATGCGTTTCTGTACGCGATGGAGAGAGAGGGGTTTGAGGGGATTCCGGTGGTTGTGACGGAGATGGGTGGCCCACGGGGCTGGTGATGGAGGCGGCGCCGACAATGCATTGGCTTATAATGGGAATGTTGTAAGGCGGGCGTTGGGTGATGTTGGGACGCCGAAGAGGCCCGGTGTTGGGGTTGAGCTTTTCTTGTTTGATTTGTTTGATGAGAATGGGAAGAGTGGGAGTGAATATGAGAAGCATTTTGGGATTTTGGGGTGGACGGAAATAAGACCTATGACATTAGGTTCAACTAGAATTTACTAACTAATGTGTGTGTGTATTTTGGTTAATCTGGCGCAAAGGTCTCGGTTCGAGTCCACCGTGTGCAGCCTTTAAAAATTTCTGTTAATTGACCAAAAAAAAAAAAAGAATTTACTAACTAATTTTGTTTTCACTTGCTGTATTGTGTCGTGTATCACCAATGTAAAATAATGAATACAAAAACTTATGTATATTCATTCTTACATTGTAAACGGATAAAAGTATTATTTGTTTTTAACAATGTATAATTTATATTGAAGAAAAGTGTATCATTTGTACTAAAAATATGTCAAAAAGTATCATTTATAGTGAGAAAAGTATCATTGTCTGCATATACGGATGTCCGCACATGAGACCATCTCAATAATGACTCATATTGAATACAAGGTGAATTCAATATTCAAGGTATGTTTTTACACTTCCATTATGAAATTGCATTGCTCCTTACAATTTAAAAATGCATAGTAGTTTGATGGTGTGATGCTGTACGCTAAAACATAGGCCTTAAATGTTCCAATAATAGAGATTTGGCTTAAATGGGCTTGGTTCGTTAGCCCAATGCTGCTGTATTGGGCCTTAAAAGTTAAACCACCCAATTCAGCCCAATCACTAGCAAGTCTAGCATACGGAAAATTCAACTATAATGCTTTTCTTTTTACTGTTTATGCTTCAAAAGAAAACATTTTTTCCTTAAAAGAAAAAGGAAAAAGTTATCTGTTAAACTTCAATTGAGAAATGTAACACAGACAAAGAAGAGAGAAAAATGCTCAGCAATTTCACGTATATCACGCGACACATGTTGATTTCTCAAAAACTTATTTGACCCCATCAAGCTATTGCCAAAATTGATTGCGTTATATCGGAAAGAAAGTTCAACTGAAAAAGCAACGAAATCCCACTTTCAATAGATACAGTATAGCCAATCTTCATCTTCAGCTCTCTTCTTGGGATTCTTGCAGCAGATTGTTGAAGGTGATCGAGATTCCCACAGCTTAATTTCTATAACCGTAAAGATCTATCATTTTGGCCAATAGTTAGATCCTGAATATATGCATTCTGCGATGAATATTAACTGAGGAGGCCATGATATCACTGTTGCAGTTTTTTCCGTTGGGTTATTTCACTTAGTTCTTCTTCGATGCGAACTCTTATAAAGTTTGCCTTCTTTTGTAATTCTGGAGTTTTCTGAAGACTTTTGTAATTAAATCTTGCTTTCCCCTTTTTCTGGAGTTGAATTTTCCATCATAAAGCTAATAATAATATGCCCTTAGTGTTTAGATAAGCGGCGTAATAGATTGTTGAATCAAGTTTTTAATCTTGTAAAACAACTGGTAGGCCACTGTGGTACTATTGTTTCGACAATCTTAGTGTTTTCTGTGTATGTCTCTCTACCATAAAAGGTTGTGCCTGAAAAAGGTTTACTTCTTAATTTACTTGAACGTATTAATGAAAATTTTCCTTTCGTTTATTCTCCAATCATTGAGTCTAGTGGGTGAAATCTAGAATTCCACTTCATTTATGCCGTAAAAGAATTGTGGTGGTCTCATTGATTGAGTAAACACATCAAATTACAGTGGTTTATTCATTTAGATGCTCTTATGATATGATGCTTTAAGTACCTCGTTTTGATGGTTGGACATAAGTTGTATTGACCTTGTATCCTCTGGCATTGTTTCTGTATTTCTCTGCAGTGTTAATTTGCAGTTAGGGAAGTGTAGGATCGATTAAGAATTTTATTAATTGTGACGGCATTGTGTCTACTAGTCTAATATTAGACATTAGAACTTGGATTAGCATCATTTTTTTAAATCCCCCAAATAATCTTTAATATTACAATTACACAGGTTTAGATGGGTCAGGTGCACGCTACTGCATCGAGCACTAAAAATTCAAGCGAAGAAAAAGCTAATGGACATCCTAATTTGATGGATGAAGGATTACGTAATTTCACATCATACTTCACAAAGAATGTGGGCGAGTATGTTAAGGTGGGTCACTGCCCTCATTTTAACTTGAAAATTGGAAGTTCAGTTCTTGATTTTACTTTATGCACATTGTCTTTGTTGCAGCAGTTTAGTCTTAAACCATTGATGAGCAAAGACCATTTTAGATCCTCTGAATTACTTGCCAGAAACAACAAAGAGTCGTCTACCACAAGTTTGAGTTTAGAGAGGCAAATGGAAGCATGGAAAAACAATCCAGACTGGGTGGACCGTCCTCCACATATAAAGGTGACAAAAATTTACATTTTCCCAAAAGATTGAATCCCTGTGTCACTATAATATGGTTTAATGTTCGTGTTGTTAGAGAACGTATGCATGCCTAGAGTTCCCATCATTAACTACTTGGATTGAAGGAATGTGCTACTGATCTTTGATTTTTAAATTATGTACTTTCTTGAATCTTGTGGTTTGAATTTTTCAACAATGTGCAGGTAACCATCCCTAAAGGTTCACTTTCGTGCCTTAGTTTGAGCGTTGATGTTGGGTTGCCCCAGATGCTGTATATAACATTGCGACGGACCCTGATAATAAGAGAGTTTTCAAAAACATCAAGGTATGTTTTGGGAAGTGTGATAGCATAGTTAGGGAGAAGCTCGGAAATAATGTATCTCCAAGTTCTCTGTCATTTAATCTGAATATTCTGTCTGCCAATGTCAGTCTCATTCTGAGTTCTTCTTTAATATACCTTCAGGAAGTAATATCTAGAAAGGTGATAGTGGATGAAGGATTAAGGCAGGTTGTGGAAGTGGAGCAAGCAGCAATTTGGCGATTCCTTTGGTGGTCGGGAACGATCCCCGTTCATGTTTTAGTCAACCAAAACAGAGAAGATCATACTGTAAGGACATAATAATATCTCTCATAGATATATTTTAGCTCTATATTTGTCTTTCAAAAGCGTAGTTCTAGAGTTGCATTTTCTTTAGCTGCATCCCTAATCAAAATACACTTGTTAGTCGATATATGTAATCACTTCTACTCGGTCTTCTCCCTGTCTATCAGATGAAGTTCAAACAGATAAAATCAGGATTCATGGAAAAATTTGAAGGTAGCTGGAAAATGGAACCTCTATTTGTGGATGAAGAGCTATGCCATCCCTTCAAACCCAAGTCTGAGGCAGAGTACGTCGCTTGCAGCAATGGGAGAGGAAGAATCGCATCAAGGTTGAGGCTAGAGCAGCTGATACAACCAGCCATAGTTCCTCCCCCACCCATTTCCTGGTACCTCAGAGGAATCACTACAAAGACCACCGAAATGTTGATCACCGATTTGCTAGCTGAATCCGCCAGAATCAGGCAAGCTTCCTGCACTGAAGACGAAGAAAGAGCTATCGAAACTCAAGAAGGTTATGTGTGTAATATCAAAGAGAGATGGGCAGTCAGAAGAAAAACTGCAAGGCATTCCCATAGAAGATTGTCCCTGAATACAAAGTTCTCTTGAATTTGTATTGAACTTTATTCCATTCCATTAATTATTCTTGATCAAAGTGTAGAATAGTCCCTGAAAATGTTCATTATGTTACCATGTTTTAGATGAAAATTGCTAAAAAGCATGGATTGGTACGGTTTTTGTATCCTAAAAGTGTATAAAAAGATGATGAATTCTGTAGCCACATGCCCTGTTTTTCTTATTTCTTTCCATTGAGAAATATGTCCAAATACATTGAATGGGCAAAATTAGATTGTTCATAGCCCCAAATATTTACAGGAAAAAATGTGGGGTTCTAGTCTCTAGAACTGACCAAAATGTGGGCCTCTGATGAATGCCACGTTTAAAAACCAAAAATAAGATGATATAAAAAGATGAGGTTGAAATTGAAGAGTTGGTAATGCCGTTGGGTGCCATGGATTCAATCCTCTCCTCCACTTTCCAACATAGAAAGCCCTTTTCTCCCACCACCAAGCTCCATTTTCAGCCTCCAAAATCACCATAAACAGGCTCAACAACAAATCACAGAGAGTCTCATTCTCTCCTCACCAGCCTCTCAGAATATCTGCAGCTTCACAATCTGCCGCTCCCTCTGCTGCAACGGCTTCTTCCTATGTGCCATCTCAAATGAAGGCATGGTCCTACTCCGAGTATGGCGGTGTCGACGTGTTGAAGCTCGATGCCAATGTCGCAGTACCCGAGATCAAGGAGGATCAGGTTCTGATCAAAGTGGTTGCTGCTGCTCTCAACCCAGTAGATTCCAAGAGGCGAGCCGGGAAATTCAAGGCTACCGATTCGCCTCTTCCGGTAATTCTGCTTTCCCTTCTGCAACATTTTTAAGTGAAAATCTAGTGCTCATTGTTGAATTAGTATTATTCTGTTGTCTGAATGATTTGTTTGCAGTATACAGTCTCTCTTTGTTGAGAGTGGTTACATGTTTCTGAACATTTACATGAAACTATTTGTGTATAGTTTCAGATTTTATAGATTGATAATTTTGAGGCACATGGTTTATCAATAATATTATAATGAATTTATATTAACTTGGTTCAGACTGTTCCGGGGTATGATGTTGCCGGAGTGGTGGTGAAAGTAGGGGGGCAAGTGAAGGAGGTGAAGGAAGGAGACGAAGTTTATGCAGATGTGAGTGAGAAGGCCTTGGATGGGCCTAAACAGTTTGGATCCTTAGGCGAGTACACCGCCGTCGAGGAGAAACTGCTGGCTCTCAAGCCCAACAACATTGGATTTGCAGAGGCAGCTGCCCTCCCTCTTGCACTTGAGACTGCCTATGAAGGTCTTGAAAGAGCTGCATTTTCCCAGGGAAAATCTGTTCTGGTTCTCGGTGGAGCTGGTGGCGTCGGATCCCTTGTTGTTCAGGTCACTCCCTTAACCTTTCATCTCCATTTCTAGCTAGAAAGGGCGTTTACTATTCAAAATTGACAATATATATGATTTAAGTATTTTTTTTCATCAGGAGGATTTTCAACATGATATAAATCAAGCATGTTGTCTCCAATTGTAGAAATAATCAAGGGCTGTAGGATATACCGAGTTTCTAATCCATCTTATTAGCATTAGACTAACATATACTATATTTATTTAGGCTAATCCTCAGTACTAATACCTAAGTAGAGATACTGTGTTCAACTACTTATCGTGAAATGTGCCTTGCTCGTCTCCTCCTTCAGTTGGCGAAGCAAGTGTTCGGCGCTTCCAAAGTGGCCGCAACTGCTAGCACAACAAAACTGGATTTTCTGAAAAGCTTAGGAGTTGATTTGGCTATTGACTACACTACACAAAACTTCGAAGCCTTGCCGGAGAAATTCGATCTAGTTTTTGACACAGTTGGTAAGATGATCATCGCTAGAAATGTTGTCTCAAAATGAATTCATGATGCTGAGACGATATTTACATGTGGAAATAATGACGACAGGGCAGGGTGATAGGGCCGTGAAGGCGTTGAAAGAAGGCGGCAGCGCCATCGTCCTAACTGGCCCGGCCGAACCACCTGGTTTTAGATTCGTGGTAACTTCAACGGGAGAGACACTGAAGAAGCTGAATCCGTATTTGGAGAGTGGGAAGCTGAAGGCGATTGTCGACCCGAAGGGGCCATTCCCTTTCGACAAGGTTAATGAAGCATTCTCGTACCTCGAAACTGGTCGTGCTACTGGAAAGGTCGTCATATATCCCTTTCCTTGATGTCACTATATAAATTATAATTAACCCAAGTCGTATATTAGCTAGGAACATGAGAGGCGAACAGTTTTTAGAACAAATAACGTCAAATTTCATGTGTCTTTCGGCCATGGATATTGGAAGACAAACATTGCAACAAGGAAAGGTTTGTGAGCTGTTGAAAAATACAAATCACTTCATACACGTTTCAAAGGTATATGGAACTAGCATATTTTTGCCAACAACTGAAAAATAAGTACAAAGTAAACCCAATTTACTGTGAAGAAGCCTTATTCTCTGCGATGGAACTTGAACAATTTACGACATTAGATCCGAAGAAGCATGAATTAATTAACGTTGGTATAGCTCATAGTGATAGAGAAGGGGAGAGGTTGAAGTCGAGGTTCCAGAGCTCGAAGGCGCACTTGACGAAGTCGTAGTGGCCTCCCTTGAGCGAAAGTGTTTTCTTTACCACACCTTCCCTCACAAATGGATACGTTAACAGATTCCCCAATGACACATTCACTGCCTCCTGTTCATCATTATCGCCATTTTAACACACTCAATCGAGCATCCATGACTGGTTAAGGATTGATAATTTTCTTACCTTCTCGAGATGAGTGCATTGTTCGCCGAAGTCCAAGTCTTTACATTCTGTCCGCACCTTCGCCTTAGCCCCCTTGCAGATGTTGACCCACTCTTCTATGAAATCACTACAATATTCGTAGATAAATATAAATAGATTTCCATTGTTCTTAACCAAAAGGGATAATGTTCTAAGGTTACAACCAAAGTTCAATACGAAAAGCAAGATTTACTACTTAACTAGCAAAAAGATTAAACAAAGGATACTACTTCCCTAGTAGTTAGATCGGTTCGGTTTTGTATTGAATGGCCATTTTAACCAAGTTTTCAAAATTAATAGGAGAAAAGACATTTAACATTAAATAACTACTCTTCTTGACTTCACACCCTGCAAACAGGTGTCCTAATTTAGTACTAGGATAGTAGGCAGTAAGCTGCAGGCAGTTTATCCACCTACTCTCTCTGCTCCCACCCTAATAAGTGTCGTATTTGACAGAAATGTGTTCCCTATAAATGTTTTATTTTAAAATTTTATAGAAAATGATGTCAAACATTTCATTTTACCGATGCCTTCAATGCAAAGTGTTCTGCTTTCCATTTAATCATTAAGATCTATCTCAAACACAGAGGATCAAAAGAGTAAATTTACCCATTTTCTTGTATATGATTTTTGACAGCATGTGGCACTTATTTGGGAAAATATGGAACAATCCCAAAAAAAAGAAGGTAAAGGAGAATCCATAATGATGAAATTTTGAATCTTCACTTCAGTTAAAGGTCGTAAAACTAAAATTCAGGATGAAATTGAAGTACAAAAGTATGAGGCAAATGAATAAATAAATGAAATAAGATAAGAAGTAGCGGTACTTTAGTTTTGCATAATCCCGTACTAATAAAAAGACAAAGGTATATAAAGGGAACATAAGACAACACTAACCTCTGAATGGTCCCATCGTCAGGGATAGACATAAGGCCCTTTATCCCTCCACAACAGCTGTGCCCAATCACTAATATATTCTCCACCTAACATTACATGTTTCTTCATTCAATACCAATCACATGAATCAAAGAATAAATTACTAAAGTGAACACTTTATTTCCAATTAATAAGATTACTCACTGGGCGTTGTCTATATATATTAGTCAAAATGAAATCATTGAACAAAGTAATGATTGTGAGGATGAGGAATCTATTCCCAACTAGTTGAACATGCGTGAGAGCACCTTCTTTGGTGAAGGGTACCTTCGTACCGTCATATAATTAGTGATTAGTTTATGTCATTGATTCAGTTTATATCTTATGCAAAATATACCCAAAATTATTCCCTTGATCGCCCTTGCTATATAAGATGGATTTTTATGTTTTTCTTTTCTTTTTAACTCTGATTCCCACAGCGAATTTAACTTTTGATTGAGTAATGAAATAGAAGCCTTTTTCGGAATTGAAAATCATGACTATTTGACTTCCACATCAAGAAACAATTTATCCCATAGGAGAAAACAAAACTACTAGCGAAAAAGTGTTTGTGGAATTAGGTTGTCGTGTGGCTGAGAAAGTGGCACATAAAGGAAGATTATGGTTTAGGTCTGTAGACTTTTTCATCTTTTCCTCCCCCACATAGTAACCGCAACCTTTTCTTTTAATTGTCAGCTCATAGATTTGTAGGTAAGCATGTATAAAGAATTGTTGACAACAAGAAAATTAAGGTTTATCTGCCAGAAGAAAGTACACAATCCTTAGGGGGTTTGCAACTTTATCCGAAATTTTAATCGAAGCAATTCTTTACACTTTTTTTTGAAAATGAATACATTAAATATTCTCAACTTTGACGATATTTCAAAAATATCTCTATTTAGAGTTTCCAACGCTAAAATGCTAAGTCAATTCGCCGTATTCTCGTGTGGATTATAGCTCAAATGATTCAGTATTTCGTCGTCGAAAATTCTGAATCGGGATATTTTTCATAATATCGTCAAAGGAACATTTTAATGAATTAACTAAAATTTGAGATATTTTCAAAATCTCGTCAAAATTATAATTATTCCAATTAATATATATCAAAAGTAAAGGATAATAACCACCTTCAGATGAATCACTGCGTATTCAATTGCAGCCCCCATCCCTGAATATTTCTTCTGCAACGAATAAAACAATTTAATTAAATTAACTTAAAAACCATTTTTGGCTTACTTGGAAAAGCATCACGCGCCTCAATATGTTTACTAAAGAATCTAAAAATAAGTCCCAATTAGATACAGTAGTTGGAGAAATTAATAAAAAGCAAAAATCTAGAAATATTTGGGTTTGATGTTTACCTGATCATATGGTGGAACCATGCTAGCAATGTTTCGAACCATAAAAGCCTCCCCAGGTTGGAAATTCAGTATGTGCGAAGGGCATACTCGCGAGTCAGAGCAGGCAAATACCAAAAACTGCATTTATTACTATATTAAATTAAAATAGTCAAGAAAAAAAAAAGTTTTCCTTTTAATCTAAAAAGTAATTTTTTCATGACTTTCTATACATTTAATTTGATCTTCTAATTTTACCTTTGGACTTTGGCCTTTGGATAGTTCCTCGTACATAGCAGGATTTTTCCTATGGTTCATAAGGAAGAAAACATAAATAAATTTGATTTTGTAAGAGCAATTGCATTAATTAAAACAAGACATGGTCCAGATTTTCCGTATTTTCACCTTTAATAACTTTTTAATTGCAGCACTTATTTTATCTTATAAAGTGCGGTTTCACATACCTGTAGCATGTCAAATGACGTAAAAACAAGGGAATCCAAGTAGTCAATGAGGAAATTAATTGACTTAAATTACCGGAAAAAATTAGTAATGCTTATCAGTTGTTGCTTGCACCTATCAATTATTGGCGCAAATCAAGGAGGACCACTTATTTGCCACTATCAATCCCATCCAATTTGTGGGAAGATCCCATCTAATCAATGCTTAAGCATCATGCATCACGTAAAATTGTCTCTAGCCTAACCACTAGTTAACTAAAAAGTCGCAATTAGGACCCCTTGTAATTAATTATTCGGATCCGCAGCGGGTTAAACATCTCCAAGAATCTCGCAGTTTTTTTATGAATTATGCGCAAAAAGAAGGTTCAAACGCCTTCCCACTATGTAAAACTCTTAACCTCTAATCTCAAAGGCCAACTTACTCGTAATTTTCCTTCTTGAAATGCTCGAAGCCGGCCCGAATCCTCGCGACCGGGTCGAAGGCCGCCTTTGCGGCGGCAGCCCCCGTCAGCTCCGTCATCAACTGCTGAACCTTTGAGGCGGCGGCGCCCTCCAATTCGCCGTTCTCACTGCAAGTAGGAAAAAGAAAACCCATCAGGGAGGGAAAAGTTACGAATCATGACAATTTCATGACACCACTAAATGGACCCATCGATTCACAAAACAGTGAGAAAAGACAAAATTAGTCATAATTTACAGGCCGACTAATATGCAGCTTCATCTGTCTCGGGAATGTCATTTGGAAATGACAGAAAAAGCCAGAGTTTGAGGGGAATCCCGAGGAAATAAACGGAAAATCGGACAGAAACGGCAAGAGTACGGCGAATAATATACCTCAGAAGCTTCTTAAGGCCTGCTATGGCTTCCTCGTATACCTCCAAAGCCATTCCACTCTGCCGAAAAATAAAAAATATAAAATCGTGAATATTTCCAAAATCGAGAAATCCGCCAGAATATGGCTTTTGTATTTAATCATCGCCTTATTTTCAGAAATGATCTACCCAAAACACACAAAACAGCTAGCTAATTTTGAAAAATCGTAAAAGATCACATCGCCGGAACTGTTTCCGGATTGTTTCTCCCAAAACAGCCATTAACAAAAGATGAGATGCTAAATGTTGGTTTTTAGAATTAAAAATAAAATGAATCGACGTAGCAGGATGATGAGTTGTGGGGGAAGGGATGATGATACAGACCTTTTCCGAGGGATCGGAATAGGCAGCCTGAAAAATCTTTAATCTCTGACTTGGAATAAACCAAAGCGCGTTTAAGGGATGCAATGGCAGGCCGATCATGTTCTATTATAGTGGGTGACTAACCATGGTTAGGTGGGCGAAGAGGAGACTAATTAACCGTAGTTAGTGTGTCCGATAATTCAAAATGGGGTGTTTGAGCTCAGCATTCTTTTTTTAGACTGAATATTCAACGCAGCAGTATGGATGGAGCACATCAAATGAGGAATCAACGAGTGGATCGCCTTTTTCCGTTTCCTATTCTAAATGTTATTATGGTTTTTAATTAATTTTGAGTGATTTGGTGTGCTTAATTTATACTAAATTTTTAATATGGTATATTTCTGTAAGCTCTATTTCGGTAACATTAAATCCGATCGTTATCAGGTCATGTTTGAGGCGAGTTGACGGAATAAAATCTGTGTCAACCGTCGTGAGCATTATAACTTACAGTCTAGTAAATTGGCCTGATTTTCATATCAACTAGGAAACACGTCACATAAATATTTGATGGCGGATTAAAATCAATCCCTCGACATAAATATATGAATTCAAACTTAAGTTAGTGACATACATTACTTGTAATTGAATGTGTTTGGTAATATTAAGATTCTAAATTTGACTTGTTTGATAATTTTATTTTGACCTGTCACATGATCTTAAATAGGATTTCCATCCACATATTAATTCATCTTTTCGTTATCACACGCATATCCATAAACTATTTTTCTTTTTCTTTTATTTTTTTAAGTTGGGGAAGGGGATTTAGGATCAAACCATGAATTGATATCTCAACTTTACATGGATCAATTTGTTTTAATTGCTAAATAAAAGTTCATCAGCTTTGATTCAATTTACTTAAGACAAGTTTTATGTATCGTTGCAATAATAACATCATATTTTGATTTGAAAAAAAAAAATAGACGTGGCCAAAAAAATTCAATGATTGAAAAAAATGACATAGTGTCTCAAACAAATTTTTGGCCAACGTGGAAAAGAAAAGTATGCAAAGTATATTATCATTGTAATGATTTTAAAAATTTGTCGAAAACCAAAGCCAAGTCAAAAATTAGTGAATCTTTTAACTGTTAACCTGGTCAGCTTAACATGAAAAATTACTATAAGGAACGAACAAAAAATGAAGCAGTTGGGACTATTTTTGTAGGATGGAGACATGGAGTATAGATCCTTCTCGTTCCATTTCAGTTGTACTAGATTATTTAATGACAGAAAATCCAAGCTGACACTAATCGCCAGATTGCAAGAAAAACTGTAAACTTAATTGACTTTCCCCAGATATAATTGTAGTGGGGACCAAAGGGATCATAACCTATGGTTCATCCATCAATTAAAAAATAATGTACATGAATTCGCTCTATAATAAAAGTTAGATAATCGATTTAAAAGGATACAACGTGCAATATTATCTCGAGACACCAATATTTGTAAATGTATCTTACAAACTCTTCTTATAGAGAGCATAAGTTGATCATTTCTTTTTTCGGAACTCTCATTAATTTTCAGGATTTACAACTTATAACTTATTTGCTACAAAGGTTGTATTGATGCGATATGGGTGAAAACTATGTCAAAGTAAACTAATAGTCAAATTAATAATAATTTAGTTAACAAAGACACTACTCTACTAATGCGGATGGCCAAATTAAGTAATGAGAGGATGTTTGATTTATTAAATATTTCTCTATTATGGGTGTGGAGTGGGAGTAGCTAGTGGGGCGTTTGGATGGGCAAGTCAAATGCCAAAATGGCCTCAACCTTTCGGATCTTTGATTATATATATCTTCTCCATTATAAATTAATTCACTCCAAAAATCATCCTACCTATTACCTATTCATTTATTTAGTCAAATTCTATATATTTGTTTCCTTATGTTTTGAGAGAAACGAAATGTTTGGAGCCTTATACTCTTTATATACATTTAGCACAAGTATAAAGAAGTTGTGGGGATTATTATATGTGTACCATAAAATTATGACTTAAATCCAAAAGTGGAAAGGGTAAGTATGTAAGGACCCATAAATGCATTTCTTTTCTTTTAAATTATGTCTTGCTGGAACACGCAATAGTGTGATAAATTGTCAATTTTTAATGTAGTTTTTGGGCACTACTAATTTAGATAGTGTATTTTTATGACTTGAGTATTAGTTGAAAGATAAGGTGGGGAATGACTGCAAATATGCCGTCTTTTCCTTTTTATCAACTCCATTAGTGGCGTCTCCCACATCCATTATACAACGATTAAGAAATGATGACAATTGATTAAGCCTAAATATCATCGCTTATTATTCCAAAAAAATAAAAAACATCACTTGTTAATATTAATTTCTTCATTTCAATTGGTTCTTGTATTGGAGAAAACAAGATTAGTTCATAAACGCCAAATGATTTGGCACCCTAATAAGTTAAGAAAGAAGATCCTCAATAAAAAGGAAAATTGACATTTATATAGTGTCTCTATCCCATTAGGATGTGTTTGGTTTAATTGATATGGCTTGATTGATAAAATAATTCTATTTTATCATATGTTTGGTTTGCATGATTATATTTGTGATGAATAACTTGACTCGTATTTCAATCATTCATTTGAATGATAATTTATCATCTTAAATTTGAATTAATTATTTAATCTTCATTCGCTCAATAATGTAAAATTCCAGAAACACCCTCACCAAAATTTTATTTGGTCATAAACAACAAGAAATATTGAAGAAATTAAAATTATACGATTTTTTTAAATGAGCACGATTTTTGAGAATTAATTTAAAAAGTAAGTATTAAAACCAAAAATATATACATAGACGTCATACAATTTCTATCGCTTCGACGTTGGTCACGATTTCGAGTACCTCGAAAAAAAATGAAACTAAGCAAAATGCATTCTCTTTTATTATTGAGAGAAGATGGAAATGCTATCACATTAATGATCAACTCCCAAAGGTTTTTTTTTAAAAGCAGAAAATAAAAAGAATAGGTGGCACCAAATGAGAATTTCTTTGTAATATGCTCAGTGAACTATTTGCAGTTAGCCAATGCAAATTGGAATGCACACTTTCTGATCGAATGCATCACAGATTGTGATAGCATATAATTAGGTATTTTCTGCCCTTAACAAAAAAAATAGATGATTATGCAATATGATTTGTGTACTTAAATTATGGCAATCAACCGGAAAAGACATTAACTGAAACTATTGTGAATTTAAATTTTGAAAAAATTAATAAGTACAAGGTATTTTTTTAAAAAATTAAACAAGTTTTATGACTTCATTGTGGCCATGATTTATTAATCAGGATTTACTTGATGTTTAAAAATAGACTAATTGTTTCTGAAGTAAAATATACATAAGGCTGAAATTGACCCTGATATGCTCAATAGATCGTGCGCCCAATTTATAACACGTAGACTTTTTCTCTGCTCGCTTTCAATTGGGCTGAGTCCATTTAAACTCTTAGCTGACCCAATAGGCCCACAACTAATAGAGTATGCGTAGCCTCCATAAATTTCATGTTTTTATTTTATTTTCAAGTTCACTAGTATAGTATATTTCATCAATATTTTGTTTTATCTTCTGATATTTCTCTCCGTTTTCATGTTAAGAAACTGCCAGAAATACCCATATTATAAAGATTATAAAGGTGAATTTTACTATTTTTTAATATATGTAATTTGACGATTAATAAAATTTGAAAAAACCCGGAAAGAATAATTAATAATGAGCTAGTATAACATAAATCTAATAAAAAACTGTATTGCCCTAAAAACGGAACCATGTAATGAATTATGACTAGACTTGAAAAACTTTAATGTGCGAACGTTGCTTTCTTTTACCACCAACTAATATTTTGCTATAATGACGTAACACGAGACTAGTATGTAACGCTGACAAGTGACAAGTCTGGGTAAGGTTTATTTATGCAGATATAATTGCTATTTTTGTCTTTCTCTTCCTAAATTATTGCGTATAAAACTTTTGTTCCGAACTATAAACAGCTTATATTATTTCCATTATTGATCTTCTGTCCATTTTCACCATACAAACTTTAATACAAAATCGATTCAATTTTGAAGTTTTTGTTATAGAGCATGTCTTTTTCCTTAAAAGAAGAAATTCTCTTCTGAATGGCGTAGGACTTGGGTTCTAATACTTTTAGGGGCCATTTTACAATTTATTAACATTCAAATGGGAAAAAAACTGCAAATAAATTTTGAACATTATTTAGCAATGTATTTGTTGGAGCATTGGGGAAGCTAGAAATGACGCTATATTCAAAGAGATTAATCTGGAGCTGGAGAATATTGTTGAAGGAATCAAAATTTGATCATGAAAGTGGATTTGGTTTTGTTTCTTTTCATCTTTTACATATTCAATTCATGAAGTGATGCTCTCTTTCTCATTTGTGTGTAAACTAGGTTATTTGTATTTTGAATCTTTGATTCATCGTGTAAGAATTCCGAGTAGCCCTCATTTTTATTAATATACTAATATGCCTCTTGTACATCTCGTATATATATATATATATATATATATATATATATATATATATATATATATATATATATATATAAGAGTTAACGTGATAATCATTTTAATTAATGAATCATCACTTTAGTTAAACAAAGTTTGAACTTTTGTCACAAAAGTACACATTTCACAAGAAATTTATCTTATTGAAATTAGTAATTTCCTACTAAAAATTGATTTAATCATAATAAAATTACTGCTGCTGAATTTGCAACCCAAAAAATCAGCACGAAGAAAAAAAGAGAGAAAAAATAAGAAGCATGATTTTCCCTCGTTTCACGCCATTCACTTTTTTCCATGTGTAACACCTCTCTTTATTATGCTTTATACTTTTGAAAAATCGATTTCATACTATCATTATATTCTTGTAGCTTCATTTTTATTTTTTTCAGAAAGTATATGCAAGACATTAAAGCAGGGACCAGATACGTACACATGTTCTGATAAGTTTGTTTCATGTAACTTTAAAAATTGCACGAGAATATGACCAAAGTTTTAGATATACGTATTCCAAGAAAGAGTCGAGAATAATCTTGCAACTGTTATTTCCTTTTCAATATTTAAGTCATACGTAAAATTCATAATGAAAGGGGCAAAATTATTCAAATATGGATATTAGTGTAGCATGCAATATTTTGTTGGAATACGAGATAGATTGAGAACTTTCCACGCCTTCGAAAGAATTTCGAAGTACTAAACGAGTCTAATATAAAAAATAGCATGTATTACAAAAAAAAATTATGGTGTCATACGTCAAAAAAAAATTATGGTGTCATACGTCTCGCGAATTTGTGTCGTAGGTCATCCTAAGTTGGACACACATAACTATTAATCATTTCAATGTTACATTAATCAAAAGGAAAGAGAAAAAAAAAACTACTTGTCACACTTGATTGACATAATGAATGTATAAGAGATTCAAAATAAGATGTGCGTTTTTGATATAGTGGTAGAGTAGTTAATGTCTGAGGTCAAAAGTTTCAGATTCAAGTAGAGATGGCAATGGATCCTGGATCCGGTCCAGATCCGCAGGTCCAGATCCATTTTTCTGGATCTGGATCCTCGAAAAATATGATCCAACGGATCTGGACAGGATCCGGGTCATTCCTTTAAAATCTGGATCTGAATCTGAATCTTGATTTCTGAGATCCATATCCGATCCAGATCCGATCCATGGATCCATGTATATGTAATTTTTATTTATAAGTATGTTATATTATTATTTTTCTAGTTGAAATTGGATAAACTAAGTTATAGAATTGGAAGATAGATCAATAACATTAGAAAATTGTATTTTGAATTTGAAAAAAATGAATTAGATATGAGTAGTCTATTTGCTAAGATATGTGTGCTACTTCTATTCCTATTATTATATTATTTGATGTCATGAAAACAAAAGTAAATTTATAACTAACATCTTCTTGTATAATGATGATTGTAGAAATTCTAGATAATTATCATAGTGTTATTACTGTATATTTAGATTATTATTATGGTGTTACTGTGAATTATAGTTGATTTATAACTTATTTTAGAAGAGAAAATATATGGATCCGGGTCCAGACCCTGAATCCTGCGGATCTCATAGTCTGGGTCTGGATCTAATTTTTTTGGACCCAACAGATCTGGACCGGATCCGGACCCAAGCAAAAAAATTCGAATCTGAATCTGGACCTAATAAGATCCGGTCCAGATTCGATCTATTATCATCCCTAGATTCAAGTCCACCGTGACACAATATCTTAAATTAATAACGATCAATTCCATATATGAGTTTTAATCATATGATATTATCATGTGCGAAACGACAACAAATAATGACGTGATTGTAGCATCAAATAGTATTCGTCATTTAATTAAATCGGCATTTCCCTATTATTTACTCGCAATTATATTTAAGTGGTGGAGATATTTAAGGTCTCCTCGTCTTATTATTGAAATTGAGAGCCTCTCCATATGAATGACAATTGACATGTGCAGATTCTTCAATTATGTTCCAAACATAAGCAAAGGTAGTAAGTAGAAACCGATGGCAAATTATATATAACTCGATATTTTTGGTAATTTGAATTTGAGACGTATAACTAAAAAAAAGCTCGATTTTTTTTATCGATTTATGAATTAAGAAACAATCTCGAATCAAAATTTTAAATTTGAGTGTGAAAGACCGTTCTCTTTTGCCATGCCTAGTTGCTCTACAACTTGCTTTCAAATTGCCAAAACAATTGAAACCTTCAATTCAATAGCTGGGTCCTGCAATTTTTGGATTGCCCTATCTCGTATTTATTTATCAATATAAAAAAATTAAAAATTATTTGTTGTATATATATATACATGTATACTAAATAAAAATAACAATATTAGCAATAGTGGCTTGGTGTGAGATTCTTTGTGGCCGGATCTTTTTCACACTCTTATAATATACTGATCACAAATATATTCTGAAGTGATCAAATTAAATGCTATACAAGCATTAAGTGATTTTAAGTTAATCCGTTTCACCTAACAAAATTGTATTTTAGTTTTTTTAGGTGCGGGGGTTATTTACACTTACTTTAATTTATATTATAAGATTAATCAAATATTATTGTTACGATGGACTAATCGCATATTACATATCGTCTCTTCAATTTCTTGTGGAATTAATCTTAGGCATATGCATATAAAAAAAATTGTCAGGCCTGATCGATCTTTGACTATGCGAACATAGCATCTCCATTTATTTCGTACCAATTATGTTCATCAAATTCGCAATAAATTAAATATAAGTAATTTGTAAAATGCGATTATATCGAGCGAAAGTTATAAGAAAATTGTCCCATATGAGTATGAAAGGTTAAGGTGCAATGATTCCATTTCTTTTACTTTGATATAATATTCTTTAGCGTGCATGACGATTACAATTTTATTGATATTTAATGAATGTAATGAGGTTCTTCGCACGTAACCTTTTTATTTCCAACAATATACATTTACTTCATGTATATGCATATGAAGAATCAATAACTAATTATTTTCTTTTTACTATATCTACATATGACGTGCAAATCCTACTATATCATAATTAATAAAATTAAAAAAGAACCAAGTTATTAACGATCAATAATGACAATTTCAATGCGACACCGTAATTGGATCATAAAAGACATTCAGAGAAACCGTAAAAGAAATGTATAAAGAAGCAAAATTATTTAAATGGCCGGCCAGCCAAGTGAAATACTGATAATGCATGTTTCATTTGTTTATACCAAATTAATCATATCAGTGAGATATCATCCCTACATTAGATGAATCTCCATCATAATGTGAGCTACAGCTCTATCTATATTATATATACTTAGGTTCAAATGAGAATCATTTTTATCTTAAAAACTAAGAATCAAATGAATTTGCTATGAAAGTTGATAAATCCGTTGAAAAAGGTACTGAATCCAATAATTCAAAATTTTTCACCAGAGTTCGAATCACATGGGGAGCTTCATTTTTTTGGATTCAGTAATTTTCCCGACGGATTCATCAATTTTCATAACGAATTCATCATTTTTTTGTTCTCACGTTCTCACGATAAAAATGGTTTTCATGTTAACTCTTCCCTATATATACAGGGTTGAGTTAGACATCTTACTATAACATGGATCCACATTGATTTGTCGTATAAAGAAAATGATATAAGGGGAAATTATAGTCATCAGCATGTGCAGTTCCACTTGATGAAAGAAACTATAATTATTAATGGATCCGAGTTTCAAATTCCCCTTTTGCAAGAGCTGGAATCTTGAAAATTGCCTCAATAATTTCTCTCAATCATTCATCACACAGAAAAATGAAAAAAAAATATAAATATAAAAATAAAAATAAACACAGTCAATTCTATAGTATTGAAATTTGTCGTCACAATTAATTAATCCAGTTGATAATCGTCTACAAACACAGGTGAAATCATTGCTCTAAGTAGCTCGTTTGTCACATGATTAATCATGTATATAACTTAAATTAATATATGCTCTAATTATTCTTGAATGATTTTTTTTGGGAGAGGGCATCGATCAACTGCACCATTTGGATGTCACAAAATTACAGGCTGTATACTGACTTAACGGCTAATTGCAAAACCTAACATATAAATGTGTTTAATGTTTTCTTCTATGCATTATTTATAATATTTAGACAAACATAAGATAAAATTTACCCACTTTCAGTTAAAATAATGCAAGATGATACAACATATTATGAAGAAAGAGCAAGATCTTGTGAAGAATATTGTAGAGACTAGCAAGCTCCTTGTTTTGCTCCACACGGTATACAATAGGTTGTTTAACTATATAGCAACATTTCATTTTAGGGATATTGGTGTTAAAATACATCAATTTTTGCCGGTTTTTCATTTTGCACACCGTTTTAAGAAGAATATAAAAATATACGAACTTAGCGGTTGATGTAATTTTATCACGATTAATTTTGTTGCCAAAATTAGAGTTGACATGGCATGGTAGTCCGATGGCAATGCTCCAATCGAAACGACATTGTTTTGATCAAGAAGATTTTTTTAAAATAAAAAATAAAAATTCTTTTAAGCCACCTCACCTCTCTCACATACAAACTCCCACTCTCACCACTTTCGTTGATCAAAACGACGTTGTTTTGATTAGATGAGTGTCACGTCAAAGTCAACTCACCCAATTTATGTCACCGAACTTTCATGACAGCTTTAATTTGGATAAAAAATTTAATCATGATAAAAATTATTAAAACTGTTAAATGCGTATATTTTTGTACTCATTTTAAAATTTGTATGTAACACCAAAAATTATCAAAATCGACATATTTTAATATCAATAACCCTTAATTTTATAAATTCATTTATATAATCATTTTGGTTCTCAATGACTTATTCGTCATGTATAAGAAAGGTTGTTTTTCTCCAAAGGAAAAAGGAAATTAAATGATGCTTGAAATTTGTGCCCTTTGATGCTTTGCTTATAGAATTAGAATATGCGATAAACTCATTTTGAAATTATAGTTATATTACACTCCAAGCCCACAAAATTCACTTTTGCAATATAAAAAAAAGATATAACTGACAAGCTTGATAATTATGATTTAAAAGGCAGAGCATTTAATTAATTTGACGAGCAAACGTTATTAAAACTAAAACTGCTGCAATCAATAATGTCCAGGGAATACATCACGAATGTCACTTAATTAACTTAATTTTTCTTTTTAAATTCATGCATGGAAATCGATTATCTCTATTTTTGGTGGTACGCACTGAATAACTTTACTTAATCTTTTATTGTATCCAAGTAGGATCATCCGATCATGTAATTTGAGATTCAAGCATTTTGATCTTAAAAACTTCAACGATTAGGCATTTAGCCAACAAAAATTATTAAATTATCTTGCTCCAATAATTATCAAATTATCTAGTTAGAAAACATAACTAGAACGATAAAATATAGAAGTGAACTGTTTCAATAACGGATTTTCAACAAATAAGTAAGATATTTTTTTTTCCTTTTCTCAAAATGCAAGTTTGTGGGGATCGACGCGGTGAACACTAAACAGCACCAAACTGCTGGCCCTCACACTACATACCTAATTGATCGACAAAATTTAATTTCCGGCACATTGTTTGATGTTGTTATGTAGTACTTTGTAAAGTTTTCTTTATATATATGAGGTTTATGATGTAAATGGGACGCCACTATGATGCATGAGATAATATAGAATAACAACCGGCACAATAGGGATGTCAATGGGTGGGTTTTACCCGGATCGATCCAGAACCGTTCAAAATCCATTAAATTTTAAAGCAGCGGTTCTGGTTCCGATTTCGGTTCCAGACCCGTTTTAGACCCGGACCGTTTAGATCCATAGTTTGATGGTCCGGTCCGGATCTGGTTCTGATTCCAGAACCAGAACCAATACATATTTATTGGTTCTAGTCCGAGTAAAACTCGTCTATTGACTAGCCTAAGTTTAAATAGATTTGTCAATGAACTAGTTTTATCCATATCGATTCAAAATCACTCAAAACATATTAAATTATATAGCAACGGTTTCGGTTCTAGTTCTTGTCCGATTCTGATCTGGTTTTGGTTTCAGACTCGCTGAGATCCGGACCGCTTAAGACCCATAGTTAATGTTCCTGGTCCGATCCAGATCCAGTGTCTAATGGGTCGGATCCAGAACCAGAATCATTACTTATTTACTGGTTCTGGTTCGGGTAAAACTCACTCATTGACATCCCTATGCCACAATATTGATTTAACTGCGTGTGTGTGTGTTGGCCTAGTGGTAGAGTGGTTAATGCTCGAGTAAAAGTCCGAGTTCGAGTCCACCGTGACACGACCTTTAAAATTTCGTATTAAATTACCAAAAAAAAAAATATTGATTAGTGCTCAAGTTTATATAGTATTTATATATCATTTAAATTGATACTTACTATATTTGTACACCATTAAAAAACGTGGCTTAGTAGCGAAACTCCGTCATTAAAATAAATATTTCCTTATTAATCATAATTAACGACATAAAGCCTCCACCGTACATTCCATAATTGTGTGGTAATTCACCATGGAAGTTTCTATTGTAAGTTAGTGACGGACAAAATTACTTTCGTCATGGTTGAACTATGATGAATTCGAATAAAATGACAAATCATATATAAATTAAAATATAAGATCTTATATGTATGTAATAAATCGACAACGTCGTTTATGTCATATATGTTTTTTTTAATATTAGCGACATTGTAACAAATCAGACGAACCATATCAATTTTTGAACCGAAAAGTGGAAGGGATACAATTGATACAAAGTCAATAATTCAAAATTTAAAAATTATTTTCCAATAATTTAAGATATAATTGATATTGCCAAAATAATTTAAAGTTAAAATAATATAATCAGTCATTTAAGAAAAGAGATCAAAACATTAATTTATCATGCGTGCTAGTTACACTCGTCATAAAAAGAAATTGAAAGATAAAACAAAATCCGTCGTCATATTCAACGAACTAACGAAGTAATAAATCTCAAATCATCTAATTTGGCAGGTATTGCTATAAAACCTATATATATATATTCCAGTTGCACTTTTATTTTTTATTTTTCATAGAAAAAATTTCTTGGACAAGAGGGCAAAATGTGAAAGGAGACATTTGAAATTTACGCGTCACATTTCATAATAACATTTTATAAGAACCTACAAATTAATATACTTTACACATAAAGTAAATGCATTAATGAATTTTGGTTAAAAAACAACATTATTCATCAATATTATCGTAGTTTATTAACTTTGTATATAAAGTACATTGGTTTATATATTTTTTATGAGCTTAAAAACCAATACATTTTATGTACAAAGTTAATATCTTTATGTATAAAGCTAATTCATATTTGAGGTCTGGTAAAAGACAATATTATTTATCTGTATTTCGTAGTGTAATAATTTTATACATAAAGTGCATTAACTTTTTACATAAAATATTGAATTTTAGATTTTTATGAAAAATATGTTTTAATTTGATCTCTTCCATATATATATATATGCGTTTTGCTAGAATATATCCTTTATGTAGAGTAAGTTCTTCACATTTTGTAAGTCGATATGTTTTTTTAGGTGACGCCATCGAAAATATTGCGAAATATATATTTGAAAACAGTTAATTGTGCAAAATCGAGTTTAGCACTTTCCGAAATTTGGTGTTTTCTGTCAATATCAATTTCTTTTTATGTGCTTTGGTTGTCATATGTCTTTATCAATTTTCTTTTTTAGGTTTTATCCTTTTTCTTGTCAAAATTGACTTTTTTTCCCCCTCAATAAATTTACGCAGATGTAGCGATAAGCATTTATAGTTTCACGTACCAGCAAAATTGTCATCCCTATCTACTACGTAATTACTTTTTGCAGGTTTTACATCTGCATTGCGTTATATTTGCCGTCACAGTATCTAATTCCTGCATCAAATATCTAATTATAGATACTAGTCTATTGTTTTAATAAGAAAAAAGTGTCTTAATCAAATTAATTAATGTGTCTAATAACTTCTTTGTCTATTTTCATCATTATATAGATAAAAACGTGCCTTTAATTTTGTGTTTGTCTGAAACTTCAATCAATTCATAATTAATATTTATCAAACAAACGAATAGGTCTAGTAGCCCCAGACTCCCAGTATCCGCTTCCGCTGGTGGGATCGAATTAAATTATATAAAGAGATCCATTAGAATCTTCTGTTTTCTTCATTTTATTGCCAACATGCTCCAAATCTATTAATTCTCAATCAAATGAATTAAGTTTATATAATCATTTTATTGCTAACAGTATAGTATAATTTGAGTGCAATAAGGGCCATCAACCCTATAAAAATGGAGTGATTTATGAATATTTAAGGCAAATAAATTAAAGTATATATACGTCTTTATATAGTGGATTAAACATCATGACTTGTCCCTTTTTACAGAATACGATATATGAGTAAGCATAAATTACCCCTAAAAAATATTTATATAGTAAAACGTCACAATCTTTTATTACATTGATTATATTTTTTTAAAAATATATCAACTGTGGATTCTAAACATATTATATATTATTTGACAATTAACCCTGAACTCATTGGCGGACCCAGGGGGGGCACTGGGGGCACTGGGCCCCCCTGGGTCTCACAAAATTACTAGGTATATATATGTATTTTCATATAATTGTTAAATAGATTAATATTTTATGTTGTTGTAGAGTTGTGTATTTTGTGTGATAGAGATATTCAGTTGATTTTCCTTTTGTCATTATTGGTGTTAAGTTTTTTAGTATCTTAGTGAAAATATATTTATCTAATTTTTGATGATGTGCAAATTATGAACAATACGAGTTTTACTTGTATACAATTATAGTATATTTTATTCTTTAATTAAAAACTTGATATCCTTTACCATTAAATATTTTTTACTATTATATTATTCTATCATTTGATGCTTGTTTATAATGACGCATGTATCAATAGTTAGAAATATATTTTGTTTTTATATTATACTATCAAGAAGACAAGAACTGAAGTTTAAATTCAATAAAGCTTTGTTTACGGTTCTTTCTTCATGATTTAGAAGATTGTAAATTATAGTTCATTTCAAATATTATTATTATTTAGGTAGATGAAAGCATATATGTTTCATTTTCATCGGTTAATTGAGCTATCCATCCAAACTAAAAAAATAAAAGAGAAATATTGTGAGATGATCATACTTAACCTTTTTTGATGTAGTGATATAATTTGAATAGAGTTGTAGTGGTATTAAAATTAGTATTTATTTCAAAGTTTAATTTTAAAATTCTTCTTATAGATTTATAAATTATATACTCCCTCCATCCACAAAATTCATTTACTTATTTCCTATTTGGGCCATCAACGAGAAAAGATTACTTCCTCTTACGTACAGTATCCCACATAACCCCCTTATATGTTATGGGTCCCCTTTTTCACTAACTTTACATTCAATACTATTTATTAAAACATGTGCCACTAAAATTTGTAAACGAATTTGGTGGACGAAATGAGTAATTATTTGGACCCCCCTGAATAAAAAGTCTGGGTCCGCCACTGCCTGAACTTATTATATATTTCCATTATATGAATATGAATATTGATATAAAAATGTGAATAGTATTACTTTTCATAATGGTAAATTTTGATCTTAATTATCACAAGGTATTGCATACTTGCAAATATAATAGTTTCCATGATGCCGCATTCTTATGATCTCCGTAATTTTTTTGAACTTGATTTTGAATGTAGTGCACTGACAATATGTGCAGGTAGTGGATTCCAATTAATCCAAAATAATTTCGTTTTTTTCTTCTGATAATTAATGCATGCCTTATTTATATGTGGTATAAAGGTCCACGGAATATCCAAATAACAAGAAGAGTTTATTTTGATTGTGCACAGACACAAAAAGAATTATATACGTGGTACTCAAATCCACCATTTTGCATGAAAAATGAAAAATATTGTTAAGTATTATGTTGGAAAATGTGTACGAACAGTACAGAACTTGTCGGGCGTATTACAACTTAAAACAGAAATGTAGAAGTGGAGATCAAACAACAAGTGAACTAAACTGAATTGAAGTACAAATGAAACTAAACCGTATACTAATGCCGAGTCGAGGATGCATCTTTCCGTATGACGAGATACGCCCCGATAGTGCTCTCGGTTTTGGCGTATCGTCTCCAAAGATAAAACGACAACGTCTCGTGGATGGCAGCACCGCAGACCAACGAGCTCCGACGAACTGGAACGAGGCGAGGACAAAGCTTCGACACGAGCTATGTATGCAGAGAGTGATTTGGAATGCTGGAATGCAGATGTGCGATGGGTGACTTATCTTTGGGAGACATGTCCTGTTATAGGCGTCGTCCCCTCATGGGAACATCTTGGAGTCAACACCCGCGACCGATGTCGGGTGTTATGAAATTATGTCCCCATTGAGTGCGAGAGGGTTACGCGGCGGTTTACGGAGACAACGTGGAGTTACACCCACGTTTCTGCAGAGCCATCATGTCGAACGTTACGCAAGCGATTCTGACGAATCGGACAACGCGTGCGTCGGGTTCATTGGAAGTATCCGGGCGTCTCTTGAGTGCATGGGCTACACGAGTTGGGCCCGGACCAACTCCATCTTTAGGCTCGATCAAACATTGATTCAAAATATACGCAATGGGCCACGTAACCGTGCCCACGAAGCAAGCCCAAAGACCACCCAAAGACCAAGATCCAAGAACCGGGCCGGGGCCGGGTAGGAGCGCAGCGGAAGCGGGCGGTGGCGGCCTTGTGGGTGGGCTTTCCACCCATTACTTGTGCACATAATTATATTAAGTGTTCAATGAACCACTTATATAGACAATTAATGAAGGTACATTAATCAATGTGGGATAATGATTAATTAATACATGTTTATTCCCTTAATCACATAACTCCATGTTTAAGTGACCAACTTTGATCCATTATTTCTCACTCACCGAAAATCGGATTTGAGAATATGAATACACCACGATCATCTACTCGAAACGTAGATCGATCCTATGCCGTTTAATTTCACAAAATTAAACGTTACGTCACTCAAAATCTTGGTCAAAATTAGCTTCCTGTAAACTTGACCATATATAATATATATAACTATATATACAAGATTTCCAACATATTACTCCATTTGTAAATTAAGGAGAATCATGTTTTGAATGTAAAGTAATGATTTATGGAATTCAATGCATTTTTTGTATGTAAAAGTTATTCATTTTTTCAAAATGAGTCAATTTTAGTGGGACGATAAAAAAAAACGAATCACTTTTAATGGGATGGTAAAAAAAAAACAAATCAATTTTAGTGGGATAGATGGAGTATCATGTAACTCAAATAATAATATACTATTCTTAATATTGTTATTACTTTTTAATTGTTTTTAACATATAGTTATTAATTTGCAAACTTATTTGATTGGTCCTATGTAAGAATTTTCAATATTACACAGGTACTGTATTCTTGTGAAATCAAATTATTGAAACAAATTTAACTCTTTTTCGCCCCCCTTAAATTTCTGTTGATCGAGATCGAATGAAGTTTCATGATACAGGCGTCGCTTTCACTCGAAACATACAAAATAAGACCTCAAGAATAACAGTAGCAAGTAGCCAACAGCAAAATAAAAAAAAGTGAAAAGAAAAATGTAGAAGGAAAAAGACAGCAATTATTTGTCTGGGTGGTTGCGAGCCACATGAAGGATAGCGCCCCTCAAACCCCTCAGAAAATTACGGATTTCGCCCCTGCTCACGGGCCTTTGTCCCTAGCAAGAAATGTACAATTTATTTCTATCACCATTTTATGCTGAGAATATTAATTATAATAAGAATATGAATGGAAAATTGTAGGGATATCGTCACCCTTCCAAAAGAAAAACAAATTTTTTATTGTTTTTTCACAAATCCGCGAAAAAACATTCGCTGCATAAAACAAAACACACATTGCAATTCGAAAAGGCTAAAAAGCCGTTTTTATCCTATATTCATATGAAAGGATTGATATCCAGCCAACTACTATCCACGTGTCAATAACGCGTTGCTCTAGCCTCCGACCCGAACCTCAGGTCTCTGATGCTTTGCTCGTCTCTTTAATGCAAATCTTGTATACCATTTCGTATTATAACATTTGATAGTTTTTCTTCTCACTCTTCAGAAAATTACTCACAATATTACCTTCGTTTTCATTTCACGGCATAAGTTACTGTTTTTTTAAATAAAAAATCAAAAGAATATTTTTATTACTTTCCTATTTATTTTTTATATGCGAGTTATATATTGTCGAATATTCATTGTGTATAAGATTTCATTGAAGTTTTAGTATTACCAAACAAAATGGATATCATAAATGTGATTTTGTCAGAAGCACACTCCGATATAGGGGTGTTTGGCTAAATTTATTTTAGAGAGTGATCGATCCTAAATTCGTTAGGAAATAAATGCGAGTAAGAACACCAGAGGATTTCGTGGTTCGATCGTGAATAAGATCTACGTCCAGGCGAGAGAGAGATGTGTATTGAAAGTATAAGAAGCGATTACAAAGAGAGTGAATGACCTCCGTCGTCTAATCTAGCCTCTGTTTATACACAATGATGTTTGACCAGATCTCGAATCAAAGTCTTCTATAACTAGGATTCGAGATCCTATCCTCTTGAATTAGGATTCTTTTAGATATGGGTGAGCTTCTGCGTTCATCTTGGCTTCGGAGTCTTCATGGGCGAACTTGTCGGCCGAGCTTGATGTCGGGTTTACTTATCGGGCCCGATGCTTGGGCTTGGTAGTTGGGCGTGTCTATCACAACCCCCAAAAGACGCAGAAAACGAGGTCATCTTTGCCGATTGGGGTTGTTGTGACAAGCGGGTTTGGACGATCTTACATTCTTTTCAATGTTTTGGCGTCGTATATCAAATCTTGTCTTGCGCAGATGTGTCCGCCGAGGTCTTGATTGGCTTCACCGCGAGCGATAGGCGGGGTCTTGATTAACCACCGACGGCGGCGATAGTAGAGGTCTTGATCGCTTCACCGACGGGCGTTAGGCGATGTCCATTCGCTTCACCGACGGGCGTTGGGCGAGGTCTTCTGTCTGCTTCACCGACGGGCGTTAGGCGAGTGTCTTTGATCGCTTCACCGACGGGCGTTGGCGATGTCCATTCTCGGCTTCACCGACGGGCGTTGGGCGGTCTTCTTCTGCTTCACCGACGGCGTTAGGCGAGGCGAAGACGGATTTTTCCGTTCTTTGAGTCTTGGACGCGGATACGCATTTAATGCATTTAATTGGCGGCGTTTGGATTCCCGATAAAGTGCATATTTGGGGAATGTCTTCCTCGATCGCAATATCTCTTATCACTTGCATTCACATTTTTCTCAATTTCAAAACCTCTCGCCTTTTGCGAAAAACATCAGTATTCTGCGCCGTTGACGACTTGAAGCCTCTGTCTTCTTCATCGATAACCAAAAGTAAGTAATGGCTACCTCTTCTATTAACGAGTCTTCCGATCGTCAAATCATGTCTGTTTCCGTCCGGTTTAGTGTCTTTGCTGTTTTACCCGTATTCATATGCCCTTCGAGTGTAGTCTGCGTTTCCCTCGGTGGGGATTGCGACAAAGTGTCTTCCTTCTTCAATCTAGGTATATCGATATTAGGGATATATGTTTTCAATATAATATTCCCCTAGTATCGAGTTCGTTGCCCGTCCGGAGGACAGGGCTTGTGCCCTCCGGATGGTTTTATCACCGTGTCACGAGGGCGACCTCAAAGGCGGTCTTCGTCTTCCTTTCCTACGTATCGTCGAGTTCGAGAGATGTTTGGTCTATCTCTTGCCCACTCTCGCCGAACTCATTCCGGCGTATGACCGCCTCTAGGTGTCTATGCTATAGGCATAATTTTCCTTTGACCTTAGCGCTTGTCCTTCGCTTTTTGCAATTGAAGGCGGTTCGGGTGGTATTATCTATCACCCGTAGAAAATTCAAAGCCAAAATTAAGTCGAAGATCTCAACCGGCGAAGAAGTTCTTCTTCCGGCTCGGTTTCGAGACAATGGGGTTCGCATGGCGATCGACAAGATCGCCGATGTGTATGTCGACAAGGGCTTCGGTGACTTGGAGGAGATCTTTGGACAAAATTGGCCTTGTTGACGAGGTCTTCTCGAGGCCGAGCTTGCGGCGGGGCTCGACCATTATGATCCTACCTCCACGGTGGAGTCGGTGAAGGTGAGGCCTCTTCTTATCTCTTCTTTTTTTCTTTATTTCATGAGTTACGTATTGATCTTGACCCATGTGTTTCCTTGTAGTGAACTTCTTGAAGGAAAGGAAGAAAGGAAGGAACCGATCTCCGTGGCCGAACCGATTTGGTGGGCGGCCGAGGTCTCCGACCTTTAAGGATTTCGAGGACATGCAGAAATGACGATGGGGCCTTCGAGATTCCCTTCACCGCAGCAACAGCGCTTGAAGGCGGAAGGATGAAGTCCTGAGTCCTCGGTTCTTCGCCGAAATGAGTCTGAGATCGTCGGTTCAAGCCGGCGCCTCGCCTCTTTCCCGAGGTTTGTACCGTCCTTATACTTTACAGTAGTAACAAATTATATTCTTGACTGATGTATATTTTGTATAGAAATTCGCGGACGTGGCGGCCGAGGTGTCAAAGTATCCGATCTTATATCGGATTACTTGAAAAGTGCCGTGTCGCGGTTTGTGGGGTGGCGGTATGCTCGGGAGGTGGAGGAGTCGAATACCTCCTTCTGGAGAAATATCGAGGTAGAGGCTAAGATCAGGACCTCGTCAAACAAAGAGCGGCGGATCGGACGGCCATTGAGGCGGCGGCTAGGGCGGTCGTGGAGGCGGTTGTGGCGAGGCGGCAAGGGCCGCGGCGGGGCCGAGTTGCTCGATGAAGGCGAGTGGAGCAGGTTTGCCGTCGGGAGGCGGACATGGCGAGCTCTCGGGAGAACGCCGCGCCCAGCGGAGGGCATTCTGTCGGCGGGCTTCTCGGGAATGGTCTCGGGCGCGGTGATGTGTTAACAAGCGCGTCTCGGGCCTTGTCGAAGAGGTCGCCGAGACTACCCAGATCGGACAAAGCAGTATGGGTGCGAGGAGACCGAGGATCTTTGTCTGAGGCAGACTGCTTTGACGTGCTCGTCCGCGGCTGAAGGAGCTTCCGTGCTGCAGTCTTGCCTCCTCCTCCGTTCTTTTGTCGCGAGATGCATGCGCGCTTTGTCCGTGGATCGGGATCCCCGACCGAAGCTCTATTGGCTGATCATGCGAAGGGGTGGGAGGCGGTGATGCTCGAAGGCGTCGAGACTCGGTAGTTCTGAAGAGGCGGAGGTCGGGCTATCCGAGCTTGGGCGGCGACGTGGACATGGCGAAGCTTCGGAGGGTCGGTTGATCCTGCATTTTTTTTTTTTTTTTTTTTTGAATGTAAATGTACAACAATTTTTCGCCTAAGGGCATGTTAATAAAATTACAAGTTTATGTCGAAACTTATCTTTTTTATTCGGTTGTCTCTCGAAATGTTTGATGCTTCTCCTGGTTGAATCAAATCAAAGACTGTCATGACTCTTGAGTTGAAAGAGGTCGAACTCACTCCATATAAAGGCGGCTTGGTCACGTCTGGTGGTCGATGTCAGCGTAGAGCCGCTCGGGAGGCTGTGACGAGCTCGGGCTCGCCTTTTGGAATTGGAGGAGGCGTTCGAGGTCGCCATGGAGAAGGCAGGTGATAGCCGGGAGCATGCCGAGTACGAGGAGGTTATCCACCGAAATGGTGGGATGGCGATCCGGAAGTAGAGGCGAGGTTGTCGAGGCTGCTGCCGTTGTTCGAGGTATAAGCGCGAATATGGCGGACCTCTTGGCAATTCTGGGCGATCTGACGCGAATTGAAAAGGCTCGGGAGCATATACAAAGCCGTGATCACTCGACAACCACAACTCGGCGACATACTTGACGGGATGCGAGGCCTCTTCTTCACGGAGCTTCTCGATCTAGAATAAATGAACCACATTATGACGATCCGGAGTGGCGCGCACAAGAGGCGTGCTATTGCTCTTGAGCGTCGTGGACCTCCATGCGTCGAGGCCGGGCGTCATCAAGTGGTCGAGGCCGAGCTCGCAGAGCTGCATCGTCAGTGACCGAGGTCGCTCGGCCGGGCCCGTAATATAGACCGAGGCGAGGTAGAGGTGGGATTAGCATAGATGAGCTTTGAATTCGATTTTTCTGGGATTGGCTCGACTTTTCCCGATCCGCTCCGTCCTCGTAAAATGTAAATGTAACTGTCATCTTCTATTTAATAAGAATGGTTTTGTTGACTTTGTATTTGAACAAGAGTAATATGCCAAGTAGTTCGTCCTCGTAGAAATTCGCTTCAAAAGAAATCGTTCTCGCATGCGTAGGGATGGTTCTGTTTTTGCCGAGGTCGTCGGGAGGGTGGTCCCTTCGTCTACATAGAAGGCGCTTGAAATAACGAAGGTAGTCCGATCTCGTATGTAGGAATGGTTCTGTTTTTTTGCCGAGGTCGTCGGGAGGGTGGTCCCTTCGCCTACACATAGAGAGCGCTTGAAATAACGAAGGTAGTCGATCTCGTATGTAGGAATGGTTCTGTTTTTTGCCGAGGTCGTCGGGAGGGTGGTCCCTCGCTACACATAGAGAACGCTTGAAAATAAGCGAAGGTAGTCGATCTCGTATGTAGGAATGGTTCTGCTTTTTGCCGAGGTCGTCGGGAGGGTGGTCCCTTCGTCTACATAGAGAACGCTCAAAATAAGCGAAGGTAGTCGATCTCGTATGTAGGAATGGTTCTGTTTTTTTGCCGAGGTCATCGGGAGGGTGGTCCCCGTCACATAGAGAACGCTCAAATAAGCGAAGGTAGTCGATCTCGTATGTAGGCATGCGGCGTTTAGATTTACATGCGTATTAAGCGAATGTAATCGACCTCCGTCGAGGGAATTTGTCCTCCGTAGAGGGTAAATAATCTGAAGATTAATTATGCGTTAGTGACAAGTAGAACTCGTAAAAATAAAGATTTTATTGATAAAAGATGGCGCGACCACCAAATAAGATGGACTCTAAGCAGGACTTTAAAATATGACCGAACAAGACCCGACCTTGACACTTATGCATAATATTTCTTGGATGGATGATGTGCCATGCGTTGGGTAATTGCTCACCGAGACAATTGGGCGAGCTTATAGGCCCCTTTGCGAGGACTTCGTCGACCGGTAAGGTCCTTCCCATGTGGCTTCCGACTTGCCGAGCTGCTGCTTTCTTGACTTCATTATGTCGAGTACGAGGTCGCCCACTTGGAATTGTCGGTTTTAACGCTACCGTTGTAATACCGAGCTACTTGTTGCTTGTCACCGAGCTTCCTCGATGTGGCGAGGTCTCTTTCTTCGAGTAGGTCAGATCAGCTCGTAGATTTTCCCCATTTGCTTGACGGAGAAAGTCAATAGTGCGAGGACTCGATACTCCGATCTCTGCGGGGATCATCGCGGTTCCATACACCAAACGTATGGTGTTTCTCCGTTCGAGGTCCGGGTGTTGTTGATGCGACCATAGGACTGCGGTAAATTTTCCACCCAGGCCTTTAGCTCGGTCGAGGCGAGTTTTAGACCCTTTACGATGGTCTGTTGGTAACCCGGTCGACCATTTGCTTGAGGATGGGCCACCGGCGTGAACTTTGTTGGATCCAAGCTCTTGACACCAATCTTTGAATGCCTTATCCGTGAATTGTGTTCCGTTATCCGAAAGGAGGATATGGGGATGCCAGCGACACACTATGTTCTTCCATACGAAGTTGAGGCGTTCTTGCTTGTGATTTTCGCGAGGCTCGACTTCTACCACTTCGTGAAGTAGTCGATCGCAACAATTAAAATTGGAGCGTCACGGTGCTTTACAAAGGGGCCCACAATGTCGATCCCCATTGCATAAGCGGCCAGGGCTCGCGGGAGGTGAGGTCGGTGCAGGGTAGCCTTGGTGCGTTCCATGGATTTGACACTTGGACACTTTTTACGAGGTCCATTGAGTCTTGGAACATTGTTGTGATAGTATCCCCATCGCATGACTTTCTTTGACAAGGCCGGGGTCCGATGTGGCTTCCGCACGAACCTTCGTGTATTTCTCGTAAACGTAATTGGCTCGGTTTGGACCCAAGCACCTTAAGAGGTTGGAGATATGACTTCATGCAGGACTTCACCTCAATTGTATATCGCGATTTGTTCAGGATCCTCCTAGCCTCCGGCTTGTCGTGGGGCGATTCGCCTTCTCGGTACTCTCGAATGGGAGTCATCCAATTGGGTTCTTCATCCGAGACTATGTTGACCTCGGCTCCGTCTTCGGCATCGTTTATGCTCCCGCTTTGGACTTCCTCTCTTGGCGGGCTCGTTGATGGCGAGGCCAATTTACTAAGATGTCACTCGGCTATTTTGCTCCTGGGATCGAACTATCTGGAAGTGTGAGAAAGTCATTGCGGGCTTTTGCTTTTTCGAGATACTTCTTCATTCGCGCTTTTTGCCTCGTATTTTCCCAACATTTGGCTTACAACGACTTGAGAGTCCTTTGTGAACTTGCGGCTCGTATCTCGAGACTTTGAGCGGCGAAGTCCTGCGATCGATGCCTCGTACTCCACTTCGTTATTCGTATTTTGAATGTGAACCGGTGAGTAGGCGATCTCTTGGTCGTCCGGGCCTAGGAGTAAGATACCGCTCCGCTACCTTTGTTTCCGAAGCCCGTCAGCGTAGAGTTGCCGGCCTTCCCTCGGTGTTTCAACCATGGGTTCGGCTTTGGCATCGTCTGTCACGGACTCGGTGGGCTTCGGTTTTTCGACGAAGTTAGCCTCGGCAAGGAAATCCGCTGAGGCTTGACCTTTGATGGCTGGCGGGGCGAAGGATATATCGTGCTCGCCCGGTTCGATTGCCCATTTCGCGATTCTCCCGATGCTTGGGCTTCGTCAATACTTGCAAGTGGGTAGTCGATGAGGACTTGTATGCGATGTGCATGGAAATGCGGACGTAGCCTCCTCGCGGCATTTACCAATGCTAAGGCAAGCTTCTCCGGTGATACCTTGTTTCCGGCCTTTTAGTGCTCGGTGATGAAATAAACCGGAGCCGACGTCCTTCTTCTCGTACAGGGCGCACTTATGGATTCGTCCGGGCGGCGAGTAGAGGAAAGGACCTCTCCTCTTTGGGACGGATAGAGTGGGGAGCTTGGCGAGGTAGCTCTTGAGGTCTTCGGCGGATCTGTGCACCTCATCCCATGAGAATTTGGGGCTTTTGAGTATCTTGAAGAAGGGTAGCTGCTTATCATGACTTTTGAAAAAGCGGCTTAGTCGGCTATGCAACCTGTCAACTTGTATACGTCATGGATGGTCTTGGCATCTTCATTTCCAAAATGGTTTGGACCTTGGTCGGGTTTGCTTTTAGCCTTCTTGTGAAACCCAACACCCAAGAACTTTCCGGACGGATGCAAACGTGCATTTACGGGATTGACTTTAGGTTGATCTTTCGAAGAAGCCGAGGGCGATCCCGAGGTCGGCCACACATGCGACTTCTTCGCGCTTTTGACGACGATGTCGTCTCACGTATACCTCCACATTCCGACCTATGTAGGGCTGAAATATTTTGTCCACCATCCTTTGATAGGTAGCCCTTGCATTTTAAGGCGAATGACATCTTTTATATCGAAGACCCGAAGTCGGTAATGAAGGCTGTTTTGGCGGCGTCTTCGTCGTCCATCGGGACTTGGTGATACCACTGTATAAGTCCAAGCGAAGACTTCGTGCCGACCAACGCGTCGACCTTCTTGTCGATGTTGGGAAGGGATAGCAATCCTTTGGGCAATGCTTGTTGAGGTCGGTGTAGTCGATACACATTCGCCATCCCTCCTCCTTTCTTCACCATCACCGGGTTGGCTATCCGGTCGGATATTTGACCTCGAGCAAGATGCGTGCTTTTAATAGGTGGTTCACCTCGTCATGAATGACTTGGTTCCGTTCGGTGCGAAGATTCTTTGCTACATCGAACCGGCTTTGTGTTCGGTCGATATTGAGCGGTGGTGATGATACTCGGCGAGACTCGGTCATGTCGGGGGAGACCAAGCAAACACGTCTGGAATTCCCTTAGGAGTTGGATGATCGATCCTTCACTTCGGTGTCGTGGTGAAACCAACCGGGCGACCTTCAATGGCTCGTCTTTGTACAATCGACCTCTTCCACGATTGTCGGGGAGTGGCGATGTCTTGGACTCCAACTCTTGGGTTTCTTTAATTGCTATGCACATGGGTGTTGGACCGAGGTCCGGCACCTCGTAAAGCAACTTGCATACACTCGGCTTGCTTACGATCGCCTCGGATCACGGTGTTCCCTCGTGGTGGGTATTTTCATCGTCGGGTGGTACGTTGAGCATCGGCCACAATGTTCACCCAATCTCGCCTAGTATGATGTTATACGGCGAGTTGGCCTTCACTCTGACGCACCGCACCACCTGGTCGAGGTCGTTGGTGCTTTCCCACCGTGACGGGTAGCTCGATTATTCCTTCCGGCGCGTCTCTTCCCGGACGAAGCTTGGAGTGGTAGCGGGGCTTGTCTTGGCGTCGTCTTCCACTCCTAGCTTGTCAAAGCATTCCTTAAAAGGATGCTCACCGACGCCATTGTCGATGTAAACGCTTCACCAACTTGTTTGCGACCACTACGGATCACCAATGCATCTGGTGGGGTCTTGTCAGCGAGGAGGGTCGTCTTCGGAGAAGGTGATCGCCTCGTCCTTTCTGAACCTCTTATTGGTGGGTTATTTGGTTACAGGACTTGAGCATCGGCCTTGAGGAGGACTTCGTGACTCCACGGGAGCCCGTAATTGTGGAGACCACCCGTCATATTGGGGCTCGTCATCTCCTTCCTCGTCGGTCTTTGCGCTTTGTTTTTTGTGGGGGCACAATTTCCCTCTTCCTCCGCTTTTCTTCTTTTGACTTTGGTCGGCTTGCGACTCATCCTCGATATTTCTTGAGGATCCGTCTGAACTAGCATCTCAATTTCACCCATGAGCTCGTTGCACTCTTGATGTCGTGCCGTAATCATCATGGAATGAGCGATGTTATCCGTAGGTCGGCACCTCTTTCCTCTCCGTCATCGGTCGAGGCTTCTCGAGCAGTTCATATGGAGTCGTGAGATTTCGCCCTCGGCCGTCAGCGGGGTGTATTGAGGTCGTTCCGAGCGTCGCGTGGACCGAGCTCGATTTTATTGGGCGTTGTAATCATCCCGCGCGCGGTGGCCTTGGTTCGATCTTCCTTCCTTCGTCTCTTCTTCCTTTTCCGGGATCCGGCTTTATGCGCTTGGCGCTTTCTCTTGTCGGCCTCGTCCGCTTTGGCGAACCGATTGGCTATCTTGCGCACTACTGTTGCGATCGAGGTTCGTGCCACGATCTCTCGATATAAAGCCCGGCAAGATGCCGTTTTGGAAGGCGAGATGACTAACAGTCGTTCACGTCTTCGACCTTGAGCACTCCTTGTTAAACCTTGTCGTGAAGTCGCCGATGGATTCATTACGGCTTTGCCTTATGGTGAGGAGGTGTGTCGATGGCGTTTTGATTCCGCCTTTTGGAAGAACCTTGGTGGGCGACCATCGGTCGCGATAGGGTCGATGCTTCGCGGGTAGGTCGTCGAACCACTGCGGGCGTTGTCGACGAGTAACTCCGGGAAGAGTTTACACATGTGAACCGAGCTGAGCTTTTGGTTGATCATGTTGTATTGGAACTGCGAGAGGAAGTTCTGTGGATCCCTCAGTCCGTCATAGGGGGCGATGCTTGGAACCCGGTATTTATCCGGGAGAGAAGTGTTGAGTATCCTATTTGAGAACGGGGTGACTATCTTCCCGTATCCATCGAAGCCGTCCTCTGGAGACTGGGACGGAGTTCGACGATCGAACTCATTTAGGTGACTCGGACCGGCCTCGCGGCGGCCCTGATGCCTTTTCCTGCGCTGCTCGTCCCCTGGAGATCGGGGCGGAGTTCGCTGGATGGATTTATTGTGGCGATCGGGGCTGGCTTCGCGGCGATCACGACGTCCTCTCCCGCGTTGCTGGTTCCTTGCGCGGTCGGTTTGGGCCCCGACCTCTCGTTGTGATGCCTCGTATCTAGATGAGGCTTGATGTTCATTCTTCAGGCGTGGCCGACCACATGCTTGAGGAGGCGGAAAGCTCTCCTTATTTTTCTCGAGAAATCCCTTGACGACGTCGTCAAGGTTTACTTGTGGAGCCGGAGGTTCCCCTGGATTATTGCTACGATTGCCTTCGCTATGGTAACCTGCCTCCTGCAGGGCGGGGTGTCCGTGCTCGTCGAGACTTTGGATATGCCCTCGGGGTTCCTTCTCGATTGGGCTCTTCCGAGTTGAGCTCGGCGTTCCCTTCGCCGTCGGCGTTGTTGTTGCGGACGGTCTGGGCGTGGCTTCTTGTGTACACAGTCATGATTACTTCCACAGTAAACAAGGTTGATCGAAAACACAAAATTTCGTTTCCCACAGCACGGCGCCAATGATCGATCCTAAATTCGTTAGGAAATAAATGCGAGAAGAACACAGGATTTACGTGGTTCGATCGTGAATAAGATCTCGTCCACGGGCGAGAGAGAGTATGTGTATTGAAAGTATAAGAAGCGATTACAAAGAGAGTGAATGACCTCGTAGTCTAATCTAGCCTCTATTTATACACAATGTATTGACTGAGATCTCGAATCCAAGTCTTCTATAACTAGGATTCGAGATCCTATCCCTTCAATTAGGATTCTTTTAGATATGGTGAGCTTTCTGCGTTCATCGGCTTCGGAGTCTTCATGGGCCGAACTTGTCGGTAGAGCTTGATGTCGGGTTTACTTATTGGGCACGATGCTTGGGCACAGTAGTTGGGCAGTATCTGTCGAGAGCTTATAAACTACAAGAACTTATAAGATGTTTCAAGAGCTTATAAGAGATAATGTATCAAGTGCTTATAAGTTGTTAAAGTATTTTGATAATTGATCTTGTAAACTAGAGAAAGAATCGTGAGTTAGAGAGATAAAATCATAGTTAGATAGATAAAATTGTCGAGACGTGAAGTTGATAGTGTTTGTGTAGGAAATAACGAACTATAATAAGGTTATTTTGGTAAATTCATTGTTACTTATAAGTTTATGAAAAAAGTTAGGGTTGACCAACTTATTTTTAGTGGAGATTATAAGCTGTTGGAGCTTATTTTCACAGCTTATAAGCTGTTTAGGAGCTTATTTTGTCAAATACTTTGCAACAGCTTATAAGCTCATAAACAGTTTATAAACTGTTTTAAAGAGCTTATAAGCTCAGTCAAACACCCTCATATTCGGATATACAGTGCATTCATCATAATTTAATTTTAATCATGATTATAAATTCTAATTATAATTAATAAATTTAAATTGGGGATTGATATATCCTAATTGGATGGATGTACTATATATCCGAAAATACGCATTTTTTTTCCTTTTTGTTAATACATCAAGACGATCATTAGGATAATTATATGCGAAGATATTCAACAAAATGAAATAGGCATTTAATTAAACAAATTAAATGTAAAGTTAGTTACCTAAAACTAAATTAGCAAATATTTAGACAAAATAATGGGGATATGAGTGTAACTAATTAGAACTTGAAAAGGTAGAGATATTAATTTGGAGCAGTATGGGAAAAAAAAACAAGTTCAATTTTATTATGGATGTTGCATCTGATCAGGTGTAAATGTATTTTTCATGCTAAATTTAGTGTTGAAGATAGAGTTTGGCTGGAAAATTCACATCAAATTTGGTGCAAGCATCATATTGGAAATGCCCTTCTTCACAATCTAGACATGTCGCGAGCTCAACTTAGATCATTAAGATATTTCCATAATGTTTTAAAATAACTTTAAAATACACTATTCACAAAAGCTATAGTTTAGAATCTATTTCGAAAATTATTAATAATATTAATTAATCAAATGTAGCAAGTTTTCATGTGCATTTTTTTCATAGGAATTCACGGTCATTATTTTTGATACGTACTAACTAAACTCATGTTCATGTACAATATGCTACAATATACAGAACAAATAAATAGTACTTAAATCAAATTAACATACTCAGACCTATTGTAATTTTAGCAAGATTTGAACCTGGACGTATATTGTTGAGAGAGGGACTATTGGTTTTTTTTTATGGGCTATCTATCGAATGAAGCTAGTATTAATATAGGTTCCTCAATTAAAACACAAAAGGTGAAGCACTTTTCATAAGGATGTTATTAAAAATCTATGTAGTTCATAAAAATGATAGCTTTTTTGTGGGGGGGGGGGTTCATATATTTTGAAGCCTATAAATAATAGAACTATGATAAAAACTTGGGTGAGCTTCGCCTCACCCTTGTTTTTTTGTTAAAATGATTATATATTAATTATGGTGGGTAATGATAATTAAATTTTATTAATGTATAATTAAATTTATTAATTTTTAATTATAATTTTTAATTTAAAATTAGAATTTATTAATTCATAATTATGGTTTATTAATTTATAATTGAGGTTTATTAATTCATAATTAAGGTTTATTAATTCACAAGTAGGGTTTATTAATTCATATTAATTCAAAGTTAGGGTTTAGTAATTCATAATTAGGATTTATTAATCAAAATTAGGGTTTATTATTTTCAATTAGGGTTTATTAATTCAAAATTATGGTTTATTAATTCAAAATAGGGTTTATTAATTCAAAATTAGGGTTTATTATTTTCAAGTAAGGTTTATTAATTCAAAATTAGGGTTTATTATTTTCAAGTAGAGTTTATTAATTCACAATTGGGGTTTATTATTTCATAATTAGAGTTTATTAATTCAAAATTAAGATATATTAATTCAACATTATTATTTATTAATTTACAATTAAATTTTATTAAACTAATTAATTTTAATTAGAATTAAATAATTAATTAGTTAAGATTAATTAATTAGTAAGTAATTAGTTAAGATTAATTAATTAATTAATAGGGTGGTCTCACTGTGCGCTCGCGCGCACAGGAGACCATCCCTAGAACTATTAGCTGGAGGCCATTCCCTAGCGTGTTCCATTTTACGTGTGCAGTGTATTCTAATTAGGGATAGCAATGGGCCGGATTTGGCTAGGTCCAGATCCAGATCCGATATTTTTTGCTTTGGTCCGGATCCGGTCCAGATCCATTGGGTCCAAAATAATTAGATCCAGATCCAGATCCATAAGATCCACAGGGTCCAGGGTCTAGACCCGGATCCATATGTTTTCGCTTCTAAAATAAATTCTAATCAACTATAATTCACAGTAACACCATAATAATCTAAATGCATAATAATACTATAATAATTATTTAGAATTTCTACAATTATCACTATATTGGAAGGTGTTAGTTACAAATTTACTATAAAGTAGGAAGCAACAAACAACTCGATCGTCGGTGGTGTAAGTGATGCGACCCGTCGTGAATGCCGATAGATACATAATTGGGAGTATTTGAAATGAAATTTGGAACATATTTGTTTTGGAATAATTTGAAAAATAAAATTGAAGAGTTTTAAATTGGGGTTATGTATTTAATTATAATAAAATAATATATATATATATATATATATATATATATATATATATATATATATATATATATATATATATATAACTAAATGGATTTTGGAATGGGAAATTGGGAATGACATGAGGCATCGAATAGAAATTATTTAGGTTAACTAATTTAATTATAATATATATATATATATAATAATAATAATAATAATAATAATTGGCGGGTCCACGGGCCGGATCTGGACCGGATCCGGGTCTTAAAATCTAAACTCCAGATCCAGATCCGAAATATTGATATATGTTCCAGATCCGGTCCAGATCCGTCGGATCCAGATTTTTGAGGATCCAGATCCTTAAAAATGAATCTGGATCCATGGATCTGGATCGGGTCCCGGATCCGTTGCCATCCTTAATTCTAATTGTATTAATCAATAATATGGTTATAAGAATAAGTATTATGTGACTTTTATGTTGTCGTATTATTTAATTTTGTTCTTTCTTTCAAGAGACGAAGGCGACTCTAATGCTTGCTGACATTTACTACATGTCATAAAATATTGTACTCATATTTTAAATTTATTAGTTCATATATTCATTAAAATAACTTGCATTAATAATGTTAATTCATAACTTTATAATTAATCAATTCATACATTCATATAATAACTTTAGCATATTTTCTTATAAATAATGAAAAGTAGTAGATATTTTTTTCCAAAATCTGATTAAGAAAAAGGATGAGATTGGGATATCTGTAAAAATTAAATTCTGAAAACCCATTGTTAAAAAATATGTCGTTCGTTTATTCATTTGCCAAAATATGAGATGCAATGAATGCATATATTTCCAGAAAATCTTAACAAAATAATGATGAATAGAGAGACAAAATTCTGGTTTGATTAGTATATTATTGTCATTTTTGAATATTATGGGGCCGTTTGGTTTGGTAGGTTTGATAGAATTACTCATATGATATGGTGTTCGGTCCGATAGATTCGATAGCCAATTTAGTCTTGGGACATTGCCACATAGAATTAGTCTGGGCTTATGAGGCTTGGCTGCTCATATGACAAAATTAATCTAAAGTAGCCCTAGGTGGCTAGGTCAATTCAATTTTAGGTAGTCTCAAATTAATTTATCACGAGTAATCGAACATCCTTTATAGGAGCATTCATTTGGTGGATTAGATAGGATTAAACTTATGATATGATGTTCGATTGGATGGATTCGACTCGCAACTTAGTCTTAGGGCAATGTCACGTATGATTAGTCTTGACTTTTAAGTTTTGGCATCGCCTATATTAAAATTAATCTTAGGTAGTATCTGGTCAATTCAATCTCGAGTGTTGAGTAACCGAACACCCTGTGTATATACTAATAAAATGCATTCTAAAATGCTTCATGCTAACATATTTAGAAAAAAAATGCTTCATTTCCAGATATATTTTAAAAGTGAAATGACACCATTATTCTAAAGACGATCCAAAAATGCGTTTGCCTTCCAAAATCATCAAGAGCAAATTCTAAATCAAGAAACACGAATCTTATCATTGATGTTAACTAGTATATATTATCATTAAGATTTTAAAACGATGAACAAAGATATAACTTATCTAAATAAAGGGTAAGAAAATGATGTGGAATTTAAAAGTCAATTCATTCAACGATAAATTAAATACTCTGTAGTATATTTTTGAATCATGTATCACACGTATGATATGAGGTCCTTAATTAATCAAAGCTAGAAACACATGTAGGACCTAAGTCCTAACGAGCTTTAACTCTATAATTAAACAAGACATTACGCTAATTTCTACAACTTTCCTTTTTTATCAAATATTGCAAATAATTTGTTTTTGTTTCTTTTTTTAGGTTTGCATATTGCACAAGTTTTTAGTGTCGAAGCATTTCAATAGAAAACGAACGCTACTACATTAGAAACAAAGTTTTAAAACCTTTGGTATTGCATTAGTTCGATCGTAGCAACCGTAACAGCGATTTGATTTCGTAATTCGATAATATTTGTAAATATCGCAATATAGTACAATGTCTAAAAAGGAATACATTATCGTATATTTCGAGAAGAAATATATTTTACCATATATATATATATATATATATGAAGAAGCCCCTGCCACTATGTAGTCTATTTGTAAACACAAGTAACAGATAACACAATTATAAAAAAGAATACATGATCGTATATTTAAAGATGAACCATACTTTACCATAAATAACGTTATTTATTTTTATTTTTTTTGAGCTCAAATAACGTTATTTTTTATGATAAAGAAACGCACTTCAACTAATTCTAATTGTATGTGGAGTATTTGGATGGTGTGCATATCTACCAAAAATACAAGAAAAGAGGATAAATATATTAGCAGTGATGCAAAGGATTAACAGTATTCAAAGATGAAAATGCTACACAACTCAACCCACCATTTCTCCTCTCCCTCCCATCATCACACTCTTAGTATAAAAAATGTTGGCTCCAACCAGGAACCAACCCACCAACATTCTCACTCTTCTTTCTCTCACTAAAACAATGCGCTCCACCGCCGCTCCGCCTCTCATCTCCCTCTTCTTCCTCACCTTCTACTCCATTTCTTCTCTCAATGTAAGCCACCCATCTCCGACAAAACTTCATTTCTATTTTTTCCTTATCTTCTTTTGTCTTTGTTCAAACACCTATGGCCCTTAAATCACTTGTTGTTATGTGAATGCAGGTAGCAGCCGCCGGCGATTCGGCCGCCGCAGAGAACCCATTTACTCCCAAGGGCTACGTAATGCGCTACTGGAAGAAGCAGATCTCCAACGACTTACCCCAACCGGACTTCCTGTTCAGCAAAGCCTCGCCGCTTAGCGCCGCGCAATACGCCGCCTTCTCGAAGCTCGCCGATCGGAACTCGCTGTCGGTGCAGCTCCCGGAGTTCTGCTCCAAGGCCAACCTCCTCTGCTTCCCCGATTTGGCGCCGAGCCTCGAGAAGCACAGCGACAACGCCAACTTCGCCGCCTACGCCAACAAGAACTTCACCAACTACGGCACCGATCGTGTCGGCGGCGCCGACGCCTTCCGGAGCTACTCCGAGAACGACAATGTGGTGGCCGACACGTTCCGCCGCTACAGCCGCGACTCGACTGGCCACAACGACAAGTTCACCGGCTATGCCGCGGAGTCGAACGTGGTGGACCAGAGCTTCAACACCTACGGCGCCGCCGCCACCGGCGGCAAGGGCGAATTCACCAATTACAACGACCAAGTCAATGTGCCCAACCTCGGGTTCACCTCCTACTCCGACAGCGGCAACGGCCGCCTCCAGTCGTTCACATCCTACACCAGCGAGGCCAATGCCGGCGACGAGAAGTTCACCAGCTACGGGAAAAACGGCAATGGCGCCGGCAACGAATTCACCAGCTACGGCAAGGACTCCAACGTTATCGGCTCCACCTTCAACAACTACGGCGAGAAGGCCAACGGCGCAAGCGAGACCTTCACATCGTACGGCGCCAACACAAACGTCCCCGAAAATCATTTCAAGAACTACGGCACGCAGGGCAATGCCGCGACGGAGACATTCAAGAATTACAGAGATCAATCCAACGTCGGCGACGACACCTTCGATTCCTACGGTAAGGGCTCCAACGCCGCCAAAATGGGCTTCGTCAACTACGGCCAGTCATTCAACGAGGGCACCGATAAATTCACCGGCTATGGCAAAGACTCCACCGGCGCGATGGCCGATTTTAAGATTTACGGCGTGAACAACACCTTCAAAGAGTATTCCAAGCAGGGCACCAAATTTGCTAGGTACATTAATGAGAGCTCAGCGATGGAGGCATCTTTAGCTTCCAAGGGCAACAAGGTAAATAACAAATGGATAGTTGAGCCAGGGAAGTTCTTCAGAGAGTCCATGTTGAAGACCGGTAGCATCATGCCTATGCCAGACATTCGCGATAAAATGCCTAAAAGGTCGTTTTTACCCCGCGTTATTGTCTCGAAATTACCCTTCTCGACCTCGAAGCTCGGCGAGCTGAGAAATATTTTCCACGCCGTGGACGACGCGGGCAGCATGACCAAAATGTTGACCGACTCGCTCACGGAGTGCGAGCGGGCCCCCAGCCCAGGCGAGACGAAGCGGTGCGTGGCCTCGATCGAGGACATGATTGACTTCGCAACATCGGTGCTAGGGCGGAACGTGGCGGCGCGGACCACGGAGAGCACCAAAGGGTATAATGGTAAAATCAAGATCGGGAAAGTCAAAGGGATCAACGGTGGGAAAGTCACAAAATCAGTGTCGTGTCACCAGAGCTTGTTTCCCTACCTGCTTTACTATTGCCACTCCGTCCCAAAAGTCCGGGTCTACGAAGCGGATATCCTGGATCCGAAATCCGAGTCGAGGATCAACCACGGTCTAGCTGTCTGCCACGTGGACACGTCGTCTTGGAGCCCGGGTCATGGAGCCTTCGTGTCATTGGGGTCGGGCCCCGGGAAAATAGAGGTGTGCCACTGGATCTTCGAGAATGATTTGACGTGGGCGGTTGCGGACTGACAGGTAAGGGTTCGGATACGGGTTAGAGTTGGACCAGTTGCGTTACGGAAAGGGTGAACCACTGGTTCGACCTTATTATAATTGAACTCATTTTATATTAAGCCTAAGTTATTAATTTTTTGTTTTTTCAACTGTAGACTCTCTCTCTAATAGTTGCTCAATTGAATGTTCAATGTTAATGAATGAGTTATATAAATGGGGCACGCCTCCTTCCCTTTCGTATTTTTTTGTTTGTACTAGGATTAACATTCCCTTCTAAATAATATCGATTACAAAAGATGTGGTCGGTAATATATCTGTCAAACTTGGAAGGGTCTCATCGTGTATAATTAATTTATATCAAGTATTAGACAATCCGTAAACATACAGTTTAACAAATAGGGGATCGAATAAGCAAAAAAAGGGAAATCTTAAAAAGTCTACCAATGTTCTTTTCTTTTCTAAAGGAAATTGAAAAAAGAAGAACAAATTTTGAAAAAGGAAATGGAGATTGGAGATTGAAATTAGAAAGAATGTCAATGGCTCAATGCTGAGGCAGTTGGCAACAATTTTGTGGTCCACATACATAAACCACTATGTTTGTGAAGGTGAAGGTGAATGTGCAAGTGTGAGTTGGAGATGAAGCCAAATTCCAGCTCTTTTGGGCCCACTTTATTTTTTTGTAGTTTATGACTATAATTTGTGTTCTCCATTAAAAAATTACAGTTTGTGATATATATTACACAAAAACTTCTGTGCGCGCGCGCGCACGCGACGCGCACAAAGTTTTGTGATTTTTATTTTATTTTATATTTTGTTTATTAATTCATAATTAGGGTTTATTAATTCATAATTAGGGTTTATTATTCAAAATTAGGGTTTATTATTTTCAATTAGGGTTTATTAATTCAAAATTAGGGTTTATTAATTAACAATAAGGGTTTATTAATTCATAATTAGGATTTATTATTCAAAATTAGGGTTTATTAATTCAAAATTAGGGTTTATTATTTCCAATTAGGGTTTATTAATTCAAAATTAGGGTTTATTAATTAACAATAAGGGTTTATTAATTCATAATTAGGATTTAATATTCAAAATTAGGGTTCATTAATTCAAAATTAGGGTTTATTATTCAAAATTAGAATTTATTAATTCAAAATTAAGATATATTAATTTAAAATTATATTTATTAATTTACAATTAAATTTTATTAAATTAATTAATTTTAATTAAATTAAATTAATTAATTAAGATTAATTAACTACTTAATTAATTAATTAAGTAAGGTGGTCTCACTGTGCGCGGGCGCGCAAAGGAGACCACCTCTATATATTATTGTATTTTATTTTCATTTTCGAGAACACAAGTGTTGTTTTATCTTCTTGCAAAGTTTAACAAATAAATTAGGAAACGATACTGTTCGTTGGTGATGGAGTGTTGTGGGTAGAGGTGGCAAAGTAGCGGGCAGACCGCCCACCCCTCTCGTCGAACTTTTAAATTTTCGGCCGGGTCGGTAAAATTTTCTGCCTAAGAATATGAAGCTCAAACCAACCCCTAGGCGGGTTTTGGTAGTGAGCTTTTTTAGATAATTTTTTAATATTTTTAATATATAAAATTAATATTTTAAATTTGAAAAAAATTAATTACTTACTTTATTAAAACGAATACCCAATATGTTGAATTACATTTACTACTTTTTTATGTATTTATTATTGAAACTATATATTTATAGTAGGAGCTAGTTATAATTGATTGATGCATTATACTGAAGTGCAAAAGACATAGAAGTAGTGCTCTTCCACTGTTCACTAATTTATTTAAGATACACTGTTTCCTTTTGTCTGAGTTCTATACAAAATTATTTAGTTGATATTTAATTACTCTTTATAGTTTATACGTATAGTGGGGATAAGTGTTATTTATGTTATTCGTATTGACAAATTTATGTCTCTTAGGATACCTTTAGTTTGTCTTTCACTTTCATATCTTTGTATTTCTTTTCTACATATTCCAGTTCGTCTATGGTCACAAAGTGGAGAGAAATACTCATACCTATACCTTAATTTATAGTTAAGTCAGCCTTATAGATATGTATATTAAATAATATTATAAATATATATATTTAATAGAATCGGTGAGCTTTTTAGCCCAAAACCCCAGGCTTTTATTTGGCCCTAGAGGCCGGGTTTTTTCTAGGCTTTTAGGCTAGTTTTTTCTACTGATTTTGAAGTTCAAACTGGCCTAAACCCGGCACCCGAGGGCTTTTCGGGCCGGGTTCATTTTGCCGGCTCTAGTGGTGGGGATGAGGGCATTATGCATTATCCATCACTATTTGATTTTTAAATAAAGTTCGGACAGGTCACATTTAATTTTTGCTCAATTTGAATTTCTCATTAATATCAAAAGATGTCGGTACCTGTTATCCTTTTTTCAGGGGTATCTCTTATCTTTTATTGATTGTGCACGATGCTTTTTTATTTTTATATATTCTTATAAATTGTGTAATTTACATTGTCGATGCATATATGTATATAATATGAAATGATAAGTTACAATTTGTAAAATAATAGAGAGTAAGAATTCAAGATATACAGCAATGATAAACTAGAATGTGTAAAATAATAGAGATTGTAAATTCAAGATATAAGGTAATATTAATTTATGTGGTATGACAAACATTGCAACGATTATTTCTTTTTACTTTCTTGGAAGAAAAAAGTTCAGAATTTGATATACTTACGGTTTATGTTTTATAAACATATTTTACTTATTAATTTTGAACCAATGAAAATATTAAGTTTTGAATGCTCTTGTGAAAACCGAGCCAGTACAAATATCACTATGATAATTTCGGATTTATATCTATTTTATTAATTTAAATTTACATAAAATCATAAAGACAAAAACAACAATTTGCAGTTTCTGTATTTACATTTTACCATATTCCCTCACAAATCAATCATCTAATTTTACATTGTATCGCAAAGACAACACCAATTATCTTTGATTCGATTACTATGGTTCAATATCGTGTTTCATTCTGACAATACAAATCTATAATACTTGATAATGAAGGCCACGTTGTAAAATAGGTTATAAATAAGATTCTCAAAATAGAGTGATAGCAACATGAAAAGGTTATTTATTTTGTGGTGTTGCATTAATTGTTGGATCACAAAAATCTGATAATGTTTGATCACATGCGAAACTTACTTGTAGTCTTGTAATAATATACTCACTTCTAATTGGAAAAGTTTTGTGAGTGAGTCACGGGTCCTTTTTTTAACCACTCAATTCCAATTTTTATTTCTGATGTTATTTAACTAAAATCTTCAGTTTATAATATATTTCTCTCACTACATTATTATTCAGTTGGCTGCAACTTATATATATACGTATTCTTATACAACCATTTTCCTATTAATTTAATTCAAGAATGGAGAAAAAACTGGCAGGCACCTAATTTTGTCCAAATAAAATGATCCAACATTATTACCTGATTAACACGGATTCAGTTGGCAGGTTGTACTTGTTCTTGATATTTTGCTTGTGTTTGTTTATGTCCTAAAGAATCGAATTTATCTTTGTCTCATTTCCTACAGTTATGACAAATGAAATATTATAGTTAATTTTTGCAGGAAAATTTGATGTGCCAAAAGAAAAGGCAAAGTAAAATTTCAGTGAGAGCCTCTTTTATAGTCAAATGAAAGCAGTCTTTGGAAATTGATTGGCGTCACTTTTGTGCTTTTTCTACACTGGAAAAGCTGGGAATGTGGAGTTTTTGTTTTCTTTTCTTTTTAAAGAAGAAGAAGATGAAGATGATGACCATGGTCAAGATTTGGTGGGCATTATATGAAATTCACAAACCTGCTTCGGAAAAAAAAAGAGTAAAAGTATCAACAGTACTTGCAATTTTCTGTATTTTCTATGTTAATGTGTTTTTTAGAATATTTCTCGATCTGAACTAACTTAGATATTAAAGAGGTATATGTTGAAAATGTGTTACAATTTATGGATATCGCAGCGTGTATGACATTAGTCATGAACTTCAAATGCAAAATCAATATGCAGGGAAATGAATAATTGAGGAATGGCAATGAATAATTTTGTAGCAAATAAGAGGAAAGTGAAACCACAGCTCTTAGAGGGTGTTTGGTTGAGCTTATAAGCTCCCCAAAACAGCTTATAAACTGTGTTTTAATCTTAAAAAACAGCTTATAAGTTGTTTTTTGGGAGCTTATAAGCTCAGCCAAACACCCTCTTATTACTCGACAACTTTAAAACTTTGTCGCAAGGAATGTAATTTGAGACAAAAATAAAATTCCTGTATTAATTGCCTCACAAGAAGAGCATGCAGAAATGATATGATATTGAAGCCACGTGATAATTAGTTGGGGGATGCATTGCTACTCTGTTTTCTCAGCTCTAAGACTTTTGATGGTGCCATAATTTTCTGCAATTCTCAGATGCTACATGTGATTAGAGATTGAAAAATCAAGAAACAAAAAAGGCCAACCTTCTGTTTGCATAGATCACTCCGAAACTTAGAAAACCGATATAGCAATACACAATTAACTTTTTCATGGATAAATAACGTCATATATATTTGAATATTTAAGCAAGACAATATATATTCTATAAAATATTATCATGGCAATGTTGGCATAAAAAGAGTTCGCTGTTACCGAACTATGCCAATTCTATTCCTTTTTGCCATATTAACATATGACAACAAAATATTCCACCAATATTCCAAGATCTTCTTGTTTTTGGATGTAAAAATATGGAGCCTTTAAAAGAAGAATATATGGAAGAATAAATAGATAATTGGCCCCCATGTTAATTGAGCTAGTTTTAAGCCTTTAAACCTAAAAAAAAAAAAAACATGATTTGTAGTGCCAAGTCAAAGATCCTAAAAGTCTAATAAGGACTTCGTATATAATTGAATTTTAAAAGTAATGGTCTACTACTTTAATGTTGTAGATGGTGAATGGAGAAAAATCAATAGTTGAGATTACTGAATGTCAGAATAAAAAAATTACACTTTTTCAGTTGACACATTTTAGAAACTTTTGCTGACATGGAGGCTCAACCCTGAACTTTATTTTCCTACGGTGGAAATAATTAACTCCTTTTTTTTGAAGGAATTATCTCCTTCCTAAAAATATATAAATATAAAAAAAGTCACATATTATTGAACGACTTAGCGTAAAAATGGAAGTGAAGTCCAATTGCAATTGCACAACCAATCCTTACCAACATTTTTCAATATCTACATTCTTGCCCACCTTAATCGATCGTGATTCATGCACCTAAAGTTGATTTCTTTTTTTTTTTTTAATTGTTTTATTTCCTTTTCCTTGTGACTGTCCACGTAGGAAATGATTTAGTAGACCGTATAAGTTTTAATAGTGACGCAATGTTGTAAACTCGTACAAATTTTCACATTTTATCAATAAGAACATAAAACGCAGAGCTAGTTTTTGTTGATATAGAAGTAGTTGTGTATATCGTAATTAACCTAAAGTTGACTGTAAAACAACCACATCATAGAAACAGAATTTCTATGATAAAATTAATACATTTTGCAATCAAGATAAAGATAAGGTAAAAGCACATGTTTAAGATCCCATTTCAGAAGGTAAAATCGGAAAAGCGGATTCCCATTTCAAACTTTTGTAACTGTGGGGCATAGAGTCTACTGAGTTTTGAATTCTAAGAGGTCTATCAAAAGTTATCAATAAATAAACAAAACAAATACAAGACAGAATGTCCCAGCTAAACAAAAATAATCATTCTTTTTTTAGATTTTCTTTTTTTAGTTTTTTCTTGTTTAAATTACAAAACTTCTCTCAATTTCTCTGTCCGAGAAAGTTCTAACAAATGTAACTTATTTAATCATCTGACCTAGTTCCTCAACATATAATTTGGAACTTCAGCAGATATAGGAAAACCAAATGCAGGAAGTAACCAAACAACCAACCTAAAGAATATCAGACGCCATCATCTTCATCTAAGTAGCTGAATGCTTGTTCGAGCCGTCACAGAAATTCTTCCTATTTTCTGCCTTAATGGGGAAGAATTCAGCCCACCATCACCAGCAATAGTCGTTTCATACATGATTCTCCTGCATGTGCCGTTTCTGGTCTCTTTCTGAATATCCATGCCTCCCCAACCCATTCCTCTCCAGGGGGCTACCAGGCTTCCTCTTGCGGATTGACCAAGGTGACCGATATTCCCGGTCAACCTCCTCAGACGGTTCAACTTCCCCTTCTTCAACAGTATTGAAATCATCTTCATGTGGGGAACCTTTCATTGCCGGTAAATCTGCGTCTCCAGTCTCATTGCTGTATTTGGTGCTCTGAGTGTTCTCATGCTCTGGCCTTGAAGGCTTGGGCCAGCTTTGCTTTCTTTCGCGCTTAGTCTTATCACTGTCTCCTGGGACTTCCACATCTTCCAGTTCCCTCTCAAGCTCGTCCACGGGATCTATTTTACGAGTTATATCTCCCCGAGCTTTCCTTCTCTCAAACAAGGCAGCTTTAATCTTCTCCCTGTCCAGCTTTTTAGTAGAATCTTGAGGTAACTGACCAGCTGAATTATCCTTGTCAGGTACATTCTTTCCAAGACATTTATCCTTCGGTTCTATTGCATCCCTTTCATGATCACCATCTCCAAGCCCAAGTTTTGCTTTATTCCGAGTCTCCCCCAAGTTCCCTGGTTGAGGCATGACCTTTCGCTCAGGAATCTCATCTTCTTCCCGATGATCTAAAATACTATTATTTTCAGAGCTTCCATACTCGTTATTCCTCGCTTGATTAATCCTAGGAGGTCCACTGTAATTTTGGTGTCCATCCGAGCCTGGCCATGATGGTGCTGGCTTCAAGAACATCTTTGAAGTAGCTCCACCATGGAAGGAATTATAACCAGTACCATGTTCTTCATTAGCTAGAACTTTAGATGGAAGTCGATGACTGTCTCCAGCACTAACCTCTGCTTCACTAGCCTGTGATGGTGGCACTCTGTTTTGTTCATACAACTCCAACATCTGGTTGCTAACCTCTGCAGGGAAAAAACTCCAATTAAAAGGAAAACCATATGATCCCAAAAATTAGCAGATATATAGAAGCAGTGCAATAATTGAATCATCCTTGACCCTCCCCCTTTTCCTCCATTGATGCCTGAAAGAGCATGCAAAACTAGACACCATCTTCTCAAACATTTGAAAGTCTAGTGAAGTGAGGAATAGTCTACTGATTAACATGATGTTTGTACTATTTAGCATTATGAGCTCAATCTGTATATGCAATCAAAGGCAGGTAGGGTTCCAACCCTCTAATTGGCGTGGGGTGACATCAAACTCCTGCCACCAAACCTTCTCACCATCAGATGGGAGCTTTACTTTAAGAAACTTGGCAGCAAGGAAAATGGCACCTGCTGCAATGTGGTGAGGCTTAAACTGCAGGCACAGAGATGTCCGAAGCCTGCATACCGCTTCCTCGGGTCAAAAGGAGAAAAAGGTAGGATGGCCAAGGATAAGCGCTAGTTTATAATTATGTATGTGAGTGCATCATACCCATCATTTACAAAGTTCCACGCAACTTGCGCAAGGGCATTTTGAGCCACCTGGAATTTTTTAATTGCTTCTACCAGGGGCTTATAAGGATGGTGTACATTGAGATCGTAATCGAGTGTTCCAAGAACAACCCTTTCTCCCAATAGAGTAAATTCCTTTTGTTGCTCATACACCTCCTGTATAAAGGACCCAATATCAAATAAAGGATGCATAAAAGAAATTTCAAAACCTCCTTCGAAGTATTGTCATTTAAAAGTGTGTGTGTGCATGCCTTAAGTGTTATAACCTTTACAGCCATAAGCTCATGGAAGGTATGAAAGAGCAGATTGAATGAGTATAAGAGAGACAGAGCAATGTTCAGCACCTTCTGCTTGATCCTTTGAACAGCAGCAGGATCTTTTTTGTGAGTAATCTCATATGACACCAAAATTACATCTTTTAGAGGCCGAGGAGTTTCTTCAACCTTACCCGCTAGAAACATACATACTGTGGCAATAGTCTGCAAAAACATGCACATACATCAGCTGTCAAAATCAAAATTTAAAGAAAGCCAGCATAAAATAGTTGACAACAAAAGATTTAATATCACCAGCACCTGGGTCACATGCATGTTTGTTTTATCTTATTTTGTGGGTGTCTTTTATTATCATTATCATTCTTTAGTTATCATAAAACAGATGTTGGAATGGTATAAGCTCGTTGAAAACCAGCTATGAACAAGTGCCTTTCGGAAATCTATGAAAAGATGGAAAGAATCAGATGCACATCAAAACCAGCTAAGAACAACTAACAACTCGCTGAACACCCATAACAGACTAGAGACACAATTAGCCTACAATTTCCAAGTATAGAATAAGAATTGACATATGAACATTAACTGTAAGGATAGACAAACCCAACTACAAGAAAAAATAATAGATTATAGATCAGCAACTATTCCGCTGAATTTTTTTAGCATTTGAATAAGGCCTCGGCATTGCTTTGACAAATTTCTAATACATGATTACTTGTAGAACAAACTTTAGAAACAATTGACAATAACATTTCTATTGCTGATGCTTTCTGGTCATTCTCAGATGTTATATCAGGGTCAAATATTTACAAGACACGAGAAATAAGAATGAACTATGCTTCTGCATCGGAGACCCCATACCAAACTTACAATAAGAACGGTACATGACACACCACCCACTAGGTAATATTGCACTGAAACTCCAAGTAATTCTTTACCGAAAGAAGAATGGAATATTCAGATATTCAATCAGCAAGATAGCATTCTCTTACGCAATCTATATATAAGAGGTCAACAGCAGTATTTTGCATAAAATTATCTTTTTTAAAAAATAATAAAATTTACTCACCCTTCTATCATTTTTCACATGGGACTGACGAAGGAAGTAACGATGACAAAATATAATTGCAGTAGCAATTGTCACCTGAGGCCTGCATCATGAAGAATCCAGCAGTGCACTAAGAAAATTGCAGAGGTAGCATAGTATTTGATTGCAGAACTAGGATGCATTCTAATAACAGAATAACTATAGTAGGATAGATTATATCAGTACAGATATATATTACAATATTCTTATGTGTCTCTTTTATGGGGGAGCATACAAATAAATTATAACGCATCTCATGAGAAGCTAAAAACTTCCTGATCTTAAAATTCCTTGAGAAGACCAAAATAACAAACACTTGGGGAAGCCTAAACCTTGCCATATGTCCTTCCCTATGTAAAACTAAATTTACAACAATTTGGCACGTTTACAATTAATGAGATGGTATATTTCCCACCAATATTAATGCACATTAATTTAACCTCATTGTTATTCACAACTTACTAACCTACTAATGAAGCATGGACACAATTAAAACAAAAGGAGAAGCCAACGCATAATAGGAGCAACAGCAGCTATCATGTAAATAAAAATTATGAAGGCAACCATAAGGAACTTTAAGTAATGAATCCTCACACATGTTATTAAAATATGAAAACTATAAAAGCATACGGAGACAACTTACACTTTAAGCCGCATGCCTAAATCTTGTAAGAATGTGCAATACGATTTGCGCAGGTAATTCTCTTTCTTCAAATCAATGCCATCTCGTCTAGAAGGGGAATTCTCTTCAAGTTCCTCCCTAGAGAAGTACCATTGCTCACCAACTTCTTCTGATTTTTCCTGAGAATCCTTACAGTTTCCATCAGGCGCAGAAGAGGATGGTTCACCAGTCAACTGACTAGCCATATGTAGTTCCTTTCTCCCACCAAATTTTTCAAAAGATACGGACGAGCTCTTATTCTAACACAATAAGCTCATTGCATCCAAGATGCTCATTCATCAACCTCCACTCACTCAGAACTAACACGATAGCAGCACCAAAATGTAGCAAACATACACCTGTCAGTGTAGGTGAGAAAAAAGAAAACAAATAAATATAGTATGGAACTAAAGAGAAAGATCGTCATAAAGCAATAAAAGGGCACCAAAAAATTTCATGAATCTGGCACTATAAAGAATCGACCACATTCACATTATGTCCAACAATATCTTTCTTTTTGTTAAATTTGTTATAGCGTGTTGAAAGGCATCTTCACTAAACCAAAACTGGCAGAAAATGGCTGAACAGTGACTTAGTATTTGAATTGCTAAGACATACTGAAAGCTAGAATGGAAATAGAAGATGCATCATGAAAATCAAAGCTTATACACAATTATGCAGCGGGTGTTTCATTGGGACTTCCGACAACTGAGAGTTCTGGAATTGGGAGAAAATTCATTTCATGGTAGAACTTAGTGTTTCTTATAGAATTCGGGGAGAGAACTCTATTGTAGATGCCAATGTCATATTTGGAGAAACTATAGGGAGAACAATTATGTAAATAATAATTCATATTGTTGGAAAAAGTAGGAGCAACTTTCAGTATAGATCCCAATATATGCAAAGTGAGATGTAAAATTGAGATAATTGGCGTCAGAAATTTCCACCCGAATAAATACTGGAACTTGGATTTCAAGTTACATTTATAGTTCCCCAAACAAGCACCCTCCTACAGATCTAATTACTGAAAATTGGTGAAGCACAATTTCTAACAATGAATTGACACATTGAACTTATCATAAGGCAATTATTAAGAGACAAGTTGATTATTACTAACCCAATAGCTTCTGGAAAACAGTTTCCAGAGAAATAGATTTTATAGAATCTGCTACAAATGATATCTCACGTCACTGATTGCATATGCGAGGATTTCTTCACCCATGAAGCTCTCTACAGGCAGAGTTATAGTAAAAGTGACTGAAATTCATCCCAGAATTTTCCACAGCTTAGGCAACATGCAATATCTTCAAATATCTAATTGGCAATCAACCACAACATAGAACTGATGAACAAACGCAAAACCAAGACATGACATTTCGATTGCTTCTCCTTTCCATCTTTCATATCGCAGTCATCTCTCATCAGTGTTCTGCCTAAGTATTCCAAATTTGTTAAAACCTTTATCCATAACCCACACAGTACCAAATTGAATGGAACATTACAAAACATAGACATTACAATGCAATTGGATTTTCTCCACATATCAGTGTCTAAATCTTGGAGTTTCTGCCAATGGCCAGTATTCTACAGAAGAAGCATATTCAGCAGCAACATGAAATTTCTTTCTGTCTGACAGAGGAGCAAATAAGTTAATATGGGGGTTATTTGCTGAGAATTGTTGAACTTTCACCAAATTCTGGTTTTGCATACCAACTTTAACATCCGCACGATAATTAACGAACTTTTGATTTGTTCTGATTTTATGTATTTACGGCCAAGACTAACGTTAACATGGAATGCTGAAAAAACTGAGTTGGCGAAATCGTTCAATGATTAAAACAACATCGTTTTATTGACCAAATCGACGTTGTTTAGGGCTGAAATTTGATGTATTTACCTGTGAAATAGATTGGGAATTACCAGTGTTCTTCAAATTAGGGCGTAGAACAAGTGTTCATGGATTGAAGAGAGATATCGAGAGACAACAAGCGAGAAGTGCTGAATATGAGAGAAAGCTGCAATAATGTGCGATGTCTTCAACGTAGTGGGAACTTCATGAATGCACAACTTGGAAGGATTAGCCGAGTTTGACGAATTGCATAACCCACCAGCTTTCTATCCTCTCCAGCGCCTCTACCTTGCTGCTTCTCGATCTCTCTCTTCAATCCCTGAACCCCTATTATACGTCCTAATTTGAAGAGCATTGGTAATTATCAATCTGTTTCACAGGTAAATACATCTAATTTCAGTCCTAAACGACGTCATTATGGTTAATAAAAATGATGTCGTTTTAATCATCGGAAGATTTCATCAACTCAGATTTTTCAGCGTTCCATATCAGCGTTAGTTTTGACCGGAATCACATCGTGTGAAAAATCAGAACAAATCAAAAGTTCGGTAATTATCATGCAGATTTTAAATTTGATATGCAAAATCGGAATTTGGTGAAAGTACATTAATTTCCAGGCAAATAAATCTTAATATAAATTCAGACGAAAACCACAAAACAGTACAAGGCACAACCCAATCAGAAAGCATATTAGGGATAAATTACATTTACTAATTGGAAAACCTAATTAAATCAAATTATAGCCCGCCTCATCAAATCTCCCTCTGATGCATTACCAAAGCGTGCACAATATGAAAGAGAAACAAATCAAAGTCCAGCTAAAAGCATAGTATATCTTTAGCCTTTGCATCATTAGCTCAATGGGTTGACAAAGAATGTTGACACTCAGGCAAAACCGAAAAAGTTATCTGTTGCAGTCAACTTGCAACAAGGATTGGACCAGCAGAAAAAGAAGCTTCAAGAAAAAGAAAGATGAAGAACAAAAGTATACCAAAGTTAGGTTTTATCAAAGACTTAAATTTACATTGGATAAGACAAATATTAATAACTTCATAGAAGAAGACCTGCTCATGCCCGTCGAAAGGCCGGAAAGTACTTATAATCGATGTTCGAAAAACTCCAATCTTTTAGAAAACGTAAATTTTAATTCTACTTCAGCGTGCTCGATTCAAACCTAAGGCGCAAAAGTAAGAAAAAATAGGAAAACTTAACTCCGAACAACAATAATTACTGCCAAAAACAAAATATAAAATTCATAAATTAGGGCAAATATTTGTTCGAACCAAGAAATCGAACAAAATCGCGGCAGCAAGTAAATCTCACCGATTAGCGGCGGCCTCCGTTGCGGTAGTGTAGACGACGCGCGGTAGGGGCTGCTGAATTGCAAAAGTATTTCATATAATTCAAAGACGAAAAATATCGGTGAAATTTTTGAGTAGACAAAATTGTGCATTTTCAGACGCTGCTCGATATATCTGTTACTAATCGGGTTGCAGTTGAATGGGCCAAAAACCGGCCCAAATACAACTGGTTATGGAAGTTATTCTATCATAGATACTTAGAGAGAGCCATAGTTGTGGTTTTGATGGGACAACTCAAAGAGTCAAGCCACACGCTCGCTCCGTCAATTAACTGAATCCACGTCTTTACATTGTTTTTCTTCATTTTTTTAGATGGTTCTTTATACAATAATACTGTTTTATATTTTCATACAATTATTGTACTATAATAATAATGAACCCCACTCTTCACAAGTTCGATAACACAAAGATTTGTCCAGTGCAATATACCTTCGTCCCTAAAACTTGTGCTTAGTGTATTTATTTTTTTCATGTCTCCTAAATTTGTTTACTTTTCATTTAAATAAAAAATATCACACAAAATATTCCTTATTTATTATCCTTAAACAATACCTCTTATTTACATATTTTACCACCCACGATCATCACTAATTAATTTAATACTATACTAATGAAATCTTTATTTCATTCACAAAACACTCGATAACTTTTATTAAAATCCATATTGAATATTCTCATAAACATGTTTTGGAGATGGATGGAATATAATTAAAAGTTAATTCAATAATATTAAAGGCTTATCTGAAACGATTTATCTTTATATATAAGAAAAAGTCAAACTGAGTAACCGTGAGGTCCATGAGCGTGAGTTTGTCGTTGTGACGGATAGGGAAAATAAACCTAAACCATCATGGCTTGCCGCTAGATATAAATCATGAATAAGATAAAAGTATATCATTAGAGTAATATACTAAACAGTCTAGCATATGAAAGTTGTAACTTATTTAAAAATTACTAAATAAATTTTGATTTTTCTGAAAAATAATTTCCTTACATGAGTAAGAAAATAGTATAGCTAATAGACTATTGCCACCACTCTAACATGTTTTTTATTTTTTTTGAAAAATAATTTCCTTACATGAGTAAGAAAATAGTATAACTAATAGACTATTGCCACCACTCTAACATGAGGGCTCTTGAACTACATTTCCAAATTGTGTATGCATTTTTTCAAACACTGCTTCACAATCACAATCTCTTCTTCCCAGAAACAAAAATCAGTATTATCAAAGTTTGATGTGTATGACTTGAAACAAAATTCAGTATTATCAAAGTTTGATGTGTATGACTAATAGACTATTGCCACCACTCTAATGATAGAGTGTATGTTAATGCTTCTCACAATCAAAACAAAAATCAGTATTATCAATTTGAATCTACCAAAATTCAGACTTTGATTTTACTTGAAATTTTCGTATCTAACTAACCAAAAAAAAAATTGATCCATTGTCAACTGCAGCCCTTCTGATTTCTATTTTCAAGTGGCCCATCTCACAAGGATGAAAAGACATAAAGAAAGCAATCCTCAAATATTATGTAGATTTATGGATGTTCTGCAGTTAAATGTGGACATGAAGAAGGGACCAGATGCACCACCAAAAATCAAACAAATTTTCTCCCTTAACTATTCTCGTTACCGTTACAAGTTGAATACATCTCAGTAATAACCTTAAATGGCACGAATTGAATCTTGCATCTTCTCTCTTTATCTCTGCCAGCTTGAGGCCAATGATGAATTATATTATCACCTAAACTGGTTCCTCGACATTCAACCAGGAACTTCTGTTCAAACACGTGGTAATATGCAGAGAATGATCCAAAGAATCAACCTTAACATCAAGAGCCCTTTTTCTAGTCTAAGCAGTCCAAATTCTCTCACCGTACTCCAGACGACAGTGAAGAACTCAGCCCCAATGCACAACCTCAACCGTACTCCAAACATGCTCAAGCAATTAATCCATTCGTTTCATACATGGTTCTCCTGCACATGCCGTTTGAGATCTCTTTCTGAGTACCCAAGTCTCCCCAATCCGTTCCTATCCAACGGGCTACTGGACTTCCTCTTGCGGCTCGTCCGAGGCGACTGATATCCCCGGTCAGCTTCATTAGATGGTTCAACTTCACCTTCTTCTACAGTATCAAAATCTTCCCGTGAGGATTGCCCCTTCATTAGGGGGTAATGTGCATCTCCAGACACATTGTCGTATTTGGTGCCATGGGAGTTCTCATGCTCTGTCCTTGACGGCTTGTGCCAACTTTGCTTTCTTTCACGCTTAGACTTCTCACTGTCACCAGGAACTTCCACATCTTCCAGTTCCTTTTCAAGCTCATCCTCGGGGTCTATTTTACGAGTTATATCTCCTCGAGCCTTCCTTCTTTCAAAGGCAGCTTTAATCTTCTCCCTGTCCAGCTTTCTAGTGGCATCTTGAGGAGACTGACTAAGTGAAATATCCTTGTTGGACATATTTCTTCCATTATATTTATCCTTCGATTCTAGTGCATCTCTTTCTTGATCCTCCTCTCCATGCCCAAGCTTAGTTTTATTCTGGGTGTCCCCCGAGTTCCCCTGTCGTGGAATGGCCTCTCGCTCATGAATCTCATTGTCTCCTCGGCGATCTGGAAAACTGTTATATTCAGAACTTTCATATTCATTGTTTCGTGCATGACTATTCCTAGGAGGTCCACTGTGATTATCGGTGTATTGGTCATCAGAACTTGGCCTTGATGATGGTGGCTTAGAGGATGAAGTCTTCAAAGAAGCTCCACCATGGGGGGAACTATAACTGGTAACATGTTCATCATTAGCAGGTGTCTTTGATGGGGGTCGTTGACTATCCCCAGCACTCCCTTCTGCTTCACTCGTCTGTGATTGTGGGACTCTGTTTTGTTCATACAACTCCAACATCTGGTTGCTAACCTCTGCAAGGAACAAAATTTCAGTTACAAAAGAAACACCATATATTATGCTGCTAAATAGCATGCAGAAAGTAATATAACCGCACTAAATTGCGTCACCCTTGACCCTCCCCCTTTTCTCCTAAGAAAAACATTTAAACTAAATACAGGTCTTCTTGGAAAGTAAGAATATTCTAGTGATAGAAGAAATAGCCCATGATAGCATGATGGCAATTCTATATAACATCATGAGAGTGATTTGTACAAAGGCAGATAGTACACCAACCCTCCAACTGTCGTGGGGTGACATCAAACTCCTGCCACCAAACCTTCTCACCATCAGATGGAAGCTTTACTTTGAGAAACTTGGCAGCAAGGAAAATAGCACCTGCTGCAATGTGGTGGGGCTTAAATTGCAAGCACAGAGAAGTCCGAAGCCTGCAAGTGGCTTTCTCAGGTCAAAAGGAGAAAAGGTAGAAAGGCCATGGATAACAAGTAGAATCTATATTGAGTGCATCATACCCATCGTTTACAAAGTTCCATGCAACTTGAGCTAAGGCATTTTGAGCAACCTTGAACTTTTTAATTGCCTCAACAAGGGGCTTATATGGATGATGTACATTTAAATCATAACCAAGAGTTCCAAGCACAACCCTTTCTCCCAATAAAATAAGTTCCTTTTGTTGCTCATACACCTCCTGCACAAAGGACTCGATACTAAATGACAGATGTATGAGAGAAATATCTAAACTTTTTTATAAATTATTATCATGTGTATGCATAAATAAGTATTATACAATTTTCAGAGATAGACATATAGAACGTTTCATGGGGCAAATCCAATGACAAAAGGAATCTAGATCAAACGGTGTCAAACAAACAAGACAGAGTAACAGAGTAAAGTAAACCTCTTTAAATTAATGTTCCATAGATTAAGAGTCACAGTAATATAACAATTCTGTGATCCTAACTTAATGTAGAAAGGACAAACCTTTACTTGTTAAAACAATACACTTTCAATTAACACATTTCTATGGTCCTGATATAATTGATTCGTAGAGGTTGTATTGTACAGCACCTTTTGTTTGATCCTTTGCACAGCTGCAGCATCTTTTTTATGAATAATCTCATATGACACAAGAATCACATCTTTAAGCGGACGAGGAGTTTCTTCAACCTTACCCGCTAGAAACATACATACAGTGGCAATAGTCTGCAGAAAACATGCAAAAAAGATCGGCCTCCAAAATCAAGACCTTTTACAGAATGCATCATAAGTTAAGGGTCAAATAATAAACTACTTTATATATCTCATCAGCACCTGAAACATTATGCTCGACTATATTATTACACAATAAGCAGGTAAGTATTTCATTACTGAATATAGAATATCATATCTGAATGGTCAATCGGAAAGAGAGCATTTTGTTGTGCAATCTACATATGAATGGTCAACAGCAGTCTCTTTGCATAAAACACCGCAAAGTTGAGATTAAACTTTGAAGGACAAAGAAAGGGGAGAAAGAAAAGAACCGTGAAAATACACTCACCCTTCTGTCATTTTTCACATGGGATTGACGAAGGAAGAAACGATGACAAAATATAATTGCAGTCGCAATTGTCACCTGCGGCCTGCAACATGAAGAATCCGCCCAGTGCACTAAGAAAATTGCAGGAGTATAAACATCTACAGTATTTGATTGCAAAATAGAATTCATTTTGATAAGAAATAACTAGAGACAACGTGATATTATCACGTGAACCTTCTATAAGATGGCTTATGTGCTTCTTTATAAGAATGCATGCAAAAAGTATACAGGCCAAACAGTTCACAGTAAACCAAAAGCTTCCTGATCTTAAAATCCTTGAGAAGCACAAATTGGCAAATCTAGTGCAAACTGAAACCCAATCAGCTATTCATTAGTTAATAGCATCGCAGAGAATTCAACAGAATTTCGTCCATTTACAATTTATAGGGTTACATACAACAAATGACTTGCGAGATGTACCTCATTATTATCAAAAGCATAGTTACTGATGAATGGAACATGGAAATTTATCAATATACTCCACAGAATTAAGCAAAGTAGAAGCCAATGCATAATATGCACAGCAGCAGTTTTTTAAGAAAATAGAAATACTACATTTACTTACTAGAAACTTTAAGTAAGGAATCCTCGAACAAAATATTTAAATATGAAATCACGCAATCCTCCGGAAACAACTTACACTTTAAGCCTCATGCCTAAATCTTGTAAAAATGTGCAATATGATTTGCGCAAATAAGTCTCTTTCTTCAAATCAATACCATCTTGTCTAGAAGGAGAATTCTCTTCAATTTCCTTCCTTGATAAATACCAATGCGCACCAACTTCTTCTACATTTTCCTGAGAAATCTTATTATTTACATCAGGTGCTCCATGATGGGAGGGTTCACCAGTCAACAGGCTAGCCATATAGCGTTTCTTTCTCCACCAAAATTCTTCACAGAACACCAGATGAGCTCTCCTGCTTTAACGTAATTTGCTCATAGCCTCAGATAACCTTCACTAACCAACTTTCACTCAGCAAGCTAACATAATAGCAGCATCATGGTGGAGAAAACAGGCACCTCTTAGTGTAAGTTATAAAAATGAAAATATAACTAATCAAAGAAATTAACATAATAGCAGCATCAAACTGATTTAAACAGGCACCTCTTAGTGTAGAAGCTAGAAATAAAACTAGAGAGAACAGGGATTTTCAATAACTATGGCATCGGCATACTAAATATACCACAGCTAAGAAAGCATGTAAACATCAACTTTGCTTTTCAATTGCTAATAAGTAGCAATATCTGAATTGGATACAGAAGGTGTAATATGAAATTATATATAAAATTACTTATGAAATCCATTAGATGGAAATTTGGTGAAGTAAAAGAGAAGCAATTGCTAATAATATGACTTTTTAGTTTTTACTAGTTACTACTCAACTCATCATAATTGTTACCAAATAAGGAACCTAAACAGACTCTCAGAAAAATTGTTTGTAATAAGTTGGCTATTATTCACCTAATAGTTTCCGTATAGCTGAAAAAGAGTTTGAAGAGTTGGATATGACAGAATTTGGTACCAATGAAAGCCCATAAGTCATTGTTATGCTGCTTATGCATATAGCCAGAATTATTCAAGGCTCACTACACCCAGAGTGATAGCAAAAGCAGTTCAAGAACAACCCAGAGCTTCCACGAATTAAAACGGAGTGCAATATCTTAAAAATCTAACTAATAATCAAGCAAAAATCTAACTAATAATCAAGCAGAAACAACTTGGATTTTGTCCACATCTTCTTGGGGATTTGTTCCAGTGCCCAATATTATAAACAACAAGCATTTGCAGCAACAGCTTTGCTTTCAATATGACCAGTAAACAATTATCTTCATACCACAACAAAATAGAAGTAATAGAACGCATGAAGCAATTAGAAAGTATGAAAGAATCACGTCAAAGTAACCTGGCTGTTGGTCACAAACCAAAAAAAGATCTTACACGAAAGAACTACATCTGTAGCCTCTTTAGTGATGCATGTAATCATTCACGCCAAAATAACCAACAATAACTAATTTCCATAACAGAAATAAAGAAGTAACTATCTCTAGCAGAAAATAAAAGATCATTAGCTCAATGAGGCAGCAACGAAGGTGTTTAATCTCAGAAAAAACGACTATGTGATAAAAATGTTCTCAATTGCTCCAAGAAGATGAACCAACAGGAAAGAAGCTCTTAGAAGAAGAAAATGAGCAAAGAATAAAATTCCTATACCAATAAAATATGGCCAACCCATGACCTAAAACCACAAGGTATATGACAACTGCCACTGACTTCAGAGAAGCCCCTCAAATTATAAAAAATAAAAACGAGCTAAATTCGAAAATCTGAATTGCTCGTCTCTTGAAAAATAAAGAGGAAAGAAAAACAATCTTCAACAGAAACTTCAATTTCAACTCTACTTACTCAATTTGAACCTGAACCACAGGTAAAGATAAACCGAGGAAGTTTGACTGCTAACGATAATGGCAACTGCCCAAAATGCATATGAAATCAAAATTTAGGGCAAAAATCAGGTCGAACCAATAATGCAACCAAAATTCAATAACAGCAAAACCTTACCAATTAGCGGCGGATAGGCGGCGTAATTGCTCTGCGCGGCGGCCTCCGGTGAGGTAACTTAGACGGCGACGCTTTGTAAGGACTTGGTAGTATTTTATAAAAGACGTAGACGAATAAAATAGCTTTAACATAAACAGTCTTCAGTTCAGTAACCAAGACTTGTAGATGTTCAAACGCAGCTCGATTTATCTGTTGCTAATTGGGCTGATTCTTAATGGGCCTTCGCGTGGGGCCGATTCTTAATGTTCAAACGCAGCTCGACTTATAACTTTAGATTTTTCACGTACTATTAATTACAACTAAAGTTAAGTGATTGTAAATGTGGTAATTAATGACCTCAAAATATATCAGTATCTATTAAGGCTTCGTTTGGTACGTGAGATAGGGTCTGGATAGGGTATCTATCCAGACTTATCTCTATATTTAGTACATGAGATTTGTATCTCAAGAGTATTTATTAATTCACAATTATGGTTTATTAATTCACAAGTGTCAAAAAAAAAAATTAGCAAAATTAGAGCTTATATCCAAAATTATTATTTTATTATTCAAAATTATAGTTTATTAATTCAAAATTATTATTTTATTAATTTATAATTAAGATTTATTAAAATTAATTAATTTTAATTAAAATTAAATTAAGCCACCTCAAAAAAAAGCTTTATACATGGTATCTCTCCAAGACCCCCTTTTCTTTATCCTATCTGCACAGTTCTAGGATCAAGTTTACCAAAATAGCCTTGACTTTGCTGCGGAACTGAACTGAACAAAATTTTCACGCAACATTTGCTGCCCTAGCTTCCACTGCACAAACATTGATTTCTCTCTCCCCAAATCGAAAACTCTTGCCCTAGCCTCCACTCAATTTCACCCGTGACGAAGGCTCCTTCATCCTCTGCGTTTCTGCATTACTGAGGTGAGTGTGTTTCTTTCATCTTTTCTTCTAATTCGATAGCTTTTCCCTTCAGTTGTTGTATGTTGTTCTTGTAACTGGAGTGTGCGCGTGGAGAGGGGATGGCAAGGGGTGGTACCGATCGGCCTAACCTCGTCGTGCAGGCCGACGACGGCTGAGGAATGAGGAGAATTGAGGATTATATATTGATGAATCTAGCTACGTGAGTGTGCGAGATTTATGTAAAGCAATGAAGAACACCCAGGCTTTTTACGTGGTTCGATCGTTAATAAGATCTACGTCCACGGAGGAATGATTCCTCAATACTTTTACTAGAGTTTTAGTACGTAGAGTATTGATTACAAGCCTTTTGTATTCAGTAAATTGTTAACCCTTCTAACATCGGTTTTCTTCTATTTATACAGCTCAAGATACGACCGCCACAGTAGGCGCCGACCTCTCCATTGGTCGTGGTGTGACTCTTCCTCCGGCATGCCTTCCATTGGCGGAGCCGGGACCTCGCCTTCACGTGCGCCACGTGGAGGGTGGCGCGACCTGGTTCTGGGCGTCCTCTATCGGCGGGGTAGCGGTCCCGGGGGGGGTTTGGGCGATGATTAAGTCTCGCCTTGGGCTCGACCGCGTGGGCTCGCTATCAACGTTAGGCCCACTCGTTTGGGCTCGTTAGTGGGCCCAGTCGGTTGGGCCATATCCCATCATAGCCACCGAATAGCCGGGGACGACGAGGCCGAGGTGGAGTGAAGCGCCGCCGGGTGAGGTGTGGTTTGGTGAAGTTGTTTCTTGGATGTGAGGTCTTCGGTGCCGATCCGAGTTGGGTTGTTTATTGTCAGTCGCTTGAGAAAGATGTGGCACCGAAGGAAGTCAAGTCCGACACGGATAACGCGCCTCGCGTTGGTTATGCCGAGGTGCGATGCGAGTGGCATTACTCCTATGGTGGCCGCCGTGTCCGACCGAGAGACCGTCTTTTTCGGGATTTCGTGGTGCGCCCGGGCGCACCGAATCTGTGACTGGTTATACGAGGTCCGATCCGGATGTAAGCTTTCCGTAAAGGGCGGCTTCGATGACAGACGCCGGGTCCGACGTGGATTTCTTGGTATTTGTAGGAAGGCGCGGGGTGCGATCGGCGCGACCTATCCGGAGGATGCCGGGTCCGTATGATGATTGCTAGGTCGATCGGGCGGTCCATCTTATCTGGCGTCGTCATACGCGCCAAAGCGGTGAGTTGGTTACTCGAACCACGTGCGCGCGTGTAACGCACATCCAATCACGTGTTGGCGTGTGTTGAATTTGAAACGGCAATTTGCAGGCGCCCCTAGTCTTATAAATAGGCGCAAAAGAGGCAACTGTTCACTTTCTTCTTCGACGTTAAAAAATTCGAGACAATTTACGAGATTCTCTGAGTTGATCCCGATCTTCGCTGAAGTAGCCATTTACTCGTCTGAAAAGTAAGTATGTTTTCTTCATCTTCTTCTCGCTCTGAAAGTTCCCTTTCCACCTCGGGTTCTGGGCGTGAGTTGCCCGGCGTAAGAGATTATATGTGCTACAATGGTTTGGGTAGGTCTATAGGGCTGAGCTCTAGTGTTCCGCCGGTATCCTCTGTATGGGATGGTATGAAGGTGGGCGTGGCGAGGTCGGGTTTGACCTTGCAGGAACTTTTTGAAGTTGTGAGGGAGTACCGGATTCCGGAGGAGGCGTGGTGGTGTCTGCCGCATCCGGACGATAGGCGATGGCCCTCCGGAGGGTTTGTTACTTGTCTATGTAGCGGTTTGAGGCAAGTCTTAGGTACCCTCTGTCCCCCATTTATCTTAGCCTTCAAGAGTATTTCCAGATCCCCATTTGTCAATTGACCCCGAATTCCGTTAGGTCGTTGGTGGGGCTGGGGCTCTCTTGTTATGGCATTGCCGAGGAGTTGTCCTTCGAGGTGTTGATGCGCTTTTTTAGCGTGAAGACCATAGGAGGGGTGTACTATCTGTCACCCCGGCTGAAATTTAAGGTGGCCGTCCCCTCCAAGGTGTCCCATTGGCAGAATAGGTATTTCTTCTCGCGGTGGAGGCGCAAGCGAGGTATGAGTGGGGTATCGGCACGATGGCGGACCCGAAAATCAAGCCCTTGGGCCATATGGAGGAGGTGTTGGGCAGCCTTGGTGAGATCTTGTCAGTAAGTTACACCGAGGACGACTGAAGAGGCGGGCCGAGTGTTTTGCCCAAGCGTCGGGACCGGGGTCTGGACGGGGTGAGGGCATCCCCTTTTTCTTAGTCCTTATTCGTTCGATTTTGCTGTGCTAATGTGTCTTTCTCTTGTGATGCAGTGAAGTTGAGGGATGAGGCGGGCTCACCATCGCCGGCAAGCGAGGCCGTGAAAAGAAGCGGCGGGCCGACCTAGTAGGGGCCGAAGAAGGTGGACGACATGGGCGGTGATGGCGGGCCTCGGTGGGTCCACCCGACATCGAGTCTCGGCCTCGTGGCCGCTTGAGTACGGTGCGCCCCCAAGTTTGCCGCATCCATCCCCGAGGCACGTGGGTTTCTTCCTATTAGATGTGTTTGCTTGGTGATCCGTTATCGACTCTTGCCTCCCTTTTCGTGGTGGGAGCTCGATGATGGGGCCCTTCAGCTTCTTTGAGGCCGCAGTCGCCACGGCCTTGCCACGAGAGCTCGGCCCGGCAAGAGGCGGCAACGGATCTTTCCGCCGCGGGGCGGAGGTCGAGATCACGCGTCCGCGCTGGCGGAAGCCGAGGCCGCCAGGCTGAGGCCGGGAGGGTTCTTCTTGAGGCCGCCCAAGAAGAGACACTGGCACTGGAGGCCGCCTTTGAGGTCGAGGCTCAGAGGAGCTGGCCGGGCGAAGGACCTCGCAGACGAGGAGGCTGGTGGCCGACCAGGACCCTGTTGAGGGCCTTTGCAAACGGCTCATCGAGTCGGAGAGCTTCTCGCTTTTATTGCCGATCTCGCCGCCGTCTTGAAGCCGGCGGTGGTGTCGATCACACAGGAAGGCTGGCGGCGCCATGCCCGATTTTGATAAGGTCAGCATAGGTGGACCGAGGTCGACCCAAGAGGTGGACAAAGCTTACGCCGGGTGATCTACTGGTGACTCTTCCCAAAGGCTTGGAGGCTCGCATCCAGCCTCTACCTCCCGACTTCGAGGTCGTCGCCCGGTGTAAGGAGGACGAGGATCGCGAGCTCGTGAGCTCCTTGCCGAGGTCCCGGCCGGCCGAGAGGGAGGAGGAGGCGAGCAGGAGGAGGAGGCGGGTTGGGGCTCCCGGCCGGAGGTGGCAAATGCGACGAGCATCGTGAGGTCGTCGAGACCGCCATAGCCCCGAGGTCGATGGACTGATGTAATAGCGTGAATCGCCGGGGTCGATAGGACCACAGGTCTTTGTAATAATTTTTCCTTTTTGAGTAATAAACGCAATATTTTGAAGATTTGTGTTATCTTGTTTATTTTCAAGATCCACACCGAATGGATCGGACTTGACCATGAATTGTCGACAAAGTTAAAGAGGTCCGAGGTGCCTTGGTGAGAAGGACGAAGAGTGCTTTCTGGAGAGTCGGTGTGCCGAAATGACCCAAGTTTTGGCCACTATGGAAGTCACCGGCTTCGTCTCACGATCCGAAGAGGAAGTTGGACGAGGCGATCGGGAAGTGGCCCGCCTCGGCCGAGAGCAGGCGCTGAAGTTGAAGGTCGCGCAGGGCGGAGTCCAGGGGGCGGACATATCTGCCGACGCTATCCAAGGACGTTTGATGCAGTGCGAGGAACAACTTGAATTGACTGCGGAGAGGCTCGCTCGGTTGTCGGAGGAGCATGCAGTACGAGAGGCGATCCGCCGAGTGGTGGGACTACCATATCCGTCGACGATCGAATCCGAGCTTGGCAGGAGGGCATGGTGCCGAGGGATGAGGAGGGCCCAACAGCAAGAAGTTCAAAGCTCGCGAACTCCGTGGTGAAGTTTATGGAGATGTATGATATCGTCATAAACGTCGCATGCCCGCCACGCGGCGAGGCCTGGCAGCGGGCTCCGCCGACCCGATCATAGAAGAACCCGCAGAGGAGGACGGCTACTCCGATCATGCCGAAGTGCTCGGGTTGATGGGTCCGGCAGGGGGTGGATCATCTAGGGCGATCCTCCGGGCGGTCGGCGACCGGGACCTCGGTCGGCGGGGAGGCGGCGGTGGGCGAGGTCGTACTCCGGTCCTGTGTCGGTCGGGGGTCGGTGTGTGACCCAAGGTCGTACTCGGTCCGGTGTCCGGTCGTGGGTCGGTGTGACCTCGGTGCGTCCCCACTCCGGAATGCCCGTCTTGCGCCTTTGCCACTCAAGTGTCCTGGGCGGTGAAGATGACCCCGAGTCGCCGCTTACGCTCGGCCGCCCGAGCCCGCCGAGCGCCGCGCCGAGCAGTGTGGTGATTCCGGCCTTATCGACCGGGTTGAAGGCACTGAGTTCGCTCTGCATACACCGCCGGCTGGAGATTTTGTAGAGAATTGGTGCGACTTGAAGAAGTCCTGCAAGGCGAGCTCGAGGCCCGAATGAGGCTATGTATAGTGTAGAACTTTGTATGTAGATATAAATATATTTAGACTCGTTTGAAGTGTATATTTCCTCCTCGAGAGGTATAAACATAGCTAGACTTCGTTTTGGTCGTAAATGCATTTACATCAGATATGTATGTGTATTTTCCCAAATAAAGGGATATAAACGAGCTCGGGCCCTTGATTTGTATATAGCTCGGTACTTGGTCGATAGTTGTTAATGCATTTAGACTTTGTACCGGGTGCATATCTTCCCAAATAAAGGGGTGTGAGATGGCGAGATCGGTGCGATGTCGCGTGCGTGTGGGCGCCCAACTTAATGGGTAATCAGATGCTGCGTGTGGGCGCCCAACTTAATGGGTAACTGACGCTGCGTGTAGACGCCCAACTTAATGGGTAATCAGACGCTTTGCATGTGACGCCCAACTTAATGGGTAATCAGATGCGTACCCTACTTGGTGGGATTTTCATCTTCGTAAGGGCGCCCTCAGAAGGTTTAAATGTGGTGTATCCAAATGATGTTCACAAAGTGAAATATTCATTATAAAAGCGGTGTTTTATCGAACATGTAATCAACATCGTGCTTTGGCAAAACAATTAAGGAACTAACATGATGCCGACTTTAAATCGAAGCTATGTAAAATACCTCCTTAAATGCATAATGTGCCAAGTTCGGGATAGCGCCCGACAAGTGAGCCACTTGTAAGCCCTTTGCCGAGGTCCTCGTGAACGCGGCACGGTCCTTCCCATGTCGGATCCAGCTTGTTAAGACGCCGCCTCACTGGCTTCATTATTTCTTAGACGAGGTCGCCCACATGGAGCGGAAGCTTTGACCCGCTTGTTGTGGTACCGTGCGACTGGGCCTCAGACTTGGCTTCATTATGAACGCGAGCTCGCGCTTCTCCTCGAGGCGTCAAGGTTGGCCCGCAGTCTTCCTCGCTCCCGCCCGGTCGAGTGAAGAAGCGAGGGCTTGCCCGATCTCGGCCAGTATGACGGCCTCGGTGTCGTGAGACCGGGGCTAAAGGGTCTCCCGCGCCGTCCGAGGCGTGGTCCCGTAGGACCAGAGGACTTGGGGAGATTTTCAGCCCGATCGCTTTAGCTCGGTCCACCTTTTCTTCAATCCTTGTGACGATCGTGCGGTTCGTCACCCTGGTCCGACCATTCGCCGCGGTGTGCGATCGAGGTGAAGCGTGATCGATCCGCTCTTCGCACCACTCCTTGAAGTTTTGTCGACAAATTGGGTGCCGTTGTCCGAGACCAGATGTGCGGTACGCGGCGGCAGACTATATTTTTCCACACGGTGTCCGAATCCTTCGCTCGTGAGGCTCGAAAGTGGCTCGGCTCACCCATTTTGTGAAGTAGTCTCATGGCTACGACTAAGTATCGGCCGACCCGGTGCTCTGGCCGAACGGGCCAACGATGTCGATCCCCACCGCATGAAAGGCCACGGACTGCAGTCGCCTCCGTCGATCCGAGGCGCCTGACCGTGAGTGAATCGCACTTTGGGCACTTCTTGACGAGCTCGACCGAATCTTGTGCGAGGGCGGGCCAAGAATATCCCGACCTCGGCGTCTTCTTTGAAAGGGCTCATGACCGATGTGGCTTCACAAGACCCTGGTGAATTTCGTTGAGCACGTGGTCGGGCTTCTTCCGCACGAGGCATCTCGGAGGGTTGAAGGTAAGACTTCCGGTGAGAGCGCCTCACGCATGAGATACTTCGATTTCGCCATCATCTTTTGGCTTCGAGACGATCTTGAGGTAGGCGCCGTGTTCCGTGTAGCCTTCGGAGACATCCAATTCGCCTATCTCGGTGACGATGCCGACGGGGACTCGCTATGCTTCGAACGGACCTCTCCACCGGTGGACTTGTTGACGACGCAGCTAACTTGCCGGGACGTCACTCACTGCTTTCCCTGGGATTCGTGGATCTTTGAAGCACCGAACGAGGTCAACATCTCCTTCGCTTTCTCGAGGTATTGTTTCATTCGGTCCTCCTCGCCTCGTATTTGCCTAACACCGTTCACGACGACTGGAATCGCCAAGATTTGGATCTTATCCACCGCCCGTGGCGAGGCGGAGTCCCGAGATTAGGGCCTCATACTCCACCTCGTTGTTGGTAGTTGGGAAGGTAAACCGGAGGCGAGGTGACTTCTTGTTTATCTGGGCCGAGGAGGAGGATGCCCGCCCCGCCGCCTGCCTTGCACGATGCTCGCCCACGTACATCCGCCAAAGAACCATCTCGGTGGTGTTAGACGGCCTCACCGCCGTGGGGCGGAGCTGGAGTTACCTCGCCGGGCGAGCCTACCGGTGAATTTGGCCTCAACCAGAAGTCGGCGAGCTTGCCCTTTATGGCCGGCCTGGGTGAGTACGAATGTCGTGCTCGCCGAGCTCCAGTGCCCACTTAGCTATCGTCCGGACGACTCGTGTTCAACAAGACTTGTCTCAGGGTAAGTCGGTTAGCACCGGACTGAGCGAGCTTGGAAGTAGGGTCGAGGCGTGGCATGCTCACCAGGCTGCTACTTTTCGAGGCCGAGTACCTTGTCTCGATCCTCGAGAGCTCGGTGATAAAATAGATGGGAGTTGTCGTCCCACCTCATCTCGCATCAAGATGCTGCACGATGGCCTCGTCCGAGACGGCCAAATATGGGAGAGATTCACCTTGCTTTGGGGCGGATAGGGTCGGCAGGTCGGCAGTACTCCTTCACCGCTGAAGGCGGCTGGTGTTCTTCCCGCCAGCGAAGTCCCGAGCTCTCCTCGGATCTCAAGAATGGGGCTGCTTCGGAGGCTCGAGAGAAAATCTGAGGCGGCTAGCACCCGTGAGTTTGTGGATCTCACGGATGGTCCTCGCACCTGCATGTCGAGCACCGCCTTCACCTTGGTGGGATTGGCCTTCAGCCTCCCGAAAACCCAAAGATCCCAAGAACTTGCGGTCTTCACCATAAATGTACATTTCGGGGTTGAGTTTGAGGTCACCGACCGAGAGTTGGAGGATGGTGCCGAGGTCGCCGGCAGCCTCTCTGTTTTCGACTTTTGACTACTATGTCGTCGACGAGACCTCGACGATCTCCCGATGTGGTCTTTGAATGTTGCATCCACCATCCTCCGGTAAGTAGCCCAGCGTTCTTGAGGTCGGGCATCTTTCTAAGACGCAAAGACGCAAAGTCGGTGATGAATCGCGGTCTTTGGTGCGTCCTCCGGCTCATCAGATTTGGTGGTATCCTTTGTATAGATCCGTGAAGTTCAACATCTCGTGGCCCACCAATGCCTCCACCTTTTGTCGATATCGTGGAGGGTAGCAATCTTTTGGGCAGTGCTTGTTGAGGTCGGTATAATCGACGCATACGCGCCACCCTCCTCCTCGGCTTGCACCACGAATCGATTAGCCATCCAGTCGGGTATTGACCTCGAACAAGATCTTGCCTTCGAGGTTGAGTCACCTCGTCCCTTATGACCGGTCGCCCCGCCGCGAATATCCTTTTCTTCACGGACCGCTTGGTAGCCGGGTCGATGTTGAGGCGGTGAGTTATGAGCTCGGGTGACACCGGTCATATCGAGCGGGACCAAGCAAACACGTCCCTATATTCTCTCGTAAGTCGATGACGTGTTGCGGACGTCTGCTGGGCCACGGTGCCGACTGACGACCTTCGGGATCGCCGTCAGATAGTTGGAGCCCCTCACGTCATCCCGGTGTCGGCCTCCGAGGGCTCTGTAATTGCTATGCCCGGGCGAGGCCGCATCTTGAGTTGAGAGTCGTAGGCATTCTTTTCTTTGCCGCTTGGTCTCCCGGACGCCGAGCACTCCCACCGGGGTGGGAATCTCGACAATGAGGTGGTAGACCGAACAGACGGCCTTGGTGGCGTCACCAATCTCTCCCGAGGATGATGTTGTACGGAGAGGAGCTCGGACCGGAAGAATCGGATGGCCTTGGTGACCGACTGGGAGCCCGCCTCACCGAATCCGGAAGGTAATGACCCCTCGGCCGGACCGCCTCTTGAGTGAAGCTCCGAATCGGGGGGCGCGGAAGACTGAATGCCTCCGACCTCAAGCTTATCCGCATACTACGAAGATGATGCCGACGGAGGCTCGGCGTCGATATAGACCCGGTGGACGTTTTGTTGCCCACCGCACTCAGATCGTGATGGCGTCTGGTGCGGCATGATCTTGGGCACGGGTCCTCCTCGAGAACGTTATGTTCTCACCATCCCGAGTCGCTTGTTCTTCGGCTCTTGAGGCCGGCCTCCCGGCCGTTCTTGTGGATGACCTCGTCGTCCCGAGGCGCCCCGTAACAACATAGACACTGCTTCATAGCGTTGGGACCTTCGCCCTCGTCGCCTTCGAGTTGGGTCGCCACGGGTCGGCCCGCTTGTTGCCGCCCATTCCTTCTCGCTTCTCGCTTCTTCTGACCACTCGTCCGAGATATTTCTTGAGGCCCCTCCTTTAACGAGCTCGTCGATCCGTGAGCCTGTGTTTCGCAATCCTCGGTATCATGACCATATCCTTGGTGATAGTCACAATACTGTCAGGGACCTCTTCGATCCCCTTTCATAGGGCGGGTTTCGGAAGAGCTCGGCGTGGAGCTCGAATATTTCCGCCTCGATTTGAGCAGGGCGCCTCGCCGCTGGTTGGGCGAGGTCCGAGCCTGAACTCAGTGGGTCTCTCTTGATTCTCGCGAGGCGCCTCGCGATCGGCGCCTCGACTTCGGTCATCCGCTTTTTCTCTCGGACTTTGCTCGTCCCAGATTTCCGCTTCTTCCTCCGACTCGCCTCCTCGACGAAGTTGTCCACCAGTTTCCAAAGCTTACTCACCGCCTTTGGTTTCTCCCCGGTGATTTCTTTGTTCGCAGCGCGGGTCGGATCCCGCTTTAAAGCGTTGATGATGTAGAGGTCGCTGTCGTCAATTTTGAGCGACTCTTTGATGAACCTCGAGACGGTTTGACATCATCTCGTCCCGCCCTTGGCGGACCGTGAGCAGTGTCGGAGGAAGGCTCTGGGCGGCATCTTCGATAAGCGTCACTGAACCGATCCATGAGGTCCTGGAAGCAGTGTATGTTGTTCTGGCGGAGCGAGGTGAACCAACGCCGCGCGTTGGAGACCAGCACCTCGGGGAAGATTTTGCACATGTGAAAATCTTCCATTCCTTGATTCGCCATGTTGGTGGTGTAGGCGAAAAGGAAGTCGGAGGGTCTCCGAGGCCATCGTGACCGCTATATTGGTTGCCTTGCATCACGCAAGGGCGCGTCTAAAATCTCCTCGGAGAAAGGGAAATGATCCTCCGCATCGGTCGAACCCCGGAGATCGTTGCCATCTCTTTCTCGGAGGGTGGGGATCGATAGCGATGCCTATCGTCCCTCCGGGAGGGTTCGACCGCCTTTCTTCCCTCCCTTTTGCTCGGCTCTGCGGTCGGCATGACGGGGCGGAGAGCGGCCCGCGAATGGCGGGGCGGACGGTGGTGGCGGCTCGCCCGCGGTGGCGGCTCCGAATGAGGGCGGCTCGGTCGCGCGAGCGACCCTCATCGGGCGTGATGCGCGTTCTCGCTATCACGCCGAAAGCGCAGCGCCGGCCGCCGGATGGGAGCGGCCTCGAGCGGCCGTGGTGTTCAGTCCGGAGCCCTCGAGGGGCCCGCCTTTAGTCCTCTCGTTGAGAAGCTTTGAATTGGCCAAGATTGGCGTGGAGGAACTCGGTCACGGCTCGGCCGAGGACCTCGTGGGACGAGTGAGTTGTTTGTTCGTCCTCGTTGAGGTCGGCATTTTCCCTACGTTGGGGCGGCGGTCCCGAGGGTGTATGGAGACGTTTCCATGTTGCCCTCGGGAGTGAGGCCGCGTGGCGCCTCGCGACCTCCTTCCCGCGACGCCGAGTGACCACCGGTCGCCCTCAAGACGGTTGTTGCCGGCGTTGACGGCGGTTGTGCGTGTTCTCGCCATTAAGTTGTAGAGAAAGCGAAGCTTTCTTGTTCGTGGTTTCCACAGACGGCGCCAATGATGAATCTAGCTACGTGAGTGTGCGAGATTTATGTAAAGCAATGAAGAACACCTGTGCTTTTACGTGGTTCGATCGTTAATAAGATCTACGTCCACGGAGGAATGATTCCTCAATACTTTTACTAGAGTTTTAGTACGTAGAGTATTGATTACAAGCCTTTGTATTCAAGAAATTGCTAACCCTTCTAACATCGCTTTTCCTTCTATTTATACACTGACCGCCATCGAGGCGCGTCCGACCTCTCCATTGGTCGTGGTGTGACTCTTCCTCCGCATGCCTTCCATTGGCCGAGCCGGACCTTTCGCCTTACGTGCGCCACGTGGAGGTGGCGCCCGACCTGTCTTACGGGCGCCTCTCTATCGCCGGGGTAGCGGTCCCGGGGCTGGGGTTTTGGGCAATGATTAAGTCTCGCCTTGGGCTCGACCGTGTGGGCTCACTACCAACGTTAGGCCCACTGCTTGGGCTCATTAGTGGGCCCAATCGGTTGGGCCATATCCCATCATATATATTCGACAATTTCCGTGAATATATAGTAATTTTAGAAAGCTCGCAGATGAACTTTCAAAGGGTAACATCAATTTGTCGTTTAGAGATCGGACGACTAAGTAATTGTATTGAGAAGTCTCGCAACCGAGGATTCAGACGCTGTTTTTACCGAGGTTTCGAGGGCTTTGAAAGCCGGGAAATGGGGTGTTCGGCCGTGAGGCCGTTTCGCCACCCAACAATGATGGCATGAGGAATTGAAGGGGAAGGTGGCGGCTGAGAATTATGATGATAATTGCTTGAGTTTTCTTTTATGTTATGATGTGAATTATGCATATGGCAATTGGTTATAACTGCTTATATTGTTTCACCACAGCGACGCCTTTAAGGTGATATACAATGATTCTGATGTCAAGGTGCTATGTGTGTGTGCGCTATTCAACTTCAGGGGTTATTTGTGTAGACATGCCTTATCTGTTATCAACCAAATCGGGTTGGAAGAAATTCCACCTCAATATATCCTTGCACGGTGGAGGAAGGACGTGAACCGTAGTTATAATTTTGATTACAGATGGAACGCTATTGATACCAATAACCCTGTGCACAGATATGATAACTTGTACAGGAGTGTTGTGAAGGTGGTCGAGGAAGGGAGGAAATCACATGAGCGATACAAGTTCGTCACTCAATCGTTGGAACAGATGATGAACAGAGTTCGTATCCAAGATGGTTATCCAGCAAATGCATTATAGGTGCTCTGCTCCTTCAAAACCTGTTGTTCCATACTTCCATTCCATCATCCAAATATCCAACGCAAATTCAATAATCATGGCAAGCTTGTGAGCAGTTGCCACGACCATGCTTGGACGCCTTTTTAACGTAGGAATATCAGTTCTGTGTATATATGCGGGTACGCAAGATAGATATAACATTTATTGATTTATTGCTCCCAAGTGGACTCATGGTTGTTGATGTTCATCTTTTTAGTGAATGCAGTGTGCGTTGTGTACATGTAAATATTCTATTAGTTAGTAATAGAATTTTGGTGATTTTCTATGTATACAGTTTTTTCATCTTCATTTACTGTTAAATTTAGCAACAATTACAACTTCGTGCGTTTATTTATTTTTGAGTTGTGACAACTTCGTGCGTTTATTTAGCAACAATTTTTTTCCATTTACTATTGGCTATTGGGTATTTTAAATTGTAATGCGAGAAAAAATTATATATCTTGTATACAATTTGTAAAAATATTGTCGAACACTTTTAAATTTTTGATGAACATAATAAGGGTAGCATACATTTGATGACTTAGGTCTGAGGGTAATAGGGTCAATTTACTCATTAATCTAGTCTGTAGTCTGGTATAATTAAATGTTACACATGTTTATCTAATTTTATGTAACATATGTACCAAACGAGCAGTCATCCTATCAATCTTGTTTGTTATCCTATCTAGTTAGATTGCTATCCTATCTTGACTGGACTACCAACTTGTTAGGCACTTCAATTATTATTATTCTGAAAATTGCTAACGTTTTCACTGTTTAGTTGATTAGATCTTGGTATTAATTTTTTGCTCACGCATTTAATATGTTAACAAAAGTACCTGAGTTATATTAACAGTAAGAAGGTATTTGCAGCTAACAACTAACTAGTAACATCCCATGAAAGTTCCAATTGAGTTCATACAAAATTCAAATCGACCTCATGAATCCAAAGTCATGATTCTAAAGAAAACAGAAAAGATAAAACATAACCTAAGACCAAAATTACACTATCACCATAGTGGTAATTTTGTAATTAGGATGTCTATCTAGTCTGAAATCGACAGTTCGAAAACAAAAATTAACCCGATTGACCCGAATCGAAAATAGATCGATTCCAATATGGCTAGCCCGAAATCGAATGAATTGGCCCGATTAACTAAATTGTTCCTATTACATGAATGTCAAATTTCTTGTCTAACTTGAAAATTAGATAAAGTTAAGTAGTTAAATGTGTATCTAATTATTATATTTCACAAATTTAATTATTAGTTATTATGTAAGTTGATGTTGAAATGATATTTAGTTATTTTTATTTAATATGATGTTGAATGTTTTGATTGAAAAAATACGATCTATTTTGTTACGAGAATATATATAATTATCAAGAAAATTCATACATGTTTTAAAAAATCATAATTTTCTAGCCCGATGTGCAAGTCTCATAACAAAAGCTTTAAGGTTGACCATTAAAATCATAGCAATAAAAACAAAGCAACTAAACGGTATTGTTGTAGTAAACTGTCAAGCAAGTATCGTATCCACATAAACTAAATTTACGAAAATACAACAAAAAACTATTCACTATTATCCAAGCTAAATAACATTAAGAGTTTGTATCAAGGCAAACAAATTATAAAAACAAAGCTAAAAAGATTCAGACGAAAAATAAGAATAAAAGACACCCTATGAAACGTATTGACACAACATAAATTCATGCAATTAACCTACTAATCATATTACCAATTATAATTCAAATTAGATGAATGGTCACACAAACAACCATAATCTCTCTCCCGACAAGTTGTGTGATAGTTGATTAATATATTCTCTATCTCCACTAAATTTAAAGAAAAAAATCTATATTAACTTCTAAAAGCTCACAAAGAATATTCACCCTACAAATATATCAAACTACTAGCATGCACTAATAGTGGTCAATTATCGAAACATGAAATAAAACACCAAGAACCACAAATCACAAACTGAAAGCAAATTGAAATCAACAAAACTACCATATAAAGTCTGTCAAAGTCATACAGGCCATAGGGAGCAATAGATAAAATAGTTATAATTGAAATTAAACAAAACAAGACTAAACAAATCATGATTGAAATTGATAAATAAATAAATAAATAAATAGACAAAATTCGTGTTCAAATTCACGATGAACTTCAAACTTAAATCCTCAAAGCAAACGTATAAGATTATGTATGGCTAAGTAAAATAATGTAAATGCATACATATATGATAAAATGTTTAAGAATTACGAGATGAGCCCTTAATTATGTGTTTGGAAGAGTATTATATAGGTTAAGAAGGAAATTAAATCAAAGAATGACTCAAAAACTATCAATAATAAGAAAAAAGGACAAAAAATAAAATAAAAATTAAAGCCCTAATTCTCGCCGCGACTGTGGCATACTATGCCATTTTTCTTTTGGTTCGTTCTCCTTTGTTTGAATTCGGATCCGCATACCTTTTTTGCTTACGGACTCATATTGAATTGTACTTTTATCTTATGGAGTCCGATCTCTTCAATCTCCACTCCGTTTTTTTGGCAATTTAAACTCAAATATGCAAACAAGCATTAATTCTTAAATGATAAGCAAATCAAAGTATAAACTTGCTCCAAACAAGCATTAATTCTTAAATGATAAGCAAATCAAAGTATAAACTGGCATTGATGTTGAGATTCACAGTCGAGACAATCCTCTATACTTGATTTATCTTTTAGTAAATGAATACGCATAAGTAATCATGAGTATTTGCTTAAATTACTTAGCAAAAGCATTTGTAATAAATGATTGTCCATTGACTTGAATAGCTTGTTAAAATAATTGCATGATTATGCGGTCAATAACAATGTGAAATGAACATACTTCAGAAAGGTAATGATAATTCACAATAAATCGTGAAAAGCTTCATTCCTCACTGTCAAACAAGACCAAAACCTCAAAACATAAAAATTGTTATTGATTGATGAATAGACTTACGTCCAACCTATTAATAAATTAAAGAATTTTACAGAAACAAAGGCTCTAAACTAGTTTATTGACTTAACTACTAACCGCTGATGAAGTGAAAATATATAATAAAATAGTAAGTAACATAATACAAATAAACTAAGCAACATAGCCACGTATAGAGGATTGTCTCGACTGTGAATCTCAACATCAATGCCGCATAAGTAACTATCGCATCGAAATCCCTTCTAAAGCAAACTATCACTTTTCGCTTTTTTTCGATTAGTTAAAAGTTAACGCATCTAAAATAAGTAAACTATCGTCATTTTCTATCAATTCGTAACCTTCTCGATTTCCAATTAAATCATCACACTTTAGTTTTTCATTTTATGTTTATATGATGTGGCAGACTTAGTTTTTGCAACTTTGTAGTAAAAGATAAATAGTGTTTGGTTGAACTTATTACCTCTTTAAAACAGTTTATAAGTCATGAAAATAAGTTCCAACAATCTATATGTTAGGATCGGGTCGAAAAACGCAACGGAAATTAAAATTTTTCGAACTAATAAATGAAATAACGATTATTTCATTCCAACGATTTTAACGACTTCACGTTAACATGATGTAAGGCAAGAATGATCAAATCATTGCATACCTTTTCGCACTCCGATTGATGAAGGGATGAGAAGCAATCGATTACTCGTCCTGCAAACTCGCAGGGATCCAAACGTCTCCCCTCTATCAAGTCCACACTTTGTAGAATGCGTCAAGTGTATAATTTTGAGGATAGCTCCACACAAATGTCTAAACCGGACGCTAGCAAAATCAAACACCTTTTTCATATCTTGAAAACTGAACTCACGTGAAGAAATGAAGAAGAATAACGTTTTATTCATTCCCAAAAGAAAATGAAACAATCTCTTAATTTAAGAGAAAAACGTTACAATCATTAATCATGATTAATGTCCATAATTAAGGAATTAATTCCTTATTCAATTAACGTGAGTTACTCATAGTAAATCTCTTCTATTCTTCTCTTCTATCCGGATTGTATCCGGATCACTTTTATCCGGATACAGTTATATATATCTATATATATATTATATCCAATTTTTTTAGATTCAAAATTAATCAAATTATTTTATGTCTATTTAAATTAATCTAATTAATTTAATATAGAATTAGACTTGTTAATCAAATAATATTCAACTAAATAAATTTAATTGAACATCTAATTTAACATATTAAATTAGAACAAATCTCAATTAATTAATCACTATTAATTAATCTGATTCAATTATTCAATCAATTCAATTGACACGTTCTAGTTTTTGTGTGTGACCCTCTTAGGTTCACGACTAGCACTAGTAATAGGCTTGTAACAAATTACAACTTAAACAAATTACATTTATTTAATTAATTTATCTAATAAATTAATTCGCTTGAAATTAACTCCGTAATTTCAAGAACCTATAATCCATGGGAACATCTAGCAAGTAGCATGGCTACCTAGCACTAGGTGAAATAGCGAGTAAACCTATTTTAAATATGAATCATCATACACGTACGGTCCTTCTATTATCTAATCTCCAAATTGGATATTGAGTATGGAATTAAATCGAAAACTCAAAACAATCCAATAGTTACATTTTCATTCAAATTCAATAACTCTTTAATGAATCATTATTCACCGCCAAGGTCTTGAGTTATGAACAATGAAAATTGTAGGAGATTCTCTCGCCTTAAACAAGTAATAGATTCTTTATCGACCACGCATTAATCTCCATATTTATTCATATCGCATCCAACATAAAATCTTTAACGATTGTCTAGCAATCGATAATATATCAAATGAAATAGAACTCATACAAGATTACTATGGTGTCTCAAGTCAAAAGACTAATCATGTACTATCATATATTAGAAATTCTTATTTCGATAATATGAATTCCATATAAGAATTTCTAGCGGGTCAGTCCAGTGTACTTGTTATCCAACAAGCACCCACGTATATACACTTACGTCAACTACGTTAATATTGATGAAACACAATATTCTCATCTTATAAGTGTGTATCATACGTGCGAGTTATTTCCAATAATTCAATGTCCTGTCTTGAATAGTCATTTCACTCGGAACTAATTTGAAGACCAAAACTTCAAAGATATATTTCATAATCACCATCATATGCGTGACCATATCTTATAACTTATCATGGTCTAAGGACTTTATCTAAAGTATATAAATTATTGATAACAAATACAATAGATAAATAAATGTCTTTATTAATATAAATTCCAATAAGATTGAATTTACAAATTCATTAAAAAGTAAAAACGACCAATCTAATTGGTGCGCCGGGTGTAACTCTTTCACTATAATATTTTCAAAAATAATTTTCTCAAGCCCAAATTACTTTTCATATAGTAACAATCAATTTACAACAGTAATCATATTATAGTTTGTTATTTTTATGATATACCCTTCCAATTTGATTTTCTATCTCAACTATGATTTTATCTACCTAACTCACAATTTGTTCTTTAACTTATAAGCTCAGTTATCTAAACACTTTGATAAATTATTTATTTATTTATAGACGACTATAATACTTATTTGTGCATAAAAAATATGACTTAATGGCTAACAATATTATCTAAGGGTACCTCCAATGGTAAGTTTTATAATTTTTAAGAAGTTGAGAATCAACTTTTTCATCATTTGAATAAAGATGTTGTGGTAAAAAGTTAAGAGTCAACTCCTCCAATTAGTTTTTTACTTTTAAAAAATTAGAGAAGCCAACTTTTTATTGTAGATATGCTTACTAGACATTTTCAACAAAACTAACTTTTGAAGGTAAATAGCTTTTACCGGATCCCACAACAGTCTTTCTTTTTCTTTTCCCCCTTTTTTTGGTTTCCACGACAGTCTTAGAAAAATAGAGTTGTTATATATATATATATATATATATAATTGGGATTCATGTAAGACTTGGTATTGTAGGTATATAATAGAAAAAAATATTAAAATAAGTAGGTGAACTTTTAAAAGCTAATGTGGTATAAAAAAAACTGAAAGTCAACTTTATCATTAGAGGCACCGTCGTAAAACTATCTTTATATATTCAATTCTGGGACTAGGTCAACCGACATAAATAAATAATTGGGACTCATGTAAACCTTGGTATTGTAGGTATATAATAGTAAAGATATATGAAAATAAGTAGGCAAATTTTTAAAAGCTAATTTAGTATCAAAAAAAGCTGAAAGTCAACTTTATCATTAGAGGCACCCTAAAACTGTCTTTATCTATTCAATTCTGGAGACTAGGTCAACCGACATAAATAATGTGTGTGTGTATATATATATATATATATATATAGGAGATGGTTCAGATAGGAAATGATAATTTTGTAGGAAATGAGAATGAATTTGGGTATTTGATTTGCTGGATTAATGGTTAAAATTTAATTTTGGTTGTGCTATATTTTTATGTTTTGTGTGCTACACGGATTACTGTGCAGTACTAGAACCCTTCTTGTACTACGGTGCAATGAAATATGTGCTAAATAATGTATTTGACATATGTGTTACGAATGGATGAAATATGTGCTAAATTAATATGTGAAACATAGTAATTCTGATTGTGCTACACAAATATGAAAGATGTGTTACTATTTCTATTTCCTACACTAAATAACTTTCTCGGTCCATAACCCACCCCTATATATATATATATATATATATATATATATATATATATATATGGATGGATCAAATGAGAACCCTATATATTTTGATAAATGAGAACTAATATTATGCGTTGGATTTGCATCATCCTACGGTCACGATTTCGTCCACATATATGGAAGTGTGATTTTCGAATATAGAAATAAGGATATAGTTGTAATTGACATTTTTTAATGTAACCATTTCTAAGAGTAATTGTAGATTTTCTCCTATCAGAGAGAGATTGAGATAATGACATTAAATATGAAAGATGTATAGTATCTAACGTTAATTTAGGGGGGTTGGTAGGTATTGTGGGGCCAGAATCCAATATTTACGTTATTACCCTTATAGCTTTAATGGATAATTATATTACCGAGAATGTATTAATTCGGTCATTATGCACATATTTAATATGGACCTTTAGATTAGATTAAATCAATGGTTATAATTAGTTCTTAGTTCTCATCTTAGGGGTGGTTCCTTCTATAACCAACCCCTATATATATATATATATATATATATATAGATCATATAGGAATGCTAAATGTTGTGAGAAATAGGAATAAATCATGTCCATTTATCACCATAAATCAATGATCCAGATTTAATATAGGTGTGCTAAACGTTACTTCTATTTGTGCTACAATCATCGCTCCGATTTCCTTCTTGAGGACGCTTTGAATCAAAATGGATTGACGATTATTACCTTAATTTATGGGATTATATATCTTCTATTTATGGATAAGTATAGATTTGATATATCTATACTACCGCACATACATTTATTCAAATGAAGGAAAATATACATCTATTTTTGTTCGTAATTGTCGCCGTGATTATCTCCATGGAACAACAAGGTAATCTCTTGTTTGTATGATATTGTATCAAGATATCGATTGATTTTGTTGCACATATAACGTATATTTGTTGCATATAAACATATTTTCTTTGCAAACATTTTTAACTTATCGAATTTTTGTAATGTTCGTCGTTAGTTATTATATTATAGTTTTTTGCCTTTTGTTTTATCTTGGTCGTTTAGTTGTTTTATTTGTATATATAAGATTTTTTTACTGTTTTCTTGCTTCATGGAAATTCGTAAATGTCATGGATCTTACAGATAAGTTAGTTTTGCAATATAAGGTATATCCTTTTCGCTAATTTGTTGCAATACTAAACTATATTTGTTGCACATATAAGGTATATGTGTTGCATATAAACATTTTATCTTCGCAATGAAATTGTAACATGTTAATATATTTTAATATGCTTCGTTATTTTCGTTTGTATTGGTAATATTGTATGTTTTACTTTTGCATTTTGTTTTATATTCGCTCGTTTTAGTTCTTTTATTTGTATTTGTTAGTTTTTTTCGTTCATTCGCTTCATGTAACATCATTGTAATTTTGTATTATATTATAATGTATATCTTAGTTCGCTAAATTTTGTTGCACTATTAATGTTTAGTTATTGCACATATAATGTATATATGTTGCATATAAACAATAATTATATTTCAATGCATTTGTAACTTGATAGCATTTGTTTAATTTGCTTTCATTAATTTATTTTGTATTGGTAATATTGTATGATTGTTTTTGCAATTTGTTTTATCTTGGTCGTTTTAGTTGTTTTATTTGTATTTGCAAATTTTTTCATTGTTTGTCCGCTTCATGGAATGTGGGTAATTTCGATTTACATTCAGATTCTTTTTTTGCTTTTTTGTTGCATTATTAATGAATATTTGTTGCATATAAACATATTATCTCTCGCAATGAAATCGTACATTGTCGAGATTTACACCATATTATCTTTGCAATAATCATATTTATATTTATTTCTCAACCGATGTTGGATGTACGGTTGAAAATTCCGAGGACCTTATTTACCCTAATTGTCCTGCTGAGATGAAACCATATATGGGAAAGGTTTTTAATACCTTAAAGGAGGGTGAAAAGTTTTATACTGAGTATGGTGTTTCATGCGGGTTTGGAACGCGTATGGCAATGTGCAATAAACAAAAGATGTGACATCTTGCAGCATATTATGAAAAAACAATTAATAATATATAGAGTACCAACCGTGTGCAACATATATACTTATAATGTGTTGTATACATACCTTCTATATGCAATATACTACTTTGAGCCAAGATATACAATTACATAATTGCTACAGAATCCTAAATTTATGCAATACAAATTTTGGCAATGTGCAATAAACACATCATGTAATTTTTTTCAGCATATTATTGCAGAAAACTCACAATTGCAATACATGTTCACTCTTTTGCATTTAACACACAATTGCTACAAAATCTGTATATTATGCAATACAATTTAGACAATGTGCAATAAACAAAAGATGTGACATCTTGCAGCTTATTATCAAAAAACAGTTAACAATATATAGAGTACCATCCGTTTGCCACATATATACTTATAATGTGCTGTATACATGCTTTATATATGCAAAATACTAGATTATGTTAGGAAAACATACAGTGATTTATAAATATTAATGCAAATAACACATAATTGCAACAATTACAATTACATAATTGCTACGTAATCCTAAATTTATGCAATACAAATTTTGTAATGTGCAATAAAAAATCATGTTACTTTTGTCAAGATATTATTCCAAAATGCATAAAAATAACCAAACAAAGAACCAATGTATTATTAAAACAAAAACGTAATGTTTGGGACCTCAAAGATCAATCACATAACTCATAATACATATATAATGAAAGTGTTGTATTGGCATTCTAAAATTTGAAATTATATCCTATTTGTGATACATATCGGTATTAAAATGATATATACATGCATAACATATGCAATATGCAAGATTGCATATGATTTCATCAAAAGAATTTCACATGAACATATTACACTGTTATAAAGTGTTGGCATCAATCATAGTATTTAAAATCATGTTACAAATAATATGCTACAAATATATTTCACTTGCATAATGCAATGATAATCTATTAAACTGTGTTGTACCAAATTTTTTTTTAAGTTCACATATGTTACATGTATCCAATATACCAATACAAATAATAAAATGTGCAACAAACACGATAACACATGTATGGCGATTAAAGAATCGGTGTCGAAATAGGAAGCGATTCTTTGCAATTTCAAAACTAAAACCCTTTTACGTAAATGGAATAAATTGGGAGGGAAACGATTGTTCTCCCAATGAATCTCACTAAAATTAATCCCTATTTTCATGGAATTTGAGGAGATTTCCATATCTTGCATCGTTAATTATTTTGTTGTCTCATATTTACCCTTCTCGAATTTTTACAAAGAATAAACAATACATTGAGATATATTTAATTTATATTTATGCACAAATCTCATCCATTGATTATATTACAATAAATGGTTGAGATTTATTCTATTCTCACACTTAACACTTTTCTCACTATAACCATCCCCTATATATATATATATATATAGAGTTTGGTTCAAATAAGAATCATTCTTATCCTAAAACTAAGAACCAAATGAATTAGTTATGAAAGTTGATGACCATCACCAAAATGATTCAACTAAGAACTAATGATTCTCAGAACCCCACCCCAAAATAGATAATGTATTATCTAATGGTCTAGATTTAATCTTTACATAATGACGTGTTTTACTAAATTTATTAGATTTGACTCTTTTTTACGTGTTAAGGGTGAAATTGTCAAATCAAAATCCACCCACCTCACAAAACCACCATGCCCATGAATTAACGCAAAAATTGATTCTAATTCTTTCTCTCTCTATCCATCTTCTTCCTTTTGGTAAATATCTCAAACTTTCTGCAACTCTAAACAAATATACAATATGTATCTAATAGTGCATTTGATCCCTTAAATCTTGCAGAACTATATTGACCAAAATATTGTGAACATATACAAGGTTTTTCGAATTGATTGGTCACACTTATGCACTGATTTTGGTGGAAGCGAAGTGGGGATATGCGAAAATGTAAGGTTTCTTTGTGAACAAATTTTAGGACTTCGAATTTCTGTGTAAGAACATTATTTTGCATAAATTTGTGAATATGAAACAGTAAATTAGTTTTTCTATGCAACAAAAAATGTTAAAATTAATATTATATATTCTCCTCCACTTTTGTTATTCATCACAGAGATACACATCAAGTCGAAGTGAATTTGTTGGAAATGCGAGTATAAGGTGAACATGGTTTACACAACCACTATTTAGGTATACATATATAATTATTTTTTTGGGTGAAGCGAATAGTGTTTGAGAACACTAATTTTCTGCATAATAACTTTTTTCCATCGATTTTGTGCAAGAAAAATATAGAGGTTAAGAACCGTGATTCGCACCAAAATTTCAGAGATAAATAGGTCTATAATCTGTAGATTTGGAATGAAGATATGTTTTTTTTTTTGCTTCATATGTGTTGATTTTTTTTCCTGCTTCGTTAGTGCTGAATTTGTGAATTATTAGATTTTCGGATGATTAGCTATGCACAAAGATGTTGTAAGGCTTGAACAAAGAGACACACCATAATATACTACAAGTTTATGCACGTGTGCATAAAAGACATTTTTGTGTGAACATGTATTTGTGCAATTATTCTAGTCAACATCTTAGGTTTTGTTTATTTTGTCTTCAAGGTGTCCAGTAGGAAAAAGTTGTTAATTAATCTTTGCACATGTCCATATGGCTTCTAGATTCTATAATTTCATGATATTGTTTTATTTGTCAATATGTGCACGATTCCATGTTTGATTGACTTGTTCGTTAGTAAATAGTTGGTGATTAATGTATTGTCAATATAACTTGTGCTTATAGATAGATGTCATTGTGCATGCTTCGATGTAGTCTGTTCATAAGCATACAACAAGTAATTATTGTGCATATATTTGAAGTTGTTGTGCATGATTACAATTATCGACAAGTCAATTATTGTATTGCTAATATGACTTGTGCATAAAGTTGTTGTTGTATGTTAATATGCATTCAACATATGATGTTTGTGCATAATGTGCATCTTAAATGTCAATTTGTTTATGAAATTATTTTTTTAAATATCGACAATTCAATTATTGTGCATATATTTAATAGTTGTTGTGCATGATTACAATTATCGACAACTCAATTGTTGTATTGTCAATATAACTTGTGCATATAGTTGTTGTTGATGTGCATAATATATCATTACACGTTTAACATACGAGTACAAAATAATGTGTCGTTGTGCATCAATGTTTGAGTATAAAATAATTGTAAGATTAACTTTTTTTTTGCGTATGTAATTCAACCTTATGTTGTCGATAATTGGTTGATGTCGTATGTGCAGATCAATGAGATAATTTTGATCGTGCATGGCAAGGATTATCTTTTGTACTTAAAAAGGGGTAAAAAAAAGATATGTTATGAGGTGTAGGAAGAAATAGTTCGATATGCTTGTAAATATTAACTCATCAATACTACTATCAGCTCGGTAAGCATAAGCCACGGATGGATGAAACTATACGTCTAGTTTTGACGAGTATAACAACAAACATATGTCATTTTGTTGTTAAAACACATTGTTTTGATTACTATTCTATTGAACTGTGTTCAATACTATAATTTATTCGTGACACGCTTGAGATTATGATTATCAAGTACATTTTAGTTGTTGTGATTACAAATTTTAAACCACATTGGATTTTTTTTAATATTTATATAAAGTAAGATTGAGGCCATTATTTTTATACGTATTATTTTGTATAAGTAACCAAAACAATAGGATCTCATGAGTTTTAAGCCATTTTGGCTTACAGAGAACAGTGTGCCAAGCCAAAGAGAGAACAGTAGTGCCCAACCCGTGCCCAACTCTCTATCTCTCTCACACCGTGCCCAAGTAATTCAAGAACACCGTGCCCAACTATTATTCAAGAACAACGGTAGTGCTCAACTTCTCTTCTCACAAATTGCGTGCAACTTCAATCACTCACCTGCGTCCCCCCCCAAAGAAAACCGTTTCTTTCAATCACTCATTAGCACAACATGAGTGATACGGATACGGATCTGCATCCACGGTACTCCCGGATGCGGCCGAGCAAGCGGCGGCCGAATGAGAGAGCTCCTCCACGGCGGAAGAAGCTTCTACGCCGGAGCGATCCACCGCCACACACAAGCACGCCGTCGACCTTCCGCTTGGTCGACGAACTTCAAAGACCGATTTAGAGCACAACAGCCTCGGTGAGTAATCGTGCATTTAAAATAGAATTTTAGTATGTACACGATAATTTTCATATAAGACACGATAGTTTTCATATATGACACGATAGTGATGAAATTTCGATAGTTTGTGTGTTTAGAAACTTATAAATTGAAATCGATTGCAATGTTGTTGAAATTCGTGAAAATAATATCGTTAGGTGTACGGTTAGGGCCGTGTCATCAAGAACCGTATGGTTCTTCAAGACACGGCCCCAACTGTATGAGATAATGAGTACAGTTGGGACCGTGTACTACGGTTGGTTTGAACGTGTATTACGCTGTTAGAACTTCGTTTAGTGTATACTGATTAATCTTGTGCATTTACAGCCTCGTTATAGGTGGTTACGACCGCATATGCAAGACTACACCGGACGCATCAACCAATACATCCGAATTGATGTATTAGCCGAGGTGAGGACATGTGTGAAGCGGCGGATGTATCGACGTATTTAGACAGAGCTGCTGGGCATCTTCTTCATCTCGGGAGAGAAAGCGCTAATAACGCGCCGCACAATCCGATGGCCCGACAGTGTGTGGATCCTAGTTTTCGGAGTTCGAGATTTGGTTTCACGCTTGTGGAACCGATATACGATTGGGATGATTGAGTTTGCCACGGTCTCCGGATTGCGCTTTGGGCCGTCTTCCTTGATCCGAACTTGAGGCACGAGATTCCCTGCACAAAGATGTTCTATAGGTTGTTTCGGCCGGAGGCTACTATTTCGAGCTCATGCACCGATTCATCAAACAACGGTCAAGTGATGATGCCGCAGACTACTTGAAGGCGGTTTTCATATTAGTAGCTTACCTCATCGCCCTTTGCGCGATAGGAAGCCATCGAGCCATGGGTTTGGGCGTTGGTGAGGATTTTGATATGTGGCGTAGTTTTCCTTGGGGCCTATTCATTCCGGTCCTCCATCACGGATTGATGTGCTCAAGAGGCACCCGAGAGGTGGCGACTTGAGGAAGACGTACCATTTCTATGGTCCTGTTTGGGCCTTACAGATTTGGTCGTATGAGGCCATCCCGACTTAGGGCGTGGGTGCCGAGACAGTGAGATACTGATTCGAGATTCTCTCAAATGCAATATGATGGAAGCCCGTTCAAATCGCCATATATCATCTCTATAGCGACGTTTCTTGCTGGAGAGCAAAGTCGTAATCCATCTCAATGCCAAATTGTCGATGCATCTCTCCAATCATCTCTTTCGCGACATCACACCTTCATCGACCAATTTCCGTGCAAAATACTTGCCAACAATCTTAGCGAGCACCGTCGTGAGCGGTGCGATTCAAATCCAAGTGACAAGTATGATCATTGTTCAACTTAATTACTCTCCATATCGTTGCCTACGGACGACTCGTAGCTTAAAAGGACAACCGTTGCCATGCTTGCAAACATACCCCAAACGTGTTTTACTCGACCGATCGACCACGTACTCTACATGATTCTCCAGTGGTACAATCCCACGGCTATCGCCAAGTCATCTTCGTCTTAAATATCGAATCAACGATAATTGGTCTCATGGGGTCCACAAGGTTCGACCCAATCTAATGGCAATGCACCGTCACAATCAAGTAATGGAATAACCCGTTGCGTAACTCATGCGGCCGTATCATCATCTCGGTTCGTGAAGTTGTAGCATGAGCCTCACCATCATGTCGTTGTTCGGAAGTGAAGTTGCGTTGTCCGATAACCTTATCAAGATGTCCCGGTTGTCGAATCCAAGCACCAAATTCAGTGTAATGAATCAAATATATCTCTCGCCGGTTCGTGTCTTCTCTTCATCTGAATACACCAGCTCGTCTTCCTCCTCATTCAAGACAACGGCTCATCTTCGTGTATAGGCGAGACATCTTGCATTAGACTCGGCAAGATCGTAGATCGCTGTGAACCATATAATACCGGTGTCTCTGTGTGTACCGTGGTTGCGCATCGCCGCCTTTTCAATCACATACACAATCGATCATCCTTTTGTTCCACAATCAATCGGAACAAATCGGTGTCGCCAACGATACTTTTATTCTTCTTCCATCACTAGCGCTCGTCGATAGAAAAGCATATAATCCGATCCACCATTGTTGCCTACTTGCTCATGAATCTCTCTTAGCAAATTAGCACGTGAAATCGTTCTCTGACCATGTATACGAGAACCTCGTCGCGCTATATACTCGCTGCGTCCCAACTACCACCATGACGTATAATAAGACGTTGCAAGACATCTGTTGCAAAATAAGATATAAAGATAACAATCATATACATAGGATGCACGGATACATAGGATGCACGGCCATACACGGTCAGACACGGATGCACGGCCATGCACGGATGCACGCCACTTTATTAACATAAAATCAACACAAATGACATATGTGATGCATAATACTTCTACCGTGTACTCAAGAACGCATTTTGTTTTCTTCAAAACATGAAATTTATCATTCCAAAGAACATAAAAGTATTAAAAACATATTTACGCTGTAAATCATCAACTGTACAACCGTGTACTCAAGAACACGTAAAAGATTCTATCTCGATTTAATTTACCTTAATCCATTAGCAATGCTCGATTTCCACCGTTTGATTGAAAAAACGCAGTAACAACTTCTTCTATTAATTATTTTCGCCTCACTTCTCTCTTTGAAATTGTAATGTTACAAATGAATTCGTTTGTGATTTGAATTCAATATCACCGCTTTTCAAATTAATGTTTACCAACCTCTTTTACAATTAATGTTTACCAACTTTAATTTAATTCTATTCAATTTGTCGCGTAACTTATTTTCGAGAGAGAGAGAAGAGCATTCAATTCATTTTTATTCTTTTGGCGGGAGAGAGAGAGAGAGAGCAGAGAGTAGCATTCATTTTATTCGTTATTCTTTTGGCGGGAAGAGAGAGATATATATAGAGAGAGAGAGAGAGAGAGATATATAGAGAGAGAGAGTAGCATTCATTCTTATTCTTTCGCATGAAGAGAGAGACGAGATATAGAGGATAATTATTATTTTAAATGGTGGGTCCAGGGATAGTTATATCTTTTTAAGCCAAAATGGCTATAAAACTAATGTTTTTATGAAGGTGGATATAAAACTTATCCCACTATTTCTTTTGGTTATATATGAAGTTATCCCTAAAAATATCCTTATATAACAAAAATCATAGTCCTAATTCTCATCATCACATAAAATGATCAAACTTATTCAATCCATCTTTAAAGAATGTTTAACCAACAAAATAACAACTATATATAGATTGGTAGTGTTTTATCTTTTTTGTGATGACAAAGCATATTAATTTATGTGCACAATCTACAACTCGTGAGTTGTTCTTCATCTAAACTTATGTGATAATGTGGAAAACGACAAGAACGAAAAATAAAGACGTACACAACAGAATACTAAAATGCGCATAAGTGACATTTATGCATGATACTTATAGAAATTTACATAATATTATTTCAAAAATAAACTGGGATAGGAGATATCATGCACAACAAACAACTAACTCATGCATACATATCATTAAACAACCAACACATGCCTAAGTGTCAACAATATCATAGCATTTCATAGAACAACATATTTAATTTTTTTCCAAACAAATCCACTTGTGTTTAGTGTTTCAACAATACTTCAAACATTCTTTTAGAAAAGATTAATGGACAAAACCATCAAGACATCTGTGGAAATCAAAACACAATTTTTTTAATCGACCAAAATAAATGTGTTACCCTTTTTTGTATAATCAACATCATAGTTAAAAATCAAACCATTACAATTATAAATCACGTTTTCATTTGAAATTATCCAATAATATTTGAGCATAAATGTCAGCCACAAACATCTTCAAGTCATACTTATGATTCTTGAAGTCTACCTAGTACAACTAACATCATAGCTACCAACAATCTCCTTTAACATGTAAAAACTTTTTAGTTGAACCAATGTGACTTTTACTCAATAAAAATACCAGTATCAAATCAATATGTATATCATAATCTGTAGCAATCACATATTTGTGCATATCATAATCAACATTATGCGCGTACAATTGTGATATTATTCAGCTATCACGAACCAGTCATTTGGACAATATATGAGACGAGCACATCATTCATTTTTTTTAAATATAATAAATGAATATAAAAAATGTAATATCAAATAATAAGATACTTATCGATGTCATTGTATTGCTAATGAACAGAAACCGATTGAGTAGAATGCAAAAGAAGTATAATACAAATCATATGAATAAATATTGATACACAAATCTTTGTAACATAAAAATGCAAATCTAATCCCTTAATTATAGGGATCCATACGTTAAAACATAAGAGACATTTACTTAAATAGCCTCATTTTAATTCTGTAATTAGTATGGAATAATGCAGAAATTAATTATAGACCACAAGATTACATCAAATAAACGCTCATGATTAGTTCTCATTTCTCAAAATATTTATGGTTCTCATTTGATTTATCCCTATATATATATATATATATATATATATATATATATATATAAAATGAACAAATGAAGTGGTCGACCAACATATAAATGAGACCTCCCATGATCTCTCTTTCCTTATTTTATCTAATGGGATGAAGACACTTGTCTTCATTTTGTTGGTAAGTCAAATTTTTATTTAAATATAAAGATAAATTGTTATATTTTTTTACTTAATATATAAATAAATAAAAATGTACCAAATTAATGTTTTTCATTCTCTATAAATAGAGATTATGTTTGTTATATTTTTACACACCTATAACTTCCTTCATTATCTCTGTGTCATCTCTGTTTTTTTCTAGTGAGACAGTAATTGTTTTTATAATTTCTAAAATTCCGCTATAATAATATTTTTTATTGTAATTAATTATATAATAATTATTTAATAAAATAAAAAAATAATATAAATAATTGGGTAATATTTTCACAAATTATCAAAAATTAATGTAATTGGATTTAGAGAAAAAAAATTGAAAAGGAAATTTTTTTAGTTAAATATTAAAATATTAAATACTTGAATGGTTTTGGTTTTGGACTTTCTTGATGATAAACATATCCTGTAATCCGATACACAAGCAGAGCAGACCCACCAACACGAAACATGACCGTTACACTCCTCCGCAACGTTCCAAATTCCCCAGATTTTAAACTCTTCCTTTCCTGCCGACCGTTGGCCTCCCCTCACCGCACCTCTCATCACCGTCCCCATTTACATCACTCACGTAATCCACCACCACAACCAAAACAAAAATTACGATAACGTAATTCCCATTTCTTGGATTCAAGAATCCAAGAATTTTCTTGCTCAATCTCAATCGATCATGGCGGCCTTGGCACCGGGGATTCTGCTGAAGCTCCTGGACGGGATGAACACAGGGCTGAAACCTACCAGCGAGCACCGGAGCTCGCTCGTGCAGGTCACCGATATCGTCCCGGCCGATCTCGACCAGAAGAATCTGCTGCCGAAGCACGGCTTCTACATCAAGGTCTCCGACTCCTCGCACTCGATTTACGTCAGCCTCCCCTTCGAGCAAGACGACCTCGTGATGAGCAACAAGATGCAACTGGGGCAGTTCATCTACGTCGATCGCCTCGAGCCGGGATCGCCGGTTCCGTCGTTAAAGGCGCCAAGCCTCTCCCTGGGCGGCACCCCTTGATCGGGACGCCGGAGCCGCTGATGGGGCTGAGAGCCAAGGGCGAGAGGAGCGCCGCCGCCGCCAAATTCTCCGCCCCCAAAAGGGCGTCGTGGGATGCAGGCCCTAATAATGGGGGCGAATCGCCGAGAAGTTTGAAGCCGGTGCCGTTGGATTTCGATCAGTGTTATACGCCGGTGAAGGAGAGGGCGGCTAGCGCGGTGAAATTCTCTGCGAATTTCCCGATGTCGCCGGCGATTAGGGGGAGGGCGATGAGGGATGGGAGCGCCGTCAGGTCCTCGGCCAGCGGCGCTCTCCTCTCGAAGATGGTGGAGACCCCGATGATGCGGAAGAGCTGCGTCATCACTCCGTCCACGTCGAAATACTCTCGAAGCAAAAGTGTTTGTGACAGAGGGCAAAGGATTTCCAAGAGTCCCTTCAACATAGCTGTAGGTACATCTTTGCTCAAATTAGATTTTTGCCTGCTGAAGACGAAAGCTGATGTTGCTGATGGTAGTTGATTGTAATTTGTCATTTTACAGGAGAAAAAGAGTTCCACTCCACCTCCAACGTTGAGGAGTAATGCGATCGCCGCCGATTCGAAGCCGAAGACGAGCTCGCACTCTCAAATTTCATCCAATGATTCAAATTCCTTCACTACCTGGAAAGCTCAGCATTCTCGGAAAGGTAAAGAGTCATTTAAAAATGATAAAAAATTGTGTGCGCCCACTTTAATTAAATCCAAATAGAATAATTAGGGTTCATCTTCCCAATTTGAATATAATAATGTTCAATAAGAGCGTATTAATTATAATTAGAATAGTTTGTTACATGAAATTAGGAGGCCGTGCAGCAGCGAGAAACAGCGCAGAAGATCGCACTTCAAGCATTAAGAGACGCATCAGCAACAGAGAATCTCGTTCGCTCTGTCAAGTAAGCAATTCTCATGCAGAAACATCATTCTTTCATTGTTTTTCTTGCTGTCTAATTAAGCTTTGTTCTATCTAACCGTCATGATTCCATTGCTTAGGATATTTTCAAACTTGACAAAGAAAGCCAAGGTAGATTCCCCAGCAGCCTGTTTCGATCAATTCCTCGAGTTCCACACACAAATTCTGCAAGTAGTGGCAGAAATGACATCCATTCAAGCAGCAACAACTGCTACCGAAACATGCAAAAGATCAAGCGCAGAATCAAGAGAAGAATCATCCACAGTTTTGAATGAAATAGCCCCCAACTCCCTGGACAATCAACCAAGCTCAGACTCCGTTGCATCCATACGAAAGGCCACGCTTCACAAATCCGCCTCACCTTTTCCTGAACGAGGCGAGCAGAAATCGGTCTTAGGGAAGCATTTAAGATCATCAACCCTGAAGCAGAAGGAGAAGAAGGCCTCCGAAGCAGCAGCATGTCAGAACGACGAAAACAGGAAACCAGCATGTCAGAACGACGAAAACAGGAAACCAGCATCTTCATCTTGCAGCTTGTCGAGCTCCATCAGACTGGGAAAGCAGATTGAGACTGAAGGGGGCAACTGGTTCATGGAATTCTTGGAGAAAGCATTGGAGAGAGGAAGCAGAAAATCGAAAGGAACAACAGCAGAAACAGATGCTCAGAAAGTTCCTCAGTCTCTTATACTGAAAGTGATAAACTGGGTAGAAGTGGAACAAAGTGACCCAAACAAAAGGCCAGTGCACCCTAGGGCTTCAATCATAGCCAGAAAGCTCAGGATCAAGATGAAGAACCCCTGAGCTCTCAAGATTAATCGTGCCTCATTCGATTCATTACTTTGTGAAAATATTTGGCTCTACCTTTGTTATTTGTGTAATCAGATTATAGTATAAGATTAAATATCAATTTTCATTTTCCCCCTAAATAACACACATTCTCAGCAACCTCACTTTAGAAATTTCAAAGCAAAGGTAACAAAAACTGCACAAAATCTGAACTCGAAACAATCATGAAAATTACAAGAAATTTTAAGTATCAAACTTGTTAAAATCAATTCAACCCTCATTTGTCGGACTGTGGCCAAACACTGATCTTTTCCTTCTCGAATTTTAAATAAATGGCCGAAACAGCCGCCACGAAATAAATCTGAATGAAAACAATGGAAGGAGTGTGATAGTTAATCACCCCCTGACCCGTGGCCAGCTCCACCAGAAACAGAGACGTTAATCCGAGAATCGCAATCCTCCCATTGACCCGCTCCGGATACGGGCTGAACCCAAATTCCACATTCAACCCGTCTGATTTCGGTTCCTTCAGCGCCACGGACGGCAGGAACACGCTCGACCCGGAACTAGAAACCGACCCCGTTTTCTTCCCCTTCCGGCTCTTCCGCACCTCGGCCTTCTTGCCGGATCCGCTGCGGTACCGGAGGCGTACTTGCGAGAGGCGGTTCTCGAAGCTGTCCTCCTGGTCAGATGCAGCCGGGGCGGGCTCGGAGGAGGAGGAGTCTTCCGGGGCGGCGCGGCGCGGCGCGCGTGAAGTTTGAGTGCGTGGTGCGGCCGTGATGAAGAAGGGAATGTTGGGTTCGGTTTGAGGAATTGGAGAGTTGAAGGTGGTAGAGTCGCCATCGTTGGTTGCTGTCGTAGTTGATTTCTTCAATTCTTCTGCTTCTGGCCCTTTTCTTTTTCTTCGATTGATTTGTTTTTTTCCTTTTTCTGTTTGGGTTTGTTTTTCTGAGGTTGAAGGGATACGAACGTTTGAGGTAATCTTGATCGCCTCAGTTGTTCCTGAAGATTAAAAATGGGTTCCTTGAATTTTTTTTCCCAAACAATTGAGTTGTCTAGCTTGGGCGTAGGAATGTGAATGATGAGTTTTCGAAATCGTTTAAAACTCATTAAATTTTAAAATAGTGATTTTGGTTCTGGATTCGATTTCAGAACGCTTTAAATCCGAATCGTTTAGATTCATATTATGATTCCAGAATCATAATTAATACTTAATTATTGATTCTGATCTGAATAAAACTCGTCTATTGACAAACCTCAGTTTAAATAGATTTGTCAATGAGCTAGTTTTATCCATATCGATTCTAAATCACTCATAACCCATTAAATTATAAAGCAACAGTTTCGATTTCAATTCTTGTTCGGTTCTGATCCGGTTCTAATTCTAGATCCACTTAGATCCGGACCGCTTAAGATCCATAGTTGATGATTCAAGTTCGATACGGATCCAATATCTAATGGATCGATTTCAGAATCAGAACCATAATCATTATTTATTTATTGATTTTAATTCGGATAAAATTCATCAATTGATATCCCTAACTGAGGGTATGAAAGATTCATGGTTGTTATTATATGGCTTCTATTTTAATATTTGTTTTGAAAGATTTAGTTATCGCGAACTCTATATAAAATATTTTTAAGTATTCTTAAGTTACCAGAATTTACTTTTAAATTAGTCATTGAATATGTGATATACAATTCACCTAGTTCTTTTAAGGGAGCAAATTTAGATATTCATTTTTGTCAAAGTAAATATAATCTATAATGAATTCTAAAATTTATTATAGTTTATGTCTATTTTATTAATTTAATATTCCCTATGTCCCCTAATTTTATTCATAGTTTTTATTTTTTGGACATCTCATAATTTATTTCTTATCTATTTATGGTAACTATTTTACTAATTTTACCATTAATAATATTTTTTATTTATATCTTTTACCATTCATGATTCATCACTATTTCTCTTTTTTACTCATAACAACTTATTTATTTACACATTTTTACCATTTATGGCTCACCATTATCTAATTTAATATTACATTATTATGAGACTCTTACTCCACTCATAATACATTCAAATTTTTTTATTAAAACCCTTATCGAAAATTCCTATGACTATATTTGGGGACGGAGGGAGTATATTTTTGAGTGAAATGTGATATAATTTCGACATCATTGTGTGTTTTTTTTAGTTAAAATCAAAGCATTTTGAAGTTTGAAATGGAATATGAAGTCTCCAGTCGATCGGAGATATTGTAATGGTCGATTGGAGACTTCAAAAATATTAGAATTATAGAAAAATACTTGAGATTCCAGTGAAAAACTTTGTTTTCTTTCTTGAAAAACCTTGTTTTCGATCGTGAAATTGTTGTCTCCGATCATAAAAATAATTATCTTCAGTCGACTTAAGACAACAATTTTACGACTGGAGACAAAGTATTCATGACCGAAAACAAGGTTTCCACTGAAATCTCAAGTTTTTTCAATAATTCTAATATTTTTTTTATTTTTTTTTTGGTAATTTAATACAAAAATTTTAAAGGTTGCGTCACGGTGGACTCGAACCCGAGACCTTTGGCCTCGGGCATTAACCACTCTACCACTAGGCCACACACACACACACATAATTCTAATATTTTTGAAGTCTCATGTCGATCATTACACTGTCTCTGATCGACTATTACATTGTCTCCGATTGATCGAAGAGATTCTTCAACCTTTTGATTTAAAATACATTAAAATAATAAAATAGATATAAAATGTAGTAAATTTTTAAAAGAATATAGAGGATAAACACTTTAAAAAATGTATATTTCTATATAATTCCTCTTTTTTTTTAATAGTTAATTGTCGAATTTAATCTTTCTCTTTTCACAATCGTAACACCCCAATTGTTTTGTTGAGTGGTTTCCCCCAATTAATTAGGGCAAAATCAAAATTTGATAAATATTCAGTAATTTGTAAATTTTTTTATTTTGATTTGCCAAGGTGTTAAAATAATACTATCAATTTAGAGGATGGTTCATTAAGTTTATTTTAGAAAGCTTATAAGCTCTTGTAGTTTATAAGATGTTTCAAGAATTTATAAGTTACAATGTCTTGAAAGTTTTATAAGTTATTAAAGCGTTTGAATAATTGAGTTTATAAGCTAGAGAAATAATTGTGTGTTATAGAGAACAAAATTAATAAAATGTGAAATTGATAAGATATATATAGGAAATAACGAATCGTATTAATGTTATTTTGGTAAATTTATATTGTTGTTTGATCATGAAAAAATAAGTTGATATTGACAAACTTATTTTTAGGAAGTTTATAAACTGTTAGAACTTATTTTCACTGCGTATAAACTGTTTAAGAGTTTATTCCAAACATTATTTATGAGCTTATAAGATTCTAAACAACTTATAATCTATTTTGAATAGTTTATAAGTTCAGATAAATATCCATTCATTAATATTGTTTTACTTTAGACTTGTATAGTGTATAGATTTTTTAAGAAAAAAATAACTTATATTTATTAATTTTGTAGATTATTCTGGCATTTGTATATTTTAGTGTGTGTATATATATAATATTATATAAAAATTATATATTTACGAATCATCCAATTGAATCAGTGACCCAATTACTTTATTAAGTGACTAATTTGATGATCGGTCTGGATTAAAAAACATTGGAATTCATACTCTATGAAATCCAAAATAAATTAGGAATGATAATCATCAAATATGTTTGCTAGTTTTACAGTGTTGAGATTTGACGACTGACGTAGTCACTAGTCACTACCTATCTTTTCAACTAACTACTTCCCTTCCTGAACAAGTGTCTTCAATAGTCTAAAATATACTACCTCCGTATCTCCAATCAATTCACTTTTTTGCACAAATATTAAAAAAAATGGGTTAAGGGTTTAATTGTGTTGGTCACAAGATTTAATGTTAATAAAGTAGGAGAGAAATAGAATCCGGAGAGAGAAAGAGGGAGAGGCATGATTGGAGAGAGAGAGAGTAGATTAAGATTTAATTTTCATTTTTGGCGTGTGTAAAATAACCCAATTTGCAATTGATTTTAGTTGATTTTATTTTTCTCATTTTACCCCTAATCATTGCAGGGACTAGGGATCTACTATTCATTGAGTATAGTAAAATAATTAGAAGAGTATGTAAAATAATTAGTCTTTTTTTTCTGATGAAACATGAAAGTTATAATACTATTGAGAATTTGATAAATTTAATAGTTGACATCATATTGGTATATAATTATATAATATAACATTTTTTAAAAATAATATTTTTTGTTTCTCCAAAATAAAACATTTATTCCAGAACAGAGTATGTCTTATTTTGCATGTCAAGAAAATATAACATGCCAAACAATTGTAGTGGCCAATGACAACTATTTTTCTCTTATCTTTGTTAACCAGTGTATATAGCCCATCAATTTTCGACTTAAAATAATGTAAGATTGTAACTTATAAGTAAAACTTTTAAAAATAACTTAATATTTACCTTAAGTTTAGTTACTTTTAATTGTTGATCATGGTGTAATTAGGATGTTATGGTTAAGCTACCTAGACTTCTTTAAAAAGTATACAATCATATCCATTCCAAACCCTAAGACAAAAATTTGGGTGAACTCCGCCTCATCGTGAGTTCACCCTTGTTTTTTGTTAAAATAATTATATATTAATTATGGTAAATAAGGATAATTAAATCTTATTAATTTATAATTAAATTTATTAATTTTTAATTCAAAATTAGAATTTATTAATTCATAATTATGGTTTATTAATTCATAATTAGGATTTATTAATTCATAATTAGATTTTATTAATTCAAAGTTAGGGTTTATTAATTCACAATTAAGGTTTATTATTCAAAATTAGGGTTTATTATTCAAAATTAGGGTTTATTATTTTCAATTAGGGTTTATTAATTCAAAATTATGGTTTATTAATTCCAAATAGGGTTTATTAATACACAATTAGAGTTTATTAATTCAAAATTAGAGTGTATTATTCAAAATTAGAGTTTATTAATTTACGATTAGGGTTTATTAATTAAAAATTAAGACATATTAATTCAAAATTATTATTTATTAATTTAAAATTAACATTTATTAAACTAATTAATTTTAATTAGAATTAATTAATTATAATTTAATTTAATTTAATTAATTGATTAGGATTAATTAAAATTAATTAATTAGAATTTAATTTAATTAATTAATTGATTAGGATTAATTAAAATTAATTAATTAGGGGTGGCCTCACTGTGCGCGCCGCACGCACAGGAGACCACCCCAAACCCTAATTACCCAAACAACTTAAATTTATATATAATTTGTTAAAATAATTGATTATTCATCTCAATAATACAAAGTAAACATTGATAGTTAATTAACCAAGTATTAAAAGTGGACCAATTTTCACGTAACATTAATGTAAATGAATGGTTGAACCCATTTAAGATTTATATACCTATACATGTATCAAATCCAATTTAAATTTGTAAATATAAATTATTAACAATTGATCTGTCTCAATAATGAGCAAAATATTACAGAGTAAACATAAAATGAATAATATAGTTAATGAAAGATAAGAACAAAAATGTAAGAAATCTCAGTAGACATATCTTTTGATCAATGTTCTAATCCAATTAGGATTTGTACCCAAATATGATTAAAAGTTATTTTACTATCTATTTTTAGTTTATTCTCTTATAGTAATATCCGTTAATACCCAAATTCATCTATGATATAAGTAACAAAATATTAAAAATGGAGAAAAATTTGTAAGCATATCGATCAATTTTCGAACTTGTTTATAATTTATATACTCGTACTTATCGTCAATCTGATTTAAAAGTAATTTTACTATTAGTTCTCGTCTCAGTCTTATATAATAATACATGCTAATTACTTAAAATTCATATAAATCTATGAAATATCTAAATAATCAAATATAAAATATACAATAATTGGTTATTTGTCTCACTAAAAGTTTGAGACTATAGTTTAAAAAAATTATGCAAATTGTATCATTTTATTTAAGTTTGAATTATAGTTTCGTGAAAAATCAATGTGGATTCTTGATGCTTTTGTATATTCTTATTATATTTTATACATGAATATATATTGTATAAGTTATATCACAAAAGTTAGTTTATGTAGTAAGATATATATATATATATATATATATATATATATATATATATATATATATATATATATATATATATATTGATCCAAATGAGAACTCATCTTTTTTGAGAACTATGCACATACATATAAAGTTGATGAATAAAACCTATAAAGTTGTGCACAACGAAAACATTCTAAAATTGATGCACAACAAAATAATTTTAGAAAGTTTTCGTTATGCATGAATTTATACCGTTTTGTGCATCATCTTCAACGTCTTAGGATTAGAAAAATTAGGATTAATAGGAGACGACATTACAAAGGCAAAAGTAAATTATGTTTGTAAAATAAAAATAAAATTACCTGAAATTACAATTAGAACAAAAAATGGAAAGTATAGTGTAGAAGATGTAGAAGAATTTAAAAACAAATTAATGAAATGCTAAAACAAGAGTTAATTAGACATTCAGAAAGTCCTCATAGATCTACAGCTTTTATAGTAAGAAATCATTCAGAAATAAAAAGAGGAAAACCTAGAATAGTATACAATTATAAAAGATTAAATGACAATTGTGAAGATGATGGTTATAATATACCAAATAAAGAAACTTTGATAGCATTTATACAAAATAAAAAGATATTTAGTAAATTTGATTTAAAAAACAGGGATGGAGCCTTCGTTTCCAGACAATATGTTCTGCGGAATTGAAGGATTTTTTTTTTTGGAATGAGATATATTATGTAGCTCTAAGGATTGGTATAGAATTTATGATTGGTAAAAGAGTAAGAAAGCTGAAAACTTAACAATACATGTTTTTGTTTTCAGAAAGCTCAAAGGTTTATTGCTTATCGGATTGATTTTTACAATGGAAGGATTGTCTATTTATAAACAAAAGATATCTACATCTAATGGTGCTACTACTATTCACAAGCATTATTAAAAGCATTTGCATTATTGAAAGCATTATTGATAAGATAGAATAGGTAGATAGGTGTTACGTCTTGTTTTAGGTGGATAGGTGTGAATAGTAGTAGCACCATTAGATGTAGATATCTTTTGTCTATAAATAGGCAATCCTTCTATTGTAAAAATCAATCCGAGAAGCAATAAACCTATGAGCTTTCTGAAAACAAAACACATGTGTTGTTAAGTTTTCAGCTTTCTTACTCTTTTACCAATCATAAATTCTATACCAATCCTTAGAGCTACATAATATATCTCATTCCATAAAAAAAAAAAAAAAAAAAAATCCTTCAATTCCGCTGAACATATTGTCTGAAAACGAAGGCTCCGTCCCTGTTTCTTCATCATAAAAGTTATGTGTGAGCTCTATCTGGTATATATTTTCTATTTCCTTTCTTTTTGTGGTTTAATGTGTAACCCGAAAAAACACACCCTACCCCATTTATGGTATCAGAGCTACAAAAACTTCTGAGGCCTAAAAGACTAGGATAGACTTAACGTATTAGGCAACATTATGTTGTAAGTCCTCTTTGTTGTTAAGAACCCGCCTAGGTATAGGAATAAGATGTTTTTTAGTAATGATATTATATTGGTGCGTAGAGTTGATTTTTGAGAAACTCTTAAACCATATTTATGTATATTATGTTGTTTTTAATAAAAATGGGATATGTTTAATCATAAGAATAAGGATGGTATTTGAATTTATGATAAGTATTAGAGTAAGAAATTTTTAATCATTGATCAAAACTCGTTTGTTCAATTTGATTTTTCAGATCTTGAGAATCTTATAGATAAGCATAAAATATCTTGCGATAATTATAATTTTATTTGTCAATTTGATCGAAAATTTAAACATATATTACATTCGAAAAATAGTCATTTAAATCGTATTATAGATTTAATTATAAATTTAAGTCGTAATTTTGAAAAGAATAAAATGATAGTAATAATCTACTTAAATAAATAATACAAAGTAATCAAGAAAAGAATAAATTAATTAAACAGGTAAGTGAAAACTTTGATTATATTAAAGAACAAAATAATCAAATAATCTCAGAAATTAAACAATTAAATAAAAATTTATCTAGTAAATCTGATATTAATCAGTTAAGTTACTTAATAGAAAATTTAAAACCAAAGAAAGTTGAATTATAAACTAAAAAACTATTAGGATAAATTGAATTACAAATCAGTGAAACTGTTAATAGATTAGAAACAAAAATAAATAATAGATCAATAGATCAAGATATAGATAATATTACACAAGCCATAAATAATTTAAGCTTAGGTTCACAAGAAAGACCTAGAAAATAACTCCTACAATATATAATTATTGGAAACCTAAAAATGAGTAATTTTAGACCATTTTCGGACATTCACAAACTATACAAAGAAGGAAGAAATTCTACAAGTAATATAAATGAAATTATTACTTGTATACATTTTACATATAATTTTAAGTTATATAAGAGGATCTCGAAGCAATAGTTCTCAACAAACTATACAATTAGAAGAAGAAATAGATGTTGATAGAAATTTAGAAATTTACAATAATCAGAGTTTTGAAATTTTACAACCAAGGGTTTTATATCAAGCGGGAATAATAAATATAAACACAAGTTTTATTAGAGGAAGTAGAGAAGTAAGTACTAGAGTGGTTGATGGTACAACATAATTTATTGATTTATTATCACCAGAAACTATAAAGAAATTAATTAAAAGTAATAAACTATTTTCAAACATAGGATTAATAATAATAGGAATAAAAGCATTTGGAAGATAAGAGGTAGGAACAAAAGCTTTAGTGTTAATTACCGATCAATCATGGCAACAAGATGTTAAAAGAGCTATTATATCAGGAATGGAAGTAGATTTAAACAAAAATTCAGCATTATTTTATTGTGCTCCTAATATTTTAAAGGATACTAGAGATATAAGTAAAATAAAAATTACAATACAAACTAAAGGATATACAAATTATGAAGGAAATAATTTAGTAATAAGCATTGGAGTATTAGGAAAAATGAGTACATCTTCAAGTATGAAATATAAAGTTAATCTTGAAAGAATGATAAAAGTTATTGCTTCAAAAGGAATTAAAATGATAGAACCACAAAAAATTGATCCTACAGAATTAGCAGGATTAGAATGGAATTTAGAAGATTTAAAAAAGAAATCTAATGAAGTATTAGTTCCACAAAAAAATATTATTTATGATAATAATGGACAAGTCAATTTAAGATTTACAAATTTTATAAAAAGAAATAATAAAAATGAGGAAAGTGAAGATGATGATGATATGGAAGTAAACTATAGCTTAATAAATGAATATTATGATACAGAACCAATTTATGATACAGATTCTGAAGAAATAGACATATTAGAATTAACTGAAACAGAAATGATAGGATATTGTCAATTTAATAACGAAGATTATATATAGGGGATGGATCAAATGAGAACCCAAATATATTTGAGAAATGAGAACCATTAATAACTGTAGATTTCGATGCATCTTATGATCTGTATTAATTCATTATTATACGTTTTTTGTATTTTTTTTATACTCAAAAAGGTCATTAATGTAATATACACATTTCTGTTATTTATGGTATCCCTACAAATATGGAATTTATGTATTTATTTTCGGTATGTATATATTTCTCCATATCCGTTCTATGATCTGTTTTTTGATAACTGATTCTTTATTTGATTATCATTTCTATCCAATAATTATTGATTACGTTTTTTTATGTTTATTTGTTTGTTGCCATGGAGTTTGCAGGTATGTGTATAACTCTGTTATAATATCATCACGGATTTCAATAAGGATATGTGTACTATTATGCATGTTATGCATGATATGCGTACTATTGTTTTTGTTCGCACATAGCGGGTTTTTTTTTCCACATATATTATATTAACAATGGAATCCACATGTACGCATATGTTTTTTTGTTGTATTATTTTGATTCTCACGACATTCATTTGTTATTGTTAAAGGTTGTGTTCAAATTTGAATTTGGTTAATTTACTTTACAGCGTCAACATCAACATGATTTTTTTTATCAATTTTGGAATAATATGTGAATAAAATAGTAATATGATATGCATAAATACGTTAATAAATTATTTTATTATTTATGCATATAAGTTTAATTTTTATGCACAACTATATTACAGAGGGGCATGTATATAATGAAGATTCTGACCGTGTGAATATCCAAGAATTGATTTTTCCTTTCTGTGATGAAGTACTGAAGCCCAAATCATACATGTCGTTTGATTGAAGTAATGTGAATGTCAGTTTGCAAATATTAAATATTGTCATATACAACTTCTACAGCAAATATTGGAAGGCGTGCTGTGAATGTCAGTTTGCAAATATTAAATAATACAAATATACAACCAACAATACACGTCTCGTCTTCCAAATACAAAATATAACTTACAAAAAACAAAATTACAGAAACTTCTTGTTGCGCTGCTGTTCTGCTTTGTTTACTTTCGATATGGTGCCGCCGTCGGAGAAGGAGGGAGATGGAAGGACAGAGCATGAGAGGAAGATGGAGGTCCACCTCTTCTGACCGCCTCCACCGCCTCGGAGCTCCAGAGGCGTACTTCTCAACACTCCCATGTGAGGCGCCGCCTCGAAGGCGCTTTGTCGGCGCCTCGCACTGAGGCACGCCTCACCATCGCCTTTTTAAACCATGCCAAATTATACATAATTTATGCAATCCAATAAACAATATTATTACTCCGTTATTCATGACTATTTTGACATTATTCATATTACATAAAATTATTCTTTATCACATATCTATAGTGTTATGCAAACCAATATAAACAACTACATGTACATATTCACATCTCTGTATAGAATTATGCATGTCAATTATGATTACGCTAATGTATGCACAATTCTATAGATAGTTATGAATATGTCATTCATAAACATATGTTACTTATTCATAAGATGTAATAATTATTTTCCATATCTTTTATCCACTAAAAACAAGGCACACTAACATAATAATCAGTATCAGTTGGTTATTCATAAACATATGTTAATTATTCATACATATATTAACCATTTTCCATATCCGTTATTCACTTAAAAATAAAATCCAAGAAAGACGAATATTGTACATAATGCAGAATTCACAGGGGTAATCCATGTGAGGATCGTATCAGCAAATAAAATATAATCCAATTATTTTTCATAACACAAGCAGATAATTGCTTATTTTCAGAGTTTGCAACCACACACCTGATTTCCCCAGTAAAAGCACCACCTTTTCCAATCCAACAATTCTGGGTTGCTATGTTTATTCGATCAGTTAATTAGGATCGTGAAAGATAGAATACATCGGTAAATACGGGTGGTGTAAATATGTGTTGTATAGATATGCACACGAAATTACCAAAATACCCCAAAACGTGTGTTAAACCATAAATCCTGCGCTTTTTACTAAATGTGATTGATTTTCAATTATATATGATTATCTTATATTAACCGTAAGATTTATGAATTTGAATGTTATAGATTAGTTCTTAGTTCTCTACATAGGGATGGTTCTCTATAACCATCCCTATATATATATATATATATATATATATATATATAGGGGAGGTTAACGTGAGAACCATTTTATTGTGAGAACGTGAGAACAAAAAATGATGAATTCACGGTGAAAGTTGATGAATCCACCGAGAAAGTTATCTTGAATCCAAAAAATAGAATTTTCGCCTCATGGATTCGAACCCGGTGAAAAATTCTGAATTTTTGAATTTATTAACTTTCTCAACGGATTCATCAACTTTCATAACGAATTCCTTTGGTTCTTAGTTTTTATGATAAGAATGGTTCTCATTTGAACCAAACTCTCTCTCTCTCTATATATATATGTATGTATATATATATATATGATAATACATGTGTTGTCTCCATAATCTTTAAAATGTTATTCTATTATTTGTAGTGAGTATTAATAATTTGCACTTAAAATTATCTATTAGACAAAGATTTAGGCATGGACGTTTTCCACCTAGTTCACCGACCTCACGAGTTTGATTAACTTATAACTAAAGTTTAATAATTCATAGTAAATATAGTTTAGTAATTAAAATTTAGTGTGCTGTATCTAGTGCTTTTGATTGATCATGATATTTAAATTTTTTATATTTCAAATATTTTTCTCCCGATTCTTCCTCCCATATGGAATAAAGTTGCAAAGCTGAAATTCTTTTAGGTAAAAGTAACAAAGCAATGGCTTTGAGCATCTCCAAGGGAGACAGCAAAACAGTGGTGGCCGCTTAAATGACGGCGCAATCTTCTCCAACGGACCGCTTCATGCCATGCTTGAAGCATGGAAGTGAACAGTATCCCGTTACAAGAAGCGGAAACTGTTCACCTCTACTTTTTTTTTTGTTTGCTTTTTTTGTGATTTTTTGTTTCACTTTTATTTTATTTTTATAAATGGCAAGAAGAATGATGAGAAGAAGAAATAGAGAAGTGAAGAAGAAGAAGGAGATGAAAAGTGAAGAAGAAGGAGAAAAAGAAGACACAAACATGCAAATGAAGAATAAATAGAGAAGTGAAGAAGAAGGAGGTGGAAAGTGTAGAAGAAGCGGCGCAGATAGAGAAGAAAATTAGGGATTCTTACTTTCCCTTCATATTATTTTCTATATATTTGTTTTTTTAATATTCTATTTTTTTTGGTTCATACGACTAAATTAAAATTAATAGTTTAATTTGGGTCATTAATTTAGACTATTAATTTAGTTTAATTTATTCCAGGCCTTTTTAATTTAGTCGTATAGAATTACAATAGCATTAAAATCTAATTTTATGTTTACAACAATAATTTTGAAATATTTAAATTATATTTTTGTTATAATAATTCAATATAAATATATATGATATAAAATAATGACATCAATAAATTAATCTAATATTAAAAAGTATAAAAAAAGAAAATTTTATTATATATAGTTAAATATAAAATTGATTGTTGGAGATGAATATAAGATTACTCTATATTTTATTCTACAATAATGTAGAATTAATACTACAATAAAATTAATCCTTTGAGATGTTCTTAATCTGCAATTAAGAAAAGAAAAACACGTAAAAGTGAATGCGAATCATTTTTCACTGCCGGATAGCGACATTTAAATTGGATTAAATTAATTATTTGTTTTAATCCACGAAATGTCCAGAAAATTGTTGATTATTGTATTTCTTTGATAATTACAAAATGTAAAGATGAGGATGTTTGATTTGGAATATACAAATATCATTTTATCTATATTTTTAATGAATGAAATTGTATTAAAAATCGATGTTGGATTCAAGTATCATTTTATTTAGATTGTTAATTACTAAAAGCTTATCGAAATTAATATGTGATAGAAAGCATAAAATAAGGATTTTAGAAAACAATATCTTTTTAGATATTATGTAAAAATCCTCATAACTAGTGTGATTTACCCTCTCTATATTCTCATGGAGCTGGTGTATTGGGGATCTCGGGGAAGAGCTTTCAAAAGACAAGATTTTAGAAAAACAAGAATCGAAATTCATAAATTTCACCAAAATAGAGAATTAATGTGATGCATTTCTTTTATATAGGAAAATATTTTTTAACATGAATAAATACTTTGACATAAATATGTTTACAATCTCTTAAATATGTACAATCATGCATCGATATTTAGTAATTTTTAAACAGAAAAAACACCAAAATTTATTCATAATGTTTGGATTCCAAATTCCTCAATCACATAGGAAAATTCGACGCTCTATATATTTCATGGGTTTAATTTTTAGTAACATTAGCAAAATTATGAACGACATTATTTACCGATCATTAGATATCATAAACTGGTTAGATTTTTTCAGACAATGTTTAAAATATTTTCTGTAAGTTCGACGATTGAATACAATTTTTGAACTTTATAATATTTTACAATTTCATATTTATAAAATTTTGTGATTTATGAATCTATTTTATTTATTTATTTAAATAACTAAATTATATAAGAAAAATACACAATTTTAGCTAATAAATTGACTTTGTAACAAATTTTAGTATAATAAATCAATAATACCTCATCCAAGCATAATAAATTGATTTTGTGATAATTTTAGCCTATAAGTAATTTTTCAACATCGAAAAATACAATTGACACCGAAGCATATAGCTCGTAAGTTATTTCTAACGGTAGTTCTGACTTTGGTTTTGTATATATCATTATTAAGTACTGATTGTGTTTCGGAAATCATCTGTGGGCTAAAATTATAACAAAACAATTTACTAAATTTAATTATAATATTATTAATTTATTATGTTAAAATTATTATAAAATCAATTTATTAAATTAAATTTATGTATTTTTATTATTATAATATAATTGAAGTTCTAATAGGAAACAACTTCTTTCAAAAAAAAGAAAAGAAAAGGAAATAACAAAAACCGGCCCCATACAGGATTTAAAGCCCCGATATTGGAAAACTAGCCGCCATCTACTCTCTTCCCCAATTTCTCATTGATTTCATGTTTTTTCCCCAATTTCTTTCACTAACAGCCAGCCATCATCTTTTTTTTTTCTTCATCTTTTCCCGGATTTGTTTCGCTAAGCCCTATTTCAAATCTCTTCCCCGAATATCTTTCCCTATTTCTCTCCGAGTTCACTAAGCCCTAATGGATCTCCTGCAATCCTACAAGGATTCCGATATGGGAGACAACATTTCATCGCCTCACCCGCTGGCATCTGAACCCTACCCATCACCCGATTCATCGCCGGTCCGAGCCCTTCCAGCCAAATCCGCCGCCCCTAAAGTTGACGACACTATGCTATCTCTTACCGTGGCCGGAAAGGTCCATTTTCAGGCGCAGAAGCCAATCGACCCGACCCAGCATCTCGTCTCCTTCAACCCCACCTACGACCAGTTGTGGGCCCCAATCGTCGGCCCCTCTCATCCCTACGCCAAGGATGGCCTAGCGCAGGGCCTCCGCAATCACAAGCTAGGGTTTGTGGAGAATGCGAATATTGAGCCCTTTGTGTTTGATGAGCAGTACAACACTTTTTACAAGTTCGGCTACGCCGCGGATCCGTCGGAGAACAATTACGTGGGTGATGTGGAAGGGTTTAAGACCAAAGACGGGATTTCGGTGTATAACATACCGCAGCACGAGCAGAAAAAGAGGAAATTGGAGAAGAAGAAGGAGATGTTGAAGGAGAATGAGGAAGGTGGTGATGTGGATTCGACGGAGCTGGATAATCCATCAACGGATACCTGGTTGATGAGGAATAGGAAGAGTCCGTGGGCAGGGAAGAAGGATTGGATGCAGGGGGAGTTGACGGAGGAGCAGAAGAAGTATGCTGAAGAGCACGCAAAGAAGAAGGGAGAGAAGGAAGGAGGTGAGAGGGAGAAAGGAGAAGCACACGCTGACAAGACCACGTTCCACGGGAAAGAGGACAAGGATTATCAAGGGCGGTCATGGATTGCACCGCCTAAGGACGCCAAGGCCAGCAATGATCATTGTTATATACCGAAGAGATTGGTGCATACTTGGAGTGGGCACACAAAGGGGGTTTCAGCTATTAGGTTCTTCCCCAATCATGGTCATTTGATATTGTCTGCTGGGATGGACACAAAGGTTAAGATTTGGGATGTCTTCAATTCGGGGAAATGTATGAGAACCTACATGGGGCATGCCAAGGCTGTGCGAGATATATGGTTTAGTAACGATGGATCCAAGTTTTTGAGTGCTGGTTATGATAAGAATATCAAGTATTGGGATACTGAGACGGGGCAAGTCATATCGACTTTTTCAACTGGCAAGATTCCTTATGTAGTGAGGCTTAACCCGGATGAGGATAAGCAGAATGTGTTGCTGGCAGGAATGAGTGATAAGAAGATTGTTCAGTGGGATATAAACACAGGGCAGATCACACAGGAGTATGATCAGCATTTAGGGGCAGTGAATACAATTACTTTTGTGGATAATAATAGGAGGTTTGTCACTTCAAGCGATGATAAATCCCTGCGTGTATGGGAGTTTGGGATTCCGGTGGTGATCAAGTATATTAGCGAACCCCATATGCATTCAATGCCCTCGATTTCTTTGCATCCGAATTCAAATTGGCTGGCCTGCCAGAGTTTGGATAATCAGATACTTATTTACAGTACGAGGGAGAGATTCCAGCTCAATAAGAAGAAGAGATTTGCTGGGCACATTGTGGCTGGGTATGCTTGCCAGGTGAACTTCTCGCCTGATGGACGGTTTGTCATGTCTGGAGACGGTGAGGGACGGTGCTGGTTTTGGGATTGGAAGAGTTGCAAAGTATTTAGAACTCTCAAGTGCCACGACGGAGTTTGTATTGGTGCTGCATGGCATCCGCTGGAACAAAGTAAAGTTGCTACCTGTGGCTGGGATGGCTTGATCAAATACTGGTATGAATTCTCATTTCTAGTTCAACATGTTATTTATTTCTTTAATATGTGTTTGTCAAACTAAAATAAAGTTCTAAATCACAGCTATTAAAAAGAGTCTATTAGCTTTGTAGCAACAATGGATGTGTTGCACTAAGGGAGATCCCCAGTATAATTTAGTTTTACACAAAATTTTCAGCATGATGACATGCCCCCGCACTCCCATTAGTAAAGTACTTCTCTGATTGGTCTGGTCATCTTATTTGTTTGCTAACTTGTATAAGAGTAGTGAACCCTTGGAGCTGCAAAGTGCTCGAGGTTCACAATTCCGCCCATCCAATTGTGTATTATCCTTCTATCCAAGAGTATAATCGAACTAGCTAAAATTCTCCTAGTTTAGAAATACTTTACTTCTTCAGTCCAGTATGTAATCAATTATTAGTTGTGTTAAGCCGCAGCTATATCCAACTTGGAATAATACACTAAATATTCTATTACTTAAAGGACATCCCTGCTCTAATTCATAAACATGATTTGCAACTTATTCTCAATCTGATTGAGATTTATTTTTGAGCAATCTGCTTGTCTTGTTGTAGTTTGATTTATCCACTTGCCTTAAAATCTGCTATAACTTCAAAAAATATTAGGTATCTGTTATTAACTTATTACTAGTGAAGGATGAAAGTGCTTCATTTAAGAAGCACCCTTAAGTTATGTACAACATCTTTGGAAATATTTACAGGTCTCTGCAGGCCATTTTTATATAATGAACCAAACTGTATGAGAGTGTCTATTGGCTGGTCAACCTATTCATTTCTTCTTAGGAAGCTTCAAACTGATTGTAAACTCCTATAAGTATTGGGGCGAGGGGGCTGGTAAGGTTAAGCAGGTTTTTGGTGGTGGATCTAGAAATTAACAAGAAGGTTTAGGAACGGATTATGCTAATATTGTACATTGGAGCCGGTTAATGTTTTTAAAATTACAACATAATAAGATTTTTAGCGGTTACATTGGCAGCTGAGTGCAGGTCTGCCCTGAATCTGCCTATGCAACAGGGCACATGCTGTGTAACACCTGAAGGCTGGAATTATGTCGGAGTTGTATTCTCTTAAATTTACCTGTCTCCAACCTTGGATATAGCCTTGTTTATGCTTGTTTCTGTGAGCTATTTGAATATGTGATGTCTTGCTTGTCTACCTCAGTTTCAACTGTATAGATGACTGCACTGTGCTTTGGTCTTCAAATACCATCCCAGACTTTCCTCTTTACATGCCCAGCTTTCTTCCTAATACATGCCCAGCTTTCTTCCTAGTTGAAACCACATTTATGTCAGCTTCTATGGTCTGATATGAATATCTTGTAAATGGTTACTATGATATACACCTTCCATATCACATTCTTCTATTCTGTGTAAAAATTGAGTCGATGATTTGCCAGTTACAGTTTTAGCCTGTAAAGGACTATACATTCTCTTTCTGGGATTGCTGGTATGCTAGATTATAAGTGGTCTCTTGCTTGGGAACAAAGTAGTGCGATAAATTTGATAAACACACCTGTCCATGGCACAGTTGTTAGGAATTGTTAGCTCTTTTATCGATGTATCTTTTCTGAAGAATCTAGCATAAACCAACATGTTTTCTTCAAATGCCAAAGTAATTCTGACTTGATAGTTATTTTTCTCAGGGATTAAGTTGCAAGTGAGAGATTCGGTTGGTTGATCATTGTATTCCCGGAAGCAGATGATGGGAGGGCTACAAAGACAAGTCCCAGTTCCAGAAGGGAGTTTCTTGTCGAGGTTGAGAAGAAGTCGAGGCGGAAGCCAAATGCAGTGTGTTGTACACTTGTACTACTACTCAATGGACCCTCGTACAAGAGAAACACTCGTGTAACGTTATTTATGTCTTTCCAAGTTGTCCAAATAGTGATATTTTAATTTTAAAGCATTAACAATAAAATTAGCTATTGCTTAAACTTATACAGTTATACTTTATCACATGCAACACTCTATTTTATTTTGTAAATTGTTATTATTATTTTATAAATTTATAATAGATATATATAATATTTTATACCCTTTTTAGTAATTCTTACTTTTAGTTTTTATGTACATCAAATTTTATTTTAATATACGATCAAAAACTCTACTTCGATATTATTGTTTAAATTTTAAACTGACTAAATTATTAAATTTATAAATTTCAACAGCATTGTGAATTTGGAATTGTTCAAATGAAATTTATCTAACTAAAATAATGAAATTTAACATTCTATTTATTGCTTTTAAGGATAAGCCAAACATGTATATGATTATATATTACATGTCAAATCAAATGGTCTCACATGCTTTTTTTAAATTGGTAAATATCATTTTAAAATCCTAAATTATACCCATTTATCAAAAATATCTTGAACTTTAAAAATATCATTTTAAACCCCAAACTATTAATATTTTATCAAAAATTCCTGAACTTTGAGAAGTATCATTTTAAACCTCAAAATATTAATTTTTTATCAAAAATATCCTACATCAATTTTCCAGCTTCCAAAATTAGACGATAAATATCTTCTGATTGGCTCATCAGATATATCCAACGTTCATTTCTTGCTTTCGAAATTGAACGAGAAGAAGATATTTCTCGTCCTATTTCGGAGCTTAAAAATTGATGTAGGGTATTTTTGATAAAAAAAAAAATTAACAATTTGAGGTTTATTATGATTTTTTTGATAAAATATTAATAGTTTGGGATTTAAAATGATATTTTTTAAAGTTCAAGATATTTTTGATAAAATGGATATAGTTTAGGGTTTAAAGTGACATTTACCCTTTTAAATTTTGTAAAATATTGTAATGGTTGAAGAATTATAATAAAGTTATATACATTGGGTCGTAGTAGAATCTTGAACGCTTAATGCTAAATTTTGGATAGTAGATTACATTAAAATTTAATCTAGTAAAATAAAATGTTACAGTAGTTATGATAGTTTAGATTAAATATTAGATATTAGATTTAAAATATGTATTCTGATAATAATAATTAGTGTACTAAATAATTTTAACATTTTTACAAACAAAACTAGAGAGAAATTATTGGAGAAAACATGTTTAAAAATTAAATTTAATATAAAAAATGGCACAAAGCACGAATATTATTTTCTAAAAAGGTAACTCTTAGAGTGAATGTTGACTCATGTGGATGTTGGATGGTAACATCTTATGTTGGCAACATTATGGTGTACAACTAATATTCTTGGAGTCTACATTGAAGTTGAACTTCGACTTTCCAAACGTAACTGTAAATATGTAATCTTTCACTTCCTTTACGTTTTATTTATTTTTGTTACTCTAATAATGATTTGCTGCAGTTAGAACTTGTTTTCAATAAGTGAAAATTAATGAGATCATGGAATGAAAATCATAGGTGGTCTATCCTTATTTTTCAGGAGCATAATAATCTCCACCAGCATTTTGCAGACAGTTCGAGCAACAGTTTCTTTGAGTAGTTTGCAGCAGTTGTTGGAGGATTGTGAACGTGGGAAGTGGAGTTTGATGACCATGGAATACACATCTATAAAAAATGCAATATGGTTCATTCTCTCGCACAGATTCAGAAGACTATTTCCAAAGAGAAATCATACACTCCAATATTTCCGTCATTTACCTAAAGTGCAGTTGAAGAAACGACATATTCGACCTTATTTAAACTGAAGCGGTGTTAGGCAGACAATTTGTACAGATCGATCAAGGTATTTCTATGCGAGTGCTGAAGATTTCCAACGTCTTTATACTACTCAGGTTGTTTGTTCGATCTACCTTCAAATGTTGTATCGATTTTTTCTGTATTGTAATATTCAGTTTACAATGTTAGACTATGTGATTTGTCATAGACGATCCGTAGATAGGTCTCTTTGTAATTCGTGTAAGCTGAACTAAGTTACAATATGGTTGGTTGTCGTGAGACAACGCGGATTATTCATAATCCACACAAATTATCATGTGTGTTCTTTACTTTCCGCTGCGTGTTACTTAGAATTTTTTAACATTACTTGTAACGTTATTTTACTACCATCACACAAGTGCTATTTCGTAGTAATTCATACACTGAATTCTTTCAGATAATATTATTTTCTGAAAAGTTAACACTCATAAGAAAGATAACATTATTTTCTAAAAGATTACCTAAAAATCTTATCCGTTATATGAATGAAATTATATGTGAATGAAATTAGATGAGAATGAAATGAATTTTGGAATAGAATGGAGAAAAAAAAAGAATATAATAAAAATGAGATTCTTATAACTGGTATGTACAAGGATTGACAAATATAAATAAAACAAAATAGACAGAATAATCATTATTCTTCTTCTCATTTATGTTATTATTTTTATTGTAATAATAATAATAACAAAACTAATAACAAACAAGAACACTAAATAATAATAATAATAAAATATAATAACAACAATATGATTAATAATGCTAACAATAAAAATAAAAATAATAATAATTACTATTATAAATACTACTCCCTCCGTCCCATCTAAAGTGTCCAATTTCTTTTGGGCACGTATATTTAGAATATAGGTATAAAGTAGTTAAAGTGTTAAAAAGTGGATAAGGCCCACACTTTTTGAAGGGATAATTATTTCTAAAATGTAATGAGCCAACCCAAAAAGGAAAGTAAGACATTTTAAATGAGACAGATGGAGTATTATTTTATTATTATTATTATTATTAATTTTGTAAGATAAAAAATAAATAATAAAGTTTTGTTGGAAAAAAAATAAATATATTTGGTTGATTTCATGTTCATGGAATAGACAATGGGGAACAGCCGAGCGATTGCCTTCGCGGATCCTAACGCGCCTCACAAGACTCACAATAAGAATAAGACCAATAGAGAGAAGAAATGAATAATCCTATGCTCATAAGAATGAGCATTTATTTCGAAATGATGATTTTTATTGTAAAAATCTTACCAGTCATGGATTGATAATGGACACGCGAACTAACATTCATACATATCAACTATCACCTTAAGATCATAAAATGAGGATAATTGATGCGTTTGACGTCGAATCCGGATCTATTGCTTGGAAGACAATTTTCCTAACCGACACCTGGTGCTGTGTTCTATACACAAATCTTAAGTGAGCGTGCAGCGTGCATGTATTGGTTGACTAAGCAGATGACTGGACAAGTTCAAGAACATAGTTTCTTGTTAAGGCAGAGGTTAAATGTCCATCTATATGCTTTATTCTTCTAGCTTATTAACCTTTCAACACAAACACCCTATTATATGGATTCTAAATTTGACTGAATCCAAACAGGACAACATATTGGAAAGTCTGGTTTCTGCAAACTTGTGGCAGAATTTCTGCTCTCTGCTGAAGAGAGAAAGATAACAGTGGGAAGTTGGAAAATGTTATGAAATCCAAAAAAATAAATTGAAACAGCTGGAAAAAAACTAATAAGTGCGTTTGCCGGGAGTCGAACCCGGGTCTATTGCTTGGAAGGCAATTATCCTAACCGTTGGACTACAAACGCTTCTTTTTTTTGATGCTGGTGATACTAAAAATATATTTTTAACAATTGCATTAAGTCTGTGACTGTTAAAGTCCTGGCTCTGGAACTTGGCGGCCAGGCCAATGGAGATGACGCTCTGCCGCGGGCAGTGGATGAGGCGGCACCTCGCAACCTTCTGTTTCCGCCTTCAACCTCTTCACTCCTCGTTCTCACCAAAACGCCTTCTCTCTGTCACTAATCCCCCATCCATCACCCACTCTTTCTCCCCCTTTCTATTTCTCTCTAATGGCCGTTCTCTCTCTTTCTCTGCCGCTGCCACGCTTCAATCCAATATCTCCCCCATTCCTAAAGGTAATTATTGGCACAATCCTCTCCACATAAACATAGGCAATCAATCAATTTGCTGCTGTTTTCTCAATCCTAGAGACAAATAATTACGTTTTTCTTGTGCTTAGGGGCCGAGGAAAGTAGTGAGGTTCCAATGAAGGGTTCCAGGGTTCTTTTAAAAGGGATGAGATATCATGAGCTTGAGGTTTTTCTCCTTTGTAATCCTAGTATATTTTCTTCTTGTTTATGTCCTAGGTTTATATGATACTAACCTCACTACTGAAGAATGATTGCGTAGTTATAATTTACAAGCTGCAATCTGAGTTGCCTGCTCTGTGTTCTTGTCTAATTAATTTTTGGCAGCACTAATGTTTAGTTTTATATTGTCCTTCCTTTTCTCCTGTTGTGTTTATCTATTAGCAAGTTCTGATTGTTTTTATCATCTTCCGATATAATTGGCCAAGTAATGGGTTGGTAATGACTTAAACTTAAATTTCACCATAACAGAAATGGGTTCAGTCGCAAGGTTACAGGCCTGCTCAGGCTATGATGTTATGGAAACGCCTCTATGGAAATAATATCTGGGCTCACTGCCAGGAAGAGCTAGAAGGTCGGTATCCTTAGCTCGGGTTCAAGCATCTCTGTCCCCACGTTTTATATCTTGCATTGCAATAAGTTGCATGAGTTTTGATCTTTTATATCCAACTGTTTTGAAGTTTTATTCGTATAGCCCCTGTGAAGTTGAATGCTCCATTTTTCTTTTAATCCTTGTATAAGATGAGAATCAAGAAAGTATGTTGGTCAAAGGAAGTTCACTCTCTCTCAGGCCAAAAACATAATATATTTTACTAGTTTCCATTTGTTTTCCCATACCATCTCTTACTCCATTTCTTGGCGCTAATTCCACCTTGCTTCATTGGATACTATTAGGTTTGAACAAGGATTTTAGAAAGATGTTGGGCGCACATGCTGAATTCAAGGCATTACAGTTGAAGGATATGCTCACAGCTTCAGATGGAACCAAGAAGGTAAACCTATCTTCCAACTGTTTAGTCACTAATCCTTGTGTGGCTACGCTCTGTATTAGGTTGCATATGTACAGGGTTGACCCTGACATTTTGGGAGCCATAGGTGAAATGCAAAAAAAAAGGGCCCCTTAAGAAACGAAGCTTCGAGAATCCTATTGTCAAGCACGTTAGAATCAAAATTCAATTTCACTTCTGTAACAAGAAAGCAAAGATTTTGACTTCGACAGTTAAATTCAAGAAAGGAACAAAGATTCCATAAAGGAATCAGCAATATATAATGACAGCTTTTCCTATTCCCCCTTATCCAATCAAAAACTTGTATTCTGATATCCACCTCATTTATCAGTTTTCCAGAAAACGGAAATTCCTCATAAAATTCGCGCACATTATCTTTCTGTTCCATATGCACAATTATAAACAATTCCATCAAATAATTGTAAATACAAAACATACAACAAGATAAGGAACATAGGTGCCTTCAACGGAAAATCAACGATGCTGGAAGGCTGTTGCTGCAACAATCTACTGTAGCTTAGAACCACAAAGAGGTAAGGTGAGAGAAAGAGCTTGAAATTCAGATGTAATGAGAATTTAGATAGAGAACCGAGCAGAGAGTGACAGTGAGTGAGAAGCAGAGTGCAGAGGTGAGAGGACTCAAGAGGATAGCCGTTGGGTAACTTGGGTTATTACTATTTTTTTTTGGATGGGTAGTGTTATAGCCTAGGTAACGGGCCTATTTAAAAAATTTGGGGGCCCTAGGCCATTGCCCCAATTGCTTTACATGAGGGTCGGCCCTGCATATGTATTACTTTCATGCACTTCAACAGTTTTGAGAACCGCCTCATTCATTTGGGAGTCACAGGATCTTACAGATACTGTTCACTTTGGAGGACGGACTGGTGATCGAAACCGTTGTGATTCCTTGCCGTAGGGGACGGACCACAGTATGTGTTTCTAGTCAAGTGGGGTGTGCTATGAATTGTCAGTTTTGCTACACCGGGAGGCAAGATTTTTATCATACATTTGCTTTTCTTTTTATTCTTTTTTAGTTTCTTATTTATAAATGTAAGTGAACAAAGGACGTGCTCATTTTTTGATGATAGTAATGATGGTTCCTGTTGATTTCTTTGGCAGAATGGGTTTGAAAAGAAATTTAACTACTGCCGAGATAGTGGAGCAGGCTGTGTCTGCAAGGCGACTGGTTTCACATGAAGTTGGTAACATAACAAATGTTGTATTCATGGTAAGTATATAATGGAGTTATGTCAGTTTAGTTGATTACTACATTTCTTAAGCAACTACTGTTGTCAAAACAGCTTGAATCCCCCATACTTGTCACCTGGTGAATGTACTGATGGATTACGGATTCAAGTTCAATGATTTTCATTTGACCTACACATATGAGACAATTTGAACCAAGTGTCTGCAAAGCTTGCAAGTTTTTAACTGACTTAATGCTGTCTTGTTCTCTAAACTTTTAGCATTTTAGGGCTTCACAGTAGAGCTGGTAGTTACTGAATGAGCTTTACTCTTTATAGGGGATGGGCGAACCACTTCATAACATTGAGAATGTTCTAAAGGCTGCTGACATATTAGTGGACGAGCAAGGTCTTCAATTCAGTCCTCGTAAGGTTACAGTTTCAACTAGTGGCCTCGTTCCACAATTAAAGCGTTTCCTTAAAGAATCTGACTGTGCATTGGCTGTCAGTTTAAATGCTACTACAGATGAGGTACTACCTCCAGCCTTCTTTTTTCAAATTATTCCCAATGTACAGTTACACTAGATAGAAAATATATTTAGATTTATGATTCTAAACACATTGCTGTAACATATGCAGGTCAGAAATTGGGTCATGCCAATCAACCGCAAGTATAACCTTGAGCTACTTCTTGGTACACTTCGGGAGGAACTTCGCTTGAAACGCAACTACAAGGTCTTATTTGAATATGTAATGCTTGCTGGAGTTAATGACAGGTCAGATATCCTTTTGATACTATTTCTTTTGGTATATGTCACTCAATAATACACTAGCATTATGCATTAATTATGATGCATGTTGTGGGAAGAACCCATCAAACTCGGGGATAGTAAGCTAGTCACAATATTGTTCCATTCTTGAAGAAGATGAGCGTGATCTAAGACAAAATCTAAGGGGGCATGTACTTTAAGTTATAGGATAGATTGATAAAACATAGAATTGAGTATTTGAAGGATAAAGTGGTCAAACAAGTTCAAAATTAATCAATCCTTTAAAGTAAATGGTCGATTAGCCTAGATTATATTTATCTATTCATCCTACCATTCAAAGTAAACGCACCCTACTGTAATTCATTTCCATGGTTTCCACAAATACCATAAAATATGCCTTGTCTTGATATTATGATGTTGATTTGGTCTTTTTTGCAGTGTTGAAGATGCTAAGCGGTTGATCAATCTCGTCCAAGGCATTCCTTGCAAGATCAATCTAATATCTTTCAATCCCCATTGTGGGTCAAACTTTAAGCCAACCAAAGACGAGAAAATGATTGAGTTTCGCAACATACTTGCTGAAGCAAGAGTCGTGGTTTTCCTACGACCCAGCAGAGGCGATGATCAGATGGCTGCCTGCGGCCAGCTTGGGGAGCCTGGTGAAATCCAGGCTCCCTTGCTCAAAATCCCACCTAAGTTTCGACCTGTGCTGGAGTCTTCACTCTTAACATAAGGTTCGCCAAATTTCATAACTGAGTTGCATATAACTTGTGATTTGGTTTCAGCTGTTGAATTCTCATTGCTTTTATCTCTACATGTTTTCTCTGTTTCACCATATATGCAGTTTTTAAGTTTAGTTACAGCTGTATTGGGCATCTCCGAACGAATGGTGGTGAGTGCATGTTCATATTAATGTTATGATTTGAGGTAGATGGAATCTTACAATATATGTACCAACTGGTATATGAGGCACGCTCCAATGCATTTGGATGTACGGTGCATCTATCCTAATTAAACTTTGAGTGTATTAACCACTTCTAAATAGGGATAATGAAACCTAATTATGGTTTGTTGAACCCTAATTGGGATGAAAATACTGTACGTTTGGATATACATAAGTTTTGGGCTTATGTATAATATCTCTAAGTTTGAGTATTTGATATAGTTGATTGATTATATCGTAATTCAAATTTGTATTAATTATTATATAAGAGAAGATAAAATTTGTGTACATCCAAATATAAAGTGAATTTATTATAATTAAATTTAATTAGGGATTATTATTATTCAATTGGTATTTATCAATTTTTAATTAGAATTTATTAATTTTTAATTAAACTTATGATTTAATTATGACAGATGCATTTACGAGACTCTAATTTATTTTTATCATCAAATCATAATTTATGATTTATAATATAATAATGTGATTTGTATTTTGCGCCCTTGAAAAATGCTCTAAAAATAATAAAACCGAGGGAGATTCTGAAATCCAAGAATGTCGGTGCAATTAATTAATTTCCAATAATTACCCTTTACAACTCCAATTAGGAATAGGGTTGTCGTGTGGCGTGTCTCCATATATACTTACGCAGGAGACTGCAGATACAAACAAGGAGATAGCGATAGAGATAGAGATGGAAAAGTTGAAGGAAATTAAGCAGAGTAAATTGAGTTACGGCATGGAACGTCGGAATGATAGTTCGCCTACATACCGGAGAGTTCGCCTATATACTCCACGTTCTCCTACATATACTCCGCGTTCGCCTTCGCCTGCATATACTCCACGTTCGCCTGCATATACTCCGCGTTCGCCTTCATATACTCCACGTCACATATATTCCACGTTCGCATATACTCCACGTTCTATACTCCGCGTTCGCCTTCACCTGCATATACTCCACATTCACCTGCATATACTCCGCGTTCGCATGCATATACTCTACGTTCGCCTGCATATATTCCGCGTTGGCCTGCATATACTCCGCGTTCGTGTATATATTCTCCGCTTAGATCTAGCTATCATGAGCGTCAATGCAGAGCATCAAGCAGGAAAAGAAAATCATACTTCAAAGTCATAGCTTCCGAGGAGAGTTCCACCGATAAAACGAAGAAATTTCGAAGCGGAGACACCAAGCCACCGTCGGAACCCAGCAAAGATAACTGGACGGGATCAGAAGGGGAGACTGCACATAACTCTGAGTATGAGGCTTCTGATTATGGATCCTACCCTTCCATCGGAATGGGGGAAGAAGCACAACCTGAATATGAGAATTCTGATGATTATAAACCTAATCATGACGAGGCTGCATATGAATCTGAATACCAGACTTCCAATTGGAGTGCGGGAATGGCATCTCCAAATCCTTTAATAGCAGAATGCGCTAACGGCACCGGCTTCCTGAAATCGCCCGTTTACACTGCAAATAAACCACTGCTAAAATCGCATTCCACTGAAAAACCGGATCCATATTGGAAGGACAACGAGCAAAGCGCACAACCTCTCATCCGTGCGGCGTGGGCGGGGGCTTTCTCCGTTTACTGTAACCGGGAGAAGATTTCTGCAAGACTAGATGGTTTGAAGGGCTATGTTTCGAGCAAGGCGTGCGCGCCGGCACGGTCAGTAGTGGAGCAGCTGGCGCCGTCGATCAGTTGGGAGAAGCTGCCCAGGCGGAGCGTGTGGCCCAAGAGTTTCGAGCAGGGGGGCCCCAGCGATGATGATATAGCGGTCTTCTTCTTCCCATCGTTGACGAAGCACGAGAGCGTGTACGATTCGTTGGTGTTTGAACTGATTCGCGATGACATGGCGCTGAGGACGTCGGTGATGGGGTCGGAGCTGCTTCTTTTTACTTCTGTTGAATTGCCGCCAATCTTCACCAGATTTCAAGGGAAGCTCTACTTATGGGGAGTTTTCAGGGCCAATCAGCGTCCACTCTGAATATTCCTCAAATATTTACTAGGATTTTTTTTTGTGGGGGTGGATAATTATTTTGATTGTGGAACTCTTTTTTCAATTTTTCATATGAATGAGAAAAATATTAGTTCCTCACGCTCTATTTCATCTCTATTATGTATAACTAATATTTTTACCAATATTGCTGTGGTTCATAATTCATGAGCAGTCATTTAACAATCTAAAATCAAACACCAACAATGTCTAAATAAGATTCATATTTTCAAGGATTAATTATACTTTATGATTTCAACTTTAAGATTTTTTAGTTTATGGCCTTAACTTTAATTTTTTTTAAATGTCTTTAACTTTGAGAAACATACTAACATAGATCTCAAAATATTTTCAACACCAGAATAATGAATATGATGACATCTTATTTCAGATAGATTTTTTCATCTAAAACGAAATGTTGTTGTTTTTAACCACATATAAGAAAATTGAAATATTTGAAGGGTTCAAGAATCACTAATGAGTGAACGATACAAACCGCTCAGCTTTCCATCATCATTCTCTCCATCTCCCAGTTCTTATCCTCTTCATTTCAAATTTCTTCAATCCTTCAAAATAGATTCAAGAATCACCAACGATACCTCAGAAACAGCGAAAGAATCCCAAGCAAAACAAACCTAGAATCAAAACCTCCACCTTTGCTTTCGCAGCTTCAGTCTCCCTCTCTCTCCACTCTCCTCCTCTCCCATTTACTCCCTCCTAAACAAATCGCCGCCGCACCCAACAAAGTCAGGATCTCATCCCTAATATCCACCCTCTCCCCGCAAAACCTCTCTCTTCAAACTCACCGTTTCCGCCAACCTCTTGTAGAATACTCTTTACTCTAAACCTGCTCCACCCCTCCAAGGCTCCAACCCTCCACCTTGCGCCATCGTGCGGTTCCGCAATGACCTCCGCATCCATGATAGCGAGTGTCTTACCGACTTACCGTGGCTAACAATGACTTATCTCCGTCAAATTTATCTTTTTAACTTATGATTTTTTTCTTAAAATTATAAATTCAATTATCTAAATACTTTGATAATTTATAAAATATTGTAACATTATATCATATAAGTTATTGAAATTTTATAAACTCTTTAAAATAAGTTTAGTTAAATGGCACCATATTTTGGGTCATTTAAAAAAAATAACGCGAAATTTGTTTTGTCTACTTTGCTCAGCTACTAACTTCAACATATTATTATTAATATTCAACTGTTATTTCATGACGTCTCCGCCGACACCAGTCTCCACCGACCTCTAGTGCAGGATAACACCGCCGCTTCCCCCGCCGCCACGACCAGTTCAACCTCACAATGAAGCAGAAGCCATGGCCTCTTCGCAAATCAGATAGCCCTCCCTCCACCGCCCGCTCCTTGATCAAGAAGCAGAAGATTTCCTATGCTTTTGCAAAAACCTCGAAACCCCCAAAATTCTCACAACTCAATTCGTCGCTAAATCCCCCTTCCTCTTCCTCTTCAACTTCCTCATCAATCCCCGGTTTCTCCACCATCCCTTACGACGCATTGGTCAGAATCGCGGCGTCGTTCACGCTGCCTGATCTGAGGGCCGCTTCGCTCGTTTGTAGAGCGTGGAGGGACGCGCTCAAGCCGCTGCGCGAGGCGATGGCTATATTTAAGTGGGCGAAGAGGTTTAAGCACGGACGCGGAGGGGTGAAGCCTGATTTGGACAAGGCTTTGGATAGTTTCTTGAAGGCGGCGGCGCGTGGGTCCATTCTCGCTATGGTGGATGCGGGTTTGATTTATTGGAAAATGGGGAAGATTGAAGAGGCAATTGTTTGGTATAGGAGAGCCGCCGAGCTTGGTGATCCCGCTGGACAGTGTAATTTGGCTATCTCGTTTTTGCAAGGTAATCTTCTGTTTCTTTATTAATGGTTGTTGATTTGAGATGTGATCAAATCGATGATTGTTGATTTAGGTTTCTTGTAAATATCTATTTTAGCCATTCTTTGGAAGCTGGCCAGCATACTGCTAGAAGGAAAGGGAGTGTATTTCGATAGTGTGTGTGTGTGTGTTTTCGGCCTTCAGTTTGATCATATAGTGTTTGTTGTTTGAGGTTTAGGACTGTTATTGATGAGTAACTGCTAAATGAGAAATCTTTATTATAGCTAACTGTTAGTGAAGTACAGATTTAATGTTGATTCTTCATTGCTAACTGTCTGAAATTAGTTGTCTGAAATTAGTTGACACATTAGATGAGCCATATCGAAAATTCTGCATCAATGACATTAGATAAGAGAGCTCATGTATGATTTACTCCTTTAATAGTCTCTTTTATGATTCTGCATATGCTGCAGCTAATCCTCCAAATACCAAAGAGGCAATTGAGTGGCTGTACAAGGCTTCGACTGCTGGCCATGCACGTGCTCAGTACCAACTAGCGCTTTGTTTTCATCAAGGTCAAGGGGTGGAACAAAGTGTACAAGAAGCGGTATGATTTTTATCCAGCTTTTCTTCATCTTCTCTATTTGCTTGTACTGTTTTCACCTTAAAATTAGGGGATGGCTTTGGCCAAAGCGTACCATGCCAACCAGATGTAACTAAAACGGTTGACCTAAACAAAGTAGAAATGCATCCCAGCTGAAAGTTTCAGTCTGTTTCGGTTGGTAAATCAGATGGCTTAGATGAAAAGGTTAAACAAAAGATAATTAGAAGCAAAACATAGAAGGCCAAAAATGAAAGATAATTAGAACCAATAAGACCAATTCTTCACAATTCTACAATTAGAACCGAACTTACGTACAAAGATTTTTTTTTTTGTATTTTGATCTGGTTCAGTTTTCCAGTTTTCTGTACAATGCTCACCCCATTTGGAGTGAAAAAAACTAATTTATACTGACTCTTCTTTTCTAGAGAACCCGAGCACCCTCTAGCAGAATTCTGTTATGAGTTTATTTGTTTTGGGGGTATGGAAATGAATGGTCTACTGTAGATTGGGATAATTTTTTCCGCAATCATGACCCAAATAATGAAGTGGTTGTGGTACATAGAGCTCAAAGTTGCTCTTGTAGTTTGATGGATTCTTCTATTGCTGACTAATGATTATCCTTTTCTTGGATTACTAATTTTGATAGGCTTGCTGGTATGCAAGAGCAGCAGAGGGTGGATATGCGCGTGCTATGTATAATACATCCCTATGCTACTCACTGGGTGAAGGTTTGGGGCAATCACATATGTTGGCTAGAAAATGGATGAGGAAGGCAGCTGACCATGGCCATAGCAAAGCTCAGTACGAGCATGGATTGGCCCTCTCTTCAGTATGTGACACGAGAACCCTTTGCTTTCAAAAATCTTCTAATTAGTTGTATTCAGGGCTTCAATAAAGCAGCATTGGAGAAACTGATTTAGAGATGTCATGCCTACTGCTTTGACAGGAAGGCGACACAATGAACGCTGTGGTGTACCTGGAGCTGGCCACGAGGGCCGGTGAAATGGATGCTGCACCTGCAAGAGATGCTGTTCTCGAGCAACTCTCAGCAACTTCTCGTGATAGAGCTGTGCTTCTTGCTGACAAATGGCGCGCTTTAGCATCCTCGTGATGACTCTGTTACGTCCTATTTTCTCTCTCTTTATAGTCAGTAGTTTGCATCTTTATTTTTACTTTTATTTTTCTCTTAAGTGTTGTAAACTAGATGTAGTCAAATGAAAGTATTAAAGGGAAATCTTTGTATTTCAACATTGTGTTTTATGATCAATGATCAGTTGAGAAATCTCACCATTCTGGTTCAAATATCTATGATGTTGATGTGGGAAAAGGTTAGTTTTAAATCGCACAGAAAATATAGCCAACTCATTTTTCACGAAAGGAATGATTCCCTGTACAAAAATCTGATTAATTCCCACACTGTGAAGGCACATAACATGCCAAAGAATTGACTCTAATGTCAACAGCAGCTAGAATTTAACAATAACCAATAAATATAGAAGCTAACACAACATGCCTTTGTAGTTTTATACATGCATGGAGACTTTTTCGCCTCGCACTTCTCTGTGAAAGTTTTATACGTGCATGGAGACTTTTTCGCCCCGCACTTCTCTGTTAAGACGAAATGCGATGATCCCATCATATCATACAAGCTACCTCCTATGGCGCTAGAAATGGCCTCTGAGCAAGCATACCAGAGTGAGATTGATGAAAGACGCTAAGATGGTAGAGCGCCTGAGTTATGAGCTCCTTCAGCTCCGGATGCTGGGCAACAAAAGCGCGATCCACCCCCTCAAATGCGTTCACCACCCTGCTCGCTCCAAATCATCACTCTTCCCTGCGTGGATAACGAGGTAACAAACAAGAATCAATCCATGCAGCTGTGCCCTCTCATTCCCCTTCAACAATCTCATAAGAGGAGGGACACCCCTAAACTCAATCACAGTCTTTGAATGCTCCACACAAAGAAAATTATCAGGGCAAGTGAATTTTCCAAGTGCAATAGCAGCTTCTATTGCCACATCTTGATTTCTGTGACCAAGCTGTTCAACTAAGGGGCCAACAATCCTAGTCTCTCGTGCAGGAAACGCTCTTGCTAAGCAGCCTATGGCCGTTATAGCAGCTATGCGCAGCTGGGAGTCGTCTGAATCTTTGATCACTCTGAGGAGCTGATCCACAACGGCCTTAGAAGCTGGGGAATTTGTCTTGAAAGTCGCCCTTCTGAGGTCCGCATTAGATTCAGCTGCGTTTGTGATCTCCATTATGGTCATCAAGCAGTTGTACTGCAGCTCCCCTTCCTCCGTTTCAACAAGCTTAGCTAAACAAAGCAACCCCTTCGTCTCTGTGATTCTCTTGCTATTCGGCACATTCCCTTTCGCCAGCATCCACAATGCCTCAGCACAACTGATTTTCAACTTGTGTTTCACCTCCTGCTTCTCGTTCTCTCGATCCTTCCTGTTACTCCCTCCCTTCCCACTTCCCTCTGAGTAATGCATAGACTTAGAAGTGCCTAATCCTGGCTTGTACAAACTCTTCTTCTCCATCTCCTTGTTGATTTGAACAATGGAGTGAATGCTTTGTAAACCAGATTTGAGCTTGGAATCTTCCATTAACAAATCATGTGACATCAATGTGACAAGAGGCCTAATCACATTCTCCCTTGCGAAATCCTCTTGAGCCAAAGGGCAGTGCTCCGCCATTCTAGCAACCACATTTGCAACCCTAATTTGAACCTTCATCGGCGAATCGCCTAAAACTTGCACAATTGTTGGAACACCGGATTCTTCGATGATTGATCGAACCCTCAGCACATCATTAGCTAAATTGTAAAGGGCCGAAGCAGCCGCGGCTTGCCCCTCCGGCGAGGAACTATCCTTTAAGAGCTTCAACAATGGCGGAATACCGCCTTCTTCGACTATAATCTGCTTATTCCTGTCGTTATCTTTGGCTAATGAAGCTAACTCATTTGCAGCTTCGATTTTGTCTGGTAACTGACCCATATACAGCGAAGAAACGAAAGACCAAACCCAGGAAATCATAGGATCGTTACTAGCGATTGGGGGCAAAGTGAGGACTATACCTCCGCCGCCTGCTTCGTAGACGCTCAGCACCCATTTCATGTCCGCCACGGAGGAATCGAGGAGGTTGTGTAGCTTCCTGAATTCGGCGTTGGAGACGATGGTGACGACGCGGCGGATGGGGTTGCGCCGTCGCCGGCATTTTTTGACGAGGGTTAGGGATTTCTCGAGATTTTTGGAGACCTCGGTGGCGATGCGGCGGACGGGGCGGACGTAGAAGGTGGCGCCGGGGGCGGTGGAGGTGGCGAGGCGGACGGCGGTGCGGAGCATCTGGCAGAGGCGCTCGACCTGCTTCCCGACCTCGGAGCACTCGAATTTGAAGATGCCGGCGTCCTTGACCGCGCCGTTAATTTGGTCGGATAAGAGGATCGGGTAGGAGAGAACTTCCTCGATTCGCTTCTCCTGGTGCTCGATTGCCGTCTGCTTTTGGGGCTGCAGCTTTTGGGATATTGCCGATAGCGTCGCCGCCGCCGATGTGGGTTTTGCCGCCATTGTCATTAATCGAGGGGCTCCGAAAAGATTTAGGGAAGTTTTGTTGTGCGGTTCGGCCAAGTCATTGACCGTGTCCAAACTCAACACTCTCTCTATCCCTCTCTCCTGATTGGTCTGAGAATACGGAATGAGAAGGTTGGGGAAGTGGAATTAAAGCTTTCTTTTTTTTTGTGCATCGCATGTTTGTGCCTCAGACAGTTGTACCCTGTTCAATTTGGTTTTTTCACATCTCACTAATATAAGTATTTATTCTTTATTTTTTTATTTGCCGAAATCAGTATGTTGTGAATTATATTATTAATTCCTTTTCCCGTTAGAGAATCTGCGTAATCATGGTCGGAATTATAATTGTCGAATCCGTACGCATATTATATTTGTTGGGGAAATATTTTCTAAGTATCTAAAGTATTTACTCAAAATGTTTTTGGCAAAAATTTATGCGTGGCCGTCCGCACTCCAAATTTAAATAAATGTTAATTTAAAATTTAATTGTGATTTTATTTGTTTTATAATAAGGATTTATAATCAAATTAATTAGAGCTTATGAATCCACCGTAGTAGGGGTTATAGTTTTAATAAGGCATAATTCGATTCCAACAATTCATGATTAATTTTATCAATTTATAATTAAATTTAACAATTAATTCGACTAAATATTAGTTAATCTTAAAGAAGGAAAAAAAAACTCAATAGCCATCTCGTGCGGATGTAGCACCTGAGATCAATGTTTGTAGTATATGAAGTAATTTTTGTTCAATCCAAGATTTTGACGAAATTTGAATTAAGTTTCTTAGATCAAACATGAAGTAAATATGATTTTTAATGCAAAAATAACGAGTTTTGGATCAAGTATAGATTCGACGCAGATAAGATGGGAGATTTATTAAAACTGAAGTCAATTTATATTGGGTTAATTGGGTTTTGGTATATGGATGTTAAAGCCTTACAGGCCCATATACCATTAATTATTAGAGAAAATGAAAAAGAAGCCCATTCCAAAGAAAATGAATAATTTTTTCATACAAGAAAGAAGGTCTGATTTTTAATAATTTGAATACTCCCTTCATTCTTTTTAAGTGTCCTCTACTTTCAAATTGTACCAAAAAAAATTTACATTCACAACCTCATTAATTACCATGATAAATGTATTCATACAATTAATTATCAAATTTTAATAGTATTAAATAAGAGTAAATAAGAAATACATCATAATTTTACTCTTAAATTATAAATTATGATACTTATTAAAAAAAGAAAAAAATGCTAATAAAACACTTAAAAGAGAACGGAAAGAGTATATATTATTACATAAACATATTGGCTTGTTAGGCTTGAATGGATGGCGGCGCCACCAATTTTTATCCCTAGTTGTTACCAAAATAAATATAGAGAATCTAGAAACATTCATCCACGCAAAGAGAGTTGCTCCATTTTCAAATCAAGATGTCAAAAGGCTGCACTTATATATCCGCAATTCCATGGAAAATAATAGATTAGGCCAGAAACTCTGGTCTTTATACAAGTAATCAAATTAATAATCTAAAATTATGACATAATAACAAGTAATTTCAGTTGCTGGTAACCTCCTCTAATATATGCGAGTGGGTAGTTCTAATTTTTTCGGTCTATGACTATGTAACGTTGCAAGTCATATATGACACTCATGCATTTGAGCATCTTCAAGAGTTAAACTCTATATCATTGTAGAGTAAAATATAGAGTAATCATATATTCATCTTCAAGAATATTCTATTTTTATACTTTTATTATTGAATTAATTTATTGATGTAATTATTATATATCACAGATATTTATATTTAATTATATTGATGCTTAACTAAATTTAATTTTAATAAACATAATTTAATATAATTATTTTTAAAATAAAGTATTTAATAAAATGCTACATTTAATATTGCATAATGATTAATTATTTCAACATAAAAACTAACATTACATAATACTTGACAAAGCATAAATTACATGATAATATAATCTAATTTTCTAAATTAGAATAGTCCTCCCACAAATAATATAATTTATCAACTATTATTTTTTTAATTTGTTAAAAATTCGTAATTAAAACATCAAATAACAAATTCACACAACATAAAATATGTCGTGGGCCTATATTCAATTAAAAGTTCAAACTATTGACCCAAATTAAATAAACCATTATGGGCCTGAATTTAATAACTCAAAATAACAAACACAATTATAAAAACACAATTGAAATAAAAAGAAGCCCTAAAATTTTCTCTCTCTGCCGTCGCATCTCCTTCTTCTTCTTCTTCTTCTTCTTCTTCTTCTTCTTCTTCTTCATTTATTTGTTTCTTCTTCTCATCACTCTTCTCCCTACAAAAAGAAAAGAAAATCGGAAAACAGAAAAATAAAGCCAAAAGCAAAAAAGAGAATAAAGTAGCGGTGAACAGTATCCGCTTCTTGGACAGGGCCGTCCCTGAGGGGTTCGGAACGAACCAATGGGATTTATTGCCTGATCCCATCATCATTTATTGACAAAAAAAATTTTATATATTCTCCATATATTAATATAAATATTCGTTCAAAAAATAAAATATTCAATTTCCCAAAATTTTGTTATAATTATATTAATATAAATATTCGTTCAAAAAATAAAATATTCAATTTCCCAAAATTTTATTATAAACTTTTGGGGCCCAAATTTGTTAAAAAATAATTCTTTTATAAATGATATATTCTTCATCTTTTAGATATATTCAATCAGATTCCATAAAAGAAAAAAAATAACCAATTTTATTGTTTACCTAAAATTCATTATTTGTCGGTGACCAGTACCAGCTTCTTAGAGCGGGGTACTGTTCAATTCCGGGCTTCGATGGTAGCGTGTAGCGGTCCATTGGAGAAGAAACCGCCGGCATTCAAACGATGACCACTGTTCTACCGTCTCATTTAGAGATGCTCTTACAATTGTAAAAGCTTCTAGGCATTTTGCATGTATAAATTATATATGAGTGGAGTAGTTGTCAGTCATGTTGTATATTAATTACTTGGTTTGGTGCTCTTGGATAATTTTTATCTGTATTAGCTAGTGATATTTTAGTTACTCAGATTTAATCATGTAGTGAAGCTATATGATACTCCACGAACGTAATAATTTTTTCGTCATTTTGGTTTAGGTTGCCCAAAACAGAATTCCTCGAGCGTATTATCCAACCCCAACAAAGAACGAGACTCGTTTCGGCATGTGATAAAAAATAATGAAAATGCATGCTTATCATTTAAAAAGACTTCATTTCTCCTATAAATTTCATACTCATTAAGCACATAAACTAAAGGTAGTTTAACTTTATACGATATCTCCTAGTCATTGACGTAAATTAAAATTAGAAAATGACAGAAGTTGGACGAAAAATCCTTCACCACACATGTTTAATTTATGAGACTTGAGATCGACAAAACAATGTGGAAAATGGAAAATGGAAAAGAAAAATAAATAAAATGAGTGACTAATTTCGGATCACATACCTTTTACAACCGACAGAGTATCATTCACATGGACTAATTATACATTTTTAGAATCTCATACGTGTTTGGCCAAGCTTATTTTAGAGCTTATAAGTTACAATAGTTTATAAGATATAATACCTTAAGAGTATATAAGTTGTGAAAATATTTGAATAATTGACCTTACAAATTGGAGAGATAATATGAGTTAGTGAGAGATAATTGATGAAATGTGAAGTTGATAAGGTATATATTAGAAATAAAGAACCATAGTGAGGTTATTTTGATAAATTAGTAGTTACTTATAAGTTTATGAAAAAATAAGTTGGGTTGAAGAACTTATTTTTTGGAAAGCTGTTGGAACTTATTTTCACTGTTATAAGCTGTTTTGAGAAGCTCGGTCAAACACCTCTTAGTCTTCTTTACAAATCTAAATGCAGAACATTTAGGGGGCATTTGATTCGATGAATAAGATTGATAAAATATAGTAGAATTGATTTATTTTAGTTTTATGTTTGGAAGATTGGTTACAGATAAGATAAATTGAACGATTAAAACTAAAATATAACATAATACCAAAATTGCTCTTAAAATGTTAGCAAAAATTGAGGAGGAAAGAAGATTTAAAATAATTTTGGTAAGGGTATTTTTAAAATTTTGCACTAAGATTAAAGGATGATTATTAATCATTACAATTTTGCGGTGATATTATCAACCAATTGAATGATTGGAAAACAGTCAAGTTTTACGTTACGACCCTAATCATTAAACCAAAACATATAATTAAGACGAATTATTTTATCAATCAAATTTTATGTGCTAGAACTCATGATGGTAATGCATGTAGAGGATTTTATATTGTGCAAGTATTTAGTCGACAAGATAAGAATAAGATAAATGTACAGAAAAATATTGTATAGAAAGAAAAATATAGTCGAGGATGTAGCATATGTTTGACTCGTGTATTTTATTTTACGTACTATATAGACACAATCAAGAGAGAAGGCCGGGGAGGAAGACACACAAAGGAAATTGCAGATTGCATTGATCTATAGAACTATAATGGAAGCATCGAAAATGGAAGATTCCATCATCCAAAGTGTTAGAATTTTGTTTAAGTCCACTCAAAGTATTCAAACAAACATTTGTGATGCTCATACATACTTGTACTAAACTATGTCATGGATTACTTCACTCAAGGCAGTTGTAACTTGTAATGGAGCCAAAGCAGAGATAACATGAACAATAAATCAAGAAGAGAGAGAGTGGAATATCCTGTTTTCTAATGCAAATCTTCAATTAGATAAAGAGAATATCTAAGTTGGGTTGGATTGCCGAAGAATAACAATCGCGAATCATCAATAAAAAGAAATAATTTATTTTACTATAAAAGCACCACAAATTACTATTCATATGTTAATAAAGTATATTCAAAAAGATAAAAACAGATGCGACGACAACGACAAGCATGAAATAAAAGGGCCACTTTGGTAAACGAACTAGCGTTTTGTGGGTGCAAAATAAACCTTTTGTACAAAGTTAACCTCTTTTCAATTTTCAAATATTTTTGCTGCATAGAAATAGAAAAGATAAGAGAGAAGATTTGCTCTTCCAAGGTCGGCTCAATTCTTCAAGGATGTATTTGATTAATTTTTATAGTTAGGGATGAGTATTCGGGCGGTTCGGTTTTGTGGATGAGTATTCGGACGGTTCGGTTTAAAACCAAACCGAATCCAAAAAACCAAAAAACTGATTTTTTTTAAATACCCAAACCGAATCGAATCGTTTTATATATCCAAATCGAACCGAAATATTCGGTTCGATTCGTTTTTAACCGAATTTAAATTATAATTAATATAAATATTATAATATTTATAATATATATATATATATAATATTAACCAATTTAAATATTAATAATAAAAATAACATATATATATATAATATATAATATAAAAAAAAGTGCTAATATATGTAAGTAGCCAAAAAAATAGGAATATGAGTTTTATGGCCAGTCCATAAAAACATGAGTTTATAAGCATTTTGGTTTAAAAGACCAAAATATCCCCGAAAAAATTCAAAAAGGTTTTCTCTCTCCTCTCACCGTCCTCTCTCTCTCTCAAACGGATACAATTCTCTCTCTCTATATCTATCTATCTATCTATCTATCTATCTATCTATCTATCTCTCTCTCTCTCGCGGACTCACTCACTCTTTCTCTCTCACGGACTCACTCACTTGTAAAAAAAAGCGAACTCACCGTAAAATTCGAGAACTCACCGTGCATTCTCTCGACTAACCGTGCATTCTCGACTCACCGCTGTCTCTCACGACTCACGCAAAACCCACAACATGAGTGATACGGATCACGATCCACAGTACTCCCGGATGCGGCCGAGCAAGCGGCGGCGAAGGAGAGACTCCTCCACGGCGGAAGAAGCTTCTACGGGAGCGATCGCCGCCACAAGCCGCAACACGCCGTCGACCTTCTGCTTTGGGTCGACGAGCTTCAGCTTCAGGCACCGATTTAGGAGCCCCACAGCCTCCGGTGAGTAATATGACATTTAAAATTTAATTTTAATATGATACACGATAGTTTTCATGTATGACACGATAGTTTTCATGTTGTTTGTGTGTTTAGAAACTTAGAAATTGAATTCAGATTTATATGTTGTTGAAATTCTGTGAAAATTAGAACAGTTGGTCAAGACACGGTGCTACCGTGTACTGAAGATCAGTACACGGTGGTAACCGTGTCTTGACGAACCGCTGACGATTCTTCATGCAGTGCTAACCGTGCGATCTTAGGTACACGGTTAGCACCGTGTACTGAAGAACCGTGCACGGTTCGTCAAGACACGATGCTAACCGTGTACTGATCTTCAGTACACGGTTAGCAAATTGTTGTTGGTTTTGAATCGTGTACAACTTCAGTATACGGTTAGAACTTCATTTAGTGTATACTGATTAATCTTGTGCATTTACAGCCTCGTTATAGGTGGTTACGACCGCATATGCAAGGCTATGCCGGACGCATCAACCAATACATCCGAATTGATGTGTTAGCCGAGGTGAGGACATGTCTACAGCAGCGCGGATGTATTGACGTATTCAGAGAGAGCTGCTTTGGGCATCTGCTTCGTCTCAGGAGAGGGGAAAGCGCAAATAATGCGTTGCACAATTTGATGGCCCGACAGGTTGTGGATCCTAGTTTTTCGGAGTTCGAGATTTGGTTTCACGTTTGTGGAACCGATATATGATTTGGGATGCTGGAGTTTGCCCTAGTCTCCAGATTGCGCTTTGGACCGTCTTCTTTGATCCGAACTTGAGGCACGATATTCCCTGCACCAAAGATGTTCCATAGGTTGTTTCGGGGTCGGAGGACTACTATTTCAGAGCTCCACAGCCGATTCATCAAACAACGGCTGGGTGATGATGCCGCAGATTACTTGAAGGCGGCTTTTATATTAGTAGCATATCTCATCGTCCTTTGCCGCGATAGGGAAGCCATCGAGGCTTGGGTTTGGGCGTTGGCTGAGGATTTGGATATGTGGCAGAGTTTTCTTTGGGACTCCTATTCATTCCAGGTCCTATGTCACGGGATTGATGTGCTCAAGAGACACCCGAGCGAGGTGGCAGCTTGAGGAAGACGTACCATTTCTATGGTCTGTTTGGACCTTCTGATTTGGTCGTATGAGGCCATCCCGACTTAGGACGTATGTGTGGGTGCTTAGACAGTGAGATACGCTTGTCGAGATGCTTGATGTGGACTACATGGAAGTCCCCACCCAATATATTGGATTTTTTGACGAGCAGGTAATTTTAATCTCATGTTTAGTATTTGTTATATATTTATTAAATGCATTATAATCAATAATGTGTATTTTTTTTGTAGCATCTATGTCATTGATAAGCCTCATTTTTACCTGTTTTATAAGGCTATATTTGTTTCGTTTATAATTGATAAGTGATCTTTTGAGCTGTCTTTTTATATATTTATGTTTACCTTGGAAGATATTATGCCGTGTGTGTTTCATGTCATTTTAGCACAGGTTTTGATATCAAAAAGGTGGATCACGATAAAGAGGAATCACTAACCCAATCGCGAGCTCGTGCGAAGAAGAACTGTTTGAAAACGACGTTGAATATGCCGTAATGGATTTTACAATGATGGATTTTCCAAGTTTACTATGTTAAAGATCATCTCGATAGGAGTCCATAGACGTAAACGGATCGCAATTCGGAGTCCGGACGAGAGAGAACGGAGCGAAACAGCGAAGTCGCGCACGCATGGAATTACGCCTCGCGAGCCGTGCTCGCGACCAAAGGCTTACTCGCGAGGAAACCATGTTTGGCAGCAATTTTTGGAGCTTTCGCGAGTTTCCTTCGCAAGAAAAGGTGGCTAGCGCGCTTCGCGTGGTGCTAGGGCTGCATATATAGTATATACTCACCTTGCGCACACAATTTTGGGGGAGGAGACGAGACAGAGTTTTAGGGAGGCATTCACGTTCAGCTTTTGATACAGAACAAGTTTTTATTCTTTTTACTTTGGAGTTTACAGATTAGTTTTCACCGTTGTTTTTCATAGAACAATTCCTTTTGATTTTCGTATTCCAGTAATTAATTTTCTTTTCCAGTGTTCATATTTAGTGTTTATTCGAGAATTCAAGTTGATTTCTGGATCCAGTCGCTACAATTGTTCATCGTGGAATCATACGGTTTTATTTATCTATTTCAATTCATGTTATTTTTATTTATGTATTGCTTTAGTATTTTAATTATGCGTAGCTAAATTCCGTATTGATCCTAGGGTTTGTATGTCTAACTAGATTCGTATAATTTATCTGTTGAAATTGTTTTGTCATCCCATTCATGATTTATAATTCTTAGCTTTAATTCTCATGTGTTGGTATCTGATCAATATTAATGCATGCTAGTTATATGATTAATGTCTTGGTGGAATTAATTATATAATCGATATCTTGAATTTATAATACAGTTTTTACCTTGAGACCTGGCGGAGATAGGTGAACTGTAGGTCTTTGTGTGCTTTTGGTAATTAGCTTACTTCTCTTGAGACCCGACGGAGATAGAGTTTAGGCTAACCTACTACTATAAGCTGTCCTGGCGGAAACTATAGTTACATTAGTGATCCTTCATACGAATGTGGATTAAATTGGTAAACAGATTAATGGATTAATTGTGTGAATCTGGTTAGGTTAAGTACATCCCTAGGGTCAGTCTTTTATATCTGGTTTTATTCCTTATTTATTTTCTGAGTCTAGTTTTATTATTTCTTTCTTGATTTTGTTGCCTGGATAATAATAAAGATTATGTGTTAATTAATTACTGTGTTCTCGAGTCGCAGTCCCTGTGGATACGATATATATACTTGTTGTTTTACTATCAATTTATTTTGGTAGAAATATAGCGATCAGTCATCCTGCGCTGGAGCCGCTCGAGGCCGAGTTGACAGAGGCATACTACTTGAGCCTATTCGAGGGCGATCCTTTGGCTATTCGGTTTGTGCTGCACGGCATGCGAGGCGCACATGACGAGCCCGAGCCACGGCAGTGCTGTGCGTGAGAGAGTGCCCCGCAGAGGGTGGCGAGCATGTCCACGCTATGCGGCGGGTGGCGGGCGGCCGGAAGGCGAAGTGCGAGATACATCTCGGGTTCTTGAGCCCAGTCGACCGGGCGTGTCTCGATCGCGATCGAGCGTCGCGAACACTCATTCAGACATGAGGCGCGAGCGGACCACGTGTCTGCGAACACGCCAGGAGTGTTCGACTAGACGAGGCCTCCATTGCTGCTGTGACTGAGACTGTCCGTCGTGCCATTGTGGACGACGATTCGGAGAGGGGCCTCGTAGCTCGAGTGGCTCGACGTGTGTTCGAGCAGTTGGCGGATTTCTTCGGGCGTAGATCTTCGAGACGTAGATCTCGTACCCCTATATCTGCACGTGGGAGCTACGCCGGCTATTCAGAGCATGTCAGTCAGAGGCGCTCAGTGTCCCAGCATGAGGAGGTACCTCGCAGTAGCCACCGACGATCTGCTACACAGCAGGTCGATCCAGAGGAGGTGCCCCACATTAGCCACCGACGATCTGCTTCACGGTAGGTCGATCCAGATCAGGGGCCCCACACTAGCCACCGACGATCTGCTTCATGGCAGATCGATCCAGAGGAGGGCCCTGCACTAGCCACCGACGATCTTCTTCACGGCAGGTCGATCCAAATGAGGGGCCCAGCACTAGCAACCGACGATCGGGTCATCGAGAGTCTAGTCACGCCATCCAGCGGAGATCGGCAGCTCGAGAGCCAGTCGTGCCTGAGGGTGATGTATCTTCTGATAGTGGGGATGCTGCATCGGAGACCCCTGCATTGGAGACCCCATATCCAGCTCCCGTAGATATGAGTACCCCTGAGGCGCGACTAAGGGAGTTCGAGATCTTTAGGCAGTCAGGCCCAGATGCTTATGTCGTGGCTAATTTGAATCAGCATATTATGACTCAAGCACTGTTCGATCATATCACCGACCCACGAGCTGAGTTCACGGGCGATGTACTTTATTACAACATTTATTCAAATTTTGTTTATATATTTATAATTCAATTAATGATTTTCTTTTTTTCTATGTGTGTGTTGGGTTATGGAGTTGTACACCTTGTATATACATTGGAAAATAATCAACCCACAATAGCGATCATGCCAATGTATTATTGCCCACGATCAATGACGCTCGATTAAAACCTAAACATTCTAACATCAACGTTATATCTTGGCACCGATTAGATTTTATGTAAGTTTGAAATGTCCTTAAATTTATTTTAACTCATCCATTACACGGTATAAATTATTCCGACTAAATTTATTCATTTATGCGCGGCGTCTTGCGAAGAGGTCGCGTCGAGAAGCGTTGGAAGTGAGGCCGGCGAGGCGGGCGGCGCAGCGGCGGCGGCAGGCGGCGGGGGAAGCGGGCAGGCTGGCGCAGCGTGAGTTCGCCCGGTCGTTCGACCCGTTCTCCTTCGTCGCTTCATCCAAATGATTCTACGGGCTATAATGTGGTATCAAAGACCACCTATCCACGATGGCAACCCGTGCACCACAAAGAATGTTTTAACATTTTGGAATGACTTGATAGCGATGGTACAATCACGGTCTCGTCGATTCAGGGTTGAACAATCAAAATAAGCGGGCTCATTGCGAGCATAGCGAAGCAATGGATCGTGGTTGTGCGTTGATATGGTAAATTTATTTCCTCATTTCTATTATTTTTCTATCCAATTGAATGTAAACTTTAAAATTATCAATGTTGCAGATACTAGCCATCTGTAACGTCGGGGGCAATCACTAGGTCACAGTTCGCATATCTACTGTTGCGTGGACTCTTGAGGTGTACGACTCGCTGGCGTACAACCCTGACTCTCAGGCGTTGAGACGTTACCAGATGTTACCCATTATTCGGCTTTTCCTCGATGATGAGGTAGTGGATTTGGAGCAACAATCCATTGAGGACGCCACGATGCGGGTATCGACATTGGCGGAGGTGCCCGATGATGAGCGATGCAGCAGGTCGACTCGGTGAGTTGCGGTGTATTTGCATGCCTCTATATGTATCGCCTCATCACGGTATGCCTCGGAGGTTACATAACGATCGGTACATACTAGCTAGCTCGGACATCGATAGCTCGAAGGATATGGTTCTTGTCTCGTTTTGTTTAGTTTCTCGACTTTTTGTATTTATAGCGGATATTGTAGTATTTTATCGATATTAGTGATATTTTGTTTGTGTTTGTTGGATATGGTTATTGTGGTCTTGTTGTTGGTTTTGTTGGATTGTTGTTGGTTTTGTTGAATTGTTGTTGGTTTTGTTGGATTGTTGTTGGATTTTGTTGGATTATGTTGGATTTTGTTGAATTATGTTGAATTGTTGTTGGTTTTGTTGGATTATGTTGGATTGTTTGTTGGATTGTTGTTGGATTATGTTGGATTTTGTTGGATTTTTTGTTGAATTATGTTGAATTGTTGTTGGTTTTGTTTGATTGTTGTTGGATTATGTTGGATTTTGTTGGATTATGTTGGATTTTGTTGAATTATGTTGGATTGTTGTTGGTTTTTTGTTGAATTGTTGTTGGTTTTTTGTTGGATTAATTTAATTTAATTAATTATGTTGGTTTTTTGTTGGAATTAATTAATCCTAATTAATTTAATTTAATTTAACTAATTAATCTTAATTAATCCTAATTAATTTAATTTAATTTAACTAATTAAAATTAATTAGTTTAATTTTAATCCAACAACAATCCAACTGAATCCCCCTAATCCAACAAAAACCAACATAATCCAACTGAATCCCTCTAATCCAACAAAAACCAACATAATCCAACAATCCAACATAATCCAACAATCCAACATAATTCAACAAAATCCAAAATAATTCAACAAAATCCAACAACAATCCAACATAATTCAACAAAATCCAACATAATTCAACAAAATCCAAAATAATTCAACAAAATCCAACATAATTCAACAAAATCCAACAACAATCCAATTGAATCCCCATAATCCAACAAAAACCAACATAATCCAACAATCCAATATAATTCAACAAAATCCAACATAATTCAACAAAATCCAACATAATTCAACAAAATCCAACAACAATCCAACATAATCCAACAATTCAATATAATTCAACAAAATCCAACATAATTCAACAAAATCCAACAACAATCCAACAAAATCCAACATAATTCAACAAAATCCAAAATAATTCAACAAAATCCAACATAATTCAACAAAATCCAACATAATTCAACAAAATCCAAAATAATTCAACAAAATCCAACAACAATCCAACATAATTCAACAAAATCCAAAATAATTCAACAAAATCCAACGACCCTAAACAAAATCCAACATAATTCAACAAAATCCAACAACAATCCAACATAATCCAACAATCCAATATAATTCAACAACAATCCAACATAATCCAACAATTCAACAAAATCCAAAATAATTCAACAAAATCCAACAACAATCCAACATAATTCAACAAAATCCAACATAATTCAACAAAATCCAAAATAATTCAACAAAATCCAACATAATTCAACAAAATCCAACAACAATCAATCCAAAATAATCAATCCAAAAACAACGAATATCACTTCATATAACAAATATCCTTACTCACGAGGCCGTTGATGACATAAATTCCTTGTATGCTCTTCACTTCGACAAATACTATATTTTTTCATACGTCGTGTCCTTTCCACACATGTTTCATCACTAATGGCAATAAATGCTGTGCATGAGCGTTTGTTGTGGCCTCGACCGCTTGCAAAGTGTGCATATTTGACGACGCGATCTTGACGAAACCTCAACAACCGATTCCATCCTACTCAATCTAGGACGCCCGACTGACGTGTGATGATTGGAGGTCGAATAATGTAAGCTGATACAGAGTCTGGTACAATCCATGCACCAGGATGTGATACTGATGCAATTCGATAAGAATAAGTCACCGTAAAACAGATCGCCTATAATCTCGAGCCACAAAGTAAGTGACTTGTAAACCAAAGACGCTGAAAAAAGAAATTAATCACAAAATAAATTAACCACAACGTATGAGTTGGATAAATACCGTACCTAATAGCGGACTGGCGTGACAACAAGGATCTCGTCCAAATCGAACTCACGACATTCACATGTCCCATTTTGCAAATCAACCACGTATGATGTGTTTTCTCTTCGACTTTAAACATGTGTGTGGTCGTTGAGCGAACAACAAGCGACGCCTTTTCGACAGAGGCATGTAGCTCGACGCGCTACTTCAATCGACTCATCGGACCTTGCTGCTGCACTAGCTCGTCGTCGTCAAACCATTTCTCCGTAATAGATCGAAAAGTCTCAAGCAACGAGCAAGCGGTGAGCGTCGAGCCCACAACAACCGACTATTGAAACTCTCACCGCGTTCAAGTCATGAAACTATAGCGTCGTCGGGACACTTCAACCTAGACCATCTATGCCCCGATGGAGTAGATGATGGTGTCTTGCGGTTTAGAACATCCACGCAAAAAAATCTCTCGAAATCCTCGATCGATGGCGTATGCGGTGACTTGATAAGTGTACAAACATGCGACCCAAATCGCGCCATATTCTTCGCAAATGGTAAAGCACAACACATGTGCGACGTTCGGATACGGACTCCACGACTTTTTCGATGCCCTTATGTTGATCGAGCACAACTAAGAAATCATCGGGATGACCAATGCATGAACGCAGCCATGATAAAAACCAAGTCCATGACTCTCATCCTCAATCGGACCTAACCCAATAGCAAGCGGGAAGATTCCTTCATTTCCATCATTCGTAACAGCGACAAAACAAATTCCTTTGTTCTTTCTCTTAAGATGAGTCCGTCTACAACAACGACCGATCGTAGGTAATGCTTGAAAGCATGCAAACTTTGTCCAAGAGCAAAAAAATATCGAAATTCGCCATCATGAGCCGTCTCAATATCATATAGGGTTTGATTCTCTCAACAGATGCAAATATGATGGAAGCAATTGATAGGACCGTTCGAAATCGCCATATGTCATCTCTATAGCGACGTTTTTGCTCGGAGAGCAAAGTCGTAATCCATCTCAATGCCAAATTATCGATGCATCTCTCCAATCATCTCTTTCGCTCGATCCACCTTCATCGACCAATTTCCGTGCAAAATACTTGCCAACAATCTTAGCGAGCACCGTCGTGAAGCGGTCGCGATTCAATCAGTGACAAGTATGATTGTTGTTCAACCGAATTACTCTCCATATCGTTGCCTACGGATCGCTCGTAGCTTAAAAGGACAATCGTTGTCATGCTTGCAAACATACCCCAAACGTGTTTTACTTGACCGATCGACCACGTACTCTACATGATTCTCCAAATGGTACAATCCCACGGCTATCGCCAAGTCATCTTTCGTCTTAAATATTGAATCAACGCATAATTGGTCGGTATGGGCTCCACAAGGTTCGACCCAATCTAATGGCAATGCACTGTCACAATCAAGTAGTGGAATAACCCAGTTGCGCAACTCATGCGCTGTATCATCCTCTCTGGTTCGTGAAGTTGTAGCATGAGCCTCACCATCATGCTGCTGTTCGGAAGTGAAGTTCTTGTTGTCCGATAACCTTGTCAAGATGTCACGGTTGTCGAATCCAAGCACCAAATTCGATGTGCCAATGAATCAAATATATCTCTACGTCGGTTCGTGTCTTCCTCTTCATCTGAATACACCAGCTCGTCTTCCTCCTCATTCGAAGACAACGACTCATCTTCGTGTATAGCTGAACCAGTACATCTTGCATTAGACTCGGGCAAGACTGTAGATCGTTGTGAACCATATAATACCGTGTCTCTGTGTGTACCGTGGCTTGGGCGCTTGCCCTTTTCAATCACATACACAATCGGATCATCCTTTTGTTCCACAATCAATCGAACAAATCGATGTCGATTTCAATGATACTTTTATTCTTCTTCCATCATTAGCGCTCGTCGTATAGAAAAGCATATAATCCGATCCACCATTGTTGCCTACTTGCTCATGAATCTCTTAGCAAATTAGCACGAAATCTATTCTACAACCATGTATACGAGAACCTCGTCGCCGCTTATATACTACGCTCATCTAACTACCACCATGATGTATAATAAGGCGTTGCAAGACATCATTGCAAAATAAGATATAAAGATAACAATCATATACATAGGATGCACGGGATGCACGGCCATGCACGTGCATGGACCATGCATCGTGCAGTTGTGCATCACACGTGCAACCGTGCACTTATAAACCCGCAGCTGTGATGAATTTTGTGCGGTTTGAAATTCATCGATTGCGATAGAGTGGTATCGTATACTGCAGCTCGATGTTAGCAACTCATATTTTTAAATTTAACTAATTATATGATCCTAAATATTAAATTAATCACTTTATTAACATAAAATCAACACAAATAACATATGTGACGCATAATAATTCTACCGTGTACAACCGTGTACTCAAGAACGCATTTTTTTCTCTTCAAAACATGAAATTTATCATTCCAGTAACATAAAATTATTTAAAAAAACATATTTAGGCTGTAAATCATCAACCTGTGTACAACCGTATACTCAAGAACGTGTAAAAAAAATATTATATACGGATTTAATTTACCTTAATCCAGCTAGCAATGCTCGATTTTCATTGTTCGATTGAAAAAAAACGCAGGTAACAACTTGTTCTATTAATTATTTTTTCGCCTCTCTTCCTCACTTTGAAACTGTAATGTTACAAATGAATTGTTTGTGATTTGAATTCAATGTCTACCGATTTTTCAAATTAATGTTTACCAACCTTTTTTTACAATTAATGATTCAATTTTTTGGCAGAGAAAACATTCAATTTGGCATTCAATTTATTATCTTTTCGGCAGAGAGAGAGAGAGAGGACCAGTATATCAATTTAATTTAGGCACAGAGAGAGAGAGTCGAGAGAGAGAGAGGTGAGTTATTATTTCGATGGAGAGAGAGAGAGAGAGTGGACCCAATGATATTTATGTCTTTTTAAGCCAAAATGGCTATAAAACTCATGTTTTTATGAGTGTGGATATAAAACTTATTCAACTATTTCTTTTGGTTATATATAAAGTTCTCCCTAAAAAAAATTAGGGCGGTTCGGTTTGAAAACCGAATTAATTTCGGTTTCAAAATTTTGAAACCGAACCGAACCGAACTGTCACAGCCCGGTTCGGCTTATCCTTACCGGACCGTGACTCGGGTTCGGGTTAAGTGAATATAAAAAGAATAAGGTTTCCAACTCATTTCATTTATGAAGAATTTAGATGTTCTAACAGAAACGAGAATCATGATGGAGCAAAATAGCTGATATATATATATAAAGAGGGTTTCATGATTTCAACAAAACAGCAGCTTTTACAAAGCTTAACATAGTAACAAAATATATAACAGAGTCTCAAGAGTTTGGCAGCGGAATAAAACGTGTGAGACATGCATGTGAAGATGCATTCTCAAGGCGAACCAAAAATAATTCATACTTCAAAAGATTCCGCTCAACTCCCGCTCTGTTCCATCGCCTGCTCAACCTGTACATTTAAAAACAAATATGCAGGGCTGAGTACAAAGATGCACTCAGTGGACACATTGCCGAAAACATTTTACTTTACGAAATATTGTCGCCTCATCACGGTAAGACACAATGGTTTTGTTTGAAAAGGCCTCAGTCTTACTAAATACATTTTCATTTTCTCAAAACATCGCTTGCAACATTTTCACATCACTACAACGTATATTCCAAGTCGGCATATGGATTAACGTGTCGGGAGGAGCCTCCCTTCACCCGGACGCAATCGATCGCAACCGGCGATTCAAGATTGATCTGGCCGATCGCAACCCGCGATTCGACTAAAGTGTACACAACCCTAAGCCGAGATTCTCCTTCACCTCCGACAGGATCCGAATTGTAATACTTTCCTGTTGCCCCGAGCGGCAACCCGAATGGACATATCTGAAAACATAAAACATTTTCTCGGCGATAATATCGTATCTCAACTTTTACAGAAAAACAGTAAAGTAATACAGTAAATGATTTTCATAAAAAGCTTTTAGTTCAAGAAAGCCCACCTCGAGAACTTATAGTTCTTACGTCACTAGTACTTAATTATCGTCTTCTTTCTCCTCTGAGCAGGACCCTTTTTCAATGTGAGAAACGAGGTTTAGTACATCGCTATACTTTTCGATAGAGACGAACATCGTCTATAACGTCCTATGCATCAAATAAGGCTAACGTCGGACTTATATTGACGTTTTCTAATCAAAATGATGTCGATTATGACATCGCTCATCATATAAGAGATATTCCATCTCTTTAGTATATGATGTACGTTTTAATGTACTTACGTAACGTAAGTTACATTGTTACTAAACGTACTACGTCACATAGATCACATATTATCGAATTTCGTGCTTTTTGACCTTGGTCAACGTTTTTGGTCAATGATTTTGACTTGGTCAACGTTTAGTCAACAATTTTGACTAAAGTCAACATTTTGACTTTTTAATTCCTTTTATGTAATTCTATTATTTTATGTGCAATTCTTGTTCTAAAAATTCTCATAAAATCATAATATGTCTAAAATATCATTTTGGATCATATTATGCAATTATATCTTATAAAATAAATTTATAACATTAATACATATAACCTATAGTTTTCGAAAACCCTAATTAAACTAAGCAAAATATTTTCCAAAAATTCCAATAAAATCACATATCACATAATCATCTATAAGCATCCTTATGATAACATAATTTTTATTTATTGAAACTATTCAATTTTATCTTCCTAAGTCATTTTGAAAATTTGGACTTAGGTCCAAATAATTTTAACAAATCCAATAAATTAATACAACACTATTTTATGAATCTACACTATCAATATGTTATGATAACACTCAAACATGGATTATATCTCATCATAATATCATGTTCTATAATTTTCAAATTCATATACTTAGGTTAGTACTAAAGTTTTCCAAAATTCTACATAAAATCATATAAGCATAATTAATACCCTAGATCATGATTCCATGCTTAAATCACCAATTAAAATCATAATAATCAACATATCATACCTTCAGTTTTCGGTCCATATATAGAATTTGATATCATGCTTGATTTTGTGATATAATTATACTACATGCTTAATAACATCATATAAATACAATATCTAAGCATATTAGCTTTGAGTCACATAATTTTGAAAATTACATGAACAACATAAGCTTATAACATAAATTCTAACATTTTTATCGGATTTGATCGACGTCGTGACGTTATTCTTTTTATGATCGAAGAACGCTTTGAAGAACACTCTATTTTTTTTCTCTATTTTCTCTCCTATTTCCTCTCTATTTTTGGTTATGATGTTATGGGAGGGGTAACCTCCTATTTATAGGAGTTATGAGATGATTATAATGATTACTTTGTAAAATATCTTAAGGTAAAGTCAAAAATTACAACTCATCTTATCTCCTTAATTTTTGAACCATGCAAGTTGTATGGGAGAATCTTATCATATCTTATCTCATATATAGGTGTAAAGATAAGAATTACAACTCATACCTTATCTTCTTATTATTTTCAGCCATAATGATAATAATATGCCAAATATTTTATTTTTCTCCAATTAATAGTTATATGATATAATAATAATCTTAGATGATAAAATAAATCATAGGAAAATTAATTAAGGTCATTTCTATGTACTAATGTAAAGTTATCGGCAAATAATTCGAAATTACGGATAAATTATCAAACTATTATTCTTTTTATAACCAATATTATTTTTATGATTAATTACATAAATATAATGATATTATATCATAAAATAAATTTTTGGAACATTTCTAAGCATTTTCCCCAATTTTTTTCGAAAATTAGGGTTTCTAGGAATTAAATTTCATAAAATTCCATTCTTACAATATTTCCTTAATTTCGAAATTTTTATAATTTCTAGGAGATAAGATTGATCTAGAATCATGATATTTATCAATTATATAATTAAATAAATTATTTAATACAATTATCACATTAATTGTGATTTTCGAAAATCACACATAAAATCATAGGCTAATTTCGAAAATCCCATACACTAAGGACAAGATTTTATCTTTTATGATGTTTATCACATTACTAAACCATTCTAAGAGATAAACATGACATTTTCTTATCTCTAAACAAAATATCTTAGTTTATACTTATCTTTAAAATGTCATTTTCAACCTTATCTTATCTCTTAAGAGTCATTATCAAACCTTATCACATCCACCAAACGCTTGGGTGTTCAAGATAATTATCTTATCATATACTATAAGATAACAATGACAACTCATCACATAAAATCAGTGATCATATAATAATTCACAAATTAATTATTTATTCTCATGATTTTTGAAAATAATCAAATAAATAAGGAAAATATTTCTTTTTCTTCCTTAGTGTAAATAATATCCTAAATATGCTTAAAACATATTTAAAAATTATTTCGTTCAAATTTTCAATGAAATTTCGATTTATTCAAAATCGACAATTCTTGACGCTCACTTTCATACTTCGTTTATATCGTCTTCGCTCCTTCTTTATTTTTGAAAATTTTAAACCCAGAAATTCGGGATATTACACGAACCGTTTTACTGTACAAACCGAACTAAACCACTAACTTCGGTTCGGTTCGGTTTTCGATTCGATCCGATTTTTGCTCACCCCTATTTATAGTAATCTTTATATTCAATGATTTAAAAATAAAAAGAGGTTCCATAAAAATTTAATACAAAGTGTACCTAGACAATTTGTTCTTCCCTTTATATGCAGCTGTAATTCACGTCGGTCAATGCAAAATTGACGGTTCACTTCATTTTCTTCGATTGAAATCCACACACCACACAATTCACCAACCTCAAAAACCCCTACCCTCATAAAAGAAAAATCAATTAGCCCAACATAAAGAGAGGGAAATAAAATGGAACACTCATCTAAACAGCCACTTCTCCCGCCGGTAAACGATGATCACCAACAACCTGGGCCTCCCGTCCTCGACTACTCGGCCCGAACACCGTCAAATCACTCTTTCGTCGTTCAAGGCGAAGACATTTCTCCAATCACGGGCCCCGGTCAATTCTTCAACGAGTTCGCGGCCGAGTCTAAAAGGCTCTGGATTTTGGCCGGCCCGGCCATCTTCACCTCCGTGTGTCAGTACTCACTCGGCGCCATCACCCAGACCTTCGCCGGACACGTCGGCACGCTCGACCTCGCCGCCTTCTCCGTCGAGAATTCCGTCATCGCCGGCTTATCGTTCGGCGTAATGGTATGCACATGTCTCTGATTCAATTTCCCCCTTTTTAATTTCAATTATGGAACTTGAAGGGTTTGAGTGAATAGATGGGGATGGGGAGCGCGCTAGAGACGCTGTGCGGGCAAGCCTACGGCGCGGGGCAGATCGAAATGCTGGGGGTTTATATGCAGAGATCGTGGGTGATTCTGCTCACCACCGCGTTCCTGCTGATGTTCCTCTACATCTTCGCGCTGCCGTTCCTGCTGCTGATCGGGCAGAAGGAGGAGATCTTGGTGGCGGCGGGGAGGTTTGCGCTGTGGATGATCCCGCAGCTCTACGCCTACGCGATGAACTTCCCGATGGCGAAGTTCCTGCAGGCGCAGAGCAAGATCATGGCGATGGCGTGGATCGCCGCGGCGGCGCTGGTGCTGCACGTCGTGTTCAGCTGGCTGCTCATGCTGAAGCTCGGGTGGGGGATGGCGGGCGGCGCGCTGGTGCTGAACGCCTCGTGGTGGTTCATAGTGGCGGCGCAGATGGTCTACATACTCAGCGGCACGTGCGGCAGGGCGTGGACGGGTTTCTCATTGGGGGCCTTCCATAACCTTTGGAGCTTCGTTAGATTGTCCCTCGCTTCAGCCGTCATGCTCTGGTTAGTCTTCTAACTCTTTTTTTTTTTTTTTCCTTTTTGGATGTGCGTGGGGGTTGGGGGGAACTGGAAAAATGTAATTACTTTTTCACGTTATATAGTCTTTTTAAAAATTTGGTGTTTTCTTCTGGAAATTGAGATGATGCATTCTCTGCAATATGCAAATCCAGGTTCTCATTTAAAGATTAAATACCTTAATCTATGACTATGAGACCATGAAATCAAGATAAGAACAAAATCAAGAATTTTAGAGGTTTCTAATATGCATATTGTTTCATGTTTTCTTCATTTATGGCTCTCTGTCTCCAATGGCGGCGTGCGTGAACCCGTCTGCTTTATTAGTTTAACGTTGAAATATGGTAGCTAGTTGGTTTATGATTACTTGCTAATCTGCATATAAAACATATTAGGCTCGGTAGTTTCTTTATGCTTGCTTGTAAATCTGGACATATTTACTTGCTAATCTGCATATAATCACATATTAGGTTTTGGTAGTTTCTTTATGCTTGCTTGCAAATCTGGACATAATCTTCATTTCGTTAAAAGATTCAAATCTGGACATATTAGGTTTGGTAGTTTCTTTATTTGTCTTTCTTTTCCCCTTTCCTCTGCACGATCCAAGCATATAAATTGGATGCCACCAGATTAATTAGAAATAGGCAAAAACTTGTCCGTACTATTATTCAATTGAGATTTATATAATCTCAATTAAAATTATTTTGATTAATTTAAAATAATTTATTGAAAATAAATCAATAAATCAACTAAAAGGCATGGGTCCCCCGCCTGCAAGGTGTGGCTGAATGCACCCATTCCAAGACCACCTATTTTTGACCAAAATTCGTGCGCGGAATCTGCAACTCATGATTTGTTAATGAACTAATTAAATATTTTTAATTATAAATTAATAATCTGCAATTATAATTTATTAATCCATAATAAGAGTTCAATTTTGAATCCTAATTACTGGTCACATGGCGCGGCTGTTCGCACTTGATATGGCCCCTTTTTCTTCATCTTTTTTTCTTTTTTTTTAATGCGTATGGAAACCTATAGTGTACATGGGAATCAGAAAGTAAAGGTACTGGACCATTTTTTCTTTTAAAAAAGAAAAAAGAAAATTCATATCAATAGCAGTTTGTCGTATATCTATGGTTAGCGTGTGGTTATTATCGGCCTAGCTTTGAATTTTCTAGACGCATTATTATTATTATTAAATATTTTACATATCAATACGTTATTTATTAAGTGATGCTTGTAGAGTCTAACATTGACTGTGATTCTACAAATTCTCAAAACATCGGCCAAATTAAATATATATGAGATGTTGATAATTGAAGTGAAACAGGTTAATGCATTAAGAGGTCACTTAAGTTTCTAAGTGAAGTGAGTTCTTACTTTTTTGTTTGGTTCAATAATATCCTCAGACATCCTATTAATTATATGATAATAAGGTCCTCGTACTTTTATTTGATTGGACTAAATTCCTAAGTTTTGTAGTGTGTTTGGCGCATACTCTTGAAATTGACATAATTACAAGATATTAAATCTTTAGAATCTAATTGAGCAGAAGTTTAAGAACTTAAATCATGTTATATCGTGAAGTTTAACAGTTCAATAAATCAAATGAAAGATTAAGCATAGCTTCAGGGTGAGTTCAACGTATTAACAGAATAACAAAAATCGAATTCATATTATTCTAATTTACTTTTTTTTTCACAGCTTGGAAACGTGGTATTTCATGGCGTTGGTCCTGTTTGCTGGATACTTGAAGAACGCAGAAATTGCTGTGGATGCCCTCTCCATATGGTAAGGACATCCCTAAATTTTGTATTTAAAATAAAAACATATGATTTTTAAATTGATTTCTATACCTGCAAAATAATAACGCATTAGATTAATTTTAATTATCCACTGTTTTGTGGAGCCGTACCCGCTTCGACTGCTGCCCATACAAAATTCCACGGACGATACCAATTTTCCATTATATATTTGATAACGGTGTTTAAATACAGAAAATGACATCATTGATTATGTAAGATAAAATGGACTACATCATGACTATTATTAGGATTTACATGAGATCTTCCTATACTGTCACTTTCTTTGTGCTTATCAATTACTTTGTGCTTATCAATTAGATAGATTGTTGGGACCATATGACTCGGAAAGACCATTCAATCTTTTTAATTATATCTAGAGACAATGAAATACTACGAAAAAAGTGATCCATGGAAAATTAAAAATTACAAACAATTTTGAATAAATAGAGAAATTACCGAGTTTCGACGATGATTTCAAATACGTCGCTATAGACGTTTTGGACCACGCATGAAAAATTCGATAGTAAGGTGTGATACAGACCTTCAACTTTTCAATGGTATTAAAAAGCCTTTTCTCTTCTCAAAATGATTTTGATGTTTAATTATAATAGAAATGTATTGCTACCGAATTAGCCTTCATTTCCTGATAATTGCACTTGAAATTTTGATCGAGACGTCTCTGTTATTATGTATTGAAAGAATGAAAGTAGCTCTGATTTCTTCTTTTAGATTATCGATATAAGCTTGGAAAAGGACAACTTTCACAGTTGTGTTTTTGATATCTCTTTACAAAAGTAGGAATCCAGATCTACAAAATGAGGACTGAAATGAGTTGAGTTTTTAACTCGATAAATTCGGATTTGAGAGCTAAGGATTCTAATTAAATGTCATGTTTAAGTTGCTAGATACATCCTCTTACATATTTCTTCTTGGAGAGCCACTAAACTTATTCGAATTTGAGTTAAATATTTATCCAATCCTATATGAAATCATTTCTTATGGCCGAAACTTCATGTTTTGCAGCACAAACATAGTGGGGTGGACAGTCATGGTAGCCATCGGATTCAATGTAGCAATAAGGTGTTCATTCACAGACAAAATAATAAAACTTCCTTTCCTTTGTATATTCTTTTTTAAAATATGTGATTTAATTATATATATACGTGTACGAGCAGCGTAAGAGTGTCTAATGAACTGGGTGCTGCTCATCCAAGAATGGCCAAGTTTTCTGTGGTAGTAGTGGTGGTATCCGCCTTCGTCGTCGGCCTCTTGTTTGGCATGATCCTCCTCATCTTCCAGAAGCAGTATCCTTCACTATTTTCAAACAACGAAGAAGTCAAACAAATCGTGTATCACCTAACGCCGTTGCTCGCATTCTGTCTCGTCGTCAACAACATTCAACCCGCTCTTTCAGGTGAAGTAAAAATCAGTTCTGCCAAATCTTTGATTTTCTGCATTAATAATTCAAGGATGTAAACGTGTATTGCAGGTGTGGCTATCGGAGCTGGATGGCAAGCGTTGGTTGCGTATGTGAATATTGCATGCTACTACATATTCGGGATACCGTTAGGTCTAATACTAGGATTTGCACTCGACATGGGTGTTAAGGTTAGTACGAATTTTACGCAAAATCAATCCGAGTTATAAGATAAATCGAGTAATAATATTCATGGATTTTCAGGGAATATGGATCGGAATGGTAACGGGGACAATTGTGCAAACGCTGGTTCTCTTTTATGTTGTTTATCGAACTAATTGGGAGAAAGAGGTATGCATTGATTTGAAATTTTGGTTTTGGCCCTCTCTATTTTGGAATTTCCAGAATTTCAATTTTTGGATGACATCTTTGCGCCTTGTGATTTAGGCTTCTGCGGCGGCTGAAAGAATCAATATGTGGGGAGGGGAATCACATGCTAAAGCAAATGACGTTGAGAAATAGAGCTAAACGAAGCACATTTCTGGAGAATTATTGATTTCATGCTACCATTACGGATTCAATAGTCATGATTGCCTAACCAGATGTGCAATCTTGAAGAACCCAAATGTTGAATCCAGCTACATCGTTTGGATTGATTCATTCTCATTTGTTTTGATATGTATAATTGAATTTCTAAAATTTCAAATCCCTTAATCAAAAAACCATAAACACTACAGGTCATGTAATCAAGCAGAATGATAAACTGAAGAACTTTAACGGCATCCATTGCAAAAGCCCTGATTTCAAAACTTATTCATAAATCCCCAAAATATCGCACAATTTTAAAAGCAAAAAAGAAAAAATAACCCTAAGCAGTAAGCACGACGGCGCCGCCGGCCTCCTTAATCTTCTTCTCCGCTGTTGCGAGACGAGCTTGGCCTTGACGATTACGGGCTTATTCTCCGGCAGCAGCCCCTCGCCGAGAACCTTGAAATAACCGAACTGGGTGACCTCGATCAACGGCACATTGTCCTTGGACGCCTTGTTCTCTGATTTGTTGAGGGATCATGGACCAAGCTTTTCGACGTTGACGGTGGGGTAGTGGAACTTGTTGCGCAGCCTGTGGAAATAGAGCATCCCGACTTTACCCAAAAAACGGGGTGGTACTCAGGGCCGGCCGGACCTGGAGACGGCCCAGGGCCGAAAATTTTGGGGCCCCAATATCGATTTTCTAGATTAAAAATATTAAAGTAAAAATAATAAAATCTTGGTTATTTGTGTAGTGGTAAGATCTGTTTTGTTTGCGTTTAACTGTAACCAAGATCGAATCTTTATAGCTGCATTTTCTTTATTTATTTTTCTTTTTTTGGGCCCCTTATTTATTCATTTTTCATTTCCACAATACTTTTTGTCATTTGTGAATTTCAATTATTTTCTTTCTTGTTTCTTTTTAATTCCAAATATTTTCTTTTCCCATATTTTTTTATTTTTTCTTTTATTTGTATCTTATTCACTTTTCTTTTCCATTTTTTACAATTATTTTCTTATTTTTAAATTTCAATCATATTCTTTCTTTAGTAAATTTCAATTATTGTTTTCTTTCATCTTTATTGGTTTTTATTTCTTTTCAAATTTCAATAATTTCTTATTGGTATTTCATCGGGCTCTCATTTTTTCTCTTTTTTTTTTCACTCCCCATAAATTTTTTCTTCTCCCAACTTTCTTTATTTCTTCTTTTTATTTGTATTTTATTGAGGCCCTTATTTTCCTATTTTTCTGTTTTCATAAGTTTTTTTTTTTTTAAATTTAATTATGTTCTTTTTATCTTTCTCTATTAATTTCAATTACTGTCTTCTCCCATCTTTCTTAGCTTTTCAAATTTTAATTATTTTCATCTTTTATTTGTATTTTAATAGCTCCCTCATTTTCTGTTTTTTCATTCCCCATAATTTTTTTCTTTTTTATAATTTTAATTATTTTTTCTTGTATTCATATTTATTGGATGTTTCATGTTCCCATTCTTTTAATTATTTTTGCTATGTAAGAGAACTAGGCGAGTGGACATCCTTCGTAAAATTAATTAAATAACAGAGTATATAAATGTATAATACACAAATATTTTAAATGACTTTACAAGTAAAAATGTAGAATAATTCATTTTTTATAATTAACAAAAGATATAGTGTAAATGACCCATTTTTATGATTTTATTCCTGGTCTATTTTTTATCAGAATTGGCTCTGGTGGTACTTGTCGAAGAGGATGCGGTGGTGGTGCATTCCGCTAACGTTTCCACGGCCCCCCTGGTGCTTGTAGTGCTTCCCGATGCGGCTGTGCCCCGCGCTCACGTGGTCGTGGTTATTCTGTTTTCTTCGAGCTCGTCGTCATCAATGACTATTTGTGTGAGGTGAAGGAGAGATTTTGTATGGGATGAAGGGGAGTGGAGGAATGACTTTTACCCTTAGGGTGACTGTGATGTGTTTCGTATGTTTTGTTGTGTTTTCTTTGTATCATTTGTAACGATTTGGTTCCTATATGCTTAAGTTTTGAATATCTTTTATTGGAATCATGTTCGTTTTGTTTTTGTAGGAATATTCGCATTTAAGCATTTTGAGCATAAAACATACGTGAAGTCGCTAGAAGAGGCACCGCGTCCGTGTTGGGTGCCGTGTCTCAGTGGGGCGCCGCGTCCGTGCCGCATCGTCCCCGGCCGGCGCCACTGTTTCCTTGAGATCGCCCGTCCGTGCTTTGCGTGCGTCCGTACTGGGTGCCGAGTTAATTCTTCGAGACGGCCAGCGTCCGTGGCGCCATGCGTCCGTGCCGGCTTCCATTCGTCAGGCGCCAGCGTCATTGCCGTAAACCGTATTGGGTGGCTATGATTTCGATTGATTTGAAGGCCTCGCGTCTGGCGAGACTCCGTCCGATCTGGGCGAGGAATTTTAGGCGCTATAAATATAACTTAAATGAAAACCCTAGTTCTTTTATTATTCGCAGACGCCGGTTTTCAATAGTTCCTCCCACGCGATCGCTCATCATTATTTTCCTTGTAATTCCTTTTGCATTGGATTGATTCAAGAACTTGATTGAAGAGATTCATCACGACTATTACGATTGTAAGGATTAATTATTCGATCTTTCTTCCATTGAATTGTTGGATAATGATTTCTATCAATTATAAGCTGTTTGATCCGTGAGATGAGCATGAACTAATTCTTTTCTAGGGTTGGGTGATTCAAATTGTTTAATTGATTATTTGTTTGATTGAGAATACCAATTGAATCCTAGGGTTTATTGTTGAGTGATTGATCTCTATCAATTATTTATGTTTCGTGTATTATCGAGATAGATACATGCATGATAGGAATTTGCTAAGTGATTAATCACCTCTTAATTTGTATGTTCGTGTATTATCGAGAGATAGATACGTGCATCATAGGAATCAATTGGGTTAGAGGTTACCTAAACGGGTACTCTAATAGTGTATGTATTTGTGAAATTTGATAACCTAGGTTTAATCCATTGAGCGAAAGTCGAGTGTTTGGATTTAGGTTTGAGGATTGCATGAATAGGTAGATTTCTTGATCAAGCAATAATCGATTAATCAAGGCGAAGAACCCTAATACCCTAGTTTATCGCACACTCTTGAATTATTCATGTGCGATTAAACTGCTTGAACGCTTGGTTTGAATCGTTTGCGTGTTTTATTTCCTGTTATCTTAGTTAATCATCCCCCAAAATCATGTTTAGGATTTAGATTTACCGTTTTAATCGTAACACATCATAGCCCTGTTAAGTCTTCCTCGAGAGATTCGACTTGGGTCGACCTTACCACGCTATAGGGACCTCGTGCTATTGCGAGCGACTAAGTAGAACAATTTGGTCGGAACATGATGCATGCGGTAGAGTCGGGGAGAGAAATGGAAATTTTCAGGATTTGGGGGTGTGAATTTGGGCTTCATGTATAGTTAGGGCTTCTAAAGGAATGGGCTATGATTTTATAATTGTTGAAAATTATCCCTATTTTAGCTATAGTCCATTATAAGGTAATGCCCTTTTGATCACAGCACAATCGCAAAGCATGAAATGCACATTATACAACATAGTGTATGGTCAAAAGGAACTTCTCATTCGAACCCCACCAAACGCCTCTATGGGTTTGAGCCTGTCACACCTGGTTTTTCAAGTGTGGTTTATCTGTCCTGTGTGGTTTACAGGCTATTACACAGGAACGTGGGGTTTACCCAGTGCGTACCTAAGGTAGCGGCTGCGGGTTTCCCCATGATACCAAAAAAAAAAAAGGAACCTCTCATTGTATGTGTTGTTCTAGTGGTAAAGTGATTAATGCCTAATATAAAAAATCTTACATGTCTATCGTGACACGATCTTTAAAATTTATGTATTAATTAACTAAAAAATAAAAATAAAAGTAGTAATTCGTCTTTTGTGCATTCAGTTTATTAAATCGAATTCATTTTATTTATTTATTTATTTATAAACTTTAAGTTCACATATTTCATTGTATTTTAGACTGGATCCTATGTTTTTATTTGCAAATTTGAACCCATTGTACTTTATCCAAAAACTTAGGAAGGGTCGGGTCCTCTTACGGGTTAATCCGACCTAGATTTGTTTGACCCAACTCGACCTATAAATATATCATTATATCATTTATTGTGAATAAGTGTATCACTTGCTTTAAATAAATGTATCACTTATGAATTAGCCGACTGACCCTAAGTCTATCAAGCTCAACTTAACATGCTCACTTATATTATTTACTGTGAATAAATATATCATTTGCTCTCAGATATTGTACCTGAGGGCAAACGAGTATGGGTGATGGCTTGGGGTGCAAAACTTTTATACCCGTTATATTAATATGGACATTCTTCATTCAAAGTAGGATTTATTCAATGGTCCAGCCTCGCAAGCCCACCATTTTAGGGGCCCTAATTTTTTTTATATCTCCCTTCTATTAATAGATTATTTCATCATAGAAAAAATTAATTAATGCCAACGTCTATTTATTATTATTCTATTACATATTGAAGGCACTACATTGATCTTCAATCCTATGTGGATTTTTCTCAATTTTTTTTTCTAATTTTCTAAAATCTCTATTTTATGCATTCTAATCACTCTCCAATCTCACATTGATTTCTTAATGAAACTTAGCCAAATTAGAACCTATATATAATGAAATTTCTATTCTTCAAATCTCAACCAAATTTTCACTTTTAATAATTGGTATTGTGATTGATATTAATATTATTTAAACTATACCACCAATTTAATTTGGTCAAATAAATAGTTTATTTAATTTAATTTGACCAGATAAATAACTTTGGCTAAAAAATTATCTTTTCAATTTGTTTTGGCCAAATAGTTTATTTACTACACTATTTAATAAAAAAATTGAGTAATTATTGAGTATTATTATACAATTTTCCACCACCAATTTAATTTGATCAACTAAATGGTTTATTTGATTTAATCTGTCCAAATAAATAATCTATTTATTATATATTCTATCTATGAATTTTATATAGCAAAACATATTGGAGGCACCACATTCATCATCAATCCTATGTGGAATTACTATAATTTTTTATTTTTTATTTTTTAAATTCTTCATTTTATACCTTCTAATTACTCTACAATCTCACATTGATTTTTTGTGAAACATAGCCAAATGAGAACTTATATAAAAAGATATTTCTATTCTTTAAGTCTCAACCAAATTTTTATTTTTAATTGGTGGAGCAATTGATATTAATATCAATCAAACTACAACACTGATAGTTTATTTAATTTAATTTGACCAAATAAATAGTTTTTATTTTAATTAGAAACATATTTATTTTTAAAATTCTTCATTTTATACCTTCTAATCACTCTATACTTCCACATTGATTTTTTATGAAACATAGCCAAATGAGAACCTCTATAAAAGGATATTTATATTCTTTAAGTCTCAATCAAATTTTCATTTTTAATTGGTGGAGTGATTGATATTAATATCAATCAAACTACAATACTGATAGTTTATTTAATTTAATTTGACAAAATAAATAGTTTTTATTTTAATTATAAACATATTTATTTTCAAAATTCTTCATTTTATATCTTCTAATCACTCTATACTTCCACATTGATTTTTTATGAAACATAGCCAAATGAGAACCTCTATAAAATGATATTTATATTCTTTAAGTCTCAACCAAATTTTTATTTTTAATTGATGGAGTGATTGATATTAATATCAATCAAACTACAACACTAATAGTTTATTTTATTTAATTTGACCAAATAAATAGTTTTAAATTTAATTTAGAAACATATTTGTTTTCTAAATTCTTCATTTTATGTCTTTAATAACTCTTTAAACCCACATTGATTTTTTATGAAACATGGTCAAATGAGAACCTCTACAAAATGATATTTGTATTATTTAAGTCTCAACCAAATTTTCATTTCTAATTGATGGAGTGTATCAATCAAACCAACACACTAATAGTTTATTTAATTTAATTTGACCAAATAAATAGTTTTTAATTTAATTTAGACTATTTAATTTGATCAAATTAATAGTTTATTTACTACACTTTTTAATAAGATAAATATTTTAGATTCATTATATAAAAATATGAACATGAATAGATACATATTTACTAAGAAAAACTATAATCTTAAAAACTAAAATATAAAAATAAATTTAGGTTGTTAATATGTGAAGTCTTATAGAAATTAATGTGAGATTCAAGTATTTTATTATTTATTTATTTTGGTTTTGAATGGATTTAGGTTTTGAATGAATTCTATGTAGCAAAACATATTGGAGGAAACACACTCATCCTCAATCCTATGTGGAATTACTATATTTTTTATTCTTAATTTTCTAAATTCTTCATTTTATGCCTTCTAATCACTCTACAATTCCTCATTGGTATTTTATGAAACATATATAGTCAAATGAGAACCTATATAAAAGGATACGTCTATTATTCAAGTCTCAACCAAATATTTATTTTTAATTAGTGGAGTGATTGATATTAATATCAATCAAACTACAATACTAATAGTTTATTTAATTTAATTTAACCAAATAAATAGTTTTTAATTTAATTTAGACTATTTAATTTGCTCAAATTAATAGTTTACTTACTGCACTATTTAATAAGATAAATATTTTCGATACATTATATAAAAATATGAACATGAAAGATACATATTTATTAAGAAAAACTATAATCTTAAAACCAAAATATAAAAATAAATTTAGGTTTTGAATATATGAAGTATTATAAAATTAAAGTGGGATTTATTTATTTATTTATTTATTTTTGTTTTGAATGGGTTTAGGTTATAAAATTCTATATAGCAAAATATATTAAAGGCACCACATCGATTATCAATCCAATGTGAAATTACTATAATTTTTTATTCTTAATTTTCTAAATTCTTCATTTTATGTCTTCTAATCATTCTACAATCCCACATTTATTTTTTATGAAACATAGCCAAATGAGAACTTATATAAAAGGATATTTATATTCTTTAAATCTCAACCAAATTTTCATTTTCAATTGGTGGAGTGATTGATATTAATATCAATCAAACTACAACACTAATAGTTTATTTAATTCAATTTACAAATAAATAGTTTTTAATTTAATTTAGACTATTTAATTTTGTCAAAATAATTGTTTATTTACTGCACTATTTAATAAGATAAATATTTTGGATACATTATATAAAAATATTCAGATTATATTCATTTATTGTGGTATGGATATAATTAGAATGGATTATAGTATTTCTTTCCCGTTTCCACATAATTTAAGAAAAAAATATATAATATAATTGTAATAGTAAAAGTTGTCACGATTTCATTAGCTAGCTCATCCAAAATAAATTCATACATATTTACTAAGAAAATCTACAATCTTGAAATAAAATAAAAATAATCCATTGTGGTGGAAATAAAAATGAAAAGATAAAAATAAATTTGTAGTCCTAAATATAATTAAATGTGACATATCAACAAAAACATGAATCAATATATGTTTACTAAGAAAAACTATAATATTAAAAACCAAAATATAAAAATAGATTTATATTTAGGTTTTGAATATGTGAAGTCTTATAAAAATTAATATGGGATTTAAGTATTTTATTTTATTTATTTGTTTTTTAATGGATTTAGGATTTGAAATTATGGAATCTCATAAAAAATGTGAGATTTAAGTATTATTTATTTATTTATTTATTAATGTTACTTTATACTATTAAGATTTATTAAGATATATAATCAATTATTGTAAAAGTTTATATTTAACTATTTAGATATATTAGATTTAGGTAATTAGCAAGTAGTATACTATTTATTAGTTATGTTACTTTATACTATTCGGACTTTATTAAGATAGATAACCAATTATTGTAATAATTTATATTTAATTATTTATATATATTGTAAACATATTTCAATAATTAGTATGTATTAAAATACGAGTTTAAATATGGCATATCAACAAAAACATGAATCAATACATATTTAGTAAGAAAATCTATAATCTTAAAATAAACTAGAAATACCGTTGCGATGAAAATAAACACAAAAATATAAAAATAGATTTATGTTTTGAATATGTGAAGTCTTATAAAAATTAGTGGGATTCAAGCATTTTATTTATTAACTTATTTTGGTTGTGAATGGATTTAGATTTAGGTTTTGAAATTATGAAATCTCATAAAGTGATTTTCTATCGAATTTACTATATATTGAAACAACTTATATTTAACTATTTAGATATTTTATAAATTTTAAATGAGATTAGATAATTAAGTGGTATTATTACATAAGTTTCGGACGGGAATCAATAGTAAAATCAATTTTTAAAATCAAGTTTGTGACATGTATGAATATATAAATTCTATACAAGTAGTTTCTCTATTTTTTTTTAATCTTTTGTTATTTATTCTAATTTATTATTAATATACTTTGTAATGTTCAAATTATTACTACGATGAATAACCAATTACAACAGTTATATTTATAATTTTAAACAGATTCTAGTGATTAACGATATAAAGTTATTTCCCGTCGAATTTCGACGGGTTATACACTAGTAATTAGTTCATCTAGATGTTTATAGTCAACGTCTCTTCATATCATTTGTCTTCCGAACTCTTCAATTCTTCTCCAACAGACAACAAGCCTCTCAAGAACACATTTTCAAAAAAAAAAAAAGCTTTAGATTAATATTAGAAATAATGTAAATAAATATAGCAAGTGATAAATCTAGTTACGTGGCGTGCGAGATTTATGAAAAGCAATAAAGAACACCAAGCTTTTATGTGGTTCGATCGTTAATGAGATCTACGTCCACGGAGAGTGTTTCTCAATACTTTCACTATAATGCGGTGAGTGTAGTTACAAGCTCTTAGTATTCGATAAGTTGTCAACCCTTCTAATGTCGGTTTCCTTCTATTTATACAACTCCGAGCACTGGCGAAGGCGTGCTCAACCTCTCCATTGGTCGCGACGTGACTCTTCCTCCGCATGCCTCCATTGGCGGGCGGGGACCTTTCGCCTTCGTGCGCCACGTGGAGGTGGCGCTGACCTTGTTCTAGGTCCCGTCCTCCATTGGCCGAGGTGGCGGTTACTGGGGCTAGGGTTTTGCACGATTAGGGCTCGCTTGGGCTCAACCGCGTGGGCCGCTACCAACGTTAGGCCCAGCTCGTTTGGGCTGTTAGTGGGCCTAGTCGGTTGGGCCATATCCCATCATAGCCCCCGAATAGGCGAGGACGGTGAGGCCGAGGTGGAGTGAAAGCGCTTGGCCGAGGGTGAGGTGTGGCTCGGTGAAGTGGTTTGTTGAAGGTGTTGTCTTTTTAATGTGAGGGTTTATTTGGCGATCCGTGCCGAATCGGGTTGGGTGGTGCATTGTCCGTCGCTTGAAAAAGATGTGGCACCGAAGGAAGTCAGTCCGACTGGATATCGCCCTCTGCGTAGGTTATGCCGAGGTCCGATCCGGGTGGTGTTACTCACGTGGTGGGTGCCGATGTCCGACCCGAGAGACCGTCCTTTTGGGATGTCGGGTGCGCCCGGCGGCACCGAACGGGGCTGGTTTGCCGAGGTCCGATCTGGATGTAGACTTTCCGTAAAGGCGGCTTGGTTGATAGACGCCGAGGTCCGATCGGATCCTTTGCTATTTCGGGAAGGACGGGCGCGACTGAGGCGCCGCCATCCGGAGGGCGTCGGGGTCCGTATGATGATTGCTAGGTCGATGGCGGTCCGTCTTATCTGGCGTCGTCATACGCGCCAGCGGTAGTTGGGCACTCGAACCGCGTGCGCGTGGATTCCATATCAATCGTGTGCAGTGCGTGTCGGTTGAACGGCAATTTTAGGCGCCTTAGTCTTATAAATAGGCGCAAAGAAAGAATGCTCACTTTCCTCTTCGACGATTAAAATTTCGAGAGAAAAATTTCGAGAAATTTTACGAGTTGATCGATCTTATTTGAAGGAGCCATATACTACTTTGAAAAGTAAGTATGTTTTCTTCATCTTCTTCTCGCTCGAAAGTTCCATTTCCGCCTCGGGTTCCGCCGTGAGTTCCCGGTAAAGATTATATGTGCTACAATGGTTTGGGTAGGTCCATAGGGCTGAGTTCTAGGGTTCACCGGTATCCTCGGTATGGGATGGGCTGAGGGTGGGCGTGGCGAGGTCGGGTTTGACTTTGGAGGAACTTTTGAAGTTGTGAGGAATCTGGGATCCGGAGGAGGCGTGGTGGTGTCTGCCGCATCCGGATGATAGGGCGATGGCCCCTCCGGAGGGGTTCGTTACAGTTTAGGTAGATAGTTTGAGGACGGGTCTTAGGTACCCTCTGTCCCCCGTTTATCTTAGCCTTCAAGAGTATTTCCAGATCCCTATTTGTCAATTGACCTCGAATCCCATTAGGTCGTTGGTGGGTGGGGCTCTCTTGTTATGGCATTGCCGAGAGAGTTGTCCTTCGAGGTCTTGATCGCTTTTTAGCGTGAAGACCATAGGAGGGTGTACTATTTGTCACCCCGCTGAAATTTAAGGTAGCCGTCCTCCAAGGTGTCCCATTGGCGAATAGGTATTTTTCTGCGGTGAGGCGGTAGAGGTATGAGTGGGGTATCGATGCGGTGGCGGACCAAAATCAAGCCCTTGGGCCATATGGAGGAGGTCTTTGTGCAGCGCTTGGTGAGATCTTATCCATAAGTTACACCGGGACGACTGAAGAAGGCCGTGAGTGTTTACGGTCGGAGCGTCGGGATCGGGTGCGGGCGTGGTGAGGGCATCCCCATCTTCTTAGTCCTTATATGTCCTATTTCTTTGTGCTAATGTGTCTTTCTTCCGTGATGCGGTGAGGTTGGTAGGCGAGGCGGGCTCACGATCGCCGAGCAAGGAGCGTGAAGAAGAAGGTTCGAGGCGGGGGACCTACTAGGGGCCGAAGAAGGTCGACAACATGGGCCGGTGATGAGTGGGCCTCTGGCGGGGTCCAGCCCGGATCGAGCCTCGGCCTCGTGGTCGCTTTGAGTATGGGTACCGCCCAAGTTTGGCCGCACCTCCCCGAGGTACATAGGTTCTTTCATATTTAGATTTGTTAACTGCGATCTGTTATTAACTTGTCTTGCTCTTTTTCGGTGGGAGCTCGGTGATGAGGGCCTGCAGCAGTTCTTTGAGGAGCTGCGGTCGCCTTGCTTGCCGAGAGCTCGGCCCGACGAGGCGCTGGGCGGGAGCTTGCAGCTGTGGCGGGCCGAGACCGCCGTGTCCGCCGCGGGCGGGGCCGAGGCCGCCAGGCTTCGAGGCGGGAGGCTGCTGCCGAGGCCGCCGAAGAGAGGCATGGGCATGAGACCGCCCGGGGAGGTCAAGAGCAGGGAGGAGCTGGCGGGCGAAGGGACCTCATGGACGAGAGGTGCAAGGTGGCCGACCGGGGACCTTGCCGAGGGCCTTTGCCGTGAGCTCATCGAGTCGGAGAGCTTCTCGGCTTTTATTGCCGATCTTGCCGCCGTCTTTGGCCGAAGGTGGTGTCGATCACTGGGGGGGGCGGTCGCCATGCCCGACTTGATAAGGTCGAGCATGGGTGGACCGAGGTCGACCTCGAGTGGACAAAGCTACGCCCGAGTGATCTCGGGTGGCTCCTTCCAGGCTTTGGAGGCTCGGCATCCAGCTCTACCCTCACGATCTGAGGTCGTCGCCCGGTCTGAGGAGGACGAAGATCACGAGCCTGGAGCTCCTGGCGAGTGCGGGCGGCGGGAGGAGGAGGCGGCGGAGGAGGAGGCGGGGTTGGAGCTCCCTTGGAGTGGCCGGCCAGCAGGAGCATCGTGAGGTCGGCGAGACCGGCCATAGGCTGAGTCGATGGACTGATGTAATAGCTTGAACCGCCGGGTCGATAGGACCACAGGTCCTTGTAATAATTTCCTTTTTGAGTAATAAACGCAACATTTTAAAATTTGTGTTCTCTTGTTTATTCTGATACTCCACACTGAATGGCTCGGACTTGATCATGAATTGTTGACCAAGTTAAAAGAGGTCAGGGGCCTTGGTGAGAAGGACGAAGAGGTGCTTTTCGGAGGCCGGTCTCACGAAATGACCCAGTTTTAGCCACTATGGAAGTCGGCTTCGCCTTGCGCCGACCAAGAGGAAGTTGGGCGAGGCTGATCGGTAAGTGGCCCGCCTCCCGGCCGAGAACGAGGCCACGAGTTGAGGGTCATGCGGACGGAGTCAGTGCGGACTTATCTGCCGACGCCATCTAAGGGCGTTTGATGCGGTGAGAGGCGACTCGAATTGATCGCGAGAGGCTAGCTCGGGTGTCGGAGGAGCATCACGAGTCTGAGAGGCGGTCCGAGGTGGTGGGACTACCATATCCGGTCGACGACCGAGTTCGAGCTTCTTGGCGAGAGGTATGGTCTTGAGGATGAGGAGGGCCCAACGGCAAAGTTCAAAGCTTGTGTCGACTCCGTCGTGAAGTATATGGAGATGTATGATATCGTCATAAGCGACGCATGCCCGGCCGGCGGCGAGGCCACGGCTGAGCTCCGTGACCGATCATAAAGAACCCGCAGAGGAGGCGGCTACTCGATCATCTTGCTGAAGTGCTCCGGTTGATGGGTCGGTGGGGCGGATCATTCGAGGCGATCCTCGGGAGCGGACGGCGACCGAGGACCTCGGTCGGCGGGAAGAGCGGCGGGTAGGGGCGAGGTCGTACTCGGCCCGTGTCGGTCGGGGGGTCGGGTGTGACCTCGGGTGCATCCCCACTCCCGAATGCTCAGATTGGCGCTGCGCCACTTGTGTCCTGTGGGTGAAGGTGACCACAGGTCGATGCTTCATCCGGCCCCCGAGCCCGTGCCGAGCGCTTTGGGAGCAGGCCGTGGTGATTCCGGTCTTATCGGCTGGGTTGAAGGCACCGAGTTCATTCCGAGCATACACCGTCGGCTGGAGATTTTGTAGAAAATTGGTGCGGCTTGGCGTCTCTGGCGGCGGGCCCTAAGCCCGAATGAGGCTATGTATAGTGTAGGACTTTGTATGTAGATATAAATGTATTTAGACTCGTTTCGAAGTGTATATTTTCCCCCTTGAGAGGTACAAACATAGCTTAGGACTTCGTTTTGGTCGTAAATATATTTATCTTGTATCTGATGCATATTTTCCCAAATAAAGGGGTATAAACGAGCTCGGAAGCCCGGTTGACTTGTATATGGCTTGGTACTCGGTTTATAGTCGTTAATGCATTTAGACTTTGTACCGGAGTGCATATCTTCCCAAATAAAGGGGTATGAGTTGGCGAGATCGGTCTGGATGTCGCGTGCATGTAGACGTCCAACTTAATGGATAATCTGTATGCTTTGCATGTAGACGTCCAACTGAATGGGTAATCTGTATGCTTTGCATGTAGACGTCCAACTTAATGGGTAATCTGTATTCTTTGCATGTAGCGTCCAACTTAATGGGTAATGTGCGTACCTACTTGGTGGGATTTTCATCTTCGTAAGGCGTCCCTGTGAAGGTTTAAATGTGGTGTATCCAAAGATGTTCACATATGTATGAGGCAGTGAAATATTCATTAGAAAAGCAGATGTTTTATTGAACATGTAATCAACATCGTACTTTGGCAAAACAATTAAGGGACTAAAATGATGCCGACCTTAAATCGAAGCTATGTAAAATACCTCCTTAAATGAGTAATGTGCCAGTTAGGGGATAAGTGCAGGATAGGTGAGCGACATAAGCCCTTTGCCGAGGTCCTCGTGAACGCGGTATGGGCCTTCCCATGTCGGATCCGACTTGTTAAGACGCCTCGGCTCACGGGCTTCATTATTTCGTGGGGCGAGGTCGCCTACTTGGGCCGGAGGCTTTAACTCTTTGTTGTAGTACCGTGCGACTGGGCTGCTTGCTTCCGTTTATGAAGCGAGCTCATGGCTCTCCTCGAGGCGTCAAGGTTGGCCCGCAGTCTTCCTCGTTCGGCACCGGTCGAAGTGAAGAGTGCGCGGGCTTGGCGCCGATCTCGGCCGGTATGACGGCCTCGGTACCGTAGACCCGGTGAAGGGGTTTCCGTCGACGTCAGTGTGGTCTGTGGGACGGAGGACTTGAGGAGATTTTCAGCCCGATCGCTTTTAGCCGGTCCACCCTCTTCTTCAATCCTTATGCGATCGTGCGGTTCGTCACCTCGGTCGACCATTCGCTTGCGGGTGTGCGACCGAGGTGAAGCGTTGATCGATCCGAAGCTCTTCGCACCACCTCAAGTTTTTGTCGATGAATTGGGTGCGTTGTCCGAGACCGGGATGTGCGGTATGCGGCGGCGGACTATATTTTTCCACACGAAGGTCCGAATCCTTCCGCGTGAGGCTCGAAAGTGGCTCGGCCCGACCCATTTTTGAAGTAGTCTATGGCTACGACTAAGTATCGGCGACACGGTGCTCGGTCGAGCGGACCAACAATGTCGATCCCCACCGCATGAAAGGCCATGGACTCTCCAGTGCTCAAATCGATCGGCGGCTTTTGACCGTGGGTGAATCGCACCGGGCACTTTTGACGAGCTCGGCGAATCTTGCGGTGGGCGGTAATATCCCTACCTCGGCGTCTTCTTTGAGAGCTCTCGCGACCGATGTGGCTTCCACAAGACCCTCGGTGAATTTCATTGAGCACGAGTCGGCTTCTTCCGGCCGAGGCACCTCGGGAGGGTTGAAGGTAAGACTTCCAGTGAGGCGCCTCATGCATGAGATACTTACGGGATTTCGCCATCATCTTTTGGCTTGAGCCAATCTTGAGGTAGTCTGCCGTCTTCCGATAGGCCTTGGGAGACATCCATTCGGCTCTATCTCGGTGATGATGCCGACGTGGGACTCGCGATGCTTCGGAATGAACCTCCTCCACCGGTGGACTTGTTGACGACGCAACTAACTTGCCGAGGATGTCACCTCATTGCTTTTCCCCTCGGGATTCGGTGGATCTTGAAGTACCGAACGAGGTCGATCTCCTTCGCCCTCTCGGGTATTGTTTCATTCGGTCCTCCTTGCCTCGTGTTTGCTTAACACCGGTTCACCACGACCTGGGAATCACCGAAGATTTGGATCTTGTCCACCCCCAGTTCCTTGGCGAGGTGGAGTCCGGAGATCAGGGCCTCGTACTCCACCTCGTTGTTGGTGGTCGGGAAGGTAAACCGGAGGGCGTAGGTGACTTCTTGCTTATCTGGGCCGAGGAGGAGGATGCCCGCCCCGCTGCCCGTTTTGCACGAGGCTCCGTCCACGTACATCTGCCAGCAGCCATTTGGTGGTGCTAGGACGGCTTCCTCCGCCGTGGGGGCGGGAGCTGGAGTTACCTCGCTGGCAGAGCCCACCTCGGTAAATTTGGCCTCAACCAGGAAGTCGGCGAGCTTGCCTTTTATGGCCGGCCTGGGTGAGTACGAGATGTCGTGCTCGTCGAGCTCCAGTGCCCACTTAGCTATACGTCCGGATGACTCAGGTCTTAACAAGACTTGTCTCAAGGGTAAGTCAGTTAGCACCTGGACGGAGTGAGCTTGGAAGTAGGGTCGGAGGCGTCGCTTGGCGTTCACCAGGGCCAGTGCTACTTTTTCGAGGCCGGTGTACCTTGTCTCCGGTCCTTTGAGAGCTCGGCTGATAAAATAGATGGGAGTTGTCGTCCCACCTCATCTCGTATCAAGATCACAGCGATGGCCTCGTCCGGCGGCGATATATAGAGAGGATTCACCTTGCTTGGGCGGACGGGTCGGCGGTCGGCAAGGTACTCCTTCACCGTTGTCTGGCGGCCTGGTGTTCTTCCTGCCAGGCGAAGTCCGGAGCTCTCCTCAGGATCTTGAAGAAGGGAGCCGCTTCGCGGCTCGAGGCAATCTGCGAGGCGGCTAGGCACCGGTGAGTTTGTGGATCTCACGGATGGTCTTTGCACCGCATGTCGAGCACCGCTTCACCTTGGTGAGATTGGCCTTGAGCCCTCCCGAGAAACCAGCATCCCAAGAACTTGCGGTCTTCACCATAAATGTACATTTCGGGGTTGAGTTTGAGGTTGGCCTACGAGGAGTTGGAGGATGGTCTGAGGGTCGTCGGCGCAGCTCTCGTTTCGACTTTGACTACGATGTCGTCGGCGTAGACCTCGGCGATCTCCCGATGTGGTCTTTGAATGTTGCATCCACCATCCTCCGGTAAGTAGCCCCAACGTTCTTGAGGCGAAGGCATCTTTCGACGCAAAGACGCCAAGTCGGTGATGAATGCGGTCTTGGGCGTCCTCCCGCTCATCGATTTGGTGGTACCTTTGTATAGATCCGGAAGTTGAACATCTCGTGGCCCACCAATGCCTCCACCTTCTTCGATGTCGGGGAGGGTAGCAATCTTTGGCGATCTTGTTGAGGTCGGTGTAATCGACGCACATCGCCACCCTCACCTCGCTTCGGACCATGGTGGATTAGCCATCCGGTCGGGTATTGACCTCGAACAAGATCTTGGCCTTGAAGTTGAGTCACCTCATCCCTTATGACTGGCTGCTCCGCCGCCGAATATCCTTTTCTTGCCGGACCGGCTTGGTAGCGGGTCGATGTTGAGGCGGTGAGTTACGAGCTCGGGCAACACTCCGATCATATCGAGCGGGGACCATGCAAACACGTCCCTATATTCCTTCGAAGTTGTATGACACGCCACGGATGTCGGTTGGGCCACAGGTGCCGACACGGATGACCTTCGAGGATCGTCGTCGTATAGTTGGAGGCCTCGGTCGGTCGTCCGGGGTGTCGGTCTCAGGGGCTCGGTAATTGCTATGCACGGGCGAGGCCGCATCTTGGGTTGAGGCGTAGGCATTCTTTTCGCCGTTTGGTCCCCTCGATGCTAAGCACTCCCAGGGGTGGAAATCTTGACGGTGAGATGGTAGACCGAACAGACGGCCTTGGTGGCGTCTACCAATCTCTCCCGTGATGATGTTGTGCGGAGAGGAGCTCGGACCGGGAAGAATCGGATGGCCTTGGTTACCGACTGGAGCTCGTCCTACCGTGACCGGAAGGTAATGACCCCGGGTGGATCGCCTCTGAGTGAAGCTCCGAACCGGGAGGCGGGAAGTACTGAATACCTCCGACCTCAAGCTTATCCAGCTACGGAAGATGATCTTGACGGAGGCTCCGATGTCGATATAGACCCGGTGGGCGTTTTGTTGCCCACCACGGCTTTGTATGGTGATGGCGTCTGGTGCGGCATGATCTTGGGCACGGGGTCCTCCTCGAGAACGTTATGTTCTCACCATCCCGAGTCGCTTGTTCTTGGCTCTTGGGGCGGCCTCCGGCATCGTTCTTGAGGGCGACCTCGTCGTCCGAGCGGCATCCGGTGACAACATAGACCGCTCCATAGCGTTGGGACCTTCGTCCTCGTCGTCTTGGGTTGGGTCGTCGTTGAGGTCGGCCCGCATTGTTGCCGCCCCATTCCTTCTCGCTTCGCTTTCTCGGCCCGGCTCGGCGAGGTATTTCTTGAGGGCTCCACCTTTAACTAGCTCGTCGATCTGCGAGCCCAGTTTCTGCAATCCTCGGTATCATGACCATACCTTTGGTGATAGTCACATACTGTCGTACCTCTTCTTGTATCCTCCTTTCATGTGGCGGGCGGAAGAGCTCTGCGTGGAGCTCGAATATTTCCGCCTTGATTTGAGCAGGGCGCTCTGCCGCTTGAGGTTGGGCCGAGGTCCGAGCCTGAACTCAGTGGCCTCTTTTGATTACGTCCGGCGCCGGTGATCGGCGCCTCGACTTACGTCATCCGGCTTTTTCTCTGGACTTACGTCATTCAAGATTTCCTCTTCTTCCGATCCGACTCGTCTCCTCGACGAAGTTGTCCACCGTGTTCCAAAGCTTACTCGCGTCTTTGGTTTCTCCTGTAATTTCTTTGTTCGTGGCGGGTCGGATCCGTTTTGAGCGTTGATGATGTAGAGGTCGTTCTTTGTCGTCAATTTTGAGCGACTCTTTGATGAACCTCGAGACGAAGTTTGACATCGTCTCGTCCCGCCTGGCGGATTGTGAGCAGTCGGAGGAAGGTCTGCTGGGCGGCATCTTCCGATAGAGCGCCATTTGATCGATCCATGAGGTCACAGGCGGTGTATCGCTCGGCGGGCGAGGTGAACCAGGCGTCGTCGTTGGAGATCGGCACCTCGGGAAGATTTTGCACATGTGAAAGTCTTCCATTCCTTGATTCGCCATGTTGGTAGTGTGGCGAAAAGGAAGTCGGAGGGTCTCATAGGCCATCGTGAGCCGCTACATTGGGTGCCTGCTGTGCGGCAGGGGCGTGTCTAGAATCTCCCGGAGAAAGGGAGATGATTCTCCGTGCACGGTCGAACCCCGGGAGATCGTTGTCATCTCTTTCTAGAGGGTGGGGATCGATAGCGGCGCCATCGTCCTCCGAGGGAGTTCGACTCGCCTTTCTTCCCTTCTGTTTTGCTCGGCTCTCGGTCGGCATGACGAGGTGGAAGCGGCTCCGCGAATGGCGGGCGGCGACGGTGGCGGCTCATCCGCGGTGGCGGCTCCGCGTCGGGCGTGATCGCGTTCTCGGCTATCGCGTCGAGGTGGCGCCGCTGTTTCGGAGGGCGGCCTCGGCGGCCGTGGTGTTCATCCGGGGCCGCCGAGGACCCGCCCTTTGGTCCTCTGGTTGAGAAGCTTTGGAATTAGCCAAGATTGGCGTTGAGGAACTCGGTCACGCTCGGCCAGGACCTCGTGGGACGAATGAGCTGTTTGCTCGTCCTCGTTGAGGTCGGCATCTTCCTACGTTGGGAAGGCGGTCCCGAGGTGTATGGAGACATTTTCCATGTTGCCTCGAGAGTGTGGCGCTTCGTGGCGTCTGCGATCTCCTTCCGCGACGGTGACCACCGTCCTCCTCAAGACGGTTGTTGCCAGCGATGACGGCGGTTGTGCGTGTTCTCGCCATTTAGTTGTAGAAAAACAAAGCTTTCTTGTTCGGGGTTTCCACAGACGGCGTCAATGATAAATCTAGTTACGTGGCGTGAGAGATTTATGAAAAGCAATAAAGAACACGAGGCTTTTACGTGGTTCGATCGTTAATGAGATCTACGTCCACGGAGAGTGTTTCTCAATACTTTCACTATAATGCGGTGAGTGTGATTCTGACTCTTAGTATTCGATAAGTTGCCAACCCTTCTAATATCGCTTTTCCTTCTATTTATACAACTCGAGCTCGCAATCAAGGCGTGCTCAACCTCTCCATTGTTCGCGACGTGACTCTTCCTCCGGCATGCCTCCATTGCGCGGAAAGGGGACCTTCGTCTTACGTCGCCCACGTGGAGGTGGCGCCCGACCTGGTTCCGGGGCTGCCCTCCATCGGGCCGGGGTGGCGGTTACTGGGGCTAGGGTTTTGCACCGATTAGGGCTCGCTTGGGCTCAACCGCGTGGGCCATACATCAACGTTAGGCCCATTGTTTGGGCTCATTAGTGGCCTAGTCGGTTGGGCCATATCCCATCGACAAAAACCATAAATTCTATCTTCTACGGTCTAACGATCTCACAAATTGGCAATCTTCATTTTGTTTTTCATATGAAAAACTTGGGTGAGCTCACCACCGTGAGCTCACCTTGTTTTTGTTAAAATAATTATATATTAATTATGGTGAGTAAGGATAATTATATTTTATTAATGTATAATTAAATTTATTAATTTTAATTATAATTTTAATTCAAAATTAGATTTTATTAATTCATAATCATGGTTTATTAATTCATAATTGAGGTTTATTAATTCATAATTAATGTTTTTAATTCACAAGTAGGGTTTATTAATTCAAAGTTAGGGTTTATTAATTCATAATTAGGTTTATTATTCAAAATTAGGGTTTATTATTTTCAATTAGGGTTTATTAATTCAAAGTTAGGGTTTATTAATTCAAAGTTAGGGTTTATTATTCAAAATTAGAGTTTATTATTTCCAATTAGGGTTTATTAATTCAAAGTTAGGGTTTATTAATTCCAAATAGGGTTTATTAATTCAAAATTAGGGTTTATTATTTCACAATTAAAGTTTACTAATTCAAAATTAAGATATATTAATTCAAAATTATTATTTATTAATTTACAATTAAATTTTATTAAACTAGTTAAATTAAAATTAATTAATTAGAATTAATTAGAATTAATTAATTAGGATTAAACATTAACTAATTAATTAATTAATTAAAGTTAATTAATTAAGGGTGGTCTCACATGTGCGTATGCTGCATGCACAGAGACCATCCCTTTCATATTCATATATCGAGATTTTATACATTCGATGTACAATCCAAGGTCGAAAAAGCCAAATCAAATTCTCCTCACCTCTAATCCTTTTAATAAAGTTTTTATATTTGGAGCAAGCATACAAGCCTTATTTATATTTTGGGCAAGCAAAGCTTTATTGAAGCAAAGTAGCCAAGCGGGTCATATACGGTTTGACAATTTTGTGTATTGAAAATATGTCTTAGAAAATCTTGATATAAATGATATTATAAATGATTGCAAGTAAAATAGATATTATAAGTCATATTTAATGATTCTAAATATAATTTCTTTTATTTTTATATAAGTGATATATTGCCTTTTTTTTAGATATTTTAAATTGTGTCTCTCTAGGGGGTGTTTGGTTTGATTGATACAATTTTAACTATAAAATAATAATACTCTGTTATATGTTTGGTTTGTATGATTAAGCTCATGATGAATAAGTTTACTAGTACTCCAATATCCATCCGGATGATAAATTTATCACCCCCAAATTTGAGTTAATTATTTAAACCTCATACACTATAATGCAAAATTCCAAAAACACTATTATCAAATTTATTTTTGATCATCTTTGCTTCCACCTTTTGTATTTTTGCTATACTACAAGAGTAATTTTGGTTTTATACTAAATATTAGTCACAATCCTTCAATTCATCATATACCACAAGACTAAATATTCCAAAGTCTCATCCTACTATGTCCAATCAATCTTACCTATCCTACCACAAACCAAACGCTCAAAGTGGATAAATGATTCGTTTTTGTTGTTTCGCTCTGACTCCGTTATTTGTCAGGACTAGCCTTGCTTGTTCTGAATAAATATGTTATTCTATCATTTATTGTGAATAAATATATTATTTACCATAAATAAATAGATCATTGTACCATTTATTATGAATACATATATCATTTATTCTAAATAAATATATTATATGTCAAATAACATATCAACATTAACGATCATGATCAGAACCAAAACGACCCGCCAGCAGAACCAAAACGACCCGTTCTTAGGTAACAACGTCCTACAAGACCCTGCACACTTTATTATGTAAAATGTATCAATTTGCGTGTTCAATTGAATTCGAACTTGCAATTAAACGCATTGTGCCCCTTAATCTCCCAACTTGTAATTATTAATTTACTATTCTTATGTTTCAAGCAATACAGCTCGAGAAATAGGGCAAGACTTCTTATAGGTAGTTTTCAATTTTCATGTAACTAAGAGATAATAAATAAATAAAAACAAAACAAAATAAAAGGTCGAATGCTGAAGGAAATTCAACTATATGAACAAATGTAACATTAAAAGCATCAATTCCATGCGTGGGACTATGTTGCAAACTTACAATAGCAAATCTAGTATACATGGAAACAGTAATACAACAATGGCAACAAATTATACATAAACAAAGAAAACAACTGTACAAAATATAAAGCTTCACCTTTGCAGAAGAAGAGCTGCTCCAACAAGACCTATCCACACAGTTAAAGAAACCCAGAAAGCACTGTTCTTTTCGAGCCCGACGGGTGGTTTCCACACCATAAAATCCCCCAAATAGTCCTTGTTAGACGGAAGCTGATTACTCGTCGAACCACTCATCCTTTCATCTTTGTCTTTGTTTTTATCAGTCCAAGTTGCTGCATAACTGATAACAATCACATGACCAAAATAATTATTCATTGCGATGTAACTCAATACCACCATCACGGACTCATGTATCAGATAATCTAAGAATCTTTGGAGTGAAAATTAAATGAAAAAGCTTACCTATCATAACTAGAACCTATGAGTGGGATTGTTACCATCTCCTCCTGCGTTATCTTGAGTTTAGGCGCTTGCAGTATGTAACGCAATTCTGCAGCCTGGCGTCGGATGCTGACGCTTGGATGCCTCTTTTCCAATTGCTGGTACAGGTCAATGCAGTCTGTGTGGCGGTTATTAGCCTCATAAGCCATAGCTAACCATATTTGTATCTGATGATAACATGGCAAGTTAGTTTGTGAAATGTGATGGAACATTTTGAAGTTGAATGCGATATAGAGAGCATTACCAACCTCACCGCCAAACAGAGTTGGTCGAGGAATGATCGTGAGCGCGCCTTCAAGAAACTCGATGGCGCGCCCGTACATACCCCTTCCGTATGCTTTCTGACCCAAATCGAACATTAACTGAGCTGTTTTCCTTCTTTCTGCTTGCTCCCTTGCTACCTTTATTTTCATACAAATTAAATGGAAGTAAACATTTCACCCAGTTCAAAGCTATTGTACCGTACAATGTACACTCGTATTCTATAGAATATAAATTGACTAAAGTAGGAAAATTATACAGAATATAATGGATGAAACAAGTTCAAGTTAACTATGAGCTGTAATGCTACTTCATTCTCTCATCCTTCACTCCATTTAGGGTGTGTTTACTTTTCATGATATCATAAATTGATAAAACATAGGATTGAATATTTGAAGGATAAGATAGTCAAACAAGTTTAAATTTGATAAATCCATCATCAATATATAAACGTAAATGATGGATTAATTTGGATTATTTTATATATCCATCCTATTACTGAAAATAAATGTCTTTAAAGGATAAACAATTACATTGTACAACAAGCTTATCCAAGATCTCCCTCTCAATAGGCTACTTTATTCACATTGGCATTAAATAGATAAGATTGTGCTGTTCCTACCAACCCATTTTATTTATGTAGTACATTTAGCCACTCTATATTAAATGAGTCTCAAATCGAAAGAAAAGTTCACAAAAAGACCTCTAAATTCTTCATTTCAAATACATTGACTCGTTTTTTTTTTTGGACTGTCACCTATTGTTGGCTCGTTCCAAAAAATAAAATAATTTTACACTAAAAAATATATCGAATTTCGTATCATACACTATTTTACATATAAAATACAATTCTCCTTAATTTACATATAAAAAGAAATATGTCAATAATACAGGGATATGTGCCAACAATACCGGACGGAGAGAATAATACCCATGGCAGACCAACTTAATACCCTATAGTCATCTTTTTTATGCCTTAATATAATGAAACCAGCTCAAGGAGTTTCTTGCAAGATGAAAGTTCCAGTCTTGAAAGCTGAGAACAGATCGAAATCGAACTAAAAGCTACATATTTTCAAAGCAAGAATAGGCAACTTCATATGACAAGTAAATCATGTATCTGCTGGAGCAAGGTTTTATGAAAAATTGAAACAAGAATTGAAAATACTCAGAGAAGACGGACCTTTTCGAGTTCTTTCTTCACTCTCATGCGCTTCTGCTCTTCAGTCTCCTCATTGGGCTCGCCATTACTGTCGCCCTCGCCATACTCTTGATCAACTTTGTACTGCAATTCCTCGGCCTTCTTTTCTAGCTCTCTCATTTCTTCAATCTCCTTCACCCTCTTCCTCATCTCCTTTTCCCAGTCGAAACCTCCGTCGTCTTCGAGCTCGTCCTCGAAGCCGTTGCCGTTCCCATTCTCGTCGTCGCTCGAATTCTCATAACCCACCTCATTCACCTTGGATTGATTCGATTTCCTCTTGTTCACGTGTTTTTCTCTGTGATCGAACACTGATTCAAACGCGGCGTGGAAGTTGGGGTTTTGGTGGAGATCCTTCCGGAAGAGGTTCAGAACGGCGTCGGATGGGAGCGGCCGGGGCCGGCGATCGGGGATAGCGTTCCGCGGCGGGGAAGTGGAGAGGTCCAGGAATGGAGAGACGTTTCCGAGCACTACGGCCATGCCAACGGCGTCGAGAGGAAGGATGTTTTGAGGTTTATCTGTGGCGCTTCTGATGGTGTTGGGAAAAATTTGGAGGAGATATTTCAGAAAGTGCGAGGAAAGACGGGAAAGGGCTCGCGGTGGCGCGGGATTGCGTTGGGATTCCAGGGGTATTATTGTCTTGAAGAAAAAAGAGAGGCGTAGCGCGGTGGGATGACGACTTTATGCCGTGTGGAGGCGGCTCAGACACGGAGATTTACCATGTCTACACGACTGCTCCAAATGGTAAAAAATTTCTAACTGCTAAATGGTAAAAAAATTTATAAATAAGAAGTAAGATTTTAGTATTTTGAAGTCTACGCACAGCAGTATTTTCCTATACTATTTTGTTTCCTGCATTTATTAATGATTATTGATATCGTTTTGCTAGATTTCTGCAGAATTAACTGATGTAATTCTCAGCGTGTACTCTTCTTTTACTGTGGAATTGCTTTTTATTTCTTTTCTTGACTTTGTGTCTGTAGCTGGAAATGTGTGGTGTGGTGTCGCCGCAAGACAACACACGTCCACAAAAATTCAATTTTGAATCAAAAGCTCATTTTTTTACTTGAATTTACAAGAATCATGCCTTTTATTGAAGGGCCATTTTTCTTTCCCACTTATGATTTCTGATTGAAATTCAGTCATGGCTCTCTCTCTCTGCAACCCCCAACCCCTCCCTCCAATTCCCGTCCACCCCAGGAAGTTTTCAACCAAAATCCATTCCCTACATCAAAATCTCAATCAAGAAAAAACCCAGCTTCAGCGGTTCGCCTCTAGTAGAAGATTCCACCACATTTCTATTTTGAAGGTAGCTTCGGTTAACGGGTACCCGATAGCCAAAGAGGATGGAGTTCCTTCCACCGGCGGTGAAAAAATTGAATTGAGTGAGAAGCTAAAGAAATGGGTCAAGTTTGCGAGGGAAATCTTTCCCGGTGGGGAGTGGTGGAGGCTTTCGACCGAAGAGGTTGGAGATGTAATCGCCGCGAAGCCCGTGACTGTTTTTCGAGCCCTTAAGAAAATGTGGGACTTGATTGCGGAGGATCGATGGGTTATATTCACCGCTTTTGTTACGCTCGTCATCACAGCAGTATGTGCAAATCCAGTTTATGTTTATCTGTAATTGCGACTGTCTTTTTTTGCTAAGTGTTGTTACAAAGATTTGTGCTTTAGCTGTGGATGTTAGGTGGGTGAGTTAGTGCCTTAGGCCTTGAAAATATGAGTTGAATTCGTTTGTGGTTTTGATGCTCGAATGAGTTGCTTATGTAATATTCTTTGTTGCTTGAGTGGAGAATGGTGATATGATATTAAAAAGTTAAGAGTGGCAGGTTTCCCCTTTTTGCTAATTTATGCTATACTTGTTAAGGTTTAGATGTAGTTTACTTGTTTTCTGTACTTATGAATGTGCCAAGTTATGCCTGTTGTGTACCTCCATTATTGCGGCTAATTTGCAGAAGTTTTCTTGGTGCTGAATTCCATTGTTTTGGCTCAGCTTTCGGAGATATCGATCCCACACTATCTGACTGCATCAATCTTTTCTGCGCAAACTAGCACCATTGCACTGTTCCATCGAAATCTGCAGGTCTTAGTTATGCTGTGCATCACTGCAGCAGTATGCAGGTTAAGATCTTGTACGGTCATAAGCTCCCTTCTTCATTATAGGGTTGGCTGGCATTATGTTCTTGCTCTCACCTTGTTAGATGTCTTGTTCTTCATAGCAGTTTATTATTTATTTTGCAATTATATGAACTTCACAACACGAGATAAGTATATATCTTCTGCAACGAAAAAGCTGCACCCTTTTCTGGACTGTTGTCTGCACTACTGATCCTCTATTTTTGGCTCATATTTGCAGTGGTGTGCGTGGTTGCATGTTCGGCATTGCTAATATGATCCTTGTGAGTTCTCTGAACTGTATTTTATCTTTCTTCTACAGGAAACCTTATTGCTTCTCTTTATGAATGTAGAATTGTAGTAAGACAACAAGAGGATAACAAAATTTCCATATTGCTGGTGAAAATCAAATGTAAATAGCGGGCATGGATATTGGTGGTGGTATATGATGTCTCCAATTAGAACCTATATATATGCGACATATCTACCCCCGGAAATGACCAGTTCCTTATTTTGTGAATGTCCTTGTTCTAATCTAGTTATATTGATTACATAATTTAATTTATGTGTTGTTCAGGTCAAACGTGTGAGGGAAAGACTCTACTCAACTCTTCTCCTTCAGGTTCTTGCAATCTTACACAAAAACAATTCATCGAGTTCATTTTCACCACATAAAATTTAATTTGCATGTTAACACCATCATTTGATGATCTAAATATATCTTTGTAGGACATATCCTTTTTTGACTCTGAAACAGTTGGTGATTTGACAAGTAGGCTTGGTTCAGATTGCCAACAAGTATCGCGTGTGATAGGAAATGACCTGAACCTGATACTGCGCAATGTTCTTCAGGTTTGTTTTTTTATTTTACATAGAGACAAATAGTACGGTTCGGTTTTGATCTGAGGATCTCATTACTACCCTCTGTAGGGTTCAGGTGCTTTGATCTACTTATTGGTTTTGTCGTTGCCACTTGGACTATGTGTATTGGTCATCTGTATCTCCCTCTCAACTATTATGCTGATATATGGCCAGTAAGTATCTTCTGCCTCCTTTTATTATGTACATCGGATGCTTTTATCCCCATAATCTTCTGGTTGGCTAATCGAAATATAGTTATATTTCTCATAGACTAATAGTAAATTTGCTCAGGTTGCATTCTCCTATATGTGCTGTAGCGATTTACTGAATTTCCATGATAGTGGGATGGATCTGAGATATGGCCTTTTTTCTAGGATTTGTAGTACCAGGCTGGATTATTCAGATTATAGGATTTCTATATGAGAAATATTACTCCTTTAGTTAGGAGTCCGAATTTTCATCTCTTTTATTTCCATATTTGTTACCTCGTTCTCTCTCTTGTATAGGTACCAAAAGAAATCCGCCAAGTTAATTCAAGAGTTTACTGCTTCTGCCAATAATGTAAAACACAAATCTTTCTTTCACTGGTTCATAGCCGCTTGCTAAAGTTCTCATGTTATACAATACACAAATTTCTTTGGTACTATATAGGTTGCCCAAGAGACATTCTCTTTGATGAGAACTGTTCGAGTATATGGGACAGAGCAACAAGAACTTGGAAGGTAAAATTTATTTATTATATATTTAGATCATTCTTGAATGCAATTTTGTGATCCTAGCTGTCATAGTATGATAATAGTGCGGAATTATACTTTCTTCCTACTATTTCAAATGACTGAGTACAATTTTTTTGTCATCTTTCTTTTTACACATTTGCTTCCTTGCAAATTCTACACATGGATTTACAACTTTGCGCTAGTTAAATTCATGGCTTATTACTTTATCGAATCTTCCACTCACTAGAAACTAAGTCAAATTTGTTGGGGTGTTTCAATCAGTGTCATAATTTTTTATCTAATATCAAAAATCATAATTGTAGTAAATGAGGTAAATCAAAAAGGCTGTTTGTCTGATTGCAAAAATAGGACTTATTAGACTAATTAGAATTGGTAATTTAGTTATTCTGGATTTAGTTTTTTATGGTAATTTCATCATTATGTAATGTAATCTAATCATATCTGCTCTGAAATTCATAATTTTCCAAATATTTCATTGGTGACTAGATATGAAATTTGGCTGGAGAAATTAGCTGGCATAAGCTTGCGACAGAGTGCTGCTTATGGGTTCTGGAACTTTGGCTTCAACACTCTGTATCACTCAACTCAGGTTTAGACAATTTCACAGATAATATAAATGTAATTTCAGCATTTTGGCTCAATTTCAATTTCAATTAAAGCCTGAACATTTCAATTTCTATATTCCTCATGAATTTCCATACATCTTTTTCCACCACTTCTTAGCTTTTGGTGAAATGCATCTCGTGGGTTTCCATTTGAAGTTTCCATTTGCATTACACTAGCTCGTGGGTTTCTCTCTGATAAAATATATAATATCTGTTTGTGATTATGAAGTTATAAGGTTTTGTTGTATCATTGAATGAGAAATTTGGATATAATATGAACATTTCTTCGGATCATCACAGATAATAGATATCATTTTTAAATTTGTAATAATTTTGATGACTGTCCCATTTTATAGGTCATTGCTGTGGTGATAGGAGGAATGTCCATTCTGAGCGGTCATATAACAGCGGAGCAGCTGACAAGTTCATTCTATACAGTGAATGGCTGATCTATTCCACATGGTGGGTCGGGATAATTTATCAAATTTGATGCAGTCTATTGGAGCAAGTGAAAAAGTTTTTCACCTGATAGATCTTTCACCCAGCGATCAGTTTATTGCAAAAGGCATGCACTTTTATAATTTAACCTGTCGTTCAACCACCTGTCGTTCAACTACCATATCCCCCAATATAATACATTATTCCTTTTAGTTGGTTTCCGTTTCAGTTATTACTTATTAGAGGCCCATAGCATTTACTTGGATTTTGCTCTAATTACAGGCTTACGGTTGCAAAAGTTGATAGGAAGAGTTGAATTTGTGGATGTGTCCTTCTACTATCCTTCCAGGCCTTGATAAGCTCGCCATCTTAGACCATATATTTGTTATATTGATTATTATTTAACAGTATGGCCATAAGAGGTTAGTTAAAGCAAAATGGACACATTATATGGTATAAATTCAAACTGACATAGAATGCTTTGTAATAACACGTCTTATTTGCAACAAACTCTTTACATACGCTAATTTCTTGTAATTCTTTCATTGTTTTTTCGAACAGTTGTCTGTACTGCAAAACTTCAACTTGACAGTTCATCCTGGGGAAGTAGTAGCCATTGTAAGTTGGTTAGTTGTTGTTTCATTTGTGTTAAGGTGTGTGATGTACAGGAACTTTCTTATTTCAATTTGAATCGAGTGACATGACAATGGCATTAGCGAAGTGTTATTTGGATTATTTTCTTAATCAATATCCGTCTTTTACATATATGAATACAATAAATTTGGGGCATAAATGTCGTGTAATGCTTCAAAATTTTCAGGTTGGCCTGAGTGGTAGTGGGAAGAGCACCATAGTGAACCTTTTGCTCCGTCTATATGAACCAACAAATGGGGAGGTAAGGCATTTTAGTCTTCTCATCCATATTCTGTTTTTATGTTATGTAAGTTTCAGTCACATTCTTATTTCCGAATTCAGATACTAATTGACGCCACCCGATGAAATCACTGAACATTAAGTGGTTAAGAGAAAGGGTTGATACGTGGGACAGGTACAAACCTTGTTGTTCTACTAAAATGAATGCAATGAGAACTATTTATATTATGATTTTTGATATATAGGAGCCCCGACTCTTCCGCATGGATGTAAGCTCGAATATAAAGTACGGATGTCCTCGAGCTGTTACTCAGCAGGATGTGGAATACGCAGCGAAGCAGGCTTTTGCTCATGATTTTATACTAGCCCTGCCTAACGGCTACCAAACCCTAGTCGATGATGATTTGCTCAGCGGAGGACAGAAGCAGCGCATTGCTATTGCTAGGGCCATCCTTAGAGACCCGAGCATTTTGATCCTTGATGAAGCCACGAGCGCTCTAGATGCAGAGAGCGAACACAATGTTAAGGTATATAAAGAGATACACATATATATGCTACTGATAGCATAATTCACAATCTTGCTTTGCTTATTTGGGCATTGTCGACAGGGTGTTCTTCGCAATGCAAAGAGTGAACTACAGACCAAGAGGACAGTTTTTGTGATCGCACACAGGCTATCGACAATCCAAAGTGCAGACAGAATAATTGTAATGGATAGTGGTAAAATTGTTGAGGTAAGACGTTTTACACTATTTGAGACCGGCACTGTTTCCAGTTCGTCTGAGTATTGTTCTTCAATTATTCAGATGGGCGACCACACAGATCTCCTATTGAAAGATGGTTTGTACGCACGATTAATAAGAAGACAGGCGGATGCAGTTGCCTGATCTTGCGTTACTTGTAGAGCAGATACATATACCCTCCTATAGATCGTGAAGGGGCAGAGTAGGACGGCCGAACTTGAGCATGGAGAATATTTTCCATCGCCACTGGCTGGCTGAAGAGGAAACATTGACCATATCTCACTAGCTAACTGAAGAGGAAACCTTTTCAATTGATGGCTACATACTGAGCTTCGACATTGTTTAGAGGTATAATGGGTTGAAGAGACAAAGAAAGTTACTGTAGTTTCTGCTCGATCTCCTTCCATTGATATGAAAGGAAACTATGATGCTTTCATCTATTCATATTTGGCCTATGTTTCCTATCAGAGTAGGTTGATTGGCTGAGCATTTCAAGTCTTACTTCCTATTTTCATATGTTTGAAGATTATAACTTTTTGTTAAATCATTTCTTTCCGAGTTGAAAATAGAAATACAATATTGAAGCGTCTGTGTTTCATCGATAAGTATTGATTTGTAGTGAAGAGATTGTATTACTAAATTGCATCGCATTTAAGAAAGAAATATAATGGGAAAAAGGGTTGTATTGTAATACACCAAGACTGAAAATCAGAGACAAAGTCATCCTTTCAATATAAATTCCAAGATTCTCTTGGAAGTAATTTGTCCTAACGCGTTTATATTATACAATTTCTACGAACTACCAACATATACTTGTGTATTCTATATGAACAAATTAATTATATATCTAAATACACACTATCTAATATACATAGATGATCGATGTAATACATACATAATCCAATAATGTTAAGTAGTGTGTAGTATATTAGTAGTTATAAGATATAAGATGGTTTCATAAAAACAAAACTTCGAGATATTAACATTATATCATATTATAAAAATCAAATCTAATTCAAACACGTGGAAAGTTTATGTAAATATGCCCATGAAGAAGTTGAAAGAGCGTGGTCCCATCCCCAATTTTCACACCTCCAACTAAAAGAAATGTATTGCTATAAAAAAATGGTTATTTCCTCAGAACAAAATAAAAATAAGAATAAAAATAAAAGTAATAAAAAGTTCACTTTAAAAGAAAGTACTGCAAACGAAATAATAAATTAATAATTCCCCTCTTTCTACAAAATTCCCATCGATTTTTCATTTCTCATCACCACCCCAGACAAGGGAAGAAACACAGCGCAATAATCATCAAATCCACTTAATAATACGATAAAACCCTTAAACCCAAATCATACTCGCGTCAAAATTTGGGCATGGACTACCAGCAGCCCCACGGCTACATGAGGCCTCCGCCCCCGCCTCCGCCTCCGCCTCCGCCTCCGTCCGCGGCGGATCCCTTCCAAAGACCACCACTCCCTCTGCCACCATCCAATCATCCGTGGCCCTACTCCGCTACCCAGTATCACTACCAACCCCAAACTCAACACTCCCTTCCCCTCCGCCGCAGTGGCCGCCGCCGCCGCCGCGGCCCCACTCTTCCGACCATGCTCAGTACCCTGAGCATCCTCCTCCGCCTTATCAGGCGCATCAGCCTCCGCATTACCATGGCCACCCTCACTACCCGCCTCTGCCCCGGCCCCCGCTTCCGCTTAGACAGCCTCACGGCCCTCAGTCCTACCCTCAGGTATCTTTATCGTATCCGATTCCATTTTGAAAAGCGATTTGGCCATTTATTTTTTGCCAATAAAAAGGTCTGGCCTGTTGTCCCTGGATTTGTTCTATGATTGAGCTAGGTTTTACAGTGGTTTTAAGTCCATGAATTGGCTTTGAGAATACTGAAAATTGTGGAAGCAGTCCTGCTTTATCCTTTATGTCTTTTCCCAATGATTTGCTGCAATTGAACGGAGATCATGTATTCATGTTGAGATGAGGGTAAAATGTTATAGTACTTCTATTTTGTTCACCTTAGTCTACTTGTCAATAGTTTCTACTTTCAATTTCTTAACAATTTTGGTTCTGTCGGTATAGTGGCTGAATGCAATTTTTTTCGGAAGCGTATGGGAAGAGCCTTATAACTTCAGTTCTGAAATCCTAAGGCTGTATGATGACTCAGAGTCATCTTAGAATTTGATTATTGGTTGAGGTCATGTATTTTTATCTTACAAGTGATGCTAGGAATGCTAATGAACTGACTATTTTTCTGACTTGTAGATAAAATAAATGAGAACATCCACGAATTTGGTTGCTTCTTCGATATAATAAAATGATGAGATAATGGTGATATCAAATGTTTGAATAATCCACTTGGAGGTCATTGTAATGTAAATCTTTTGATCAACTACAAGGGTTTTGTTGGGGAATTATTTAATGCAATTATGTTGGGTTAACTTCGTACAAACAAACAGAGTAGTATCTCAGTAGTATAACATTTTGTATCAATGCGTTGAGATAACTGCCATAACCTTTAATTGGGCATTTCCAATTTATTTAAATATTTATAGAGTGATTTGATATAAATTTCCACTTTCATTGTTTCTTTTAAAACAGGTGAGTTTCTGCTCATCTATTTCATTTTCATTTGCTTGCATATTTATGATCGGTCCTGAGGAAAATTCTCGAGCCAAAAAATTGTGATTTTTAACATAGTATGGTTATTATTGTAGGACTGGGGGAGTGGCGGTTGGAGTCATCATCAAAGTTGGCAATACCCAAGTTAGTCCATGAGATTTTTGCTTGGACCTTTTTGTTCCCTTATGCTTTATGCTAGATATATCTGCGTTCTTTTTGGTCTTGCAAGAAACTTTCTTTAAAAAAAATTTGTATCGTTGTGGGGTTCTCTATGAATTATTACTTGTATCCATATGACCAAACTATGAAGTTCAAACTCGATCACGACCAATAATAAACATTTGTACCTAGTTTATTTTCCAATTCCAAAATATGGCTAAAGTGGAGCACAATTCTTGGCACTTATATTGGTATTCTATTCAATGATGTTCTAATCAGCTAATGGCTACCACACACTTTTGAATTTACTATTCTGCATAAGCATAACTCATACTCGAGCTTTTAGGTCTTAGACCTAGTCCAATTCTTATGTTGGGGAAGGTTAACTATTTTATTACATAATTTCTTTTACTTTCACCTCTTACCCTGCTTGGAGTTCTGGTCAGAAAAAATGTTTGATTAGCACATTTCTTCGTGATTCTGCTAAATTTGAATTGGATCTAAAGCTGCAGCAAATAACAACGAAGAAGACTGGGCAGCTAGAGCTAAGGCATGGGCTGCTGCAAAATCTGCCTCCGACAATCAACACACTCCATCACATTTTGTACCAGCTGGAAGACCAGAAGAGCAAAAGCATTTCCATGAGCAATATCCTCAATCCATGGATCCTCAATTTCTTGATGGGCATGCTCCAGTAGCTTCAGCATCAAACTATCATCAATTCCAAGTTGCAATGGGGTCATCAAACAGTAAAGGTGTAGGTCAGTTACAGGATTCCCAGTACATGAGCTCTGGGCAATCATCTTATGGTGCAGATGTGCATGCATCAATTGCTGCTAGAGATGGAGGCGTAGCTGGAGATTCAATTCCGCCATTCCCGCCACAAGAGAAATCACCTATAAGTCCATTAGTCCATCAGCAGGAGGTACCTTCTAGTTATTCTTCTGTTGCAGGTAAAAACTTAATTAGTATATCAGTACTGCTGTGAATCTATGCTTAAGTCATTGATTCTCCTTGCTTTCTACATTTTGAACAAGTGTATGAAGTATAGCGTTGCACTTTCAAATCTTAGACATGCATGAGATAGAGGAAAGAAACAACTAAATAGCTAAAGTTGGGAAGGATGTGCTGCTCATAGACAGTAATTATAGCTATTCATTATAATTTTTACCATAGTCTGGAAAGACCTTTTAGGTCTGGATGCTTAGGTGAAGACATGACATTGTTAGCAGTATTATCCATTATCAAGTGGATAAAACACTAGGCGGTAACAAAACTACAGGGGTAATAGCTTTATAATTCTCAGATTGAAATTAGACATTTTGTTGTTCTGGTAAAAAATCTCCCCCAAGGAGCTGTGAACCATGTTAACTGTGGTCAAATTTGCTCTTGAAGGTGCAAGGTCCGTTATTAAGAAAACCTTCCGACTTGTATTCTTTATTGCAGGTAATGTAGAGGCTGGAGATAGATACGAAAAGCTCAATAGCTCTTCATCTACTCCTGTTGCCTCTTTTCCACCACATCATTTTCATCATATGCCGCCTACAACTGGCAGATGGGTGGAGGAACCGCATCATGTACTTAGTAGCCAGCCAGCTGAGACTGTGACTGACTTGAGCGATCAACCACTGAATTTTGCACCACATTTCAATCGTGATCCTGACACACATGTCCAACCCAACTATGCTCACTCTTCCAGCCTCTCTGTTAGAGGCGGGGATCCTACTGTGGCTATGTCTTCAAACTATGCATGGCCTCCCCCTACTGCACCCGGGGCTGCTTATCCTCCGGCACCTCCAACAATGCCATTAGGGTCACAGGTTTTGAATACAGAGTCTGCATATTCTTGTAATTTCGTATCCTCATACACTTATTAATGTCATTTGGCTTCTTTCAGGTTGATCATCCAATAGCTATGCCTTCTCCAGTTTCTGGACATACTGCTCCAATGTTTCCTCCAGGGCCTGGTTTCCAGCCTTCTGTTCCAATGGTAGGTGGTGCTTTTGGTGTTGGTGCAGGAGTAACACCTCATCCTGCAACATTTTCAGGAGATGCTTTTGGTTCAGCTGACCGTCCTAGAAAGGTTAGTATCACTATATTGTCTTAGGAAATATAACCTTCTATGACAGTAGATTAGACAGTGATAACCAAATGCAGAATAAATAAAGAAATAATTTTTTCCCTTCCTGATTAACATGATGAGCCTTGAGTTTAACTAGTCCAGTCACAAAGATTTTGTTTTTTTGGATCTTAGGCATCCGTACCTAATTGGCTTAGGGAAGAAATCATTAAGAACAAGGCTGTTATCACAAGTTCAAGCTCTGCCCCGAATTTACCTAAGGAGGATTCACAATCCATGGAGGACGACGATGATTATAAGCCTTCTAAGAAGGGTGATCAATCAGATAGCAAAAGCAATGACTCATCATCAACTGAAGATGAAAATGAGGTAATTCCCCCTCCCTCCCTCTCTGCGCACATGTTGCATTTGAGGAACTTTTTCAGAGCATCTTTCTCACTCTATGGTCATTGACATCAACTTGTTGACTCAGAGTTCTAAGAGATTTCATTTTATGGTTGGTGGATGGCCATATATTCCATTGTATCTATGTTCTACGTCTTCTTTTAATTTTACATTTCACTATACACGCATGTCTATTTATCTATGAAAGATTTGTCCTAAAATGCTTTGCTATGTCCCAGTCACTTACCATCCACTTTGACAAGGATGTCTATTATATGATTTATAAGTTCTTTATAGATTGAGTATCAATATATTATTATTTATTGTACTTCATATTCAAAAGTAATAGTACTGTGAGTTCCAGATTGATGCTGAATACTTCTTGCTCTTTGTAGGATGAGGTCGAATTTGCTAGAACTGCAGCTATTAACCAGGAGATAAAGCGTGTTTTGACTGAAGTTCTTCTGAAGGTTGCAGATGGTCAATTACTATTCAAGTTCACTTTTGGTTTGCAACATGTATTGACCATAGGGTATTTGGCAGGTTACTGACGATCTGTTTGATGAAATAGCTACCAGAGTTCTGAAAGAAGATGATCTCTCAGTTGAAGGTGGCACTACAAGTGGACTGTCTTTCCATATTGGATTAATTCCATACACAATATTTGTTACATTATTTTTGATTGATTAGGATGGTTTTAGAAGAATAAATCGGTGCCTTTTCATCTTTTCTATTTGTATGCTTATGCTAACATTTCATATGTCTTTTTCGTTTGTGTAGTTAATCGAGATAGTGACTTATCAAACAATCACATATTACCATCTGCTCCATCAGTTTCAACACCCAAGGCCTCTGCCAAGGTTCTGATCCCAACTAAAGCCAGGGGAAGCGATAATGAGGATGCTAGTGAAAAATCTACTTCTGGATCTGCTGGAGATATACTGGGGCTGGCTAATTATGCCTCGGATGAGGAAGTTGAGATACAGAATCCAGGTAAACAAAATTCAAAGGAGGGCCCAAACAAGCTTTTAGAAGGTGATTCTGTCATTGAGAACGGTGGTTCCCACGAACAAAGAAATGTTCCAGCGGAAATGGATGCTAGTAGCATTGGCAGAAAGAGTCCGGCTAGTGTTGCTAATTTTCTGTCAAATGATAATACGGCTGCTGAAGAGTTTGCACCAGCTGATGGTCAGCGTTCCTCTAAGAGATTGTCTAGCGTTGTAGAAAACGAGTACCAAAATGGATCTGATAAAAATGATGAGCTTGAAAACAAAAAGTGCTCAATAAAGAAAGAGCACATGGATTCAAAAAGTTCTAAGGGTAGACTGGATAAGAAGGGAGACGAAGAACATAGAAGACATGAAGAAAGGCATGCAAGAACTGATAGGAATGACTATCATGATAATTTCAAAGATAAAGCAAAGGAGAAAGGTAAGACTGATGAAAAAGCAAAGAACAATGAATCATGGAAGCGACCCTCTCCCTCCGATGACAAGGAAGGGACAACTGAGACACGCAAAGATAAAAGGAGTAGTAGTAAAAAAGACAATGATGAGAAAAGGAAAGAGAGAACAGGGGATGAGAGGAAAGAACGATCTAGACATAAAAGTGGTGTTGAATCCAGTAGACATAAACGGCGTCGGTCGTCTTCCGTCGGTGCTAGGGATAGAGGGAACAAGGATAACTCAGTGGTTAATCGTGCAAATGAGTCTAGTGATGAGTCATCAGATGATTCTAAAAGGTGTTTTTTTCTGGGAAAGTTATTTAATAATCTCCACTTACTTTCTTATGATATATTTATATGTGTGTGTGTATATATATATATATATGTATAATATAATTTGTTGGCCAGGAAATCCCATCACTCGAGAAGACATAAATCTCCATTGCCCACCAGAACAAGAAAAAGGTATATGTTATACCGTGTACTTTTATTTCATGATTTGTATGTGTCGGGACATATTTTCATCCATTAGAATGTGCTTTATTTTCCTCAAATTTCTATTGGCTTTTCTCTGTGTCCCTCTATATAACCTTTTGGATAAAGAATGTGCACAATCAATAATTTATTCTGCTAGAATTTTTCGTCAACAATACCACATATTCTCAGCATATTAACTTGATTTGATTTCTGACCATCTGTAAACATCTCTTGATGCTTGAGTTCGTAATCTTTAGCTTCAAAAGAGATTTTGGTTATGTGAATGCATGAAGCTTTGTTTAGATATATCGCTGGAGTCTATCTGAGAAACAGCTCCTCCTACAAACATAGAGAATGCGGTTGCACTGTTAACTGGCATTTGCAATCGAATCTTTTGTGCACCCTAATAGTACTACTATGCCAACAGTTTCTTTAAAGTCTGGATGCATGCTCTGAGAGAAATTAGACGAGTAAATCTTATGTTCTATTCTCACTGGCTTAGTATGTAATGTTTCCTTTTAGACAAGTTTCATGGTCACCTCATAGCAAGCATTCTAAGCGCAGGCATTCTCCTACTCTTCTCTTGAGAGTACCAGGTACCATCCTAGTCCATTTTAGTTGTATTCTGTAATTATTTATGAGACTTGTCCATCCATCAACTCAGCAGTTTGCAACTCAGGTGAAACGTGAAAAGTGTTGTTCGCAGCAGTAACATTTACTCCTGCATTAATATGAATATAATGATATGCAATTTCAGGGGGAAAAGATCGCCGTCACTGTCTCCATCAAGATCCAGATCACCTGTGCACCGTCGACGATAGTAGGACTGAAACTTGGTGAAGCCGACTTTTCTCCGTGCCAAGCAATATATCCTGCCAACACGGATGATAATACTGAGTAATGCATAAGAAAATGTGGAGAAGCAAAGATATCAGCTTGCGACCTTTGATTGGGTGGAATTAGTATCTTGAAAGAATTCATGATACGCCCACCGGGGTTGCTAGGTGGAGATGATGATCGGATGCTGTGGCATTTTCTGGACATAAAATGCATATTTCTAATGGTGTTATGATACAATTACCTGTTGTCTAGTATCAAGTTCACCTACCTGGTAGTCTTGATTTTGTTGGTTGATGTTCATCAACTCGACTACACTGCTTCGAAGTCCATGTTCATGGTTTCGATGCAGGATTCAACTTTTTAAGCTGAAGTATTAGCTGCCTTTGCTCCTTCAATGTAATCAAACTTCTTATGTACTGCCCCTGTATTCTTCACTTTGTATGTAGAAGAATTTCACTAGTTCTGTTTAATCGTCATGTTCAATTGCGTCGTGATTTTCTCTACATTTTTCTAACAATAAAACTTGTCTATTCCAGCTCAGTAATTTCGTTTCGTTGTGTGTTTTAATTAAAGCGTTGAGATAACACCATTAACAGGTTTGGCATAGTTATTGGCCTAACTTTCTAACTGCTAAGCCGTAGACGTCACGAAATATGTAACATGAAACGATGCGAAAAATATTGCCAGTTTGATGAATCTTGGAAGGGGAGTGAGGAGAGCAATTAAAATAGTTTTCTGGTGATGGCTAAAACAGTTGGGCGGATTCAAATATGCGACCTTGTGGGTGGAAAATTGTTGATCCAAATGGATGAGTCCCTAATCAACCTTTTGACTTTATTCTCATGTCCACCTCTGGGAAGTCAATTCTGCACATGCTTTGCTTTAACTTGGGCCATCACTCCTACACACACACACACTAGCTATATACATTAATATATCCAGAGAGATTGAATCTAGTTTAAACCATCTTTATTATAAGAAATAGGAATGAATTTGGACAATATGCCTTGACTAAATGGACGATGAAATTGAATTTCACGTGGAATAATATTTTTTTACGAGGCCATACAATAAATCATATTAAGATGGTGTACATTAATAAATTTCTTGGCTTCTTACAAACGAATTTTACAGAAAGATTTCCTCTCCATGTCATGTTCTTGAATACGTTAGATATTAGTGGTATTATACCAGTGATTTATGAATAAAGATATTGCAACCCTTTGGATGAGGTCGACGGTAGATTTTCAATTTTCTCCAATCCTGGAAAGGCTACTGTTTATTCTGAATTAAATTGAAGAACATGACCAAAGTATTAAATAACAAACAATTTACGGACAATTAGTTATATCTATCTGCAACTTATACTATGATCCCCTACTAAGCAGCTCAACTTGAGCATTGAATTCGCTAATGCATCTTTCTTAATCATCTAGCGTATTCTGTCTCGACTTCAACATATGTGCTGCAACGTGCAGCCAACTCGATCGCGATCAATTTTCCAAGCTTGAAATTGTTTACCAGACCCATTTTTTTTTGTCTGAACAGGAGAAAAAGTAAGAAAGAAAAGATTTGAATATATGCTGCTACTCCTCTTCCCCAGCATTTTTAATTTGTTGGAGTTCAACTCTACTCGTGATAAAATATGGAAAGTTCAGCTCGGCATTGTACGCGTTTCCCAGAATTTCTGTTTTGCAATAATCATCGAAAGTGGTGAAGAATGTGATGCCGTCACATGATTTTGCCTGCAAGGCCCATAATCAATATCGTCGTTGCGTTTTCTTCACTCCTTGAATCCATTTGTAAACGCTTAAAAGAGGGTTGCGGACCCGCAGAATTCCTCAAATCAAATGGTGGAGATGGAATCTAGCTACTCACATCTCTTTTCCAAAACAAGAAGGTAATGAAGATTTGAGTTTTCCAAGTTCATTGAGTACAATCGTCGAGCCTGTTCTACGCATTCTCATTTTGAGTTTTTTTGCCCAATTCTTTTGTAGATACTGCAAAGTGGGCTTTTGCTTGTTTGGATGTGTCGCTTCTTCCTGATTGGCGTCTCCTTCTATGGTACTCAAATGCTGAAAGAGCAGGTCAAGAAACCGGGTGTTTCTGTTGTTGCTTTTGATGATTTAAGTATCCCCACTATCACTATATTTACAGCGCCGAGGCCTTTTGTTCGATCAAAGACTCTTGCTGTAAGATCATGGCTTCGATTGTCCGACAATATCAATGTTTTTTTTTCAGTCAAGACGCTTCTGCCTTCTTTGCTAGTTCCATTGGTTGAAGAAGCTCTGTTGAGACCAAGATTGACTTCACGAGAGTCTTCTCTGATTGTTTTCAATTTCACATCATAAAATGTTGTAGCTAGTTATGTTGAAGTTTGATTCAATCATACATGTTGAATTCTCTTTAGTTATCTAGCTAGAAACTTCATAGACCATGACCGCAGTATAACTGAAATCTAAGTGAAGGCGCTGAAATGTTTGAAACAAAATCTTGTTTTTTTTGATATTTTGAAAAGCAATGGACTAATTTGCTAATGGTGGTATTCCTGCATTTTCATTGTTTTACTAGGTTTCTTGGAACCCCCTTTTTCCATTCAATGGTTGCACGATCTCTCTCCTCATCAGATATTTCTGTATTGGTTGATCTGGACACCATTCTCTTGGCAGATTTTAGGCTTGTATTCTGATGGGAGAAGTTGGGTGGGAGGCGATGGAAAATGCGCCTGGATACAAAAGGTATGGTTCATATATTCTGGCGGGATCCCATCCCATCTGAGAGATTTCATACTAAAAGCATCGTCTTCTCCATCAGTTACAGGCGTTTCTGGTTCAAGAATCTTGGTCAAGACCATGAGGAGAAAAGATGCTCATAGCATGGAACAATGGGAGCTCCTCTTCATAAGGGTGTCCTTCCCCTTTCTTGTTTGTAAAGGAGTTCACAGCCATTGGCTCGTCACCAAGCTTTGATCTCCAACTCAGAACTTGTGAGCGATGCAAGTTTTGTGTATTGAGTTTCTACCTAACTCGGCCCAATCAAGAGAATTGTGTCACAAGAAGCTGGGAATGCCCTTCTTGGAAGGAATTACGGCTCATTTTCTTTCCGTGATCCTATTACACTAATTCTTTTGGATTCTCTCTGTGGTGCTGAACCATCTTTTCACTAAAACACAGCACAACACTGCATATTGGCTGATAAACAAGAGCATCTTTCTATTGACACAAAAGGAAATAACTGACTGCGTTGTAGTGATGAAATCAGTCGAAGGAATTGAAGGGTGTCTGACTAGAGAGGCGTTGAATGCAATCACAATTCCAATGTCCATGGAATCTCTACTATCAACGCAGGCTGATCAGAAAAAGACAATTATACTTGGAATTGCTGGATCTAGTTACAACGACATGCTGATGAGCTGGGTCTGCAGGTTACGTTACCTCCAACTTTTTGGTCTGTGCTCTCAATGATGAAATCTATGATTTCTCAGTCTTGCAGGTGACTCTCTGAGATATAGCTTAATTAATAATTTCTAGACAATTATAAGATTTGCTAACATTCTTGTATTCATAATGCTAGGGCCTGCCAGTTATCAAATGTGCATCTGCTCCAACCAACATCAGCTTTGATTACTGCCATTTCGGAACCAAATGCTTTCAGAGAGTAATTAAAGTCAAGTCCAGAATGGTTGTTCAGATATTAGAGCTTGGATACAATGTGCTTTTGAGTGTTGTGGATGTGTATTGGTTCAAGAATATATTGAATTATCTCACTTCTTTTAGTCCAGGCATTCTCATTGCGCAATCTGATGAATAGTACTATGCCTATCCAACTTCTGTTTACTATATAGCAGCAGGAAAAGTGAAAGAAAAGGCAGATTAATACCTCTTCTTGACTGTAGATTTTGTTTTCTTACTGCATTATTATCTATTTTTGGTTCCTTGCAGGAGCAATAAACTTGCCTTGACACGTCAACTCCGGCTTCTACTACACTCATTCAGACAGCACAACAATTGGTGCGTTGGAGAAGATGGTGAAGCAAGCAGCCTATTCCAATCTATCCGAACAGCCAAGCTTACATTATGTGGTGAATTTGTCATCTACAGGTTAGGCAATAAACAGTGCTTGGACCAAGAAACAAATCTACTGGTTCATTTCTTAGATCAAGATATCTTACCAAATGGTGCATACCTTGGTCTGTCGGAGGAGAAGGACACGGGCTGTTTCATTTTACACACCAATTGGATCAGCGGAAGAAAGAAGAAGCTCGAGAGGCAGGCATTGTCTAGGCTGTGGGAGTATGACATCAACACTAGGATGAATGTGCAAAGCTTATACACGACGAACCACACAAGTTATTTTAAGCATCGTTGGAGCTCATTCCTATGTTTGATCATTGATAACTTAGTTTTTGACGTTGGACTTTTAGGATAATGCTGAAAAGGGAAGACAGCCTAGAAAACTAGGGATTCTAGAGAAAACATAGGTTTTAGAGTATTACATAGATACCTCCACAGACTTCATCAGTCGATTCTATTGGTCGGAGATGCTGGAGGATGTTTTCATGTTTCCAGTCAAGCCCAGTCGTGCACGATACGTGCAAGAGAAAGCAGGAGGTGATGAGAGGAGAATCTTTCACAGAGTGTGAGCAAGCAAATGAAGGATATGATGGTAAGGATAGTTCATGCTGGTGGTCGAGTAGAGATGTATCAAACTCCGATTCCGCCTCTGAACTGATTCAGAAATACCCAGATTTCTGCATCACTACTCCTCACATCTTCAAGCATCCGCATGAACCGTCTTGGCAGATAACGACGTCTTGTTACCTGGGCGTAAATACTTTCTCATGAGGTGTACCTCTGTGGAGAAGTTGAAACGTAGGCACTCAGCCAGAGGAAGAGCCAGTGATGACCCGTTCATGAAGTCCAGAGAAACTGAAGACGTTGGAGATGTTAGCTCCGAGGAATCCATCGCTTCTGCTAAGGGCTTCTTCATTGACACAGAACGTTGCCCAGATTCTGCATCAAAGATAACTGTGAAAGAGAAGAGACCATTTGTTCCACCAATCCAGAGGCCAAAGCTATGGAAGGAAAGTGACTGGGAGCCAAGCCTCAATTCTATACAAGAGCTTTCTCCATGAACACAAATCTTGTGAGCACTTTTCCCCTAGTACTATCTTATAATTATATTTCTCTATGTTTCTTAGCTTCTTGTGTTTATGTTCGATTATGATGTGTCGCTATAAACTTCTCGGTGAAGAAATAATACTGCATTATCATGAGATGTATAAGTAAAATCTATGGATACAACATACATGTAAATCTATGGATACAACATACATGTGGAAAATGTGTAAGTATTTGCATAAACCTCAGCTGAAAATTTCACTGCTATATATAGACCTAGCAATGGAGTTTTACTCACAGTAAGTAGGATAAGAACTTGGTGAAGATCCATGTATAAACAACAGCAAAAGTGGCACCAGCAGGAATAGTAACAGCCCACGACGTCACAATCTCCCTCACGGTCTCTGCTCGTACGCTGTTAAGCCCTCGTGCAAACCCTACCCCCATCACTGCTCCCACCAGCGTGTGCGTAGCCGAGATAGGCAGCCCAAGCTTTGAAGCCCCAAGCACAACCGACGCTGCTGCAAACTCAGCAGCAAAACCTCTAGTTGGTGTCAGCTCCGTTATCTTCTTCCCAATAGTTGCGATAACCCTATAACCCCACATCATAAGCCCTGCGACGATACCAAAGCCGCCCCACGCCAGCACATCATTAGGGATCACAATCTCACCACCACTCGCCCCACCTTGAAGAATCGAGAGGGCTGCTGCCAGAGGCCCTATAGCATTGGAGACGCTGTTCCTCCGTGTGCAAACGACATGAAGCAGGCCGATAAAACTTGCATGTAACCAAACACTCCGTAAACTATCTCCAACTGAGTCCCTTCGGACCAGCTATATCAGAAAGGAAACCGATGTTTTACTTGGCTCGCTTTCTGCTCTTGATTCTGTTAGTTCTGCATCAGCTGTCGGAGGCTTGTTGAGGAGGTGGCCGAGCTGCCTCCGTATAATTCTGTAGAATAAAACAGCTCATAAGCGCCACAGGCTAAGGCCTGTGCGATGGCTACGGACACAGTCGTGCTGAGAGGGAATGCAGCGAAGGAAATTCCCGTAACGCCTAAGAAGACGGCTAACGGTGCTGCTGCTGCCGCTGCTTGGCCTGGGTTTCTAGCACTGTATACAAACTAGACGTTGTGAAAAGGGTTAGATTTGAGATTGCATTCGAGACCACAGTTTTCTGCCAAGACTGAAACATATATATATACCCTGCGAATGCATTTGTAGACGAGGAAAGACACGAGTGCTCCCACTAGCGGTGACACGACCCACGACGAAGTCACGCGTGCCAACGAGCTCCAGAAAACGGCGCCTGTGCCTCCGTAGGCAAGCCCGAATCCGACCATTGATCCGACAATACAATGCGTGGTAGAGACAGGCCAACCATAGTATGATGCCACCTGAGTAGCCAGATTGAACATAGGAACTCAGAGGGTTTCAAGAGTATAACATAAGCAACATAATTCTACATGGCGTGGAATATTGTTGCCAATGATGTCGTGTTTTTCTCAATCAAAACACATTCGAAATGTTATTACCAAATTCAAATGTAAAGTTGACAATCAAGTAACAAGGAAAATATCGATTGATCGGGCCAACTCACTCAGTTTTCGGACCAGCCATGGGTTCGGGCTATTTTGGATTCAAGCTAGAAAATTTTGGCCTAGACCCTACTTTTTTATAAGTCTATTCGGGTCAATCTGTCGGTTTTGATTGGATTACATCCCTAGCTAAATCTTCCAAAATTTCATTAGGTAGAATTTTGATCGCTACAACACTATCTAGTGGAGCATCTAAAACCCATTTGCCACTTCTCCTAAAGTGTAACATACAATATACAAAACTATAACTAAAAAACTCAGAAGACTAAGAAAGCTAGAATAGTAGTTACAACACGTAATATTATTGATATGAATTAGAAAGAATGAATGGTGGTTTACCTGCAACCAAGTACCAGCAGCAGCCAAGGAAGAAATGAGACCAGCAAAAAGCAGAGTCTCCTTCCCCTGAAAAACACTGGCCACAAGAATCCCTTTCTGCATTGTAGTGGTGACGTGGGTGCCCATGAGCAAGGCGCCGGAGAACTCCAAGACGGCGGCGATGATCACGGCCCTCCTCAGCGACAGCGCACCCGACCCCACCGAGGTTCCCATGGCGTTCGCGACATCATTGGCACCAATATTCCACGCCATGTATAATCCAAACAAGAGCGTCGCGTAGGATACAGCTCTCGTCTTCAATGGCAGGCCCCGCCCTAACGACGGCATCAGCATCGGCAGACTCAGCGCCGCAACCGCCGCTAAGCACACTGCTATGGCGGAGGCCGTGCTCGGAGAAAGGTTCAGAGCCTCCGCCACCCCGAGCAGTTCGTCGTCAGAATTCGCGTGATCGGTTTTAGATGTTATGATGTTGTCGCTGTGATCGCCGCCTTCTTCTGCATAAGAGGATAGAGCGGCCAAAGGGTGCAGTTTTGGAAGTGAGAGAGAGTGATGATGGTTGAGGTTTGAGAATGAAGACGTCTCTTTGGGTCTGAACCTGGGGAGATGGATGTGGAATTCCGGAGGAGGAGAGCTGCGGCGGTGGTGTTTCTGGTGGAAGACAGACAGTAGGAGGAAGCCATGGGTAACTGAGATGATAGAGAAGGAAAATGAGAGGGGATTATCCAGATTGATTGTTGGTCACTAATGCCAAAGCAGTTTGCGTTTTTTTTTTTTCCATTTCCAGCTTTTTTCCCGGCGATGTGAGAATGGAATTTGGTGGTGAGTGGGAACGAGTGGTGGAAAGCTCAAGATTGATTGTGTTGTTTGAGAGCCACTATATCCAAATATCCGCTATCCTTAAACTCTCCACAACTTCTTATTAACTTGGATATCCATTGGAGATTGTCATTAACGTTACAAGTCTAAAATGTACTTTTGGATTTTAATATGTAGATACCAGTCCAGCAGGTCTACTAATAATTTTGTTCATTTTATTATACACGCTATTATTTAAATGTGGATTCTATACACGTAATATTATAATTTTATAGTAGGGTATTACTATTAGGAGGTTCAAATTATGATCATCATTCATCTCCTCGCCGCATTTATGTGGCGGCGTCGGCTAAATTTGGCTCGAGAGCCAACTAATGATTACACATTTAAATATTAGTAGTACGTGTACAAAATGCTCTATGTAATTCCAATTTAATGGTTACAAGCCACTTGATGGTTCTTTCATTTTTATTTTTTCGTTTTTTGTTAATCATAGCAGCATATTTGCAATTCCAATTTGCCAATGGCTAAAAGAACATTATAAATGGCGTAATACGATTTCGAGTCCATGTACTAAACATTTTTCTAGACCCACACTTATAAGCTCATTTTGATTGATGGTCTCTAGTTTTGAATATATCGTTACATAAGTTGTGCATTTGATTGGTTTGATCTATTAAACCGCAATAGATTTTTGATTGGTTTAATATCTTGTTTGTCTATTAAACCAATGATATACTTTTACACAAATAAACTTTATATACTTTTATGACAAAAAATTGAGTGAGCTCCGTCTCACCGTGAGTTCATCCTTGTTTTTTATTAAAATAATTATATATTATGAGTAAGGATAATTTGATTTTATTAATTCATAATTAAGGTTTATTAATTTTTAATTATAATTTATTAATTCACAATTATGATTTATTAATTCAAAATTAGGGCTTATTAATTCACAATTAGACTTTATTATTCAAAATTAGGTTTTATTAATTCAAAATTAGGGTTTATTACTTCAAAATTAGGGTTTATTATTCAAAATCAAGGTTTATTAATCCAAATTAAGGTTTATTAATTCAAAATTAGGATTTATTATTTTTAATTAGGGTTTATTAATTCAAAATTAATATTTAAATATTCATAATTAGGGTTTATTAATTCACGATTAGGATTTATTAATTCATAATTATGATTTATTAATTTACAATTAAGATTTATTAAATTAATTAATTTTAATATTAATTAATTAATTAATTAATTAATTAATTAATTAAAGATTAATTAGGGTGAGTCTCATTGTGCGCGCGCGTGCACGGAGACCTCCCCTACTTTTATTATTCCTCTTATTTGTCTCTAAATTTACTAACTCTTAACCAATTGAGTTAAGTCAGTGGGGGCATTATTCGCCTTTTCTATCTTTTGTGTTATAAGTTGCCAAAAATTTTAAATCCAAACATTTGAAATTATTCATTTGCAGATAATCTTTTTAGGACCATAAGTATTTTCCTTACAACGAGTTTAAGCGTAAATTACTATTTTCGGATCCATACAACAACTAATTTGTTCATTGACCAGCTGAAGCCCAAGTGCAAGAGATCAACGAATTTGGGCTACAAGTAGCCCATGGCCCGATTATGTCGCCATGCGGCCCATGTCCTCTTCTTATCCAACTGGCGCAACACTTGGCTAGCGGGCCGGAAAGTTAGGTCGGTGTAGATTTTTTATTTTGAGGCAAGTATATTTTGCTTGAGCTACCACCGCAAAATTTTATATTTCTCTAAAACAAATCTCAACTAAAAGTGTAAATTTTATTCTTTTAAAAAAGATAAATAGTATTTATCTGTGATTTTAGAGTTTATATATCCTCGTTCATTTCCTGATTTATTTAATGAGGTGGTCTCCTGTGCGCAGCACCCGCGCACAGTGAAATCCATCCTAATTAGTTAATTAATCTTAATTAATCAGTTTTAATTAATTAATTAAATTGATTTTAATTAAAATTAATTAGTTTAATCAATTTTAATTATAAATTAAAAAATTATAATTTTGAATTAATATATCTTAATTTTGAATTAATAAACCCTAATTTTGAATAATAAACCATAATTATGAATTAATAAACCCTAATTTTGAATTAATAAACCCTATTTGGAATTAATAAACCATAATTTTGAATTAATAAACCCTAATTGGAAATAATAAACCCTAATTTTGAATAATAAACCCTAATTGTGAATTAATAAACCCTAACTTTGAATTAATAAACCCTAAGTGTGAATTGATAAACCCTAATTATGAATTAATAAACCTCAATTATGAATTAATAAACCATAATTATGAATTAATAAATTCTAATTTTGAATTAAAAATTATAATTAAAATTAATAAATTTAATTTTAAATATAAAAAATGTAAGAGATGCGGAGAGAAGGAAGAAGAAAGAAGAAATAGAAGAAAAAATGAAAATGCAAAGAAAGAGAAGAAATGAAGAAAACACTATTTATATGATGGATCCGGATCGGGTTAGGGGTCGGGTTGGATCCGCGCGCATGTTGAGGCCGAGCGTACAGGAGTTTTTGTCTTATTTAATACCATGATACTTCATTCAGGTTCTTTTCCATGTTCGATAAGGTAAAAATAATTTCTGATATTTAGACTAAAACTTAGCTAATTTGAGCTTCTGAATTTTGAGGAAAGCTCAGGGGCCAACCCACGCCTAAGCCCAAGACAGACTATCTCATAGTTTGCTTGAGGAAGGACATGGAAATATTTGACTATTTCTGTTAGAGGTTGTTACTTTTAGTGAAACCTATATATAATTACTATATGTGAGTGCTCTTATGCATTAGTTTACAAAACACAAAGAGAGAAATATAAACTTGACAAGCAATGTGCAACAAGCTCGATCTAAGTAACTAACGAGATGTGAACTAATCACTCATGATATTTTAGTCAAGATACCAACTAAACTACCCCCAAAACATATTTATTGACAATATTCTATATATATGTGCATACAGTATGAGGTGAAGTTTTGAATTTTCTGAGTGGAAAGTGCAACACTAATTTATGCAAAACTATGTTTAGATGGAAGTTTTTGATTGGAGAGGTAGATGATTTAACACTAAATTCTCGAATGGCTTTGGTATAAACTATTTTTCAAATCTATCAAAATCATTCCAAGAAATGATATAAAATGAAACCGATCGTCTCAAAGCAATATGCTAACAATCTTTAAATAAGTAATCATTATAGGCAACCTAATCAAAACTAGCTGCTTGTCAGGTCCTATATATATATATATATGTGTGTGTGTGTGTTTCTCTTGGATGAAATATATATATGTGCCAAAAGATCAAAAGAATGCGCGCATATGTTAGCAAAATTAGTGGCACAAACATGCATTTTGATGTTGGGTTTGTTGGTACGAAGAGTCACATGCAACCGAATTAGTTTGTGGTGCTTACTCGTTGGTAGGATTGTTTGATGAGAAATGACTCATCACATGTTGTGCTGATATTTGGTCATTTTGGTAACTTTTAGGTTCGTATCATATCCCACAACTTTTACCACATTTAGATTCTGCAAATTGTTTGTTGGAAAATTTAGGTGTACAAAACATATTAAGACAAGAACTCATGTAATATGATATACATAACGTGAAATGTAAAGGTAGAAAGATCAAAACTAACAATGAATTTGAAACTAGAAAATGTAATAAAATACGCTAAACCAGATTCTAATGCCGAGTCGAGGAGGCCTCTTTCCAAAGACGAGATACGCCCAGTAGTGCTCTCGCTCGCGATCGCTCCAAAGATAAACGGCAGCTGCCTCGCGGTGGCAAAGACCGCGACCAACGAGCTCCCGCGAACCGAATGAGGCGAGGACAAAGCTCGACACTAGCTATGTATGCAGTGAGTGCTTGAATGCCGGAATGCAGATTAGCGGTCGTTTTATGCCGTGAGACATGTCCTATTTATAGGCGCCGCCCCCTCATGGGAGATGTTGAGTCAACACCGCATTGATGTCGGGTGTTACGGAGTTATGTCCCTATCGAGCGCGCGGCGGTTTCGGAGACAACGTGGCACGCTTCCGCAGAGCCATCATGTCGGAGCGCATCGACGGCCACGACGAATCTGACAACGCGCGCGCCTGTGTTCATTGGACGATCCGGACGCCTCTTCATGGCACAAGCAGCCCAACGGATTGGGCCACACGAGTCGGGCCCCTGACCAACTCCATCGCACAAGCAGCCCAACGGATCGGGCTACACGAATTGGGCCCCGGACCAACTTCATCTTTGGGCTCGATCAAACGCTGATCCAAAATATAAGGACAATGGGCCACGGAACCAGCCCACGAAGCAAGCCCACGAACAGCCCAAAGAATGCCCCAAAGACCACCCAAAGACCAATCACAAGATCCAAGATCCAAGATCCAAGATCCAAGATCCACGATCCACGGACCACGGACCACGGACCACTAACCGAACCGAACCGAGCCGAGCCGAGCCGAGCCGGGCCGGGCCGGGCCGGCGCGGGCGCGGCGCGGGCGACGGCGACGGGCGCCGCACCGGCACCGCACCGGCGGCAAGGCATACACAAGGCAACAAGCTTTCTTTCCAAACCATCACTTGTGCACATAATTATACTAAGTGTTCAATGACCCACTTATATAGACAATTAATGAAGGTACATTAATCAATGTGGATAAGGATTAATTAATCCATGCTTATCCCATTAATCACATAACTCCATGTTTAAGTGACCAACTTTGATCCATTATTTCACCACCGAAATCGGATTTGAGAATGTGAATACACCACGATCATCTACTCGAACGTAGATCGATCCTATGCCGCTTAATTTCACAAAATTAAACGTTACGTCACTCAAAATCTTGGTCAAAGTAGCTTCGAAACTCGACCACATATATAATATTATATATATATGCACGCGATTTTCAACAATCCCCACATGAGTGGAAATAGCCATATGCATGATGCAGCATACGCCACCCTCAAGAGATGTTAAAATATTTGGACAGTGGTTTATGGCCTCAACCTTCCATAGTTAGTACCATCGAGTACACAGCGGATTAGTGGACACGACGCTCAACTATTCCCCACAACAGTAATCAAACAATGGTATTAACACTTTAACACCTCAACCTCATCCGCTCTCACGCTTGATTCCATTTTGGCCATGGACATCCACTTTGGATTCATAAGTGTTTTGTTTGAAGCCGCCCCACTTCGCACTTACATAGGTGATTCTTTACCGAGTATCTCGCCATACTCAACCTCCTCGAGGTATCTTAGGAATCATTAAGAGTCAACGACTCAACCTCACCACTAGGCAAGTTTTTCAACACTCGCTTGCTTTCTAGGAATGACTAACTCGAGTGTTTATACACGAACTCATATAGCTTAGTTCTCCCATCAACCAAGTTCTGGGATCTCCAATCATCATGGTCAAGTTACCACTATGATTGTTCTTAAGATGTGGATTTTAGTCCCATTCCTCTAGAACTTGATCATTTGATCCCGGCTCAACCTTTGGTTAACTGATCCGCCAGATTATCTATCGACTGACATAGTCAATCGATATAACCCCACTGAGATCAAATGCCTCACCAGATTATGTCGCCGACGATATGTCGAGACTTACCATTATACAAACCACTTTTCGCCTTCCAATAGTCGCTGGCTATCACAAAGAATCATCACCGTGGCACGGGTTTAGACCAACATGGAATATCTTCCAAAAATTACTGAGCCACTGGCTTCCTCACCGCCTTTATCCAAAGCTATGAATTCGATTCCATGGTGGATCGGGCTATACACGCCTGCTTCGTGGATCTCCAAGAAACAAAGACTCCCCAATCGTGAACACGCACTCACTTGTAGAAAGTGAATCTTCGTGTCGATATCCAATTGGCATCACAAGCACTCTTCAAGCACCGGGATATCTCGTGAATGCAGCCCATGATTTTGAGTATACTTCAAGTACCTCAAAACTCTCACTAAAGCCTTCCAATGCTCCTTGCTCGATTGCTCGTAAACGACTCAATTTGTTCACTACAAGCTATGTCGGGTCGGGTGCAATTTGTAAGATACATCAAACACCGATGACCTTAGCATAGTCTTCTTGCCCAACAAAGTTCACCCTCGCTCTACTCAAGTGAACATTGAGCTCTAATGGGTCTTAGCAGCAAACTATCAAACGCTTGAATTTCTTAAGCACTTTCTCAACGTAGTGAGATTGTGTCAAGACAATTCCGTCTCGATCTTCTTAGAATCTTGATTCCAAGAATCACATCGCCTAAACCCATGTCCTTCATGTCAAAATTTCTATTTAACATGCGCTTTGTGTCATTAATGACTTGAGTATTGCTACCCATGATCAACATGTCATCTACATACGCACACACTATAACATAACCATTATCGTTGTTCTTAACGTAGACACATTTGTCACACTCGTTGATTTTGAAACCATTTGCCAACATTACATTGTCAAATTTCAAGTGCCATTGCAACGGCGCTTGTTTCAAACCATATAGAGACTTCACGAGTTTGCATACCTTACCCTCGACGACTGTACTACTAAACCCTTCGGTTGCTCTATATATACCTCATCCTCGAGGTCACCATTCAAAATGCGCCTTAACGTCCATTTGATGAATCTCAAGATTGTGCAAAGCAAAGAATTGCGGAAGCACCCTAATAGACGTAATCCTCGCCACAGTGAATAGGTATCAAGAAATCGTATCCTCTCTTTGTTTAAACCCTTCGACAACCAAACGGGCCTTATACTTTTCAATTGATCCATCCGCTTTGTACTTTCTTTTAAGGATCCATTTGCATCCTAAGGGCTTACAACCTTCCGCAAATCAACCAACACCCAAGTGTGGTTTTGCGAACGGAATCAATTTCGCTGAATGCCTCTCGCCAGAGCATCCCGTCTCGACCGAGCATAGGCTACTTTGATCGGGTTGGTTCTTCGTCCAACATGAACGCAATATAGTCGACCAAAATTCTTCGCTCGACTTCATCGCCACGCCTTGCTCCGACCCCTCCGATCGCACTCGATCGCTATGCGATATCGGTTCTTTCTCCAAAGGTTTAGAACTCGAAGCTTCACCATCGCTCTATTGCTAGAATCGGCTTCATTTTTATCCTTGTCTTTACAGGATAAACACTTTCAAAGAATATAGCATTCCTCGATTCAATCGTCGCCCCACAACATATCTCGTACCTCCGACCGTGGATCGAAACGATAGCGCCGCTGCTCGCAGCATACCCAATAAAGATACAATCGATCGCTTTAGGTCCAATTGTAACTTGTTTAGAAGAGGCACCTCAACCTTCGCCAAACACCCCACACTTTGAGATATTTGACGATGGCTTTCTTCCTTTCCACAACTCGTAAGGAGTGACATCCTTACCTTTGAGTGGAATCTTGTTCAAGATGTAGTCGGTCACAAAACAGCTTTCCCCCACAAGTTCTGGGTAACCTCAACTAATCAACAAAGCATTCATCATCTCCTTATGTTCGATTTTACGCTCAAGAACGCTTATTAGACCGAGGTGAATAGGAGTCGTCGCTTGATGTATTATACCACTTTCGCTGCATAATGCCTCAAACGGAGCTACATATTCTCCCCTATCACTTCAATGCCTTAATTCGACAAATTAATTGATTCTCGGCTTCGCTTCAAGTTTTAAAAGCTTCAATAGCCTCGCCTTTACTTCTTAGAAGGTAAAGATAACAATATCTTGTACAATCATCAATAAACGTGATGAAGTACTTTTACCACCTCTAGTTTGTACAAACTTTAAATCACACACATCAAGTGAATAAGTTCTAGAGGCTTAGTGTCTGCTCACCGAATGAAACGGTAACTTAGCTATTTTCGCTTCCACACAAACCTCACATTTCGCTTGTGTATTAACTTCATTTAACTTTAGTAAATCTAAATTTACTAATCTTTTATTGCATTTAGATTAACATGTCCTAATCTACAATGCCATAAATCGAGCACTCACCAAGTAAGAGGAAGTAGATGCATTTTTATTCATAGCAATCTTGGGTACACGACAGACAAATTATTACATTCAATTTGAAAAGACCCCGTGAGATAACCCCTACCAAGGAACTTTCCAAACTTAGTCAAGACAAACTTGTCCGACTCAAAACTAGTCTAAAACCCTTATTAACTAGAATAGAGCCCGACACTAAATTCTTGCGAATGTCCGGACATGCAAAGACATCCTTCAAGGTGATCTCAATGCCGACGACATCTTGAGCACCACATCACCAACTCCGCAACCTCGGACGAAGCTTGGTTCCCATGTTGAGCTTCCTCCTCAACAGCTTGTAGGTGGAGAACGATCTTTTCGGCGACACGCATGCAGCTATGCCAAAGGTCGATGAACCATCCACCTTGATTCTCGACGTGGTCGACTTCTTCGGTCACCACAAAGAGCCAAGTCATCCTTGTCCCATTTGTCAAGTCCTTCTCGACAACGCTGGTAACTTGCTTAGCCTTCTTCTTCTTAGTCGACGGCAGCCTCACTGTGTGGCCATGCTTGCCACAATTGTAACAGCCCTCACAAACTTACGGAAACCACCTTCCTTCGCTTTATCTTCGACATCGACGAACACGCTTGTTGGAGGACCGCCTCCAACAGTCGGCTCTAAGATCGATCGCCTTCCCTTTAGTTCTAGCTTCTTCACGCCGACTGACGCAGCCTCGACGATCAAGTCTTCAAGTGTCATATCCTTCGCCAGGCTTAAGGTAGACCTCAAGTCTCTCCACCCCGGTAACTCAATCATCGTAGCGACGACAAAGCCGTCTCAAACAAGCAGTTCTTCGCTTGAACCTCGTGCACAATGAGTTGAAACTCTCAGACTTGGTCCATGATCGGTCGAATCGACCATCTTGTAGTCCAAATATTCGCTACAATGAACTTCTTTCAGACCGCATCATCACTACGGTATTTCTTTTCTAACGCATCCCACATACTTTGATGTCGTTACAACAAAGATAAACACTATACAAGCTATCTTCTAAACTACCAAGTATAAAATTTTACAAAGGTAGTCGCCAAGCGCCATTGTCATATGTCGCTCGGACGTGAAAGTCCATTACCAAATTTCCTAACGGCGGGCTCATCTTCTACCAAGAAGTTGGCGGCCCAACGTCGTGAGGTAGAACAAAGATCTTTGTCGCCATCTCAAGTCGGATCCTCCAAACTTCGGCGGCTTCGTCGGCGGCATCATCCTTGCGGTATGAACAGCGCCGAGATCGATCCATGACCGATCCACCAGCAGTTAGATCCCATGGATCCAACAATGACCCAATCGAAAAGTGCGCCGTCGAACCAAAGGAACCACTAAAAGTGGAACCAATTGTTGAACCACTAAAAGTGGAACCAACAATGACCCAAAGGTCCCATGGTTGACCCCAAGGCATCGAACCAAACATGACCGCCATTGTGCCGTAATTGGCGGCAAGAGAGAGCAGCAGCAAGCAGCAGAAGCATGCGGCGCGCGCGACAAAGAAGCCAAGTGAGGCAGTCGGTGGCGTACGGTCGACATCTCCAAGCAAAGGTATTAGTTTCAACGCTTTTAAGTTTATTAAGAGTCCGAACTCCTTCGTGGCAAGTAATATCTCGCCTTGCGATTGTTGGAAAAAGGTGTACAAAACAAGATGAACTTGCCATGACATAACGTGAAATGTAAAGGTAGAAAGATCAAAACTAACAATGAATTTGAAACTAGAAAATGTAATAAAATACGCTAACCGTATTCTAATGCCGAGTCGAGGAGGCCTCTTTCCGAAGACGAGATACGCCCAGTAGTGCTCTCTGCCCGCGATCGCTCCAAAGATAAACGGCAGCTGCTCGCGGGTGGCAAGACCGCGACCAACGAGCTCCGCGAATCGAATGAGGCGAGGACAAAGCTCGACACTAGCTATGTATGCAGGAGTGCTTGAATGCCGGAATGCGATTGGCGTGGTTGGCTTATGCCGTGGAGACATGTCCTATTTATAGGCGCCCCCCTCACGGGAAAGATGCCGAGTCAACACCGCATTGATGTCGGGTGTTACGGAGTTATGTCCCCTATCGAGCGCGCGGCGGTTTCGAGACAACGGGCACGCTTCCGCAGAGCCATCATGTCGGAGCGCACGACGGTTACGACGAACCGACAACGCGCGCGCCCGTGTTCATCGGACGATCCGGACGCCTCTTCAGCACAAGCAGCCCAACGGATTGGGCCACACGAGTCGGGCCCCTGACCAACTCCATCGCACAAGCAGCCCAACGGATCGGGCTACACGAATTGGGCCCTGACCAACTTCATCTTTGGGCTCGATCAAACGCTGATCCAAAATATAGGACAACGGGCCACGGAACCAGCCCACGGCAAGCCCACCAACAGCCCAAAGAACACCCAAAGACCAATTGCCCAAGATCCAAGATCCAAGATCCAAGGACCACGATCCACGATCCACCGGACCGAGCCGGGCCGGAGCCGAGCCGGGCACGGGCGCGGCGCTGGCGCGGGCGCGGGGCCGGGCGCCGGGCACCGGCCCACCAAGGCGGCGGCATATACAAGCATACACACACAGCGCACAGGCTTTCCAAACCCATCACTTGTGCACATAATTATACTAAGTGTTCAATGACCCACTTATATAGACAATTAATGAAGGTACATTAATCAATGTGGATAAGGATTAATTAATCCATGCTTATCCCATTAATCACATAACTCCATGTTTAAGTGACCAACTTTGATCCATTATTTCTCACCACCGAAATCGGATTTGAGAATGTGAATACACCACCATCATCTACTCGAACGTAGATCGATCCTATGCCGCTTAATTTCACAAAATTAAACGTTACGCCACTCAAAATCTTGGTCAAAGTAAGCTTTATGTTTCCTTTTGAAACTCAGACCACATATATAATATAAAGCGCGATATATATGCACGCGATTTTCAATTAGCAACATTTCCATAAATTATCATTGATATTTAGTTTATGCCAGTATCTTTTCTTTTTCTTATTTATATTATTTTTTATTCTAATACTTTAGAAGTTGTCACCACGCTTTTAATCTCCATTTAATTTCATCCGACGGATAAAGGAATCAATTTGGTTTTAATTTATGCAATTTATAAATGGATAATCACGACAATAATTTCTGAAGTACTAAAATAAAAAATTATACTTCATCCGTCTTACTTTAAGTGGCTCATTGCTTTTGAATATATAGTTTAATGAGAGTTATGTTTTGTTATAAACTAGTGTGATTTACGGAATTCGGTGTACTTTTATGTGTAATTTTTTTTTTATATGACTCACTTAGAATGAGATAATCCAAAAAGAATACGAGTCACTTAGAGTGATATGAATGGAGTATTTTAAAAAAAAGAACAAAATACTAACGTAGACTAAATGTCAGCAGCAATGCTCACGAAAAATGCTAACAGTGGTGAGTGGTATATCGATCCTCAAACATTGAATATAAATTTAAATCCAAATTTAGATAGTATCTCATAGATAGATTTTGACTTGTTAAACTATCTAACATAAATTTTTGTATCTATCAAAGTTTAGCTTCAGTTGGAATCTACGAAGGTTCTAGATATGGTGGAATGGAGTGACTAATTCCATTCGATCATATAAACCAAGCAGGCAAGCACAACATTTCTCAGTCGAGGTCGAAAGAGTTTGATTATTGAGGTTGCTATTCCAATTACCAATTTCTTGTTGTGATACGTGTGCTTGTGCGTTAGATTATATGATCAAGGGTTATTACTCTCGAACAGGAAAAATGCTAAAAGAAAGAAAGAATATTCTTACCCTATGAAGACCACTAACTAATGGACTTAACTCCCGGGTTGGTTTTAAGTTTACCCATTCTACGAAAACAGCTTTATTTTCCATAAACTTATAACACGTTAAAAAAATTGATCAACAAAAAATTAAATTTGACATCAAGTATCCTTTTTTTCTTAACTGAAAATGAATTTCATTATTCTGCAGCCAAATCAGGGTTATCACAAAGCCATTGTGGGACAAAACTACTCTAGTTTGTAAAACATTTACATATTGTCCAAGTTCATGCACCTTTATCTTAGCGGTGCCGTATATGCATGTTTAATACTCGTCTCAAAAGGGTAAATTCTATTCCTCGGACCCTAACATCCAGTCCCATAAAAAATAGGATCTTTTCATAATATCTACAAAAGTCACCTTAAATAATGTGAAATTCTCACATCGCCTACTAACATCCGATCCTTGGTTTTTATCAAAATCTAATAATTTTAATGTTAAGATGAAAGATGCACAGAGAGAATGAAAGACACAAAAGAATAAAGTCAAACTCAAAACTTTTCATTTAGCTCACATACAAGATTTATAAGCAATCTGCATGCACTATTTGCATGGATTTAAGTTATAACAAATTTTAACTACTCTAACAGACTAACCGTAGCTAACTAATTACTTTTACATAGTAATCAAACATGCCATGCAAGGCTTACATCTTTACATTTAATACAACTCTCACTCAAAGTAAACTACCTAACCTTTCTCAATGGGAAAGCTTTCAAAGAATCGACTTAACCGAACAACAGGAATTGGTTTTGTGAACATGTCTGTTATTTGATCATTTGTGGAAACGTAACACACATCAAGTTCTTTCTTCCGGACTTTGTCTCCGATTTAAATGATTATCAATCTCAATGTGCTTTGTTCTAGCATGATAAACCGGATTGATGCTATGGTCTGCGGCACTCTTGTTGTCACACCATAGTACAGGTGTTTGACGAACCGTGATACCGATTTCTTGAAGCAATGACCGTATCCAAATGACTTCAACAAATGATCTGCGAGGCATGATACTCGGATTCGGTAGAGCTCCGGAGACCACCTTTTTTTAGAACTCTAAGAAATTAAGTTGGAGCCAAGAAAACACGAAGCCTCCAGTGGACTTGCGATCATCGTTCGATCCCGCCCAATCCGCATCCGAGAATGTTGTAAGATGCTGGGATGAAGAAGGATGGAAGGCTAGAGTATAGTGGATTGTGCCTTTAAGATACCTAATCAAACGTCTACAGGCTTTCCACTGAAATTCAGTGGGACTATGGAGGAATTGGCTGAGCTTGTTTACTATGAAAGCAATGTCTGGACGTGAAAGAGTGAGATATTGTAAAGTGCCGATTATGCTTCGAAATAGAGTAGGATTGGAAAAAAGGGGACTGTCGTTGGAGTGGAGTTTAGTGCTTAAATCATAAGGTGATGGTTGTGGTTTGCAGTCAAGCAGATTTGTTTTGAGAAGAAGTTCACGAATATATTTTGACCGATTTAGAGGATAAGAGTGTGTGGTGGTTTTTGTGACTTGAATTCCCAAAAAATAATTCACAGTACCAAGAGTTTTGAGAGCAAATTCAGAGGAAAAACCTTGTATGAGTTGAGTTACGAGATCATGATCTTCTCTCATTATCGATGTCATCGACATACACAAGAACCAGAATAAGTTTTCCATTTCGTCGCGTATGGAAGAACGAATGATCTGATGTGGAGTGCTGAAAACCACTGTGAACAAGATAGCCTTTCAGTTTATTATACCACGCTCGTGGTGCCTGCTTAAGTCCATACAAAGACTTATGTAACTTGCATACGTGATCTGGAAACTTGGAATCGATAAACCCCTCCGACTGTTCCATGTATACGGGTGTATCCAAATCGCCATTCAGAAATGTGTTATTGATATCAATATGCTGGATATCCCAGTTGAAAGTTGCTGCCAAGGAGAAGAATAGTCGAACAGTGACTGGTTTAACCACTGGACGAAACGTGTCCAAGAAATCAATGTCGGCTCGCTGTTGAAAGCCTTTTGCCACAAGTTGTGCTTTCAACCTGTCCACTGATCCATCAGCACTAATTTTCACTCTAAAAATCCATTTACACTATATAAGATTCAAGTCCTCCGTATATGGAACCAACTCCCATGTAGATTTTGAAATGATGGCTTGAAACTCCTTCTCCATAGCTCGTTGCCACTCAGGTTGAGTAATAGCTTCGGAGGCAGTGACAGGTTCAACAACAGTGAATGTGGTGACACCTGCGGATGTGTTTTGGGCAAAGAAAACTTTGGGTTTGAAGATTCCATGTTTGGCTCGAGTGCACATAGGATGAGCATTTGTGAAATTTGAGGGTACGGCTGTGCTGGCATTTGAGGAGGAGTTGAGAGATGTGGCAAACTGAGAGTATACTGGAGGTGAGGAGGAACTTGAGGAGATGTTTGGCACATTCACAGTTTGTCCCGGAGTGTGTGAGGTAGAATCAGTTTGTGATGTGATGTGACCATGAGGTGGACTTTGGAGATCAGGAAGTTGATGGTGTTGTATATCAATTTGCTGAGGGATAGGAAAATGACTGAATTCTTATTGAGTTGTGTCAGGTGAGGAGATGTGTTCAATAAAGAGATTTGGATATGGAAATTCCTCCTCGTTAAAGGCAACTGTGCGAGCAACGTACATCCTTCCTGATGGATGGAGACAATTATAACCCTTATGAGTGGAACTATACCCCATGAAAATACATTTTGACGATCGAAACTGAAGTTTTGAATTGTGATAGGGTCGAAGAAAAGGAAAACAGCTGCATCCAAAGGTACGTAGCATAGTATAATCGGGTGGAAGTTTGTGAAGGCATTGAAACAGTGAGATGTTTTGAAGAGATGGAGAGGGAAGACGGTTTATAAGATGCACGGCTATGGAGAACGCTTCCCACCAATATTTCGGAGGAAGCTTGGCTGAAGCTAAAAGAGTAAGACCCATGTCGGTTATATGTTGATGTTTCTTTCGGCTCTATCATTTTGTTGATGAGTGTGCGGGCAAGGGTGCCTAAATTGGATTCCTAGTGTTGAGAGTAATGGTTTAAGACTACGGTATTCACCCCCCTAATCGGATTGAAGAGTAAGGATTTTGGTGTTAAATTGTCGTTCAACATAGGAGTTAAAATTGACAAAAGTTTTGTACACTTCGACTTTTGTATGTAGAGGAAATATCCAAGTAAACCTAGAGAAATCATCAACAAAATGCACGTAATATTTGAACCCAGCCGTTGAACTTAACGAGCTTGGGCCCCAAAGATCCATGTGAACAATTTGAAAAGGAGATGTGGTTTTGACAGTTACAGAAGGAAACCTAATGCTATGCATTTTGCCCATGGCACATGCATCACAAATATGACGAGATGATTCAGTGATGTTCAGATTTTTGCTACATAAGGCTGTTCGCAGGACTTGAAAACATGGATATCCTAGACGACGATGCCATAGCTGGAATTTGGAGCTTGAACTTGATGGAGAGATTGCTACAGATGAGATGTTGGCCTTGTGGTAATGCAGATCATTTTGAGGATGTGAATAAGAGTTGAGGTGATAAGAGTCCATCTCTAAGAGTACCCCCCATCAGGATTTTGTTGGATGCTTTGTCCTTCACACAGCACCAATTCGAGTGAAACTCAAGATATACATGATTATCATTTGTGAATTTAGAAATGCTCAACAGATTTTTTTTGATGTGAGGGACAAATAATATGTTACTTAGGAGAAGAGGTGTAGAATTTGAGCTAAGGAGAGAAGCTGAACCTGTGTGAGTAATGGAGAGTTGCGAACCAATTCCTACGGTTAGCTTTCCATGGCCATTGTAGGGATGTTGAATATGGAGATTGTTCATGTCAGCTGTGACATGAGCTGAGGCTCCCGTGTCCAGACACCATCCAGAATTTTCATGAGAAGATGGTTGGGATGACACGGTTTGAGCTGAATTAGCATACTGATTTGAAATGTTTTGGGACGCGATAGGAGTATGATATTGAGGACTCGGTGATGGTGTGATGTAGTGAGCTTGAGGAGAGGAGGTGCAGCCCATTTCCACCGAAATGAACATCAAAACGCTTAAAACACTCGAGAGCTATATGATTCGCTTACCACAGATTGTGCAATGACTTTGTTGTTGTTGTTTCCATATCAAACCCGCCACCACCTCTTCCTCTATTATTCGACCCTCGATAGTCGCTTCTACCATTTCCTATGTAGGTTGAGTTTTGAGAATAGGTTGTGTTCACCGCATTACGCATCGGGAGCAAGAGTAGTTAGTGCAAGAGTGTGGTCGATCGATTTGAACTTTGATTTCATGCGTCTGTAAGGCAAATTGAACTTCGTCCAGAGATAACTCTTCGCTCTTCGACTGTAGAAAGACACACATGCTTTCAAATTATGGACCTAAACCCCCAAGAACAAAGGTTATGATATCCGAATATGTGATTTGTCGTCGATGTCAAGAGTTGATCAGAGATTCCACGGATTTTCAGAATGTAATCATCTACCGAGAGATCTCATTTCTTCATCGATTGTAACTGAAAACGAAGTTGAGCCGAGCGAGCTCGAGAGTGCGACTGGAATAATTTTTCGAACACATTCCATAGCTGATTTGCTGTAGTACAGCGTCCTACATATCCAATCATGGAGGATGATATGGATGTGAGGATCCAACTGAAGATAAATTGGTCACGTCTGAGCCATGTCAAGTATGCCGGATTTGGAGTGATTTCGTTTATAAACTGCTCAGGTGCTGAAGTTGATAGCATCACATCCTCAAATCCATAGGCTTTTGATGTGTTGTGACTTGAGTTTTCCAGAAACTATAGTTTGTTCTATCTAGTTTTAGGCTGATAGGATGGATTGAAGGAAGATTTGGAGTTTGGGAATTTATCTGATCCATGTTGCCGAATCAGAGAAGAGGATACAAATTTTTTTTTTGGAGAGGTTACACATGCTCTGATACCATGTTAAGATGAAAGATGCACAGAGAGAATGAAAGTCACAAACGAATAAAGCCAAACTCAAAACTTTTCATTTAGCTTCACATACAAGATTTATAAGCAATCTGCATGCACTATTTGCATGGATTTAAGTTATAACAAATTCTTAACTACTCTAACAGACTAACAGAGTCGACTAATTACGCTTTACATAGTACAAGAAACCTCTATAAATTAATACTCGATAAATTAATAATCTCTAAAATAATAAAATCTTCGGTCCCGACTGGGCCTTTGTAAAAATCATCAATTTCGATAAGATAATAAAATAATAAGTTTTCGAAAATCCTTTATAAATATTAGTCCCATCAAAACTCTAAATTAATAATTCATAAATATTACAAAATTATAAATATTATGGCAATTTGCTAAAATATGAATCAATTGTTACTTGATTTTTCTTAAAATTTAAATCTAATTGATTTCATCCCTAACTTTTTAATGGTCGCAAGAGTTCCAAAGTCGAGTTCTCTAGTCGCAACAAAAATTGTGAAGAGTTGTTGTCGCTACAAAGCCTCCTTTCTCGTGATCGGTTCTAGCAGATCGAGTCATCTTCACCTCGCCATTAGTAGGATCTTCAATAATATCAAGAACAATTTCCACGTCCCCGCATGTCAACCGAACCACTTTCTAAAACGATGGAATGATTTAATACCATGTCTAACCTTGAAATTTTCAAGCCAACCTTGAGAAAATTGATGTTCGGGAGGTGTTGAGGATACAAAAGCTTCATTGTCTCATTTGCTTTCTCCAAAATAAGCTCTCCCATCGTTGACTCGATCTTGATCAAGAAATCATTGTTAATTGTTAATTGCATGAATATATTAAAGTAGATACACAATGAATTGGTTGTTGATACATGAATATAATTAATTGAAAATAATAAATTCATTTATTTTCAATACATGTACCAAATTTGCTGAATTTAAAAGTCTCTTTAATTAATAAATAATTAATTTATCGATATATTAATATCTCTAAATTAATAAAATTCCATAGTCTCAAGATATTAATTTATAGAGGTTTTATCAGAATCGAAACATGTCATGCAAGGCGTACATCTTTACATTTAATACTTAATCAATTGAACTAAGTTCTTGGAAGTAGTATCTTTAATACTAATAACATATTCATGTGAAACGACATCGCAGCAAGATCATCAGGCTTTAGTTCTGGACCTCCTTGTTGATTTGCACAGGAAAAACAATTCTACCTTGTTGCTTACTATCTCTAATTTACATGCAAGAGGGAAAAAAAAATATTGAGTCATTGTCAATTATATTTCCGTAGCTGCGGATAACATTTTTTGTCGACATTTGTAAACAGATGAATTATGAGAACCAAGAACATGCATTTTCTTCATTCACAATCGGAAAATAAAATATTCAACCATATAAGTATATTCAAAAGGATAAGCTGATTCATAAAAGTGGATGTATGCGCTGAAATGATGGAAGCGAAAGCAGTCCATGTATGTTGACCCACAAGTGGGACCCACATGCCAGTTTTTGCATGTTCAGATGGGGCCCAAGAGGATAAACACTATTCTTGGATTATTTGAATGAAAAAGAAAAATTATGAAAGGGAATATATGTTAGTTAGACTGTCCTAAAAAGCACCAGCCTTCGAAACATTTTGTATGTTGATTGAGGTTGATTCCATGGTGAGGGGGTGGAATGCACATCTCCCTCATTATTCATTGTTACAGTAATATTAATATTTTAATGAATAGTGAGGGGATCGCACCCCAACTCACCATGGAATCAACCGCTGATCCATCACGCCCCTAAATATGGATAAAAATAAAACGTATATAGGTAGTATATAAAGGAAGACTGAAAACACGTTGGCGAGTGTATTTTATACTTCTGCTATACCATAGTACCATTTATTTAGTGCTAATTACCAAAATTTACAACTGAAGTTGCAAATAAGACAAAAAAATTAAATCTACCCAACAATAACACAAACTTTCGATTTTCATGTTATTTATTATCATCATCTTAATTTATCGGTGAAACTAACAGTGGATGAGTTTTAATCTCCTAAGTATGACATAGTCGTTCATAAATAAGACGATATCATTTTAGAATAATATTTTCACAAATAAAAACTGACAACCTTTAGAAATAGTCGCAAATTAGATACAATATTTGCGAATATTCACAAATTAGACATAATTGATATTATTATTATTATCTTCAATTAAAATAACATATACTGAATTTATAATTTACTACTTTGAACATTATTTTGATTTTAACAAAAATACATCATCAGTTTGTTTATAAGTATATTCTTTAAATTTTTTTATCAGAGTTGTAAATTTTAATACATCGTTGTAATAGGGAAATTAACAAATACTGTCTAATTTGCAACTATTCTCAAAGCTCGTGACTTCTTCTTCTTCTTCTTCTTCTTGCCAATAACTCTTGTTCCAAAACAACATAGTATTAAGTGTTAATTGCTTGCCATAAGAGCTATATATATCCACGAAGAAAAATTCTATCGGCCATAATAACATCTATTCATTGGAAGGATTTGGGAATGTTGAGAAATTTCATAGAATATATAGGTGTACTATGTTTATGTGAGAGATTTTTATTAATTTAATTTATATTAACAAAAAATATTATCATGTGAGATAGATTAATATATTTATATGTTCTATAAAATTTTCCGGGAATGTTAAATAACACCCAAATTGAAAGTTTGTAACATTAATACTTGTATAAACTTAAATTTGATGTCTAATTTACGACTTCTATCTCGTTGTGATTTTTGTGCTTTAACCCTTCTAGTTTACGATTTTCAACAATTTGCATAGAATTGAAATGAGAGCAGTTTTTGGTAAGTAGCTCCCCGTTATACCATAAGATTTGTAAATCGTAAGAATTAATCTTTAGGAACAGGGTTGACAAATATTTACATAATACCATAATAGTAAATTAGTGCTTAGACATATCATATTCATCTTGCTAAGTGGACATGAAAATGACACAATCACACAAACTGACACTGACATAGGAGGTGAAAGTGTCAAATTCCATAATGCTCTCTCCTAATAAATATCGTTTTCTTATAGTGATATTTTCCCAATGTTCTATTTACACGAATACAAATTTACTATTCTAATATCATGAATGATTTATGCCGAGATGTGAGATTTTGGATGGGCTCTTTGACTAACCGTATTAACAACTTTTCAAGGAGCAAATATGTTTCTTTGTTCAGTAACGTGTATAGATGCCAGAAAATCAGGACAAAAATTTAAGGTACAATGCAAATTCGCCAAGTTATGTATTTTTCCAAGTGTGATACGCGTAAAATTGTCGCATTGTAGATATTTATATTGGTAAGTTCTGCAATGGATTAACCTAAGAAAGAACCTTTATGGCTCGTTAAAGAAAAATCAATTGCTTATTAACTACTCAATTTTTCATAATCAATCACAATAGTCTGAATTAACTGAACGGCTCAAGCAAATTACTACTTGTTAATCTTCAATGTTTGTGGATGTAAGCGCATTAATACTTTTTACTTCACAATATTCATTTTAGATGGGAATATTCTTAGAATTAATGTGCTATTTCTCTATGATTCCTATTCTCAGTTTACATTTAATGAGAAAAGCAGGTAGTGATATAAATTAAAAGATGAAAAAATCTGCCAAATCTTAGAGTACACAAAAACGTATACATTTAAAGGTCGAGTCTCATTAGAACTCCAATGATGAAATTAGTGGGAAAAAAAACAAATTAAAAGACAGTTATGGTAAAAGAAGAAGAATACAAGTCAACCAAAACAAACTGCTCGACAGAACTAAGGCAAATAGGCCAACCAGTCCAGGACTAGGGCATCGTCCGGTAAGATTTTTTTTGTTTTTTTAATATACTTAATTATTATTATAATATTCTATAATTTTTTTCTTCAATTTATTTGCACTTTTTTCATCTATTTACAAATATAATCTAGTGATCATTTTTAGATTTTCCACTCAAAATTTAAAATATTCTATCTAATATTTCTTCTCAAAAAGTTTATGGAATTTTCATTTCATTGTCTTCTTCCCACTTCCCACTCTCAAAACTACTAATTCTACTGTGAAAATTTTAAAACAAAACACAATAAAGATTCCCTATTGAAGAGCTCATCACCATCAGTAAGTTTCGCACTATTTTATAGAAAAACTATTGGTTTGTATAATTTACTATTTCTAATTTATATTGTTTATATTTCAAATTGTGTTATTTGTGTTTGTATTTTCAAATGATATTATTCAACAATTAGTTTGTATCAATATTAAGAAAAACTAACGATTATTATCCAACTTCAAAGCTTTTGGTTCTACGGCAATATTAGAATGTGCATTGATTCTCCGTTATGAAAATTGTGAAGTCAAGATTGCGGAATAAAACGAAAGATGACTTTTGTCAAGTTATTTGATAATGTTTATTGAGAAAGAAATTGCTCAACGCTTTGACATTGATTCAATTATAAATTAGTTTGATCTTATAAAAGAAGTATGTCATAATTCAGTTATAATTGCGAACAAAACAAATATTTCAAAATTCAACTTGAATCTTTACTTTTATTCTAAAAAATTCTATTAAATTTTTCGATGGGATTTCGTCCGGCCAATTTCAAAATTCTGGCTCGACCTCTGAGGCCAATAGCCATCAGGAACCGCTGGATTAACCATCCAATCTATTGCCGGTTACCTTCACGATAAATATGTGTCACTCTTAAAACATATGTTGTATATAGGAATATCAATTGATGAATGTTATCCGAACCGACTTGAACCGCTCAAACCCATTAAATTTTAATACAGTGGTCCTGATTCTGGTTTGGGTTCCAGACCCGCTTTAGATCCGGACCTCTTAGATCCATAGTTTGATGGTCCGGTCCGGTCCGGTTTGATGACGTAATCGTAACCAATACTTATTTATTGGTTCTAGTCCGAGTAAAATCCATCTATTGACAAACCTAAGTTTAAGTAGGCTTGTCAATAAGCCATTTTTATCCATATCAATCTGAAATCACTCATAACCCATTAAATTATAAAGCAACGATTCCGGTTCCAGTTTTGATCCTGGTCCGGTTCAAGTTCCATACCCATTCAGATCCGGACCGCTTAAGGCCTATAGTAGATGGTCTTGATCCAGTCCGGATCCAGTATCTAATGAGTCGGTTTTAGAACCAGAACCATTACTTATTTATTGGTTGTGGTTCGGGTAAAACTCACTCATCGACATCCTAGTTGTATATATGACAGATTGTGTCATGATTTATTTTTTATTTCCTAATAGTTATAACTTTTATTATTATTATGGATTGATAGTAATTTTTGCTCTTTTTATCTTTTCCGTAACCTAAACTCAAGCGCTACATCCGATTTTGAAGAGCCAATTTATTCATGACATGCATATTTACGTCTTTCCACTGATATAGTAGTTTACACTAATTTAGTTTTAACTAATCAATCACTAAGCATAAAACATAGTAAGTAGTGAAAGTGAAGACATGAACATGAGTTGGCCAAAAAATTACGTATGTCGGTCACTCCTGACCTTAAGGAAGACGGCAGTTACAATTTGACCGTTTGGTATATGCTAAATCTTGTCCATATTCAAGATTTATTTATTTCTGAAACCAGTCTAATTCTAATTGTCGATTTTTTTGTGATTTTCCAAAAGCCAGTAGGGTGTTTCTCATTGGTCGTCATATATTCAAAAATAAAATAAATTATTGAAAAAGATGGCACACAACTTGACAATTTGTTATTTGGCATCGCAACAAAATATTATTTAAATTTTCTTCTTTTGAATTATATACTTTTCTAAAGGTGAAAAAAGCGCGTACAAGATAAATAGTGTCAATCATGTAATTAATCACAACAGTTGTTCAAGGGCCGGGGCCCAATCTTCTTAAAAAGACATTCCTTTAAAACAAGTCGGTCATCGTCCATTCTCACAAGATTCATCCCATATATATATATGGAATGATCCTATATATATATATATAGGATAGATCATATAGACCCAGTTCTGATAGTATGTAGACTCAATCTCATCCACTCATTTCATAGATCCCATGGTTCGATTTTTCGGACTTTCTAAGCTTAATTTCACGATTTTCGCTCATTAAGGGTAGATTAGTAATTTGATTGCGAAAAACAAAATGCATGCAGTTGAATCGCATAATGCATTTAAATAAACAAAAAATGCATGCAGTTGAACGCATAATGCATGTGTTGAAGCTCGCGCCCACATGCGCGTGCCAATGCCGTGTGCTTTCGTGTTTCGTAGCGTCGCTCCGTGCTCGTCGCACACCGTTGGCCTCGCATTTTTACGTTTTGTTAAATGCATGAACATGCTTTGTTAAATGCATTGACATGTTTTGATCAATGCATGAACGTCTAAGTTAAATGCATATTTATGTTTTGTGAACATGCGTTTTATGTTTTGTTCAACGCAGCTTCATGTTTTGTTCAACGATTTTATGGTTTTCGACACCAAATCTATCATCCATCATTCTATAACAATTCATCATCTCTTTCACATTATCGGCGAATTCACGTGAATCACCGTCATAACCACCATATTTCTCGATTCTTCAATCATCTATCAAATTGCCTTTATATTTTTTTCTTAAAATCCATCAATTTTGTTCCTCAATTTTTTCTTCTTTTTATTTCTTTCAAAATCTGTTATTTGTAGTTGTTTGTGTATCTTGTTGTCGTCACGGAGTTGCCGCCACATCGCCGGCAGTCGTCCGTCTCCGGCCGCCGCCGTCGTCGTCTCCCAAGGCGTCTGCTTGCGTCAAGGAGGAGAAGAAGGTGATTTGTTTTTCCCATTTTGCCTCATGAAAATTAAAAGAAAAAGAAAAGAAAATGAAATCACGTGTCACCAGGTGTGCCCACGTGTTCAAATGCGTATGGTCAGATTGAGATTACATACTATCCTAAGCAGATTATTTAACCCAACCCTATATATATATATATATATATATATATATGGTTGGAATATCACAAAAATTATTTTTCTATAAAATTTAAAATCAATATATTTTATATACAAAGTTAATGTATTTTATGATAAAGTTAATATATCTTTGAGTTCGATAAAATATAATATTATTCATCAATATTTCAGTAGTGTAGTAATTTAATACATAAAGTGTATTAATTTTGTACGTAAAGTACATTGATTTTTAAGTTTTTATGAAAAATATGTTTTTATTTGATCACTCTCCAATTTTCTTAGGTAAATATAAATTTAAATCAATATTTACAATATCAAATTTTTTTTAAAAAAAAGACATCACTCTCAGTCATATTACACAGTTAGTTATACAATATATATGTAAATCAGTATTTATAATATTAAAAGTTCAAACAATAAGATCACTGTCACTCATATAACACAGTTATACAATTATTAGTGTAAAATTAAAATATTACACAAAATATAGAAATACAAATACATAATTTAATCTAAAATAGGATATCCGTCCGGGTCTGCCCCATAAAACTCTATAAATATGCGTTCGATGGTACCTTCCATAGGCTTGCCCACTCCATTTCTTTCTTCTTCAATCATCATCATCATCATCATCATCATCATATTCAAAAAGCAATCAATAGGACCCATAGAAATCTCCCACAACACCACAACCATGGATGGATCTTCACTTCCTTCTCACCATCTCACCCCAAGTCCATCAAGTTTCTCTGCAGCTACGGCGGCCGGATTCTCCCCCGCCACTCCGATGGCAAGCTCCGTTATCACGGCGGCGAAACCCGCGTCCTCTCCGTTGATAGCTCCATTTCTTTTTCCGGTGAGTTGATGTTGCCTCTATCTATTTAACATATTGGTGGTATATCTTATATTTAGTGAAGTTTGTTAATTATTGGATGTATTTCGGAAATTTGTTCCACATTTACACGAAGCTATAATTATAATTGTGATTTTGTAGCTCATCTATCATAAGTGTTTCAGATTTAGGTTTTATTCAGATGTTATTTTGGGAAAAAATTAATTTGGCTTTTCCTTCATGAATTATAGAGTTGTTGGTGAAGATGGGAGAGATGTACGGATCATCGGTGAGTTTGAGGTGCCAATTGCCCGCGGATGATCTGGACGCTTTGATATCGATAACCTCCGATGAGGACCTAGCTAATCTCATCGAAGAATACGATCGTGCCGCGGCGGCGCCGTCGTCGTCCTTCAAGATCAGAGCCTTCCTCTCCGCCCCCAAATCCATCAAAAATGTGTCTCCGCCTCCCTCCTCCGCCTGCTCCTTCAGCAGCCACGCCTCGACGCCGAAAAAATCCTCCTTGGGTCTGTATTCCTGCGGCGGCGGAGGTATACCTCCTAGGTGCCCGACCTCCGGCGGTCGGCCGTTCAAACGGATCTCGTCAAAGCCGCCGGCATATCCTATTATTGGCCAGAAAGTTAGCGGAAAATTTCCTCATCAGTTGGTCTATCAGTATCAAATTTGGGAGCTAAATGGTTGCCGCGTCGGTCGTCTTGTCCACAACGGCAACCACTGGCAATAGCCATAAATCATTAATGGATTCTTCTTATATATAGAAGTAGAAAAGTAAGGTTAAATATGCCAATGTGATGTTTAAAGATGCATAGATACGGATGTAGTATATGATCCAAGAAGGGGATCCTATTTTTATTGATTCCCGTCGATCTTCGTGGCAAAATTAATGTAAATTTTATGTCCATTTTCGCTTTCCTATCCATACGAACATACTAATGAAAGTCTGTTTTATAACCTTTTTGAAAGATAAATCATCAATATATTGAAAATCTAGATTCATCATTATAAAATCTTTGGAGTTTTTAGTTCTTCTCTATTCACTTTTGAAGGCTTCTTTTGAGGTGCGCTTGTTTGTGTTAAAATTTAAAATTCATATATAATCGAATGTTAATTAAATTATTAAATATGTATCTAAATTCAAATATTGACTGTTTTACGAGTTTTTACTATTAAAACAATTTAACACGATTTTTTCTTTTCTTTGCATTCTTATTTCTTTTTATTAAAATTTTGTTACATATTTAAATTTTCCTTCATATTCTTTCTTTTCTTAGAAAAACTTTTTCTCCTCAAATAGAAAAATATTTTGCCTAATATAAGAGGTTCTGCATCTTGTTGGAAACTTGGAATAACATAAAAAATTGTGTTTAGTTGATTTTTTATTTTACACACAAACTTTAAAATGGTACAAAAATATACGAACTTAATAACTTTTGTTATTTTTTCACAATTGTAATTCTTCATTCAAATTAAATTTGTGTGGCAATTCGGTGATATAATTGTATGAGGTGGCTTCGATGTGGCATTGCTCCAATCACAAAGATGTCGTTTCGGTTACTAACATAGGTGCTACCTGACTAACATGTTAGTTTTAATTTAAACAAAAATCTCAATTGTGATAAAATTACAATAAATGTAAAATTTGGATATTTTGTATCAATTTTGAAGTTAGTGTGACATCAAAAGCTGGCTAAATTAAAATTGATGTATTTTAATGCAATAATTCTATTTGATTCCTAATTTGCGAGAGGGGTAAATTGTATATGGAAAAGGCTCAGATAAATAGAGATGTTAGTGGAATACTAACTTACGATTAAAATCAAAAAATCCACTTTAACACTATATATCGTTAGGAAGGAAATTGATGTTATTAGTCCTAGAATATTATTATACTAAACATATCATGATTTGAGCCCCTTTAATATTCGTTCCTCTCTCCATCTTTGTCCTCGAATTTAATGCGAGGACAAATTTATTTATTGATGATACTGAAATTGGGAATCATGGCTAGCGATGATTGTTTGTTTCAATACATGGCAGTATAATATCAGGAAATATCTGCAGCAGAGAAATTTGACAGATCTATGAAACCCCAGTTTGATTGGATAATTTCAGAGAAGCCATTGTGCAATTGGGTTGAATTGGAATTATTAGACGTGGCCACTGCAACGCACCAATAAATTCAACTCATGAAAACTGGGAAGAAATTCCGTGTTTGACGATGGACCATCAACCATGACGACTCATTCACACCTATTTTACTACTATGTTTAGGTATAAGCTAGGATTGTAACCAATATAATATTCCTTTCCATTTATGGCTAATTATACACACACAAAATTAATATAGTTGATTATAATTTTAAAAAAATCTAGTGGAATTCTGGAGCAATAGTTATGCGATCTTCGCGTGTAGGAAATTTTTACTTGTTCAATTAAAGATATGATATGAATTAGATTGCGGATCGAATATTCTGTCTCCAAAAATCGCGTCTCACCCTCTATTCCATAAACATAATTAAAGGTAGGTAAAGAAGTTAATTCAAAACTACATTATTTTAAACATAGATGACCTGATCTAATTAAATTGACTCGTTTTGAAGGACCGATGATTTTTTGAACAAATTATATAATAGAGAAACATAATTGTATATGATTACGAAATAAATAGAAGCTCTAATACATTTTCTTTTCCCTCTCTGTTCTCATTCTCCCTGAAATTTTAATGAACAGTGAAACGAAATAAATTAAAAAGAAAGTGCAAATTGTGGATAAGGAGAAAGTAGAAAGTGGGTTGAGGATTATCCTGTCCCACCCATGTGGATCTAATAGGAAGGAAAGGAAAATAAAATTGCCTCTCAAATGTATCATTTTCACTTTTTGAATGTCAAAGAATTTAATTATTAAGCTCTTCTCAAGAACTATTGTTCTTATTGTTATATATATTACTGTTATTATAACTTTATGGATGGGGACTAAACTAGTGAAACTTGCGAATTGATTTTGAAAATTCTCATATTTGGGGCTATATTTAACAAAATATTATTGTAAGTATATGGATGTTTCTGCAAATAAAATCTAGACTCTAGATTAAGAGGGTGTTTGGATGTTTATGTTCGTTTGGGAACTTTATAAGACGCCAAGAATGTATTTGGTAAAATAAGTTACTAAACAAACATAAATTGTGAAAATAATTTCCAACAAACATAAGCTCCTTAAAAATAAGTAGCTCAACCCCAACTTATTTTTCCATAAACTTATAAACAATAGTGAATTTATCAAAATAACATTTATATGGTTCCTTATTTTCTACATATACAATATCGATTTCACTTATAGTTAATTTTATCTCTCTAATTATGATTTTCTCTCTCAAACTCACGATTCTTTCTCTAGTTTATAAGTTCAATCATCCAAACACTTTGACAACTTATAAGATCTTCAAACATTATGTCTTATAAGATCTTTAAAATAAGCTTAGCCAAACACCCTCTAAATGTTTGGAGGATTGAGGGCCGTAGCACAACCTCCGAGCTTTAAAGCCCTGGAGAATTTAAAATGTCTGTTACCATTTCACATTAATCACGAAAAAGACCTTTGAAAAGGAAAGAAAAAGTTTTGTAATTTTCCAGCGAAGAGAAGATAACTCGTTCTTTTCATGATTGTAATAATTGAATTTTGTTATTTTTATTTTTTACATGAGGAAGTTCGTAGTTGTAATATATAAATATGTTTTGAATATATAAATATTAAAGTAAAAAATATTCGCAAAGTAACGGTGCTTAAAACTAAGAAAAAGACTTGAGATAGTTTTCGTCAAATTTATAAACAATATGCATGACAATATGACATTAATAAAGAGGGATAGTTTTCGTCAAATTAATAAATCCAGTTTAATATTCGCAATTGGAGAGCCACCAAAACAAATGTTCAACATCATACCACTTGAACTAAATACAAAAAATGGATTAAACCTAATTGTTTTGTCTTTGCATTGATAAGGTTGGATATGATAAATACACACGTCTTTTTTTTTTTGATAAGATGTCTTAGAGAATAACAGGCCAAAACGGCGATACTTAGAATCAAATTTATAATAGTATTAATTACATGACATCATTGCTTCATTTGTTCATGAAATTCAATATAACGAGGCAAATTAGCAAGAAAATAAAATAAAATAAAATATCTGGATTAAGGTTATCCAGGATACCCCATCTCATCCCGGCCACTTTCTTCTTTATTGTTTGATTCTTTCCTAAAAGTGTTTTTCAATGTGGAAATATTTACAAAACCATTATCCAAAACCCGAAAAAGAAATCGATTATCGTTTCCTACAAATATAGCTCATCCTCATCTTTAAATTCACTATTTAGATTTATGTTTCAATTGAAAATAGGTTAGTACGTTATGTGATGCGATCGGATAGAAACATTTACTCTATAGTATGTAGAGCACAATTTGACTCATTTTGTTCTTTGTGTGTTGGCATAGTAATAGAGTGATTAACGCCGGCACTAAAGTGCCGCCCTGATTCGAATTATCGTAACGCAATTTTAAAAATTTATGCATTAAATTGACAAAAAAAATGGTTCAAATTGAGTTCTATAGGTCGCATTAGGAATTTTTTTTATTTAATCATCTACCAGTACTTAACCACCACTCATTTGATAAACTATGTAGAGACTAAGAGGGTGTTTGGCTAAGCTTATTTTAAAGAGCTTATAAGCTCCACGAGCTTATAAGATGTTTCAAGAGCTTATAAGATATAATATTTAAAGAGCTTATAAGTTGTCAAAATGTTTGGATGATTGAGCTTATAAGCTAAAGAAAGAATCGTGAGTTAGAGAGAGAAAATTGATGAGAGGTGAAATCGATAGTGTATATATAGAAAATAACGAACCATAGAAATGTTATTTTGATAAATTCACTATTACTTATAAGTTTCAAAAAATAAGTTGGGGTTGTCTACTTATTTTTAGAGAACTTATGTTCGTTTGAAATTATTTTCATAAATTATAAAATTCGTTTAGGAGCTTATTTTGCCAAACACTTTGTTTGTCTTATGCTCCTAAACAACTTATGTTCGCTTTTTTTAGCCAAACACCCTCTAAATGAGATTCATATATCATATCGGAACAAATTCAAATGAACTCATCTATTTTAACTTAAACTTGCAGATTTATGTTCTATTGCTCTAACCTTGTTTGTAGAAATTGATTCAAAATAGCAATATTTAGAAATAAAGGGGGGGAAAATCCCATTACTAGCAGCCCCAGTTGTGAATTCAACTTATTTTCTTCTTTTCAAGTGACAATCTTTGGAAGTGCTTGATCTTGGACCACTTAAAAATGACGGTCGCCAAAATTATATTTTGTAGAATTTATGTGGGGATTGCCACTTGCTTGATTTGAAATAAAGTGACTAGCTAGTTACTATATTTTTATTTCTTATTTCCCTTAAAAGTGTCAAAATATAATTTTCTTCATTGTATCCCTACTTGGTTTTGTTTTTATTTTGAGATTTTCTTATTTAATTCTTTCATGACAAGGAAAACCTTTGCTACTCAAGGATTTGTTTTGAGACTACGAAGGGCACAAAATTGAAACACAATGACAAAAATAATTGAAACTATACCATTATAAGTTTTTTCTTTTTTTTAGTTTTTCTTATTATGAGGGAGTAGGGCTATACATTTATTTGGGTGATGTATTTATTTTGCTATAATTCTTAAATAGTGGGGCCTAAAGGAGAAAATAAAAAGAAACGATGTTTGCATGTAATATTTTGAGCACTATGAAAATAAAAAAGGGTTGAAATAGGCTTGCTGCTCTGAATTTTGGGCTATAGGCTATAATACAGGATTGCTAGATTGAAGCCCAACAAAGAAACTAGGCCATTTCAAAGAAAGTTATTTAAAAATGTGATCGGGCCTCTAATATAAAACATCAATGCATTCTTGAAGTTAACTGGAGGTAGGCATATGTCATATCTACAGTTGATTAAAATTATTTGTGATGTGTGATTCTTTTTATTTGTTAACAAACAGTCTTAAGTAATCATATGCTTTTCACAAATGCATGCATGCACCACTATTTTCGTGTTTTTAATTAATACTGTTTCAATAATGTAATTTGTCCTATGATAAAAATCAGTTTTTATAATAACATTAGGTTTAAATATTTTCAAATGATGTACTATTAAAGTAAAAGAATCCATCCTTGTATTTTTTTTGTATAACTCTTTCAATACTCATCCGTCCCCAAAATATATTTATGAGAATCTTTGATATGAATTTTAATAAAAATTGTTGAGTGTTTTGTGAATCGAGTAAGGGTCTCATATTAATGTAGTAGTAAATTAATTAGTGATGAACCATGAATGGTAAAATATTTAAATAAGTAATATTGTTGAGGTAATAAGTAGGGATTGTGGTGGATTATGAGTTATCTCACTCAACTTAGCCCATTTCTGTTTTAAAAAATTATTATCTCTTTATACTTACTTGAAAAACAATAATTTGAAATATATTTAACAATTCAAGTTCGATAACAATAGCAAGTACCAAAATATATTTAACAATTTCATTAAGATTTGGTCAAAATCTGAGGCCAATTATTTATCAATGGAAATATAAATTTATTATAACTAAAATCTTGATTGTTGTCGTCAGCCCCAAATTCTGTCGTAGATCACGAGGAATATATTTATGGATAATTATATGTACATACATAATATCTTTACACTTTAAACCGATTTGATTCGATTCAAATGTACCCAATCTGATTATTATTTATTTTAGACTATTACATATTCACCTTATTTATTTTACATAATTAATAATCTTAAATATATTCTAAATGGAGCAAATATTCGTCCATATATAATTCTTCATTGATATGGTAAACTTACAGGAGTCAGCGTGCATATCCAAGTATCATTCTTCCTCCATTTCAACTTACAAAAGTCTATATTTGATTTACAACGAGAAATCTAATCATATAAAAATAGATGGAATAGAAATGTGCATAATATATATAACAATCTATTGATAACAATAATCTACTGTAACACAAATTTTTGTATTTAAATTTTATAAATACAAAATTGTATACAAAAATTAATTGAATTTGGATTTGATGAATTTGAGATGAGTTCGATCTCTATCTATCCTCTGATTCTTCTCTTCAATGTTGATTTCTTGAACGATCTTTGGATTTCTTCAAGTTGTTTGGAGGCAATGTGATTCCTTGATCTCCTTGAACTTGAAGTTTGGATTTGATGATGTTGATATGAAGGACTTCAGTCTTGTTTTCAGATCGAACGTCGGATTTGATTTGAAGTGTTGAAGAACGTTTGAAGATCTTCAAGTTTGAGCGTCAATGCGGAGGGCTTTCACCTTGTTTCCGAATTGAACGCTATCTTTGATTTGATATGGAGGTTGATCTTGGCGAAGAATGTGGTGATTTGCACGAAGAACGCCTTGAATGTTTGAAGAAGACTTTGAATGTCGGAGAATGCTTCGCAGAGGATTCTTCGAGTGTCTTGAGCTCTTGAGGATGATCTTGGCGAAGAACGTGGTGATTTGCACGAAGAACGCCTTGAATGCTTGAAGAAGACTTTGAATGTCGAAGAATGCTTCGCAGAGGATTCTTCGAGTGTCTCGAGCTCTTCAAATCTTCGATTTCTTCACTTCACTTTACCTCAATTCTCCTCCCTTATTATGAAGCCACAACACCTCTATTTATAGATGTAGGCTAGTGGCTTAGTGGGCTTTTGAGCTTATGGGCCTTGGACCACCAAACTATGGGCTTAAGCTTAGACTTGGGCTTATGGGCCACCAAACCATGGGCTTGATCTTGGACTTAGACTTATGGGCCTTTTGGGCTTATTTGACGCAATTTGAGTGGTTATTCCTCTTCGAGGTGTCGTTGCCACATGTCATTCTCCCATTCGCCGACGAAATTAAATATTAATCACATATCTATTTAATTTTGGAATAAATTCCATTAATAAAATAGAAGTATCATTAATTATTTAATTCGTGTTTTACACGTGGCGCAATATAATTTGCTAACAATTTTTAATTGTCTACATCTACTATTAATTACTTCTTAATTTTATAAAACCAGTAAGTGAATTGATACAACAATCTACTATTGATAACAATAATCTACTAACGTAAATAATTTCTTCTAGTTGTTTATAAAAGAGAAGGAATATTATTGATCGAAAAAGAAAAAAAAATGCGAATAAACAAAATAAGAAAAAAAAAGGAGCTATGGATGTTCTAATTAGTTTCAGAAATCAACTTATTACTATATTATCAGGATCAATTTCATAATTATAAAATTATTTCAGGATTAACTTCATAATTATAGTTTATAGTACGTTAAATACTTAACATAATAGGGGTCACTCGACGATCGATGTCCATGGCGCCCGATCCCATCCTAGTGTATGTCTAACGCATAATTTTAAGATTTATCAAATAGCACTATATTATAAAGTTATTTCGTGATCGTTTTCATAATTATAGTCTATAATATGTTAATAATTACATAAGTAAGGTCACCACACCAGGCGACGGAAGCCTGTGGCACCTAGCGCCCGACCGAAGAGAACGTGTGACAAAAGACAATTATTATGACAGCGAAAATCCTAAGATATATACGAAAAAATTATCTAAATTAAGTTAAATTTATCCAAAAGTAGGGAATCAATTTAGAACGATGAATTAAAAGATATACCAAAAATAAATTATTCTAACTAACTTAAAGATTGCGAAAATTAGGCTGTTAACTTACCGCCATTATTTTAATGTATTATGGGGAAAAATCATTAGTTTTTATGGAGAGATATGAAATTTATAATTTGAAATTTAATTGATCTAATGTAATCATAATTTTCGACTAAGTGTTATTAATGACAGGTAATCACTAAATATGTAAGATTACTATAATATTCAATTATGTATAAATAACACTACTCTTTATATGGGTATATGGTGATATGAAATAAATCAAATCTTTCAAATCACAAATATAAATTATTTCTCATTTTTTACATTTCGGTAACTTGTGACTTGTGTGAGGCATCTAGATTATTTAACAGTAATAAAAAAAATACTATCAATAGCAACTATACAGTAGTAACAGAAAGAAAGAAAGAAGTGGGTTCGAGCCCCACGGTGGGAGTTTCTATTTTTCACCCTCTTTTCTTGCATTCTTGCGACCGTTAAGGTGGGTTCTTTGTGATCGAGAGGTCATGGTTGAACCCCATCAAACGCTTTTATAGTTTGAGCGCACATCTGATTTTTCAAGTATGATTTACCTATCCGATTTGCAGGTTATTGCACATGAATGTAGAATTTACTCAGTACATATATAAAGGAGCTGTTACGGATTCTTCGTAATAAAAAAAAAAAGAAAAAAAAGAAGGATGGATGGAAAAGTGAAAAGTGAACAAACTTTTCTTGATGTCACGTTCCGGGATTTGGCCAAAATGTGAATATACGGAAAACGTTTTACTTTTTTGAAGGACAAAATATTAAATTGTATTGTTGTCGCCAACCCCAAATTCTGCGTGGATCACGTGGATGTAGGTTCTGGCACGTTCTTCTGCCGTGGGTCCCAATCACTATTATGAATCTATAATTCTAAACTGTCTTATCACATTTTTAAGATTTATAACGGCTCCAATAGTTCACCCTACCATTCTCTCTATAACAAAGTCAATTTTATATTGTTATAAAATAAAATATAAAATAATTATAAATTTATTTTAACAATCAACTCTACATTTAATTTTATAATAAAATATTTTATTTTTATTTTTATATTATGGAATAAATAAAATAAAACAATAAATAGTACTCCTCCGTCCCACTTAAAACGCCTCCTTTCTTTTGACACTGTTATTTAGGAGAATGGTATAAAGTAGTTAAAGTGTTAAAAAGTGGGTAGGGTCCACACTTTTGAAGGGTTAATTATTTCCTAAAATGGAATGAGACATTTGTAATGGGACAACCCAAAAAGGAAAGTAAGACATTTTAAATGGGACAGAGGGAGTATTACTTTATATATAAAATTATATTATTTATTTCTTCTAATATAGAATAAAGTGAAGTGTATTATTGAAAATCAAAATACTTTATAGTAAAATAAAATTTTATTATAGAATTTTTGTTGAAGATGCTTTAAAACAATAACTACATTGACCAATTACGTTATATGACCAACATAGTAGATTCAAAAATTAGTTTATCTTAAGCTTTGTAACATCAATTATAAACCACACACACATCACACCTTCAATAAGAGATTTTATGTTTTCATGCGAAACACCACAATACTTATAACTAGGGTCATATCGAGTAGAGTCGAGTAGAACATCGCCAAGCTCGAGCTCGGCTCGCTTAAATTTTATTCGCTCGAGCTCGGCGAGTTCGATTCGAGCTTTAAATTGAGCTCGAGCTCGGTTCGTTAGAAAATTTTGAGCTCATGAGCTACTCGGTCGGTTCGATAACAACCCTTTTATGAGACATATTCGAACTCGAGCTCGAACTCGCTGCGTGTTCGACTTTGCTTTTTGAGCTCGAACTCGAGCTCGAATTCGCTTTGATAATGTGTTATTCGAGCTCGAGTTCGAGATCGAATTCGAGCTCGACTCAGCTTAAAACACTATTTTAGCATAATTCACTATATGATTCCATTAATTTAAAGGATGCATAGTCTACTAATTAATCATGATCAAACAACAATTAAAATAAGAAGTTTAAAAGATTCATTACCAAATGAAATTTTCAAAACTAGCAAAAGAAAAATATGTCTAATTCTAGCTAGTTTTGGATGAGATCATATTAGAAAAAGATGTCTGATTCTAACTAGTTTTGGATATAGACTATACAATATATAAAATTAATATACTATTTAATATCATTCGAATACATCTACTCCATTCATCGACTTACGAATTATTATTATTATATTTATCTCATAGAAATTAATTATGTAAGTTAGATGTTATTTATTTTAGAATTATAATTATAGAGATATAAAAATAACTACGTAACTCATACTTGTATATTTATATATTATAATGATCTATATTGATATTTTTGTTCATAAGATAAATTAGTAGATCATGTTATTTTTTAGTTTTTCAACTCAATATTTCATTTGATAATATTCAATATCATTCTATTACATTTACTTTTCAAAATCTACTTATGAGTTATAAATTATAATTGTTTTATCTCATAGTTACTTAGTTATAAAGGTAGATGAACTTTATATTAGAATTATGAATTATTATTATATTTATCTCATAGTCAATTAGTTATGTAAGTTATTTATAATTTATTTTAGAATTGTAATTATAGAGATATAAATATAACTATGTAACTCAAGTATACTTGTATATTTATACATTATAATTATCTAAATCGATATTTTTGTTCATAATATAACTTAATAAATCATGTTATTATTTTTGTAGTTTTCCAAATCAATATCTCATTATATTAATTAATTCTTCATTTAATGATTTCATTTATAACACACATGAAAATATATATTAAGGTTTGATTAAAATAATATATATATATATATATATATATATATATATATATATATATATAAAATAAACCTGAATATACTATTCAATATCATTCAATTACATTTACTTTTCAAAATATTATGCTAGTATAAATATGATAATTAGTTAATTAGTTATATAAGTTAGATGAAAAATTTATACTAAAATATATTTTGTAATTTATTATTATTTTAATTATTTAAATATATAAATAATTTATTATCAATACTTCATCTATATGCTTATTTGTTGCTAAATAATTATAATTAACATATATTTTATAATTTATTATTCATTGTAATTATTTAAATATGTATAAAATCTATTATTTTATACGTTCGCGAACATGTTCGTGAACATGTTCGAATTAAGGTTCGCGAACATGTTCGAATCAGAGTTCGCGAACATGTTCGCGAACTGGCTCGTTTGAGTTCGAGCCAAACATGTTCGCGAGCCTACGAGCCGAACATCTCTAAGCTCGAGTTCGGCTCGATAAACTTATCGAGCTCGATTCGAGGCTCGAGTTCGGCTCGTTTACAAAACGATCGAATTTCGAACGAACTTTTTTCGAGCCGAGCTCCGAATAGCTCACGAACGGTTTGGTTTGTTTACAGCCCTACTTATAACCACAATTAATCACTAACTACTATTTCAAGACTCTTGTATATGGATTTTATCCCACCTGCTAAGATATAAGATGAACGTGCGAGAGAGAAACAGAAGCATAAGATTGATAAGGAAAAACTTGTTTCATTATTCTGAATGATCTTTTTTTTTTTTTGATATCATGGGGAACCCGAAGCCGCTACGTTAGGTGCGCACTGGGTAAACCGCACGTTCTTGTGCAATAGCGTGCAAACCACACAGGACAGGTAAACCATACTTGAAAAATCAGGTATGACAGACTCAAACCCATAGAGAAATTTGGTGGGGTTCGAACCTGTGACCTCTCGGCTACAGGAACCCACCTTAACCATTGGGTCGTCCCTTGGGGACTCTGAATGATCTCTTTATATAGAGATTACATTGTAGAGCATTAACTTACAAAGATATGAAAAACTGTGTAACAGATACTTGTAACCTCCTCCTAACCACCTAACAAACTTTAACAACAAGATTTATAGAATCCTAACTAAGCTAACAGAAAGATAACAGAAGGAATGCCACGAGGGCTTGCATGCATGTAAACTAATACCACCTCTATTTCACCTATGTTAGATCTTCGTCTGAGTGTTCAAATACATTCTTATGAGACACAATGTGAAAAACTCTTAATTTGCAGCCCCACCCCCCCAAAAAAAAAAAAAAACTCTAAAATTTCCAATCTTATGAAATTCTCAAATGTATTATTGATTCTAGAAATTGAAGATACCAGTGTTAGGTGTAGTCGTTTAAAGTTCTGAAATACATTTTTATCAAACAAAATGTGAGACAATTCTTAATTTGGAGGTCTCCCCAATAACAAAAATCCTAAAATCCCCAAATTTCAACCTCACCACATTCCCATATTAAAAATTGAAGATAACAAATATAATCTCTTCTACCATCAAACTCAACATTGTCTAAAGGAAGACGACCTATTAATTTGCAAGAGAGTGGCAAATTTCATATCAGGGACGTTAAATTGGAGGGGTAACAAATGGTCCTAATTGAGGCGTTTTTAAAAAGTTGAGTGTCTATTCGAACACTAAAAAATTACAAGAGTCTACGTATGGTCGAGCAAGATCGTCCACTCCGAAAGAATTCGCAAGTATTATCCTAATTTTTATACTTGCAAATAAGTTTTAGTATTGATCCAACTGGGCTATGGTTTGATCTTAGCATGACTGGTAGTCTTGGGATGACTGCTCAAGCTTGCAAGCAAAAGGTCGAAGCATGATTACAAATGAAGCATGCATATGTTATTCCAATCAGCTCATCTACTGAAAGATGAGTACTTTATTAATTCAACTTCAACTTGCATGTATTAAGCATAAGATTATTAAAACTCTAATTAAAAAAAACACTAAAGTAATTAAGGTATCCAAGTTTGCTTATGACAAGTATAAAGAAAGTATTACCATTTTTAATTAATTCTATTCTAACTTGACTATTTCGATCTTAGATGCAAATATGACTTTAGTTGATGCAGACAAACCAGTTATGATATCTGAAGACGCTTCTGATGCGATCTTATTTCTCCTTAACATCCGGTAATTAGGAAGACGTTTTACTAATTACTTCTTTAATCGACTGACAACTATAAGAGACATTCTATAAATTCAATGAGCCAATATCATTAGTAATTAGAGAAACCCGATTGCAAACCAATAAACTCTGGCGCAGAATTATCGAATTAAGACTGTTATTTTCTTGACTATAGTGAATCATTTTACCATTAATCAAATATAAACCACAATTACGAATGATCGATTTTAATTGATTACTAATTAATTTCGCACCATTAAATATTTGAAATTAACTAGTAGAGACAAAACAATTAACGATAAAAAAGTTAAATAAAAAATCATAGATACCTACATAAATTAAATGATAAAATCGATTAAATCTCACATGACGATTCACGTTAGAACTTCCTTAATCTTCACCGAAATAAAAGAGTTTAATTAGAACTCATAATTGTGTCAAAGCTAAAATGCATAAATGAGAATAAATGATGAACAAAAGAAAGAGAAATTAAACATAAAATTGTTGCAGGTCAAAACTGAAGTCACGTCTCAAAGTTTGCGGCTAAGATGGAATGGCTAATTTTGAAGAGACCCATGCACTTATAAAAGGAAACACAAACCTACTGCTATTCTCAAAAGGAAAATATTAAATAATAAAATTAAATTTTAGAACTAAAAAGGTCCAAGACAAAATTAACAGTAAGTTTCGTACTTTTGTCCAAAATCTCGTGCATATCATCCTTTAAAAGTGTCTCATGCAGAAAACTTAATTTTTCAGCAAATCAGTGCGCGGTATGGGCAACTTTTCGATTTCTGTACAACAATTTTAACTCAACCCTTGGGGCGTTTGTTTGTCAGGATTGTGTTCTGAAAAAGTAATATGATTCTCAATTATTAAATTGATATGTTTGGTTTAATTATAAAAAATAAGAAAAGTAATCTGATTCCTAAAAACAAGGAAAGTTACGTTGAATTCTAGGATTCTTATTCCCTATCCTAACCTATGTATTCTTTTTCCATAATTTGAGGATTTTTAAAGCCGAACGTTCTCTCACTCATTTCTTTCACGCAATTCTTCTCCATCACTATCAACAATCTTCTCTCTCACTCTCTGCAAATAGTCACCGTCACAGTGCTTTATTTCTGCAAGTTAGTGACTTTTCTTTCTCCTTTTCTCTCTCTTTAATTTGTGTGGGTTTTGCTTTTGTACTGCTGCTTTTGTTTATGCAAATAGTCACTGTCACAGTAATTTGATATGTACTGCTGCTTTTGTATTATCTAACATTCATTCTTGAAATTTGTGTGTGTTTTGCTTTTTTGATGTAGTTTGTTTTCTTTCTGCAAGTCAGTGATTTGATTACATATATGTATATATACAAATATACATATATTTGTGTGGGATTTGCTTTTTATGTATGTTTCGTTCTTTCTGTTATGATTTAATTGATATATATATATATATATATATATATATATATATATATATATATATATATATATATAGTGTGATCAATGAAAATACATCTTTTTTGAACTCTGCGAACCATGCATAAGACATTGAAGATGATGCACAAATAGTATAAAGTTGTGCATAACGAAATCTTTCTAAAATTATTATGTTGTGCAACAATTTTAGAAAGTTTTCGTTATGCACAACTTTATACCGCTTTTGCATCATCTTCAACGCCTTATCATGGTTCTCAAGTTCTCAAAAGATGAGTTCTCACTGGATCCAACCCTATATATATATATATATGTGTGTGTGTGTGTGTGTGTATTTCTCGTTTTTGATTAGTTAATCAAGAATTTTTTTTAACTCAATTTAGATTAGTAAATTAAATAGGCTCTCTTGAATATCATGAAATGTATTATTAGCCTGATTAACAATTCTTTTGAAAACCTGGAAGATAATGACTATCATCAAAATAATTCGAATATAATTACCTATTAAGTTCAACAATTCAGTAGGTTAAAATCTTGTCATTCTTATTTATGATCTGAAAGAAAAAATCCAGTCATGTGTTTGAGTGTTAAAATTTTGATATTCTTATTTATTATTTGAAATACTAAAAATGTTTGGCTTTCTATTATCAATTAATTATACGCATGAAATTGTAGGAGAATTCGTTTCTCTCTAGTTATTTTCGATGGTGATTCAAGATATGAATGTTCAATTCTGAACTTTCAGGTCCTTTTTAAGAGGATGGAAAAATTAGAGTCAAATTACAAAAATCTTTTGTTACTTATGATTCATATGCATACATAGAGAATGGATATGTTGAAGCTACTGATATTTGTGATTACAACTATCACAACACATCACTATCAGAAATATTATTTAAAGACCCCCCATTCTATAAATGAGATTGATCGATCACGTTACATTCACCGATTGATCTATCAGAGTGATACCACATGTCATGATGAATTACGTATGGATAGACATACATTTAGAAGATTAGTTAACATGTTTCAAACGATTGGACGACTAAGAGCTACAAGGAACATGACGGTTGATGAACAAGTTGCTATTTTTTTATACATTCTAGCACATCATCAAAAGAATCGTACAATGAAAACAAATTTCTTGCGGTCAGGAGAAACAGTTAGTAGATATTTTAACAAGGTATTGAATGCAGTTCTTAGGCTTCAAGGTCATTTACTAAAAGCTCATTCCCATGTACTTGAGGATTCCACTGATGTGAAATGGAAATAGTTTAAGGTATATTAAAAACATCTTAATTTCTTTTACTCTTATTTAAATAACTCGAATATTGATTGGATCTAAATTTGTAGAATTGCATAGGAGCTCTTGATGGTACTCACATTGAAGTGAAAGTATCTGATGTTGATAAACCTAAGTATCGTAATAGAAAAGGTCACACCACTACAAATTTTTTAGGAGTATGTCCTCAAGACATGCAATTTATTTATGTACTTACTGTTCATATGGAGAAGTCAAATGATCAAATGGTTAAGCTTGTGGAAAGTTTTACTGGAGTTGATCAAGAGAAAAAAGACAATCGTCATAAGCAATGAGGAATTGCGAAGATTGAAGTCTTGACAAATTCTCAAAACAAAAGGTCAATGAAACTTGTTCGAGATTCGATCTATTGTATTACTTTTGAATCTTAATGATGATGGAGAAAGAAATGTTTCTAATAGAATTAATGGAGTAGATTAGTTAAAATTTAAGCATTAAGTAGAATTTATTTATATCTTTGTCATTGACTATTTATGGTTTCTGATACTTGTTTATTTTTATATTTGTTTATTTCCAATTAAATTCGGATGATAGTTTTTTATATGTTTTTGTTGTATTTTATTTTCTCAATTTGTTATATTATTTCAAGTAAATTTTAAAAAAGTGATAATCATATTATTTTTTAATATTTGTTAATAATCAATTAATTATTACATTCCTCAATTGAGTACTTGAACCAAACACATAATTCAGAATCCTATAATTTTCCTTATATATTCCAAACACAAGATAAGTAATGTGCTAGAATTCATATTCCCAGTAATCATATTCTCAGGAATCAGATTCTGTGATAACTTTACTTTCCTGCCAAACAAACGAGCCCTTGATGCTACAAAACTTTTCCAAAATAATATCAATTTTGACAATCCTTGTAACAAATCATTAAAATAGAAATTATCAATATAAAAATAATTAATTTCCTACTTATAGCCAAAACACACCAAAATCATCCATAATATATACAAAATATGTCCAATCAGGTGCCCACTAAAAATTGTTGAATAGCACATTGTCATATTTAACCATTTTCCATTAAACAAAAAAGGAAGAAGTCTGATACGTTTAAATGGATTTCAAAAGAAAAAAAGGGACTTGTAAACGGATTTCTATGAACTCAAAATGCTTAGGCCTCGTTTGGTTGGTGAGATAGGGTCTGGATAGGGTACCTATCTTGACTGATCTGCTTGTTTGATACGTGAGATTTGTTATCTCACGAGCCCGTGATTGACCTCAAGCCCGCAGAGAGTAATTACTGTAGCTCTTTGGACTGTGTAACTCACATAAACCCCCATTCTTGTATCCAATCTACACAGTATGCCTTAGATATCCGATCAATTTTAACAAAATATCCTTGACATTCCTCCATACGACAACTGCTCTGTGAGACCATATCTCTGTCCATTCGAAAAATAAACGTTGTTTCCCTAGCCTCCACTACCATTTCACCCGTGAAACCACTACCATTTTCGATTGTAACAGGAGAGGCCTTTCCTCGCTTCTTGCCGCCAGAATCCAGGGGAAAGAGAAAAGAAAGAAGGCGACGTGGGCGATATAGACGAAGAAGAAAAGGGCTGGGTTGTCGCCGAAAATTCGAGGGGAGAGAGAACTCAGAAGAGAGAGAAGAGTGAAGGGATGTTGAATATATTTATTTATCTTTAATTTCTTTAATAATATAATATATTTAGACAAATTGAAAGTTAGTATATTTGAGTTCAAAATAAAAATACTCAAAATTTGTATATTTATAAGCTAATATCCGTATAATATATGAGTTTTGTCATTAGAGATATATAGAAATAAGACAAGAGAGAGAGGCAGACCATTTCCAAAGGCAAAAGATAAACTACTTTCCTCAGACCCATCAAAGAGCAAAAGAACCCTTTCATCGACTGACTACAAGATTGGGTTCATCTCCAGATTATCTTTCTCCCAAGACTGGAGGAAAAAAGATTGGTAGGATGGGGTGTGTCGCGGTCGGGTTTGGGTTCATCTCCAGGTTCATAGGCAGAGAGACAGAGAGGAGAGACACGAAAGAGTTGCGTTTTTTTTCTTCTGAAAAAGGGTAATTCAAACATTCGATGCCTTTAGTTGGAGGGTAATAGGGTCAATTTACTGATTAATCTAGTCTTTAGTCTGGTATACCAAACAGGTTATACAAGCTATCTAGCTTATGTAACATATGTACCTGAAGAGATGAAGAAGTAGAGATAGATCGAAAATTCTGTATATTTCATTACTCAGAAATGTACTTTACATATAGGGGAGTTAATCTCCTAAATATGGAAATATAATCACTGCAACATTATTACTTATTCTCCTTATCAATTAGGATCAAATCTAATCCCTAATTACTCGTTCTTTCCAACACTCCCCCTCAAGTTAAGTAGCGGGATTTCCGATACTTAACTTGCCCAATATTTTTCCAAAAATCGATGAGTTCACTGCTTTGGTTAGGATGTCCGCTAGTTGTTCTTCCGACTTGACATGTGGCAATTCGATAATCTTGTTCTCAATCTTTTCTTTGATAAAGTGTCTATCAATCTCCACATGTTTTGTCCTGTCGTCTTTGGACCGGATTCTCCGAGATACTAATTGCGACTTTGTTGTCACGTAAAAGCTTACACGGCTTAGGTACAAACAATTCCAATTCCGTCATCAATTTCCTTAACCATAGTAATTCGGTTAGTCCGTTCTTGATTCCACGGAATTCAGCCTCTGCACTTGATAGTGCTACCACCTTCTGTTTCTTGCTCCTCCATGTGACAAGATTTCCTCCCACAAAGGTAAAATATCCTGACGTGGATCTTCCATCACTCAGACTTCCTCCCCAATCTGCATCGGTGAATCCACATATGTCCAAGTGTCCATTCTTCTCAAATATTAGCCCATATTCAGCTGTTTTCTTCAAATATCTGACAATTCTCAAAACAGCTTCCCAATGTTCTTCTTGTGGTGAGTGCATAAACTGGCTCACCACCCCGACTGAATATGCAATATCTGGTCTCGTATGAGAGAGATAGATCAGCTTCCCAACCAGTCTTTGGTATCTCCCGATGTTTGCAGGTTTAGCTCCTTCTACAATCTCCATTCTATGATTCGTGATCATAGGTGTCTCAGCTGGTTTGCACTCGAGCATTCCGATTTCAGCAAGCATGTCGAGTATGTACTTCCTCTGCCTGATGAAGATTCCTCGATTAGATCTAAGTACTTCGATCCCCAAGAAGTATTTGAGTAATCCCAGGTCCTTCATCTCAAACTCTTTAAAGAGACAGGATCGCAATTCGGCCATTTCTTCTTCATCATCCCCTGTGATAATCATATCATCAACGTAAATGATAAGGCAAGTGATTTTACCTTTCTTTTTCTTGAGGAACAACGTGTGGTCAGAGTTACTCTGAGTGTATCCATATTTCTTCATTGCCTCAGTAAACTCGCCAAACCACGCCTCGGGATTGTTTCATCCATACAAGGTCTTTTGAAGTTGACATACTTCTCTTCCTGAAATTCCTCGAGAAACCACGGAGGCGCCATAAACACCGGCTTTTCGGTTTTCCATGCGAAAGGCATTAGTCACGTCGAACGATGCAAAGGCCAATCTCATTAGCGCTATTGAGAATAACACCCTCAATGTGTTGATCTTTGCTCTTGGTGAAAAGTTTACGAGTAGTCAATCCCATAAGTCCGAGTATACCCTTTGCTACAAGACGCCTTGTACCTCTCAATGGATCCGTCGGTTTACGTTTGATCGTAAACACCCATCTGCATCCAACAAGTTTAACCCCTTTAGGAGGTTCAACATTGACCCAAGTGTTGTTTCTCCTCAGTGCATTCATTTCTGTAAGCATCGCCTCTTTCCAGTGTTCATGTTTCATCGCTTCCTCAGCATTTCGAGGGAGATCCTCCTCTGCATATAGCGCTGCCGTGCGCTCTTGCCTGTTTGGTAAGGTTCCCGTGTGTAAAGTTCGCAACTCCATGTCTGCTCTTTGGACGAACTACCTCAGGGGAATATCTCTTTCCAGGTACACCTCGAGTACTCGAGGGTGGTAGGATGTATCTTCCCGTATCACCATCTATCATGTTGTCCTCCTCATTATCCGTAACACCAGCGATTCCACAAGATCTATAGTATCTTCGAATGATCATGTTCGGGACTAACCTCGGATATCGGTTGAATCGGATCGGGGTGGTGAGGATCTCGGTAGGTAAGAGTGTCCGTGGTAGTGATCACGGTGGCTCGGGTGGATCCTCGACAGTGAAGCAATTGTGAGGAAGGGATAAGCCAACTAAGGAGTCTCTATGATTGCCTTCTTTACTAAGGAGTCTCTATGATTGCCTTCTTTACTACCACTCTCCCGACTCCCAGGTGGTTATAGTAAAATTGGACTCTAGGAAATTACAGTTCATAGTGGTTATGATTTTCTTTGTATTGGGATCAAAACACCGATACCCTTTTGATTGATCCCATACCCAACAAACACACATTTGGTGGCACAAGGTGACAACTTAGTTCTCGCATGTTTAGGGATATGAGCAAATACCGAACACCCAAAAACTTTAGGAGGAAGGCTAAGAGTTTCAGGTATTTTGGTTTGTTTGGCTAGGACATCAAGAGGGGTTTTCATTTTTAGAATCTTTGTAGGAAGCCTGTTAATTAAGTACACGGCTGTACCTACTGACTTCGAGCTAAAGAAAATGGGTACCTTAGAGTCAATCATAAGAGCCCGGGTAATTTCCAAAATGATCCTATTTTTTCGTTCAGCTACCCCGTTTTGTTCAGGTGTGTAAGCACATGAGGTTTGATGTACTATTCCTCTTATTGCGAACTCAATTAAGGAATTGTTGACAAACTCCTACCATTATCGAGCGAAGGATTTTTATTGTGGTTTGAAGCGTGTTTGGATCATTTCAAGGAAATTGGTAAACTTTTCAAAACCTCGATTTATGCCTCAAAAGTAAATCCATGTAGTTCTAGTGCAATCGTCAATGAAAGAAACGAAATATTTAAGTCCATTCCCCACTAACCGGCTGGGACCCCAAACATCAAGATGCACTAAATGAAATATGGAATTCAAACGAGTATTCGAGGGTTTAAAGTTTGCCTATGGCTCTTCGCCAAAACACAAGTTTCACAAGAAAATCTCTAGGAATCACAAAGTTTGGAAATAAAAGTTTGAAGTAACCCGACGATGGATGTCCTAATCTCCGGTGCCACAATTGTGCTTCTTCTTTGAGGACCCTTGAGTCAAGATCACACTACCATTTTGGATTCTCCGTCTACATAGTAGAGACCTTGTTCCTCGCCCACGCCCAATGATCCTCTTCATCCGAATATCCCGCAAGAGACAAAGGTTTGGGTATATGAGCAAAGTGCGATTCAACTCTTTCGTCACATGACTAACAGACATCAATTTCTGTGAGAGGCCTGGAACAAACAAACAATTAGATAATTTCAGAGTTGGAGAAATTTCAATTGTTCCGCTCCAAAGAATCGCAATCGATTCTCCATTTGCAGTTCGGATATGTGTCTTGGTTATCCTACTCATCTCACAAAAATCCGAGAGATCAGGAGACATAGTGTCCGTTGCCCCACAATCAAAGATCCAGCCCCGTGTGTTTATTTTCCCTCCATTCTGTACACTTAATGCAGCGGAAACATTTGAAAGGTAATAAAACCGATTATGGGTGTCAATGTGAGGATATAAACATTCCTGGGGTGGTTTATTAATTTCAGAAAAATAATTTGGGCCATATCTATAATTCTTATTAGATGAAGGGCTAGAATGGAAATTGGGGTTTGGAATAAATACCAAACCCTTACCTCTTCCGCCACCATCTTCCTTCTCTGCGAATACCAAACCCTTACCTCTTCCGCCACCATCTTCCTTCTCTGCGAGGACTCGGCTCTCTCTCCACTCCAAGGCCGGTGCTAGTTCCGGTCTCCACGAGTTCCCTCCCTGTGTGAGACCGCCGAGTCCTCCGCCATGGCTTCCGTGTTCTCCGGTTCTTTGGGCGACCTCTGTTCTCCTTCGCCATACCCATCTGCGAGCTTGGCACGAGGTCGAGCTCTCTCTCGTCCCACCGTCGGGATATCCTACACGGAGGAAACACGTTTCCGTGTGTGTTGGCTTGCAGCGGTCGTGCACCACAAGCCGCTCTTATCCTCCCCTTGGCGATTGGTTTCGCGAGCCTCTCGGTGGTGGTTGCTGTGAAATTTTTCCTCTGCCCGTCTGAGCCCGATAGCCGTGACCGATTTCGCCCAATGATGTGTCTCGGCACTGTTACGTGGGTGGCGATTCGGATGCCGGCGGCATGATTTTCCTTCGAGCCACCTCCGTCTCACCCATCCATAGGCGGCATCGGCGAGGCGTGGGATTCTTCAGATGTCCGTCGGATGGCGTCGTTCTCCTCGTTTAATCCCGCGAGGAATCGAAAAGCCGCCTTGTGTTTGTGTGGTCTCTCCACCGCTTTACTCCTCGTCACACGGCAGGATATTGGGTCCTTTTGGCATCGATCGATGCTAATCCACGACCCATTTATTTTTCGTAATAAGTTTCGGATCCGAATTACCTTGTGTAATTTTGTTGCTCTTTCTTCCGGTCATAGATCAAGTAAGGATCGGCGTTACTTTCAAAGGTCACCGCGAGATTATCCCATAAGGCTTTCGCGGTTTGGTGATGTCGAAATCCGCAATCACTCGTCCTTCATGTTTTCGATTATCCACGAAAACACAATCAGATCCGTCTCCTCCCTTTCTCGATAGCCTTTACTTTTCGGTGCAGGCGGGTCGTCGAGAATGTGAGATGTTGCTCGTCTGCTCCCGATCGCAACTTTCATAAGTCGCGACCACAGTGGGTAATTCTTTCCATCGAGCTTGAATGTCACTGTGACATTCTTGCTCATCTTCAGCTCTGTATTTCTGGGCTTCTCGTCGTCTGACATTTGTGGGTGTATTTTCTAAAGCAATGATGATATTTTTCTGAGCTTTTTCTCTACTGGCTCTGATACCATGAAGAGATGAAGAAGTAGAGATAGATCGATAATTCTGTATATTTCATTACTCAGAAATGTACTTTACATATAGGGGAGTTAATCTCCTAAATATGGAAATATAATCACTGCAACATTATTACTTATTCTCCTTATCAATTAGGATCAAATCTAATCCCTAATTACTCGTTCTTTCCAACAGTACCAAACGAGCAGTCATCCTACCAATCTTGTTTGCTATCCTATCTAGTCGTCTACATATCTTATCTTGAATCCACTATCAAACGAGCCTTTATAGTACTATCTTGATAGCAAGTAGACTATGTTTTAGGCTGACTTTCTATTATGGATCCTATTTTGATATTTATTTTCAATATCCCTGCTCCCATAAAGGTTAAAAATTGCGTAAATGCATAGATATGTGTTAAATTTTAAACATGTTAGTTTATATATATATATGAGAGGGTTAACGTGAGAAACATTTTTATCGTGAGAACGTAAGAATCAAAAAATAATGAATTCATAGTGAAAGTTGATGAATCAGTTGAAAAAATTACTGAATACAAAAAAATGAAATTTTTGCCCCTCATAGGATTCAAACCCGGGTTAAAAAATTTGAATTTTGAATTCAGTAACTTTTTCAACGGATTCATCAACTTTCATACTCAATTCATTTGGTTTTTGGTTTTTAGGATAAAAACAGTTATCATTTGAACATAACTTTCTTTATATATATATATGAGGGTTAACGTGAGTACCATTTTTATAGTGAGAACCAAAAAATAATGAATTCATTGTGAAAGTCAATAAATCCGTTGGAAAAATTACTGAATCCAAAAAAATAGAATTTTCGTCCCTCATGGGATTCGAACCCGGTTGAAAATTTTCAAATTTTGAATTCAATAACTTTTCAAACGGATTCATCAATTTTCATAGCGAATTCATTTGATTCTTAGTTTTAGGATACAAGTGGTTCTCATTTGAACATAACTATATATATATATATATATATATATATATATAGAAGAGTTCAAATAAAACATATTTTTTCGTAAAATCTAAAACCAATGCACTTTATTTACGAAATTAATGCACTTTATGTATAAAGTTCTCGCACTACTAAATTTTGATAAATAGTGTTGTCTTTTATCGAACTCAATGGTGTATTATTTTATACATAAAATGCATTAACTTTATACGTAAATGCATTATTTTTAAGTTTTAAGAAAAATAGGTTTTTATTATAACTCAACCATATATATATATATATATATATATATATATATATATATATATATATATCAATTAACTGTATGTTATCAACATCTCTAAAACTAATTGACATGTCTAATTAATATGACATATTATCTATCTTTCTTATTCTAGTAGCTAAAACCAATTTGCACCATCAATATTTATAGAATCTACTACTGTCACAAAAAGAACTATTATTGCAATATATAAAAAATATGAACACAAAAGTAGCATTAATATACTTAAAAAATTACATTATTTCTCATGGAAACCAAAACTTCTAAATTAAAACTTACGAATCAAATTGGTTTCTCTAATTCATAGATATAGATTATATTATTTGAATAAAGATTAATTAATTACCGTTGCAGTGGCCAGGTGAGACGAACCGACCACAGAGCATCTGCGTCCTTGGTGTAATTTGTCTGATTATCTACAAAATGTTCCATTACAATTTTTCATATGCGTTTCTGAGTTTTGCAGGTGGAATAAACATAGCAAGAATTATTTAAAGAGCAATCATTGCTGTACATGCCTGATGTGATCTGATATTAATAAGGTTCAATAGTTATCGTCCACAATTATTATATATATTGGCCTATAGCTGTAAAAAAGTATGTGATATTTTAGATATATAACTAATAGAATCCTATAAAATTTCCTTACACATATCACTACAAAAACGCGACAATGACGGATTAGAAGAATTATAATTGGGGTCGCTTATTCAAATGACGGAATAACGACGAATAACGACGTAAAAAGTTAACGACGGATTTGAGACGTTATTAAGACGGAATTTGGCGGCCTATTTCGCGAATATATAACGACGTCATATACGTCGTTAATACGTCGTTAAAGTTAACGACGGACATAATCCGTCGTTAAATTATGGATTTTATATTTTTTTTAATGTACAATTTTAAAAAACGTCGCTGATCCGTCGTAAAATAACGGATGTTTTAATATTTATTTTTTAATTAATATTACGACGGATACGTTCCGTCGTTAATTTTAATTTTAGTTTTATTTATTCTAAATAATATTTACGACGGAATTTTTTCCGTCGTTAAAATTAATTTTTTTAATTTTTTAATGCCAAGAAATTAAACGACGGATTATATAGTCGTTAGTCCGTCGTAAATTTAACGACGGATTTATTACGTCGTTATAAAAAACGGATTTTTCTATTTTCAATTTTCACATATATTTCAACGACGGATTTTTTCCGTCGTTAAAATTTTCCGTCGTTAGTACGTCGCTATAGGGTTTTAAATTTAACGACGGATATTTACCGTCGCTAATCCGCCGCTACGAAATTATATTACAGACGCGTTTTCTTCCCCAATTTCATTTCGTTCAGCGCCCAATCCCCCCTAAGCCCCACTACCGCCCGCTTCTTCCGCTCCTCGCCGCCGCCTCCCGCCGCGCTGCCGCCTAACCCTGCCGCCCACCTCAGACCACTTGACCCACCACCAGCCTCACCATGCCCTGCCCACGCCCATGGCCACACACACACTAGCCATGATGCCCACCACCATACCACCGCCACCGCCACCTTGCACACCTACCTGTATGTATATATATATATATATATATATCTATTTAAAATTTATATTTATGTATGTATTTGTATATATGTATATATGTATATATTGGTACATTATGTTTATGTATGAATTGGTACATTATTGTTATATTATGTATGTATTGGTACATTATTATTATGTATGTTTATGTATGTATTGGTATATATATGAAATTGATATTAAATTTGGTGATGAATTTTGATATGAGAGATTGTTGTGGAGAAAATGTTATGTATGTTATGTATGTTTATGTATGTATTGGTATATAAAGGTTAGATTTTAATTTGTTGATGGTGGAGATTGTTGTGGAGAAACAAGTGAGAGCTTTGCAACTTATATATATACTTCCTTCGTGTGTGTGGAATGGATTGGAAGGAAGATGATTTCGTTATAATATCTCGCTATTATTTTAGAGAGAGAGGAATGAAGGGAAGAGAATGAAATTCTGTTTTGCGAATGTATAATTAATCAATGTAATTAATAAGATGTGTAAACGGTTTAGGTTAGAAATAGTATTAATATTATTTTGGGATAGATTTGGTTTTTAGTGAAATTGAAATATGAATTCGGTTCAACTAGTTCAACTTTTGGCTCAAAATTGGGTTTATTAACTTTATTGGTGTACATGATCATGATGTTGAATAAGTAGTTGATACGTGTATGATGGTTATAGATTGAAAGAAGCTCGCTTATCGGTGATTTGAAAAGCCCACAACTTCTATCGTTTCAAGCTTGTTTCAACCCAATTCAAAAGATTTAAAATAATCTCTAACTTTGAGATATTCTTAAATGTTAATCTTTAAAAGTAAACACTGATTATATTAAATTTATTTTATCTATCCAACTTAATCATATAAAGTAAACAATTCCTATAAATCGTTTCTACTCAAACCGATATTTTCCTCATATAAATCTCAATATGATTTTCAACCATGCATCACACACTAGAAACTACAAAATCTATGAGGCCAACTAGTGTTTCCATTCATTTTATGCAGAACGAATGAGGTCCGGAGCCTGCTTCTCTTTGTTTGTGCGCATATATATAATTGCGAATGGGTCCAAAACTCCGATTATATTATGAGGTCTACTCCAAACAAACGTAACTTGGTGACCACAAAAATGCACATCCTAGATTCAAATTGTCATCGTCGCTTTATGTGCATAAAATTCCAACTCACTTTAGCATGTAATAAAAGGAAAATGAAAACTCATCCAAACAAAACTTATCATTCATCCAAAGAAAAGTTTTCTCACACCTCACGAATTAACTACCCATTATTGGAACTCCGTTGGGGTGGAAGGTGGAAACATATGTGTTCCTACATTTCTTCTTTTCCCCACCTTTATCTTTTCAGCTTTGTTCTTTCTTGATTTTAGCCCATGTGAATTCCAACTTGATCCGCTCGATATTCGTGCAAGTTGATATTAGTCCTACTTTTCTAAATAATATTCCAAGGTCATCATCATATGATCATACAATCGTAACTTATATACATATATACTAATACAAACACTCCAATCTTCGAGGTTTGAGTACTATTTCACCTTCCAAGATCATACAAAATTGAACCTTCCAACGTGATTCCAATTTTATAAATTGATCTCTAAAAGGGTAATCCATGGTGGACCTTTTCTTTTCAAGTTCTTGTTGTTCGATTACGATTTCATACTTATCAATATACGCCCCATGCATGTTTTAATGATGTCAAATAAAATATATATGTACTAGTTTCTCATAAATACTCATGGTTCACATTGACAATATGAAAGCGTAGCCTTGAAAACTCAATAGGAAAACCCACACCGCTCACTCTAATACGCATAAATAATTCACTTTGAAATAATCACCATCTTTTAATTTTACAATTCACTTAACGTGAAACACATTTTGCCAATGAGATCATGACAACTTTCATTTTCCGAGTGAATGATAAGATTTGAGTGATAAGCTAGTTCAACTTTTATTACATGCTAAAGTGAGTGATAAATAATCACCATCTTTTAATAGTTAAGCCCACAAAGAAGCTCGCTTATCGGTGAGATTTGGCCATGAACTCAATTTTTGTCCACAATACATTTCAAAACATAATGGCAAGACGAATAAGACTTATCGATTTGCTTTAATGTAGCTTCTAAGTACAAATTCTATCGTTTCAAGCTTGTTTCAACCGCTTAATATTTATGTTAGTTTTTCATAAGTATTGTTATTTTAGGGTTTTTAGTCCTTTTCGAAGTAGGGTTTCATTTTTATATCTTTAAATAGTTGTTTAGGTATTTTGAGAGTCATTTATTGTTATTCAATAAAATTATTTTTTTTGTTGAAAAGCATTTGTCTTCTTAATTTATCTATAGTAACTCTAATAATTATTTCACAACTCTCGATCGACCGCACATGACTAATTTGTATATATATGCTTTTCTTTAAGGACAAAGCTTATAAATTGATTAGCATGGTTCATTAAATAGGTATCGCATGATCGAATGTTCTCCACTCCATAAAATCTAGACTACTAGCTAAAACATGGACAACTAGATTATAACCTTTTGGTATACACTTGAAACTCAAAACATAGTATCACTTAAGCAATGCCAAGAGTATTCAAATTTATGTTCAATAAAAGTTCGTCCGGGACTTATTTTAGTGAAGTTTGTCAACGCACAAGTTAGCTTGAGCTTCCTTGTTTAACCATTAGCTCGTTATTATATAAAATTAATTAATATAACTTGAAGATATAAACTTATTAACTTGATACACTTTTATGACATTGAAAGCATAAGATGATCCTATAGATTAAAAGTAAGCAAGCTATTAGCATCCACCCTCCACATAAACTCTCGTCTTCTTTTTTAGGGGGCATTTACTATTTAAGATTGATAATATATATGATTGAGTATTTTATTCTCAATATTAGAATTTTCTAGACTCTAAACATACCCTTCCGATGAGATATGAATTGAGCAAGTTAGCTTAAATTGAAAATTGTAAAGAATCTTGGGATATCCCAAAGCTCAAATCCGTCTTGATAAGCAATAGATTAGCTTATATTATTAATTTTTATTTATCTAAACTAATCTTCAATAATAAACACCCCATAATTAACAAAGTCAAACAACTCGAAGAATCCCAATGAATTTTACTTTTTGCTTACTTGACCCCAAATGAACGTGCAGTAATTATTGAGTACAAATAATTACATATTTGTACTCAATAATTAAGCTCTTGAATAATTAAATGATTTGATGCAAATGCAACAAGTACTTTTCTTCATCCATATTCGTAAAATTCAAAATCTGGACAACATGGCATATTTCAAAATAGAAAAAGTTCACATGATTAGTCTTATTTCTTTTGATAAAGAGTAGCAATCACAAAATTCCTCTCTAACCTTTTTCACATGTGATGTAAGTGGTCACACCATTAATATTTATATGTATTGCTATATATATTAATGTTGTGATCATTTACATCACATGTCCCACACGTGAAGGGTTTGGGAGGCTAATTTTGTGATTGCTACTCTTTATCAAAGAAAATAAGACTAATCATGTGAACTTTTTCTATTTGGTGATTTATATTTATGCATCGATTTTATACCTCTACAAATTAGTTTCATGTTAACATGCATACATATTTTATTTTATATAGTATATGTCTCGTGTATTTCTATTTCTATAACGTGAGAACCTTTTGTTATGAAACGTGAAATAGACTTGGATCCGAATATGAGTATCTTGTCTTTTGCATCTAAATATTATCCTAACATAACCAAACATTAGAAAATTATGCCGTATACCTCTATTTACCAATAAATAGAGTTATGCGCATCTCTCTTCACCTAAATTATCTCCTCTTACAAATGTACTTTCAAATCATTAACCAAATGTACTTCCAAATCATTAACCAAATTAAAGTCGGGCTTAGTAGTTGGTACTCGAATATTTGCCTCTCACTTCATCTCCCAACATTTGCGAACATTCATCTCCCAAGATTTGCTTCTCACTTCCGTAATCTCATTTCCCATGACAGAACATTTGCCTCTCACTTCTCGATCTCATTTCCACTTCCTCGTGATGAGTCGTAGTCGTGAATGGATGTATAAGCGTCGCGATGCTAGTGGTGGATTAAATCATGATTTTCTTCGGACTTGAAAACTTCATTGAGTTTGCTAGTAATCAACTATCATTCATGGATGGGAAAGATCAGTGTCCTTGTAAGAAGTGCAATAATATACCTTATCAAGTACAAGATACCGTGCGATATCACGTTTCAAAATTTGGATTTGTTCCAAATTATAACACTTGGATCTTTCAGGGAGACAAATGTGAGTATAGATCCGACAATGCGATCACCGAACCTCAATCAAGTACGTGTCACGATGGTAATGGATGCTGCTGGTCCTCGGTTTAACTTTGCCGAGCTCGAAGAGGAACCAAATGTCGAGACACGAAAATTTTACGACATGTTGACGTGTCGATAAACCGTTGTGGCGGTTGCTCAAACCATTCACAATTGTCTGTTGTGGCTCGACTTACGAGTTGGAAAGCTGAGAATAATATATCTGAGAAAGGTTTTGATCAAATAACAGAACTCATGAAAGAGACAAATCCAGATGGTAATCTTGTACCTGATGACTTCTACAGCACGAAGAAATTGTTGCGTGGCATGGGATTACTGTGCACAAGATAGATTGTTGTCCACATAATTGCATGATTTCTTGGCGACAAGATTCTAATTGACGAGATGTAAAGTTTGTGAGCATCCACGTTTCAAGAGCAATAATCGAGCATTTGAAACTCGAAAGAAATCACAAATTCCATGTAAGAAGATGTATTATTTTCCTCTTACTCCTCGACTACAGAGGTTGTATGCATCCGAGGCTCTGACGGAGAATATGCGTTGGCATGCATCGTCGATCGATGATGGGGTCATCGCCATCCGCGATACACTGCATGGAAGCATTTGAACATGAAGTTTCCTTTGTTTGAATCGAGATTCGTAATGTTAGATTGGGTCTTTCGATGATGGTTTTCAACCTTTTGGTCAATCAGACAACAATATTCTTCATGGCCTCGTTATAGTTACTCCTTATAATCTTCCTCCATGGATGTGTATGAAGGAACAATATATGTTTCTCACAATTCTAGTGCGAGGCCACGTAATCCAAAAGAAAAGATTGATGTGTTCTTGCAACCATTAATTTCGAGTTAGTAGATTTGTGGGAAGCGGTGTCCTTACCTATGATGTCTCATTGAAACAAAATTTTCAGATCGTGTTGCATTGCTTTGGACAATTAGTGACTTTCCTGCGTACTCTATGTTGTGCGGATGGATGCATTTGGAAGGTTAGCTTGTCCACATTGCATGGAGGATCTCAAGCGTTTACTTTACCAAAAAGTGGTAAACGGTCATGGTTTGATAATCATCGAAAGTTTTAAATCCGATCACCAATTCGAGAAGGGATAGAAGAGGATTCGAGAAAGAATACGGTGATTACTAGTAGTCCACCAAGCGCTATCGGAGAAGAACTATTATCTAGGATTGAAGGAATGGGACTAGTGAAGGTGGTGAAATGGGTAGTGATGCAATAAATAGTAGTGTTTCCAAATATTTTGGTAGTGGTTGGAGGCGGAGTATATTACGGGATTTACCGTCTTGAGTTCTCTTTTGATTCGACATAATTTGGATGTCATGCACATAGAGAAGAATGTATTTGATAATGTGTTCAACAACGTGATGAATATTCCGTAAGACGAAGATACGAGCAAATCAAGAGAAGAACTTAATTTGTCTCGCAATAGACGAGTTGAAGATGAATGAGTCGATGTGCAAGTATCCAAAAGCTTCTTACACACTTGACAAACATGAAAAAAAGTCTTGTGCGAATGGGTGAAAGGTCTTAGATTTCGAGACGGGTATGTTTCAAATATGGGCGATGTGTAGACATGACCAAATTGAAGATGTTTGGGATGAAGAGTCACGATTGCCATATTTTTATGCGGCGATACTCCGATCGCATTTTAGAACTTCTCCCACCTAATGTTTGGAAAGCGATAACGAATTAAGTTTATTTTTCAAAGATTTGACCTCTCGAAACATCAAACTTGAGGACATGTGCAAACTTCAAGAAAATATTCCACCATTTTCTGCAAGCTCGAGCGTATATTCCTCCTAGTTTCTTCGATTCAATGGAACATCTACCAGTCCATCTAGCGATGAAGCTCGTATTGCGGACCGTTCAATACTGATGGATGTATCCATTCGAAAGGTAAACGTTCACTTTAACAATTGTTGTCCATATGTATAAATATACACATATAACTATTAATCTTTTTATATACATTGATAGATACTTACGTAAGTTGAAAACAACGTGAGAAATAAAGCTCGAGTGGAGGTTCTATTTGCAATGCGTACTTAGTGAAGAAGCATCAACATTCATTCTTATTATTTTGAGGGTCACGTAAGAGCGAAACATAAGAATGTGCCTCAATTATAATGTTGGGGAGATATTAGGCATGAAGACTTCCCGGATATGCTTTCAATATTCAAGCAAGGTGGGCGCCTTTTGGAAAAATGTCGAAGAGATATCTAGATTCGGTGAGTATGATCTTTGCTCGATTATATGTGCTATTGAATTGCGTTGAAGTTTCGGGAACTATTTAAAGTAAGTATTTATAATTTCACGTTGTATAACTTTCAATTAGTATAACTATTTAAATACTAATTGTAACTATTTGTTTTGAAGTTTGTTTATCGATTTCTTGAAAAGATTACATCCACGCATCTCCTCCTCCGAGATTGAAAAGAAATCGATGAAACTTCTCACATTGGTTTGATACATATGTGAGTATATAATCTCATTAACGAGAACCTCCTTTTGTAATATTTAATCGGTCAGTTGATAGATGTTAATTGATTTGTTGGATTTAGGTCAAAGACCATACCAACAATGTCGTCAATCCATTCATATTGGATTTAGCAAAAGGGCTTCTCCGATGATTAAGGCGTATCGGTACTACATAAATGGGTATAAATTTCACACGTTAGAGCATGGGACACAAAGAGCCACCATGAGCGATGGTGTGTGCATTAAAGGTGAAATTTATGGTGCGGACAAGAATGAACTCGATTTTATGGGCGATTCTTGGAGGTTTGTGAGTTGGAATACCATGGGCTACCTATGAAGACCGTAACAATGTTTAGATGCGAGTGGTTTGATCCATCACGATTGGGGACATCGGTGCATCACGAATACAAATTGGTTTACGTGAATTATGAGGCGAAGGTATAATAAGTATGAACCGTTTGTCCTTGCCACACAAGCCGTTCAAGTATACTATTGTCCTTATCCGAGTTTAAAACAATCTACAAAGTTGGTGGGATGTATGCAAAATTAAGCGAGAGCTAATGTGGAAGTCTCGGATGAATCATCTAGTTCGATAGTACTCCGCCATTTCGAAGATGAAATGCCTTTAATTACAAGTGTAGTGGTTGATGATGACATGACACGAGTTCATCCCGACGGCACTTTGATGGACATAGAAGAAGCGGATGACGAATCGATCGAAGATGATGAATTGTCGAATCGATTCATATGAATTATCGGAATCGAAAATGATAATACATTGAATGATGATGATTATGATGGAGATGAATAGGTCGAATTATCTTCTGCGGTGATGAACTTCTCCTGCACTTTGACTTTTCAAGGTATAATCAATACCTCGGACCCTCTCTCTCTCTCTCTCTTTTTTTTGTTTGTTGCCATCCGAGCGGATCATCTTTTGCTACAACCATTGCTTCTCTCTATTCGGTTATCGAGTATAACAAGATAGCACAACAATTCACGAACCATTACCTCTTCTCCCACTTTACTAATGCATTACAAGTCAAACATAACAATTAGGTCCTTAAGATTTCGATTTGGATGCCTCGAACCATGGTCAAGGACTGGATACTCGACCTAGATATAACAATTAGATAATGAATGTGTACACATCGGTGATAAGCAAAAATATTCAAATATTATCATGCAATAGGACACATCAACGAATCTGACATCAAACCGCAAATTTAGAAGTATAAGCTAAAATACAACTTGAACAACCATTACGAAGCATAAGAAAGTAAGTTTTCTGCGATCAACACATTTCAATGAATCCTATTGTCAAAAGCTTTATAGGAAAAGAAACAAGAATTACCTTGAAAGATATTGTAGATGTAACTTTTCCAATGACAATGTTTAAACAAATAGCTAATGAAACAAAATTGACAATTGATAACTTTTGAAGAATAAAAATTATTAAAGTAACGTGCGAAATCTATTTTCGGATGGCAAGTCGAGGCGAGGTAGAGAGTCGGTCTAGTGATCGTGGGAATATTTCTGCATCTACCTCCTCGGATGAAGGTTGGCGCCTCGGTGGGAGGACTTACTATCGGTGGAGGAGAGGGTCGAGCGGTGGGTGCAGACCGGGGCGATGGGGAAGAAGACCTTGACTATTGTGAATGGGTACCTATAGTTAATTAGATTATTTTAACTCAATTGTACTTATTTGAATATAATGTATATTATTTTAACTCAATTGTAGGATTTTATGTCCATCGCATGATGTTGCACATGTGATCACCGAGTCGTTCGAAGGTCATGAACCATCGAGGTTTCAGGTTGGAAATTGGTCCACGAGGATTAGGCGGATGTATTTTCAAGACTTCCGGTATTATTGATTTACATTAAGTATATTGGTTTATTTCGGACTAAGTGATAGTTAATTGTTTATTTTAACATTAATACACTTAGCATGCATTCAAATATATATGTGATGTTTTGTAATTGAAAATATATATGAATGTGCATTTCAAATGTATCATTTTCAAATTTATGCTTTAATTATTTCTGTTGGGATGCGGCCGCTTTGTCTCTGAAGTAGTCTACGTGCATGGTGCCAAAAGGCGGTGAGATATAAGGATCTTATTCATAAGATCGAGAGCCTGGTGACGACGCCGCCACCTCAATTCATTCCCGGATCGGATTGGCTGCGTGGCGAGATTATTGGAATCGACTTGAGGTGCGAGACTAAAGCGAAAAAGCTAGGAGGAGTAGGATGAGCGAGCCGGATGGTGAGGGGCGGGGATCGTTAAGCACGGGGTGGCTCCGATGTGCTTTAGATTATGCTACCGACATTGTAAGTATTTAGTTTTGAATTCAATTTAGGTTTTAATGTTGTTACGCTTTCCGCCTCATATATCATAATCTGTTAATTGCTAAGTTATTAGGCCACAAACTAATTGGATTAAAACATCATTAATGAAGCTTGTTTAATTTTCTTATTTTTAAGTAGCAACTTGTACCTCTATTATATGCACACAAATACTTATAATCTACTTACCTCGTGTGCATTAATAATGTTTGAATGAATGAATAGGCCAGAGAGCGTGGAGTCGATATTTACGAGGTCGGTGGGATGTTTTTCGAAATATCATGTCGCTCCCGATGGAAGTTATCTGAGATGGGAAGGCTCGTAGCATCGCGGTAAGTAGATTAAATATTAAATATGGTAATGATGTAAAATAACTTCTATTTGGAAAGTTAAGCGATTTCTTGCAAATACGGAGGCGGTGGAGGACCAGTTGATTTTGACTCAAGCCGGTAGAGATGAGAGCCCAGTAGATAGGACTCGGATCCTCAAGGGTATCCTCGGGCGCGCATCGAAGAAAAAGAGATTGTTTGGTCTTGGTTCTCTCTCACGTACATTCATGGAGAGCGACTCTAGTTCCGGCTCTGCGACTTCTCGTATGGAGTCTCACGGATATCGAGGCGGTTAGCGGAGATGGAGGAGCGGATGCGGTTAGAGAGCGGATGGTGAGCAACTACGGTGGAGAAAGAGATGCGTGAAAGCGGCGGAGGCGAGATTGAAACACAGCAGTGAGCATGCACGCAGATACTTCAACGTCTTCAAGCTCGGATGGAAGCTCAGCAGGAGGCATTCCAATGATTCCTATCGGGCTCGGCGTGATCTGGACCTCGACCACCCCCTCCACCATTTTGATTCCTATCTTTACGTTTTTACTTCATTTATGGATATGTTGAATTGTTGTTGTTGGATTTGGATTGTTGAATTGTTGAATTGTTGAATTTGATTTGGATTTATAACTCCGTATCGAATAGTTGTTGTGAATTATCAGAATGTGGATGTATTGAATAATTGTGGATGGATTGTGGATTTGTGATTTGGATTGTGGATTTGTGATGATTTGGATTGTGGATTTGTGATGATTTGGATGGATTGTGGATGGATTTGTGATGATTGTGGATGTTGTTGGATTTGGATTTGGATTTGTGATGATTGTGGATGATTGTGGATGTATTGAACAGGTAAAAAACACGGGTAAAACATAATTTGAAACAGGCTGTTCAAATATTTTAAGTATAGCGACGGAATAGAGGCGGAATTAAGTCGGAGCTGCGGCGGTTACGAGGCGAGTAGTCTAATTGGTCGTGGTGTGCAATGACGGATCTCTGACGGACCTGTTGGCGGCGGAAACAATCCGTCGCAGATTCTGACAGTTCTGACGGAATAGCGAACATATTTTGCGACGGATCGGAGACTCAATTACGACGGAATTAAATAGCGACGGAAATAATCCGTCGTTATTTGCGACGGATCTGACGGAATTACCCAAATAATTTAGCGGCGAATTGTTTCCGTCGCTAGTTACGACGGACTTTTCCGTCGTTAATTCAACGTAACAAGCGGCGAGTCAAACGACTAATCTATCAACGACGGATAAGTCCGTCGCTAGTCCGTTCAAAATTTTACGACGAATTTTACCGTCGTTGTCTGCATAATAACGAGGTTTTAGAGGCGGTACAAATCCGTCACCGATCCGTCGCAAATCGGTTTCTGACGGATTGTTGATGTTTTGCGACGATTTTTCCGTCATTGTTAGCGTGTTTTTGTAGTGTATAATGTATGTTTCCATGTCAGTCACTTTGTCAGGGATCATATGGGACACTATTTTATTGTGGGTCTCTCCAATCTTGTTAGCGGTTTTGTTAGTTCATAAGTGGTGGAGGCTTACAGGTGTCTGGCTTCGCTCGGGATAGTAAATCTGTCATTGTTGCGCTGGATGTTAGAGTCGGATATTTTGAATTTTATGGATGCAAATATTATGTCTTCGTCCAAAACAAAATTATGATATTGAATATAAGTGAAGTGCAGTAAAATAAACAAAATATAAAACGAATCATCTGACCTTCTTACTAGGGCATAGTTAAGATGATACGGACCTCGTGCATATTCAAAGAATTAGGCTCTATTTTCGAGCCGTTGCATTCGAGCCAGATCGAATCCAACTCGAATCCAAATCACCTCTAATCTGAGTCAAGATCGAATTTTATAATGTGAACCCCCTGCCCCTGCTTCTTACTCCAAAACCATTCTTCGTTGTCCATGATTTATGTTTGTGAATAACTAATACTAACTCCTAAACTCGTTATAACTATATTTTCTAATAATTGTTTCCTCCGGACTTAACCGTTGTATTTGTATGAATTGTGACTTACCAAAGTGTACTTTGTATAGTATTGCGTCTCCAATGCACGAGGAAGACTTTTTTTTTAAAAGATATGTAAATTAATTTTGTACGATTGAGACATATTCAGTTAAAATTTGTAAAGCTTAGATTTCTATTAAGTATAGCAAAAGTTTGTGTGGAATCATTTCACGGATCAAACTTTATAAAACGAGTTGAAATTTTGATATTAACTAATACCCACTAGTATACTCATATATTTTTTGTATATTTTTAATTGATGTGGAACAAGTTGCAGAAGGTTATTTGGCGATCATGGATCGTGTGAATTTTTAGAGTTGGGCTCGAATTTACTATTATAATATATTTCGGGAAACATAACAATATTTTGAGTTGAATTCATCGTGCCTAGCGCGATGATTAAATGGTCCCAAGTCTAAATCCCGACGTTTTCAGGCTCATTTTACCTTTTTATGATTTTCATAAGTTTTATTTTATTTTTGCATTTTGTTTCTTTTAGGGATATGACTTCTTCCCTATTAGGATTATGATTCCTTTTAGACCTTGAAGTAACTCATAAGATTATTTTTGAGATGCTTAAATTATTATTTATGAATTTTAATTAAAAAAAATTCCTAGAAGAGAGTTTTTAAAAAAAAAGAACTCTTGATCCGACAAAATTCCAACTCATCGCACACACACACCTAATCCTAGCAAATCACGTCACGTGGTGCTATAAACCTAAGTATTTAAAACCTCAACCATCTCCCGTACGTAGTACAATTCCAATCCATTCACAACCACCATGGCCACCGTAACTCCTCTGGCGGCGAGATACGATCTCGAAGGCGCCTCCTCCTACCTCCCCATCCCCGCCGGCCCCGCCTCCCCTTCTCAGCCCCGCCCTGCCAAGAAACTCCTTCCCGCCATTCTCTTCTCATCCTTCCTCCTAATCTCATTAGTCCTCTTCCTCACAAACCAAACCGCACCCTCTCAAGTCAAATTCAACGACGCCGCTACTACCGAAGATCACAAGTCCTCTCATACAACACCTCCACAGTCGCGAGGGGTGTCGCAGGGCGTGTCGGAGAAGGTTTTCCGGCGAGTCAACAATGGTTTGACTTTTCCCTGGAACAATGTCATGCTATCCTGGCAGCGAACAGCTTTCCACTTTCAACCAGAGCAGAATTGGATGAATGGTCGGTGTTCAGCTTAATTCCACTTATTTATTTTTTGATATAGTAACTTATTTTATACGTCGCTTTCGCACATGAAATCTAACTCTTGCTTTTTATTTGTTATTGAAAACTTCTGCGGCTGAATCTCTGGTGGCTTCTGCACAGATCCTAATGGTGAGCTTTTCAGCAAACCCTTTTTACTTTATTGTATTTTCTCCTTTTTCTAAAATTCTCTTCTCACAAATTAGGTTCTGTGATTTCTGTGTAATTCTGCGTTTCCGATTGTATGATTTGGCGAATCTTGAAATTCTGAACTTTTTTGTGGCAAGTTGGATAAATGTGTGGTGGGTAAGTTGGCCACGACATCTATGAAAATTGAATTAAATTTAGATTTTAGTAAGTTTTAGAGCAATAATGAGTGAGCGTGAGGGGCCAGATTTTGCATTATTGTTGCCTTGTTGGGATAAATACAAGTGCTTAATGCCCATTCTTCATAATTTTATAGAATAATTATAATTCAAACTTAATAGTCCCCAAAACAGATCACCCTCGCTGTTTCTCATGTTATCGATAATATTCCTTTGTCCATGATCATTCGATTTTTCTAGAAAACTCGTGCTCCTTTAACTTCTAGTTTACAAAAACTACTCTTTCAAATAAGTTCGGCTCTTTTTTCCAAAATATGCATCGTTTAGATCTTCTTGATACATTTTCAATTTTTTTTCTAATCTATCTTCATCAATTAACTTACTTAATTTCTGTGCGCTAATTAATTATACTCATAGATACTTCAGAAATTTTTTATATATGAGTGTGTAAATACCTAGATCAACATATACTTTAGATTGCAAGTCGTTTAGCATCTCGTTTTTAGTATATAAAATACTATATTCATCGTTTTCATTTTCTATTTTCTAGTATTTCTATTTTCTATTTTTCTACTAAATAATCAATACTTAAGCTTGCTCACATTGAATTAGAAAATTTATATTCTTAATTGGCCTTCTTCCCTAATCACATGCGGCGAAGGATTACTAAAATCTCAATAAGCTTTTTTGTTATTTTTATTATTTAGTAGCATTTATAAATCAATACACGATGTTGATAGATATCTGATTAGTTAATTTAGTCCACATGACTGCACATTTACATTTATTTGTACACATCACCACAATGTGCACCAGAACATGAAATATATGGGCCAATCATGTGTGTATTTTTATTTTCTATATAAAAAGAAATACTAAAAATAGAAAATGAAAACGATGAATATCGTATTTATATACTAAAACGAGATGCAAAACGACAGGTCCATTATTTCACAAGGGATGGTATCACTTCTTCTACCAATACAATCAAGAGTCAGCTGTGTGGGGCAACATCACATGGGGCCACGCGGTCTCCAAGGACCTAATCCACTGGTTCCACCTCCCCTACGCCATGGTCCCCGACCAATGGTACGACGTCAACGGCGTCTGGACCGGCTCCGCCACCATCCTTCCCGACGGCCAGATCATCATGCTCTACACCGGCGACACCAACGACGCCGTCCAGGTCCAGTGCCTCGCCTACCCGGCCAACCTCTCCGACCCGCTCCTCCTCGACTGGGTCAAGAGCCCCAGCAACCCGGTCCTCTTCCCGCCGCCCGGGATCGGATCCAAGGACTTCCGCGACCCCACCACCGCCTGGCTCAGCCCCGGCGGCGACAAGTGGCGGATCACCATCGGCTCCAAGGTCAACAAGACCGGCATCTCCATCGTCTACGAGACCTCCGACTTCATAAAATACGAGCTCTTGGACGGATACTTGCACCAAGTTGCGGGTACGGGTATGTGGGAGTGCATTGACTTTTACCCGGTTTCGTTGACTGTGTCGAACGGGTTGGACACGTCTATCAACGGCCCGGGCGTGAAACACGTCATGAAGGCCAGCTTGGACGATGACAAGAATGACTATTATGCCCTCGGGACTTACGATCCGATTGGCAACAAGTGGACGCCCGATAACCCGGAATTGGACGTGGGCATTGGGCTAAGATACGATTACGGCGAATACTATGCGTCCAAGACTTTCTACGACCAGAATAAGCAGAGGCGGATTTTGTGGGGGTGGATTAGCGAGACTGATGCTGAAGGACTTGATCTCATGAAGGGATGGGCTTGTATTCAGGTACACTTGACTACTTTTGCTCTAATAGTTATGGCAAATGAAATAATTTATTGACAAATAATTGTTTTGGTTCAGTCTATTCCGAGGACGGTTGTGTACGACCAGAAAACAGGTACCGACGTACTTCAGTGGCCGGTGGAAGAAGTGGAGAGCTTGAGAGGAGACAGTGTTGAGCTCGATATGAAGCTCGGACCGGGTTCAGTCGCGCCGGTTGAAGTTGACTCTGCCTCTCAGCTAGATGTGGTGGTGTCGTTTGAGCTCGGTGAAGAGGCCGTTGAGGCGGCGGCTGAAGCCTACGACTGCACTACTAGTGGTGGTGCGGCCAATAGGGGAGTGTTGGGACCATTCGGCATTGTTGTTCTTGCTGATGACAAATTAACCGAGTTGACACCAATCTACTTCTATGTAGCTAAAAGGGCTAATGGCAAAGCAGAGTCTCATTTTTGTACTGATGAATTAAGGTTACTCTCTAATCATCTATATTTATTTAATTTCTTAGTCTTACAAATTGTTGGTGTGTAACTTTTGTAATGGTTTTAGGTCATCGCAAGCTCCTGATGTCGCCAAGACAGTTTATGGGAGCAGTGTTCCTGTTGTTGAGGGGGAAAAGTTCACCATTAGATCATTGGTATGTCACAAATTAACCTCTTTGTCTTATAAATCAGAAAGTTTAGTTTGATAAATTATAAACTATTTTTTCAGGTGGACCACTCGATCGTTGAGAGCTTTGCTCAAGGAGGAAGAAGAGTGATCACTTCGAGAGTGTATCCTACAAAGGCCATCAATGGCGCGGCGCGCGTTTTCTTGTTCAACAATGCGACCGGAGTGAGCGTCACTGCATCGGTTAAGATATGGAAAATGGGGTCTGCTGATATTCGCCGATTCCCCATGGATCAACTGTGATGATATGTTATGTGATTCATTAGCATATTCGCATCCCATTCTTCTGCTACATATATGCAGAAAAAGCATCACATCTTTGAGGAGATGCCTGCTTTCATTTTTTAGAATAAATTGAGGGATTTTTTCCCTCTTCCTTGTAATGTTTTATACCACATAGTTTTGTGTAAGGTTGTAATAGATTAAAGTTGTTTGTTTAATGATGGAAATGAGATTGATATTTGATTTGGCTCAGTTTTACTGCGTACCAAACTTGCATTCTCGCTTTCATTTACTTTTTTCCCACAAATATATAAAGACACTATAATTAATTTTGAGTAGAGTCCACTAGATGATCTGTCTTCATATGGGAACACGCAATAGCAATTAGCGAAAGCTTAGTGCCTAAAATAAATTATAAGTTGCACGTCCTGTAACAGTATAATCTTAATCGCCTAAAATAAATTATAAGCTACACGTCTTGTAACAGTATAATCTTAAGCTAACTCAATGGAACTCTTTGGTGTTCTTTTGTACATTTGTGTGGTTATGTATCATTGGAATATACTAGCATAATATTTAGTAATAAAAAACAATTTGAAGGTTAAAATTGTCAATTCTAATTACAATTAAATCTATCTTATATATTAAATCACAATTTTCCAGCCGTTAATTTCCCTCAAAATTCAGCAGTTTTTTTGGGACCAATTCAGCAATTATTTAGCTGCATTTGAGGAATTGCATAAACAATTAAAAACAATGCTTTTTATTGCTAATTTTGAGTCAGTAATTCTATTTCTCCCCTTATTTCTTGCTAACAATTAGACAATTTTGTTCATAATAAAATATGTTATATGCATCTTGTATTAAAGATCGAGACATAAATTTTGATTTGATATAAGATATGTAAAATACAGATTTGAAATTTGAAAGTTATGATCGTTTAATGTTTTGGATTATTTAAAAACTGATTTCACATTAAATTTTTTATTGTTCTTTATATTTTAATTGTTTATGCTGCTGATCGTATTTTCCTTTTTATTTTGTTTGTTATTTTCTCTTTTTTCTCCTCGTCCTTTCATTTTTAAGTTTCTATTTTTTTTTAGATTATTTTTGAGTTTCTTTGATATGTAATATTAAGAAAAAATCAACTATGTAAAATGTTAGCTGGAAATTACCGTCACATTCAAGTCTAATTACTCCACAAATTAAATCACTCACATATATAATATAGAGAAGGGATATAACATAGAGAAGGGATGTGCAGCTCATTTTCCATTAGCATCTTTTATGAACACCGCTCATGTTTAGGTCCATTAGCATTTTTTTTTGGATATTTATTTGAATTCTAATACTTTAAAATTTATTATTGACATCATTAATTCAACAAATCACATAAAAATTGATTTTGATTTGTTCATTTTATTCATTATTTGAAGTTAGAAAAATTTATTGAACATTGATCTTTATGTGATTTATAAAATTAATGATACCAACAATAATTTTTAAAATTAGAATCAAAATAAATATCTAAAAGAAATAGTGTCAATGGCCTAAACATGATAGTGCCCCTGGAAGGTAAACAATGCATCACTTCTCTATAAATACTTGTACAATATATACATGTATTATACTCCATAACATGAAAGTAGAAACTGAATCAATTAGTGGAAACAAAAATGTAATAAGAGATAGATAATTAATGGATAATTACCTTGCTCGAAATAACAAATTTTTGTCTTGATTAAAATTCAAATTAACATGTATCATACTCCATGACATGGAAGTAGGAAACCGAATCAATTAGTGGAAAACAAAAATAAAATAAGATATAGATATTTAATGGATAATTTACCTTGCTCGAACTAGAAATTTTTTGTCCTGATTAACATTCAAATTAACAATACCTTCGAGCGAACTTTTTGGGAGGTATATGTGTGTGCGTATATATTTGCTTGGCATACCACAATTTTTGCACTAGCTTAACCCGTCTTCCTTCTCATTATTTCGAGTATTAATTATACATATGCATAATTTTAGTTTTACAAAAACAAAGAGTCAAACTAAACAAAAAAAAAGTAAAATCTTCTATAAATTTTAGAGATGATTGTAGCCGATGCCTCCACATTAAGTTGAGTCATCAATTTTTATATGTTTTGTGTTATAAATATAGTATAACATGAAGTAAATATATTTGATGGTTCTATGCCTTCAAAAACCGCAAACGTGAATATACCTAATTGCGTTCGAAAAATGCACAAATGCTAATTTGCTCTTAGGCCCAGCTTGGACAGGACGCTGGGCCACCAACGCCTGCCTCCCGAAGAGAGGTAGAATTCTCAGGGCCTTTTGGCTGTGCCAAGGGAATTGAACTCGTGACTGCTCTGAATCTCTGATATTGAGGACTTCCGTCACTCCAAAAGCAATTGCTATTAGTGAGGCCATAAGTCTTGTTGCATAAAACAGCACGAGTTTTAAGTGTTGTATTGTCAGCTCAAGCAGGACACTAGAGCTTGTGGCCTAACATCATGAGTTGAGGAAGGAATGACCATGTCTAATCTAGTCAAAATAATGATTTCAAAATGAAATGATTTCCAAGAAAACATCATACCAAACAAAGAAATAGATAAAAATAAGAATCACATTTCTATTCCATTCCATCATGCCACACAGTTATACACCACCAATTTTCTTTCAGCTATAGTTATTGTGTTTGAAAATACAAATACTCGTGAACCGAGATCAGGTTTCCCAGATGATAAATATTATATTTAATGGACCAGCACCCCTCGTTTTGGGCTTGGGCTCTCTAGGCTCCACCACAACAAAAAAATGAATTACACTCCAGTATAGTAGCATTCTTAGTGGCCGAAATAAGAACCACAGAGAGAGTAAAAATAGAAGAACGTCAACCTCTTTTCTCCGCATTTTGGTCAATTATCTCGAAAGAAATAAAAATCTTGATGTTGTAATTAAGTGGTTGTGGTCAATTTGTTAATTCATCTTTGCCAAAAAATAAAAGTACTTTGTGACTACTGATATCACAAATGACGTATTTATCGGTTCGTGAAACAGAAAATGAGAATTAGTTCAACGAAAAAACAAATTAGTCATAATTTTAATCAATTGAAGAATTGCACGATAGGATCGGCCCAACTCTCGCGCCAAGCGTGGACCCAACATAAATAAGCGATATGAAGCTCGGCCCAAGAAAGCTCGGGAACCGGTAGGAGCGCAGAAGATTCGGTCATATCTACGAAAATCCTAATTAGAGAGAGATGGATTCAAATCCTATCTTAGAATAGATCTCGGATTCGAGATCTAGGTTATCATAATCGTGTATAAATAGAGGATAGATTAGGCGAAAAAGATCGACTACACTCTTTGTAATCACTCCTCATATTATCAACACATAAACTCTCTCTCTCTCCGTGGGCGTAGATCTTATTCATAGATCGAACCACGTAAATCTTTAGTGTACTTGTGCATTTATTTCCTTACGAAAACAAGATCGATCCTTTGGCGCCGTCTGTGGGGCGAAAATTTTGTGTTTTCGATCAACTTTCATTCTGAGGGAATCAATCACGACGATGTATACGAAGTCACGCATCAGTCGCCGCCAACAACAACAACAACAACGGATCCGGACACGCCGAGCTCGGCTTGGAAAAGCCGGTCACGGAATCGACCCTCGAAGGGCATGTCAAAGCCTCGAAGAACAAGGAATCCCATCCGCATGAAGGCGGGATACCAGCGAAGGAGATCGCGGCAACAACGAGGAGAACCTCCGCTCGCCGGATAAACCTTGGCGGCGCCGTCGAGGGTTTCTTGAGAAAAACAAGGAGAGCTTCCTCCAATACCTCGGCGAGCACAAGGTCGGCGCGTCCAGAAAGAAAGGCGAAGCCTCGTCTAAACACGAGGCACATGACGAGTGGATCCCCAAAGATCAAATCATGGGCGCTCACACCTCCGCGCAAGTCGGGGCCCAAACCCACAGCGGGAGGGGACGAACAGCGGGGAAAGAACGTCGCGACCGCGCGAGGCCACCCTACTACAAAAACGAGTTCGGTCGGCAATCCGCCTCGCTCTCCGGGGCGGTTTCGGCGAATGCGGAGAATAGTCGCCCGTTCTCAAGCGAAATACTCGACACCCCTCCCGGAAAAATACGGGTGCCGAGCATCACCCCTCTGACGGACTAAGGGACCCGAGAACTTTCTCTCGCGATTCGATACAATATGATCAATCAGCGCCTCGGCACAATTCATATGTGCAAGCTCTTTGAATTACTAGTCGACAACGCCCGCGGTGGTTGACGATCTACCTCCGGAGCATTGGTTCTACCGCGATCGATGAAGGCCTTCCATCGAAGGTTCTTCCGAGGCGAGTCAAAATGACTTGACACGTCTCGCCACCTGAGGCGAGGCCGAAGCGAGTCCATCGGCGACTTTATGACCGGGTTCGATAAAGAAAGCACGAAGGTCGCAGCGTGAACGACCTCCTCATCATCTCGACCTTCGAGCGGCATCGGCCCGAGGCTTTATATAAAGTGATCGTCAATGCGAACCTCGTCTTGCCCGCGAGCTATGGCGCATAGCCGATCGGTTCGCCAAGGCGACGAGGCCGATAGAATGAGCGCGAGGAAAATGCGGATCCTCCGAAAAGGAAGAAGAAGAAGGGCGAGGACCGTAGCAAGGCCGACAAGCGCTTGGAAAGAATCGTCGCCCCATAGAGTCCAGCTCGGACCGCAACACAACACCTCGAGCGACCTCAATACACTTTCGCTGGCGAAGCGAAATCTGAACTCCACATGGATAAGTTCGAAACCTCGACCAATGACGGGGGGGCAAAACGCGAATAAAGGACAATCATCTCCTTCCATGAAGATTACAGGCACGACGAGGAGGTGCGAGACCTCATGGAGGATATCGAGATGTTAGTATGCAGGGCGGGGTCACGAGAAAATACAAAGGTCATGACCGGCGAGCTGGGCGATGACGAGGCCCTCGTCGATGCGGAAAAGGAGAAGCAGGCGAAGGGGTGTGCTAACAAGAAGGCGGCGGCGAGGCGAAGAAGGAGGCGACGAACCGCATATGGCGAGTCGTCTCCACTATTACGGGCTCCCCAGTCACGAAGTCCTCCTGAAAGCCGGCAGGGTCCACATATCGGCGAACCGGCAACAAAAGGTTCGAAGGGACGAGGCGATCACCTTCTCCGAAGGCGACCACACACTCACGGTAGTACCCGCGGGATGTCTTTGGTAATCCGAGCGATGGTCGCGAACAAGTTGGTGAGCGCGTATACATCGGCGGTGGCGCGTCGGTGGCATCCTTTTCAAGGAATGCTTTGATAAATTAGGAGTAGAAGAGGCGCCTCGCCTGCACGCACACCATGCCACTCCGTAACCGTTCGAAGAGACACGCCGGAAGGGATAATCGAGCTACACGTCACGGTGGGAAAGCTCCGACGAGCTCCACCAGGTGGTACAACTTCGTAGTGAAGGCCTGCTCGCCGTATAACATCATCTTGGGCGAGATTGGCTGAGCAGTTGTAAAGCGGTATGCTCGACATACCACTGACGATGAAGATCCCACAAAGGGGTAGGCGTGATCAGGAGATCGAAGCAGGCGAGGAATGCTTACGGTGCGCCTACGAGTGCGGGGCTCCACCCGGCACCCACAGGCATAGCAACTAAAGAAACCGAGGAGTTGGAGTAAAGAGACAGCGCCTATCTCGGCGGCCCGGTGGAAGAGATCACGCTATACAAAAACGAGCCACTCAAGGTCATCAAGATTGGCTTTACCGGGGCATCTGAATTGAGAGAGCAGGTTATCCGACTCACGAGGGAATTAGGGGCGTGTTTGCTTGGTCGCCCCTCGACATGACCGGGGTCTCACGGTATCATCACCCATAAGCTTAACATCGATCCGAGCACAAAACCGGTTCGTGAAGCAGCAATTTTGCAACCGAGCGGAACCAAGTCATCCATGGCGAGTAAATCAATTGTTAAGCTCGCATATTGTTTAAAGTCGAATATCCGACATGGATAGCCTACCGGTGATGGTGAAGAAAGGAGGAGGGGATGGCGAATGTGCGTTGACTACTGTGACCTCAATAAACATTGCCCAAAGTATTGCTATCCTCTTCCCAACATCGATAAGAAGGTCGACGCATTGGTCGGGTTCGAAGTTTTCAGTTTCTTAGACTTGTATAAAGGGTATCACCAAGTCTTGATGGATGGCGAAGACGCGGCGAAACAACCTTCATTCTGAGACTTGAGTCTTCGCATACGGAAGATGCCATTCGGACTTAAGAATGCGAGGCTACCTATCGAAGAATGGTAGACAAAATATTTGACCCTACATAGGCGGAATGTAGAGGTGTCGTCGGCGACATCGTAGTAAAAGCGAGGAGGAAGCCGCGTGTGTCGCCGACCTCCGGATCGTCCTCGGCTTACTTGAAAAGTCGACCTCAAGCCGAACCCATGAAGTGCGTTTGCGATTCGATCCGGAAAATTCTTAGGATGCTCGGTTTCATAAGAAGGGTTAAAAGCTTGACCCGTCGAGGTTGAAACCATTCTAGAAATGAAGATGCGAAGACCATTCGGGCGTACCACGACTAACGGGCTGCATAGCCGCACTAAGCCGCTTTCTTTCAAGGCAGCGGATAGCGACTACCCTTCTTCAAGGTACTCAAAAGGCTCGGGAGTTCTCACGGAATGATACACATAAGTCATTTTTTGAAGATCTCAAAACTACCTCGTCGAACTTCCTACTCATCGGTTAGAAGAAGGAGGTCCTTTCCTATACCTCGCCGCGGACGAAACAATAAGTCGATCTTGATGCGAGAGGAAGGGCGTCGACTCGGTTATATTTCATCGGCCGAGCATTAAAGGCCGAAGCAAGGTGTCGACCTCGGAGAAGCTCGCCTAGCATTAGTAAATCTTGCGAGAGACTACGTCCATACTTCCATGCACATCCCATACAAGTGCTCACCGACCATCCACTTGGCAAGTGTTGTGAAGCCGAAGCTCGGGGAGAATTGCGAGTTGGCAATTGAAGCTGGCGAACACGATATATCTTTACGCCCGTCGAGCCGTCAAAGGTCGAGCAGCGGACTTTCTTACGAGGCTCACTTTGTCGGCAACCGAAGCCCCGAGTCCGTGTCGAGACAAAGCGGCCGAACCGGTGGAGAAAACAGGAGGATTCTTTGGCAAGTCTACGTTGTGAGACTTGGGAAAAGCAGGTAGCGGGCTGGTATCTTGTTCCTCGGACGGATGGCGAGGAGATCACGTCGCGCCGGTTCTCGTTCAAAAATACGGACAACGGTAGAGTATGAGGCCTTGATCGCGGGACTTCGCCTAGCTCAAAGTCTTGATCTGACGGTGAAGGTTCATAGTGACTCTCAAGTCATCGTAAGCCACATATTGGGGAAATGCGAGGCAAAAGGCGATGGGATGAAGAAATACCTCGAGAAAGCCAAAAGCTTACAACAAACTTTCTCCCACTTCGGATAATTCGCATCGAGGGAGTAGAATGGCGGTGACATCTTAAGCAAATTGGCCTCGTCGTCGACAAACCCACGATGAGAAAATCGACACGAAGCATAGATGATCTTTGGTGAAGGAACCGAGGTCAGCGTGTTCTCGGATGAAGAGCAAATTGGATGACCCCATTCGAGATTATCCGGAGAAAAGCGAGCGCCCCAAGACAAGCTCGAGGCGGGAGGATCTTGAGCAAATCATTGCGATATATACTTGAACAAGGTATTCTCTGAAAGTCATACCTCCACCTCTCCTAAGGTGCTTGGGTCCAAATCGGTGATTACGTTACACGGGAAGTGCGAAGGATCATGCGGAAGTCACATCGGACCCAGGGCCTTGTCGAAGAAGGTCGTGCGATGGGGATACTATTGGCCGACAATGTTGAAGACTCACTCAACCTTGTGAAAAGGTGTCCAAAGTGTCAAATTTATGGGGCGTGCCAGGCTACTACCGCAGACCGACCTCACCTCATGCAAAGCGCTCGCCATTTATGCGATGGGATCGACATCGTGGCCCTTTACGCAAAGCAAGGCGACTCAATTCACGATTGTCGCGATTGACTACTTCACGAAGTGGGTAGAAGGCGAGCCCTTGGCGAGATCACAAGCAAAAACGCCTCAACTTCATACGGAAGAGCATAGTATGTCGATTCGGCATCCCTCATATCCTTCTTTTCTGGATAATGGGACACAATTCAGCGATAAGATATTCAAAGATTGGTGTCGAGCTTGGATCCAACAAAGTTCACCTCGGTGCGCCCATCCTCAAGCAAATGGTGGGACAAAGTCACCAACAGAGACGATTGTGAAGGGTCTCAAAACCCGTCTTGGCCAAAGCTAAGGGTCTTTGGGTGGAGAATTTACCACAAGTCTTATGGTCATACCGAACAACACCTCGGACGGCGAACGGAGAAACGCCTACTGATGCCGGGCGTATGGAACAGGCGGTGATCCTGCAATCGAATACTGAGCCCCGCGCCATTCATTTCTCCGCCAAGCAAATGGGGAAAATCTACGAGCCGATCTAGATCTGCTCGAAGAAAGAGACCTCGCCTACATCGAGGCTCGGTGCAAACAACAAGTAGCTCGGTATTACAACCGGCGTGTCGAGTCTGACAGTTCAAGTGGGCGACCTCGTGCTCAAAATAATGAAGTCACTAAAGCGTGAAGCTCGGCAAACTGGAAGCCACATGGGAAGGACCTTACCGGTCGAAGAAGTCGTCGGAAAAGGAGCTATAAGCTCGCCCATTTGTCCGGTGAGCAAATACCCAACACATGGCACATCGTTCATTTGAAGAGATATTTTGCAAAAGTGTCAAAAGTTGAGTCTTGTTCGTCTTTGAGTCTGTTAGGTCGAGTCAAGAGTCTTGTCGTCTTGTTCCATTATCTTTATCAATAAAATCTTTTCTATCTATTTTTTGTCTTGCATGTTTTTATTTGTCACTTATGCATATAACTCTTATAAAAATTATTATACCTCTTGGAGGACGATCTATACCCTCGACGGAGGACGACACCACCTTCGTTTGTCTGACGAACTACAAGCGTAAGGGGACCACCCTCCCGATAAAACTTGCAAAACAGAACCCATACCTTCGTGCAGGGCGGATACCTTCGTTTATTTCGAGGCGGATACCTTCATACGAGGACGAACTACCCTCGTTTATTCGAGGAAGCTTCGTGCGAGGGCGGATACTTTGTTTATTTCGAGGGCGGATACCTTCATACGAGGGCGAACTACCTCGTTTATTTCGAGGAAGCTTAAATGCGAGGACGGATACCTCGTTCATTTCGAGGGCGGATACCTTATGAAGACAAACTATCTTTGTTTGACGGCAAGGCGAGCTATCTTCGCTAAACAGGACGACCTACCTTCTTATTGGTTACGGTAATTAAGGACAAGTGTTCTCGAAGAGTCGACACAAAGCAAAATAATTCTTATTTCAACATATACGACTTGTACATCACGAGGGCGAAGAGGTCCAGGAGGCGGGAAAAGGCGAGCGATCCCTAGCAAAATCGGGATTCACGAGCATCTATACTAATCCTACCTCTACCTCGTCCTCGATCTACGCTATGAGCACCGCCACTCGACCTCGGCCACTCGGCGATGCAGCCACCGCTAGATCGACCTCGGCCGCTCGATGACGCACGCGACTTGGCTCGCGAGGATCCACGTCTCTCTGGGCCATATCGCGTCTCTCTTGAGCTCGCCACTCCGGATCTTCAAAATTGAGCAGAATTGTAGTCTGGCGGTAGAAGCCCGGCGACGAAGAGGCCTCAGATCCGGTTGAAGCGGTTCTTGTTGTGGGTCATCGAGCAATGATGATCTTGTATATGCCTCCGAGTCTTTTCAATTCGTGACTGCTCAAGTAGCGCGAGATTTCTTGCCGTACTCACGCTTTGTACCTCGCGACATGACTGCGGCCTCAACAACCTTAGCCGACCTCGGGAATGGTCTACCACTTGGTGGATGACTTCGCCGTACTCGGAGTGCTCGCCGACTCTTGTTCTAGCCTCGCCAGCAATTTCGAACTTCTCATCCAACTCCAAGAGGCGAGCACGAAGCTCGTCCACGGCTCTCTGGCAGCCCTAAGCCGTGTCGGCCTCTGCGCGCATGGTCTAGCTGTTCCCTCAAGCGGAGGAGTTCGATCTCTTTTGATTCAACGGCCCGCGTCAAAGCTTGATGTGATTTAACGAGGGAAGCATCGGGCATTTCGGAGAAGGCGAACAAGAAGAACAAGAAGGCGAGTCTATTCGGATGAACAACGAATTTTATTAAGGCCTTTAAGGCAAAGTCGACAACAAAATATGTATATTTACAAGTTGCTCACAAAAAAAAAAAAAAAAAGGGGATCAATGACCCTCCGGAAACTCGCCCTCAATCCCACCCGGATCATTGCGCAGACTTGGGAAGCGGCGACCTCTCTCCGCCGCCTTGACCACGTTGGCCACCTCCTCGGCCCGGCGGCTCCATCCGCCTCTTGCTCTCGAGAGGCTTCGGCCTCGTCGGGGACCCGGAGCTTGACATCCTCCGAAGCCTTAGCCCACCTCGCCCGATCCTGCCAAGATCGACCATCATGGCGTCGAGCATGGGATCGCGGTCCACCGACGACGCAGACGAGACTCAGCGGTCGGCAAAAGCGATGGCGAGGTCGGGCTCTGCGGCAGACGGCGGCTTCGTTCGAGACCGCGAGCAAGGACCGCGGAATAAGACCACGACAAACTTTCGTCCTCCATTACCTCATACCCGTATTTGGATTTATCGACTCGGGTAATCCTCGCAACTTCCTCGATGATGTCCGAGGCGCTCGTTATTCACACCCGGCCACGCCCGCGGCGGCCTGAGAAGCCCGGGCAGGAGTAACCTCTCGCAGCGCGGAGCATTTCACCTTGCGAGCTCGCTACCTCGGCCTCCCGACGCCGAGCTCCCTCCAGTTCGGCCTTCATCTGACCGATTTCGACCTCGGCCGCCCTAGCCCTCGCCTCCGCCGCATCCTCGGCTGCCCGACCTCGCCTGCCGACTGCCGACCGCCTCGCCCGGCGGCCGTCCAGGCCGCCTCCTCCTCGCAGCATCCGAGCCTTGTCCTCGGCCGCTGCACTTCTGGCGAGGAGATCCTTCCTCGCCATCCATCTCTCGGCGGCGAGACTCTCGAGCCGGGCAACAGCGCCTTTCAAGTACTCCGCCACCTTCGCGGTTCGGCCATCACACCTCGACCCCGTGCGATAACAAATCGGTCGGGAAAAAATAATAATTTACTCTACAATGCGTAAGAACATACACTACCTCGGGAAGATGCGAGGTGTAGATTGAGAACCAAGGATCTCGCAATCCGGATCGGCGAGGAGCGTGGATTCGGTCGCATGCCCAACCGCGGACTCGGGGAAAGCATGCTAATCCTCTTGAACCGCTTGAGAGGCACGACGAGGAGATTTCGGCTCATCCCACTCCTCTCGGTGAAGTCCTCGCGGCGTCCTTCAACGCCAAGGTTGGGATCTCGGTGGGCTCGATCCTTTCCTTTTCTTCTTCCTCCCGGCAAGTTCACTGCGGGGAATAAGTGTCAACGCATAACAACAAAAAAATAAAATAAAACAACGATATAGCGAGTTCGGGTAAAGCCTCACCCCTCGCCGGCTCCACCACTTGCAGTAGCGGTCATAAGGGCTCGGCCGAAAGTATGAGCTCGGCCTCGGAGAACTCTTCATCTGAGGCCGACCTTGTCAACATCCTCAAAACTCACGAGGCTAACCTCGGAGGTTACGTCCGCCAACTTCTCGGTTTCGGATGAACTCGAGGACTCGTCGAACCAAGCGAAGAAGAACTTCTTACGCGAGTTAGAGATCTTCGACTTTGTCTTTACTTTAAAGCGCGGACGGTGATAAGTAATACCACCCCGAGCTGGCTTTAAGTTGGAAAAACAGGGACGAGCCCAGGGAAAAGGAAAATTATGTCATGGTAGTAGACACCAGGCCGATTAGATGCCGAAAGAATTGGGCATTATTTGGGCGAGGTATCTTAGACATCTGTTGAAGTTCGACATACACGAGAAGAAAGGATACGAAGACCACCTTCAGGTGTCCCTCGTGGCAACCGTCACGAAACCCAGGTGGAGAACATGCCCTATCTAGGGACGGGAACAAGGAACTCAGCAGATTCGGAATAAAATACAAAGAAGAAAATTACGATAGTAGTAGGCGTCTAACATTGAAGGAATGGAAGACACTTTACCATAATCTACGAAGAGGGAACCTACTCTCTACGTAAAGAAGGGAAGATGTGTAAAGGTACAAACTCTTAAATCCTCGACGACGACATTTGAAACCACACGGCCATCATGACTGGGGAATCTTCGAAAAAGAAGGAGAGAAGAAGCCATTAAACTTCTTGGTTTTTTTTTATATATGAATCGAGGAAGATGATGATGAACACCGAGATGCATAAATGGCGGCAGTTAGGCGCGTTTTGCGATTATTTTGAATTTTGAAATCGGTATGGCTAAGAGTGATAAGGAAATTGGCGTATCGAGAAGTTATTCCCCAATATGCGCTTTATCGGGAATCCAACCGCTGCCGCATTAAATGCACATTAAATGCATATCCCGTATCGTGTGCATGACATCGGCAGAAAACCCCGTGTTCGACCTCGGCGGGGCGTTCCGCATTCAAAATAAGAATGCCATATATCCGACCTCAACCATGAATTACATAAACGACTTCGGCATCCCGATAGAACTTCGGCAAAATGCTTCGTCAGACAAAGCCAGTCAAAGACCTCGGCATAACGCCTCGTCAGCGAAGCCGATCGAAAGACATCGGCATAGCGCCTCGTCGGTGAAGCGATCGAAGACTCGGCATAACGCCCGTCGGCGGTTACCAAAGAACCTCGGCATAAAGCCTCGTCGGTGACCGACCCAAACACCTCGGCAAAATGCCTCGTCGGTGAAGCCGATCGAGACCTCGGCATAACGCCTCGTCGGAGATGCCGGTCAAAGACCTCGGCATAAAGCCCGTCGAGTTAAGCCCGTCCAAGACATCGGTAGCAAAGTCTAATCAAGTCGAGCCGACAAAATCTGAAGTCGAGATCTGAGGATAACTACTAGATCGACCATACTCCACTCATCGCGGACACATCTCGGCAAATATCCCCAAACCCATCGCGACCTCGCCTGCGTCTTTTGGGGATATGATAGGATACGACCAACTCGGGCCCAAGCATCGGGCCCAACATAAATAAGCACGATATGAGCTCGGCCCATCTGAGTCCGACCCAGCTCGGGAACCGGTGGGAGCAGAAGATTCGATCATATCTCACGAGAATCCAATTAGAGAGGAGATAGATTCAAATCCTATCTTAGAATAGATCTCGAATTCGAGATCTAGGTTATCATAATCGTGTATAAATAGAGGATAGATTAGGCGGAAAAGATCATTACTTCTTTGTAATCACTCTCATATTATCAACACGCAAACTCTCTCTCTCTCTCCGTGGGCGTAGATCTTATTCATAGATCGAACCACGTAAATCTTTAATGTCTTGTGCGTTTATTTCCTTCTGAAAACAAGATCGATCATGCACCCTATATAAATATCTTCTATAAAAATGCAAAAGTTCACAAAAACAATTGAACTTCTTTTGACTTATTGAAAATTATTCAAAATATATTATTTCCATCCGACTGACATTGATATCTTTTCTTAGTAGCATACGGGTTTGGATAAAGAAAATGTAAAATAAAAAAGCAATTGGCCCATAAACTAATTGCGGAAGTTGTCTGCCGCACCATAATATTCTGATATTATGAAATTCACATTCATGGTTGGATCCATCCAAACACAAAGGATGTTTGGGGCAGGTAATTTTCATAGAATATGTAGGTATACTATATTTTCTTTCACAAATAATATTTTTATTAATTTAATTTATATTAATAAAATATTATCATATAAGAGAGGATGTAGTAATATTCTATATAATTTCCCCTTTGGGGCAATACAAAAATGGTAAAAGCAATTGAGTCAGAAATGTTAAATGGTTATGTGGTAAATCGATGCGCTATTGATTTTCTCAAAAGAAGTTGAATGCATCCATCTTCTTTTTCCAGATTATCTGATGCGGTTTCTTCGATGTCCCAAAAATGTGTAGTGCCACGTGGTCCCCTTTTATTTGTTTAACCATTTTTCTCTATCCAAGGTGATCGATCTGTTGACGGATAAAACCTCTTCATTTTCTTTTTTGAGTTACTATCTTTTACTACCTCCGTCCCGTTTAAAGTATCCATTTTCTTTTGGGCACAGGTATTTAGAAAAAATGTATAAAGTAGTTAAAGTGTTAAAAAATGGATAGGATCCACACTTTTTAAAGGGATAATTATTTCCTAAAATGGAATATGGGACATTTGTAATGGGACAACTCAAAAAGGAAAGTGAAACATTTTAATGGGACAGAGGGAGTATAATGTAACATGCTAATCTCTTCCCTCACAACAAATATATTATTGGTATATTAGTTGTGAACGATAAAAATTTTAATAACATTATTGGTAGATATATTCAAATAATAAAAATATTGGTAGTATCAAAATAAAAAAAAGATCCCATCATATATTAAAATTAGAATTATAAGAATGAATTTTTGATAAATAATAAATGATTATGAGATTAGATAATAAGAAATATTGTTTTAAAAGTGAAATTGATACACTTTTGGTGAATGTTAAATAAAATAATTTTAATACACTTATTTTGATATGATCATGTCATGTGTACGTTATTTATTTATTTAAAACAAACAGAGAACGTGAATGGTGGAAATTGAATTTTAAATCTCTCTATCAATATTAAATAAGTAATAACTATTAATATATTTTTACTATTTTATAGTTTAAAAGGTGAATTGATCTTTGAATATAATCAATTTACGAGTCTTTGGTATTATGAGGAGAGTAAATTAAATTCCATCTTATCACGCGATTTTAGCACTTCATGTTAGATAACTTTTCGGTTCGTATTAGCTTTATTATTTAAATTACACTTGATCATTTTAAGCATTTTTAGAGCATGGCATGGCATGCGCATTCAATCTGTTTTTTATATCATTATTTAATAATAATAGCAAGAATGTAAGCGGATTTGGTTAGGATGGAGAAATAAAAAAGTTTAGGACGGCAATGTCAAATTATATGAAACGAATGTGATAAAAAATACTAATTAAAATATTTATATATTCAACTCGTACGATTTTCGACACCCAAACTTAGTTGATAATACGTTCGAGTTTATTATAATCCATTGTATACACGAGCACTATTACAATTTTCAATTCAAGATATTTATATACAAAATATAAATCTAATCATTATATACAGTTAAATACCGGTATGATTAAGTGATTAACAATAAAACACCTCATAAATAAGTAATTATCGTGTGATTTTAGTCTTGTCTGAAGGTGGACATAGTCAAATCATATAATGACATCGAAACATTTTTATTCTTATTCAGTTAATGTCAATAATTGTGCTTAAAGTTAGTGTTTGGTAGGTACTAGTGGTTGGAGGAGAAAATGGCGATTTATATACGAAAGTAAAATGTCCTCGCATTCTTCAATTTCCAAGTACACGAAAGGGAACAATATCCCTAATAAATGGAAGACACCGATAAGTAAAGTGAGATTATTTTATGAATTAATTTATCTTTTATCATCTTTCTTAAAAGGTGGAAAATAAAAATAAATAAAAATGATTTATTTTATCATCATTCATTTTTCAAGATATGCTATATTGATTTTCTACATTTTGAGTCTGTGACTAATCAACGAATAATTAATTCAATCAATATTCATCAATACAAAAATAAGTGAAGGCAAAAGTTGATTAATTAAGTGTAGCCTCTTGTTCCAAAGCTGAATAAGGTGCAAAAGATCCTTTACATTTTAGGCTGATGAGCCACACACTTATGTCTACAGCGTTAATTTTCAAATAATACATAATTTTCAAAACAATTCTCAATCTACATTCGAACTTTCAAATATTTTATTAAGAGTCCGACATTTCAATTTATAACAGATTCATCATTCTCCATTTTCTTCGATTATTGAAAAATGTTTTAACACAGAACGACTTGGTTGATCATGCTTTTTTCCCATCATCCCCATTTCCTCCCTACATATAGTTAATTTATTCCATTTCCAAACCTAAAGTAACCTAACCTAAAACTTGCTACATTTTACACTGTACCATGTATGAATGTACATAAATTAGATCAAATAAAAATCAATCTTACATATAAAATAAAAAATTATTTTTAGTCAATTGATTGTAAAGATTTACAATAAATTCATAACTTTGTTGGATGAATTTGTACATTGTTCGAATCTCGTGATGAGAGAACATTTAATTTTTTTGAATTCATCAACTTTTATAGGGAATTCATACTGGATTCATTTACCTGTAGTTTATACTACCTCCATGCTCCATCCACTAGTTACGCTATTTGTTTTTTGGTTCACGACTTTTAATAAATTTTAATTAGTGTAAAATGAGTGAAAATAATAAATGAATAGATTAATGGATAGTGAGAATTAAGGTAGGGTGAACATAATAAATGAATTGTTAATAGATATTTTAAGTAAAAAGTGGGTTATTGGTATTATTTTTTGTAAATAATTGGATTTAAGGTAAAAATTATGAATTTGATGTATCCAAAAAATGAAAGTTAATGCTTTTTTTGGACGAACAAAAAAAAAATTAAATAAATATTTTTTGGTGGATGGAGGGACTATAATACTCCCCCGCCCCCAAAATTTGTTCCTATTTTTTTTTTTACGTCCCCCAAATTTATTCCCTTTCTATTTATAGAAATTACCTAACAAAATATTCTCTAGTTATTACACTCAACAACAACCTTTATTTACATATTTTACCACCCAATACGCACCACTATCTCTATTTATTACCCTCAATAACACAACTTATTTATACATTTTATCACCTATGATTCACCGTTAATTAATTTAATACTATACTAATATGAGATTCTTACTTCATTCACAAAACACTTAACAATTTTTATAAAAATTCGTACTAAAAATTGTAAGGAACATATATTAAGTACGAAGGGAGTATAAGTTTTTACAAGAATCGCACCCTATACAAGAATAGATATCAAAACGACTTTACAATATTTGGATCGTATAAATTTATATACATTAATCAGTTTAATAATAAACGAGATAATTAGCTAAAAAAAAACAATAAACAGTATTACAAATTTACGAAAAAAATTATACAACTAATATATTTCAATTTTCCTACCATGAATCCTTATTAATAGGGATGTCAATGGACTGGATATGGGTCGGATCTTGCTAGGTCCAGATCCAGATTCGAATTTTTTTTGGATCCGGATCCTCCGGATCAATTGAGTCGAAAAAATTAGATCTAGGCCCGGATCCATAAGATCCGCAGGGTCAGGGGTCTGAACCCGGATCCACATGTTTTCTCTTATAAAATAAATCCTAAATCAACTATAATTCACAATAACACTACATATAACACTATAATAATTATTTAGAAATTCTACAACTATCACTATACAACAAGATGTTAGTTACAAATTCACTTTTACTTTCATGATAACAAATAATATTGCAATAGTAATAGAAGAAGTAGCACACATATCTCAACAAATAGACCACTCATATACAATTTTTTTTCAAATACAAGGTACACGTTTATAATATTATTGAGATATCATCTAATTCCGTAACTTAATTTATCCAAATTCATTAGAAAGAAAAATAATATAATATATTTATAAATATAAATATAAATCATATATATATATATATATATATATTATATGGATCCATAGTAGAATCTGGATCGAATCTGGATCTCAGAAATCGAGATCCAGATCCAAATTAAGATTTTAAAAGAATGATTCGAATTTGATCTAGATCCATCGAATTTTATTTTTAAAAATTCAAATCCTAAAAAATAAATCTAAATCTATAAATCTAAATCGAATCTAAAATCACTGTCATCCCTTCTTATTAAGTGATGCCAATAGGCAATAGCTAAGACAAGCGAAATTAAATACCAAAATTGGCGGCAAGAAAAGATGAAGATGGACAAATGATTAGGTGGGGACACTATGTATAAAAGTGGATAAAACCTTTTCATATCATTGTTAGTTGGAGTTGGGCCCACCGCGCGCTGGTTGACGTTCCCTTTCCCTCACCGGCAATAGCCAGTTGCATCCTCATTATGGATACAAAACTCACTAATTATGGCTTAATTTTTCGGTGATGAGTGCACGTAAAAGATTTTAAAGGAATTTATTTATTTTAGTGTGTTTGTTCCAGTCATGCAACGAAAGGAAATGTGAAATGGAAAATTAACAGGAACCATTTAATTTTGTTAAACAACTTTTGTTTTATTTAGGATAAATATTGCAAATTGCAAGATTTTACGTGACAAATATGGAAAATATTAGTGATATTTAAAATGCAATATACAGAAAATAAATCCAAGATAAAGCATTAGTAACGGACCCATTTTATGTCGTTTTTTTGTTTGATATCATGGGAGCCGCGATCATTCCTTGGGTGTGTGTCTTGGATAAACCCCATGATCGCATGCGATAGCGCAAACCATACAGGACATATAAATCACACTTGAAAAGCCAGGTGTGTGTTCAAACCCATAGAGGCGTTTGGTGGGGTTGAACACATGATGGCCTCTCTACCACGTGAACTCACCTTAACCATTGAAATTTGTCGCAGGGATAATTTTATGTCGTTCTATCACTAGGGCATATGGATATACTATTAGTCATTTTCCTGAAAGTAATGCTAAATCTTGGTTCACAAAACCTTTTTTCATTTGTAAGCGCTATGAAATGTACGATTTTTTAATTTTTAAATATAGGAGCTAGTTCCTACAAAAAAAAAAAAAAGTTATGGGAGCTAGTAACGGTTTATTTAAGAACAAAAATATATGTCGCTTCAAAAAGAAAAGAACAAAATTATATCCAATATTCATGTATGAAAATAATATTTCATGCATAAATATCACATATTTTCCAAATATTTAATAAGTTATAAATTTGGACACGATCTTTCATCATTTTTACAGTTATATCTCTATTTGAGTTTTATGTCACTAAAAATCCCACGTGGCCATAATCAATATGGAAATACATGTTTATATACATAAAAATATATGGAGATTGATATTTACATGTAGGTTTGTGCGGTGATGAAAAATTCATCTTGAAAAATAATTGTAAAAATATCGAGTATTTGGTTATGAATTTATAATTTATTAAATATTGATACATTTTTGAAAAACACACTAACATTGAGATACTATTTGATATTTACCCTAAAATTTTGTATATTATGTACTGAGTAAATTTTATTTTATGAATTTCATTCATTTTTTGTATAGAATAATAGTAAGATGAGAAACAGCATTGGTTACTCCTAAATTCTACGTATGAAAATGTGCTTTGCTTTATTATAAATAATAAAATTTCCAGAACTTTCTTCCCTCGCATATATTATTCTATGAATTTAATTATTTAAGGATTAGACAAAGAACAGAAAAATGATTAAGACTGTAACGTAGTGAGCCCAAGAAAAAAGGGGCAAACCAGTAACTGGTAAGAATGACGCAAATCACGCCACCCAATTCTAGAGCGAAAAAGAGAATTGTTTAAATCGGGCATGCCAGCATTTAGGGCGAGACGAAATCATACAAAATCCAGCTCAGCACTCAGCCCGTCAGCCGCTCCCTTTCCACTCTCACTCTCTCTCTCTCTCTCTCTCCCTCTCCATTTCCTGGAGTGTTGCCAGAGGAAGTTGAAACACGCTCTTTGCACTCTTTCTGTATTTGTACATTTGGTCAGTGTTTTTTTATTTCGTGTGAGAAAACAAAGAGGCCTCCAAATTCGAGTCGACAGTTTTGAGGAAGTGAACGATTCCGTTTCCCAGTTTTTCTATTTGTTTGCTATCGCAAGTTCCTGTTGTCAAATCAGTAATGGGGACGTTCCGGTTGCTGTATTGGGTCTTCTTCGGTTTGCTGATGAGAATCGGTTTTGGTGCGGACCCATTTGCTAACTTCGAATTGGACTACTCTTACATCACTGCTTCTCCATTAGGCGTTCCTCAACAGGTGAATTGATTTGTTAATTTCGTCGTTGTGATTTTAGGCTTAGCGTTTCGAAAGTTGGCGTGGTTTTTTTCGATAGTAAATTTTCGTTTGTCGGGATTCTGGAAAGTGTTGGATTGATTATAAAGTGTGGTTTATGCGTTCTTCTCTGTTTCTGTTTATCTGCGTGTTTCTCTTAATTTGTTGTAGGAGGGTTGGGGTGTTTCTAATTGTCTCCGTGTTTTGGCGATTTTTTCTTAATTTGACCTCAAGTTTATATGAACTGCAGAAATAGTGATCAATTTTTTTCGATACTTTTTTTTTTGTTTGAGTAGTATTGGATCATGTTCTTTGTTGCGGTTTTGTTTTGTATCGCTATCTATCGACAAAGGGGAATATTGCTTATTAATATAAAAAAGTAGGATATACGGACCACATTAAATAAGAACACGAATCTGTTACAAATGATCTATATTTAATTATTTAGAGCTAGGCAGCATTTATGCTTCATCTCTGGCTACTCTTTTGAGGATTTTTCTGGTTAGTACATTATTTGTATCAGTGAGATATATGAGCTTGCGATGTTGATTCTATTAGTAGGAGTAATATGCAACGTCTTTCTTTTTCTCTTTGTAGTAAACTTGAAGCGTGGTGGTAATTTCGCAACATTTACTTCGTTTTTGTAGGTAATAGCTGTGAACGGAAATTCCCAGGCCCTGTTATCAACGTTACAACTAATTACAATGTTGTGGTAAATGTTAAGAACAAGTTAGATGAGAATCTCCTAGTCACATGGTATACTTTACCTCATCGGATTATCAATTGTATCCATATTAAACTGAATTAAACTTTGTATAATCATTTCCAACTCGTTTAAGAATGACAACAGTATGTTGTCTTTCCGATAGGTCCGGTATCCAGATGCGTCGTTCTTCATGGCAGGATGGGGTTCTGGGGACGGGTTGTCCCATTCCGCCAAAGTGGAACTGGACCTACCAGTTCAGGTGAAGGACCAGATTGGTAGCTTCTTTACTTCCCATCACTTAACATGCAGAGGGCTTCGGGTGGATTCGGTCCTATTGTTGTCATGAACCGCAACATTATTCCTATTCCTTTCAATACTCCTGATGGAGATATAGTTATCATGATTGGTGATTGGTACACGAAACCACATGGTGGGTCCTGCTGATTTTACTTGTTTGTTAATGCTGAATATGCACTCAGTTTCAAAGTATGACATATTCTTATTTTGGGTATATGCATGAAAATACAGGCCCTAAGGAAAGCCCTTGACAGTGGAAAAGCATTAGGAATGCCGGATGGAGTTCTTATTAATGGAAAGGGACCGTTCAGATACAACACCTCGCTTGTTCCTGATGGCATCGAGCATGAGACTATAAATGTTGATCCTGGTAAAATTCATAAACATGTCCCTGGATTTGCTGGTAATTAAATTGATGGAGTCTTTTGAATTTAGCTATATGATGTGAAGTATCTCTTAGCTATTTCATTCTTTCTATTTCTCAGAAATGTAAATCTTACATAAAGAGTTTCGCCTACGTTCCTGTAGGCATCACCGATTTGTATACATGTTCATATGCTATGCTTCTCAGTATGCTGTCATAGTAAATGCCGTAAAATGAAGTAACCTTGTCTTGTGTTCGACCCTCTTGTTTGGTAAATGGTAGGTAAAGCTTATCGTATCAGGGTCCACAATGTTGGAGTGTCTACTAGCCTGAATTTTCGCATTCAGAACCATAATTTGCTTCTGGCAGAAACAGAGGCTATTACACATCTCAGCAGAACTATTCCAGCTTGGATATCCATGTTGGGCAGTCTTACTCTTTCCTGGTTACAATGGATCAGAATGCAAGCAGCGATTACTATATTGTTGCCAGTGCGAGATTTGTAAATGAGTCACTCTGGCAAAGAGTCACTGGTGTTGCTATTTTGCATTATTCAAACTCAAAAGGAAAGGCTGCTGGTCCACTTCCAGACCCTCCTAATGACGTTTATGACCAGTCATATTCACTCAACCAGGCTATGTCTATCAGGTTTGTAGTTTCTTTTTCATAAATTTTACCGTGCAAGTGATCAGCTGAGAGACACTGACTATACAAATGTTCACTCACCATTATTATTTGGAGAAACATCTACTATTTGTTCTGTCTGCACCTATATTAAGAGTTTGTGGCTCCTGGCATTGTTGTACCTGCAGTTGGTTACAACGAATTTTTGTGTGAGCTTAATTTTGTTGGGTAAATATAAGAGATAAAATGAACTAGGACCAGTGAGTTTTAGTTGCTTGATATTTAGTTTAACATGTGTAATGCTCTTCTCAGTGCTATTGCTTTGGATACAAACATTGCTGCGTTGCCTGTTCTTTTCTTCTTACTATTATGCTGTTTGTACAAATTTCCTCAAATCAGTTTCCATGCTCATATGTCAGGCAAAATGTTACTGCTAGTGGAGCTCGTCCTAATCCACAGGGTTCTTTCACTATGGTTCAATCAATGTTACTGATGTGTATATTCTCAAGAGTCTTCCACCAGTGATGGTTAATGGGAAACTACGAGCAACATATAATGGGATATCATTCGTCAATCCTGATACCCCTATACGACTTGCTGATGTGTACAAGGTGAAGGGCGACTATAAGGTAGATTTTCCTAGTAAACCACCGAATAGGCCAGCAATCATGGACACGTCGATCATCAATGCTACATACAAGGGATTCATAGAGATCATACTGCATAATAACGATACAGTTGTACAGACATTTCATGTGGATGGATACTCACTCTTTGTGGTTGGGTATGGTTCATTCTTTTTAGTTATATCTTATTTAAACGTGACTTGTTACGTTCCTGTCTATTTATTGTTTGGTCAATGATCTCAGGATGGGCTATGGTGATTGGACAGAAAACAACAGGGGCTCGTACAACAAATGGGATGCAATATCTCGCTCTACTGTCCAGGTTCGAAGCTAGAATCACATATTGAGCGCAATCACTGGCCACATGACCAACCACTCGTGCACAATCACTTGCAAGAATCTTTTCTAATTTCTGGTGCACTATTATTTTTTATGGTTAGGTTTTTGCTGGAGGATGGACTGCGGTCTTTGTGTCGCTTGACAATGTTGGTGTGTGGAACCTTAGGGCCGACAACCTCGATAGGTGGTATCTTGGCCAAGAGACCTACATGAGAATCATCAACCCTGAAGATTCTAGCAACAAAACAGAATTGCCCATCCCCGACAATGCTCTCTTCTGTGGTGCCCTCAGCCACATGCAAAAGTGTGTAAAAATTAGAAGTCTTACCTTAATTTTGATGATTCGTCCCACAACAATATTGAATTTTTTGATGTTATATGCAGGCCTCAGAAAGCTTCGTCAGCAACGACATTGCACGTTAGCTTGCAGCTCTATCTTCTGCTTGTGATTGTTGCTACGCTAATTTCCCTTATGGGCTAAGCTCTGCGAACTCTGGAAATGGAGAGGAGCACTTTGAGGTCATGTGGTAAATGTTGTTGATCTGGACATAATTGTTTTGTTTTTTATTAATTTTAGCAATCAATATTTGATATACTTTAATCGTGTAAGATTAGCAAATGTCAAATTGTTCAAAGCATTACTCTCATGTTTTAGTGTCCCGATTCCAGGTTGAAGATGTACCATTCTTACGTTACCATTCTTATGTTCCTCTTAATTGTAATTTTGTTTTGTGCAAGTTTGATTACTTTTGGTGGGGCACATTCTCGCATATATTCTTTCGTCCAATTTGTTTCATATTATTTTTTATTATATCTATATATCGAAAATTCAAGTGACTGTAAGGCATTACTTTCGAATTAACAGAAAGAAACAACGAATGGAAAAATCCAATATGAAACTTAATTCACACTTTCAAGTTCACAGGACGAAAAGAGATATTTTGAGGGTCTTATATTCATTATGTCTTTCATTGAATATACCGGTATTCATTTTATCAATATTTCAAGACGGGGTATGTTTGGTACCTAAAAGGGCACTCAAACAGGATTGAACCTTTTGTCAGGCTATTGTTCTCTTAAATTATTATAAGAGTAAAACATCGATTTCTTAATAAGATCCATTTTTGGATTGTATTATAGATTCCATTGAAAACATTGGCGCATATGCAAACTACGTGCTCTACCAATTGAGCTATAGCCCTTAGTGCTTGTGATACATATTTTATTTTGTATATAATTGATTGAGTATGCTACCAATCAATTTCTACCTCTTATTATAGTGTGCACTTGGAAGTGCGCATGCAAGAAGAGAGTTTGAACACGATGCAAATGGCTAAAATATAAACTTGCTTTATATGATTATCAATCAAATAAAAGTTATTATAATATATATATATATATATATATATATATATATATATATATATATATATATATTGAGGTTGAAATAAAACCAATTTTAACGTGAGAACTAAAATTACGAAAATTCTTCTGAACAAAATGAATTTGCTATGAAAGTTAATGAATCATTGTGAAATTCTTGAATTTAAAAATTAAATTTTCATCGAGTTGAATCTCATTAAGGCGAAAATTCTATTTTTGGATTGATAACTTTCGATGGATTCATCAAAGTTTCATCTTGAATTCATCAATTTTTGGTTCTCATATTCTCACGATAAAAATAGTTCTCACGTTAACCCTCCCTATATATATATATATATATAGAGTTTGGTTCAAATAAGAACCATTTTATCCTAAAACTAAGAACCAAATGAATTAGTTATGAAAGTTGATGAATCCGTTGAGAAACTTAATGAATTCAACAATTGAATTTTTCACCGGGTTGAATCCCATGAAGGACAAAAATTTTATTTTTGGATTGATAACTTTCCCAGGATTCATCAAGTTTCACTTAATGAATTCATCATTTTGGTTCTCACGTTCTCACAATAAAAATGGTTCTCACGTTAACCTTCCCTATATATATATATATATATTTGAAGCTGCGAATATTTAGATTCTTAACATAAAAGACTAAGAAATGTCCAAAAATGTAATAATAATATAACGTCTGTTATAAATTATTGTTTTAGGCCCAACACATACATATACGCAGTTAAGGTGCCAATTTCAATTCTCATGGCACACAATATCCCAATTTCTAAGTTTCTAACGAGTTAAATCCCAATTTGATAAATCATTGTAGGAAAATACACAATTGAGCCTTAATTTGATTCGGATTGAAAATTCAAAGATACTAGAGATTGAAATTGAAGCGAAAGTGAAGGAAAATAGCTATAAAAGTTGATAGTGAGACATGTGGGTGTGCATCGGTCGGTCGGTTTGACCGAACGACCAAATTTTAAAAGCAAAAACCGAATAAATATATTTTTTGAATCGAATCGAGCCAGGTTATAGTTTGAATGACAGAAAACCGAACCGAAAAAATATATCGGTTTGATCAACCGAAAAAGCGGCCGAAACATATTATATATATATATATATATATATTTTAAATAAACACATTTTAATCCTAATTATTTAACTAAAAATATTAATTAATTATTATATAAATATATAAAAAGAATATTTTTGGTTCGGTTCATCTTACCCCTAATGTCCATCCCTACATGTGGGACACTTAAAAATTGGATAGATGATTACGGATGGTCCATGGTGTTCTCTCTCTTGTAGACTGCGTCATTTCCCCCTCGAGCCATTTATTGGATCGGTTTAGGTTCATCGAAAACAGTCAATTCTAATAACCGATATCGATTGGCTAATCGATTAACGAGTTATTGGATAACTAGATGTCGAATTAAAAATATATCATATTTAACTATTTCATTGATTGAACCTAATTAAATTTAAGTTTATTTATTTATAATTTAATAACAATAATAATAATGAACTAATAATTATTATAATTTGATTATTTGGGTTTACCCGTTTAATTATCGAAATATCGATAATCGAAATTAATCTCAAACCATTAACCATAACGATGCGAATACCATCCGAATACCGATTAACCCACTCGCGCATCTTATTTCCTCCCGCCAGTGCATGGGCTACGAACCATCCTTTGGACCTTTGCTATGTCTATTTAAGTCAAACTATATCAATTTAATGTGATCATTAAAAATCTATTTAGACACTAGGAGAAAAGCAAATTTTGTTTTGCTGCCTAAGACAGGTACGAAATTATTATAACTCCATAAAAGCATTATAAGTCAATTCATTATTTTCAAAATATGGACTTGCGCTGTGACAGTATTATGGCGTAACTTGAGGCGGATCTTTGTGTTTGGCCCAGTGGACCATGCAATCCTATACTCCCATTTTCCTTTTAGTTTTCTTTTTATGGACATTCTCTAATTTCCTTTTTATTCCAATTTTATAACTATCTACTTATTATTCTCAATAATACCTTTTATTTGTATATTTTATCATCCATGGTTCATTGTTATTTTTCTTTTTTACCCTCAACAACCCATTTATTTACATATTTTATCACCTATAACTTATCACTAACTAATATAATACTACACTAATATGGAATCTTACTCCACTCATGATCGATGGGCGAGCCACGTTAGAGCTGAGGGGCGCCAGGTCCCAACTTTTTGAAAAGCAGGTTATATATTTGATATGTTAAAATATTACAAGATGTTTGTTTGATGCGATGGTTATGTTCGTCTCTCCCGGGAAGGTCCAGAGTTCGAATCTTGCCTCTGAACTTTCTTTCCTTTTTTTTCTCTTCTCTCATTCTTTTCCTTTTTTCTTTTTCTCTTACTGTCGCGTTTCTTTATTTCCTTTTTTCCTTCTCTTTTCTCATTCTTTTCCTTTTTTTCCTCCTCTCCTTTTTCTCTTCATCTTGCCGTTTCTTTCCCTTTTTTTCTTATCTTCTCTCCTTTTTCCCACTTTCTTAATTTCCTTCTTTCTTTTCCTTCTATTTCTTTCTTTTCGTTTGTACTTTTTTCCCCACTTTCAATTCTATTTCTTCTTTTATTTTAGGATCTTTTTATTTTTCTTTCTTATATAATTTATTTTCTTTTGATAAAATAAAAATATATATAAATAATAACACTATATATGTGAATTAACTTTTAGCTAAACATGTGTGTTCTCTCTATAGATATTTAAAATTCAATAACTAAATCTATTGTAATCTAATAGGTTATGATTTGATCTCTCGTTTAGGAGATCTTGGTTCGATATCTCTTAGCTACATATCTTCCTTTTCTTTTCCTATACTTATTTTCCTTTATCTTTCTTTCATTTTCTTTTTCTATAATTTATTTTATGTTGATAAAATGCTATTTCTTTTCTTTTCTATTATTTATTTTATATTGATAAAATAAAAGATATATACAAATAATAAAGTTTTATATGTGAATTAATATTATCAATCAAATTTCTAAAATGATTATAATAAACTCATTATATTATTTAAATTATTATTATTTTATAATTTTATTTAAAATTTTATTTTATTATTTTTAAAATTATTATTAATTGGGCCCCAGAAATATTTCCTAGCTCATACTTGCTCATGATACATTCATCAACATTTATTAAAACACAGAACCAAGATTCTCGGAAAAAATTAGTTAACGGAGGTAGTATTAATCAACATCTTGGAATCATTTACTTAATGGTATTAGGATTGCTAGCTTTTTTTTAGATCAACGTGAAGATTAGCATTACTATTCATAACTCCCAAGTATAATTAGAATATAATATTGTATTAAGAAGGCAAGCGTGTTATGACACAATCCGTGTCATGAGACTACATAAGTAATAAATATATAAACTTCACTACAAAAAACACATGACGGCGACGGAAAATCCGTCGCAAAACATCAAAATCCGTCGTAAAACCAGTTTGCGGCGGATCGAAACAGTTTTACCGTCTCTAAAAACCTCGTTGTTAGGCATACAACGACGGTAAAAATTCCGTCGCAAAATTTTGAAACGGACTAGCGACGGACTTATCCGTCGTTGATAGATTAGTCGTTTGACTCGTCGTTTGTTACGTTGAATTAACGACGGAAAAGTCCGTCGTAACTAGAGACGGAAACAATTCCGTCGCTAAATTATTTGGGCAATTCCGTCGTAGATCCGTCGCAAATAACGACGGACTTTTTGACGTCGCTATATTATTCCGTCGTAATTGAGTCTCGGATCCGTCGCAACATCATTAGCTATTAAAGTCTTCTAAATCCGTCATGATTCTGACGGATTTTTCCGTCGCTAATGGGTCCGTCGTAGATCCGTCATTTGTCTGACCACGACAAATTAGATTACATTCCGTCTCGGAACAAGTCGCGATTCAGACTTAATTCCGTCTCTATTCCGTCGCTATCCTTAAAATATTTCAACGACCGGTTTTAGATTATGTTTTACCGTGTTTTTACATTCAATCATCACAAATTCATCCACAATCATCACAAATCCAACAACATCCACAATCATCACAAATCCATCCACAATCCATCCAATCACAATCGAATCATCACAAATCCACAATCCAATCATCACAAATCCACAATCGAATCACAAATCCACAATCCATCCACAATTATTCAATACATCCACAATCGATAATTCACAACAAATATTCGATCACGGGTTATAAATCCAATCTAAATCGATTCAACAATTCAAATCCAACAACAACAATTGAAATATCCATAAATGAAGTAAAAGCGTATAGATAGGAATCGATATGGTGGAGGGTGGTGGGGTCGATCTGCTACTCGAGCCCGATAGGAATCATTGGAATGCCTCTGTTGAGCTTCCATCGAGCTTGAAGGCGTTGAAGCATCGGTGCATGCTCGCTCTGTTGTGCTTGAATCCTCGCCTCGATCGCTCACGCCTCTCTTCTCGGCCGCGGTTGCTCGACCATCTGCTCTCTCTAACTTCATCTCGCTCCTCCATCTCCGTCGATACGCTCGATATCCGGGAGACTCCATACGAGTCATTGCGAGCCGGAACTAGAGTCGCTCTCCATGAATGTGCGTGAGAGAACCGGCGCAAACAATCTCTTTTCTTCGATGCGGCGCCTCAGGGATACCGCTTGAGGATCGAGTCCTATCTACTACGGGCTCTCATCTGCGGCGGCTTGGTCAAAATCTGAACTTGGTCCTCCACTGCTCCTGTATTTGCGGTAAAATCGTTTAACTTTCAAATAGAAGTTATTTTACATCATTACCATATTTAATATTTAATCTACTTACCGCGATGCTACGAGCCTTCCCATTTGTATAACTTCCATCGGGAGCGACATGATATTTCGAAAAACATCCCGGGACCTCGAAATATGGACTCCACGTTCTCGGCCTATTCATTCATTCAAACATTATTAATGCACACGTAGGTAAATGATAATAAGTATTTGTGTGCATATAATAGAGATACGATTGCTACTTAAAAATAAGAAAATTAAACAAGCTTCATTAATGATGTTTTAATCCAATTAGTTTGTGGCGTCTAATAACTTAGCAATTAACAGTTATGATATATGTGGTGAAGCGAAACAACATTAAAACCTAAATTGAATTCGAAAAACTAAATACTTACAATCTTGGTAGCATAATCTAAAGCACATCGGGAGCCACCCACATTAACGATCCCCGTCCCTCACCATCGGCTCGTCATCCTACTCCTCCTAGCTTTTTCGCGCTTGATGCACCTCAGTGATTCAATAATCACGCCACGCGAGCCAATCCGATCTGGGAATGAATTGAGGTGGCGCGTCGTCGACTCGTGCCTCTTGATCTTATGAATAAGATCCTTATATCTCACTTGCCGCCTTTTGGCACCATGCACGATGAGACTACTTGATGAACAAAGCGGCCGCGTCCGTGAAATAATTAAAGCATAAATTTGAAAATGATACATTTGAAATGCACATTCATATATATTTTGAATTACAAAACATCACATATATCGATAACCAATACATGAAAGACAAGTTGCACTAAAAATTTCATTTAATGAACTTGACTTAGAAAGCACCTCACTTCATGGCTAAACCCCCAAGATCCTCTTTACCTCCATGTTAAAAGCTTTTCAATTTTACAAGTCCTCTAAAGGTAAAATACATATCCATATATCTTATATAGTGTTGTGTCACAATTGTTTCCTTAGGGATCACATTTGATAAATATTATTTGAACCTTAAACATCATTTTCAACAAAAGGATATAAATATTATCAAATTAACTATCACTTAGTGCGAAATAAACCAATATACTTGAATGTAAATCAATAATACACGAAAGTCTTGAAAATACACCCATACTCGATCCTCGGGGACCAATTTCCAAGCTGAAACCCGATGGTTCATGACCTTCTTGAGCGACTCGGTGATCACATGTGCAACATCATGCGATGGACATAAAATCCTACAATTGAGTTAAAATAATATACATTATATTCAAATAAGTACAATTGAGTTAAAATAATCTAATTAACTATAGGTACCCATTCACAATAGTCGAGGTCTTCTTCCCCATCGTGCAGTGCGGACCCACCTCGACCCTCTCCTCCACCGATAGTAAGTCCTCCTACCGGGCGCCAACTCCTTCATCGAGGAGGTAGATGCGAGAAATATTCCTCGATCACTAGGCGGACTCCTCTACCTCGTCCTCGACTTGCCATCTAAAAATAGATTTGATGCGTTACTTTAATAATTTTTATTCTTCAAAGTTATCAATTGTCTTGAATTTGGTTTACATTAGCTATTTGTTTAAACATTGTCATTGGAAAAGTTACATCTACAATATCTTTCAAGAATATTTATTTATAACTAACACTAATTCGATGGTTATCTCGAGCTATATATCTTTGATGTTCTAGTAGACTTTGTAAATGCTTTTATATAATTTCATTTGGATTTAGGTAAGTCTTTTATGAGGTGCTAGGGTTTAAAGGCTAATTAAGAGTCTAAAACCGTCCGCTTGGGAGGAGGTTGGCGCGGTGGCTAGGGTTTTGTGGATGGGCGGCTTAGGAAGCGGCGGAGGTGGCGGCGAGGTTGGTGGGCGAGTTGGATTTCCCATCGTCACGGTTTGGTGGTATATATAAAGATTTTACTTACTTAGGTTTTAACAGGCATTTTTCACATCCGACATGTGATCGTGTGAGGCCTTCTTTTGGAGGTTATGGCGTATATCTTGTTTATGTGTTTTGCTACAAATTAGTTCGTTGATGCTACTTGCTTCTTTACAATAAACACTTAAATATAGAGATTAGCGATTATGTTGTGATGTGGAGGAAGCTATTGCTTATCTAACTAATTAATTAAATGAATTTCTAAATATGTTTATACACAAAATAAGAAGAAGAAAAAGTGTATGTTAATCAAGTTTATTTTTTGAAAGATGAAAGTTCGGTAATGTCGAATTACTGCTGACATAATTCGACCTATTCATCTCCATCATAATCATCATCATTCAATGTATTATCATTTTCGATTAGATAATTCATATGAATCGATTCGAACAATTCATCATCTTGATGATTAGTCATCGCTTCTTCTATGTCCATCAAAGTGCCGTCGGGATGAACTCGTGTCATGTCATCATCAACCACTACACTTGTAATTAAAGGCATTTCATCTTCTTGAAATGGCGGAGTACTATCGAACTAGATGATTCATCGAGACTTCCACATTAGCTCTCGCTTTAATTTTGCATACATCCCACCAATCCTTTGTAGATTGTTTTAAACTCGGATAAGGACAATAGTATACTTGAGCGGCTTGTGTGCGAGGACAAGCGGTTCATACTTATTATACCTTCGTCTATAATTCACGAAACCAATTTGTATTCGGGATGCACGATGTCCCCAATCGTGATGGATCAAACCACTCGCGTCTAAACATTGTTACGGTCTTCATAGGTAGCCATGGTATTCCAACTCACAAACCTCCATGTCGCCCATAAAATCGAGTTCATTCTTATCTGCACCATAAATTTCACCTTTAATGCACACACCATTGTTCATGGTGGCTCTTTGTGTCCCATGCTCTAACGTGTGAAATTTATACCCATTTATGTAGTACCACGGATCGTCTTAATCCTTTGGAGAAGGCCCTTTTGCTAAATCGATATGAATGGATTGGCGACATTGTTGGTATGGTCTTTGACCTAAATCCAACAAATCAATTAACATCTATCAATCGGTGATTAAATATTACAAAGGAGGTTACGGTTAATGAGATTATATACTCACATATGTATCAAACCAATGTGAGAAGTTTACATCGATTTCCTTTTGAATCTCGGAGGAGGAGATGCGTGGATGTAATCTTTTCAAGAAATCGATAAACAAACTTCAAAACAAATAGTTACAATTAGTATTTAAATAGTTACACTAATTGAAAGTTATACAACGTGAAATTATAAATACTTACTTTAAATAGTTCCCGAAACTTCAACGCAATTCAATAGCACATATAATCGAGCGACATCATACTCACTCGAATCTAGATATCTCTTGACATTTTTCCAAAAGTCCGTCCACCTTGCTTGAATATTGAAAGCATATCGGGAAGTCTTCATGCCTAATATCTCCCCAACATTATAATTGCGAGGCACATTCTTATGTTTCGTTCTTACGTGACCCTCAAAATAATAAGAGCAGAATGTTGATGCTTCTTCACTAAGTGCGCATTGCAAATAGAACCCTCCACTCGAGCTTTATTTCTCACGTTGTTTTCAACTTACGTAAGTATCTATCAATGTATATAAAAGATTAATAGTTATATGTGTATATTTATACATATGGACAACAATTGTTAAAGTGAGCGTTTACCTTTGAATGGATACATCCATCGGTATTGAGCAGGTCCGCAATCGAGCTTCATCGCTAGATGGATGGTAGATGTTCCATTGAATCGAAGAAACTAGGAGGAATATCGCTCGAGCTTGCATAAAATGAGTGGAATATTTTCTTGAAGTTTGCACATGTCCTCAAGTTTGATGTTTGAGAGGTCAAATCTTTGAAAAATAAACTTAATTCGTTCTTGCTTTCCAAACATTAGGTGGGAGAAGTTCTCGAAATGCGATCGGGAGTATCTGTTGCATAAAAATATGGCGATCGTGACTCTTCATCCCAAACATCTTCAATTTGGTCATGTCTACACATACGCCCATATTTGAAACATACCGTCTGAAATCTAAGACCTTTCACCCATTCGCACAAGACTTTTTTTCATGTTTGTCAAGTGTGTAAGAAGCTTTTGGATACTTGCACATCGACTCATTCATCTTCAACTCGGTCTATTGCGATACAAATTAAGTTCTTCTCTTGATTTGCTCGTATCTTCGTCTTACGGAATATTCATCACGTGTTGAACACATTATCAAATACATTCTTCTCTATGTGCATGACATCCAAATTATGTCGAATCAAAAGAGAACTCGATCGGTAAATCCCGAATATACTCAACTTCCTCCAACCACTACCAAAATATTTGGAAACACTACTATTTATTGCATCACTACCCATTTCGATCACCTTCACTAGTCCCATTCCTTCAATCCTAAATAATAGTTCTTCTCCGATAGCGCTTGGTGGACTACTAGTAATCACCTTATTCTTTACGAATCCTCTTCTATCCCTTACGAATTGGTGATCGGGTTTAAAACTTTCGATGATTATCAAACCATGATTGTTTACCACTTTTGGTAAAGTAAGCGCTTGATATCCTCCATGCAATGTGGACAAGCTAACCTTCCATTGTACTCCATCCGGACAACATAGAGTGCGGGAAAGTCACTAATTGTCCAAAGCAATGCAACGCATCTGAAAATTTTGTTTCAATGAGACATCATAGGTAAGGACACTGCTTCCCACAAATCTACTAACTCGAAATTAATGGTTGCGAGAACACATCAATCTTTTCTTTTGGATTACGTGGCCTGGCACTAAATTGTGAAAACATATATTGTTCCTTCATACACATCCATGGAGGAAGATTATAAGGAGTAACTATAACGAGCCATGAAGAATATTGTTGTCTGATTGACCAAAGGTTGAAAACCATCGATCGAAAGACCCGATCTAACATTACGAATCTCGATTCAAACAAAACTTCATGTTCAAATGCTTCCATGCGGTGTGTACGCGGATGTCGCATGACCCCATCATCGATCGACGATGCATGCCAGCGCATATTCTCCGTTGTAGCCTCGGATGCATACAACCTCGTAGTCGAGGAGTAAGAGGAAAATAATACATCTTCTTACATGGAATTTGTGATTTCTTTCTAGTTTGGATGCTCGATTATTGCTCTTGAAGCGTGGATGCTCACAAACTTTACATCTCGTCAATTCGAATCTTGTCGCGATAAATCATGCAATTATGTGGACAACAATCTATCTTGTGCACGAGCGATCCCATGCCACGCAACAATTTCTTCGTCTTTGTAGAAGTCGTCGGTACAAGATTACCATCTGGATTTGTCTCTTTCATGAGTTACATTATTTGATCAAAACCTTTCTCGGATATATTATTCTCGACTTTCCAACTCGAAGTCGAGCCACAGACAATTGTGAATGGTTTGAGCAACACAGCCACAACGGTTTATCGGCGGCGTCAACATGTCGTAAAATTTTCGTGCCTCGGCATTTGGTTCCTCTTGAGCTCGGCAAAGTTAAGCGAGGACCAGCGGCATCCATTACCATCGTCGTCGTGCTTGATTGAGGTTCGGGGTGATCTTGCATTGTCGGATCTATACTCACATTTGTCTCCCTGAAAGATCCAGTGTTATAATTTGGAACAAATCCAAATTTTGAAGCGTGATATCGCACGGTATCTTGTACTTGATAAGGTATATTATTGCACTTCTTACAAGGACACTTGATCTTTCCCCATCCATGAATGATAGTTGATTACTAGCAAACTCGATGAAGTTTTCAAGTCATGAAGAAAATCATGATTTAATCCACCACAGTCTTTATGCGCTTATACATCCATTCACGATTCGACTCATCACGAGGAAGTGGAAATGAGATTCGAGAAGTGAGAGGCAAATGTTCTGTCATGGGAAATGGGATTACGAAGTGAGAAGCAAATCTTGGGAGATGAATGTTCGCAAATGTTGGGAGATGAAGTGAGAGGCAAATATTCGAGTACCAACTACTAAGCCCGACTTTAATTTGGTTAATGATTTGGAAGTACATTTGGTTAATGATTTGGAAGTACATTTGTAAGAGGAGATAATTTAGGTGAAAGAGATGCCGCATAACTCTATTTATTGGTAAATAGAGGTATCTGACATAATTTTCTAATGTTTGGTTATGTTAGGATAATATTTAGATGCAAAAGGCGGTATACTCATATTCGGATCCAAGTCTATTTCTCGTTTCATAACAAAAGGTTCTCACGTTATAGAAATAGAAATACACGAGACATATACTATATAAAAATAAAATATGTATGCATGTTAACATGAAACTAATTTGTAGAGGTATAAAATCGATGCATAAATATAAATCACCAAATAGAAAAAGTTCACACATGATTAGTCTTATTTCTCTTTGATAAAGTAGCAATCACAAAAATTAGTCTCTAAACCCTTCACGTGTGGGACATGTGATGTAAATGATCACAACATTAATATATATAGCAATACATATAAATATTAATGGTGTGACCACTTACATCACATGTGAAAAGTTGAGAGAGAATTTTGTGATTCTCTTTATCAAAAAAAAAACTAATCATGTTTCTATTTTAAATATGCCATGTTGTCCAGATTTTGAATTTTACGAATATGGATGAAGAAAAGTACTTGTTGCATTTGCATCAAATCATTTAATTATTCGGTAGCTTAATTATTGAGTACAAATATGTAATTATTTGTACTCAATAATTACTTGCACGTTCATTTGGGGTCAAGTAAGCAAAGCCGTAAAATTCATTGGGATTCTTTGAGTTGCTTGACTTTGTTAATTATGGGGGTGTTTATTATTGAAGATTAGTTTAGATAAATAAAAATTAATAATATAAGCTAATCTATTGCTTATCAAGACGGATTTGAGCTTTGGGATATCCCAAGATTCTTTACAATTTTTCAATTTAAGCTAACTTGCTCAATTCATATCTCATCGGAAGGGGTATGTTTAGAGTCTAGAAAAATTCTAATATTGAGAATAAAAATACTCAATCATATATATTATCAATCTTAAATAGTAAATGCCCCTTAAAAAAGAAGACGAGAGTTTATGTGGAGGGTGGATGCTAATAGCTTGCTTACTTTTAATCTATAGGATCATCTTATGCTTTCAATGTCATAAAAGTGTATCAAGTTAATAAGTTTATATCTTCAAGTTATATTAATTAATTTTATATAATAACGAGCTAATGGTTAAGTCTTAGGAAGCTCGAAGCTAACTTGTGCGTTGACAAACTTCACTAAAAATAAGTCGGACGAACTTTTATTGAACATAAATTTGAATACTCTTGGCATTGCTTAAGTGATACTATGTTTTGAGTTTCAAGTGTATACCAAAGGTTATAATCTAGTTGTCCATGTTTTAGCTAGTAGTCTAGATTTTATGGAGTGGAGAACATTCGATCATGCGATTCTATTTAATGAACCATGCTAATCAATTTATAAGCTTTGTCCTTAAAGAAAAGCATATATATACAAATTAGTCATGTGCGGTCGATCGAGAGTTGTGAAATAATTATTAGAGTTACTATAGATAAATTTTGAGGTTGTTTTATGTGAGGGTGTCCTCATATGAGGATGCGAAGACTAGCACACGAAGATAAATTAAGAAGACAAATGCTTTTCAACAAAAAATAATTTTATTGAATAACAATAAATGACTCTCAAAACACCTAAACAACTATTTAAAGATATAACAATGAAACCTACTTGAAAAGGACTAAAAACCTAAAATAACAATACTTATGAAAACTAACATAAATATTAAGCGGGTTGAAACAAGCTTGAAGCGATAGAATTTGTACTTAGAAGCTACATTAAAGCAAATCGGTAAGTCTTATTCGTCTTGCCATTATGTTTTGAAATGTATTGTGGACAAAATTCGAGTTCATGGCCAAAGTTGTGGGCTTTTCAAATCCGTGATAAGCGAGCTTCTTTCAATCTATAACCATCATACACGTATCAACTACTTATTCAACATCATGATCATGTACACCAATAAAGTTAATAAACCCTAATTTTGAGCCAAAAGTTGAACTAGTTGAACCGAATTCATATTTCAATTTCACTAAAACCAAATCTATCCCAAAATAATATTAATACTATTTCTAACCTAAACCGTTTACATCTTATTAATTACATTGATTAATTATACATTCATAAAAAGCAATTCCATTCTCTTCCTTCATTCTCTCTCTCTCTCTCTCTCTCTCTCTAAAAAATAATAGCGGATATTATAACGAAATCATCTTCCTTCCAATCCATTCCACACACGAAGGAAGTATATATATAAGTTAAAAGCTCTCACTTGTTTCTCCACAACAATCTCCACCATCAACAAATTAAAATCCAACCTTTACTTTCATATCAAAATTCATCACCAAATTAATAGAAGAATTAAAGCATGAAACTCTTGAATTTAATATAAATTTCATATATATACCAATACATACATAAACATACATAACATAATGTACCAATACATACATAATGTAACAATAATGTACCAATTCATACATAAACAATAATGTACCTAATGTACCAATATATACATATATACATATATACAAATACATACATAAATATAAATTTTAAATAGATATATATATATATATATACATACAGGCGGCGGTGGCGGAAGGCGATGGCGGTGGTGGCGGTGCGCGGTGGCGGCGGTGGGAGGCTGTGTGTGCGGCGGCGTGGCGGGGGCGGCGGAGGCGGTGGCGGCGGGGCTGGGCAGTGGGGCGGGCGGGCAGTGGGGCGGGCGCGGCAGTTAGGGCGGCGGCAGCAGCGGAGAGGCAGGCGGCGGCAGGAGGCGGAAGGCGGCGAGTAGTGGGGCTTGGGGGATTGGGCGTGAGCGAAATGAAATGGGGAAGAAAGCGTCGTAATATAATTTCGTGGCGGCGGATTAGCGACGGTAAATATCCGTCGTTAAATTTAAAACCTATAGCGACGTACTAACGACGTAAAACTTTAACGACGGAAAAATCCGTCGTTGAAATATGAAAATTGAAAATAGAAAAATCCGTTTTTATAACGGCGTAATAAATCCGTCGTTAAATTTCTGACGGACTAACGACTATATAATCCGTCGTTTAATTTCTTGGCATTAAAAATTAAAAAATTAATATTAACGACGGAAAAAATTCCGTCGTAAATATTATTAGAATAAATAAAACTAAAATTAAAATTAACGACGGAAAGTATCCGTCGTAATATTAATTAAAAATAAATATTAAAACATCCGTTATTTTACGACGGATCGGTGACGTTTTAAAATTGTACATTAAAAAATATAAAATCCATAATTTAACGACGGATTATGTCCGTCGTTAACTAACGACGGATTAACGGCGTATATGGCGTAGATTATATATTCATGCGAAATAGGCCCGCCAAATTCCGTCTTAATAACGTCTCAAATCCGTCGTGAATTTAGTACGTCGTTATTCCGTCGTTATTCCGTCATTGAATGGCGGCGCCAATTTCAAGTTGCTAATCCGTCATTGTTAGCGTTTTTTGTAGTGCTTGTCATATATATATGCAAGGCGAAAAGATGAGAAACTCAATAATATTATCCATGACTGTTTTCTCTCATGATCAAACTTTGAAGGAACTTTATGCTTTAAATTTAGAAACACTTAAAAATGTAATTTTGATTTACTAGGAGAATTATAAATTATTGTATCAATTTGTTTTGAATTGAATAGGTATATATATATATATATAACAAATACTCAAAGTGTTTGAGGAGTATCAAATCGGGAGGGTAATTGTTATAATTTAATACTAATAATTAGAATTTAAAAACACAAAAATCACGAACATATACGTAATAAGTTACATTAAGTGAATTAGTTTACTTATGTCTACTACTCCTAAAATGGCATGTATAACATGATTAAACTAATTTACATACATATTTAAGTTAGTATTTTATTTAAAAAAAATTGGTATAATACAAACATGAATTATAAACAATTTAGAAGTGGAATATATGATCAAGATCTTGTATATAATCAAAACTTTCGAGATTAGTTCGTAGAGTGAATTAATTACGAAGCGCGTATGAGAAATTAGGGTTATATGAATCTTATCACAAAAAGAGTTGTGAAATATATGCTGGAATCAACAGTGGAACCATTATGTTGTTGGTTTTGGAGTTGACTGTAAAAGAATTGGACAAAAGGAAGGAAGAATGATTGAGAAAAGAATGTGTTGTCTCCCTTATGGCCGACTGACTAGGAATATAATATTTTATTTTATACGCCCTTTTCTGCATTCGGTATTTGGAAAGTTTACATTTTTTATGGTCAACGTTCAGATTTAGAATATCGACTTGATATTTTATTATTGGCATTCAAAGAAGTGTATTTTGTTATCAAATTTAGAATGCTATGATTTTCGATACCAAAAGATGAGCTGATAAACTGAACTCCAGGCAAATCGTTTAGGTATGACATAGAACCACATCATTAGTTTATATTTCATTCAACCAATGAGATTCGATAACCGCATACTGATTCTATCTATTGAATTGAATTGAGTTTTTCTTATTTCTTTTATTGTTTACAATGACATTTGTTATTTATAGTTCTCACGTTATATATATATATATATAGGGATTGGATCCAGTGAGAACTCATCTTTTTTGAGAACTTGAGAACCATGCATAAGGCGTTGAAGATAATGCACAAAATAGTATAAAGTTGTGCATAATGAAAACTTTCTAAAATTGTTGCACAACAAAATAATTTTAGAAAGTTTTCGTTATCTTGTAACTTTATACCGTTTTGTCATCATCTTCAACGTCTTATCATGGTTCAGAGTTCATAAAAAGATGTGGTTCTCATTGATCCACTCCTATATATATATATATATATATATATATATATATATATATAGGGGAGGATTAATTTGAGAACCCAAAATGATGAATTACGTGTAAAGTTGATGAATCTGCTTGAAAAGTTACTAAATCCAAAAATAGAATTTTCGCCTCTCATGGGATTGATTCGGTGAAATTCAAATTTTGGATTCGATAACTTTCCTAGATCGTTAACTTTCGTGTAATCATTTTGTTCATAACAAATTTTAGTGGTCCGTAATTCTTATATTAAAATAGTTATTATTTGAACCTTACTATATATATAGTTAGCATATTTAACATATATAGGTTCAGCAAAGTTAGCATAAGCTAGCTAGCTTAGTTAAATTGGTTATAGCATGGATAGAATTATTTTGGCAAGATGCGGGTTGCAACCGTTTAAATAATTCAGCTTCATAGAATTCGCATCCCCTGCACTTTTAAATCAATCGATGTATCTCCTATCCTACCAATTAATTCACTTCATGAACTCGACCACAATATTTTATATTTAATTTAATTACTTATTAAGCAGCATATGCATGGTTACCATGTTAATATAGCATTATAATTAAGTAGTAGTACATAGCAGGCATTGTTGTACATATGTATGGTAACTGAGCATCAATTTAAGATGAAACAATTGTACAATGAAGAAACTTGCATCATGATATTTAGTTATGAACATCTATATATATATATATATATATACATCTTGTATTCAGTGTGAGTGTAGATACCTAGTACTATCGGAATATACGTTAGTACGATTATTTGAGAGTTGAGGGCTAATAATTGTGAGAATGCAGGCTGCGGCGAGTCATGGTGGAACATTATAGCATTTCACATGATCAGTTTTTCAGGCTATTTTATTAATCATGTTAACTTCCGCGGCACACAACATATTAATCCCCTATAATCATATCATCATGCTGCTCCTGCGCATGACTACATTTATAAATCTCTCTCTCTCTCTCTCTCTCTCTCTATATATATATATATATATATATATATATATATATATATAGGATAGATCACGTGAGAATCAAATATTGGTGAGAAATAAGAATCAACATTTAACGTATAAAGTTGTTGCACTAAATGTATAAATTTGTTGCATCAAATTTAACATATAAAGTGTAACACTAATATAAAGTTGTTGCACGAATTTGGTGCAACAAATTTATACATTTAGTGCAACAACTTTATCGTTAAATGTTGCATTCTTATTTCTCACAAATATTTGCATTCTCACGTGAGCAATCCATATATATATATATGGGAGTGTTAGCGTGAGAACCATTTTATTGTGAGCGTGAGAACCAAAAATGATGAATTCACGGTGAAGGTTGATGAATCCGTTGGAAAAGTTCTTGAATCCAAAAAATAAAATTTTAGTCCCTCATGGGATTCGAACCGGGTGAAAAATTACGAATTGTTGAATTCATTAAGTTTCTCAACGGATTCATCAACTTTCATAACGAATTCATTTGGTTCTTAGTTTTAGGATAAAAATAATTACCATTTGAACCAAACTATATATATATATATATATATTGGTCTGACCATGAAAGGCATAAGAAACAAATTTGAATCATCTATTCAATTTTAGTGTGACATATTTTATTACATCCTTATATTATCATCAACACATAGAAATACTAAGATTTTTAATATAAGGTTTATATTAAGAAAATAGGGTAAATATCAATTTAAACCCTAAAAAATACATGTTTTATTAAAAATATCCTGAATTTTTAAAAACATCTATTAAAACCCTAAAGTATCATATTTGATACAAATTAAAACCCCAAACTATCATATTTTTGATACAAAATATGATAGTTTGGGGTTTTAATAGATATTTTTGAAAGTTCAGGATATTTTTGATAAAACATGTATAGTTCAAGATTTAAATTGATATTTACCCAAGAAAATATACCTCTTAATATTTGACAATTCTGAACTCTTAGGATTATTACATATCCTCTATCTATCTAAGAAATAGAGGATTCACACAAATGAAGAATAGAATATCTCATTTAACAACAAAAATGCATGCATCGACTTAGTGATTCCATGTCACTTCCCAAGATTGAGGTGAAATGAGTAGTGGATTTGAAACCATCTTTTCCCAAATTTGAACTCGTGCAACATTTTCCTGATAAGACATTAGAGCTAGCCACACCACATCTCACCATATCTCCATTTTTCTACTACTATATATTTCTCACCACACTTTAAGTCGAGAAAAAACAATATCGCTAGCTACCATTCTATTGCCTTTGCTGCCGCAAAGTTTACGAATGCAGGAAACTGGAAATTGCCTGCTCTGCACAGAAGACTCCACATGTTGGTAATGGTATATATATAATACGTTCATCTCACACACACACATTACATATTATATTCTTCATGGACATAGATTTTTGGCTTCTTATACCTAGCTTTTAGAGGCTGAGATTAATTATTTTTGTTAGTTTGTATGTACCACCAGTACTACTAGCAACAAGTAGGGATTATGAATTGGAGTTCCAAATTCGAAGAAAGATTATTGTTGCATGCAGGAAATATATTACTTCAATTTTGTCAATACTATTCTTCAACTCCCAAAGTTTGAAAGCATGCATGCCTAAAACTTATTCCTTCAAAATACATTCTGGAATGAATTTTGCCTCTATAACAGCAATATCTTGATTTTTCTCCCCTACCCTTCTGAAACTTCCAGAAGGTAAAGCCTGCAGGTTAAATATAGTTTTTTCCTTTTCTTAAAATGTATGTCGGTAGTTTTCTTGCTTACTCTGACTCATGGCAATCATGCATACACAAATGCAATATGAAATGTTGCATATTTATTCAGCTTGCAACTAGTGTGGATTGTGTAATAACTTATAATAGGCATTAAATACATATAAATGCTATATTGTTTAAATATTTTGTATGTGCATTAAAATATGCAACAAATTAAAATGTTCTATTACAGTGAATTTTATGCGTGGCCACTAAGTTTGATCGACAACTCAACTCATTTCACCCCACAGATATTTCACTAATTTCATGTGTGGTACGGTTAATTATATTTGATCGTTCAACTCATTTCACCCCCTCAGATATTTCATTAATATTATTGTGCATACACACACACACACATATATAATGTAGGTAGTCAGCCATTGGACCATATTGTATCTTCAACATCATCGATCTATCAATTAAACTAAATTAAAATCGATAGCTTTTACAAGTTGATAGCTTACTTATGTTTAAAGGATAAGAAAAGCTTTTGAAAAAGTTTCGGACCATCCTATACCAACTATCAAGATACAAAACCAAATATTGCACAAGCCTGCGCTTCTAAGTGACGTTGTTTTGGGACACCAGAGGCAAAGCAAGGAAAGAAAAGGAAATTCTTCTGTTGAGATCACTCACATACATTTGAGGGCATCATTATATTGTATCATTAACACTTCCTCATTAAATTAACGCTCTTTAATTATCAGACATCCTTGAATTTCGACTTCTCTTCTTATTACTTAAGTTTAGTCTTGTATATATTAATAATATATATCCTCTCATTTACAATTAGCAAATTCAACATTCGATCGACATCTCCTTCATACAATTCATAACAAATAATTAATACGATACTATTTCTTAATTTTAAATTTATCTGAATTCATTAAACAATTTTCTCTCACGTAACAACTCTCTTGCACATATAGCAATTTTGCCCCAAATTCATTTTACTTTTGCATGGTCTCTACTCTCTTGATGCATGTAAACGTTTGTTTCACCAAAAATACTTGTATCTGATAATGAGATTAAAAACAAATATAAGGCATTTTTATATATTTTTACCGATCAATACACAGAGGCATTACACGATGATCTTCTGCAACCACAATTACAATAATAAACATCTCTGTGGTTATCTGAGATCACAACAAATAGGCAAACGCTGCCTTGAACTCATGCAGCTGCCAAGGCTAGCCACTTCCAAATTATCTTACAAGAATAACATATGTACTAAGTTTTTCCGGCCCTTAATTTTTTTTTTTTTTTTTTTTAATTTAGGTTCTATAGTAATAGTATTGCAAGATCAATAGGCTAGGTCATCATTTTATTATTTACAAGAAACAGTATAATCGCCACAACTTCCAGAGCCCCTTCACTTCCACAGATCAATCTGACAGCTCGAAGACGACGTGGTCGCGTTCTCCTGCGCCATCTCCTGCTTGCTCAAATCCCCTCCGATCATAGAGGCTTCCTCGGGGCCCGGAAACCCCTCATTCTCCTTGGAAACCTCCTCCTGGCTGAGCTGCGACGCCACGAACTTGTCGAGAACCCTCCAATCCGTCACGTGCTCGCCGCCGGATTGCTCGTTGCTGTTCCTGAACACCGAGTGGAGATTCTGATCGAGATGTTGTTGATTATTGAAGCCGGTGATGGCGAGGCCGGCGGAGGAGGGGGCGGCGCGGCAGCTCTGCAGGACTTTGGGGCTTTCTAGAAGGGGCAGCTGGAGGAAGTGGTCGTACTGCAACGCCATCTCCTTCTTGCAGGAGTTGTTGTAGGGATAGTTGCTGTAGGAGAGATTCGGATTGTACGCGTGCTGTTTCGGCGACTCCATGTCCGGCATGAACGAGACGTGGTCGTCGTACCACACCGGCGAGTCGTGCTCGCTCAGTTTCTGAGTTGTAGCTATTCTCTTTTGAAAACCCTGCACACCACCCATCCTTCTTCCTGCATTTTTTTATTTAATTTTTGCACTACATCACTTACAGATTTAGCAAGTGCAAAATGGAGGAATTGATATTGATTAATCACCTGAGGAGTTCCGTTTTCGTCGGTTTCGAGGCGGTATTCGTGCATGATCCAATCTGATTTTTGACCATTGGGAGCTCGGCCTTTGTAAAAAACCAAGGTTTTTCTCATTCCGATTAGGTCGTGTTTGGAGTAGATGGCCTTGTCGCGGCCGGTGGCTTTCCAGAATCCGGCTGCGGTGGCTCGATTCGTGCGCGTTCCGGTTGGATACTTCTTGTCTTTATGGCTGAAGAAGTACCATTCGTTTTGATCTTCTGTTCCTATTCTGCATAATTCTAGCAAAATCAACGTAACAATGTCAGATTGGAGTATTTTATTTTTATTAATATTTGTGAATTAATTATGGGAGTGGTGTTGTACCTTGGAGATCCCATGGCTCAATTTTGTAGAGATCAACATCTTTGATGACGTCCAAGTCGATACTCCTGTTAGTGATCTTCCTCCGGAGATAATAATCGACGAGTTCTTCGTCGGTCGGATGGAAACGGAAGCCAGGAGGAACGTGCGAAAACGTATTCATAATCTCTGAGTGAATTGAATTGGTGTCAACCAGCTGGTATTTCACCAATTCATGAGCAAGTTAGATCACACTTTTTTTTCTTTTCTTTTAATGATGGGAATTTAACAACAAATTAGAAAGTAAAAGGGCTTCTCTCTTCTTCTTCTTCTTCTTTTCACAGTTTATATATAGGAAAGAATTGAACACTTCATGGTCATTAAATAGCCTAATCATCGAAGAATTCACGTCAAACCTAACGTGGATGGTGTACTTATGGTCCAAATGACAATGTTCATATTATAAACCGCGCGTGACACAATTTCCTATTTTTCTACTTTATGTATGTATGGGTGTGTGTGTGTGTTCGTATTACTAAATGTTTGTTCCGTATAAAACTTATTTGTGGAAGTGTTTGGCTGTTTATGTGTACGTAAAGAAACAGGAATATACGTGAATAAATACTTCCGCTTCAGATCTAGTAGCAAACATCTCAATGATCATACGATTACATGAAAAATCCTAATGAATTTTACAAAACATGCAATTACATGCCTTTCGTCGGCTTTTAAATTAGCTAGTAAAGTAGCAAACAAAAAAGTGTCTTCATGATGAAAATAATTAATCTTAATGCAAAAAATTAAATGATATCCATAGAATGAATGTTAATGATAACAAGTGCTCCATTTGGACCAACACAATCAGAGTCTCCTAAACTTCTAATATCTACATATGACACTATTTGACATGATAAACTACCAAGTCCGAATTTGAAATTCATTTGAATGTAAAAATCGATCGAGATTTGAAATTCTCAAATATTTTCTGATAATTTACAAGGGTAAATGAGAAAAATATCAAAAAAGATAGAATAATGAACGTTTATATGGAGTCTTAAGCGTGCAGTCAATGATGAGGGATTCCAACAAGATATTGTAAGGCTATGATCTTCCCATCTTTCATTACCACAAAAACTTCTAAATGCAAGATGGATGGGGTGGATGCCAAATTAAATCAATACTGTTTTTCAGTGCTGGATCATTATGAGAAGAAAAATAGGCATGTGAGATGCATGGAAAGTTCTCATCACTCCCGTTATAATTAAATATTTTAAAAGAGAGCATGTGAAATCAATCTTCATAGTAATAAAAATACCCTCTACAAAAAGTGAAATTGGAACTAGGTGAAAAACAAGAAACAAAAGAATGAAAAATAATTTTGATCAAACCATACGAAATAATACTTTCTCAAAAATCAAATTATTTTACAAGTACGAAACAATCAATAAATCAAAGGGCTTTCTTAATGAGAGCATGAAATATCAATAACATGAAGCACACCAAGTTATTATATTAGCATTAGCTTTAAGTAATATCAATCCAAAAATCACATCTTCAAGTACCCTTTAATGGCTGATCGCGTACTAAATTCATTTAACATACACACACAACGAGAGAGAGAGAGAGAGAGAGAGAGAGAGAGAGATGAAGTGAATAAACACAAACCTTGAGAAGTTCCAAGTGATCGATCTGGGGTAGAGCACTTGAATCAGGGCGTGGCAAAGTTGAAAAATCTTCTCCACGATCGACGACAAATGCGAACTAGAAGAGGGGCCCGAATCCGAAGATTTGCCCCAAACAAAAAAATGAGAGAATAGGAAGAACCCTCGATCGGGGCTAAAACCCTTGTAAACCGCACGCAGGTGTCGGGCTCGTTCCTGAAGAAGAGAGAGAAAGTTTTGGGTGAGCAAAGAAGAAATGGGAGTTATATGTGTGGAGAAGAAAACTATTTGTAGAGAGAGAGTGGAGCCCTAATGATGAAAGGTTAAATGGCTGCTAATATTAATTTTGATTGTCTCTCGCTGTCAAGAGTCAGCTGAATTGTTGGGAAAGTATTTTTGGGCGCGAGAAAGGTGGCGCGGAATTGGCCACCCGCAACTGATTGAGACCTCTCTCATCCTCTTAATTCTTCTACTACTAAACAAAACAACTTCGTTCCTCAACCCTATTTCCTTTCTGCTTCTACCTAGGTTTAATTATTTGGATACAAACATATAGTTTTTGGTTCTAGATATGAATACATGACATGACAAACTATTATAATTATATGTTTAATTTCGATATAGATTTGTTGAATGATAACTTTATTCCTTTGTTTTTTTTTCTTTCAAAATTTTAGCTTCAAATTCTGAGATGTACATATATAGTGAAGTTTAAATAATAACAATTTTTAACGTGAGAACAGAGTAGGGGTGTGCATCGGTCGGTCGAAATTTTCAAAATCGAAAACCGAACCGAAAGAATTTTTTTGAACCGAACCGAACCGATTTATAATTTCGGACCGATCGAAAACCGAACCGAAAAAATCGATCGGTTTCGGTCGGACCGAAAAACCGACCGAAATATAAATTATATATATATTTTTCTAAATAAACATATTTTTATCCTAATTATTTAATTAAAATATTAATTAATTATTATATAAAATATATAAATATATAAAAATAATAGTTTCGTTTCGGTTCGGTTCGGTTACCGACCGAATCTAAAACGTAAAACCGAAAATCAAACCGAAAACCGATTTTAATTAAAATTATGAACCGAACCGAAAACCGATTTTTTCAAAAACCGAATCAAACCGACCGAAACCGATCTGTTCGGTCGGTTTTTTCGGTTCGGTTCGGTCCATACACACCCCTAGAACAGAGAACCACAAGAATTCCCTATAAACAAAATGAATTTGCTAAGAAAGTTTATGAATTCGCTAAGAAAGTTTCTAAATCCAAAACTTCAAAATTTTCACCAAATTTTTACCGGGTTCGAATCCTATGTGGGGTCAAAATTTTATTTTTTTGGATTCAGTAACTTTTTCCAACGGATTCATCAACTTTGAAAGTGAATTCATTATTTTTAGTTCTCATGATATATATATATATATATATATATATATATATATATATATGATTGGGTTCAAATAAAAACACATTCAAAAATAAGAAATGAGAACAAATTTGAACCATTGATTTTGAAGATGTGTGGTTGTGATTAAATCAAATTAGGGTATAATGGTAATTCTGAGAATATTACGAAAATAACCGTCCCTTAATTATAGGGAATGTGATAACAATCTTTAACCATTGATTAATGGCAAATGGAGGATCAAGATGAATTCTTATTTCTTATTTTAAGGGGTTTGTATTATAACCCAACCCTATATATATATATATATATATATATATATATATATATATATATATATATATATAGGGAGGTTAACGTGAGAACCATTTTTATCGTGAGCGTGAGAACCAAAAATGATGAATTCACGGTGAAAGTTGATGAATCCGTTGGGAAAGTTCTTGAATCCAAAAATAGAATTTTCGCCCTCGTGGGATTGAACCTAGTGAAAAATTCTAAATTTTGAATTCATCAACTTTCTCAACTAGGGATGGCAATCGGGTCGGGCGGGCACGGATAGTGCCGAACCACTTCGCACCGCGAAAATGATCCCGCCCGCGACCCGCCCGCGACCATGACGGGTGGGAGATTCCACCATACCGCGACCAGCGGTACCCGTGGTTGGCGGATACCCACGAACCCGCGAATTAAAGTGCAACAATCGATCTTGACACTCGATTCCAATCTTTTCTTTGTTAAATAGCTATTATTAGACATTCATATTTGAATTTCATAATTTTTTTAATTTATATGTAATATTAATTTAGTCCCGCTTCATTTAATAACTTGTTTACATGTAATCCATCAATGGCACGACTTGATAGATAAGATTACTCATTATCCGGAATATTTTGTGTTTGATCATTTATCCGAATGATGAAGGTTCTATGCCAATTGTCGAGAGGAGAACATGATAAGTGCGTGCATGAGAACCATTTTAGTACTTACATAACCAACCTTTTACGTGTACAATCAACGAAATATCGGTTTGCTACTTAACAAATATTGTTCCCTAGGTCGCAGATATGCCTAAATAGGCTGCTAATATCCTGGTTAATTCCTTATCAGCAGGATTGGTGCCAGTCATTCATCATATGAAGTGTGGTGACAAAATTCTTGAATCTATGGAAACATTATACAGCTTTAAAGATCATGCTCTAGATACATACCAGACAAGCTCTCAGTTTTCTCAGCTAGAGTGTCAACAGAATCATCTTCAGCTAGTTCTTGAGCCACTCTTCTTCTTCTTTTTCTTTTTTGAAGGGTCAAATGGAGCTATCTGCGTAGCAGAGATAGAAAGCATGAGGAATCATTTCATTTAGATACATCATACATGGTTGCAGATTACTAGGGTTCTAATTCCTATTTTCATAATTTAGAAATTAATTAATTAATAAAATAAGTTATTAGATGCGAGGATTTCACGGGTTCGTGGGTAATTCGCGGGTATTTTCGCTGGTACAATTCGTGGGTACACGGGTTTCGCGGGTACGGGTAGTGCCAAACCATTTCCGTACCCGCGAACTAAACGGGTACTAGTTTTAAACCACGAACATACCCACGGGTACGAAATGCCTACCAAATCCACGAATAATCGGACGGATACCCACGGGTTTCGGGTATCCGCGGATCGATTGCCATCCCTATTCTCAACGGATTCATCAACTTTCATAATGAATTCATTTGGTTCTTAGTTTTTAGGATAAGAATGGTTCATAATGAATTCATTTGGTTTTTAGGGGAGGGTTAACGTGAGAACCATCTTTATCATGAGAACGTGAAAACCAAAAAATGATGAATTCGCTGTGAAAACTAATGAATCTGTAGGGAAAGTTAATGAATCCAAAAAAATTAGAATTTTAGTCCCTCAAGGGATTCGAACCCGGGTGAAAAATATTGAATTTTTGGATTAAGTAACTTTCCAACGGATGCATCGACTTTCATAGAAATTCATTTTTACATTATGAAATTTTGTGGTTCTTAGTTCTCACGTTAAAATAGTCCTTATTTGAATCTAACTAACTAACTAACTAACTATATATATATATATATATATATATATATATATATATATATATATATATAATGGGTGGTTCACGTAAGAATGTAAATATTGATAAGAAATAAGAATACAACGAACGTATAAATTTGTTGCATCAAATTGGTGCAAAACTTTATATCCAGTCTACATTTTATATGTTGAATTTGGTGCAACAAATTTATACATTTAGTGAAATAATTTTATACGTTCAATGCTGCATTCTTATTTCTTACCAATATTTGGATTCTTACATGATTCATCCTCTATATATATATATATACTCGATATACTTCACTTCATTTAACTCTATCTCCTAATCATTCATTTCTTAAATGATTAAAGTAGTCATCCTCTCTATAAATCCACAAAAGAAAAAAGAATAGAAAGAAATGCATCATCCTTCTTATATTGATACTGAAATATTTGTTCGACTCCTCGTAACCTAAAACCTGTCATGTCTGGTATTCATATTCAAGATTAATGGCACAGAAGAATATTTTAATTTTATGATTATTATTACTATATGTATATAAACAATTATTTAATTAATAATCACTCTGAATGATATTAATACTTTTTCTTCTTTCTTTTGGATTGGGAGGGACGGTGACGGTAAATCACACTACTCGATATATATAGTATTAGCAGGTATTGGCATTTTCCAATTCGTCACCAATAAAGATCCTTTTCCCATTTTAATTAAATATCAAATTATTAAAGTTTCTTGGTGATTTCATCCTCTTCTTTTATGAATGTATACATAGAAAGTAATTCAAATTTTGAACTAGAAGCCCTCTGAGAATCCATCAGGAAGATTGAGAGAAGCTTTTTGTTGGGTTCATTTATCTTAGCAAATTGTCGCTTTTCCACATTAATACTAATATTTCTTTTAGCCTTATTCTTTTGAATTCGAGTTGATCAAACAATTCGTTTCTGCGGAAAAAGGACCAACAGCAAAAACCTACCAACCAATAGGAAATAGTCTATTCTAAGACTTCAATAAGACACCAAAAAGGGCCAATAAACTATTCATTGGTCCCTTGTCATTAATTTTCTTTTTTTTGTGGGTTTTTAATGACTGCAAAATGGAATATATAAAACTCTCAAAGGCAATCCAAAATCCCATGTGTCAAAATGGGGAAAAATGGACCACTATCAACCTTAGATATCTATGTTAAAATTTGTCCCTAAAAAATTCTTGTCCATCACTATTCACTAATGAGCCAGCAATATGGGACCCAAATGCGCACGGTGCACACTTGATTTGTTTCGGATATTTCATTTTTGATAATTATGCCAATAAATACTTTGGGTGGTGACAAATAACTTTGGTGTTTGTTATGTGAATCATTGTAATAATTCTTGTCCTATCTCTTATTTGTTTTGAGGGTTGTTAGCTTGTTACCTTTCTCAATTATTACCGTCATCATTGTCCCACCCATCTCGTCCCCCTCAGGTTAAAATCCCATTATTCATCTTTTTCTTCACTTCTGATTTCTTACACGATTTAATGTCATGACAAAAAGGTTTAGTAGAGATTGTATTGACATTTCAGTGTGATTAAAGAGAATTTTGTCCAATCGTGTTTGTAACTAGGGATGTCGATGCACGGATTTCTTCGGTAAGCAAATAAATAAGAATCGACTACAGTTCAGAACAGGCCATTAGATACGGATCCGGACCGGACCCAGACTATCAACTATGGGTGCAAAGCGGTCCGGATCGGCATGTCTAGAACCGAGAAACCGGATCGAATCGAAAGCGGAACCGAAACCGAAATCGTTGCTTTATAATTAATGGACTATGAGTGATTCGGATGGTATAGGTAAAACAATTCATTGACAAGTCTACTTAAGTCCATGCTTGTCAATAGACGGATTTTACTCTGACCAGAATCAATAAATAAGTATTGGTTCTAGTTTCAGAACCAAAATCGAAACTGGATCGGATCGAACCATCAAACTATTGGTCTAAACGGTCCGGGTCTAAAACGGGTTTGGAGATCCAGAACCACTGTTTAAAATTTAATAGACTATGAACGGTTCCGAATCGGTTCGGGTAAAACCCATCCATTGACATCCCTATTTGTAGCACAATAATTTTTCACATTGATGCTAGTTATGTGCGGCAAAAAACACTGCAATAAATTATTAGTTTCTATGTTCTGTTTGCACATATAAAAATGTGCTCGATTCCATACATAAATTAAATAGTGAACTTAAAAGAAGCGTGATCTACATAACTGAAGTAGTATAGCTTCTTTGGCCTTGATCTTAATCACATTGGGATTATTATTAAATAAATTGCCACAATAGAAAAAAAGAAGAAGAGAAAACAATGAAAAAGCCAAAAGAAAACAAAAATAAAAAATAAAAGACAAACCTTTTACTGAGTAGGGCTCGTGTAAGATGATTTATTACAATTTTGGTATTGAAATAGGTAGGATGAAAATTCTGGGGTATTGTCCTCTGTGCCATATTGAACAAGTGAAAGGTGAAATAATGGTCCAAAGGCATAAAAAAAAAGGGTTATGGATAGTCACTCTTTCATCATAATATCATATATTTGCAAGACATCATTGAACTTACCAGCTTCTTCTTGCTCGTGAACGATACGCCTCCCGCTCCACTACCGACTGTCATCATTGTACCCCGTTATGTCTAAATACTATATATTATTATATATTTGTCATCATCAAGTATTTTTCATCAGTATATATTTTAGAACAATTTATTATATTGTTTAAATAAGCTGACTATAACGGGGCTTGAGCCTGTTGAATTGCCCCCAGTTCTCACCTCCCCCGTTTTATTATGCATTAATTATAGTTAAATTTGAAATTCCGGGATACATTAAAACAATAATAAAGAACCTGAGAAATTACTAATCTTCACGATACATATACGTATATACTTCAAAAAAATTATTCAATGGATCACAAAATTACAGCCAAATTTTATTCTATAATTTTTCATAGATCTCAATTCTGTAATCGCTAAGAGCTGAAATTAATTTATTATTATGTATATTATCCTATGTAGATTTAATCTTTCATATTACTTTATGAAGTTGGGTAGCCTTAATGCTCTCAAAACTGTAATTAATCACTGGACCATTACTACTTACGACATCGGAAAAGTTTTAGCAACTTTTGTACGTACTTCAATTTTTTCTTAAAGGCGATACTTTTTCCTCCACAAATAAGATTGAGACAATAAATTAGCCTCCGAAATTGAGAAGCCGGCTTAATTAGAGAAGCGCGCCGAGCCGCGATGAAAAGTGAGAATTAGGAAATTGCGACATTTGGTGGTTGTGGTGGAAATGGAATTGAGGGCCCAATTAATCAAATGTAAGTTCAGTAATCAGTAATACCAATCCAGTGGTCCGGCGTGACATTTTTTAAGCTTCTTCGCTTCAATTAAGTTGCTAATGCAGTTGCGTTCCATGTGTTGTCTTACTAGTAATTAATTATTCTAATTAAAAATCCTATCCCGTGGAATTAATTTTGTCAATTTAAATCATTATATTATCATAGATCAATATAGTAATTGATAACTATCACATGGAATTTAAGAGGAACATCGTTTTATATTTGTTTTACAGATCAGTGCGCTGTGTACGTTGCTACCTAATTATTATATGCATGTTCCTGTAAGAAAACAGATCATGTAGATAACATATATTTATGAGAGAAAAGTAGAAATAAGAATTGAAGATTGGAGCATGATAAAAGTATGAAACTAGAGATTGATTGAATTTTACTAATATCCACAAATGGAAATTTTCAAAATTCTTAAATACTGAAATTTGCTTGGATAAGTTTTTCTTCAATAACATTTTTAACTTGTGCAAAAATCAAAGTCCTTTATAAGTTGAAATGGATGAAATTTTGAAAAGCCAACCTTTATATATAGCTCAATTAAAACACAGAAATGCATAAACTGCAATGATGGAAACCATGTTGATCACTGGGTAAATTTAGTCAATTTAGGTTTCACATCAACAAATAATGTAGCAGTACTTATCATAAGCTCTCTCTGTAAATATACTCCTCCGTCTAACTAAGATAGGAAAGCGTAATTTTTCACTCACCTTTGTTAGGAAAATGTATAAAATGTAGATGGACTATACCCGAGGTACATAGACTTATACTTAAGAGGAATGCCATAGATACAATCAATGCTCAGGGCCGATCCTGACAAATAATGGGCCCTAGGCGAAACAACAAAAATAGAGCGTTTTCACTATATAGATCTGATTGAATATATCTAAAAAGGCCATTGATATATCATTTATAAAAATTAGTATTTTTACAAAATTTGGGCCCACAAAAGTTTATAACAAAATTTTGGAACATTGAATATTTTATTTTTTAAAGGAATATTTATATTAATATAAAATGATATATAAAATTTTGGGCCCCCTAAAATGATGGGCTCTGGGCGGTCGTCATGCTCGTCCGCCCTCAGGGATGGCTCTGTCAGGCTGTCAATGCTTAGAGGATATATTTGTAATGTTTTATATTCTTTCCATTTTATGTTGCTATAGTTGATGCAAAATTAAATGACCTATTTATCATTGGAAAATATAGTCACTAAAAAGGGCATTTATTGAGTGATCAATTCTCAAATAAATTACAATTACTGCTTGAACGAAAATGCAGACCATAAATTAGGACATACGAAATGAAAACCAATTTTAGTAGGACAGAGATAGTAATTAATAAGGTAGAGGTGAAGACATAGATATGCTTAATTAAGTGCATTGAAAAAGGCCAAATTAGAGTTTGTTTGGATAAACCAAAATAAGTTATTCAAAGTGTTCGAAGAAAAAGATCTTATTTACTCCAAAACAAAAATGCGAGAAATTAACCTTGTAATTCGATAATTATAAGACGCTCGAGTTTAATTAAAATAATAATATTTATTTTAGAAAGCTCCTCTTTGTCTTTTTTTTTTAAATAACATTATTTACATCTTGTAGGCAACCATCCAAACGCTCTTCAACAATTTTTGTTCTAAATAAGATTAAACAGTTTAAAGCTCTAACAATATTTTATAAAATGTAAGAACTTCGAAATTGGTTTTAAAATAAACTTAGCCAATTAATACCATCTACATATGATTGCTCACCCATTAACGACTTAAATGATTGTTGGGCTCTAAAGTCTAAATGTCATGAGGACTTCGAAATCAGGCCACTCATGTAGCGTCCGTCTCCATTTACAAAATAATAAAGCATTAAATTTTATTTGAAAGTTCCGAAAATTTGATGAATCAATTACTCAAACAAAGTAATTGCATATAATAATAATAATAATAAAAAGCCTAAAAATATAAAATATGATTTATTTTACTTTGAAGAAAATAATAGTTGGATTGAACTCTAGATTTCATACTCTACACATCGATATTGCTTAAACGTTTCGCTGTAAAAAGAAAAACAATAGCAACCCAATTATTTAACAAAGCAAAGGAAGAAAAAAGACCAATAAAACTGCGGAAGTTTAGCATTAAAAAAGGATGACCAATGAAAGGTAAGAGGTACTTCCAGAACGGGATGACATCATTGCCCCCGTCGTAACGGATTGGGTGGTGGAGAGACGGCGTTACGGCATGAGGTGACTTTACGTCAACCAATAGAATTGCGGGATCCGTACTATTTGAGGGCCCCCACCGACCTCGTAGGCTAAACGGTGTACCTGCTCCAATCCGAGTTCTCCTGCATACATGGAGGCCTTTTTTCCTGCGTATAGGCCCACGCAGCTATCGCTTTGGGTGCTTCCTAAGTTAATAACTAAAAAGACAATATTGTCCTATATACCTCAATAATCAATATATATCGTGTAAAATAAAATTGAACACTAAATATATGTATAAAGGTATTAACAGTAGAAAAATCAATGCTCAAATGGGAACACGTGCAACATTCTCATTGGCGATGCACAATTGCACATATAGGTGATCATTCAAGTATCATGTGATCACTGATGAAGCTAGAAATATTTTTTAAGAGATTCAAATATTCATAATTTTAAAAAGTCTTATGTGTAATTTTTTTTAAAAATTAGAAACTAAATATAACAGTTTTAATAATAGTTTAATATTATTTGAATTACATGACAACCTTAAAAAAATTAAAAAAGATGATCATCTCATAACGTGGATCATAAGAGCAAATCTAATGTATAACGTCATTTTGATGTTGTGATTTGGTACACGTGAATAACTTTACTTAAAATGTGCATGATTGAAATAAAATGGAATGAAAACTAATAAAATTTGGTGTTTTAGAGCAATATTCGTCATAAAATTGGATAATGGTATATGTTATTTTAGACTCCCGGAAAAAAAAACATGTGATAGTAAAAGGGTTAGTTTGTGGCTATCAACTTTCAACACTTTTTAGTTTATAGTCTCAACTTTCGACTTTTCATAAACATCGTGAACTTTAAAAATAAACTAACTATAACCCGGAATGATGGTGGGACGACAACATAATTTGAGGTGGATTTTTTTCCACGTGGGCTTACAAAACGACGTCGTTTTGATCAAAGCCATTATAAATAATATAATTTTTATGTGATTCTCTCCTTATCTCACCCAATTTCAACGTCCCCACCTAATTCATCTCTCTCTCTCTCTTTCTCCATTTTCCTGATTAAATGAAGATAATCTTTTGCGTATATGACAAAGGCGAGGCATCATTCTACTGCACCGCTGATGAAGCCTCCAACTGTGCCGCCAAAAACCACCGCATCCATCACGCCAACAAGCTCGCCGACGAACACCAACGCTTCTCCCTCATATATCCCTCCCCAAACACGCCCCCTATGAGACATCTATTATCATTTTTTCTCCCATCTCCATTTTCACACACTCGTCGCTCTTTCTTTCCATTTATCTTTCCCCTTTCTCTCTTAACACACTAGTGGTGGACTGACGAGCTGATGTCGCAGAGACTCCGAGTCGGAGCCATTGTCATCGTGGAAGTACAGATGCGAACATGAGCCGAAGCGAGACGGGAGGTAAAAAAGGCCGACCTTCTTGACCAAGTGAAGATACGCCATGTGAACCTCGATGAAGGTGAAATGATGCCATACAACTTCATCGAGGAAGATGTACCGTTCCCCGCATAGAGCCACCACCTGTGAATCGTCAATCAATTAGAGCTACAAATGGATAAGAATCAGAACTTGGAGGTAGAAAGCAGATGATTTTACTTAAAGCATGGTTGATGCGGGATAAATTTAGGATTGGGGAAAAGGGAAAGGAATAAGGATGTGGGAGAAAGGGAGAAACGATAACCAATTTATTTTTTTAATTACCTGGACCTTAACAACGCCATTTCGCATGCCCACGTGGAAAAAGTTCCACCTCAAATTTGTGTTGTCATCTTAGTCTTCATTCCATGATCGAAAAAAAAAATTCGGGCAATAAGTTAGTAATTTTTTTAAAATTTAGGACATTCAAGAAAAAATTAAAATTGAGGCCATAAATTAAAAAACGCACAAACGCACAAAGTTGAGACTGTAAACTATAATTAACCTTAATAAAAATGTGATAAACTTATATTTATAAAATAATAATCATATATTCAATCAATCTATATTTTGATTGCTCTATCATCAATATAGGGCTTAAAATGTGAATTCAAATCAATTGGATGCCTTCAGTTGGTTGGTGTTAAAATAAGTTTATCATAATCTTTTTAGAAATAGAATTAATAAAATTAATTCACATATGTAGTGTTATTATTTATATACATATTTTATTTTATCAACATAAAATAAATTACAGAAAAAAGTAAGAACACAAAATAGAGAGAGAGAGATAGAAGAGAATGCATATTTTATTTTATCAACATAAAACACAATACAGAAGAAAGAAAGAAAAAAAGACAAAAGAGGAAAAAGAAAAAAGAAAAAAAAAAGCACAAAAAAGAGAGAAAGAAGCCGCTGCAAAGAATTGAACCCAAGTCCATCAAAATGATAAAAGCAATCTAACTATCTAGATTACAATTAGGGCTGGCAATTCGTGAGTGTCGGATCGTTATCGTGTCGACACGATAACGACACGACCTGATAAGGCCAAACACGAACACGATCCGTTAAGGATCTGTCCGACACAAACACGAACACGACACGAAATGTACTAACACGGACACGACACGAACATGAATATGACACGATTTTTTTCGTGTTGACACGAAACGATAACGACACGACACGACACGACACGAAACGATAAATTTAAATCAAAATTAGAAAATAAATAAATAAAAGAAATAAAAATATAAAACATATAATTAAATTAATATTAAATATATAAAAATATTATCGAATTATACGAAAACGACACGAACCGACACGAACACGAATGCAACACGAAAATTATCGGGTTACACGAACACGACAAGAAATTATCGTGTTGACACGATAAGGACACGAACACGATAAGGCTGTTGACACGATAAGGACACGAACACGATAAGGCTGAACACTAACCCGTTAATTTCGTGCGTGTTCATGTCTTGTTCTCGTGTCGCGTCGAAAATTGCCAACCCTAATTACAACAAGCTTTTTAACATATTGTTACATATTAAATGTATAATATATGTTTTTTTTTAAAAATTGGGGGACCCACAGACCACAAACCCCATTTAGCTTCGTCCCTTAAATGGCATTATATTCAAAGTATATAATGCTTTTTTTTTCATGTCGCGAGAATCTGCAATCACTGTTAGAGTACAATTGGATCATTAGACAAGTTGTTCATGTACAATGGTTTGTAAACTACACAAAATATCATATTTGAAAATCAGATATGACAGACTTAAACTTATAGAGATGAAGATGAATTGGGATTTGAGATCTTTGATTTCAAGAATATCCACCACTTGCCCATCCCCAAAAAGACAATATTTAGTGTTATTTTTATAAATGAGGAAAATTGTGACCATTGTTTAAATGCTTCACACTTTAATATATCTCTTAATTACAAATAGTTGAAGTCATTTCTATTATATCATAATTAATAAGCTTGGTGGACTTATGATATTCTATATATAATTAAGGCTACATTAATTTACCTCCATCCAACAACATACATGTAATGTTGACATAACTCAAATATGCTTAAACCAATAAATTGTAAGATATGAATTCTCAAATTTAATATTTAGACATTTAATCTGAAACATTAATCATTGTCCAAGTAGATGCAGTTCGGTTTGCTGTAATTTTTTAATGTTGGATCTATGTGTGAGTGAATCTAAGTTAACATATTAATTATACATTCTTTTTTAACCTGCATGACTCTGTCCTCACTCTTATTTTCAAAAGTAGCAATAGATTATACTCTTTTAAGTTTTAAAGGCTTATTTAAAATCATACTGGTGAAAGCACTTAAAATGTTATAATTGGCATATCAATTCTAGAACATTGAACACTGACGTATTCTCATTGACTAATTCATGTCATTTTTACCTTTTCTAGAAAAGAGCCTATATATATATATATATATATATATATATATATAGGGGTTAGTTATGGTGAGAAAGCTTCATTAATGTACGAAAATAGGAATAGTAGACATCTTTGATATTTGTGTAGCACAATCGAATTAATGTATTGCCCATGTTAGTTTAGCACATATTTCATCCATTCGTAGCACATATCTTAAATATATTAGTTTAACACATCTTTCATTCATTGCGAAGCACAAGAAGAGTTATAGTCTTGCACAATAATCCGTGTAGCACACAAAACATAAAATGTAGCACACCGGAAAATTAAATCACAACCATTGATATAGCAAATCAAAGGCCGATTCATTCCTATTTCCTACCAAATTATTCATTCCTACCGATCCATCTCCTATATATATATATATATATATATATATATATATATATATATCATAACATGTAATTATCGCGTTCTAAAATCACTAACTGACTGCAAAAGAATTATTTTTAAATAAAAAAGGTGAAAAATGAAAATGCCACATATAAGCATGTTGACAAACCAACACTATAATTACTGGAAAAAGATGTGGAATGATGAGGGTCCAAAATGGCTAAACAAGAGTGGGGGAAATCTATGGTGTACCTAAACATCGTGAATTTCAAGCCAACACCATTTGGAAGTGTCAGCCCCCACCATCAAATCTCTACAACCCTACACTCATAACACAACCATTCAACCAATATATTAAATCTCAAATTTATCTTTTCCTTTTACAAAGCTCAAAATATTTGACAGATGAAAAGTATGGATGAAATGCGAATTTTCGACTTTGCTAACAAAATATATTTAATGTTGCTATCATGTAACATTGTAAAACTCTAACCATAAAGCTAGTAATTCGTCTTAGATAAATTACATGGGTCTAACATATCAAAATTCTTATTAAGAAGCATTTGTCATAAGATCAGTCCTAATTAGAGCCTTTTGGCCCAAAAAGAGTATTAAAATCTTATTTTGAATTACAAAGATTTCTAAATGTTCGTTTATTATTATTATTATTATTATTATTATTATTATTATTATTATTATTATTATTATTATTATTATTATTATTATTATTATTATTATTATTATTATTATTATTATTATTATTATTATTAATGTATGCAATTTTTATTTTGTGATGAAAACAAATTCATAATTAATTTTGTGGGTACATTGAGATCAAACGATCTTTAGTTTAAAACGACCAACTATATCGAGATCTTGATAATTTATGACCCTTTGCTCTTTTGACAACAACATAATTTGCATGCGAGGTGTTCGGTTGGGCTTATAAGTTCCTTAAAATAGCTTATATAAATTGTTTAGGATTTAATAAGCTTTTGCAAAGTATTTGACAATATAAACCCCAAATAATTTATAAGCTGTAAAAATAAGCGACAACAACTTAAAAGTTTTTCAAATAATAAGTTCATCAATCATAACTTATTTTTTCATGATCTTATAAGCAACACTCAATTTACAAAAATAATTATACCATATTTTGTTGTTTCTAACATATAACCTTTCTATTTCATCACTCTCAATTATTCTCTATTTAACCAAGATTATCTTTCTAATTCACAATTCTTTCTTTAACTTATAAGCTCAATTGTCCAAATACTTTGACAACTTATAAATGCTTGATACATTATATCTTATAAGTTGTTCAAACATCTAAAATAAGTTTTCCCAAAATTCCACACTCACCCCCCACCCAAATAGTAATGTATTTTGTTATGTCTAAAATTGTATATATAATTTCTTCAGCCGCATTCTTCTGGTGTTGTAGGTCCTTAACTGTTTAATTGGGCTCGAGTTTAGCGTTTGCTATCCAATGAGTCCTCGTACAAGGTTGTGTAGCCCAGCGCATGATATAGTTGGGCCTCTATCTTCACACTATTAAAGGGTCCAAGAAGTTAATTAAAAGATAAAAGCAAATAGACGGACCCACTACAGGATTTTCTTACATTTCACGCTAAATCTACTTAAGTGAAATTGTTCTGGCCCTATAATTAAACACGTGTAAAATTGTCATGTAGTTGATTGTAGTGTTAGTCTAAATCATTGAAAGGTATCAAGTTCGAGTTTAGGTAACACCATTTCACGTAATATTTTATATTTGAAAAATTATAAAGTCCAGTTTAATGCCGGTTCGTCGAGTGACCGAATTTTACTGGTTCAATTGATTGAAAATTAACCTTATATAGAATTAGACCGAGAAACTGATCGGGCCGATCCAATTTTCATACGATGGTTGCTGAGTTACTTTTATGCAATTTATTCAAAAATTACAAAACAAGAAGTCTATAACCTTCAATCTTGAATCAAGACCAACATAATGCACCACAATAAAATATTTTCTTAATATCTTTTAAAAAATCCTGTATCTCAATTCCAATACATGAAATATAATTATAATTTATATGTAGAGCAACAACTTTTGAAAAAATGAAGTCGAGGAAAAACTATTCCCCATAATATACAAGAAGAGAAGAGGGAAAAACAATTCTAATGAACTTTGATTAATTAATATATGTCATGACGGCATGACATGTACAAAACTAAAATCACTAAAAAAATGTCCACAACAATAAGCCACGCATATACGATCCATTAGTCACAACCCGGCCGTAAACGGCACGCCCGTGGACGGCAGCCACGCCCGACCCGCAATGAGGCTCCCCACCGTGAACCGCGATGCCACATTCGAACCCGTTATGATATGGTATCCGGGCCACTTGACCCGCTTCCTAGTGGACCCACCCGCCCGAAATTCGATACTCCCCATAATACAAAGTAGACAAGGCGAAGTCCGAGTCTTCCCATCTCGACCACCCTCCGCACGACGAAGCCGTCGATGAAGCTCTTCATGATCACGGTGCGAGAATATTGCTGCCACGGCCGACCCGATAGGTCTTGAACGACCCGACAACCGGTTTCAAATCGGGCGCGGGCATGATCCGGAGTTGTGGATGGATATGCCCGTGTTGAAGCGGTCGCCACGGCCCCGGCGGTGATGACGTTGGCCTGGCCCACGGGGCTTGCGAACGTAGATGATACGATTACGGAAGACGCGGCGGCGTTGCGAAGATGAAATCGATGGTGCCGTAGATGTAGCAGATTTGTAGAACTGGCGCTGCGCATGGACGAAGAGGGTGTCTTGGTACCTTCGAGCGCGGCGAGAACACGAGAGGTCGGAGGCGGAGCGCGGCGCAACCGCTGACCTCTCTGTGGGCCCGCCGTGTTGCGGAAGGTGATTCCTCGAGCTATGAATCCGATGCCGTCGATCCCTATAATCAGTTTCCAAATATTTCAGTACTCAACCATCTGCATTGTTTTTTAATTCCTATTTTTGAAAGTAGATTATAATTTGTTTAATGATGAGATAGTCATAAGTGAAGTAAAGAACCATATAAATTCAACTTTAAGATGTAGAACTATATCAACATTTTAGTTGGAGCATATAATTACGTAACTTTAAAAGATACGATGATTCGAAAGGAAGTTAGTAATATGACCTTGGACAACAAGTAATTATTAAGATATAGGGTTTTTTGGTCTTGAAATTTGCGAGATGCATGTATTCTATTAGCATAATGTATCAGTTATTGAAAATGAAATATAAAAATATATTTATGTTTTAGTTGTCTTGAGGTTCTCATAAATGTTTATTAGTTGATTCTGAAAACTGTCCTTAATACTTTAATACGTGCGTAATTAATGTAACATGAATATTTTAATTGAGATCATTAAGAAAGCACTGATCAATAAAATTATCCCATGTAAAGTCAACAGTGTATACATGAAATTTTATTTATTAGTTAGTGTAAGACTGCACATATGCAATGAAAAAAAAATGACAAGACTGCATATGACTCTAGTGCGAATATTATATATACGAGGGAGGTTAACGTGAGAATAATTTTTATCTTGAGATAGTGAGACTAAAAATGATGAATTCGTTATAAAAGTTGATGAATCAACTAGGAAAGTTATTGAATAAAATAAATAAATTTTTTGCCCCTTATGGAATTCGAACCTGGGTGAAAAATTCTAATTTTTTGGATTCAATCATTTTCCCAGCGGCTGCATTAACTTTTATAGCGAATTTGTTTTGTTCATAGCGAATTTTCATAGTTCTTAGTTCTCACGTTAAAATAGTTCTTATTTGAACTTCACTATATATATATATGAAATGGTTAACGTAAAAATCATTTTTATAGTGAGAACAAAAAAATGATGAATTCGCTGTGAAAATTGATTAATCCGTCAGGAAAGAAACTGAATCCAAAAAAATAGAATTTTTGTTCATCATGGGATTCGAATCCGGGTGAAATTTTTTGAATTTTTGGATTCAGTAACTTTTGCACCAGATTCATTAACTTTTCATAGCAAATTCATTTGATAGTTTTTAGGATAAAAATTATTCTCATTTGAACTTAACACTATAAAGTATATATAGGGGAGGATTAATGTGAGAACCATTTTATCGTGAAAATGTGAGACCAAAAATGATGAATTCGGTATGAAAGTTGATGAATCCGTTGGAAAGTTCTCAATCCAAAAATTAAATTTTTTGTCTCTCATGGGACTCAAACTTTAGGTGGATATTCGAATTTTGGATTCAATAACTTTCCCATCGGATTCATTAACTTTCATAGCGAATTCATTTTGTTCGTAACGAATTTTCATAATTCTCAGTTCTCAATTTAAAAATGATTCTTATTTGAACCCCACACTCTCTCACAATATATATATGAAATTGAATCTTGTGACATGCATGCTATTAATTTCAATTCGAGATCATCTAGTTTTAACAATAAATCATTTTTATTCATATACTATTGATAAAACCTACATATATTTGCTTGATATCATGATATGTATTAATGTTAATAAATTAGGATAACATGAACTCAACATGTCACGGCTAAAATATCTGTTTCATATTTCTTTCCAAGTGACCTCGTTTAATTTCAGCATGTACACAGCTCATATAAGAGCAAAACTCTGGTGTAGCATGGGGATGTTCGCAATTATGTTTAAACATTGATTAATAGTTAGTAATGGTTAACTAGGATTTTAATTAAAGTTTATAAATATTCAATTAAAGATCATGAACTAAAGAATATAGCAGACACCTAATTAACTAGAACCAAAGGACATAATTGACTATAATAATAACATAATTCTTCAGCCATGACCTTGGGACTAGGGATGTCAACGGGCGGTCTTTACCCGGACCAGAACCAGTAATTCAATATTGGTTCTGGTTCTGGAACCGGCCCAGTAAATACTAAACCCGGACCGGATCCGGACCATCAAATTATGGATCCGGACCGGGTATTACCCATTTCTAACCGGTTACCCACCGGGCCTTATTCCCAATTACTCCTAAATCCCCAATTCTTCTCTCAAACCTCTACTTTCTTCCTCACAAATTCAGCGACTATGTCTCCTCCGGTGGCTCGTCGTTCGTCGTCGCCTCCTCAAGTGTTCATCGTTCGTCGTTTTGCGTTCATCGTTCGTCGTGTTGCATCACAAAAACTTTTGGACTTTTGTAAATTGAAAGACTAGTACTCATATATTGTAAATATGCAGAAATAAATAATTTAGCAATCGTACTTTTGTTGCATTTCAATACAAATATATTTATATTTAAAAATATGTCCACATATCAACTCAAAATATATTAATGCTTTTCTCAATATGGAATGTTTGAAGATAAAGATTGGATGAATGAGGCTTATCAAGTACATTAATTCTCACGATTATTAGATTTGAACTCATCCTTCAATTACAAATTCATTAATCAAAAAGGGGAAAAACTCGATTATTTTTTTCACTGAAAACCCCACAGCGGATTGAGAAATTAATAATGGGTGTGCATATATAATCACTCAAATTAATATTATTTTCATATTCATATAGAATTGTATCAAATGTGAAATAAAATTTAGATTCGGCGGCATGTAAGATAAAATGTCGTAAAACTTAATAATTATCATTTATACGTTATACATGCTTTATTCATGTATAAACAATATATAGCATCTACTTCAAACTCTACGATAATATTTTATAAATCTTGCTATTCTTCCACCGAGTTTAGTCATGCATGTGGACGGATTCGATATGCGATGCAACCATCCAGCATCTTTTGTGGATATTTTGTATTCTACATGTCCATTTATAATTATATAAGAATATATCTTATGAGTATCTTTTGAAAAGGAATGCAGTGAAATACAGTCACCTTAGTCTCTTATGCCAATTATTATTCATATATTCTTTCATAAAATCAATGCATGAATAACACGTTGAAATTAAATCGACTTGATATAAAAGGATTGAAACACATTATCTTTTAATGCTAGATCGAATGAATCATTCAGACGATAAATTAATAGTTGACATTATAACAATTTATTGTTTCATAGAACTAAGTAATCATCAGCATATACTCCATGAATTTATATGCGATGCGCCTTATGCAATTAATCCTAATATATATGATCATAATATGAATTTCTTTAGGGAAATCATATTACATTATCTATTTTAATTCGTAGTAGTTAAAAATGATTTTAAAAATTAGTGGAAATTGTTACATCGCCAATGTAAAATGCTCTTACAGAAAAAGTGGATATGTAATGCTCAAATTAAAAATTTTGAAAAAAAAAAAAAAACTGATCGGTCGGACCGAACCGGACAAAGCGGGTCGGTCTTGACCGGTCCGGTCCAAGCAGTTACGGAACCGAACCGAACCGAACCGTTGTTTTAAAATTTAATGAAACTTTGAGCAGTTCAGGATCGGTCCCAGTAAAGGCCGCCCGTTGACATCCCTACTTGGGACTAGTACTTGCACCAACAAATAGTTAACTAAAGTGTACTTGCACATGCAATTTATATCACTTGGTTATTAGGTTAATACTGGCAGTCAACAATGCCATGAATAAACTAAAAGAGAACGGAAACTCACCGACAGTTGCCGAACTGTAGGTAGTGAAGCCAGAAGAGACGCTCCGGCTGCCGGTGATGAAGGTGTACCTCAGCCCATCTCCGACCAGCATCACCTTATTCATCGTCCTGCTTATCAATAAATTCTCTCTGTAAACCCCTCTTCACATACACTACCACTCTCCCATTTCCCACGCGACTCGCCGTCGCATAGTTGATCGCCGCCTGGATCGACCTGAACTTCCCCGTCCCGTCCTGCGCCACGATCACGTTCGCCCTCGTCGCAAGTTGCAGATCCTGCAGCATCTTCCTCTCCCGGCCGGAGACCCAGGCCGGGAACCCGGTGCTCGAGTTGCCGGTCGCCGCAGAGGAGGAGTTGCTGCTGTCGAGGAGTGCGCCGTTGGTGGCGAGGCTGTTGCTGATGAGCTCGGAGACGTTGCCGGAGAGGATCGGGGAGCTGAACTTGGTGACGTTGAGGTCGTTGGAGCTCCTCCGGCAGATCTCGATGTTGGTCAGCGCCGTGCTCAGCCACGTCTGCGCGTCGAAGTCGGTGAAACTGGCGTTTGTTTGGATGCTTTGGAGGGTGGTGTTGAGCTGATTGATTGTGTTGTCGATCAGGTTGTTGCAGTCGCGGTAGACGATGGTCCGCCGCTTGCTCGAGCACCGCATCTTGCTGGCTAGGGTTTGGACGTCCGCTGCCCGCTCCAGGGCGGCCACGATTGTCATGGTCCGGAAATCCTCTCGGGAATTTGGGGTGAACCGAGCCGGGTCCCGACCCATGAAGTAATTGCATGGGCCCGGGTGGGGCGTCGTGTTGCACCACAAATGTATGCCGGTGCTGTTACTAGCAGCAATATCGGCATATGCCAAAGGGAAGCTGAAAAGGAAGAAGAATGAAGATAATAACTTGGATTTTGAGGCCATGGTTATTAGGGTTGTAGCATTGGAGGGGAAATTGAGGAGGTCTTATAAAAAGATCTTGAGTTTGTTGGGGGTTGATGGCTTTATACAAGTAAACATGTGACAGTTGGAATTGTTTGGAAAGGAGGGAATGGGAGAGTTTAATTAAATGATGAATTCCAAATTGAAATTCAATTACATGTCTTTAAAATGAAGAGATCCTTGTTTCATGGATCACGGCCATTGCACTCAATGTGAGCTAGCGCATTTGGAGAGATGTTTTGCCTCATCATCATGTCAGGAGCCATTAATTGATTAGAACAATTTGGAGGGAGTATTAATTTGTTTGAGATGGCTGGAATCTGTTTCAAAAGTCTTCTGTTTATCTAATGGCTAAAATATGGATCTATATTATTCCAAACTTAATCATCCTGTCTCATCCTAATATTTTCAAGTCTTTGTGAGATCATAGATGACGCAATCAAAGTTTTATTGCCAAGATATCAGCTGCACGATATATTTCATAAGTAATGTGTATTTTTAGAAGAGGTCATTTGCGCATAAATACATTACTTTCATACCATTCTGGTTTTGTATATGAATTAAAAATTATGCTATCAAATACACCAACTTTTAATTATTCTGATAGTTAACACGGTGAATATTTCCGACGACCACGAATCTATATGTGTATGCAATTTATGCATGAAGATCTAGCTACATATGTACATGATTACTATTCCCTCCCTACTATGTAGGACCTACCGATCGACGAAAATTTTCCAAACCGAAAACTGAACCAAACTTATTTTTTTGAATCGAACCGAATCGATTTATAATTTCGAACCTACCGAAAACCGAGCCAAAAGAATCGATCAATTTCGGTCAGACATAAAAACCGATCGAAACATATATTATATATATATATATTTTTAAATAAACTTATTTTTATCCAAATTATTTAGTTAAGATATTAATTAACTACTATATAAAATATATAAATATATAAAAAATAATTTCGGTTCGGTACAGTTACTGACTAAACCTAAAATGTAAAACCGAAAACCGATTTTAATTAAAATTTTGAACCGAACCTAAAATCAACTTTCCTAAAAACCGAACCAAACCGACTGAAAATTATCGATTCGGTCGATTTTTCAGTTCGATTCGGTTCGATGATGCACATCCCTAGTACTATTATAAGTGTTATATCACCTGTCAGATTATACATACTAAGAATGTAGAAAAATTTACCTTTGTAAGCTTATTAATTACCATAAGTGCATACACACAACTAATTATCAAATTTCAAAAGTATTAAATAAGGGTAAAATATGAAGAATATCGTAATTTTACTCTCAAATTATGAATTATGACATTTATAGAAAACAAGAAAAAAGTGAGAATATAACACATGAAAAACGGAGGGTTGCAACAAGAATGTACATAACTGCGTGTCAGTAAGAATCTATGGGGCCTGATGTTGCTGAAAGTGTTCGCATTGTGAAAAGTAAAAAAAAAAAATTGAAAATTTGTGTATTTGAAGGCATAACTTTAGTTCACGTGAAAGGTAGAATCTTTTTTGTCAATTAATACATAAATTTTTAATGGGCACGTCACAATGACTTGAACCCGGCACCTTGGCGCCGAGATTAACCACTCTACCACTAAACCAACACACACACATGAAAAGGTAGAAGTTGGTGGAAGTTCATGTATTTAAGCGTAATTGTCCCTTTTCAAAAGGTAGAGATTTTTTTATATTTATGGCGGGAAATTACGAAAGGGGTTTGGTATTCTTTATTTCCGGGTCGGGCAAGAGGTGATCAGGCTAGAAAGGAATATTGGATGACGATGATGATCTACCTAAGTTAAATTCAGCAATGACGATCTCTTCCTTGATGCCGCTTACAAGTATGATCAAGCTTCTCGTCGGAGATACGCGGTGTGATGCCAGAAAGAAGTTGCCCTTTGGTTGGCCCCTATCTCACATTACAATAAAAAAAACATATTTTTGAAGGAGTTTTAATTAAATAGCATTAATTTGAAATTTAAACTCCCGTCAGGTTACAAGGAATTAGATTGCACAAGTGCAATGAACGTTGCTATTTATTCATATATTCGTAAATGAAAGTTTTTTTTCAAAAAAAAATCTGCCCGGAACTTAAAAATTGCAATTATATTAACTCTAGGCGAAATATATACAAGTATACACTTTTGTAAAAGTGTGTACAGGACATAACCATTTTGAAAAATTGATACATTGTATACCCATTTGCTTTTTTTAATATATATCTACAGTCTGTCCGTTTAGTTTCGATTTGAATTGTGACATGCCACTGACAAAACAGTAATATTTTTGTTTGTTAACAACCTGTAAATCAGTAAATGATTGCGAAATGAATGGTACTAATAAAACCCCGGAAACATATTAAATTTCATCCATTCATTTAGTCAAGGAAAATTAATTAAATTTTGACCGGAAACATAAATGAATGACATGTTTAATTCCGGTCGCATGATTCCGGAAATAGAATTTAATATGTTTCCATTCATTTATTTAATATGTTTCCAGTCAATCTCCATTCATTTAATATGTTTCCGGTCAATCTCCATTCATTTATTTAATATGTTTCCGGTCGCATGATTCCGGAAATGATATGTTTCCGGAAATCTCAATTCATTTAATATGTTTCTGGTCAAAATTTAATTAATTTTCCTTGACCGGAAACATAAATCAATTGATGGAATTTAATATGTTTGCGGAGTTTTATTAAATTAATTAAATTTTGACGGAAACATAAATAAATTTTGACAGGAAACATAAATAAATTAATCATTGACCGAAACATAAATTTTGACCGAAACATAAATCATTGACCGGAAACATAAATTTTGACCGAAACTTCAATTTCGATCGAAACAACAAATTAATTCAAGAAATTGAATTAATTTGTTGTTTCGATCGACAATGAAGTTTCGATCGAGAAGGCTTCTTTCGGTCGACCGAAACAACGATGCCTTCCTCGATCGAACTTCAATTTTCGACGAAACAACAAATTAATTCAATTTCTTGAATTAATTTGTTGTTTCGATCGAAATTGAATTTCGATCGAGAAGGCTTCTTTCGATCGACCGGAAACAACGATGCTTTCCTCGATCGAAACTTCAATTTTCGATCGAAACAACAAATTAATTCAATTTTCCATGTCGGTATCCCATGTTCTGTCCTGCTTCCATTGCTTAAGAAATTAAAAGTAGCACAGAGAGATCAATTGATTGTGGATTCTCACTTAAAACTGCTTCTGTCATCTTACTTCTGATCAACTTCTATTCTTGCCACAACATTCCGCATATATAGGCCAATTGCATCATAAGACGTTGATGGAGTAAAGTGTGAAGCATCATCAATAGACTAAACCCATGATAGAAGTGCAATTTTTGGGTCTTACCATGGTCATAATTATGAAAGTAACAAAGAAAATAAATTGGCCTATATATGCGGAATGTTGTGGCAAGAATAGAAGTTGATCAGAAGTAAGATGACAGAAGCAGTTTTAAGTGAGAATCCACAATCAATTGATCTCTCTGTGCTACTTTTAATTTCTTAAGCAATGGAAGCAGGACAGAACATGGGATACTGACATGAAAAATTGAATTAATTTGTTGTTTCCGGTCGAAAATTGAAGTTTCCGGTCGAGGAAGGCATCGTTGTTTCCGGTCGACCGGAAAGAAGCCTTCCTCGACCGGAAACTTCAATTTTCGACCGAAACAACAAATTAATTCAAGAAAGTTTCTTAATTAATTGTTTCCGGTCGAAAATTGAAGACGTCGAAGACGTCTGCAAATTAGCACAGAAAAAAAGGGAATCAGATTCCATGTGAGAAGACGTCTAAGACGTCTGCAAATTTCTGCAAATTTTGACTGTTTTGTTCTGCAAATTTTGACTGTTTTTGAACAAAAATATAGTTTTTTAATAGGTTTGGGTATGGGGTGTAGTTAATTTTTAGGTTGGATATGGGGTGTACTTAATTTTTAAAAATTGGGTATATAAGTTGGGCACCCTTAACTCTATATATAAGTATTTTGTACAATTGTATTAATTCATGCTTGTATTATAATTCATATTTGCAGAAGTACCATCTATAGATAGATCTAGCTCAAATTTTGTTTGCAATAAGATAATTCATGCATAATTATGAATTTATGATTACAAAGAATAAGATTTACTTATAACACGATTCCATTGAGGCCCGACTTTCAAAACTGAAACATGATTTTGCTGACGTAAAACTCTGTCGAGTTGAATTATTTTAGTTTGATTTTTTGAAGTTTATTTTAGTAGTTTAATTAGGGTACCACTTTTGTGCATGAGATATATAAAATATATATATCGCTTCAAGGTTGAATTGCTTAACGATATTTGCGCGGCGGCCAAGTGAGAATATATATAAAAGAGCGAGCTGTAAATTATAGTTGTGATTGTGAAGATTAATTATGTTTACACTAAAGCAATTACGAAGTTAAGTGCGATTTCCGTACCTCATCTGATGATCATGTCGATGGTCAAGCAGTACACATGAAGGAGCTCTAGCGTTAAGTAAGGAGCCTATATTCCACCTTAAAATTAGTTTACCCAAATGTCTGATCACCTAAACATTGAATTTGCTGGTTACCCCATGTGCTTAAGAGTTCCGATTACGCTAATCCTGCTTTAGCTTTTTGACGAATTAATCTTAAGTTTATTTCTTCATCTTTTGTTTGTGGGTCAACACATGATAATTAGCTTCACATCCATCTGCCAAGATACTTCAAGGATATCATTTTATCTGCAGATCAATATAAGGATGACAAAAGAAAACCCTGGGCTCACCGTTTTCTAATTTTTTAATTTCAGACTTGACGAGAACACAATTTTCAGGCAATTAATTTGGTTCGTCATTTGGGAATTGTAATGTTAAATTACAAAATTAGCTCGATACCTTTAAATGATTTTGTTTTATATTAGCATGTATTAAAATTGTGGAAAATTAAATGAGAAAAACACAACCGTTTTGAAACTATATACGACAAACGTAAAAATATTCAATATATATATATATATATAGATGAATTGAATACAAGATGATTCCTATCTTAACCAAAAGCATAAAATCTATATTTATTAAAATTTTAAACTATCCTATAAGAAGACAAACTTTTATAATAGTACTAATGCATAAATAAAATATATCATATTATATTATTGCCTAAATTATATATATAACAAAAATATCATAAGTAAATCATATTTTGTAAAAGAATGCTATTTTATAAAGGTTGGGTTCTCTTAGTACTCGATCCTCAGGAAGTATGTAGTACTCAATCTAGAACATACATTTTGAATATGTGGTCACACCACAATCTGACACGTGACGACCCATTTTTTATTTTATTTTTCTTTTTTTGCAAGGGGCAAAATGGAAAGAAAGCAAATCAGCCTTCTTCTTCTCCTTGGCGACAACGGACAGCGATGGCAGCGTCGGACGGTGGTGGTGACGACGGCGACACCGGCAACGCATGCATGCAAAGCAACAACATACACGAACAACAACAAGTAATGATTTTGAAAGAAAAAAAAGCTGAAAAAGTTTGAGAACAAAATTAATGAATTTTGAGAAAAAATAGAAAATTGATTTGATAGATGATTGAAGAATCGAGAGAACTGATGGCTATGGTGGTGGTTCATGTTGAATTCGCCGGTAATCGGGGAAAGAGATGATGGAATTGACAGAGAATAATGGATGAGAGATTTGTTGTCGAAAAACATACTCATGCATTTAACAAAACATAAAACTGCATTTAACAAAATATAAAAATGCATGTTGGCACGAAACACAAACATGCATTTAACAAAATAAGTTCACGCATATTACAAAACACAAACATGCATATTGACTAAGAAACACAAATATGCAGACAAAACACATTCATGCATTTAATACAACTCATTCATGTATTTAACAAAATGTAAAAATGTATGTTGGCCAATGGACGTTAAGGACGCGCGGCGAGAGCGGGCGACGCCGAGCACGGCGCGTCTTGTGTCTTGGCGCACTTCCAACGTACACGCATGTTTGTGTTCAACTACATGCATTTTTATGTTTATTTAAATACATAAGTCAGTTCAACTATATGTATGGTTTATTTTTTGCAATCACTCAAATTACTAATCTATAATTACTGTAGCGAAATTAGCAAAATTAAGCTTAAAATCTGGGAAAAAAATCTCCACCATAGGATCTATGAAATAAGTGGACAAGATTGAGTACTACACACTATCTCAAACTCGAGTACTATATGATCTCTCCTCACTTTATAATAAGTATAGATTGGTTAACAAACACCTTGAAAAAAAATTGATGTGTTTTATAGTGCAGTAGCAACCCACTGTCATCATTCAAATTTAAATTTCAAAACAGCTTTATTAGTATGACTGAAGATGGATATGGCCCAAAAATGCCTTTCAGCCCCATAGTAGAGTCCAGATGGTTTATTTGGACCATTTATCCAAACAGTGGGGAGACAACTTAGCACGGTGCTCCCCCAAAAGATGACCTCGTTTCAGCATTTTCTTTTTTTGGCCATTTCAAGTGTAAATTTTATTTGTTTCCAATTCTTTTAAATCTTTTTCCTTGTTATACTTTCTGTTTTCTGCTTATTTTAAAATTCAGTTTCTTTTAAATCGGGTTTTTTTTCCTATTTTAAATTTCCAATAATCAATTAGCGCCAAATAGTCAATAGATATAATATTTAAATTTTAGCAAACAAAAACGCTATGCTAAAATGACATAATTTAGAAGGAGACGTATTGGCATTTTGGGAGTGCGATGTGCATTGCCCCCTTCTCTCCGCTGCATGCAGAAGATCCAAGTGTTGGGTAGAAGACAATTAGGTGGAATTCGAATATGGAAGAAGGAAATAAACTTGTATTGTGGAAATTTTGGATACATAGGCCAATATATGAACCTAGAAAGTAGAAACACTAGCAACATTGCATCTGTTCAATAGACAATATATGAATCTACTGCATCTATGTAATATACAATGTCTCTGACAAGAATAATCCTATACATCAAGTTTATATCTTCTGTTTTTTATTATTTAAAACCATCAAGTTTATATCTTCTAACTAGGAGACCAAATTCGAACATAAATCAGAAAACTGAATCGAACCGAATTAAATTTGGCGATTTGAATTGGTTATTTGAACATAACAGTTTGATTCGGTTTGTAATAGTAAAAACCGATCTTAGTTTGGTTTGGATTCAATTTTAACTTAAATTTTTAGGTTTTTAACCGAACCATATATATATATGTATATATATGAGTGTTAACGTGAGAACTATTTTTATCATGAGAACAAAAAATGATGAATTCATTGTGAAAATTGATGAATCCATGTGAAAGTTATCTTGAATCCAAAAATAAAATTTTCGTCCCTTGGGATTCAAACCCGTGAAAATTTTAGAATTTTTAATTCAATAACTTTCTCAACGGATTCATCAACTTTCATAAGAAATTCATTTGTTCTTAGTTTTTAGGATAAAAATAGTTCCATTCAACCTAACTATATATATATATAACCAAAATTTTCTGTTCTATTTCATTCGGTTTGGATTTTCTAAATTAATTTGAATTCAAATGTTTTGAGTTCGGTTCGGTTTAGAGTTGAACTATTCACCCTACTTCTAATATCTACTGCTCGGGTAAGGGTCGCTTAGGGAAAGCACAACGTTTTCATCTCTCTCTCTCTCTCAATTTCTTGGCATTTCTTTATTTATAAATTGCAACTTTCAGCTTATTCAAATGACTTTTAAACATCATTTGGTATATTTTTTTTATTATTTCAATTAAGGGTAATTAATACGTGATTAGGTTTTAAGATCAATTTTGGAGTTTAAGTATTCCATAGTTAAATTTCTTTTTTAGTCCTAAAGCCCAAAATAGATGAAATGGCAAAATTGTGCAAACATTGCACATTTTAATGGAATTGACAACAAAACGACATATATGTATAAGGGATAGGTTCACACATAAACTAGTTCACATGAGCTAATTAAGAAATCGTGAGTAATTATGTAACTACATATATAGCTTATTTATATTTACAATAATGCAAGATCTACGATGCTGCTTAATTGTATAATACATATTTTATGATATTATTTATTTACATATATCATATTCGTTCTTTTAATGACAACAGCATATTATATAAAAATAAATTGTCCAAATTAATTCCTAATTAATCGTGTATGCCCCTTCGGACATAAGAGATTCATATCTAGATTATTAGTGATTCTGTGGCAAAAGTATGTGGATAAAGTAATATTTTGAAAATATCAAGGTTATTTAACGTTCCCAATTTTGATGATATTTTAAAAATATCTCGATTAGTTTTTCGACGACGAAATGTTGAGTCATTTGAACTATTATAACTCACACGAGAGGAATACTTGAGTTACTTGAGCTATAATCTACGAGAATCCTGCGAATTGGCTTAACATTCCGTTGTCGGAAAATTCGAATCGGTATTTTTCAAAATAGCGTCGAGTTGGGGACGTTTAATGTATTAACGAAATTGATGATATTTTTAAAATATTGTCAAGTTGGAGACATTTTAATGTATTAACTAAAGTTTGAAATATTTTCAAAATCTCGTCAAAATTGTGGATGTTGGATGCAAACTATAGTTATCCCTTAAAGTTAACTTTTAAAATTTTCTTCATAGGTTTCATAACTTATTTTCATCTTACATGCTACATTTACTAATTAATGACCCAATTTACAAGACAAGTTTTGCGGGTGACTTCCTGTTCACTTAACGTTCCTCTGTTTCAGATGAATGACGGTTATTTTACATAAATATTTAAGCAAATCCTTCAATTGGGGAACCAATCACACAAACTTACAAGAGAAGATCTAAAACTTTTATTCACTTTTGAGATCCTCCTATATCATATATACGAATGGTATTTTACATAATTTTTTATAGGAATCATTCATTTGATGAGAAAAAAGTACACAAGTATACAAGACAAGATCCCAACGTTCACTATTATTTATCCACTGAATCTTACATTCTAGCTAAAGTAAGTCAAAATAAATTTCATTATGTGAATGTGATCTGTAGAAAATCATCACAAACTAAACTTAAACAACTCATATATTATAAAATTTCTGAATTTAGAGCAAAATATTGACTTTGTGGAGTTTATGTGTGAGCTTTACTTAAAGGCAGTCTGATTTGGATTTTACTTAAATTAAAGTAGCAAAACGATATTTGACAATCATTCTTTACCCAGAATAAACGCCATTAAGTATATGTATATCTGCAGTAGTTGTCCAAACCTGAATTCTCTCGTTCAGTGATAGAATTGTTATATGAAAGTGATAATTATGAGAAAAATAATGTATTTGGTGATAGTATTAGTGGGTGTAAGTAGTGGAAATGCAATATTGCATGATTACGGGGATGCCCTTGCAAAAGCATATTATTTTTGAGGGCAGAGGTCAGGAAGCTGCCTGCTACGCAGCGTTTGACATGGAGAAAGGATTCGGCTCTTCGCGACGGTCTCGATAAGGGTGTAAGTGTCATTTTATCTCGTAATTTCTTTTTCCTATTCTTATTTTTGAGGGCGTAGTTTTAAATTTTCAATCTTTATATATTACTAATAATTTAGTTCACAACCGAATTTTAGTAGTTGCATATATAGAGAGAATATAACAACGGATATTTTCTACTTTCCCTATTTTTGAAGGCGAAGAATGTTTGATCATGTTAAAAGTATAAAGTTATTGAGCAATGGTCAGTCAGAGTTCTAATTAGCAATCCTTCTAAAATATCCGAACACTAAACCTTCTCTATACAGAAAGGAGAAATAGTGGTTTTAATTCTCACTAGAGATGTCAGAATGCTCGAGCAGACCCTGTTTTATTGTAATGTAAGCCCGTAGCTTCGGTGTGCCCACCACTATTTGGGTTTAATTAATTTATTTATCTTGAAAACAATCACTATATAAGAAATCCTTATTTGGTATTTCATGTTATTATTTTACAGCAGACCTGTTGCTGCTCCCAGTAAATTAATGAGTATAACGGCCACGAGATGATATAAACTATGGCGGAAAAAATCTTACAAGGAAATAGTTCAATATATGAAGGCTACTTTACATAAATATTTAAGAGAATCATTCATCGATGGAAATAATTCTTTATGAAAATTCTCTACTTCTCAAAACAAACCTCTTTCTTCAGGAAACATCTATAAATTAAGTTTTAGCATTTGCTTCTGAAAACAAACCCCAATCTTGCTTTCTTAAAAACCAGTCCATCTAATTTATTCCCATTTCAAAATAAAATAAATTAAGTTGATGCATTTAATTCTCGATCGAAACAAATCTCTATTTATGCAAACATTCTCTTCCATTTGATTCTCAAAACAAAACTGATCTCTATTTAGTGTTAGGACATGCCTCGGTTCTTGTCCGAAACCAGAATTCTCTTGTTGATCGGTGATCGAATTGATAAGGAATAGAGATATGATGGTGATAATGATAAGAAGAATAATGTATTTGGTTATAGTATTAGTGGGTGTGAGACTGAGTAGTGGAAATGCAATATTGCATGATTATGGAGACGCCCTCTCAAAAAGCATACTATTTTTTGAGGGGCAAAGGTCTGGGAAGCTGCCCGCTACGCAACGTTTGACATGGAGAAAGGATTCGGCTCTTTGCATACAAACTTCAGTCGACGATGCATGCCAACGCATATTCTCCGCTGTAGCCTCAGATGCATACAACCTCTGTAGTCGAGGAGTAAGAGGAAAATAATACATCTTCTTACATGGAATTTGTGATTTCTTTCTAGTTTCAGATGCTCGATTATTGCTCTTGAAACGTGGATGCTCACAAACTTTACATCTCGTCAATTCCGAATCTTGTCGCCAGTAAATCATGCAATTATGTGGACAACAATCTATCTTGTGCACAGCAATCCCATGCCACGCAACAATTTCTTCGTCTTGTAGAAGTCATCAGTACAAGATTACCATCCGGATTTGTCTCTTTCATGAGTTACGTTATTTGATCAAAACCTTTCTCGATATATTATTCTCGACTTTCCAACTCGTAAGTCGAGCCACAACAGACAATTGTGAATGGTTTGAGCAACCCGCCACAACGGTTTATCGACGTCGTCCAACATGTCGTAAAATTTTCGTGCCTCAAGATTTGGTTCCTCTTCGTGCTCGGCAAAGTTAAACCGAGGACCAGCAGATCCATTACCATCGTCGACACGCATTTGATTGAGGTTCGGGTGATCTTGCATTGTCGGATCTATACTCACATTTGTCTCCCTCGAAAGATCCAAGTGTTATAATTTGGAACAAACCAAATTTTGAAACGTGATATCGCACGGTATCTTGTACTTGATAAGGTATATTATTGCACTTCTTACAAGGACACTTGATCTTTCCCATCCATGAATGATAGTTGATTACTAGCAAACTCAATGAAGTTTTCAAGTCCGCAAGAAAATCATGATTTAATCCACCACAGTATCGCGACGCTTATACATCCATTCACGATTCGACTCATCACGAGGAAGTGGAAATGAGATTCGAAGTGAGAGGCAAATGTTCTGTCATGGGAAATGGGATTACGAAGTGAGAAGCAAATCTTGGGAGATGAATGTTCGCAAATGTTGGGAGATGAAGTGAGAGGCAAATATTCGAGTACCAACTACTAAGCCCGACTTTAATTTGGTTAATGATTTGGAAGTACATTTGGTTAATGATTTGGAAGTACATTTGTAAGAGGAGATAATTTAGGTGAAAGAGATGCCGCATAACTCTATTTATTGGTAAATAGAGGTATACGCATAATTTTCTAATGTTTGGTTATGTTAGGATAATATTTAGATGCAAAAGACAGATACTCATATTCGGATCCAAGTCTATTTCACGTTTCATAACAAAAGGTTCTCACGTTATAGAAATAGAAATACACGAGACATATACTATATAAAAATAAAATATGTATGCATGTTAACATGAAACTAATTTGTAGAGGTATAAAATCGATGCATAAATATAAATCATAAAATAGAAAAAGTTCACATGATTAGTCTTATTTCTCTTTGATAAAGAGCAATCACAAAATTCGCCTCCCAAACCCTTCACGTGTGGACATGTGATGTAAATGATCACAACATTAATATATATAGCAATACATATAAATATTAATGGTGTGACCACTTACATCACATGTGAAAGGGTTAGGAGAGGAATTTTGTGATTGCTACTCTTTATCAAAGAGAAATAAGACTAATCATGTGTGAACTTTTCTATTTCAAATATGCCATGTTGTCCGATTTTGAATTTTACGAATATGGATGAAGAAAAGTACTTGTTGCATTTGCATCAAATCATTTAATTATTCAAGAGCTTAATTATTGAGTACAAATATGTAATTATTTGTACTCAATAATTACTACACGCTTCATTTGGGGTCAAGTAAGCAAAGCCGTAAAATTCATCGGATTCTTTGAGTTGCTTGACTTTGTTAATTATGGGGGTGTTTATTATTGAAGATTAGTTTAGATAAATAAAAATTAATAATATAAGCTAATCTATTGCTTATCAAGACGGATTTGAGCTTTGGGATATCCCAAGATTCTTTACAATTTTTCAATTTAAGCTAACTTGCTCAATTCATATCTCATCGGAAGGGGTATGTTTAGAGTCTAGAAAAATTCTAATATTGAGAATAAAAATACTCAATCATATATATTATCAATCTTAAATAGTAAATGCCCCCTAAAAAAGAAGACGAGAGTTTATGTGGAGGGTGGATGCTAATAGCTTGCTTACTTTTAATCTATAGGATCATCTTATGCTTTCAATGTCATAAAAGTGTATCAAGTTAATAAGTTTATATCTTCAAGTTATATTAATTAATTTTATATAATAACGAGCTAATGGTTAAATACCGAAGCTCAAGCTAACTTGCGTTGACAAACTTCACTAAAAATAAGTCCGGACGAACTTTTATTGAACATAAATTTGAATACTCTTGGCATTGCTTAAGTGATACTATGTTTTGAGTTTCAAGTGTATACCAAAAGGTTATAATCTAGTTGTCCATGTTTTAGCTAGTAGTCTAGATTTTATGGAGTGGAGAACATTCGATCATGCGATTCCTATTTAATGAACCATGCTAATCAATTTATAAGCTTTGTCCTTAAAGAAAAAGCATATATATACAAATTAGTCATGTGCCAGTCGATCGAGAGTTGTGAAATAATTATTAGAGTTACTATAGATAAATTTTTGAGGTTGTTTTATGTGAGGTGTCCTCATATGAGGATGCACGAAGACCTAGCACACGAAGATAAATTAAGAAGACAAATGCTTTTCAACAAAAAAAATAATTTTATTGAATAACAATAAATGACTCTCAAAACACCTAAACAACTATTTAAAGATATAACAATGAAACCCTACTTCGAAAAGGACTAAAAACCCTAAAATAACAATACTTATGAAAAACTAACATAAATATTAAACGGGTTGAAACAAGCTTGAAACGATAGAATTTGTACTTAGAAGCCTACATTAAAGCAAATCAGTAAGTCTTATTCGTCTTGCCATTATGTTTTGAAATGTATTGTGGACAAAAATTCGAGTTCATGGCCAAAAGTTGTGGGCTTTTCAAATCCCGCTGATAAGCGAGCTTCTTTCAATCTATAACCATCATACACGTATCAACTACTTATTCAACATCATGATCATGTACACCAATAAAAGTTAATAAACCCTAATTTTGAGCCAAAAAGTTGAACTAGTTGAACCGAATTCATATTTCAATTTCACTAAAAACCAAATCTATCCCAAAATAATATTAATACTATTTCTAACCTAAACCGTTTACATCTTATTAATTACATTGATTAATTATACATTCATAAGCAATTCCATTCTCTTCCTTCATTCTCTCTCTCTCTCTCTCTCTCTCTAAAATAATAGCGATATTATAACGAAATCATCTTCCTTCCAATCCATTCCACACACACGAAGGAAGTATATATATAAGTTGCAAAGCTCTCACTTGTTTCTCCACAACAATCTCCACCATCAACAAATTAAAATCCAACCTTTACTTTCATATCAAAATTCATCACCAAATTAATAGAAGAATTAAAGCATGAAGCTATCGAATTTAATATCGAATTTCATATATATACCAATACATACATAAACATACATAATAATAATGTACTAATACATACATAATGTAACAATAATGTACCAATTCATACATAAACATAATGTACCAATATATACATATATACATATATACAAATACATACATAAATATAAATTTTAAATAGATATATATATATATATATACATACAGGTAGGCGGCGGCAAAGGAAGGCGGTGGCGGCGGTGGCGGGCGCGGGCTGGCGGCATGGCGGCGCGGCGCGGAGGCGCGAGGCGCGGGCGGCGGGCGCAAGGCACAAGGGCTGGACGGGTGGGCGGGGTTAGGGTTGGGCGGCGCGGCACGGCGACAGAGAGAGAGAAGACGCGAGGCGGAGACAGCGGGCAAGGTGGTAATTGGGGGTTGGGATTGGCGAGCGAAATGAAATTGGGAAGAAAACGCGTCTGTAATATAATTTCGTGGGCGGATTAGCGACGGTAAATATCCGTCGTTAAATTTAAAACCCTATAGCGACGTACTAACGACGTAAAACTTTAACGACGGAAAAAATCCGTCGTTGAAATATGTGAAAATTGAAAATAGAAAAATCCGTTTTTTATAACGACGTAATAAATCCGTCGTTAAATTTACGACGGACTAACGACTATATAATCCGTCGTTTAATTTCTTGGCATTAAAAATTAAAAATTAATATTAACGACGGAAAAATTCCGTCGTAAATATTATTTAGAATAAATAAAACTAAAATTAAAATTAACGACGGAAAGTATCCGTCGTAATATTAATTAAAAATAAATATTAAAACATCCGTTATTTTACGACGGATCGCCGACGCTTTAAAATTGTACATTAAAAAATATAAAATCCATAATTTAACGACGGATTATGTCCGTCGTTAACTTTAACGACGGATTAACGACGATATGACGTCGTTATATATTCGCTGAAATAGGCCCGCCAAATTCCGCCTTAATAACGCCTCAAACTCCGTGTGAATTTAGTACGTCGTTATTCCGTTATTCCGTCACCGAATGGCGACGCCAATTTTAGCCGTTGCTAATCCGTCGCTGTTCGCGCGTTTTTTTGTAGTGCTTGTCATATATATATGCAAGACGAAAAGATGAGGAAACTCAATAATATTATCCATGACTGCTTTCTCTCATGATCAAACTTTGAAGGAACTTTATGCTTTAAATTTAGAAACACTTAAAATGTAATTTTGATTTACTAGGAGAATTATAAATTATTGTATCAATTTGTTTTGAATTGAATAGGTATATATATATATATAACAAATACTCAAAGTGTTTGAGGAGTATCAAATCGGGAGGGTAATTGTTATAATTTAATACTAATAATTAGAATTTAAAACACAAAATCACGAACATATACGTAATAAGTTACATTAAGTGAATTAGTTTACTTATGTCTACTACTCCTAAAATGGCATGTATAACATGATTAAACTAATTTACATACATATTTAAGTTAGTATTTTATTTAAAAAAAATTGGTATAATACAAACATGAATTATAAACAATTTAGAAGTGGAATATATGATCAAGATCTTGTATATAATCAAAACTTTCGAGATTAGTTCGTAGAGTGAATTAATTACGAAGCGCGTATGAGAAATTAGGGTTATATGAATCTTATCACAAAAAGAGTTGTGAAATATATGCTGGAATCAACAGTGGAACCATTATGTTGTTGGTTTTGGAGTTGACTGTAAAAGAATTGGACAAAAGGAAGGAAGAATGATTGAGAAAAGAATGTGTTGTCTCCTTATGGCCGACTGACTAGGAATATAATATTTTATTTTATACGCCCTTTTCTGCATTCGGTATTTGGAAAGTTTACATTTTTTATGGTCAACGTTCAGATTTAGAATATCGACTTGATATTTTATTATTGGCATTCAAAGAAGTGTATTTTGTTATCAAATTTAGAATGCTATGATTTTCGATACCAAAAGATGAGCTGATAAACTGAACTCCAGGCAAATCGTTTAGGTATGACATAGAACCACATCATTAGTTTATATTTCATTCAACCAATGAGATTCGATAACCGCATACTGATTCTATCTATTGAATTGAATTGAGTTTTCTTATTTCTTTTATTGTTTACAATGACATTTGTTATTTATAGTTCTCACGTTATATATATATATATATAGGATTGGATCCAATGAACTCATCTTTTGAGAACTTGAGAACCATGATATGGCGTTGAAGATAATGCACAAAATAGTATAAAGTTGTGATAATGAAAACTTTCTAAAATTGTTGCACAACAAAATAATTTTAGAAAGTTTTAGCATCAACAACTTTATACCGCTTTGCATCATCTTCAACGTCTTATCATGGTTCGCAGAGTCAAAAAAGATGTGGTTCTCATTGATCCACTATATATATATATATATATATATATATATATATATATATATAGGGAGGATTAATTTGAGAACCCAAAATGATGAATTACGTGTAAAGTTGATGAATCTGCTTGAAAAGTTACTAAATCCAAAAATAGAATTTTCGCCTCATGGGATTCAATTCGAGTGAAATTCAAATTTTGGATTCAAGAACTTTCTAGAGATGATTAACTTTCAGAATAATTCATTTTGTTCATAACAAATTTTAGTGGTCCGTAATTCTTATATTAAAAATAGTTATTATTTGAACCTTACTATATATATAGTTAGCATATTTAACATATATAGGTTCAGCAAAGTTAGCATAAGCTAGCTAGCTTAGTTAAATTGGTTATAGCATGGATAGAATTATTTTGGCAAGATGCGGGTTGCAACCGTTTAAATAATTCAGCTTCATAGAATTCGCATCCCCTGCACTTTTAAATCAATCGATGTATCTCCTATCCTACCAATTAATTCACTTCATGAACTCGACCACAATATTTTATATTTAATTTAATTACTTATTAAGCAGCATATGCATGGTTACCATGTTAATATAGCATTATAATTAAGTAGTAGTACATAGCAGGCATTGTTGTACATATGTATGGTAACTGAGCATCAATTTAAGATGAAACAATTGTACAATGAAGAAACTTGCATCATGATATTTAGTTATGAACATCTATATATATATATATATATATACATCTTGTATTCAGTGTGAGTGTAGATACCTAGTACTATCGGAATATACGTTAGTACGATTATTTGAGAGTTGAGGGCTAATAATTGTGAGAATGCAGGCTGCGGCGAGTCATGGTGGAACATTATAGCATTTCACATGATCAGTTTTTCAGGCTATTTTATTAATCATGTTAACTTCCGCGGCACACAACATATTAATCCCCCCTATAATCATATCATCATGCTGCTCCTGCGCATGACTACATTTATAAATCTCTCTCTCTCTCTCTCTCTCTCTATATATATATATATATATATATATATATATATATATATATAGGGGATAGATCACGTGAGAATGCAAATATTGGTGAGAAATAAGAATGCAACATTTAACGTATAAAGTTGTTGCACTAAATGTATAAATTTGTTGCATCAAATTTAACATATAAAGTGTAGCACTTAATATAAAGTTGTTGCATGAAATTTGGTGCAACAAATTTATACATTTAGTCAACAACTTTATATCGTTAAACGTTGCATTCTTATTTCTCACACTATTCACCCCTACTTCTAATATCTACTGCTCGGGTAAGGGTCGCTTAGGGAAAGCACAACGTTTTCATCTCTCTCTCTCTCTCAATTTCTTGGCATTTCTTTATTTATAAATTGCAACTTTCAGCTTATTCAAATGACTTTTAAACATCATTTGGTATATTTTTTATTATTTCAATTAAGGGTAATTAATACGTGATTAGGTTTTAAGATCAATTTTGGAGTTTAAGTATTCCATAGTTAAATTTCTTTTTAGTCCTAAAGCCCAAAATAGATGAATGGCAAAATTGTGCAAACATTGCACATTTTAATGGAATTGACAACAAAACGACATATATGTATAAGGGATAGGTTCACACATAAACTAGTTCACATGAGCTAATTAAGAAATCGTGAGTAATTATGTAACTACATATATAGCTTATTTATATTTACAATAATGCAAGATCTACGATGCTGCTTAATTGTATAATACATATTTTATGATATTATTTATTTACATATATCATATTCGTTCTTTTAATGACAACAGCATATTATATAAAAATAAATTGTCCAAATTAATTCCTAATTAATCGTGTATGCCCCTTCGGACATAAGAGATTCATATCTAGATTATTAGTGATTCTGTGGCAAAAGTATGTGGATAAAGTAATATTTTGAAAATATCAAGGTTATTTAACGTTCCCAATTTTGATGATATTTTAAAAAATATCTCGATTAGTTTTTCGACGACGAAATGTTGAGTCATTTGAACTATTATAACTCACACGAGAGGGAATACTGAGTTACTTGAGCTATAATCTACACGAGAATCCTGCGAATTGGCTTAACATTCCGTTGTCGGAAAATTCTGAATCAGGGTATTTTTCAAAATAGCGTCAGAGTTGGGGACGTTTAATGTATTAACTGAAATTGATGATATTTTTTAAAATATTGTCAAGTTGGAGACATTTTAATGTATTAACTAAAGTTTGAAATATTTTTCAAAATCTCGTCAAAATTGTGGATGTTGGATGCAAACTATAGTTATCCCTTAAAGTTAACTTTTAAAATTTTCTTCATAGGTTTCATAACTTATTTTCATCTTACATGCTACATTTACTAATTAATGACCCAATTTACAAGACAAGTTTTGCGGGTGACTTCCTGTTCACTTAACGTTCCTCTGTTTCAGATGAATGACGGTTATTTTACATAAATATTTAAGCAAATCCTTCAATTGGGGAACCAATCACACAAACTTACAAGAGAAGATCTAAAACTTTTATTCACTTTTGAGATCCTCCTATATCATATATACGAATGGTATTTTACATAATTTTTATAGGAATCATTCATTTGATGAGAAAAAGTACACAAGTATACAAGACAAGATCCCAACGTTCACTATTATTTATCCACTGAATCTTACATTCTAGCTAAAGTAAGTCAAAATAAATTTCATTATGTGAATGTGATCTGTAGAAAATCATCACAAACTAAACTTAAACAACTCATATATTATAAAATTTCTGAATTTAGAGCAAAATATTGACTTTGTGGAGTTTATGTGAGCTTTACTTAAAGGCAGTCTGATTTGGATTTTACTTAAATTAAAGTAGCAAAACGATATTTGACAATCATTCTTTACCCAGAATAAACGCCATTAAGTATATGTATATCTGCAGTAGTTGTCCAAACCTGAATTCTCTCGTTCAGTGATAGAATTGTTATATGAAAGTGATAATTATGAGAAAAATAATGTATTTGGTGATAGTATTAGTGGGTGTAAGTAGTGGAAATGCAATATTGCATGATTACGGGGATGCCCTTGCAAAAAGCATATTATTTTTTGAGGGGCAGAGGTCAGGGAAGCTGCCTGCTACGCAGCGTTTGACATGGAGAAAGGATTCGGCTCTTCGCGACGGTCTCGATAAGGGTGTAAGTGTCATTTTATCTCGTAATTTCTTTTTTCCTATTCTTATTTTTGAGGGCGTAGTTTTAAATTTTCAATCTTTATATATTACTAATAATTTAGTTCACAACCGAATTTTAGTAGTTGCATATATAGAGAGAATATAACAACGGATATTTTTCTACTTTCCCCTATTTTTGAAGGCGAAGAATGTTTGATCATGTTAAAAAGTATAAAGTTATTGAGCAATGGTCAGTCAGAGTTCTAATTAGCAATCCCTTCTAAAATATCCGAACACTAAACCTTCTCTATACAGAAAGGAGAAATAGTGGTTTTAATTCTCACTAGAGATGTCAGAATGCTCGAGCAGACCCTGTTTTATTGTAATGTAAGCCCGTAGCTTCGGTGTGCCCACCACTATTTGGGTTTAATTAATTTATTTATCTTGAAAACAATCACTATATAAGAAATCCTTATTTGGTATTTCATGTTATTATTTTTACAGCAGACCTGTTGCTGCTCCCAGTAAATTAATGAGTATAACGGCCACGAGATGATATAAACTATGGCGGAAAAAAATCTTACAAGGAAATAGTTCAATATATGAAGGCTACTTTACATAAATATTTAAGAGAATCATTCATCGATGGAAATAATTCTTTATGAAAAATTCTCTACTTCTCAAAACAAACCTCTTTCTTCAGGAAACATCTATAAATTAAGTTTTAGCATTTGCTTCTGAAAACAAACCCCCAATCTTGCTTTCTTAAAAAACCAGTCCATCTAATTTATTCCCATTTCAAAATAAAAATAAATTAAGTTGATGCATTTAATTCTCGATCGAAACAAATCTCTCTATTTATGCAAACATTCTCTTCCATTTGATTCTCAAAACAAAACTGATCTCTCTATTTAGTGTTAGGACATGCCTCGGTTCTTGTCCGAAAACCAGAATTCTCTTGTTGATCAGTGATCGAATTGATAAGGAATAGAGATATGATGGTGATAATGATAAGAAGAATAATGTATTTGGTTATAGTATTAGTGGGTGTGAGACTGAGTAGTGGAAATGCAATATTGCATGATTATGGAGACGCCCTCTCAAAAAGCATACTATTTTTTGAGGGGCAAAGGTCTGGGAAGCTGCCCGCTACGCAACGTTTGACATGGAGAAAGGATTCGGCTCTTTGCGACGGTCTTGATAAGGGTGTAAGTGTCATTTTATCTCGTAATTTCTGTGTATGTCGAGAAATATAAAGACTATCTCTTTGTTCCAAATTTATTAGCTTTTAACCAACTGGGTCAATAATCTTTGTGTCTTATTTTTAGAGGATGTTGATTTGACTTTCAATCTCTCTTATTGATTCGAGTGTTTGAAGATAACAACAGTTATTATTCTATCCTCCCCTATGTTAGAACGTAAACTGCTTGGTCATGTTAAAAAGTACGAAGTTCTTGAGCAACGAATCATAATTTATATTAACAGTCTCCTCAGAAATATCAAGCAGGAAACCTTCTCTATGTAAGAAAAGAAAAAGGTAGTGGATTCAATTTCCGCTATAGTAATTGCATAAACAAAACTATCATTTAATCTTATGTATGAAACAGGTGGACTTAACCGGTGGATACTACGATGCCGGCGACAACGTGAAGTATAATTTCCCGATGGCATTCTCAACGACGATGGTGGCGTGGGGAGTAATCGAATACGGCAAGTCCATGGGCCCGGAACTGCAGAATGCGTTGGAGACAGTGAGGTGGTCGACGGACTACTTCCTCAAAGCCACCGCCACTCCCGGCGTCGTTTATGCTCAGGTAGGAGACCCCAACGCCGACCACAATTGTTGGCAGAGGCCAGAAGACATGGACACTCCTCGAACGGTTTATGCAGTCAGTCGGGACGCGCCGGGATCCGAAGTCGCGGCCGAGATTGCTGCGGCGCTGGCGGCGGCATCGTTGGCGTTCAAGGCTTTCGGAGATAAGGTGTATGCTAAAGTGCTCTTGGAAAGGGCCACCGAGGTAAGCAATGCGTAAATAGGTTAAAGCGGAGATATCACGAAGAAAAAAAAAGGGGGTTAAAGCTGAGATATGATTTTAAACCATGTATAGTACGGAACAGCCAAAAATCAATGGAATCAAAACATTAATTTAATTAGTGCAGTTTCGGCACCATTTCATTTCGACTTAATTTGCACCAAATTAATTTGGTGTCGGTGTGAATAGAATATTTTAGAAAATAATCTTAATTTGTATTTTATTAATTATGTGAGAATGGTTAGAGTAGAGAGAAAAATTAGACGTGTTAAAAATTAACAATTTTAGTGCAGCTCCACACTAAAATGATACTATATGCATTGGAGATGGTCATAACTAAATAATTGCTGCAAATACACCACTATTGCAACACCATCAACACAACACACATACATAACTTGATTGGCATTTCACATTATATGTGAAGACGAGATGAAACGCCATTTACAATAAAGGATGTGTGGCTAGAAATGAATTGATCTGCTACAATAATTAAGTCCAGACATTTCATTTTATTTTTTGAATAATTGGACTACTGTTTTGCGTGATATTTGGTTATGGCTTCTGTGTTTTATTAATAAATTGACTGCTATTTTGCTTTTAATAAAAAAAATATGCTATAAATTTGGCGTTCGAGATTTCTTTAAATATTTACATTATTTTGTATGTATATCAGGTATTTGAGTTTGCAGACAAGTATAGAGGGTCTTACAATGACAGTATTGGTGACGGAGTCTGCCCTTTTTATTGTGATTACAGTGGCTATCAGGTATATATTCCAAATGAAATGGAAAAAATAGAAAAATAAATGTTGTTCACACGATGATAACAATGATTTCCAACTAAAAAAAATCAATGATTAAATACTTGCATGCAGGATGAATTGTTATGGGGCGCAGCATGGCTATACAAAGCAAGCAAAAAGCCCGTTTACTGGAATTATGTTACGCATAACATCATAAACTTCAAACCACAATTTGAAGCCGCCCGTTTTGAATTTGGATGGGATGCAAAACATGCTGGGATCAATGTTCTTGTTTCTAAAGTACTTTTCTCAATTTTCCCATCTCCTAATTGTTTAATTATTTCCACGTTTAATTTTTCATCAAAAACCTTACAAAAATTATTGGCATGCAGCTGGTGCTAAATAACACCTTGGAAGCTACTACTCCTTTCCTCTCCTATGCAGACTCCTTTATCTGCTCACTTGTTCCCGAATCTCCCACCAAAATTGTCCAATTCTCTCCTGGTACTGTCCTAAATTCCATATGCTATCTTCAAAACATATACTATAAACTAAAACAAAAACTAACGAATTCATTGTGTTATTATTGATGGAGGGACGTTAAATGTAGTGCAGGCGGTCTTCTGATAAAGAAGGTGTCGGTGACTTACAGCACGCCACCGCTCTATCGTTCCTCGTACTAGCGTACACTCGTTACTTGAAGAAATCAAAGCACGTCATCAGATGCAACGATACAATCATCACTCAAAGTCAGCTCTTTGGTTTCACAAGAAAGCAAGTATGTCTGTAATCCTTCAATACTCGATCATTTCACTATATTAAAGGGGTTGATGAATGTACGTGAATCGCTTAGGTCGACTATATACTGGGAAGCAATCCATTGAGCATGTCGTACATGGTGGGATACGGCAGCAAATTTCCGCGGAGAATACACCACAGGGCGTCGTCGCTGCCCTCGGTGGCTCGACATCCAGACCATATAGCATGCAAGGACGGGACGCCCTATTTCTCGAGCGCCGGCGCGAATCCGAATGAGCTGACGGGGGCGGTGGTCGGAGGCCCCGAAGTGGACGACTCGTTTGCTGATAATCGTGCCGACGCCTCCAAATCAGAGCCCACCACTTATATCGCTGCGCCTCTTGTAGGATTATTGGCTTATTTCAAAGGGCGCTCGTCTCACTAATTAGACTCAGACTACACGCCTACTATTATTGGCATTAGATGTCCTTCTAAATTTTTATGTTAGTACCTACAAACAGTGGTATAGAAGATTTATTCTAAGACTTTAATTCGTATATATACCAAATTAAAATGTTTATATTAATAATTATAAGAAATATTATGAAATAATTTACTCTGGTTAACATATGTAAATGAGCTACAGTTTAAACATAAAAATACACTTAAATCCGAATTCATGTTTATATATTTTGATGTTGTTATGTATCATGTATTCTCTTTTTAAACATTTTACCTATTAAATATACTTCTGCTGGAGACCGGTAACATGTGAACATACAGTAAAGAGACTTTCTTCCCCAATGAATTAATTAAGGAATGAAATATGATTGATGTTAATTTAGAAATTAATGATCTAGATCAAGTTTATGGTGATTTTGTTAAAGTAGTATTTAGCAACTTATTTTTGCTGCTAGAAGTAGTCGGTTAGACAGTAAATTTTCATTTGATTAATTGAAAACAATTAATGTTAATTATTGAGATTTTTCACTTAAAGCATCGATTTTATAAGACAGTACACAAAATCTGCAGAAATTCCCTTCATTCCTCTATAAAATAGTACTACATCAATTATATTTTCATTTATTTTGTTAATAGGGGAAATATATATATATGGTGTCCAATCCTCATATCTATTTCCCCTCAATTCAAACAATAATAACGAGAAGAAAGAAAAAAAGAGGCCTATTAAAGTTGTGTTGACGAAGGTCTTTCTTCACGCTCAAATCAAATGTCGAGCAAGAAAAGGAATGCTAATTGAAGATGGAAAAGTAGCTTGATCATTCCTAAATCAAGGGACCACTGAATATAGATAATTATTATATGAGGATTACTAAGCTTCAAAGGTCAATCAGCTGACATCCTAATACATCCACATACTATGTATATGCATTAGAATACTATATATTCTCTTGAACCTGTAAAGTTTAACCTAATGGGTTAATCATATTAGCTTTTCAAAGCCGAAAATACAATTTGACTTATTAGTCAACGCTGTTGCAAGACAACTTGGAGGTAACTTTTTATTTACATGAGATCCTCCTTTTTCATGTGCATGAATGCTACTTTACATAAATGTCTAAGAGAATCCTTCAATTAATTAAAGCACACCAATTTACAAGACAAGATCCTAAAAATTCTATGTATAAATTATCCACTGAATCTGTTATATCCTAAAGTAAAAGTCAAAATGAATGTGATGGATCTGAAGAAAATCATCACAAAGATGAAACTAACCATCATAAATTTCTAAGTTTAGAGCAAATATTGACTTTTGCATGTGTAAGATTCACTTAATTAAATTGATGTGGATTTCACTTAAAGAAGGAACACAATATTTGACTATCATTCTTTTACCCAAACTAAACACCATTATATTAGCATTAGGAGAGGTCTTAGGTTGTTGTCCGAAATTGTTTACTGATAGAATTAAGGAGTAATAGAGATATGAAATTGATAGTTATGAGAAAAATAATGTACTTGGCGTACGTATTAGTGGGTATGAGTAGTGGAAATGCAATATTGCATGATTACGGGGATGCCCTTGCAAAAAGCATATTATTTTTTGAGGGGCAAAGGTCAGGGAAACTGCCCGCTTCGCAGCGTTTGACATGGAGGAAGGACTCGGCTCTTCGCGACGGCCTCGATGAGGGTGTAAGTGTCATTTTATCTCGAATTTTTTGATATAATAGTCCTTTTCTTTCCTCTAAAATTACAAGCTGCTTTGTGTTAAACAGGTAGACTTAACAGGTGGGTACTACGACGCCGGCGACAATGTGAAATTCAACTTCCCGATGGCATTCTCAACAACGATGATGGCGTGGGGAGTAATCGAATACGGTAAGTCCATGGGCCCGGAATTGCCGCATGCACTGGAGGCAGTGCGGTGGTCGACAGACTACTTCCTCAAAGCCACCGCCACTCCCGGCGTCGTTTACGCTCAGGTCGGAGACCCCAACGCCGACCACAATTGTTGGCAGAGGCCAGAAGATATGGACACTCCTCGGACGGTTTATGCGGTCAATCAAACCGCTCCAGGATCCGAGTTGCGGCGGAGATCGCGCGGCGCTGGCCGCGTCATCATTGGTTTTCAAGGCCTTCGGAGATAATGTGTATGCTAAAGTGCTCCTGAAAAGGGCCTCCGAGGTAAACAGATAGGTTAAGCTGATGTATGATTTCGAAGTAAATGAATTAGTGTTAGTGGTGATTTAAATTTATCGGGAAAGAACGACTAATTAATAACTTTTGTTGTGCAATAATTTTTTCTTATGAATAATTCAAGTGGCTGCTACGTTTTACAAATAATATGACTACTGATTTAACTCGCAATAGAAAACTTGCTATGAATTTAGTTTCTAAGGTTTATTTTATGTATAATTTTTTGTGTGCTTAGGTATTTGAGTTTGCAGACAAGTATAGAGGGTCATACAATGACAGTATTGCTGGAGGCGCGTGCCCTTTTATTGTGATTACAGTGGCTATCAGGTATGCATATATATGTAAATATATTCTAATGTAAATGGAATATATTGAAAATGATTAAATATTTGCATGTAGGATGAATTGTTATGGGGCGCGGCATGGCTATACAAAGCCAGCAAAAGTCCTTTACTGGAATTATGTGACGCAGAACATCATAAATTTCAAACCGCAGATTGAAGCTGGAATTTCAGAATTTGGATGGGATGCAAAACACGCTGGAATCAACGTTCTTGTTTCTATAGTACGTAACTGATAATTCTATCCCACCTTCAATTTTCCATGACAAAATCTTACAAAAAACCTGGCACATGCAGTTGGTGCTAAATAACACCATGGAAACTTCCACCTTTCCTCTCCTACGCGGACACCTTTATATGTTCAGTTCTACCCGACTCTCCCACCAATATCGTCCAATTCTCTCCTGGTACATACTCTCCAAAATTTCATTTGCTATCTTCCAAAAAAAAAACTAATTAATTTAAAAAAACTAATTAATATGCTATACATATTAATTGCAGGAGGGCTTCTGCTAAGACAAGGAGTTTGTAACCTGCAACACGCAACCGCCGTCTCATTTCTCGTATTAGTATACGCTCGTTACCTTAAAAAATCAAAGCACGTCATTCGATGCAACGACAAAATCATCAGTCAGAGCCAGCTCGTTGGTTTCACAAGAAAGCAGGTACATACATCTGTAATCCTTCAAACATTCGTGGTTTCTGTATATTAAAGGGGCTGATGGATGTAAATTGTGTAGGTGGACTATATACTGGGAAGCAATCCGTTGAGCATGTCGTACATGGTGGGATACGGCAGTAAGTATCCGCGGAGAATACACCACAGGGCGTCGTCGCTGCCTTCGGTGGCTCAACATCCGGACCACATTGCGTGCAAGGACGGGACACCCTATTTCCTGAGCGCCGCCGCCAACCCGAATGAGCTGACGGGGGCGGTGGCGGGAGGCCCCGACGTGGACGACTCGTTTGCAGATGATCGCGTCGACTCCACCAAATCGGAGCCCGCCACTTATGTCAATGCGCCTCTTTTAGGACTCTTAGCTTACTTCAAATCGCGCTCTTCACACTAACTAAATTCAAACAAGAGGAGCCCCAGCCTAGAGTTAAGAGATAAACTACATTAGAAAATTCTTTTTAATTACTTTCTGTTTTACCAAGAAAAAGTGGTATAGAAGATTCATTCGTGTCAAGTTAAGTGTATTGTTTTAATTAAAATTTAAATTTAAATTTAAATTATGAAATGTTAGCTTTTTTTATCAATTTATTACAGAAATTTAAAGGCCGCGTCACAATGGACTCAAACCCGAAATCTTTGGTCTCGAACATTAACCCCTCTACCCCTAAACCATCACACGCACACAAAATAGTTAGCTCTTATTGATGCCTGGTGTAAATTAAAATAATTGTAAAACATATATTGGGTAATAATCAACCGAAATTAACATTATAACTAATATATATTTTATAGTTTAGTTAAACTCTGACAGAAGTAAATCATAATTAACATTCTGACATGAGTGTTTATCCTATTTTTAGATCAATTCGAAGATTCGCACATCAACACAAACAATAAGTTTACCGTGCAACGGACTCAATATTTTTATAAACTCAAAGGCTTCACACAAAAACTTTTGTACATCCGTCCGCACAATGTGAAATAACAAAAGTATCAATTGTTGTTAAAAAAATATCATTTATATTAAAAAAATATCATTTTTTTTACCGTACAATTTTAAAAGTAGCATAATTTATATTGAAGAAAAGTATTATTTACACTGAATAAAAATATCAACGTCTACATATGTGGACGGATATATAGGAGATTATCTCAAGGTTCGAATATTTAGCTCAAAGAAAACAATAACTTGAACATCATCTGAAGCAATTAGCTGGGCCACCAGTTTTAAATTCCATCCAATATGTATAAATGTGATAAGAATATATTGATTTCGTAATACGTTACAATATAAATCAAAGAGACTAACATGAAATTAATTTGTAATTGCTAATAGCGTCTCTACAAGATTTGCCCCTCTCTTGTGAACTTCTTCACAAATTTTTATCTATTGATTTTTCACATATCGTTTATTTTATTATGTACAAGTTAATTAAAGAGATGAATAGACCACCAATATTATAAGATTAGAAGCCCTAGACTAATCACACTTTACCAATTACCAGCCTCCAACCACTTTCTCTTTCCTGCGTATTTGTTAAGAGGACCAAACCGGCATCATAATCGATCGGTAGCTTAATTGACCGGCTACTCTGTGTCCGGTTCAAATATTTTTTCACTTGACATATTTTCATACATCAAATTGCAATTGAAGATCAAGATAACTAGTTAAACCAAAATATTAAAACGCAGAAAATAGAAAAGGGAAATAAATGAGTCAAAGAAAATCTGTAAATGGGAGGCCATCTGGGACTGACGGCTCTGATTTTTCATATCGAATGGTCGTCGATTCCAGTACGCTCACATTCCTAAATCTTTTACCCTTTTCTCCGGTCGGTTTCTCCATAAATTTTGTGAATTGCGTTTTTTGGTGGATTTTTATTATTTTCCCTTTCTGTGTTGTTTTTGAAGGATACCAAAGAGTTGCTGAAGGAAAATCTCGCCTCTGCAAACTGATATTTATTCAGGTATATCTGGGTTTATGTTTTGGTAGATTTATTTGTTTTATTCTGACTTTTTGAGTAAAATTTGGAGAAGATTGAAGCCAAAAATCGATCAAAATTTCTCCTTCTATAACTTTATCTGTGTGTGTGCCCAATTTTCTTTTCTTTTTAGAATTATTGGCTTACATACACGATCTTTAGCTAGGCAGCTAATTGCTTGTTCCAATTGCTCAAGCCTACGGTTCTCCCCTCATTCGGCATTATATTTATTTCAATTAACATTGCGTCTTTCGCTCTTAAATGTAGTTGCTGCTGCTGTTCTTGTTCTTGTAGAATTGTAGGATTCTGTTTTTGTGTGTGATTTTGATTCCTGAATTTCTTGCAGGGCTTTATTCAATTGCTTGCTGCGGTAGTTGTATTTTTTCCTACAGTGGAAGGGGGGACTTTTGATAGGCTTTCAGTCACTTCTAGTGTCATTTTCTTTGTTTCTCTATTGATAGGAGAATTAGGTAGGCTGAAACATCCTTCTGTGAATTAGTAAGTCCCAATGCAGGTGCCGGGGTTTAATTTAAGTATTTTGTCTTAACCGAATTGTGAAGGTCGGAAGCGTAGCCGTTCTATCCTTTTGAAGCTGTACTTGTTTGGATCGTCAGTTGCTGTTATTATCTCAGTTTTCTCTGTGCTTCAGAGTAAAAAATCACTCGAGGTATAGAATCTTCTTCTGTATCCTTTGATGCATTTTCATCTTAATACGATGCGCTTGTTATAGATCGTTTGGGAAGAAAAACTAGCAACATATCCAGATAAAGATGATACTAGTTATGGTTGGAGGGAGTGCCTGCATTAGCAAATACAAGTCTGAGAAGATTGAATCAAGAATTAAGATTGGGTTTTGTTAATGTGGCATGAAAGGACTCAGTAAGTAGGCTATAGTGTGAGTACCGGTTATACTCTAGTTGGTTGAATTCTAAGTTCAAGGTTGCATATTTTACCCCATCCACATGGTCAACATCAAGTTTCGTAATTTAAAAAAGTTAATGCGTTTCTAAGCCGGATATAAAACTCATTTTTTGATAGAGTGAAGGTGATTGAGGGAGAAGAGAACGTAAAATAACATATAGGTAACGAAAAGGAAACGAGAACACTCCTCCGAAGAATAATGCAGAAACCCTAATGAAACCTAAGTCCATGTATGCAAACTGAATATTTAAAGACCCAACGACGGACTCTAAAATAAATCCTAAATAATTAAAATACGAATACTAATGGAAAACAACTAATTAATAAAACTAATAATCCACTACCGCACGTCTATCATTTTTCCTTTTCTTTCACTTCAAGTATGTGTATTTTTTCACTCGATCTCTTTATTCTGTGAATGTTAGTGGTCTTATGAAAGCTGCTTCTCCAGGTTTTCCTTCCATCAGTCTAACATGTGAAGTAAAATCCTATAATCTGTGGCAACTTTGGAATCTTGGATTGTGTTACTTTCAAACCCATATATATCATGTGCTTTCAAAGAAAGTGCTTTTTGGGCATTCTGAGAGATTGACAGTTATTTATACTTTTTTTCTTATAAAAATTATCAACCTCTGAAAACATGTAACAAAAATCCCTTTCTCCAAGCACATTTTGTAGAGCCATCGAAAGATCGCCTTCTTTTTCCTTGGGTCCGAGTCGTTTCCTTGTGTGCCTGTAGAACAGAAAATCGTTAGTGGGCTTTTGGGGTAGATTTATGAAGGCTTTTCATGATTCTTCATTCGTCATCATTATTCATATCCATATGAAAATTCCAGAGCAATTTGTTTTCACAAAATTCAGTGTCATTACTATCTGAGTGCATGAATGAGTAATTGGATCCCTTCTGCACAAAAGGAAACATGTTGATAGTCTCGAGTCTTTTCATGTCAAGTATATGACTCATGAAATGTTTCAATTATTTATCTTAGTGCCACTTTCCTCTGTGCAGCTTCTGGTCTAGGGAAACATGTTGAAGTTGGTTACAATATGAACCCTCTATTAATTGAACTCCGAAAAGTTTGCTAGACCTATTCATTCATTATTTTGTTTGTCAAATTGAACACTTTTTGTGTGATTTATCCTTAACATTATTCTAATAATCATCATTGAGCGTGTGACTATCATGTCAAACTATGACCAATTTATACAGAAATATATGAAAACCGTTACTAATGATGCATTTGAACAGGTTATCAAAGATTTGAGCCGGTGGTCATCATCGAAGTTCGAAGTGTCAGAGATTGGTCTTGTTGCACTTGGTAAATTTCTTTATGTGATATAGAATTATCAAAATACATGGAAATACAATAAGTTGTTTACATTGTATTGAAACTATGGATGCAGGATTAGTGCTGCAAATATTTGCATATGTGGTGGCGACCTCCCTCATTCACAATATGGCTCCTCCCAAGAGGTCGTCGTGATCTATGTTGTTGATTTTAGTTCGACAGATCATTTTCCTTTCTGCTCTCAAGACAGACTGATTTTGTTATGCTAGAGGAACATGGAGGGTTTAGTTTGTGAAAATCAACCATCTCGTGTTCCATAGTTTCTATGTATGAATCCTAAGACTCTTTTCCACAGTGCTTTCATATTAATGATATGGTGTGGATCAGTGTTTGGAGATATTTCCCCATATTATATTTTCTCATATTCGGAAGGATTTTGACTTTTATCTCTTTTGGACAATCTTAATTGTGAACTTTAATCTATAAATATGGATTATAGCCTCTCTCTTTTTTTTGGTAATTTAATACAGAAATTTTAAAGGCTGCGTCACGGTGGACTCGAACCCGAGACCTTTGGTCTCGGGCATTAACCACTCTACCACTAGGTCAACACACACGGATTATAGCCTTTTATTGTCACTGTTGCTCACTTGTTATCTCCCCAAAATAAAATAGTATAAAATCGATCATGTACTTAATGATACGTGAATGGTATGTTGTTTAAAATTAATTTATAAATTGATATAATAGTTATTCAGATATCGTTATTAGGCTCTGACCGCCATCTCAAAACAAAGTATAAGAGTTTTAGCTTTCGGTACGAATGCATTAATATTTTTATATTAAAATTATCTTATTTTACATACCGAAGTATATTCTGTAAATGTATGTATAGAGTATGTTCTAAACAATTTTGGTCAGAATAGATTATTATATGCATTTGTATCCAACATTTACAAAATATATCTACCATCATTATAACAATCGGTCAAATTATCTTAATTGAAATACAGCTCGTGGGTCAAAGTTCCAATAGTGAGTGATGGGAATTTTATTTCTAATTTATTCATTATTTGTTTTCTTGGAGTTTTTTTAATTACACATGGTATTTCTACAGGTTACGACTATGATAGCTCAAGACTATGCTCGTAAACTCTAGAAACAGTAGTCGTTCGATTAAGATTTTTTTTAATTAAAAACCTTAAGATATTCATTAATTGTACGTTGATAGTAATTGGAGAGTTATAATACAAACCCCTTAAAATAAGAAATAAGAATCCATCTCCATCATCCATTTGCCATTAATCAATAGTTCAAGAATAAGTTATCACAATCCCTACAATTAAGGGACGATTATTTTCATAATATTATATAATTATCATTATAGCATAATTTGATTTAATCACAACCACACATCTTCAAAAATCAATGATGAAAATTTGTTCTTATTTCTTATTTTTAATGTGTTTTTATTTGAACCAAATCGTGTATATATATATATATATATATATATATATGAAAAATAATCACTCAAATCGAACTAATTTCAACGGAGAACTGGACAAAGTTCTAAGACAAAGTATTATAATGTTTTTGGAGTATTTTATCTTAAGAATATCTTAATTTATATATTAATTAAACAGTGAGGACTTTTTTATGATTATTATTATAAAGAATTTGGTCAAATGATCGATCTTTTTCGAAATTATGTATTGATCTAAATGAAGTAATAATTAGATATGTGCTAAAGTTCAATTTTCGGTGATGAAAATACTATATTATTTATATCTATATAGTTAAATTCCTCTCATAATTATCATTACGGCATAATCGACACAAGATAATCGACACTGGCAAGTCGTACCTCCCCGCTACTTGCTCGTTCTAAATTGTGGCTATCGGGAATCGAATTTCCTTCCATCTATAAATATATATAAAAGGGATTTCTTTCCAAAAATAGTATTTATATTTTTTTCGGCTCAAATCACCATTCTATTTTTGAAAATAAAGATAATAAGCATATAAATGTATATGTTCTATTAAATATATTATATATTAATAAATAACATATTACAAAATTATGTGTTTAAAATAATTAATAATGTGTATTATCCATTTATGTATTATTATTCAATTACTTTGGTCCTCTAAAAAACTGTCAGTTAGTTTAACATGATCTTTTACTATATATTTAGAAAGTCATATTTCATAAATAATATAATACTCCATAAAATACAATAGGAGTTCACAAAAAAATTATTTCTTTTAATCACTAAATTGTTAATATTGCTACTCATCTAATTCTGTAGACATTTTTTCTTTATTATTGCAAATGTTTATACATGCATATTGCTTTACATCTGAATTTGTACTTATATTTCTTCACAATTCTGATATTTTTATAATTTAAATATCAATATCTTTTTATATATGTATATGGTTATTTTTTAAATTAATTAAAATATGTCATTTTATTTATTTGTAAATAGGTTAATTGTGGTATTAACACTACTTCTTTTTAGAACAATAACATTTTTTTACATTCTGTCAATGATGTTTGTGATTGATTTTTATTATAAATTAGTTACTTATGCTTGTTTTGTTAATTCATTCTTTTTGTTTACGATGACGGTGGTGATAGAATTATTTGAACCACTTATTATTGTTTTAAATTTGATGGATGTTAAAATTATTAGTGTGCATCACGTGAAATAGTTAATTTATGAAGTTTTTTTATATGTTCTATATTTTATATATGGATTTATTAACTAAATACGTGTCAAATAAATGGAAACTAACATCATATTTATCTATATATCATACATAAAGATCAAATAGAAATCAACCTTAAACTAGTAACTAGAAATCAATTTTAACCTTTGATTTGTTAAGATTTACGATTGCGATTAATTTGATTTTATGAAGAACTTTTAGGTGTCTAATTTAAGGAGAGGTTATTATAGTAATTACAATAAATTGTAACCGTTGAATTACTAAAATTTAAGGATATAGTTATTCAGTTTTATTCAAAAAGTAATATTCCCATTCAGTCTTCAATTATTTTGTATTGATATGTCTTTGCATTGACAAACTTTCCTCTGCAAGCTTCAATTTTTTGTTATAACTTGTTTCAATTTTTAGGCAATGGGTATGTATTTTTTTGTGTTCATCTGTTCATCACCAAAAGCGTTGTATATAATGTGTTAAACGCATTTCATTATATAGTATGCAAGCATTTTGCTGGAATTATTTTCATTTTAATGCTTTTGTTTGTTGTTCAATTTGTCTAAATTTATATACAACTCCATCTACATATAAATGTTGTGGTATTATATGTAGGAATGTTTTCGCTATTATTTATGCTTAATTTGTTATAGACATGAAATTTATATACAAGTCTATCGCATTTGAATGCTTTCTGATGTTGATTATAAATGTTTTTTTATCCTATTTGAATATGCTTTTTCCTTTATGGTGGGTTTATATATGATTTAGATTTCAATGCTTTCGTATTTTATGCATGCCGACATGCTTTTGTGACATATTACACTATGCTTTTGTCTTCTGTTGAATTATAAAAACAATAAAGCTACGCGGCCACATTATGGTACGCATTTATTTTTTCCACCTATTCGAAAAATATTAAATTTAAATTTAAAATTTTCATTCGATAGGTGCAAATTGTAATTTCATAAGATGGTTTTAATGTAAAACCAATTTTTAAAAGATCAAAAATTAAATAAATGATTTTTTTATTTAATAAAGTTGATTATGGCCGGCCACATTATGGCCGAATAGCATCACTCAATAATGCCTCTATTCTATGTTGAATGTACTCAATATGATTATGTCTTCTGTTGACATAGAGGGTGTTTGGCTGAGCTTATAAGCTCAGCCAAACACCCTCATAGTCTAATGATTTTTAGTTCTCAGATTATGTAGCTAAGCTTTAGGATTGGGGATAAGATTTTAGAGGAAAATTAGTCTTCAAATCCCATTTTTTACGATGATGAATACTTGCGCCATTTTTTTAAATATATTTTTATTGTTTTATCTTCTAATATTGTATTCATTTTAGCTGATTTTAAATTGAATAAACTTATTTCAGGGAAATCCATGTACATTGATTAAAAAAATGGATGGTTAAAATTGGTTTCTAGTAGACCATATATATATATATATATATATATAGGATTGAGTTCAAATAAAAACACATTCAAAAATAAGAAATGAGAACAAATTTGAACCATTGATTTTTGAAGATGTGTGGTTGTGATTAAATCAAATTAGGGTATAATGGTAATTACAGAATATTACGAAAATAACCGTCCCTTAATTATAGGGAATGTGATAACTTAATCTTGAATCATTGATTAATGGCAAATGGATGGTCAAGATGAATTCTTATTTCTTATTTTAAAGGGGTTTGTATATATATATATAGAGAGAGAGAGTGAGGTTGAATAAGAACCAATTTTAACGTGAGAACCAAGAACTACGAAAATTCTTCGAACAAAATGAATATCTATGAAAGTTAATGAATCTGTTGCGAAAGTTAATGAATCAAAATTGAATTTTCACGGGGTTCAATCCCATGAGGCGAAAATTCTATTTTTTATTCATTAACTTTCGCAGTTCATTAACTTTCATCTTATTCATTCATCTCATCTCACAATAAAAATGGTTCTCGTTAACCCTTCCCTATATATATATATATATATATATATATATATATATATATATATATATATATATATATATTCAGTTTGATGGTATTTGATTAAATTATACTTTGATATTTACATAATACCACCATAAATGTAATTAAAATAAATATTTAAAATTAATAATATCTTTTATTATTTTATATTTTGATTTTGTTATTTATAATTGAATTATTTATTTTATCATTTTATTTAATTATAAACTATTATTGTACATCGCTCAAAGAACAAATCAATTGTATTAATAAAGCTAAGAATATTCTTCCACCTTAATATCAAATTTAATTGAAATATGCCCATGTTAACGGAAGTGGATTGAGATGAATCGATAAGCGCAAATTTCGTTTAAGGTCTGAAATCCAGAAAAGGCGGCATTGTCTGAGCAGCACATTACGCGCCGGAACCACAAATCTAAAACGTGTCACGTGCTCACAACTGTTCACGTGGGGTTTTTTTACATGCCCTTAACATACACCAATCGCTCTTCATTCCTTTATTTTCTCTCTCTTTATTTGTACAATTATTTCCCGACCATTGCTTGATGCAAGGATCATACGTAATTCAGACCAGCGCACAATTTGATCAGAATAATTCTAACGCATTCTAATTACACTTGTATCATATCAATTATCAAATTGAAATAATTCGTATTCTAATTCTAATGATAATAAAAAACCCTTAATGGGAATACTTTAAATAAAAATAAGAAATCATAATTCCGACTCAAGATTAGTTATATTTAAGAATAAACTTCATATTATAATAAGTCATATATTTTTTAATCACGTCTTAGAAATGTATATCTCCATTTAAAAGTAAAAAACATTATATACATATACATAACAAGAAGTTTAAAATTACATTAAATATTTAGCTAGTAACTTTGGATGTCATTGGCTTGATGTAGAAAAAGTATAATCATGATTTTATGAAAATAAGTATTAGACTAACATATATACACTTACAAGCAAAAACTATGTTTAGTTTATACATGCATTTTATGTATTATCAAAGTGCATGTATATATATGTTTAGTCAAATCTATATTAATTAGGTGAATTAATTTGTTAAATGGATTTATAAACTATCATGTAATATATTGAATATTTTTTTTCTAAAAAGAATATTTTCGAAGTAAAACTTTATTTAAACATTATCTCCCTATAATAATATTATTTTTTCTGATCCTAATAATATGACCGAATGGAATTTTATTGTATATTTTATTATCAAATTGAAATAGTTCACACTCTCTAGCTATACCACCAATTTAGACCTAAGCGCCACGTTCTATTTAATGGGGCAAGATTTCACCGAGGACATCTTTCATTCGGGAAATACTACTATACATATTATGCTTTAGTTTGATATAAATATGCTTTTATTAGGGTGGTTAATTCAACTGTAAAGTCAACTGAAATAAAGATTCTCGCATGATATATACGTAGATTTTACATTGACTATTGCTCATATCCTCATAATACTAACATCATTCCAAAAAAAAAATCTAGAAATAAACTTTTTGTGTTTGTATGATACGATATATTGTACGAACATATTAGATGCAATATGAGAGAAAAATATAAAATCGCTGCCTCAAACTCAAATCTAGATGAATTAGAATTATGAAATATTGAAACTTCGCCAATTCGTGTATAATCAAAACTCACCACACTTCTTTACATAATATCATTGATGAAATAGACAGAATTTTTTATTCAAAATAATATAATAGATTCAAATTTTATGAATACTTTTAAAATAGAGTCGCCACACAAAGCTGGCCATGGTCGCATAAAAGAGAACAGAATCTTACTAATTCTAAATTAATGCAAACTTAAATACTTAATTCTGGATTAAAGTAACACAATATGATGATACTGCATTATTACCTTGACAAAATAACAGTTTTTCACAAGAGAAAGATCAAATCTTGAAAAAACGTGCAGTGATGGAGATCCAGATGTACCAATGAGATGACAATGTGAAGTTAAGCGGCGGACATTACTTATATACAATAAAATGGCATAAATAATTTTTCGACTCTATTCCTCCCATTTAGTGCTCGTATCCTATTTTATTCAATGGAATCTTGTATTGTACATAATATTCTGATCTTTTTTCTTATTAGAGGAGGAAAGTTGGGGATCAAACAATTATCATTTATCTATTAAGTTACAATTAAATTTCTGACAACGTCACACCGCACACATATTAATATATACGAAAGGAATTTAATCAAATATAAATCAATCATAAATTATAGAATATGAATTATTTTTAATCTTTGGTTAGTGAAGATTTGTGATGAATTCATTACCTTATTTGATGAATTCAAACAGTTGGATTCGAATCTAATGATGAATTATTATTTTTTTGTTAAATTCAGATACTTACTAGGAATTCAAATGATTTTATCAATTCGTAGTTTATACATTTAAGAGAGCTTTTATAATAATCACTCATTATATAGAACTAAGCTACAAATTTAACCACGCGTTGCCTCAATTGATAATATTTTAGAAGACTTTCATGATTCTATGAATGTGTAAATTATTATTAGTGAAACAAAAGTTAAATTCTTGTTTTTATTACTTTAATTAATTACAGCACGTAATGTACATACTGCCGATATAATTAAACTTGTACATCTAATTAAAACAAAATTTGAAATAGATCAATTATCTGGAACGCAAGCATGTGACTTAGAACAAGCATGTGAGTTCAACAGAAGCTATAATTAACCTTTGACAAAATGCATTCCGATTTGCATATGCCTGACAATCAACTTCCTAAAACCAGTTTTTAAACACCTAAATTATTCCCGTTAATTCACCTGACACCTTTCTGCCTCATACATATACGCCCCTTAACTTCTCTACACATCCATCCACACAAATCAATATCAATTTCAACACACACATCTAAAACCCAAGATGGAAACCAAAATTTCCTCATCACATTCGCCCTCACACTGTCGGTCCTAATGCTCTCACACAACATCATTCCGCCGCGCCACGTCAAAAACCTCCACCAACTTCATCGTGAAATCGTGTAACACCACAACATATTCATCCCTATGCATCAAGGCGCTGGTCCCCTCTGGCGTCCACCGTGAGGACCAACCCCTTGAAGCTGTGCAAGGTCGCCCTGGGCGGCCGTGCTGGCGACCTACAACTGCTCCGCCACTGTGACTAAGCTGGCGAGGCAGAAAGGAGTGGCGAAGCCTGAGGCCATGGCCATCAAGGACTGCATCGGCGACCTCAAGGACGCCGTCACGGACTCAAGGACACGCTCACCGCCATGGGCCACATGAACGAGGGCGACCGCGAGTTCCAGTGGGCCAACGCCAAGACCTACGCCAGCGCCGCCATCACCGACGCCGAGGCGTGCGTCGACGGCTTCCTCGAGCGGAAGGTCAACACCTCCGTGAGGAAGAAGATCAAGAGCTGCGTCACCGGGTGGAAGCACATGAGCAACGCATTGGCACTAATTAACCATCTCTATTGATTACATTTCTTGTCATTACGCTGTTCAGTGATGATTTATTGTTGCCTCTACTGGTTTTGCTATACTAATGTGGAATTAAAGTCATTTTCAATTTTATTATTTTTAACTACCGGCAATAATTCAGATTTACGAAATGACTTGTTGTGATCAAGGTGGGTAGTTAATTTGGCTATGTAACGAAGACAAATTTGTGATGCTTAATCTAAATCAATTTGCAAAATAATACATATAGTTGATATCTCTGTCAAATAAACAAATGAATATATAAATTTATACCCTATTCTTTTGGAGGGAGTGAAAGATGATATATGCATGTGGAGCTTCCAAATTAAAGCTCAAGATTTCATGTGTTGAATTATTATAGTTAAACTTATATTACCCATCTAATTCTATATATTTGGCAGCGAATGCGATCCGATGGTAGAGGAGGAGATGGAGAACCATCCCCTCAAACAGAACCCGGACCACTATATGTTTAATTAGGAAAACAAAAAAAATTCATGGGAATGAAATTGAAGATTTATTTTTAACGTGCGAATGAAATTATGTTTAGTTTTTAAATTTTCAAAAAGGATAATTTAGTTCTTTTAAATCATAATCATGTGGTAATCGTTTACATTTTTCATCTCCGTGAAAAAAACATACCTCTAAACTAATAAGTGCAATATATTGACTTAGAGGCTGTTCAAATATGTATAACCAACGTTTTGATAGATTTTGTTTTCCTCAAATTATAAATTAGTGTTAAAAATCCGAATGTAATGTTCATCAAGACATTTAATTTGCATCGACATAATTCAACAATATTCTCAGATTGAATCAGCGAACGTAGACCGGTAGAAAGTATCAAACTGCATAAAGGTTAGAATCCTTGGAATTATAATCCATAACGAAAACACGGGTTGTTACAAATTAGGGCAAACAATAATTTTCTCTGACCTACCCATCGATCTATCCATTATTCAATGTATGAAAGCTTCAGCCACAGAACACGCCTGAACGGAGCGCTCCGACAGCCGCGCCGCCTCGCCGATGATTCCGGCGCCGACCAGATCCGTATGCTTCTTCAACAAATTGGAGCAGGCGGTCAGATCATTCCTTGCGGAATCAATCATCTTAATCACGCTCTCTCTATGATTGCTGCGCTGCTCGCCTTTCGCAGCGCGCAAAAGGTCGAACTCCTGCGACGCGTTGCGGAGGCTGTCGTCGCTGTTGCCGATATTGCCGAGGCATTCAGTCACGGCGCCGCGCTCCTTCTCGGTCGCCTCCGGCTCGGTGGTCTGCCGCACCATGTACGCCCTCGTGGCCTGCACTTGGGCCAGGGTGGCGGAGATGGAGGCGTACCCCATTTTGTTGGCGTCGTTGTCCATGAACTGGGAGGCGTAGGGCACTAGCAGCTCGGCGCAGAAGCTCGCGTTGGAGGTCTTCTGGCACGCCGCCTCGACGCCGCCGTTGGTGGCAGCGACAGAGGCGGCGTAGACGATGGGCATGAGCAGCAGCATGGGAAATGCACCTTTTGCCATCTTGTTGCGTGGTTGGGATTAATTTCGTTTCAGCAGTTTTGATTCTTTGAAAATGTGGAGAATTTGTTATCCCTATTTGTACTTCAAACACCGGAATTTTGATCCGTGATTTTCTATGGTTTGAATTTATTCATATAAGTTGTGTACGAAACTTACTTTTTAATGCTCTATAATGTAAACATAACATATTATCCAAATGTATAAAATCCACAATTATATATTTTTTGAAAGCCTATAAATCCACAAATAAACATTATAAAAGAGTAAAAATTCATTTTGCGCTTATTAGAACTAATTGGGCTGTCAGCTCACAAAAAATACTAATTGGACTGCCTAAAAGGCCCAAATTTAAACAAGTTCCGAGTTAGCAGTTTCAGCCCATTGGCTTCAGCCCAAAGCCTAACACGGTTGTTATCAAAAATCAAGTTTTATTTATTTATTTATTTTTGAGTTACAAGGGTGATTATTTATTTATTTTTATTGAGTTTATGAGTATCGACTATGTGATAAGAGTCGATGAGATATTGCCTTAATAGTGAGGATCAGACATCTCGAACACGTATTGATTTTAGTTCTGTTTACGTTGATTTCATCGAACTTAGTGTTGGTTAGTTTGGTGTTTGTCCAATTATAAAATGAGTTAGGTTTATAATCAGGAACATGTCAACCTTTTGATCAAATTAACCAAAAAATAGATTTAGCATTATACTTAGCTCAACGGCAATGATTCAAAAAATGTATTAATTATTTCCTTTAGGGGGAATATTAGTGTTATTGCAACAAAACAAATTGTCAGTTTCTCTATACCATTTTTCTCTCAGTCGACATCTCATATTCGTTGATCGATTTTGACCATATGTAGACAATACAATCGTAATCCACACACATCTTATTTTTAACATATACGGTAATACTCTTCCAATTTCCAATTATCACCACTAGATAATCAATATTTTTTTTTATGAAACATCCAACAGTAGTAAACAAAGGATTAGTGTACTTTCCTCAGTTTTAATTAGTTTGTTGATAGCTCGTGAGTCGTATAGAAACTTTCTTTTTAAAACACACATAGTTTAGACCGTAGCATATATGATCAACTACTTGAGATCAATATACCACATTTGGTATTGATAGGATCTGACCCAACTACTGAGCCCAAGCGTCGGGCCCAATACAAGTAACCACGACATCAAGCTCGGCTGGACAAGTTCGGCCATGAAGACTCCTAAAGTCGGTGGGAGCAGAAGCTCGGCCATATCTAAAGAATCCTAATTGAGAGGATAGGATCTCGAATCCTAGTTAGAAGACTTGATTCGAGATCTAGGTCAATACATTGTGTATAAATAGAGGCTAGATTAGGCGACATAGATCATTCACTCTCTTTGTAATCACTTCTTATACTCTCAATACACATACAACCTCTCTCTTGCCCGTGGGCGTAGATCTTATTCACGGATCGAACCACGTAAATCTTTGGTGTTCTTGCATTTATTTCCCTTACGAAATTAAGATCGATCCTTGGCGCCGTCGTGGGAAGCGAAATATTGTGTTTCGATCAACCACCGTTCTGACGAAATAATCATGACCGGTACACGAAGCCATCATCCGGGACCATCGCCGCAACAACAACAGCGGCGGTGAAAGGGCGCCGAGCTCGGCTCGGGAATAGCCAATCGGAGAAAAACCCCGGGGCATATCCAAAGTCTCGGCGAGCACGGACACCCGCCTGCGGGGCGGTTACCATAGCGAAGGCGATCGTAGCAATAATCGAGGGAACATCCGGCTCATAAGTAAACGCTGGCGGCGTCGTCGAGGATTTCTCGAGAAAAATAAGGAGAGTTTTCTCGGTACCTCGGTGACACGGGGTCGACCCGTCTGAAGAGCGGAACACGAAGCCTCGTCTAGATACGAGGCATTACAACCGGTAGGGGGCCCAAACCGACCGCGCGGAGCGAGCAGCGGGAGAGGACATCGTGATCGCCGCGAAGCCGGCCTCGATCGCCAATCCATCCGGCGAACTCCGCCCGATCTCGGGGACGAGCGGCGCGGAAGAGGCATCGGGGCCGCCGCGAAGTCGGTTCGAGTCACCTAAGCGAGTTCGATCGTCGAACTCCGTCCCGATCTCGAGGGGCGGCTTGATGGATACGGGAAGATAGCCACCCGTTCTCAAATAGAATACTCAACACTTCTCCGGATAAATACGGGTACCAAGCATCGCCCCCTATGACGGGGTGAGGATCCACGAGAACTTCCTCTCGCGGTTCAATACAACATGATCAACCAGCGTCTCATTTCGGTTCATATGTAAACTCTTCCGGAGTTACTGTCGACAACGCCCGCGGTGGTTCGACGATCTACCTCTGAGGAAGCATCGGCTCTATCGCGACGATGGCTGCCTTCCACGAAGGTTCTTCCAAAAGCGGAATCAAAACGTCATCGGCCACCTCCTCACTATAAGGCAAAGCCGTAATGAGTCCATCGGCGACTTCATGACAAGGTTTAACAAGGAGTGCTTGAAGGTCGAAGGCGTGAGCGACTGTTAGTCATCTCGGCCTTCAAAGCGGCATCTTGCGGGGCCTTATCTGAGAGATCGTCAAATCGAACCCGTCTTGCAGCAGTGTGGCGCATAGCCAACCGGTTCGCCAAAGCGGACGGGCGACAAAAGCGCGAAGCGAACAAGGCGGACCCGGAAGAGGAAGAAGAGGCGAAGGAAGGAAGATCGGAACCAAGGCGGCGAGCGCGCGGGCAGATTATCGCCCGATAAAGTCGAGCTCGGTTCGTGCGGCGCCTCGGGCGACCTCAATACACCCGTTGGCGGCCGAGAGCGAATCTCGCCTCCATATGAACTGTTGAAAGCCTCCACCGATGGCGGGAGGAAGAGGTGCCGACCTATGGATAAATCTTGCTCATTCCATGATGATTACAGACGCGACATCGAAGAGTGCAAAGAGCTCATGGGTGAAATAGAGATGCTAGTTCGGGGCGGACCCTTGAAGAAATACCAGGGCAGTCGCCAAGCCGACCAAAGTCGAAGAAGAAAAACAAAGGAAGAGGAAATTGTGCCCTACAAAAAACAAAGCGCGACAAGCGAGGAAGGAGATGATGAGCCCCAATATGACGGGGTGGTCTCCACAATTACGGGGCTCCCGGTGGAGTCACGAAGTCTCCTGAAGGCCGATGCCGATGCGAAGTCCTAGAACCGGCGAACCTACCAATAAGAGGTTCGAGAAAGGGCGGGCGATCACCTTCTCAGGGCGACCCGTACTGCGGACGATACCCACGGGATCGTTGGTGATCCGGTAATAGTCGCAAATAAATTGGTAAGCAGCGTTTACATTGGCAATGGCGTCGGTGAGCATCTCTTCAAGGAATGCTTTGACAAGCTAGGAGTAGAAGAAGCACACCTCGCCTGAGCACGCGCCACTCCGAAGCTTCGTCCGGGAAGAAATGCGCCCGGAGGAATAATCGAGCTACCGTCACGGTGGGGACAGCACCAACGACCTCGACCAGGTGGTGCGGTTCTTCGTAGTGAAGGCCAACTCGCCGTATAACATCATACTAGGCGAGATTGGCTGAGCATTTATGAAGCGGTATGCTCAACGTACCACTGACGATAAAAATACCCACCACGAGGGGAGCAGCCGTGATCAGGGTGATCGGCAAGCGAGTGTATGCAAGTTGCCTTATGAGGTGCGGGACCTCGGTCCAACACCCAGGCATAGCAATTAAAGAAACCCGAAGAGTTGGAGTCGGAAGTACATCGCCACTCCACGGCGGTCGGTGGAAGAGGTCGCATTGTACAAAGATGAGCCATTGAAGGTCGTCGGGTTGGTTTCACCACGACACACGAAGTGAAGGATCGGATCATCCAACTCTAAGGGAATTCGGGACGTGTTTGCTTGGTCTCCCTCGACATGACCGGAGTCTCGCCGAGTATCATCACTCACCGGCTCAACATCGACCGAACATAAAGCCGGTTCGGCGAAGCAAAGAATCTTCGCGACGAGCGGAACCAAGTCATTCATGACGAGGTGAACCAACTATTAAAAGCACGCATCTTGTTCGAGGTCAAATATCCGACTGGATAGCCACCCGGTGATGGTGAAGAAAGAAGGAGGGATGGCGAATGTGTATTGACTACACCGACCTCAACAAGCATTGCCCAAAGGATTGCTATCCCTTCCCAACATTGACAAGAAGGTCGGCGTTGGTGGGATCACGAAGTCTTGATTTCTTGGACTTATACAAAGGGTATCACCAAGTCACGATGGATGACGAAGACGCGGCCAAGGCGGCCTTCATTACCGACTTGGGGTCTTCGCATATAAAAGATGCCATTCGGCCTTAAAATGCAGGGCTACCTATCGAAGGATGGTGGACAAAATATTTCACCCTACATAGGTCGAATGTGGAGGTATCGTGAGCGACATCGTCGTCAAAAGCAGAAGAAGCGCATGTGTGGCCGACCTCGGATCGTCCTCGGCCTTCTTCGGAAAATCAACCTAAAGTGAATCCCGAAATGCACGTTTGCGGTCCGTGCAGAAAGTTCTTAGGGTGTTGGGTTTCACAAGAAGGGCTAAAAGCAAACCCGACCAAGGTCGAACCATTTTGGAAATGAAGATGCGAAGACCATCCATAGCGTACACAAGGCGGCAGTGCATAGCGCACTAAGCCGCTTTCTTTCAAAAGCAGCGGATAGCGACTACCCTTCTTCAAGATACTCAAAAAGCCCGAAATTCTCATGGGATGAGGTGCGAGTCCGCCGAAGACCTCGAGAGCTACCTCGCGAACTCCCACTCTATCCGTCCAGAAGAGGAGGGTCCTTTTCCTCTACCTCGCCGCCTCGGACGAATCCATAAGTCAGATCTGAGTGCGAGAAGAAGGACGTCGGCTCGGTGTATTTCATCGGCCGAGCACTAAAGGCGGAAGCGAGGTATCGACCCACGGAGAAGCTTGCCTTAGCATTGGTAAATGCCGCGAGGAGACTACGTCCGTACTTCCATGCACATCGCATACAAGTCCTCATTGACTACCCACTTGGCAAGTATTGACGAGCCCGGCTATCGGGGAGAATCGCGAAATGGGCAATCGAGCAGGCGAGCACGATATATCATACGCCCGCCAGCCATCAAAGGTCGAGCCTAGCGGTTTCCTTGCGAGGCTAACCGTCGAAAAACCGAAGCCGAGTCCGTGTCGAGACGATGCAAAGCCGAACCCGTGGTTGAAACACGAGTCTTGGCAACTCGTTGGCGGGGCTTACGGGAAAGCGAGCGGAGGGCGGTATCTTACTCTAGGCCGGACAACCAAGAGATCGCCTACTCACTTCGGTTCACATTCAAAATCTGAACAACGAAGTGGAGTGCGAGGCATTGATCGCGGGACTTCGCCTCGCTCAAAGTCTCCGGATCTGAGCCGTGCAAGTTCACAACGATTCTCAAGTCGTCGTAAGCCAAATGTTGGGAAAATCGAGGCAGCGGCGAAATGAAGAGTATCTTGAAAAGCAAAAAGCACGCAGCGGACTTTCTCACACTTCGGATAGTTCGCATCGAGGGGAGCAAAATAGCGGTGACATCTTAAGTAAATTGGCCTCGTCATCAACGAACCCGCCATGAGAAAGTCAAAGCGGGAGCATAAGCGATGCGAAGGCGGGCGAGGTTAACATAGTCTCGGATGAAGAACCCAATTGGATGACTCCCATTCGAGTACTTGGAGAAAGGCGAATCGCCCCGACAATTTGGAGGCTAGGAGGATCTGAACAAATCTCTGCGATATACAATTGAGCGGGGAGTCCTATCTGAAAGTCATATCTCCAACTTCTCTTAAGGTGCTTGGGGCGAACCGAGCTAATTCGTTCTACGAGAAATATCTGAAGGTTAGATGCGGAAGCCACATCGGACCCCGAGCCTTGTCGAAAGAAAGTCATGCGATGGGGATACTATTGGCCAACAATGTTCCAGACTCGATGGACCTCGTAAAAAGTGTTGAAGTGTCACATCCATGGGAGCGTACCAAGGCTACCACAGACCGACCTCGCCTCCGTGCAGAGCCCTTGGCCGTTTATGCAATGGGGATCGACATTGTGGGCCCTTTGTAAAGCACCGGGACAGCTCAATTTTTAATTGTTGCGATCGACTACTTCACGAAGTGGGTGGAAGGCGAGCCCTTGGCGAAAATCACAAGCAAAACGCCCTCAACTTCGTATGGAAGAACATAGTGTGTCGCTTGGCATCCCCATATCCTCCTTTCGGATAACGGAACACAATTCACGGATAAGACATTCAAAGATTGGTGTCGAGCTTGGATCCACAAAATTCACCTCGGTGGCCCATCCTCAAGCAAATGGTCGGACCGAAGTTACCAGCGGGACCATCGTAAAGGTGCAAAAACTCGCCTCGACCGAGCTAAAGGCCTCTGGGTGGAAAATTTACCACGGTCTTATGGTCGTGCGAACAACACCTCGGACCTCGAGCGGAGAAACACCATACGGTTTGGTGTATGAAACCGAAGCGATGATCCCTGCGAGAGATCGGATCTGAGTCCTCGTGCCATTGACTTCTCTGCCGAAGCAAATGGGGAAAATCTACGGTGATCTAGACCTACTCGAAGAAAGAGACCTCGCCTACATCGAGGAAGCTCGGTACAAGCAACAAGTAGCTCGGTATTACAACCAGTGTTAAAACCCGACAATTCAAGTGGGCGACCTCGTACTCGAAATAATGAAGTCGACAAAGCCGCGCACTCGGCAAGTGGAAGCCACATGGGAAGGACCTTACAAGGTCGACGAAGTCCTCGACAAAGGGGCTATAAGCTCGCTCAATTGTCCGGTGAGCAATTACCCACGCATGGCACATCATCCATCGAAGAAATATTATGCATAAGTGTCGAGGGTCGGGTCTTGTTCGGTCATATTTTAAAGTCTGTTTAGAGTCCGAGTCTTATTTGGTGGTCGCGTCGTCTTTTACCAATAAAATATTATTTTCTGAGTTCTACTTGTCACTAATGCATAATTAATCTTCACATTATTTACCCTCTACGGAGGACAAATTCCTCGGCGGAGTCGATTACATTCGTTTCATACGAATGTAAATTTAAGCAGCGCATGCTACATACGAGATCGGACTACCTTCGTTTATTTGAGCGTTCTCTCTGTAGATGAAGGGACCACCTCCCGATGACCTCGACAAAAGCAGGAACCATTCCTACATACGAGATCGGACTACCTTCGTTTATTTGAGCGTTCTCTCTATGTGAGGCGAGGGGACCACCCTCCGATGACCTCGGCAAAAACAGGAACCATTCCTACATACGAGATCGGACTACCTTCGTTTATTTGAGCGTTCTCTCTATGTGAGCGAAGGGACCACCCTCCCGACGACCTCGGCAAAAAGCAGAACCCCTACCGCCGTGCGAGCGATTTCTTTCGAGCGGAATTCTCTCGAGGACGAACTACTTTGCATATTACTCTTATTCAAATACAAAGACAACAAGAAACCATTCTTATTAAATAAAAGATGTACGGGTTACATTTTACGAGGACGGAGCGGATCGGGAAAAGGCGAGCGATCCCTAGAAAAATCGAATTGACTCATCTATACTAATCCTACCTCTACCTCGTCCTCGGTCTATATTACGGGCCCGGCCGGTGCGACCTCGGTCACTGACGATGCAGCTCTGCGAGCTCGGCCTCGGCCACTTGATGGCGCCCGGTCTCGGCGCATGGAGGGTCCACGGCGTTCGAGGGCAATAGCGCGCTCTCTTGTGCGCGCCACTCCGGGTCGTCATAATTAGGTTCATTTATTCTAGGCGAAAGCTCCGTGAAAGAAGAGCCTCGCATCCCGTCGAAGTATTTCGTCGAGCTGTGGTTGTCGGCGATGGCAGTTTGTATATGCTCCGAGCCTTTTCAATTCAGCGTCTTGCTCCGTGGTGCCGGAGGTCCGACCATATTCGCGCTGTACCTCGAACAGCGGGCGTGAGCCTCGACAACCTTGGCTTCAACTTCCGGGATCGTCATCCCACCATTTCGGTGGATAACCTCCTCGTACTCGGCATGCTCCTCAGCTATCACCTTGGCCTTCTCCTTGGCGACCTCGAACGCCTCCTCCGATTCAAAAGCGAGCACGGAGCTCGTCACGGCTCTCTGGCGGCTCTATGCTTGACATCGGACTCCGCACATGCGTGGCCAAGCTGCCCGCTATATGGAGGAGTTCGACCTCTTTCAACTCAAGAGCCGCGATAGGTCTTGATTCGGTTCAACCAGGAGAAGCATCAAGCATTCGAGAGACAATGAATAAAAAGATAAGTTTCTTAACATAAACTTGTGATTTTATTAACATGCCCTTAGGCAAAATCAATGTACATTTACATTCAAAAAAAAAGGTGAAAAGATGGGGATCAAGCGACCCTCCGGCGACTTCGGCCATGTCCACATTCGCCGCCTCAAAGCCTCGATAGCCGCAGCCTCTTCCGCCTATTTCCGGCCCGTCTGACCGGCCTCTTGAGAACCACCGAGTCTCGGCGCCTTTGAAGCATCATTGCACCCCGACCCCTTTGCATAATCGGATAGTAAAGCTTGGTCGGGATCGATCCACGGGACGGCGCGAGCAGACTCCGCGACAAAAGAACGGAGGAGGCGAGGTTCTGCAGCACGGAAGCTCCTTCAGGCGCGGACGAGCACATCAAAATAGGCTGTCTCAAGACATTATCCTCGGTCTCCTCGTTGCCCATACTTGGCTTTGTCCAGTCGGGTAGTCCTCAGCGACATCTTGATTGCATCCGAGGCGGCGCTTATTAAGCACCTCGGCGCGTCCGAGACCATCCGGAGAAGCTCGCCGACATGAACGACCTCTCGCAAAGGCACGGCGTCTCTCCTGCGAGCTCGCCATGTCCGCCTCCGACGGCGAACTGTTCCACCTCGGCCTTCATCAAGGCAACCTCGGACTTAGCGCCTCGGCCCTTGCCGCCTCCTCCGCCACAACTGCCTCCATGGACACGCCCTTGCCGCCGCCGCCTCAATGGCCGTAGCATCCGCTTTTTGTTTGACGAGGTCCGGATCTTAGCCTCGGCCTCGGATATTTCTTGAGCGAGGAGGTATTCTCCGCCTCACCTCCCGAGCATCTCAGGGCCACCCGTCAAGCTGCGCTGTGGCGCCCTTCAAGTAATCCGATATAAGATCGGATACTTTGACACCTCGGCCGCCACGTCCTCGACCCCTACACAATATACACATCAGTCGAAAACACTTTTTTATCTTTGCTACACAGTATAAAGGCAGTACAAAACCTCGGGAAAGAGGCAGTGACTTGGAACCGATGATCTACTTTTCGGCCTCGGCGGCAACCGGGACTCGAGGATCACATGCTTCCGCCTCTTCAAGCGCTTGAGTGGCTGCGGCGAAGGGGATCTCGAAGGCCCCACAGTCATTTCGGGCATGTCCTCGAAATCCTTCAAGGTCGGAGACCTCGGCTCGGCCACAGAGATCGGTTCGGCCACAGAGATCGGCTCCTTCCTTTTCTTCTTTCTTTCCCTCAGAAGGTTCACTACCAAGAAATACATAGGTCAGCATCAACACGTATAATCATGCAATAAAGAAAAAAGAAGTAGGGGCCTCACCCTTCACCGACTCCACCCTGGAGGTAGGATCATAAGGGCTAAGCCCGCCACAAGCTCGGCCTCGGAGAAGACCTCGTCAACAAGGCCAATTTTGTCCAGCGCCTCCTCCAGGTCACCGAAGCCCTTGTCGACAAACACATCGGCGATCTTATCAGATCGCCATGGAAACTCCAATTGTCCCTGAAACCGACAGAAGAAGAACTTCTTCTGCCAGTTGGAGATCTTCGATTTAATCTTGGCTTTGAATTTCCTACGGGGTGATAGATAATACCACCCGAGCCGCCTTCGATTCTGCGAAGGACCACCCCAAGGTCAAAGGAAAATTATGCTATAGGCATAGACACCTAGAGCGATCATATGCGGAATGAGTTCGGCGAGAGTTGGGCGAGATATGCCAAACATCTCTTGGAACTCAGCGTATCGTAAGGAAAGGAAGGCGAAGACCAGCCGCGGGCGTCCTCATACTGACGGTAATAAAACCATCCGGAGGCACAAGCCCTATCCTCCGGACGAGGCAACGAGCTCAATATTAGAAGGAATACTATATTGAAAGCGGATATCCTAATATCGAAATACCTAAGATTGAAGAAAAGAAGACACTTTACGCAATCCCCAGGGGGAATCGCGGACTACACTCGAGAGAGGCATGTGAATACGGTAAAAGCAGTGAGACACTAATGAATTAGGCGGGAAAGCAGACACGATTTGGCCTTTCAGGCGACTCGTTATGAGAAGAAGTAGCCATTACTTACTTTTGTTTATCGATGAAGAAGCGAAGCTTGAAGTCGTCGATGGCGCGAGAATAAGGTGTTTCTCATGAGAAGGCGAGAGTTTTTGTTTAAAATCAAAGAAATGTAGAAAGCAAAGTGATAAGAGATATTGCGTATCAAGGAAGACATTCCCTAATATGCACTTTATCGGAATCAAGCAGCGCGATTAATGCTCATTAAATCGTATCCGCGTCCGATTGCTCGAAGCGGCGGAAAATCCGTCTTCGTCCCGGCTTAACACCTCGTCGGTGAAGCGGTCGAACCTCGACAACGCCTCGTCGGTGAAGCGGTCGAAGACTTCGGCATAACGCCTCGTCGGGTGAAGCGGTCGAAGACCTCGGCATAACGCCTCGACGGTGAAGCCGTTCAAAGACCTCGACCGCGCGCCGTCGGTGAAGCGGTCGAAGACTTCGGCATAGCGCGCCGTCGGGTGAAGCCGGTCGAGATCTCGACAACGCCTCGTTAGGTGAAGCGGTCGTAAGACCTCGGCATAACGCCTCGTTGCGAGAAGCGGGACACCGCCGGAGATACACAAACAATCAAGACCTCGGCGGGCGCCTCTGCGAGCACATCATACGATCTCTGACGTCGAAGCATTGACACACACAAGGTCGAACAATGAAAAGAATGTCGAGGATCGTCCAAACCCGCTTCGTCACAACAACCCCAATCCGGCATGACCTCGTTTTACTGCGTCTTTTGGGAGGGTTGTGATAGGATCTGACCCAACTACCGGGCCCAAGCATCGGGCCCAATCAAGTAACCACGACATCAAGCTCGGCTGAACAAGTTCGGCCCATGAAGACTCCTAAAGTCGGTGGGAGCAGAAGACTCGGCCGTATCTAAAGAATCCTAATTCGAGAGAGATGGGATCTCGAATCCTAGTTAGAAGACTTGGATTCGAGATCTAAGTCGATACATTGTGTATAAATAGAGGCTAGATTAGGCGACATAGATCATTCACTCTCTTTGTAATCACTTCTTATACTCTCAATACACATACAACCTCTCTCTTGCCCGTGGGCGTAGATCTTATTCACGATCGAACCACGTAAATCTTTAGTGTTCTTAGCATTTATTTCCTTTACGAAATTAAGATCGATCGGTATTAACAAGTAAATGAATATTTGCAATCAACTTATTTTTAATTTTCCGTAAAATATGGTAGTCGTGAAATTTAATCAAAACTTAACATATATATGAGGCGACGTTCGAACAATTAATGTACAAACAAATTATATAGGTCCACCGTAGCGATGTGAGACACGTTGGGGCACAGGGGCCCAAGGGCCCCAACATTTTTCAATATTAGTATTATATACCCATGTAAAATAAATAATCAGTAGTAGCGCAGTTGGTTTAGTGATGTCTCTCATTCCATTTGGGTAGGTTGAATCCCTCCTGAGCTTATCTTTCCATTTTTCTCCTCTTTTCCTACTTTGTTTTCATTGTTTTCTTTCTTTTTTCTCCACTTTATTGGTGTGTTAAAGTATACGATGATTGATGTACCAAAATTTATGAAAAGCAATTACTTTCGGGCTGGTTCGTCAATGAGAAATCAAATTTGATGAAAGGTCTTCCATCATGTGCGATAGGGTTTTCATTGAAGATAATTTTAATATGAATATATTAAAAATGACTTCACATCAAAATAATCTAAAATAAATAAATAAAATTTTGACCAGAGATAGTTTGGATACTTAATTATGATTATATATAGTTTGCACATTAAAAGTTAATAATTTGAATATTAAAATATAATTTTCTCTTAAAAATATGGGCGTGGATGACTAGCTTTACATGTTTAACTATCTACTCTAATTCGGTTTTATTGGTCATAAAAATAACATGTTATTGCAACATCTCCAACACTCGTGATTTTACATAATACATTGTTTGGCGTCATTAAATTGGATGTTAATAATCATTCTTGTGAAATGATATTTACACTAATATATGGTATTATATATACACTTATGTTTGGTCTATTTGCTCAAAAGATAAATAGTAAGGAGGATCTGCTCCTCGATTAAATCAACCGTGTGTTTGCATCTTATTTTAATAAATAAATCGACCTATAAAGAATTCTATTTTCCATAGCGAACCATAGAAAATGCAATCTAATTCCAAGGACAATCTAATGATACTATTTCAAGAACATAATGAAAAAGAAATTTAATATAAACAATTACCTCTATTCAAATAATATTATACTATTATTTAAATTATTATTATTATTTAATTATTTTTAAAATTATATTTTATTATCTTTTAAAATTATAAATAATTGAGCCCCCCAATTAAATTTTCCTGGCTCCGCCAAGTCACATCTGATTTTCATATTACTAGTTCACCGTCATTGACAATAATGAGCTATGGGCCTTAGGTCAAACACTAAAACTGGTGTAGTTTTCACACCAACAACTATATATCTACTAAGTTGGTTTATTATATTATCAGTATAAATGGGTAACGTTGTCTTCTTATGATTCATTAAAAATCTTTTATGCTATTTCAGAACTAGTAACTTTATACAATGGCTCATGAGATTCTTTGTTATAAAATCTAGCTTGTTACACCTCATATTTTTCTATCACTCTAAATTTCATATATTAGATAATTGAGTTATAGTTATAAACTTATTTATAAAAAAGTACTGTAATATGAGGAAAGAAACATGAATTTATAAAATAGAATCGATCTGTTAAAGAACTGCAAGCGATGGGTATCTTCGAAAATATAAAGGGTTTCGAATTATTAGCAATGTACGTTTGTATAGATTTGCAAAATCGACGAGTCAAATGACTGATGTTACGTGTCGGGAATCCCGTGAATGACGGTGGTGGTCGTCAAACCGTAAAACAGTTGGGTTCACACACTCGCCACTTAGACATTTTTTATACCCAATTGTTCCAAAATATCAGCTACAACACTCCCCGCCTAAAAAAACTGTTCTGATTTTCTTTATAAAAAAATGTTTTATTTTCCTTTCTCATTTGAGGTTATTGGTGCCTAAACACACAATTTTTGGGTATATTGGGGTGCACAATAACTTAAAAAATTGTGAATAAATACACAAATTCAAAAATCATTACTCTCTCCATCCACGAAATATTTCATTTTTGGGTCATCCACAAAAAACGCTTATTTTCCTCTTATGGACATGAACCACGCATAACTCTCCTAACTTTCCCCATATACTACCCACTTATTTACAAAAAAATATATTATGACCCACCTTTTTAATTCCACTCAACATTATTTCATTCATTTTTTATTTAATACTTCTTACAATTGTGGGTCATATTCTCTACTAACTCTACATTCATTCTGATTTATTAAAATCGTGAATGAATTTCGTGGATTAAGTTAGTATACTTTTTTCAATTTAAATTTTCTTCCAATTAAATCGGCGTGATAATCCAATAGCATAATTTGAGTGGGATGGTTGTTCCAATGAACGACATCGTCTGGTTAATGAAATATCTATAAATTGGGGAAGTTGGTGAGATAGATTGTTAATATATATATATATATATATATATATATATATATATATATATATATATATATATATATATATATATTATTATTAAACGATCGATTTTCATTATAAGCGGTGTCACATTGATGTCATCTCATTTAAATTATGGCATCGATGCCATGTCGATTTAGTTTGGGTAAAATTTAAATTAAAGTAGAAATTACAATTATATTTAAATTATTCATTTACTGACTTTCAAAGTTAAGCTTAAAAAACTTAAATATACCCAAAGTCCATGTATTTAGACGTTAATAACCCTTTTTTTTTGCTATATTATTATGTCGTGAAAATCCACCCCATTCACTTTTATGTTCTTTCTTTTTTCAGAAAGTGTTTCGTTTATTCTTGAATTCGCAACTCTTTACAATTCTTATTTTTCTCATATCATTTTAAATTACCCGATACTATTGCTATAAGTAGAATCATCTTCCTATCTTTCATTGTGGATTAACTTACTAGGATACCACCAAATTAAATCAACGATCAACTGGTTGTAAATTTATGAACCATTAGCTAATTATAGTTTAGTGGTTTTTAAATAATCTATAAAGTCATAGTGCAAATACATCAACTTTAGTCAATTTCGGAATTTTCCCATTCCAGTATTGCCCAAATCGAAATTGACTTGGCCAAGTTAAAACTGAGGTGCCAAGTTTACTATTCAAAATTACATTTGAAGTTAATACGATCTCTCCTTTGTATTTGAATTACTTACAAGGTTTTTTTATTCTAATTAGATCTCTAGTTTAATGATATAGCGGTTCATAATTTATTAGAGTTATTGTGTGCAAATGATAAAAATACATTTGTTGATATAATAAAATTTATAAGAGTTAACTAGCTATGCGGATTCCACGCCATCTAGCCCACAAACGGCAATTACTCAATACCACAAACCACTGTCTGTACGGATATTGCATTTAAACTTCTTTTTACATAGATTCATGGTGGAAGTAAACTCTTGAGATATTTGTTTTCTTTTTGTTTTTAGTTGCAACCAACAAGTTAGACTTCAGAGAAGATAGACCATTACATTCCACATATCACTGCAATTTAATTATATTACAAAATTTGGGCGACATATCACCATCATTATATATTACACAACGAAACTAAAAACACCCACAAACAAACCACTCAATCTCACTAAAAAAAAAAAACACATTGTATACGAAATAAACTATTAATTATCACAACTCAATACTTGTCAGCATATTTGTTGCAGAGCGCGAGCGCATTACTAGTGACCTGCGCCACATTGGTTATCCGGGCCCTAATCGAATTCTTGATCCGCCCATTTAAGGCCTGGCCCGCGAAGCCGTCGGAGCAAGTGGAGTCATCGGTCAATGCCGCACTGACCCACGTCTGCAGATTGCTCATGTGCCAGATGAACTCCGGGCCCTTGGCCCGGCCCATGTTCTTGAGCTCCTTCACCGATTTGCTGAGCCTGTCGACGCTGGCGCTGATCTCCTCCAAGCAGTCCTTGATGGCGGAGCGCTCCCTGGGCTTGAGCCCGCGGAATTTTGCCAGCTTCGCCACGAACGACTTGGTCGATTCCGCCGTGTCCACGCTCACGGTCAGCGCCTTCGTCACCAGCTGCCGCGGGCTCTTGTTGATTGCGGCGGCGTATGTGGACAAGGATTTCACGCACACGGCGGGGTATGTGGTGGCTCTGCATGCGCTTCTGATGAAGCTGGCGGCGGGGTTTGTGGCGGCAGCGCTTGGGGTTGAGACGTATATGAGAGAGAGGATTATGAGTGAGACTGTGAGAGTGGAGAAGGAGAATGTTGGAGCAGCCATGTTTCTCGTGAGTGGAGAACTGATTTAGTCTGTGGAGGTACTCACTTATTGTACAATATATTTATAGACGGATTCTCATCCTTATCTTCATTCTTTTTACCAGCAAGTGCCACAACAACTTGTCGGAATTTGCTAAGTTTTTTAGATATTTTTTAAAGATATTTTTAAGTTTTTGTAATTTTTATTTTGTGAACCACTCGCCGTTGAATGAATCGCACTCGGTTCTCTTTATATTTAATCAAATAAGCAATGAAAGGCAAAGTATGTAAATCCTTTTAGGTATTGTTTCCTTATGTTTAATTTTTTTTCGTTAACAAGCATTTATTTGCTTGATTGTCTTTGATTAGACTTTTTGTTTTTAAAATTTCAAAAATTACCCAAAAGGGAGAGTGAAAAGAGGCCAAATAAATAATTATTTTATTCTTTAAATCGACCAATCTCACCCTAAAACGATTTTATGAGACTCTTAACTTCCCATAAATCCAAATGTGTGAGAATTAATGCGTATTTACTTGAATATCATGGGTGCAACTCTGTATATGGATAGTCTTTTCAGTGAAGATCCTTGAAGAATTATGAGTATGCAAACAAAGGGAGCATGTGCGCTGATGTAGTTGAAATTTCCCAAAAATATACCTGCAATCGGGCACTAATTTATGGTACGATATAGTTAATTACTTAGACTTAATATATGTTATATCATATTATTTTTCATATTTTAATTCGTATTATTGAGGGTAGGGGCAGATTGGATGAAGACTCGAACCTTTTCTAAAGCAACTTATATGCAGTAACTTTTGAAGGTTTGCTACCGACATGAAGTCGGTGTACAGCCTTCGCCTACATTTTGTGGTGTGTGTTTCATATATTTTTTCGTATCAATTATAGTTATGAAGTTCCAAACAATTGAATATAATTCATTTGATTAGAAGCTCGCATAAGCCGTCCTAATCATCAATCATAGAAAATTAAACATGGACACTGTTTTCCGCTAATCCGAATCTTACAATTTGTCTGGAATATATGTGCCAACTTTGAATTCAAAATATATATCTTTTGACACGCGCGCTGTTACTATTAGCTTTCACTTTTTACCGAATAAAAGTACGGAACTATATCTAAAGATGAATGATTTATTTAAGATCGAAGCCATCGTGTGTTGCCAAAGCCCAGATTAAGAGAAAAGGAAAAGGGATTTAAAACACTGGTTGAACACGCTTCCATAGTGTGTATGTCTGTATCTGTGTGTGTGTGTGAGAGTGAGAGAGAGAGAGAGAGGCTGCGCGTGAAAGCAGTGGGAACAAAACTTTTTTGCTTTTAAAGAAAACTCACACTTTCACATACAGCTACAGCAAGTACAAAAACAATTTTTAATATTTTGGTACATGCCAAAAATATCATTAATTTAATTTGTAAAAGAAAAATAAATGTTCCGACTTGTAATAGCTTTTACAAATATATATACAAATATACAGGAATGATTGATAAGCCTCATTTTTACCTATTTTATATGGCTAAATTTGTTTCGTTTATAATTGATAAGTGATCTTTTGAGCTATCTTTTGATATATTTATGTTTACCTTGGAAGATATTATGTCGTGTGTATTTCGTGTCATTTTAGCACATGTTTTGATGTCAAAAAGATGGATCACGATAAAGAGGAATTAGCTAGCCCGATCGGGAGTTCAGACGCGAGAAAACACGCCTCGCGAGACTTGCTCGCGACCCTATGTCGCGAGCCAGTCCCGCGAGCTAGAGAAGGTTGGACATCACGGCTGAAGCTCGTTGAAGCTCTCGACAAGATCTCACGATTAGGAACATGTGAAAAAGCAAAGGTTGTCTTCGCGACTTGTACTCGCGACTTTACGTCGCGAGCAAAACTAGCGAGGGAACGCGGAGGAGACATCGCGACAGTTGCTCGTGAGTATCTCTCGCGATAGAATGTCGTGACCCAATGCTAGCCTAGGGTTGCGTATATTAACTCTTCAAACGTCAGAAAGGGGGAGCAGACTTTACGAGACGTAGCTACAGACTTTACGAGAGCTTTCAACATCTACACAGAACGTTTTTCCTTTTATTTATTCCTTTGGCACGTTTGATTTTCACAGTTTAGTTTTAGTTCAGTATTTCAGTTTCCTTTCTACTTTCAGTTAGTTTTGATTCCAGTTTTGTTTTAGAGTCCTTCGAGCTTTCAGTTTATTTTACGGATCCAAGTGCTACATTGTTCATCGTGGAATCCTACGATTTTATCTATCTATTTCAGTTTATGTTATCTTTATTTATTTATTGTTTTAGTATTTTAATTATGCGTAGCTAAATTCCGTATTGATCTTAGAGTTTGTATGTCTTACTAGATTTATATTATTTAATCTGTTGATACTGTTTTGTCGTCCCATTCATGATTTATGATTCTTGGCTTTGATTCTCATGTGTTGGTAGGCGACCATATTAATGCATGCTAGTTATGTGATTGATGTCCTGACGGAATTAATTGCATAGTCGATATCTTGAATTCATAATACAATTTTATCTTGAGACACAGGCGGAGATAGGTGAATTGTGGGAGGCTATTCTTGGTGTGCTTTTGGTAATTAACTTACTTCTCTTGAGACCCGGCGGAGATAGAGTTTAGGCTAACCTACTACTATAAATTCATCTGGCGAAACTATAGTTACATTAGTGATCCTTCATATGAATGTGGATTAAATTGGTAAATAGATTAATAGGTTAATTGTGTGAATCGGTTAGATTAAGTACATCCATAGGGTCAGTCTTTTATATATGATTTTATTCCTATTTATATTTTGTGTCTAGTTTTATTAATCATCCTTCTTGATATTTTGTTGCCTGAATAATAATCAAGATTCTGTGTTGATTATTTGTTGTGTTCTCAGTCATGATCCACATGGATAAGATATATATACTTTCTGTTTTACTATCATATTATTTGGTAGAAATCTGATCAAATTTTGGCGCCATTGCGGGGGTATTTATATTGCATAGTGATAATTTTATGAATTGTAGTTATTAATTCAGGCTTATATAAAAAAATAGAAAAAAATAGAAAATAAAAAAAAAATTATTTTTGTGTTGCTTCTTAGATCTGATCTGGTTTTCATCTTGTTGTGCAGTGCATGATTACAAGATTTCAAAGGAAAGAAATTCTTTCCTTGGACATTGAGATTGAGAAATCACACAAAAGGGAACGCAGAGACAGAAAGTTAGCAATGACAGATAGACAATCCCAAGGCCATGATCGGATGGTCGAGATGGATGAGATGTTGGCCGCAATACAGCGCCAACTAGCGGTGAATAATCGGATGGGCAGTTGGTGGGCGAGCACATCCCATACCGCTCAACCACGTGTACGAGCCCAAGCGGATCGGTTCGAGGTGGAGGATGGGGCCGAACATCAATGCGAACAACTTTGAATTAAAGCTTGCCCTCATCGGCATGATCAAGCGGAGCGATTTGGGGAGGGTGTTGAAGACCTCAATGCACACTTGGGCGTTCTTGGATATTTGTGATACTATCAAGCGAGCAGTGCGATTGATGCCATCCGGATCACGGATGTTCATATTTTCATTGCGGAGTCGGCGAAAGAGTGGTTTAAAGCTTGGACGGATCACAGTTACCACGTTAGGGCGACTACGTGAGAAGTTTCTATCAAATACTTCTCACGCCAGGCACAAAGATCATTCTTGATCTCTCGTTTTAAAATTGGGAGATGAGTCGTTATTTGAGGCCTGTGAGCGATTCAGAAACTTGCTCCTCAAGTGTCCACAGCATGGGTGTTCACCTGAGCAACATGTGACCCAATTCTGCAGTGGACTCAATGCTAACACCCGTAGCATTGTTGATGTGTCAGTCGGATGATGCGTTCTCAATCGAGGAATAGATGAAGCGTTGAGAATAATTGAGGAGATGGCATCCAATAGTTATCAGTGGCCGATGGAGAGACAACCGATCGGAAAGTTGCGGTGCGAGAACTTGACAATAAGTATGATGATTTGTTAGAAAATTTACATCTCTGAAAGGAATATGAAGCGAGAAAAATGGCGGATAACCGTGGCCATGGCACGAGAATATGGAGGAGGTTCACTATATGAACCAAATGAGTAATGTCGAGGAAATCGGTGGGAACCCACCTATCATCCCAATAATAGGAATCACCCAAATTTTTCCTATGCGATCGTGAATGCTCGGCAACCACCACTGGTTTCTTTGTTAATAATGGAATTATTATGGAGCCCAAAAGCCGAGCACCGAAGATATGATGCAACAAGTTTTGGTGAGCAACAAATTACAATGAGTCACCAACAAATCGTGGCTCGGCAAAATATTGATTCCGGTGACTTGATTGAGAATAGGCTAAACACGCCCTTGGAGAACAATTGAGGCGATGGCCAATTAATGCCATCAATAACAACTTGTCCTAAGAATATAGCCCTTGGAAAGCAATTGAAGATGGTGGAGAACCAAGTGGGGCATATGGCCAACGAAAGTAGGGATGCACAAGCAAGGTCAATTCAGCTAAGCAATACGAAAAGCCTGTTGGATTTGTATCTTGAAAGAAGTTTTGGTTAAGCTTGTATACAATGTTTCTGTTACCACTATTACAATCTCTATCGAAATGAATACTTGATTGCATATATCGTGTCCTTTATCTCATATATAAGTTAGATCATACGATGTGTAGAATATCACGAAGTGCGTATGATTGGTCAAACTTAATGAGATATAAAAGTTTCACGGTGAGACAACTTGAGGGCGAGTTGTCGGTATAGGCTCGCGATAGATAAGAAGTGACTTGACTTGGTTGCTTGTCTATCTTTGATGCGTCTCGGCGTATTGAATGATCACGGTGAGATGAGTTCTTCTCGACCGTCGTGAAGAACCAAGATCTCGGTGACTTACGATGATCTAAACCTCGATAAGGTATTAGATGAGTATGAGTTGATGACCATCACTTTGACTTGTTATTGGTGAGGGTTAGATGTTCTAACCCAATATTCTCCGCGTCTTGGGTGGTGGCGGTGCTTGTATGTCATGCTAGTTATCGTGTCGAGTCACCGTATCCGTTTAGGATGATGACGTCCCTTAAGGAGCTCAAAGGTTTATTGTACTAAACCATGCGGGTTGAGTTAGCTCAAGTACAATAATAAGGTTGAGTGGTACTACTTAAGGAATTAAAGATATTAATTATTTTAAGCGATCGAGAATGCTATAAATAATTAATGGACGTTCGATATCTTAAATACGGATTCGTAATGTCTAAGTGCAAGCCCGACTCAACTTGGTAATAAAGGGATAAGTCGACATTTATTCTCTAGTGGCATGAATAAATGTTTATAAATTAATTTATGTTAAAATTTGAACATAAGATAATTAATTTATTTGAGGCTCGTCTTTATTCCTTGCATTTGATCCACAGGTTTGGCCCGTCCAGGCCCGTAAGCTAGAAGCAAAATCGGCGCCTATGCTCTAGAAGGCAAGGATTTGATTCTCTTTATCCTATAAGGATATTATTATATTTATGGGATATGCATAGATCCTTTCCATATAAGATTATGGTAATAATCCTTTCCATAAAGGTTTATGGTAATTTCCATATGGGATTATGGTAATTTTCATAAAGGATTATGGTAATTTTCATATGGGATTATGGTAATTTCCATATGGGATTATGGTAATTTCCATATAGGATTATGGTAATTTTCATATGGGATTATGGTAATTTTCATATAAGATTATGGTAATGCATTATAAATATGAGGTAAGAGATTAAATCTAGGTCAATGATTAATAATCATCATCATTATTTTCGAAATTTGAGGTTCATCCTTTGAGAGATTTTGAAAATTCTTGAGAGCTTGAGGGTGATTTTCGAAGCATTCTCCATAGATCGTCCTCGCTCGGCGTTGGAGATTGGGCGGCCGGGATCTGATCCGGAAGGTCAAAGCACGAGTCTCGATCCATTCCGCCTCGGCATTCAAAGGTAAACACGAGAAAACCCCAACGTGTTGCAATTAATTATATAGGTGCATGCTAGGTATATAATCAATGTATGATGAATTAAACATCCAAGATAGATCCTCGGGAGAGGGCTAAACATAGTTTTACCCTTCAATTGGTATCAGAGCCTGGGATCAGTATCTTGGCTCTGTTGGATTAATTCACGTTTGATTATTACGTGCGCAATATATTAATTGTTGAATCTGTCGTTCATCGTGGCTCGTTTTATTTTGTCGGATTTTGTTTTTCACCACGAGAAAATCCGTGGTTAGATTAGATTTATTTTACGTAAATCTTATACGTAAAGTAAAACGAAGAAGAAAGCGGCCGGATCGAGGCGGCGGAAAAGCGGGTCGCCGGCAGTGCGGGCGACGGCACGCATAAGGCGTGCGGTGCTCAGCGACGCGCCGCGTGGCGGGCCGAGCCCGATTCGTTTTCGGCCAATCTGTTTGATGAGTCGGTGCCGCGAGGCCCGTGAATCCGGTCGTGCCGTGCACGCGAGGCCCGTTTTCAAGATTATAAAGATCATGCTTTGCAATTCTATGTAATAGATTAGGCGGGAAAGTGCGATTCCACGAGTGGAGCCACGATGAGCGTTTTTATTTTATTTTTATCGTTCATTGCATGTCGTGGATGTTTAAATTATGCAGTAGCATGCTATGTATGTTTAAATTACGTTGACAAACCTTTAAGTGTTTTCGTAATTGGGTGCGCATAGTAAGCATGCTAGGTTTATCGCGTTTTCAAGCATATTTTAGAATTCTACGAGCATGTTTTACATGTTGAGTTCTATAGAAAAGCATGCTAGGATTACGTGATCTGCATGGACAAACCTTTTGAACAAAAAGACTAAGCAAGCAAACCGACAAATTAATTTTTAATTAAAATGTCAAGACCTCCACTTTTTGATCTCTAAACAAAGTGATACGCACTTTGTGAGTGGCGTCCACACGCGTGGCTTGCTTGCCTTGTTTATCATAAGTTTGTTAGATGAGATTTCTAAATAAAACATTTTAAATCTATTGAGAAGTGGGAGTTTCATGTGTGGCGTCCACACGCGTGGTTTGCATGTGCGATTTTCATAAGTTCTCTAGAGATAGATATAAATGAGATAACAAAAGAATTTGAATTGGAAGCGGTATGGTCTAGTGAATATGCTAATTCTAAGAATTCATTTCTTTGTTAAAAATGTGGTCATTTCTTGACATCACCTCAAGTACAACTTCCCACGAAGTCCTTCTTGTGATAGTGATGTGGTCAGTAAGGTCGAATCGTTAATTTCATTTATCAAAAGGATAAGTTGACATGGATTGATATTAAGCGACTAAAAGGTATATTTTAGTGCAGTCGAGGGGTTCGTGTGTAGCGTCCACAGCGTGGCTTGCATGTGGGATTCCTTGGGCGATTGGAGGTTTCAATTAATATTGTTTTATCAAAGGTTACAATATTATTATTACGAATTATGTGCGATCGTATGCTTATGTGTTTACATTATCGTTTCGATATGTCTCTTACACCGATTATCAATATGCTAGCACAAAATCCGTTATCGGTCCATATTTTATCGGTGGAAGCGAAACATGGAATATGCTCTTATCGATGAAGAACACATGTTTGTTCTCACTACTCCTAAACTCGATGCCTTCTTGATGCATCGACTAATGAGCGGAGAGTCAGCGGACTTTGGAATAAGTCGAACAATATGGCTAAATGCTATATGATGACTACTATGTCCAAGGCTTGCAGTGCTGACATCGATCGATGGTGACGCGATCGATATTTGGTCAAGTCTCGAGTAAGTTTGGGCGATCGGATCGGACGATCAGCTTCCACACAATGAGAGAAATCTTGGCGTGTAAGATGGAAGAAGGAAGTTCGGTCCATGAACATGTCTCCCACATGACTCATCTCATGGATAGTCTTGATCGGTTGGGAGGAGGTATTGACCAGCGAAGCCAAGGTCGATATCATCCTCAATACACCGCCCAAGTCTTTTGAGAACTTTCGTGAATGCGATCATGAGCAAGATTGAGTATACACTTAGTCGGTTGCTCGATGATCTCGTGGTTCGGAAGGAGTTATGGGCAAAGGAGCACATGCTCTTGCTAGCACATCTAAGGGCCAAAATTTTCCGTTGCAAAATGGAAAAGAAAAGGGCACCAAAGGTGGTAGAGGCGAGGAAATAGTGGGAGTAATGGGAGCAGAACATGGCTGCCACCGAGGCTGAAGAAGCCAAGGAGAAGGGCAAGTGCTTAAAGTGCGGTGGGCGGGCATTGGAGGCTAAGTTCCCTATGCTCAAGGCTCAGGTACGCTGTTTGCTTTAATAACGAAACATGTTTAGCAACTTGTTCTACCCATTCTTGGGTAGTAGACACGGGTGCGATGATCATGTTTGTTACACCTTGCGGGGTTCTGCGGATAATGGAGGTGAGTAATGGCGAGATAACGATCTCCATGGGCAACGCGCGAAAGTCGAGGCCGTTGCGGATCGAGATGTTACTTTATGTTTTGAGAGAACTGTTTTAGTTTTAAAAGGCGTTTTATATGTGCGGATTTTCGGTGGAACCTTGTTTCGTTTGAAACTATTTACTCATGGATATTCATTATTTTTATAGTGGTGTTTCTATCATAAGAAATGACGAAGTTATCGCAGATTGACACTTTATATAATTAAGCTTTATACTATTTACGCAAAACATAATACCTATAACTATGTTGCATCTTCTTCAAACCCTAGAAAGAAAAGTTTTCTTCGAAGATGACACCACATTTCTCTGGCATCTTAGATTAGGTCACATCAATCTAAATAGGATCCAAAGCGGCTAAGAATGGGCGTTGGGTAATCTCACGATTACTCCATTCCCGTCTGCGAATCTATATAGAAGGTAAGATGTCGACCGACCCTTCAAAGCGAAGGGTTATAGAGCGAAAGAAATGTTAGAGTTAGTCCATTCGACTGTGTGGACCAATGTCCACACAAGCTCGTGGAGAATGCAGTATTTTATCACTTTCATTGGCGATTACTCGAGTGCGGATACGTATACCTGCTTCACCGCAAGTCTGAATGCTTTGAGAAATTCAAAGAGTTTAAGGCGGAAGTGGAGACGAAGCTTGGTAAGAGTATCAAGTCACTGCGGTCTGATCGCGGTGGCGAATACCTCAGTAACGAGTTCATGGACTATCTAGTGAAGTATGGGATTACCTCCCAGCGCACTTCACCGGGCACACCACAGCAAAATGGTGTGTCAGAGCGAAGAAATAGGACTCTTTTGGAAATGGTTAGATCAATGATGAGTTATGCAACATTGCCTATTTCGTTCTGGGGGTATGCCTTAGAAGCGGCGGCATACTTGCTAAATCTAGTACCATCAAGTCGATCGAAAGACCCTTTCGAGTTGTGGTTTGGTATGAGCCGATTTAAACCACATAAGGATATGGGGCGATCCGACACGTCTTTGAACAAGAAGGCGACAAGTTGGAGGCTAGATCCGATGCAAAACATTTATTGGATATCTAGAGGAGCGAAATGTGGTTTATTCTATAGTCCTAAGGATCGGAAGGTCATTATTAGCACTAATGCCGATTCTTAGAAGAGGATTATATGAAGAATCATAAGTCCAAAGTTGAAATCATTCTTCAAGAATTAGAAGATGATCGTATTCCGCCACCGATTAGGCGAAAGGTGCGAGATGTCGAGTCTAGTGGGAGGATCGACACGGATACTTCAAGAAATTGAAGTGGGTCGAGTTCCTTTGGAGATACCGACCGTCATGTGGTACCTACCCGAAAGTTGTGCGAGATAGAGAACCACAAGTTTACTGCACCCACCGTTGCCATTGTGCTGTAGAACCTCGTCGTAGTGGGAGGGTTGTTCGTCGACCCGGCGATTTATGTTCGTGGGAGAATCTTGGGATTTTGTCCCGAGAAGCGAGCAGCAATAATCGACCCGTGGACATACTGAGGAGGCGATACAAAACATTGATGCAAGATCATGGCACACGCTATGGACTTAGAAATGGAGTCCATAACGGCTATGGATGTATATGAAAAGACACCTCTACCGGATGGCAAGGAAGCCATAGGCGATAAGTGGATATACAAAGGAAGAGATTCCGATGGAGAGGTTTCGACTTTTAAAGCCGGGCTTGTGGCGAAAGGGTACACTCGATTGAGGGCATCGATTTTGATGAGACCTTTTTGCTGTAGCAATGCTCAAGTCCATCGAATTCTTACGGCCATAGCGAGCCCACTGAACCTAGAGGTTTGGCAAATGAATGTTAAAACCGCTTTTCTAAGCGGTTACATTGAGAAAGGTAGAGACATCTATATGCAACAACCCGAAGGTTATGTGGTAAAGGGTGAAGAGCATCTCGTATGGAAGCTTAAGAAATCCATTTATGGACTTAAGCGAGCCTCCGATCATGGAACTTACGCTTTGACGAGGTGGTAAAGTCCTATGGATTTACCCGGTTGCCTAGCGAGAGTTGTGTGTATCGGTTAGATGTCAACGTGATGTGGTATTTCTTGCACTTTATGTAGATGACATTCTTCTAGTTGGCAACAACGTGAAGTCGTTATCGACGCGTAAAGAGTTGGCTATCCGATCGGTTTCAAATGAAAGACTAAGGAGATGCGGCGTACATTCTTGGGATCAAGGTTTCTGAGATCGCAAGAAGAAAATATTGAGCTTATCTCGGGCGTCTTACATTGATCTTGTGATTACTCGTTTTAGTATGCGACCGCCAAGAAAGGATTGCTACCTTTCGGACATGGCGTTCCTTTATCTGAGCAATGATCACCTATGATCGCGAAGGAGATAGAGGAAATGAGACAAGTTCTTTACGCTTCGCCGTAGGAAGTCTCATGTCGCAATGCTATGCACGAGGCCCGATATACGCTATCGCGGTGAGCATAGTAGCTAGATATCAATCTAACCTGGACAAGCTCATTGAATTGCGATAAAGCATATACTCAAGTACACGAAAGGACTCGAGATTATAGGCTGGTTTACCATGCGAGATAGTCTAATGCCTTTGGGTTATCTGACTCGGATTTCCAAGTGACCGTGATGAGAAAAAGTCACCTCGGGCTATGTGTTTACCTTGGGAGGTGGAGCCGTATCTGGCGGAGTGCAAAGCGGCGATGCATTGCGGACTCTACCATGGAAACCGAATATGTAGCCGCCGGAGGCTTCTAAGGAGGCTGTATGGTTCAAGAACTACCTCGTGGATCTAGGTGTGGTACTGGTTTGCCCAAGAGTATCATAGTTTCTTGTGATAACTCGGTGCGATGTGCAAACTCGAAGGAACCACGGACCCACAAGGCGACCAAACACATAGAGAGAAAGTACCATGTCATACGAGAAATCGTTAGGCGGTGGCGTCTTGATTGCAAAGATTGATCGATGGATAACCTAGCGGATCCATTCACGAAAGCCTCGCCGCTATAAGTCTTCGTTGGGCACTTAGAGGACTTGAATTGCGCTAGATGGCACCCGCTAAAGCTGCCGCAATAAGTCTACGTCGGGGATGTTAGAGGACTTGAATTGCGCTAGATGGCACCCACTTAGAAAGGAAACTTTTGTATAAGTGGGAGAAGCAAAGTGATGGTTTTGTTTGTAATAGCTAGTAGAGACACATTGTATACTAAAAGTTTGCTTTAGTATAAGTGGGAGATTGTTGGATTCTATCTTGAAAGCGCTTTGGTTAAGCTTGTATACAATGTTTCTTGTTACCACTATTATAATCTCCTATCGAAATGAATACTTGATTGCATATATTTGTGTCCCTTATCTCATATATAAGTTAGATCATACGATTGTGTGAAGATCATAGAAGTGCGTATGATTGGTCGAAACAATGAGATATAAAAGTTTCACAACCGAGACAACTTGAGGGCGAGTTGTCGGTATAGGCTATGGTATAGATAAGTGACTTGACTTGGTTGCTTGTCTGTCTTTGATGCGTCTACGGCGTATTGAAGGATCACAGTTAGATGAGTTCTTCTATCGACCGTCGTGAAGAACCAAGATCCCGGTGACTTACGATGATCTAAACCTCGATAAGGTATTAGATGAGTATGAGTTCTTGACCATCACTTTGACTTGTTATGGGTGAGGGTTATATGTTCTAACCCATATTCTCCGCATCTTGGGTGGTGGCGGTGCTTGTATGTCATGCTAGTTATCATGTCAGTCACGTATCCGTTTAGGATGATGGCGTCCCTTAAAGAGCTCAAAGGTTTATTGTACTAAACCACGCAGTTGAGTTAGCTCAAGTACAATAATAAGGTTGAGTGGTACTACTTAAGGAATTAAAGATATTAATTATTTTAAGCGATCGAGAATGCTATAAATAATTAATGGACGTTCGATATCTTAAATACGGGGATTCGTAATGTCTAAGTGCAAGCCCGACTCAACTTCGGTAATAAAGGGTAAGTCGACATTTATTCTCTAGTGGTATGAATAAATGTTTATAAATTAATTTATGTTCGGGTGAACATAAGATAATTAATTTATTTGAGGCCCATCTTTATTCCTTGCATTTGATCCTGGTTTGGCCCATCCGGGCCCGTAAGCTAGGCAAAATCGTCCCCTATGCTCTAGAAGGCAAGGATTTGATTCTCTTTATCCTATAAGGATATTATTATATTTATGGGATATGCATAGATCCTTTCCATATAAGATTATGGTAATAATCCTTTCCATAAAGGTTTATGGTAATTTCCATATGGGATTATGGTAATTTCCATAAAGGATTATGGTAATTTCCATATGGGATTATGGTAATTTCCATATAGGATTATGGTAATGCATTATAAATATGAGGTAAGAGATTAAATCTAGGTCAATGATTAATAATCATCATCATTATTTTCGAGAATTTGAGGGTTCATCCTTTGAGAGATTTTCGAAAATTCTTGAGAGCTTAAGGGTGATTTTCGAAGCATTCTCCATAGATCGTCCTCACTCGGCGTTGGAGATTGCACAACCGGGATCTGATCCGGAAGGTCAAAGCACGAGTCTCGATCCATTCCGCCTCGACAGTTGAAAGGTAAACACGAGAAAACCCCAACGTGTTGCAATTAATTATATAGGTGCATGCTAGGTAAATAATCAATGTATGGTGAATTAAACATCCAAGATAGATCCTCGGGAGAGGCTAAACATAGTTTTACCCTTCATAAAGAGCAAAATCCGAAGAATCACACTCCTCCAAATCAGTGCAATGCAATATATTTGAGGAGCGGAGCTTCATATGAAAATCATCTAGAGATCCAAGTAGAGAAGCAATACAGTGGACGAGTAGAAGAGGATGAGAATAACATTCTGTCGGATTCTCGCATCGTGAGAAATTTTCGCGATAGCCCGTCGCGAGGTTGCCTCGTAAGGAAAAGCGGGACGGATACAGAACAAGGCCTCGCAACCTTCCCTCGCGAGGAAGGGTCGCGAGGGAATCCCGCGAGGACAGACGAGTCAGAATCAGAACCTTACATCGCGACTTTGCCTCGCGAGCAAAAGTCGCGAGAGAAACTCGAGAAGCAGCACGGAGAGGACCACGCGAGGGAGTCTCGCGACTCAACCTCGCGAGGGAAGGCCGTGAGACAACCGACGCCTCCAGCAGCCAAAGCTCCATTTCCTCAGCGTCTCGGGAAGATGAAATATGATGAGGAGTTTGCCCGATTCAAAGAGATGTTCCAGAAAGTTAACATCACCATACTTCTCTTTGATGCGCTCAAAAATATGCCCGGATACTTCAAATTTCTCAAAGATGCAGTGGCAAATAAGAAGAAATTGGGGAAATTTGAAAAAATCAACATTTCTGAAGAATGCAGTGCTATCTTGCAGAGATTACAGAGCACACATTTCCCAACGTGTTGTGTGATTTGGGAGCGAGCATAAACCTGATGCATTTATCTGTGTTCAACCGCTTGGAGCTGGGCAAAATGAAGCCAACTTCAATTTCATTAATGATGGCTGACAGATCAGTCTCTTATCCTAAGGGAGTAGTTGATGATATGTTGGTAAGAATTCGGGACTTTGTATTTCCAGTTGATTTTGTTATTTTAGACATACTCGAATTTAAAAACCAACCACTAATCTTGGATCGGCCTTTTCTAGCCACTGATCGTGCTTTAATTGACGTGCATGAAGGTGATCTTACTTTTCGCGTCAACGATGAGGAGCTGAAAATTTCAATATATGACGACATCCCACGACACGATAGTTCAGAGCACGAAAATTTCTATTCAATCACCACTGTTGCAGCTAGCCAACTATCGAGCTTAGATGGAAACCGATCGGTTGATGAGGATGCTACAAAGAAGAAGTGGACTCAGCATAGAACTCCGAGTGACTTGTTCAAGTTTGGGGGATGCCACTTCCACATTCAGTGGTGGTTTAAAGTGAATGCAAAGTATGGATGCAAGCACAGATTTGGGAAGAAGTCTGTTGCCAAAACACCAGATTGATTGAGGTATGAAATGGTCTAGCTAAAGACATTTAAATTTAGCACTTGTTGGGAGGTAACTCAATATTTTCGTTTTTTTGTTTTGTTTTCGTTTTTGTTCTGTCATTTTTTTATTTTTTTTTTCTTGTTTGGGTTTTGTGTATGTTTTGGGTTTAGTTGAATGACGAGTAGCCAATGATGAGAATTGTTTTTATTAAAAAATTGATTGCAACTGATTTTGTGAGACGAAGCATGTTATGATTATTATAAGTATTAAGCCTTTGAGAACTTGATCACACTTTTGAAACCTGTGAGACTTGAGTTTTTGACTGTCATATCTTTTCAGTCTTGTTTCTTTCTGTGTGAATAGTTTGAAATATCATGTGTTTCTCTAGAACCTGCTCTAGATCTTTTTCGAGATTCCATTGATGTGCTTAAGAATTATGAGATGATATTAGGCATTCTTTTCTTAACCTATACACTATCCAAACACTAACCTGTTATTTTATTATCATTTGATGAGCCCGTTTGAGTCTATCTTATTCTTTCATATAGCCGTGAGTTGGGTTATATTGTTAGTGTTATTTTTAGTTGCTTGAATTGAGAGTTGGGAAAAAGTAAGGAAAGAAAAGAAAATAGATGTTGAGAAAGTGATAATCAAAAATAGTTGCTTACCCATATAAGTTCAAAAAAAATATTTAAAAAAAATAAAAGAATAAAACAGTTGGCACAAGTATGCGAAAAGAACATAAATGGGTAAGTAGCTAGTGCTTGAGATGAGTATATCACTTATATGATAATTGTGAAGTTCTTAATAGAAAAATGACTTCTTGGTATAGAGAATTGATATAAATTGTGAAAGTTTGGGAATTATATCTTGTGATACTTGTGGTGTTTTTCATTATGGGATTATGAGTCACTTAGCCTAAATATATCATACCTTACCAAAGAGCCTACATTATAACCTTTTATAAGACCTTTTTTTATCTTAGTTCTTGAGCACATATTTGAGCAATGGAGAATTAGACGATTTGCAAGCTTATGGTAGATTCCATGTGTTTTTAAACTGTGAGAGTAAACACATCCTCCTTGATACACTTGAGTGTTTGAGATTTCTTATATATACATCCATGTTGTGAGGATTCAAGTTTAAGAAGGCTTGTGCTTATGATTATTATGATATGTGGAATTTAACGAAAGATGTTGTGATTTGATTCATGTGATTAAATCTTTTATTGCTCATTGCTCTGAGGCTTATTGCTTTTTTCGTTTGACTATTTGCCTGTCTTTAGTCGTCTCTCTCTTGTTCTGATTTGTTTGAGGACAAACAAAAGGTTAAGTTTTGGGGAGTTGATAAGCCTCATTTTTACCTGTTTTATAAGGCTATATTTGTTTCGTTTATAATTGATAAGTGATCTTTTGAACTATCTTTTGATATATTTATGTTTACCTTGGAATATATTATGTCGTATGTATTTCGTGTCATTTTAGCACAGGTTTTGATGTAAAAAAGGTGGATCACGATAAAGAGGAATTAGCTAGCCCGGTCAGGAGTTCAAGCGCGAGAAAACACGTCTCGTTATACTTGCTCGCGACCTTATGTCGCGAGCCAGTCCCGCGAGCTAGATAAGGTTGGACATCGCGGCTGAAGCTCGCGACAAGATCTCACGATTAGGAACACGCGAAAAAGCAAAGGTTGTCTTCGCAACTTGTACTCTCGACTTTACGTCACGAGCAAAACTAGCGAAGGAACGCGTAGGAGACATTGCGACAGTTGCTCGCGAGTATCTCTCGCGATAGAATATTGCGACCCAATGCTAGCCTAGGGTTGCGTATATTAACTCTTCAAACGTCTAAGAGGGGGAGCAGACTTTACGAGACGTAGCTACAGACTTTACGAGAGCTTTCAACATCTACACAGAACGCTTTTCCTTTTCTTTATTCTTCCTTTGGCACGTTTGATTTTCACAGTTTAGTTTTAGTTCAGTATTTCAGTTTCCTTTCTACTTTCATTTAGTTTTTATTCCAGTTTTGTTTTAGAGTCCTTCGAGCTTTCAGTTTATTTTACGGATCCAAGTGCTACATTGTTCATCGTGGAATCCTACGGTTTTATCTATCTATTTCAGTTTATGTTATCTTTATTTATTTATTGTTTTATATTTTAATTATGCGTAGCTAAATTCCGTATTGATCCTAGGGTTTGTATGTCTGACTAGATTTATATTATTTAATCTGTTGATACTGTTTTGCCGTCTCATTCATGATTTATGATTCTTGGCTTTAATTCTCATGTGTTGGTATCTGGCCAATATTAATGCATGCTAATTATGTGATTGATGTCCTGACAGAATTAATTGCATAGTCGATATCTTGAATTCATAATACAGTTTTTACCTTGAGACCTGGCGGAGATAGGTGAATTGTAGGAGGTTATTCTTTGTGTGCTTTTGGTAATTAGCTTACTTCTCTTGAGGTCCGACGGAGATAGAGTTTAGGCTAACCTACTACTATAGGTTGTCTGGCGAAACTATAGTTACATTAGTGATCCTTCATATGAATGTGGATTAAATTGGTAAGCAGTTAATAGGTTAATTGTGTGAATCTGGTTATATTAAATACATCCCTAGGGTCAGTCTTTTATATCAGATTTTATTCTTATTTATATTTTGTGTCTAGTTTTATTAATCATCATTCGTGATATTTTGTTGCCTGAATAATAATCAAGATTCTGTGTTGATTATTTGTTGTGTTATCAAGTCGCAGTTCATGTGAATACGATTGATAAATCTGTCTACGTCGATATGAAAGATTTATAGAAAGCAGTAAAGAACACAGGAGTTTTAACGTGGTTCGATCAAAAGAAAGATCTACGTCCACGGATGAGATAGTCCTCATGATGTTCACTATAATCGTATTACAATGAGTATCTCAAAGAGCTCTAGTATTCGATGAATTTGCTAACCCTTTACCTTCAATCTAACTCCTATTTATACATAAGCGTAAACCTTATCACGAATCCATTGATTGGCGGGCTCATGATCCTCCTATAATGACCATGATCTCCACCATAACGCCCATGATTTCCACCGTTACCTCATTATCGTGTCCTTGACTCGCTTTAATTAGGGTTTGGGGTGTCGTTCAGGCGTAACCGAGTAGGCAACATTAGGTTAGGCCCACTCGTTTGGGCACTGCTATTGGGCCTGAGAGGTTGGGCCATATCCTATCATAGCCCCCGCCGAAAAGTCAAGGAATAGCCTTGCCGAGGTGAAGCGGAGAATGTGCTTTGCCGAGGCGGGATGTTGCTTGGCTGAAGGTTTCGTTGAAGGTTCTTGTCTCTTGCTGTATGGCTCCTACTTTTTTTTTTTTTTTTGGAGGACGTCGAGGTCCGACCTGAAATACTTCTGCTGGTCCGTGGTGGACATGGGCGTAGCCCGATGTCCGAGCTCAAAATCATTACGTGATCGGTGGCGGACGCCGAGGTCCGACACGAAATATCTACGGTATGAGGACATGGGCGTAGTCCGATGTCCGAGCTCGATGTAATCATTACGTGATCGGTGGGTCTGCTTTTCCATAGAGTACGCCATACGCGCCAGGCGGTAGTTGGGCACTTTGAACAGCGTGCGCGCGTTGGTCACACATCCAATCGTAGATAGGCACGTGTGATAAACGAAACGGCAGATTTTAGGCGCCATTTATCCTATAAATAGGTCCAAAGAGCAATCTGTTCACTTTCTTCTTCGACGTTTTATTCCAGAGAGCATACCCTTAGAAATTCCCAATTCCTCTTTCAAACTTTGTTGAAGAAATCGGAAATCTCGCTCTAGAAAAAGTAAGTATGTATTCTTCATCTTCTCATTCCTCTTCTCGCCCTGATAACTCTGGTTCGGTTTCGGGTTCGCCGCCCGGTTCGATGTAAGGGATTATATATGCCACAACCGCTTAGGTAAATCTATAGGACTTAGTTCTGTGGTTTCACCGGTGTCTTGGTATGGGATGGCATCGGGATTGGTGCGGCGAGATCAACTTTAACGACAGAGGAGCTCTTGGTGGTTGAGAATACCACATCCCGGAGGATGCATGGTGGTGCTGCGAAACCCAATGATAGGGCGATGGCCCTCAGGAGGGTTTATTACCATTTTTGTAGATAGTTTAATAGTTGGGCTTAGATTTCCTTTTGCCCCTATTTTCCTTAGCTTTTAAGAGTATTTTCGGATCCCCATATGCCAACTGACCTCCAATTCTATTAGGTCGGCGGTTGGGCTAGGGCTGGCCTGTTATGGCATAGGCGAGGAGTTTTTCGAAGTCTTGATGCGTTTTTAGCATCAAGTCTATAGGAGGAGTGTATTATCATCACCTCGTCTCGAAGTTTAAAATAGCTTCCCATCAAGGTATCCCACGGCAAAATAGATACTTCTTCTCGGGGTGGGGGTATCCGAGGTATGAGTGGGGCCTCGGAGCGATGAAGGACGTGAAAATTAATCCCACAGGCCCTATGGAGAAGGCATTGAGCGATATGGGTGAGATCCTATCGATCAATTATCTGAGGATGACTTGAACAATCTTTGTCAATGAGTGTTTATAGGTCGAGCTCCAATGTCGTGGTCGATTTGGGTGAGGCAACCTTCTTATCTTTATTTCCCCCGTCTGATTTCGTTGTGCTAACGAAATTCTCATGTTATATGCAGTGAAGATTGACCCTACCAGAGAAGTCAATATATCGAGCTCGCCGCGCCCTGCACCATCTGATCGAAGGGAGCCCGCGAGGAAGAAGGCGAGGCGAAGCGAGTCCACCCAAAGAGCCGTGGTGGTGGGCGCCCGAGGACTTAATGATCGGTCTCGTGCAACCTCGGGCCCGACTGGAGATCGAGGTCCATGGCCGACCTCTGCCGGGGTGCGGCTTCCGAGACTCCTTTATCCTTCCCAAAGGTATAAGTAGCTACTTTTCTCCTTATAAGTTTGTTGTTACGTGTTGCTAATTGTTCCATATTCGGATGCGGCCTCGATGGCGGTGAGATGCACCGCATGGCGGTCTTGTTGTTGAGGCGCCTCGCAATACGAGGTTATGGAGAAAGGCCGCCGCAGACACTCACGAGGCCGCGGTGAATCCGCTGGATGTTGCGAGGCGGACGCCGAACTCAAAGGCGAAAGTGGCAAAGAAGCGGCGAGGCGCCCTAAGAAGAAGGACCGGCCTGCAGTGGCCCGTGCCGAAGTGGAGAGCGCTACAGAGGAGGCTGCCGAGGCGGAGAGGAAGGCGGCAGCAGACAAGCGCCTTGTGGCGGGCGAGGACCTATCTTGAGGGCCTTCGCCGGCAGCTTATCAGTCGGAGAGTTTTCCTCCTTCATCTCCGACCGGCACGGTGTGATGAGGCCGCGGTGATATGTGCCCACCTAGAAGTTGGCGGCCGAGAGACCTGATTTTGACAAGGCCCAAAGACGGTTGGGTTGAGGTCGAACCTCGGGAGGTATGCATGAATTATGCTCGCATAATCGTTGGGCGACCTCTTTCCCGTGGTGGATGCTTGGCATCTTCGCCTCACTCGACGGCGGAGGTCAGAATCTCATCTGAGGAAGATGAAGATGTGGAGCTTCAAGCATTCCTTGCCGAGTTGAGGGTCGAACCGAGGTGGCGGTCCGAGCTCGGACATCCTTCCGAGATCGGCAACTTTGTGGAGGAAGCGGCAGCGGAAAATGCAGCAGGAGGTCGGAGAGTCCGGCAATGAGCACGAGGTCGGTGGACCTAATGTAATAGGCTGATTTTCCGGTCGATAGGACCACATGTTGTACAAACTTCCATTTTGAATAATAGACATATCTTGTTAAAATGCCTCAGTGTTGTCTTATTTCTAGCATTCCTCATCTCAATACTTGGACTCGATCATGAGTTACTAACAAAGTGAAAGAAGTCCGGGTGCTCTAGCCGAGAAGGATGAAGAGGTGGCCGACCGAGGAGTCGGTCTGCGAAATGACTCAGTTCGCCAAGATGGATGTCGGCTCGGCATCGTCGGCGAATGAAACAAAAGTTGCATGAGGTCGATCATGAAGTGGTCCGCCTCCTTCGAGAACGAGGCTTTAAAGTTAAGGATTACACAACTCAAGTCCGGGGTGATTTATCTGCAGATGTGATCCAAGGACGATCGATGCAATGCGAGGCAGCTCGAGTGACAACAGAGAAGCCGCTGGATCTCGGAAGAGCATGCGAGTATGAGAAGGTAATCCGCGGACCGGTGGAACTACTATATCCGGCCGACGATCGAGTTCGAGCTTGTTGGCGGAGGCATGGTATTGAGGGATGAGGAGGTCCAAATAGCAAGAAGTTTAAAGACGCCCGACTCTATCACGAAATACATGCGGATGTACGAGATCGCTCGCAAAGCGACGCATGCCCCACCCATTGCGGCTTCCAGCCGGGCGCCACGATCCCATAATTGAAGAGCACAAGAGAGGGGCGGCTACGCGATCACGCCGAGTGCTCCGTCTAATGGGTCCACTGATGAGGCGCTTAGAGGACATGCCGGCGATTCGGAGGGCGGCGCGGGCAGCAGTCGACGTGGAAGGGCAAGAGTTCGTGGGGCGAGGGCATTGTCTTGGTCCGACATCGATCACGGGGTCGAGGTGTGGCCTCAGTGCATGGATCGCATTCCCGGCCGAATCCGCCTGCGTCGGGTCGATCGCCCCGAGCGGCCGAGGTGGTGCCGTCCTCATAGATTGGGTGGAAGGCACCGAGTTCATTCCGGTATTCATCGCCGACACAGGGATTTCGCTCAAAACTATCTCGCCCGGTGAATCTCATGAGGCGAGCCCTAAGTCCGAATGAGTGTATATAGTGCGGGACTTTGTATGTAGGTATAAATGTATTTAGACTCGTTTCAAGTGTACGTTTTCCTCTCGAGAGGTATAAACATAGCTTAGGACTTCGCTTGGTCGTAAATGTATTTATACCGTATACAGCATAATTTGGTGAGATCCAACTGGATGTCTTTACATGTAGACTTTTCAATTTAATGAGTAATCAGATGTGTGCATGTAGACTTTCAAATTAATGAGTAGTCAGATGCGTTGCCGAGACGCTCAATTTCATGAGTAATCTACGAGTGCGCCGCTTAGTGAGTACCCTACTTAGTGGGTTATTCATCTTCGTGAGGGCGTCTCATCGTGAAGGTTTAAATGCGGTATATCCAAATAGATGTTCGCATATCAATAAAATGGAATACTCATTATAAAAATAAATATTTTATTCAACAAGTGTATAACATCGCACTTCGGCAAAACAAGTAAGGAGACTAACATAAGGCTGATCTGTAATCGAAGCTATGTAAAGTACCTCCTTAAATGCGTAATGTGCCAAGTTCGGGGGATAAGTGCACCGGACAGGTGAGCCAGCTTGTAAGCCCCTTTGCCGAGGTCCTCGTGAACGCGGTATGGGCCTTCCCATGTTGGATCCAGCTTGTTAAGACGCTTAGCTCATCGGGCTTCATTATTTCAGAGACGAGGTCGCCCACTGGGCGCGGAGGCTTTGACCTTTGTTGTAGTACCGCGCATATGGGCCTCAGATTGGCTTCGCTTATGAAGGCGAGCTCGCTTCTCCTCGAGGCGTCAAGGTTGGCCCGCAGGTCTTCCTCGCTCCCGCCCGGTCAAAGTGAAGAGTGCGCGGCTCATGCTACCGATCTCGGCCGGTATGACGACCTCGGTACCGTGAGACTGTGCTAAAGGGGTCTCCCCGCGCCGTCCGAGGTGTGGTCTGTAGGACCAGAGGACTTGAGGAGATTTTCACCACGCTTTTAGCTCGGTCCACCTCTTCTTCAATCCTTGCACGATCGTGCGGTTCGTCACCCTGGCCTAACCATTCGCTTGCGTGCTGCGACCGAGGTGAAGCGTTGATCGATCCAAGCTCTTCGCACCACCTCAAGTTTTTATCGACGAATTGGGTGCCGTTGTCCGAGACCAGATGTGCGGTATGCCAAGCGGACTATATTTTCCACACGGTCTGAATCCTTCGCCGTGAGGTTCGAAAGTGGCTCGGCCGACCCATTTTGTGAAGTAGTCTATGGCTACGACTAAGTATCGGCGACCGGTGCTCGGTCGAACGGACCAACAATGTCGATCCCCACCGCATGAAAGGCCATGGACTCTGCAGCCGCCAAATCGATCTGGGGCGCTGACCGTGGAGTGAATCGCACTGGCACTTCTTGACGAGCTCGGCCGAATCTGCACGAGGTGGGCGGAATATCCCGACCTCGCGTCTTCTTTGAGAGAGCTCGCGACCCGATGTGGCTTCCACAAGACCCCGGTGAATTTCGCTCAAGACGAGCGTGGCTTCTTCCGCCCGAGGCACCTCGTGAGGGTTGAAGGTAAGACTTCCAGTGAGGCGCCCTCATGCATGAGATACTTACGGATTTCACCATCATCTTTTGCTTCGAGCCGATCTTGAGGTAGTGCGCCGTGTTCCGTGTAGGCCTTCGTGAGACATCCAATTCGGCTCTATCTCGTGATGATGCCGACGTGGACTCGCGATGCTTCGGAATGGACCTCCTCCACTGGTGGACTTGTTGACGACGCAGCCAATTTGCTGAGGATGTCAGCTCGGCTGTTTTCCCTCGTGGATTTTATTATCTTGAAGTATCTGAATGAGGCCGATCTCTTTGCGCTTCTCAAGTCGCTTCATTCGATCCTCTTTAGCCTCGTATGTGCCTAAGACCGGTTTACCACGACCGAAGCTCCAAATATCCGGACTTTGTCCACTTTCAATTCCTTTGCTAGGCGGAGTCCCGAGATCGCGTCAGATTCCACTTCATTGTTGGTGGTCGGAAGGTAAACCGGGGGCGATGTCACTTCTTGCTTATCTGGCCGAGGAGAAGATGCCCGCTCCGCTACCCGTCTTGCATGAAGCTCCGTCCACATACATCTGCCAACATCCAACGGGTGATGCAAGGACAGGTTCCTCTGCCGTGAGGGCGGGAGTGACCTCGCTGGTAGAGGCGACCTCGGTGAACTTGACCTCCACCAGGAAATCTGCAAGGGCTTGCCCTTTTATGGCCGGCCTGGGGGAGTATGAGATGTCGTGCTCGTCGAGCTCCAGTGCCCACTTAGCTATACGTCCAGATGACTCCGGTTTTGATAAGACTTGTCTTAGAGGTAAGTCCGTTAGTACCTGGACGGAATGAGCTTGAAAGTAAGGCCGAGGCGCTGTTTGCTCACCAAGGCCGAGCTACCTTCTCGAGGTTGGTGTACCTCGTCTCCGGTCCTTTGAGAGCCCGGCTAATGAAGTAGATGGGAGTTGCCGTCCCATCTCATCTCGCATCAAGACAAGACCGATTGCCTCGTCCGAGGTGGCGGATATAACGATAGAGTTTCACTTTGCTTGGGGCGGATAATGTCGGCAAGTCGGCGAGATATTCCTTCCCAGTCTGAAGGCGACCTGGTGTTCTTCCCGCGGTGTGAAATCTAGAGCTCTCCTCAAGATCTTGAAGAAGGAAGCCGCTTCGCACTCGAGATAGGAATCGGTGAGGCGGTCAGCATCCGGTGAGTTTGTGTATTTCACGGATGGTTCTTGGGACCGCATGTCGAGCACCGCTTTCACCTTGGTAGGATTGGCTTTCAGCCTTCTTGAGAAACCCAAAGATCCTAGAAATTTACCCGCCTTCACCACGAATGTGCACTGGGATTGAGCTTGAGGTTGGCCGACCGAGGAGTCAAGAATAGTTTGAGGTCAATGGCGCAGCTTCTCGACTTTTTGCTTTTGACTACAATGTCGCCGACATAGACCTCAACAATCTCCCTATGTGATCCTTGAAGATCGCCCACCATTCTTTGGTAGGTAGCTCCAGTTTTTCACCGAAAGGCATCTTCCTGGGCAAAGACACCAAGTCGGAATGAACGCTGCTTTTTGAGGCATCCTCCGGGCTCATCAAGACTTGGTGGTATCCTTTGTATAAATCCAGGCCAAGACCTCATGCCCCACCAAAGCTTCCACCTTCTTGTCAATGTCGGGAGGGGTATGATCCTTTAGGCGGTGTTTATTGAGGTCGGTATAGTCGACACACACATGCGCCATCCCTCCCGGCTTTCGAACTACAACGGATTGCCATCCAAGTTGGGTATTTAACCTCGTATAGGATTTTAGCCTCCGAGTTGGGTTACCTCGCCTCTTATGACTGGTCAGCGCACGGGCAAAACTTCTTCTTCGCCGAACTGGTTTAGTAGCCGGATCGATGTTGAGACGATGAGTTATGAGCTCGGGCGAGACCCAGTCATATCCAATGGAGACCATGCAAACATATCTCTATATTCCTTAGAAGTTGCATGACACCGGCGAATATCGATCGAACTTGGGTACCAACCTTGACAACTTTGGAAGGGTCGTCGTCAGATAGTCAAGATTCTCACGATCATCCCGAGGTGGCAACTTGAGGGTTCTGAATTGCTAGGCTCGAGGTAAGGCCGCATCTTGGGTTGAGACTCGTAGGCATTCTTTAGCCGCTTGGTCACCCCGGATGCTTAACACTCCCACGGGGTGGGTATTTTAATGGTGAGGTGGTACACGGAGCAGACGGCCCGTTGCATATGACCAATCTCTTCCTGTGATAATGTTGTATGGAGAGGAGCTCGGACCAGAAAATTGAATGGCCTTGTAACCGACACGGGAGCACGCCTCTACCAGAACCGGAAGGGTAGTGACACCTTCGGTTGGACCGCCTCTTGAGTAAAGCTCCGAATCGAAGGTGCGGTGTACTAATTCCCCGACATCAAGTTTATCCAGCAGCTCGAATATGATGCTAACGGAGGCTCCGATGTCAATGTAGACCCGATGTACATTCTTGTTACCCACCACGGCTTGTATAGTAATGGCGCCCCGGTGAGGCATGATCTTGGTACTTGGTCGTCTTTGGAGAACACGATGTTCTCTCCATCCCGAGTCGCTTGTTTTCGGCTCCTGGTCGGCCTCCGAGCTTCATTTCTAAGTGACGACCTCGCTGTACCAACCGGCAATCCGGTTATAGCATAGACTGCCCATTGCATTGGGACCTTCGTCCTCGCCATCTTCGTGTCGGGCCGCTGAGGTCGGTCCGCAGCTTGTTACCACCTCCATTTTTCCTCTCGCTTTTTATTTCCCGACCACCGGTCGGCCGATGTACTTCTTCGGCCCCTTCCTCGACGAGCTCGTCAATCTGTGAGCTCAAGGACTTGCATCTTACAGACGCGACCTACCCCGTGGTAGTCACAATACTTTCCGTTGACTTTTTTGGATCCTCCTTCATAGGAGGAGGTTTTGAAAGAGCTCGGTGTGAAGCTCAAATATTTCCGCCTGATTTGAATAGAGGCGCTCGTTATTACTGGGGGTTTGGCCGAGGTCCCACCTTGATTCTCTCGGGCCCTTTTTTCTTCTTTCGAACGCACTTGGCGTTCAAGACCTCCCCGATCCTCCGCTTCCTTCTCTCACCGCCATCCCGTCATCTCTCTTCTTCCTATCCGACTCTCCCTTTGATAAAGTTGTCAACCAAGGTCCAAAGACGACTAGTCGCCTTCGGTACGTTCGCGGGTGATTTCTTTATTCGAGCTCCGTGTCGGATCCCGCTCTTGAATCGCTGATGATGTAGAGATCGTTACTCTCATCTATTTTGAGGATTCCATGATGAACTGAGACGAAATTCGACATTGTTTCGCCCGCCCTTGGCGGATTGTAAGCGATCGGATGAAGGTTGTTGAGGCGGCATCTTTTAGTAAAAGCGCCATTTGAACCGATCCATGAGGTCTTTGAAGCAATGGATGCTTTGTTCGCGGCGAGGTGAACCAACGCCGAGCGTTGGAGATCGCACCTCGGAAAGACCTTACACATATGGAAATCTTCCATCCTCGATTCGCCATGTTGGTGGTATAGGCAAATAGGAAGTCGGAAGGATCTCCAGGCCATCGATGCAGCAATATTCGGAGCCCAGATCGCTGTGGCAAGGGTGTATCCAATCTCCCTTGAAAGGAGATAATTCGTCCGTGTCGGTCGAATCACGGGAGCTCATTACCATCCCTCCGGGAGTGGGAGATCGATAACGGTGTCTGCTGTCTCATCGAGGGGAGTTCGACTGCCTTTCCTCCTTCTTTCCCGCCCATTCACATGGGTATCACGTCGAGGTGGAGAACGGCTCAGCGGAGGTACGAGGCGAATGAACCACGGTATTGGGGCGGTCATTACGCCGTGGTGAAGGTTGATTATTTCGGAGAGGTGAGCGACCTCGATCGCTGTAATCACCACTGGCACTCTTGAGGCCCGCCCGCTTGTCCCCTCGTTGAGGAAACTCGAATTGATTGAGGTTGGCGTTGAGGAACTCGGACACCGCCGACCGAGGACCTCGTGGGAGCGGTGAACCTCCGCTTCTGCATCGAGGTCGGCATCTTCCTCTTCGTTGGCGGCGATCTTGAGGGTGTATGGAAGCATTCTCCATGTAACCCTCGGTGTGTGATCGCTGGTGGCGTCCGCAATCCCTTTCCCGGCGTTGACCACCGATCGTTCTCCGCACGGTTGTTACCGACATCGCCGGCCGTATTAGCGTTTGCACGTGTCCTTGCCATTAGATTGTAGAAAACACGCTTTTTGTTCAAGAGGTTTCCCACAGACGGCGCCAATGATAAATCTGCTCACGCCGATATGAAAGATTTATAGAAAGCGAGAAAGAACACGGGAGTTTTAACGTGGTTCGATCAAAAGAAAGATCTACGCCCACTTTAGAGATAGTCCTCAAGATGTTCACTATAATCGTATTACAATGAGTATCTCAAAGAGCTCTAGTATTCAAGAATTTGCTAACCCTTTACCTTCAATCTAACTCCTATTTATACATAAACGTAAACCTTATCACGAATCTTGATTGGCGGGCTCATGATCCTCCTATAACCGACTCATGATCTCCACCATAATCGCCCATGATTTCCACCGTTACCTCATTATCGTGTCCGTGACTCCGCCTTTAATTAGGGTTTGGGATCATCATTCAAAGCGTAACCGAGTAGGGCAACATTAGGTTAGGCCCAGCTCGTTTGGGCCTGCTATTGGGCCTGAGAGGTTGGGCCATATACTATCAACGATATATATACTTATTGTTTTACTATCATATTATTTGATAGGAAATACAACGATCAAGTACTTCGACGTACAAACTCAGGAACCGTAACTTTGAACAAACTTTCTCAGATGATCACAAAAAGAATAAATGAAAGATAAATTTGAGTGGTTAAGCTAAACAGTAAAATTTCTACTAAAAAATTTAAAAGAGAAACTAAAAATCCACACATTAAGTGTAGCCGTTTATGGCTGAGCAACATTAATTGCGCTCAAGTATAAAAGTTTTCCTTTTAAGTAAGAACTGCATTAATTTATTGCTTCAGCGACTAAATTTAGAGGCGTTTGATTGAGTTTATATAATCTCTTTAAAACGGCTTATGAATTCATAGGGAGTATTTGATAAATTAAGTTTCTAAATAATTTATAAGATGTGAAAATAAATTACAATCGCTTATAAGTTTCCTTAAAAATAAGTTGTTCAGCCTAAATTAATTTTTTATAAGCTTATAAACAATAATAAATTTACCAAAATAACCTTATTATGGTTCGTTATTTCTACATATACACTATCAACTTCACCTATCATCAATTTTCTCTCTCTAATTCACGATTTTTTTCTCTAGCTTATAAGCTCAATTATACAAATACTTTGACAATTTATAAACTCTTAAGACATTACATCTTATAAGCTCTGGAAACATCTTATAAATTCTTGGAACTTATAAGTACTCTAAAATAACCTTAACCAAACACCCTCTTAGTCAGCCGAAACATTGATTTGAGTAAAGCATAAGATCTGCTTATTGAATTATTCTTACTTTTATTAAAGAATTATAACATGGCATTGTTATAACTTTTGTTGTTTTAAGAAATTACATTCTTTAAAATTAAAACCGAGTGTAATAATAGGGATTGTGATTAATTTATAATACTAGATATTCATTATTTTTGTTGAACTTAATTAGTACTAGAAATGATTTGTCACATTAATTCTATTAAGTTGTTTGGCTTCATTTGATTAGTCGACAATAATTTTTTCGTGAAACTTAACATGTATTACTGTGTTGCGCATATTACCCAATTTATTTATATTAAAAATGCCCGAATCTATATTTCATACGAGTTCACGTGTCTAAAAAGTATTAATAGTATTTCCTTCATAACAGCATATCATGTCTTTCACTTAAGTTTCCAAGCCCAACTCATATTATATTACCCTTTCCGTCCCAATTATATAGGTTTGTTTTCATAAATAATATTACTTAAACTCATTAACTAATATACTCTTATTTAACTCTTTAATTGACTCATGCATTAATTAATAATCAAATAATTAATATGGACATATTAGGAAGTTACTTATATAATTTTCTTTTTCAATAATTTTCTTAATCTTATAAAAATTCTAATCCGCCTATATAACTGGGATGAATGGAGTATGATATTATCTCTTCCATCTACACTAAGGGAACGTTTACTTTTCATGATTAACATTTTGAATGATTGAATATTTGATAAATTAAATATATGATAAGATAATATTTATCTATCAATTATTTGTATAATAGTAGTGGATGATTAAAATTGAGACAAATAATTCTTCTTTTGTTTGGAGGATTATTTCAATCCCATCTCTATTTGAATTAAAATCAATGCAGATTCAAAGGATTAAAATAATCTCAAACTTTATGATATCCTCATATATTAATCCTTAAAATAAATAATAAATTAGACTGAATTAATTTTATTTATTCAATCTTATCTAATCATATAAAATAAACATCATAATTGGGCTCGAATTCAAGCCTAACTAGCCACAAATGCTTTATATTTTCCTATCTTATTAATTGGGCTGAAAGTTGGGTTCCGACAAATCCGTGTATAGGTTTGTGCGAGTTCAATATTACGTCAAATTCAAGTCCGGTATGTTTTGGGTCCCTATCCAATACAAGAACCTCTTTAGGAAATTTTCATAAAACGATCACACTAAAAAAGTTGGAAAAATTAACCTGATGGAAATGGAAATACTTTCAAAATGTAACATTCTCATTCAACGTTTTCAAATCAAATAAGGAACTTGTAACCGTAACAACATATGTAGTATGTATTGATAGGTATATTTGAACTCATATCTTATAATTATGATCTCATGAAATCTACTAAAATCTCTAATGGACCATAAACGTGTACTTTAATATTTTGCAAAAACGCCCCCCGTATTTATTTCACTTGAACTGGAAAGTCCAAAATATTTAACGAGATAAGTGATTTTGTTTAGTAAAAAGGTATTAGGAACATTCTTGCGTACACTTGAATTGATAATCGTGAATGGTGATAAAATCTATATGCATGGGGATCAAATGATACATGTTACCGAAGCATGTTATATTTTCCAAAATGAAAGATTTGGAAATCCTTTCTTTAATTATCGTTATGAGTAATTAAGTAAATTACAAATTCAATTAAAATATAATTAATCTCTTAATTCCTGAAAAATGGGTAAAATAATAAAAATATCTAATTATGTATGTACATATTATGTACGTTTTACATTTTCCTTTTGTTTAGGAGTTCTATACCCATTTTTCGCTCCAAGAATCGCCCACAAACTTGTAAAATAATTGCACAAATTAACCAATTACTAATCATTATTGCTGAGTATTGACGCCAAAACTAATTAATCTAATACTATGATTTTACAATCCAAATTAATTTGATGTAAAATAACTGAAACTCACAGTTGAACATAACAATACTAATTAATGCGCTTCAGTCAACAAATAAATACTGATGAATCTTTCACAAATTTAATATAATCAAATTTCATATTATTTTTAAGGAACGTTTAATCAGTCACACTTTATTTGGTTATCTGATGTCTGATTCTAGCCCAAACTTAGAGGGTGTTTGGCTAAGCATATAAACTCTTTAAAACTGCTAATAAATTGTTTAGGAGTTTATAAGTTGTTCAAAGCGTTTGGCAAAATAATTTCTAAACAAACTATAAATTGTGAAAATAAGTTCCAACAAATTATAAGCTCCCCTAAAAATAAATTGGTCAACCCTAACTTATTTTTTCATAAACTTATAATCAACCATGAATTTACCAAAATAACTTTATTATAGTTCGTTATTTCCTATACATACACTATCAACTTCATGTCTCGTCAATTTTATCTCTCTAACTATGATTTTCTCTTTCTAACTCACGATTCTTTTTCTATCTTATAAGATCATTATTTGTAGTTCGGCAACTCACCTCATTACTTAGGTACTACCAAACCGATCAAATCATCGTGCAAGCATGTTGTGGGAGTTTTGAAATCTCTAGTTATGATATTAGGAAACCTTAAACCAGAAATTATATGTCTTGGACATCGATCCATCTGATCTTATTGCTCAGTAACTAACCGCTTCTTCCAACACGCACTCCATTCGTTCCACCCGTAACAATTCAATTAGTTCTCCCTATGAAAAAACATTAGACATTCCCTCTTCGGAAACCAAGACCTTTGATTTTATTTGATGTACAATAATTTAAATATGCCTATTATGAATCTGCACACACACACACACACTTTCACCAGCCAATTCATAATGGGGTGGCTTTTGTCTTGAAATTATCCATTTTTTTGAGGTCCCCTCGAGTTCCATTGTCATTTTCCACTTCATTTTTGTTGTTTGCTCTGCTCTCACTGCCTTCTTACGACTTTTAGGGCCAAGCAAATTCATGTCTACCAATAAAATTTGGAAGGTCCAAGAAAATCTGCATTTCATAACCCATATGTAATTGAAGTTGAGACCAAATGCTATATAAATTTCAATATACAGCAGCTAAAGTGGACTACCTCACACAAGCTATATAGGACGGCTGATTCCAAATTTAAGCCTTGTGACCAATTGTCTTTGTTCTCCCAAAAGGATATCCCATTTCAATTACTGTTTTAAAACACGAAAATCAAATTAAAGTCATATGCTATCGATGATGTTGATTCCTGCTGAATCATTTATAATTGCTTGAAAATAATAACATCCCTAGGATTAACTTTTACATTCCATTTTTCTAGAATATGAAATACTTAAATATAATATATGTTCATCCTCCACACGTGTTTCACTCCAAAATATATATTTTCTCCAAATTATTAATCCCAAATATATAAACAATAAATGGTGGTGCGTCCTACAGCAAGTATTAGAAATTACAAAATTTGAGCTGTAGCTGTAACCCAAATATGCATCAATAATATGAGGAAGTTAAAGAGTGAATTAAAGATTGATGTGGGGTCATGGCATTAGTCTTTAAAGACAAAATCATCACTAACAAGGCAAAAAGTATTAAATTAATGCAAAGAAATGATTACTTATGAAATAGTAATGACACCAAACCCCCTTGTATTGGGCATCAAAGGATGTCTTGCTTTCAGGTCAAACAAACATCTTTTTATTTAGGCGCCGCTTCTGCCTTTTCCGCCGATGTTGACTCCCGAATTAATTTTGCCTACTATTCTTCCATTTTTAGTGGAAATACAGTTGTTTTGCCTCTTTTTAATTATTTTTATTACTGCCATATATATAGGTTTAAATAACAAACTCATTTAAAGTGAGAACGTAATAATCATTTTTAATCATTAGATCGAGAAGATCTACTGTGATACATCACTTTGCTGGATGAGTGCATTGTACACCTCCCGAGTTCAAATCCCATGAAAAGCGAAAATTCAAATATTTTTGTTTAGTGCAATAATTTTCAAGGAGAATGCATTATTTTCACGTTTGTAAGATAACAATGGTTTATATATATATAGAGGGATTGGTAGGAGAACCCTCTCTAAGATAAGAAATAAGAACTTAATTCTACCTTAGATTTAATCTAATCTAATGGATAATATTTAATTCATGCTTAAAAATGAGTTTGACTATTTTTTATATTATTTTTATAGTTTTAAACGTGTTAGGGGTATTAAGGTAAATTTAAATATTCGTCTAAACCCGATTTTTCGCCCAAATCCCGATTCACATTTTCTCTCTCATGAAAATAGTAGTTGTGCATATGATTATAATGGTTGTGCATAAGATTGTAAATACTTATGCGAAACAAAACAGTAACTAAGATTCAAACTTATAAAATTTAGAATACATATTTGAATAATAATTAACGTCAAAAGTAAAACTACATTGAATAATAATTAACGTATATATTTTGTATCTTAAAATAAAGATCATAAATAAGAATTCGCATTGAAAACTCGCAATTCGTGGGTGGAAAAAATGATATATAAAACTATGATTATTTCCGTAATTCGGCTAATGTGCATAATTAAATAATAATTCTACATATGATTGTAATGGTTGTGCATAATGGTCATATATACATGATACTTAAAGGTAATTATGCAAACATGTTTTAAATATAAATAATGTAGTTCAGTACTGTGCACAATAATAAGTAAAACAGTGCATAAGAATCAACAAACTCAATGATGCCATAAATATTTGCTATGATTTTATCCGAAAAAATTTATAGTGCAATATTCAAGAAATTATTTTTTCGAATTTTAAAAAAAAATCCAAACAAATAAAAAGCATAAATCTCTACAAATAAATACGTACCATGAATATAGCATATAATCCCATGTTTTTAGGAAAAGTCGGTTACACTCAATAATAATTTTACTATATTAACCTTTTCAAAAAAACTATAAAAATAATTTCAAAAATAAGTATAAATCTCAACATCAAATCAAGCAAAATATACATCCAGGATTAGTTCTTATTTCTTAAGAAAATATGAGTTTCTCATTTGATCCATCCCATATATATATACATATATAGGGGATTGATCAAATGAGAACCATATATGTTTTGAGAACTAAGAACTAATCTAGTGCCTTTATTTTCTATAATCTAATGGTCACGATTTTTTAGATTTGTTAGGTATTTTCAAATTTTATTATTAAAGATATTATTGTAATTTTCTGTTTTTATGTAATCGATTTGTGTGTGCGTTTTAATGGATTTCCTTTTATATTATGGTATTTTGACTTTGTATATCTTTTTTATCTATATTTGTTATCCACCAAATCATCAAACAATATAATTAGTCCATCAATAATTATTTTGTAACCTGATCTTATGGTATCGATTATCGAAAGTAACAATTTTAATTCTTTATTTTATAATGGATCATCGAAAGTAATTAGATTATAATCAATCAAGTTCATATGTCTTTAAATCACTCTGTTTGTGCATACTATACTGAATGGTATGCATATTAATCAATTTATTTGCGCAACTACTATTTTATGCACAACTACTATATAATTATGCAGATTACCCAAATCATAAGAACAATCATAGTTGTATATTTATCATTTATTTTCTCACTCACGAATTGAGGGATTTGTAGTGCTAAATTCTTATATGTAATCTTTATTTTAAGGTAATTTTATAAATTTTATTTTTATAATTATTATTCAAACAGTAATTTTCAATTTTATAAGTTTGATTCTTAGTTCATATTTCGTTTCGCATAACTACTAACGATCTTATGCACAATCATTATAATCATATATACAGAAGAAAAAAAATCGAATTATAGAGAGAGAAGGCGAAAACTTATGGATATGGAGAATCTTTAAAATGACCTTAGTGCCCCTAACCCGTTTACAACCATAAAAACGGTATAAAATAGTAAAACTCATTTTTAAGCATGACTTAATATAATCCGTTAGATCGATGAAATATATGGTTGATTAGTTCTTAGTTCTCATTTTAATGGTGATTCTCCTATAACCAACCCCTATATATATATATATATATATATATATATATATATATATATATATATATATATATATATATATATATATATATCAATTTTGTACTTTGAGCTTTTATAATATGAGCTTTCTTGCTTTTAGTGGGAGCATAGATTACCATTGGTAAAAAGGCATTCATTCATTTCCTTCTCTCAATGTTTCTTTACTTAGTATACACTTCAAATGGCTTCTACATATTTCTCTCGTCATTAAAAAAAATTATATATCGTAACATACGCGGATACGCCTCATTTATTAAACCACTATAAATTAACAAGCATAAATTAATAAACTTGTTAAAATGATTAATTTCTCTTGTCCAGACCTTGGTCAATTCATAAAACCACTAATTTTGACAATATAAAATAATAATGATTTTTTGGAGAGTCCTATATAAATATGGAGGTCCTATCATTTTTATAAAAGTGGTAATTTTTAAATATTACAGGTATAAATAATATGAAAATTTGTTAAAATACATATCTGTGTTTTTCCTTAAAGATTAAAATCTTGGTGAGCTTCCATCTCTGACTTAATTAGTCATGCGTGGATGATTTGAGAAGCCTCGGTTGGGTGATGATCTTTTTTAAAATAAAATTATTGAGATTTATTTTGATACATGCATGAAAATATTTAATTAGTTATTTACAAATGATTGATAGATACATTGTTTTAATAGAAGGATTGAAATATATACATGAATATAACTGATTAGTTACAAGGGGATGGATACATTAGTATATTTGATTAGACACACATGAGCCTATCAAATTTTGATTTATTGAAACATTATGTGCAATTTAGTATACATTAAACTTTATCCAAAATTGTATTTGGTGAAATTTAGAAGACACTCTTTAAATTCATAAATGAATACTTATTAATATATTAATATCTCTTTAAAATAATAAATTTTCGTGATCCAAAAACCATTAATTTATAGAGACTCTAGTCTATACATTGGCTCTAAAAAATTCAGAAACTGTAAAACATTATTGCCTACAATAGTACAGTTGGTTATTTATCACGTCACCGGATGGTCAAACTAGAATTAATGAAGAAAGATTATTTAATTATTTAATAATTCCTGAGCATAAGATAAGAAATAGGACGTGCTATGAAGCTAGGAACTATAGGGTAATTAAGTTTCTGAAGTACTCGCATTCTTTTTCCTGATATACTATGAAACTAAATTATTCATGGTGTATAGTTAAAGTTTGCTCTTTCATTGTTTACTTTGGCTAATTGCTATAAATGATTATCACATTTCATCTCGTGTTTTTTACTTACTGACGATGACGGTCATTGGATTAGGTTGTATATATTTAACGATCATGATTTTTGTTGATTAACTAAAATAACATTCTTAAAAAATATATATTGGTCGAGGAGTCTTATAGTACCTTGTTTTTGTAATAGATCTCTTCTTATATTTTTTACCAAATAATTTATTTTTATTTCAGTTGTTGTGAGATGTTCATTTATTAAATATGGCATGAATTCTTATATTTTTACATTCTTTATAAAAATATATGTTGAAGGTATAATCTTGATCTTTTTAAATATTTATTTTATTCATCTAAACTAACAATCACTTCTTTGTTTAACTATAATTTGCTAGGTGCAACTTTACACAAGTGAAGTCACTTATTTATTTTGTCTTCCTAATAATCCATATCAAGTCCAAATTCATGCATTTTCTAATATATAAATACATTTTTAGCCGTGATTGTTTTGAGTAATCTTATCATATTATATGTATAAATATATATTGTATAATTTATCAGATGCAGTATATAAACTAATGATTGGTAAGGGAGAAACCTAGCTAATAAATAATCTAATGAAGACAGTACTTAATTTTAATGTTTTTATTTTTTTAGAATACTGAAGACAATATGTAAAGTCTATGCAAGTGTCACAGAATTAACTTTTGAAGAACACACGTTTCCAATAGTCGCACTAATGGTCAAAGTTTACTGGTTAATGACAGTATTGTTTTCAGGTTAATATATAGTGCAACTAGTGATAACTTGACAGGAATTGAGTTTTTGGACTTAGATTCATATGTCGTGATTGGACTTTTTAAAAACTTTTTTTTTTATTATAAATAAGAAAAACAATGGAAGAGTTCTTTTTATTTTCTACTGAATGATTTCAATATACTCATTTTATTCTTGAATAAGTGTCTTATTTAGAGATGAGTTCTGTCCACATATAAATGTATCATTTCAAAATCTCAAAGTAAAAATGCCAATTTTTCTATTTTAACCTTATCATTAACACAAATTTTTTATTTTTTTCAATTTTTCATGCAATAATGTAAAATTGCGCGCTTTGCGCTACCTTAAGAATAGGAGTTTTAATGGTTAGGAATACTCATTGAAAATGAAGAGAGTATGAAGTAAAAGAAATAGCCTCATGAAAAAATCTAATTCTTACCTTCCATTCATTTGTTTAGTATAATTCTTTATAAGGATTACTCTCTAAAAATTGTTTGAATCTTGAACGAAAACACCCTCTTTACCATCATTATCTAACAAATTTAAAATGTGAGACACGGCAAAAATGCTGAACCTTAAAGGAATTCACTAAAACATCTTCTACTTGATTTTGTTATCCGTAAAATAAGTGATATGCAAAATTCATAACTAAAAAAATGGCTGAGGCGTATCTACATCTCCTCCTAATTCTTAACTATACATACATACTAATCAGATAAGTTTTGGATCTAAATGTTTGAGTCTCTTTATTACGCCTCACATCACAATAATATACAAAAATAATATCATACGAGATATCTTCATCTCGAATTTATTCAGATACACTTTTGTTTTTTAATTCGAGCTGTATTCCACATCAATACACTGAAAAAACCAAACCGTCTAAAACAAAAAAATTGATCGAGTGGGTTTGCGACAATGATTACAACTTTTACAGTTTCTTACCCACTAGTAAAAAATGTCCCATGCAACTTCTGTGCGTTTTGGGAGAAATTGAAAAGAGAAAAGCGGTCGTGTCGTGACCCTTGGGATGTGCTAAATCTACTACTGCTGCAAGGAAAGAGTGGGACAGCCTGTGCTCCAGTTTGAATGCCTTGGTTTTCACTTTTTGACTTCTTTCTTTTCTTTTCTTTTTTTACTCTTTAAAATAAATAGAATTTAATAATTTCTTAAGGACCCCAAAAGTTTGAAACAAAGCAAATGTAACTACCAAATATAATAGAAAATTTATATTTTCAACCCTCAATTTTGAGGCTTCAACAATAATATCACGAAGTCCAACTTGTCACAAAATGATACCTGCCTGATCTTTGAAAATTTTAACAAGTGTGCCATAGGAATCCAACGTGTAATTTTGTCTCCAATTGACTATGTAATCCACATTAGCTCAAAATAACATCCCATTGCTTGCCGCACTAACAGACGGAATCATTAGTGTGGCGCCACCGATTCTGACGGAAGCATCGGTAAGCAATGTATAGAAGCGAATAAGCAATTTCAACTGTTTAAAATCCGACAAATCACCTCGAAATTTTGTTAGTGGTGAAATACTTTCCAATTTTAGAAAGAAATCTTAATACTCAAAAAGTCACTCGGACGTATTCCCAGAAGTAAAAAAAATTACTTAAGCCGAACTACTTTAAAATTCAATAAACATACATACATACATTAACTGATCATCATTAACAACCAAAATCAGAGATTAAACAAAACAATAGTTTCGAAGACAACACAAATTAGAAAGCAGAAAACCAGCGTTTAAAAAAACTTCAGTTACTGATCGAGTGCATTAGGGCCACTGCAGTAATTCAAAATATGGTTCCAAACCCATTGAACCAAGAACCGCCGTCGGATTCCGTTCATGTTATACGTGGCGCCATCCTTGCCGTTCAACATCTGCCCCGTGTACGACCCTCCTCCCCCCGTCCCGTAAATGCCCTCGCACAAATCCGCTATTTCCACGGGGAAAACCGGGTCCTGACCCGCATACCAAGCGTTAACTAACGGATTTGTCGACAGCTCCGCTATCTCGTGCGCAATCACGCTTATCATCCCGTCCACCCCGACATCGCCGTTAGGCGACTTAACGGCCTTCAGCCCAGGGATATAATCCGGTACGGCGAAGGGGTAGGCGCACACGCCGGGGCACAGCTTAGCCGAGTTCCCCACCCAGGCGTACGGTAGGGTGTACCCGACAATGGAAGGAAAGTGAAGTAGTGGAAACCGCACATTGTTGCAGAAATCCTGCACGTACACGTCGTCTGACGTTAGCAGGAGGTAGACCCCGCTCTTCGGGTTGATCGGCAGCGGCCGGGTGGAGGCGGACACCGCCGATTTAATCACGGACTGCACGGAGAGGCGCGTGAGGGACTTCCCGTGGGAGTAGAAGCGGTCGTTCTTCTGCTCGCCGACGTGGACGGTCCGCGATATGTTGTTGTCGGTTTGATCGGTGTAGAGGCGCACGGTTTTCCACCAGCCGGAGACGGACGGCGGGTTGAGTCAGCGGCGGAGATGGATTCGATGAATTCGCGAATTATCCTTTTCTGAGAGCTCCGCCACGTGCCATACCAAATTGGGTAGACGGTTATGTTGGCGGTGAGGACGGGCCCCATGTGATATTTAAGGTGGACGAATTCCGACGAGCCTTCGTATTTTTTGGAGCCGCCGTAGAGCAAATCGGTGGAGTTGGGGTTGGTGTTGGGCCACGGCCGCCAGCATACGACGGGCGCGGCGAAGAAGATTGAGAGGAGGAGCGGCGCTAGGGCTAGAGCAGCTGTGAGTGATAGCGGCGGCGGTGGGGACATGATTACGGGGGCGGAGGGAGTTGTGGATATGAATTGGGAGGGTTTGGTTGGAGCGTGAATTGGGATTAGATATATAGTGATGAAAATATTTTGCATGTAGGAACCAAAGAAAAAGGAAAAAATTCTGGAAACTGGGGATTAGTGGGTATTGGAGGACAGATAGATTCTTAAAAAGTGTAGGTGGAGCCGTGGGGCCCGCGATGGTATGATTGTGCATTCTCCGGTGCTGACGTGCCGGGATCTGATTCCTTCTTCCTTTTGGCGGGAAAGTGTTGGGCCGGAGGGGTATTTTCGGAATGGCGAGGTTTGTAATTGGAGCACGCCTTTCTGGGGACCGCTTTGTTGCTACTCTGGTCCTATTTCTGTGTTGGGAGGTTTTTTGAATTGAAAGACTACTAATTTTGATTTCGAACATTTTTTTCAATTTCTTTTTTATGCGACAGTTTATGATCTTTTGATATTTTGTTTGTATGTATGTAACGTATCTTTAGATGATTGAGATAAGTAAAGTGTTGGGGAGACAGTAATTATAAAAGGGCAAAATGAAAACAAGGATTGCAGTGGATGTGATGTTTTTAAATGTTGTGAGACATTCGCGACCACATGTGTAACCGCGGCGACAATTGATGGTGGCTGATGCGCAGCGGCGACCATAGTCATTGGTAAGAGTTTATTGGTACGGTATACCGAATTTTTTTTATCGTACTGTATATCATATCGAAATTTACAGTATGAAAAATTTCATATCGATATTGTACGGAATCATTCAGCATACCAAAAGTCAGTATAACGAAGGTTACGGTATGATAAAATTTTATACCGTTATCGTACCGACTTTTTACGGTATATCGTACCGGAATCCGGTATATACCGAAAATTATCAAAATTATTAAAAATTACCGAAATTATCAAAAATTACTTAATTATAATTATAGGTGTATAAATATGACTATGTGACTTGTACTTGTATATTTATATATACTATATTATAATTAACTATATTGATATTCTAATTTAAAAAATGTAAATCGTGTAATTACTTCTCAAGTTTTATAATTAATTATAAAGATATTATATTGTTCTAATCTAGTGGCATTAACTAACTATATTGATATTATAATATACATGAAAATATATATTAAGGTTTGATTAAATATAGTTATTGAGAGTTTAAAGTATATATCGAACATATATATTTTTGTTATATACTAATAATATCGACTTTACAATCTATGAAATAAATATTATATTTAATATCATTTTATTATATTTATCCCATTTATTTTTCATAAAGTCTACTTATGAATTATAATTATTATTATCTCATTGTAAATTAGTTATATAAGTTAGATGTGACTTATTTATCGATTATAATTATAGATATATAAATATAATTAACCCATACTTATATATTTAATTTTCTAATTATATATATGTTGATATTATGGTTTCAAATAATAACTTAGTAGATCATGTAATTATTTTTTGAGTTTAAGCAATCGATATCTCATTGCATTAATTCTTATTTTTTTATTTTATATCATACTCCCTCCGTCCACCATAATCGTTCATTGATTATAGTGACACAAGTTTTAATAAATTGTAATGAGTGTAAAGCAAGCTGATATAAAAAATGTGGATCATAGGGATAATAAATTAATATATTAATGGATAGTGGGTGTAAAAATGTGGGCCATGAGTTTTATTGTAAATAAGTTGATAGTTTATGGTAAAAATATGAAGTTGATGTTTCCAAAAAACAAAAATGAATATTTTTGGTGACGAACCAAAATAGAATTAAATGAACGTATTTGATGGACGAAGTGAGTAATATAAATAAAATTATATATTAAGATTTGATTCAAATATAAAAATTATATATCGTTATCAAAAATTTAAAAATATATGTAAAACATAAGTTATTTTCATTATGTAATAGTAATATCGACTATACTATAAATTGAATAAACTATTTAACATAATCTATTATATAATTTATATTTACTCAATTTACTTACTTTCCAAAGTCTATTTAAAAGTTATAATTATTTTAAACTCATCGTAAATTAGTTATATAACATAGATGTGACTTAGTTTATAATTATAATCTTATTAAGTATAAAAGTTCTTATTTATTTTATTATCAATAGTAACATGTTTGTAATTTATCATTAATTATGAATAAATATATATTTTTAAATTTATTACTAATTATATATAATAAATAAGTATTATTTTTCGATATGGTATACCGGTACATAACGATATATATCGAAATTTTGGATATATACCGTTGTACGGTATATATACATGTATACCGTGGTATCCAAAAAATTGATACCGTTATCGTACCGAAAGTTACGATATACTGAACATTCGATATTTTTTTATTATTTTTCGCTCGATAAGTTCGGTATATCATTTTTTGATATTTTTTTTCACCCCTAGTCACTGGTGAGTTCTCGTCCGAAGATTTGAAAAAAATGATAATGAAGTTTTGAGAGAAGATTGAAAAATCGAGAGAGATGATGACGGTGACAGTAGTTTACTATAGAGTTTGTCGAAAATCGAATAAAGAGATAAATTGAAGAAGGACGATGAGAAAGAAGACCTATGCGAGTAATATGCATATGAATACATAGAAACTTGCATATGTATCGAGAGAAACCTATATACAACAAAATATAAATATGCATACTAAAAAAATATAAACCTGCATATTTGCAAATAAAAACATGCATACTATTAAATATAAACATGTATATTATTAAATACAAACATGCATGTTTTAAAACAGAAGTTTGTAGGTTTCTTATTTTCGATATCTTTCTTTCTCTTATCTAATATGCACAAATACTTTTTTATTGATCTTTTGCTTTCTTTCTTGTTGATAATTTATTTTCTTTCGAATTATGAAACTAAAAGTCATCGATGTAAAAGAGAGATGAAATTATAGAGAAATTTATTATATGCATTTTTGTGTTCAACATTGTGCAGATTTATGTTCCAAAGTGTGCAGTTTTTTTTTTAAAAATATGCATAGTTTGTTTCTGTATCACATAACAAATCAAATTATGCAATTTTGTATTCAATTGTATGTAGTTTTCTGTATTACATAACAAATCAAATTATGATTATGCCCCTTACTGGGGCGAAATTAGGGAAAAACAACTTAGAAATTTGAAAAAAAACCCACCATAAAACCTATAAGATGAATTTGAGTACTACATACTTCTAAAGCTTTGATACAATATGATTCCTACTCTATATATATACATATACTTCAATTTTGTGAACCTCAAATACATTTAATAAATTTAACTGATTTCGACTTTACTGAATCAGCTGAACTAAAATAGTCGATTGAAATTGGCTCGATTTGATTACATTTGTGTGAGTAAAATAAAATTAAAAATCAGAGTACATAAAAGTAGATGATTTGAATGAGTAAATGAGCGTATTTAATTTGGATGTACGTTGGCAATCGAAGATAATCTTAATAGGCACTAAATTAGCCTCACTTGTATTAGTAATCTTAAATGGCAACCGGTATAAATTGATGGTTATATAACGTGAGTTTTATTGTAAAAGATATTAGTACTAGGTAAAATTTTCTTACATGTAATATTCCAAAAAGAATAAAAATTGAGTTGAATATTACTTTGAATTGACATATACTAGTATTGTACAATAATTGTCCTAATTAACCCACCAGCTAGCTTTATGTTCAATGAATGAACTTTTACTTTTAATGAAAAGGTTTGGCATATTTATGTGTATTTATTTTTAAACTACTTTATGGCCACCTAAACGTTTTCAAACTCAGACGTTATGACAGGACCCAAACTTAATAAAGAGGTAATCGGTTTTAATGCAATAATATATAGGAAACTTCAATGATATTTCTTCTATTCTACTGAAGCAATTGACAGCCGCAGGTCCAATTATGAGTTTACAGTTTCGCTTTTTTTAGAGAAAAAAAAAATTCGGAAGAAAAGGTATGTGAAAATTAGAATATATTTAGAACATTAAATTTTATTTCACTTCTGGCTTAATTTTGTATTGTATTCGTCAAATTTAGAACATGACTCAATTATTATGCGCAACTATCAAAGAGCAGTTAACAAATCCAAACACATTTTTCTTCGAAGCTCAATTTATTAACACTCCTCACCATGGATCTTGACTGTTGCTTCATTTTCATGCGATACGTAATTTCAACATACATATAATTTATTTACTTTTTGAAAAAATTAAGAATAAGAAGAGAATGTAATAATATTGAGTTTGGTAGTCAAGATAAAGTAGAACTAGAAATGGATTTCATGAGATAATCAATCATTCAAGGGCTTATTGTATCATCTCCCCCACTCCTAGCTGCAATTTTAAATGCTGATTTTGGTAACATAATCACGTACGCCTTCAGATATTTACGAGATAGAACTCACGATTTACCTAACTTACGAAACTCTAATAACATAATAATTCGAGATCATCTGAGATGTGATGATGGTTCATTCTTTTTTAACAAATTAAATTTCATGTTGTTGGAATGTACTCTTCGTCTCATTTAAAGTTGCTCCATTTCTTTTACGCAAGTATTTGGATAAACGTATAAAGTAGTTAAAGTAATAAAAATGGATAAGGCGACACTTTTTGAAGGATAATTCTTAAAATGGAATTGAACATTTATAATGGGACAACCCAAAAAGGAAAGTGAAATATTTTAAATAAGATTGAGGGAGTAGTATGGATACAAGCAGCCCATGGAAATTATGATTTGTATTTAACTGACCTACTTTGATCTATAATTATCAGCAAGTATTGTGCAAGTCTTCACCGCCCCATTAAAAGACAGATAGAAATTTAAATGAGTTGGGATATGATGTACAAATTTGTTAAGTGAGTGATACCCCACTTTCACCAACACTTTTTAAGTCTTCTTCCCACATAATTTTGTTCGTCATTTTCCAGTACCATATGATATAAATTCTTGCCCATGAAATTTATGAATTCGGTCAGTACGGTTCTATCAGTATTCATGCACTGCCTAAATGTCAATATATTAATAATTTTTTCTTATTATTAGGCAGTGAATTTATTTTTATATTTATGGTTCGTCAGTCAATGTTGCATGCCTCTACAAGAGGAAAAAGGGAAAGAAAGGCACGCACACACACACGGAATAATTAGAAGAAAAAAAAAATTTAACAAATAATTTGGTTCTTTGTCACGGTATTTGTTTTATCAACATAACAAATATTATTACCGTTTTCTCCAATTTAGTAATTACACATATATACAAAGTGTCCGTGTCATCTAAAAATCGTATTTTATTTGTTTATTTATTGATGCCTTTATATATATATATATTAATAATAATTGTATCTTAACGACCTTTATATATTATAGTAATGCTTTTCTTTATTTCAATATTTTTTGTGTAGTACAATTTTATTCTTATATATAACATCCTAGATTATACAAATTCAATATATCCAAATTGATTTTTGATTAACACAGAAGTAAAAGTTTTATTTGGTCCTCTACCAATATACAAATATATTACTCTCTCCGTCCCGCTTAAAATGTCTCATTTCTTTTGGGCACGAGTATTTAAGATAGATGTATAAAGTAGTAAAAGTGTTAAAAAGTAGGTAGAGTCCACACTTTTTGAATGGATAATCATTTCCTAAAATAGAATGAGACATTTGTAATGGGACAACCCAAAAAGGAAAATGAGACATTTTAAATGGGACAGAGGGTGTAAAATATTGCTACAAGATTAAATGCCTTGAATTGGGAAAAGGAACGTGTGAATGATTAAAATTAATGTTGAAAAATTTAGCCAATCAATTTAGAATCAAACTGACAACACCCCAAAATTTGTGTCAATGTGCTAGTTTTCCCCAAGAATCTGCACAATTTATTATTGCTTAGCTACCAAAAAACTTCACAAGATATTGCACACTTTTATGTCCCAAAATTATGCACAAGTATTGATTTAAGTTAAGTTAAGTTGTTTCCCATTATTAATTCCAAACCATTTTGGAATGTACTTTCAAATGGCGATTATAATTTGGCGAAGATCAATTATTTTCTTGAGGGGGAAAAAAGGACAAAAAGAGAGATAAGTGAATCGATGGAGCCAGTGTGTGTGTGTGTGTAATGTAAGTGATATGCGTTAAGAGGCAACAAAATGAAAAATGAAGAGGGCAGGCAGTCCCACTGCACCAGCTGAGTAGGAAAGCGACTGTGGGGCCCGCTTTACGGCCCGAAGCTCTCAAACAAAATTCATTGGCTTGTTAGCGGGCCCATTGTCCCTGACAGATTTAACATTTTATTTTTATTTTTCTTTTTATTCCTTTTCCATTTTCACTTCAAGTGAGAGTCAAGTTTTTATGTATGAAGGCGAGTCAAAAACCTGCGAAAGCGTGCGGCTTCACCTGCTATTTCGTCACGTTTCTCACGCGCTGTTGCTCCAGACATTTTCAGCGAAAAGTTTGCCCACTGTGCCTGTTCTCCGCTGCCGGATACATCTACGTGGCAGCCACCTTCCTGTGTCAGCGTGTGACTCCTCCAGTACAGGTGTCGGGCCTTGTTTCGGCGGATAGTTTGGGCTAGTGGGCCTTATGAGGCCGCCGTGTTAATCTTTGTTCCAAAAATGATTCAGTGATTAAGATATTACGAGAATTTTATCTAATATCGTAAGAATGTAAAGGGGTAAATTATTGTAATTCGATGATTAAAATAGTATGAAGACTTTGCCTAGTACCACAAGGACTCACCATAAAGAGGGTGAAACTCACACTGTAGCTACTAGGACCAGATAATTGATCTTTATTCCTCATCTGATAACTTTTAACCAATTAAACTAAAAACTTGTGGGGCTACCGTGTTAAATTTTTTGCTCTTACTCCACCTATTATCTAGTTATTTTGTCGCTTCATTTTGGTTCACTAAATATACTAGTTTTACAAAATGCAATACTCCATTCCTTCAAAAATACATTCACACAAACTAATGAGCAGTATAAACTCAGTATTCTATTATATACCTAATTTGGGTATTTTACAAAAAAAAAATCACATTTATGCTCAACGTTTATTCTTTGTTGAATTTGGGGGCATATGTTGTTTGTCTTGTTCGACATTCACATTCTCTCTCAAAGCAAAAAAATAATCTCAAGCGTGCATTAAAATTTACAATTTGCATTCACATGCCCTATTGACTTGTTAAGACATCAGAAAACAATTCAAAGAAACATGCCAAATTTCAAACCTCATTACAGTTGCTATAAATGCCCTCCTCAGTCCCTATCGATTTTGTCGTACAGTCACATATCCTCCCTCGTTTTTTAGATGGTGTGATTACTAGATTTGAGTTTTAATAGGCTTGAATTGAGTTGAACAAAATCAAGTTCGAATAATTTAAGTTGAACAAGCATACACGTTTACACTAAAATAAATTTTAGCACGCGAAAGGGAAAATGAAAATCTCAGAATTCAAAAATGACTAATCGAATATTTAAAATAAACTACATAAGGTAATCTGTATTTCAATTATTCAAGAACTCAATACCTTTTAAAGCAAGTGAAAAGGGCATGGAGATAACCTACCAAATCAGTTAACCACCAGCCACAACTCTGTGTTGTGGCAGTGTAAGCAAATGTTTAACTTAATTTTAAAATTAAGTCTCTATCTATGCAATATAAATAATTCAGTCAACTTAACTCCAATATTGGAAAGACATGTGCAGGCAAATTGATAATTTAGCGAACACACTCAAGGTAACACCATAAGCAAAACTAACGATTAACCTGAGTCACTAAAGTTTTATGCCTCAAGCTAAGATAAAAGAAATACCTATAAACAGCCTTCTCAAATGCCTTCAAAAACCTTGTTACAAAACTTAGTTCAGCAACTCTCTTATATTCGAATTTCAAACATCTAAAAGGTCAATAGACAAGTTTTTAACTTAACTAGCAAATGCAGAAATACATCAACAGCGCAGATTATCTAGGAGTCAGCAATGGTAACTTCAACTTCGACACCAGGTTCAATGGTGATAGAAGTTATCTGCTTCACAACATCTGGTGAGCTGAAAAGGTCAATCACTCGCTTGTGCACCCGCAGCTCAAACCTATCGAAAGTGTTTGTTCCTATGGAGTAAATTCCGCACAACGTAAGTATTTCATACCCATATAAACAGCATCAAGATTATGTGAATGGATAAGTTAATTAGAAGTATTAAGAGGAAACTCAATAAAAATAAAAAATGCTCATCAGAGTCTATGCTACAACAAAGATGTAAATCCAAACAAACAGGATTCAACAAAAGGCCTCTGCCACAACTAATATATATCACGAGAAGATCAAACTTGCATCTTAGAAGGACATATGAGTTTTTAAGCTAGTCAAATGACAAGCTCAATAAAGAATAGTCAAATAGACAACGAAATTCAAAATAACATGTAATTCAAATAGACAAACGAAATTCCTATAGGTGTAATTCAAAATAATATGTCGTTACTGCAGTCAAATAGCCAAATGACAAGCTCAATAAAGAGTAGCCAAATAGTCAAATAGATTATGGTGAATAATTATCTCTATAGTTTCTATAGGATCCCTACCTTCACCACAAGGAGACTTCCTGGTAGTGATTTTGAGAACCTTGGTAGGCATTCTCACTGGTCCCTTGACTCTCAGCCTTTTGTCCTTGGCACCACGTACAAGGTCAGCACAAACTGTTAATAGAAACTCCACGTCAAAAGTGCTTCAATCTTATAGGAAACATCCATCACACACAAAAGAAAGACCAAAATTGGTGAAGAACAGTTACTCAGAGCACAGACATGTTTCATGAATAGCTACCAAGAAATCCCTAACCCAAATAAACCCATTAAAAATTACCAAGAAATCCTCATCCCAAAAATTGGAGAAATGTCACAACTGAGAGTATATCCATGATTGATATCTCCATCAGAAAAGTAAAAAGAAATCCCCACCCTTGTCTCATTGAGAGAGGGAAAGAAAAACAAAAAAATGAATCTAAGATATTCAATAATGATATCGATCAATTTGAAGTTTACTAACATAAACTTTCTGAAGATTGGTGCTGGTAAAGTTATGAAATTGACTGATTCAATGATACACCCCATTTAACACCAGCACAATGGAAGAATATATGAAACTCGTTGTCGATAGAAACAGCTAAAAAAGATAGAAGCAAACTTAGTCTGCAGCTAAGTTTATAGGCTATATATAAATAACTAAGGCCAAAAATTTTATATAACCTATATACTAAGTTTGAGATTATTATTATCCCATTATATTAAGTTGCTACTCTTTCTAACCAAATGTACAATTTTAACCTTCAAAACATAATAAAACACGCACGGAATCACATGCAAACACGCACCGGCCAACCGCGCTCCCAGCGGCCAACCCTCCCCACCCCTTATTTCCCGGCGGCCAACCTCCCTCCCTTCTTGCCGCGGCCAACCCCCTCCCTCCCCCTTTTCCCGACGGCCAACCCCCTCCCTCTGTTTCCCAGCGGCCATCCTCCCTCTCTCTGTTTCCCAGCGGCCATCCTCCCTCTCTCTGTTTCCCAACGGCCATCCTCCCTCTCTCTGTTTTCCGGCAGCCAACCCCCTCCCTCTATTTCCCGACGGCCAACCTCCCTCTCTCTGTTTCCCGACGGCCAACCTCCATCTCCCTTTTCCTGGCGGCCAACCCTCTCTCCCCTTTTCCCGGCGGCCAACCCTGTGAAATTAGTCTGTTGTCGCTAACTCTGTTTTTTCAGAATGATGAAGGATATTTTTGTAATTTTAATGTGAATTGGGTAAAAAGAGTAGTATGTTAATATATGGGTTAAATTAAGTATGTATGTTAATATTTGAGGCAATTCTCCCCATTAACACAATAACTAATAGGATGAGTTTGAACTTATAAGCTCCTTTCAGTGGTGGCCAATCATTCTACAGAATTGCTCTGGCCAATCATTCTAAAGAATTGCTCCGAAAATAATGTAATTATAAACTTGTAAGCTCCTTTCAAACTTCATGTGTACAATTGATCTCCATTTTCAAAGCCAATCTGTGTTTGTAACTACTACATTGTCATTACAAGCATTTTATTTGCTCTTACCTAATTACTCCAACAACTATTCAATGGTACAACTGATTGGATAATGCGAGAATACTTCACAAAGCCGTTTACAACGCACAATTAGGCACTATTTACGCTTAAAAGAACTATGGTGGGCAGACATAACAATTCTGCAATTTAGCCACAGATAAAACAAATTTCACTTCAACGTACAAAATCAGGAACGCGTCACGATAAAGTTCAGAGCTTATCAACAACACGGTTGAGCAATCGAATAATGAAACCTAATTAAATTGGAAAAAAGAAAAGGTGTACCTTTCTCAAGATTTTTGACATTCTTAGAGGAGAGAGTGATGCGTATCTTGTGAATTTGCTCTTGGGGCTCCTCCAACCCCGGCTTCGTCTGCTTCATGGTTGCGAACGCCATTGTTTCGTCTGGCCCGTAAATAGACACAGGTGACAGGACAGCACAATCAATCAATCAATCAGTAAATATATTTTCATATTCGCCAAAGAAATTTCATATAAGTAGCTGAGTATGAATTATTTTAGCAAGTGATTTACCTGTGGCGGATAGAGAGGGGTGCGGCGGCAGAGCTGAGAAAACTGAGCAGAGTTCGACGAAATAGGACTGTAGGTGATTTTAGTTGAGACTTTAAACCTAGCGATGACGCTAGGGTTTTTATCTGGTTTTGGATATTTACGCTTGCCCACCCGGCTATTTGGCTTAATTACAAAACGCACCCAATAAAATCAGCTTCACAAAAATAATATAGTGATGATAACAATTTTTATTTGTTTTTTCCATAGAAAACATTCAAACAGTGTCTTTTGTGTAATATATGGCCCAATTTCCAGCAACCCTTCCCCTAAGTGAAAAAACAAGTTATGATAACAAATGAAAAATATCGCCACATCAATATTTTTTTTAAAGGGATCCACATTACTCTTAAGAGCAGATAAATGGGTTGGTCGGGCTGGACCGCCCATAATCTTTTGGACTGGAATTTTTGCAGCCTAGTCCAACCTCTTCTGGGTCATCGGGTTGACTTGCCCAACACTTTAATTTTAATTAGGGGTGGAAATCGGTTCGATTTCGGTTAACCAACCGAACTTCATGAAAATCAGAAACCAAATACCGAACCGGTTGGTTAACCGTTAATCGATCGGTTAATCGGTTAACCGGTTCAATTAAAAAAAATACTGAGTTTGCTCCAAGTGAGAATCGAACTCACGACCTCAATGAAAATAGAGGTGCACTTACCCAACTGAGCTACGATAGTTTTTTCTAATATATTCATTTTAACTATATTTATAATTAATCCATTATCTTAAAACAAATAGGTTGCTTTCGTGGGATTCGAACCGGGTCAGCTTGCCAGCTTGCCCAAACCAACTAGTCTACAATGAAATTTGATAGAATAATATTTGTATATATATATATATATATATACAATTTCGGTTTATTCGAGATATCCATTCGGTTATCGGTATACCGATAACCGAATTTTCTAAAATTTTGATACCAAATACCGAACCGATCCAATTTTTTTCGGTTATTCGGTTATCCAATAACCGAATTTTCGGTTCGGTTATCGGATTATCCAATTATCCAATACCGAACTTCCACCCCTAATTTTAATTGTTGATTTTTATATAAAAATCATATATTTCTAATTACAAAATGATGAAAATTGATATATGATAAAAATTAATATGATAAGTCTAATAACATTAATTTAAATTATAATGATAAAAAATATTAATAGTTTAAAATCATACTTTAATGGACATGAATTCAAAATATATCGATAAACAAATTAAAATGTTATAGTAATAGTCACTATTATAATTCAAATAATTAATTAATTAAAAGTCCAAAATATTATAAATATCAATATATATAATCAATAATAATAAAAAAATTGGACGGAATTTTTAGTTCGAAAACCACAAGCTTTTTTTGCCCGAATACTGAGGGGACATCTGTTTGATTTTTTAGGCTCAATTTTTTTCGAACTCAACTATTTTGGTACCCAGCCCAGCCCATCGGGCCAACCAATTTTGCCGGATCCTATATTAATAGCCAAAAATTGTATTTTAAGTTTATTTATTTATTTATCAACTTCCCCACTTTCTGCATTTAAAAAAAATGCTTCAATTTTATCATTCCAAATCCAAATATACAATTTTATTTTCAAACAGAGATAAGCGAAATAAAATTTTCACAATACTCTGTCCCCTAATATAGCAGCAATTTGAGCTAAATCTTGAGCAGCTAATATTGTCAAGCAATAAGTATACTTAATACCATTCGCAAATTCTTGTTCAACTAATTCCAAGGGCTCGACAAGATTATCCATAAAGATCTAGTCCTTCCTTAATTTTTTCGACAAGACTCACCCCGTAAGTGATGTATTATTGTATTTATCAACCGTAGGTGGTGAAAATATCTAAAATCGAATATCCGATTCGAACCAAACCGAAATTTAAAATTCGGTTCGATTTTCGATTTTCGGTTCGAATCGGTTATATTTTCAAAATTTGGATTTTCGGATCGGATCGGATTGGATTTTTTAATCTGAAAATCAAAATCCAATTATATATAATTTATATATAAAATAATATTTTATTTAAATATTTTAAATCTAATATAAATATATATAAGAATTAACAAAAATTTGTTTGATTTTCGGATTTTTAATTTGATTTTTCGGTTGGTTCGGATATATTTATAAAATTTTCGGATTTTGATTTGATTTTCGGTTCGGATCGGATTGTATTTCTTTCAATTTGATTTTCGGATCGGTTCGGATTAAAAAATCCGAACCGAAATCAATGCTCACCCCTATCAACCGGCCCAATCTCATCTCATGCACATAATAGAGATAATTACAATTTGTGTCTTCAATTTTGACGAAATTTTAAAAATATCATCAATTTTAATTAATAAATTAAAATATCTCAATTTTGACAAAATTTTCAAAAATATCAGCAACTTTAGTTAATACATTAAATGTCCTCAACTTTGATAATATTTTAAAAAATATCTCGATTTCAAAGTTTCATTCTTTGAAATGTTGAGTCATTTGATCTATAACTTACACGAGAATCCAATGAACTGAGGTAGCATTTCGTCGTCAGAAACTCAGAACCGAGATATTTTTCAAAATATTGTCAAAGTTTGGCACATTTAATGTATTAATTAATGTTAGGGATATTTTTCAAAATATCGTCAAAATTTGAGATATTTTAATGTATTAATTAAAGTTTGAGACATTTTCAAAATCTCATTAAGGTTAGAACACGACTATAATTATCCCTACATAATATGCTCTTATTCAACATTATCAAGTGGTTTGCGGCGTTTGCCTGCATAACTCATCGGTTGAGATTGGATTTCCTCAATTCTCCATCGCCTGGCTTTATTTCCATTGTTAGTTGGGGTTCGAAGTTAACATTGTTACCCAAATTTCTTATTGCTCTATAGTTACATGCTTAAGCAATTATTGGAAGTCATATATTGCGTGATTGTGTTGACCTAGTGGTAGAGTAGTTAATATCCGAGGTCAAATGTCTCGAGTTCGAGTCCACCGTAATGCGGCCTTTAAATTTCTGTATTAAATTGATAAAAAAAAAATCGGAAATCATATATTACTACTTGTACTCAAATTTCACTACCCGATAATCCGATATGCAGAAACAAATTATAACTCGTTGAGCATTTAATAAGTTTGGGAAGATAACAAAAAAATGAAAAAATAAAAAGATAGAACTCAAATATCAACCTAGCTGTATACTCTTTTTATAAAGGTATCTCATGTCTGCATTTCCATACTCACTCACGAAGCCTGATAACATAGAGAATGCATACCCAATATAGATTTTCATAATATTGTCCTCAAAAAAATATTGGTTTAATAAGATTTGACAGTCGAGAAACAGAAAAATGGTCCGTCACTGGAACCCCGTGCACAATATTTGTTTAGCCTTCCAAGTTAACATAGCCATAGGCGTCTATTTAGTGATTTCACATTTCTAGAAGAAGATGACTCAAGATAGAAGGCATATCTTTTCATATGCACTGCAAATTGAAGTAACGCATGAGTTCTTGTAAAAAATAAAATTAACCCATAGCAATTAGCATTGCTCCGACGTATCATCATATCCGCTACTGGTGGGGACGGACTCAGGGCTGATACACAAACCTAATCTATTCACACTACCAATATGAAAATGTGAGGATAAAATTACGTCAATCACAGATATCCGAAGCATATACCTTATCAACCAAAACCAAATATACCCGAGCATCACAATGGATTCTCAGAGCAGCCAAAACTTAATGAAGCCAACAAAAAATAATTCTTAAATTTATCATCCGTTTATAAGTAAAACTGTCGAATAAAAGGAACAAAATTCCAAATTAACATCTTTTTGCCAAAATACAAAATGGATTTGCCATAGCTTGACTCAAGATAGCTACACCTCCACTGCTCATCAAGACGGTAGCACAGGGAATCCTGCAGTTTAAGCCACGAGGGTGCTGGCAGTGGTCGATTCGCTGCAGAAGAAAAGTTAACATCGAGAAGTTAGAAAGAGATTAAAACAAAGTTCTAATCCAAAATGACATACACGATATAACTTCATGAAAAAAAAAATACTTGAGAGAAAGTTAGCTTCTTGCAAAGATACAATGCAAGAAACTATGATACAATTGCTTCATACTAGAATAGCACGAAGTTCATATAAACTAAATGGTATTTAATAACACACACTCAAGTTAGCCTCCATAGTGAATACAATTTGCTATATCACTAAACCCGAACTCTAATCTAATCCAACTGAGATAATACAAAAAAGCAGCAAAACTCAATACTCAATTTTCACAATAATAGTAGGAATAATTCTTGAAGAAGTATGCTAAGGCAAATATAATACAATTCACCAAGGGAACTCACAAGTACTACACTAGTTGACATTAAACTACAAGAAAAAAAATTGAGAAGCAATGAAAACAACAGAAAAGAGAGAAAGGCCTTACTATTTCCACACGGGTGGAAGCTTCTTGGTCTTCTTGTAGTAACGGGCCAAGCGGTGAATCCTGCTCTCCACCAAAATCAACCTGAACTTTGAATCCTTATCCTTCCTGTTCCTCTCCAAATGCTTCCTGATGGCCACTGCCTTCTTGATCAAGTGGTAAAGATCCTCGGGAATCTCGGGCGCAAGTGCTGACGCAGCAATAATACCGACCAAGGATAAGAAAATGACAATAACTGTAAGACCGCATCCAATTCACTAAATTTTATCAATTTCGATAGCAGAAATTCGTAATACCGTGAGCCTTGAGAATACGAAGGATTTTGCTCCCAGTAACGCTCTTCACCTGAGCAATACCGTGAGAGTCGCGAAGAATCACACCGATTTGTGATGGAGTCAAACCCTTCTTAGCGAATTTGCAAATATTTTCCTCAACCTAGAGAATATGAATTTAAAAAATATTAAAAAATTACTTTATCATAAGCACAACATATAAAAGTTTGCGCCAAATGTGAGATTTAGGTAGTTTACATCTTGGGAGGAGATTTTGAGCCAGCTAGGAGCAGATCTCTTGTAAGGCAGGGCAGAAGCAGAAATACCCTTACTGAAATCAAAAAAAAAAAAAAAGAGCACGCAGAATCTATAAAAATGCAATGCTACGAGAATATCATATGCAGAAAAGAAGCAAATTAATTCACAGAATTAATAATGTGACAGAGATGGGGGTTACCCGCGGCTATGCATACGACCCATGGCGGCAGATTTGACTGCGCGGCTGTGTTTTCACTGTAATGAAGCTCGCTCAATACCCAATATGAAGGTCACGAACCCTAGCTCCTGGAATCTCATTGAGAATTAGGGTTTTAATATGTTTACGAGGCTAGGATGAAATTACATTGGGCTTATCTTATCCAGCCCAGTTTTAAATTGAAAGAAACCTCCATTAATAGGCCGAGTGTTTAATAGGCGAGTTTCGTTGGGCTTGTAATCAGCTCGAACTGGGGCTTACAAAATATTAAATGGAAAACCAATTAAATTAAGACCATCCTGTGACTGTGTTAACTTAATATTGTTGTTAAATTCTAATTAATCAATACTCCCATTTACTTAACATCATATACATGCAAGTATAAATGTATAATTATGCCACAAATGTGTGTGTGTTGGCTAGTGGTAGAGTGGTTAACGCTCGGCGCCAGCGCCCCTGCCGAGTCACCGCGACGCGGCTTTTAAAATTTATGATTTAATGACCCAAAAAAAATCGATCTTATTAAAGTGCTTATGTACCTAGATTCTACACAAATTGTCAACGAAAACAAGATTTGCAAATTTGTACTCGGTTGAATAAATAGAAATCGTAGCATTATTTCCTTTTTTTTCTTTTTCTTTTTATTAGAGTTGTGCAGAGAGCGGCCGAAACAGTAGTTAGCACTTAGCAGTTAGCACAATGAGTTGTCATCGGTATAGAAAAAATGAACGTTATGTATAGAATTCGAGTTAAAGAAATTATAGGCTTTATGCCTGGTTAGGCTGGTCCGTCGGGATATGATATAGCTTATACTGAGCTCCACGCAATAAAAAATCAATTGACAACCACCAGAAACTTATCTCCCAGCTCAACAACTGTATGCAAAAAAATAAAAATAAAAATAGAAATAGGCATTCCCTTCTCATAGGTGTTGAGTCAACAAATAAATGAAACTTAATACCGATACATACAGTTTCAAAAAACGTGAGAAACTGTATGTAACATCTAAATCATGACAAACAAGGACCGGCTCAAATTTAAAATTATAATTAAACTAAGCAGAGGGCTGAGGTTTCCAGGCCACAAGGAATAAAGACTGGCATCTTCACGACTTCAGAAAAGCACCTGACCATGACAAAATATAGGACTACTCTAAGAGAAGAAAACGAAGGTCCATCTTCAAGCGATTAAAAAGCCCAACCGCCAGCCTCGGTCACCTGCAAGAACAGTGTAGGTGTGCATCAGCTTAATCAGAGCATCAAACAATTCTAAGCTGTCTAAACCTATAAGCATTCAAAATTGAAAATCAAGCATCATAAAGTGGTCCCATATTACAGAAAAATAAAAATCCGGTGTTCGCTAGGTTTGGAACTTGGGGCAGGTGAGTTTCCATATTACTAAATACTAAAAGATCAGTTTTTTTTCTTGGAGTGAAACCAGAAAGAAAAGACAAACAAGGCTAGCACAACTTTCTTAAAGAGCTTAGAAGAAACATATTTCCTTTCTGCAGCCTCTAATCTATTGATTGCATTAGTTAGGTATAGGCAAATGCAAATTCGAGACACAGCGATAGCACATTACATACCAAACATGGCTCACTCGATCAAGCATCATGATACTAAATTGTGTCCAGCCCACAAATGGATCATCCGAATTCCGACCAACAACATATTGTTCACACTTGCTTAAACCAAATTTTCATTTTATAAGCTAGTACAGGATGAGTTTCCCAATATCCAAAACTGGAACCATATGACATATATATCCAACATAGGCACATGCCAGTCTCAAACCACGCATCCGCAATAATAGGCGGACATGGAGACATAACAAGTAACATTAGTTATATATCCAATTTAAATGTGTAATTTCTGGATTCCATGAGCTGGTGAACATGAGGCTGGAAGCTACTTTCATTGATAAATTTCCATACCATAAAAAATACATTTCCTAATTTTGGAATAAAATATGTGGAAGGACAATCATAATCCCAATAAGAGGCTGCATGGATATATATCATGTTTGACATAGAGTTAAAAAGGCAAAGTGAAAAGCAGTCTAATTCTCTCGCTTTTCTCTAAAGAGGTGAAGGTACTATAGAACAAGGATAAGTTCGTGAGCACCCAATTGTGTACAAACCATGAGTAAGACGCAATAGGATTCCCACTTTTCCTGAGAAGAGCCACAAAGATAATTTTCCCAATGTTAACGCTAACGAAAATATTAGCCAGCTCTGGTTCTAAAACAATGTGTTCTCGAATTTAATTGAGAAGACGAAATGAAAAGAACATGCACATGAGATCATCGCATGTCATAGACTTCTCTAATTTCTTTCTATCCTGAATTGGACTATAATTGAAATGATCAAATAGGCAAATTGCAACGAAAGAAAACAAATCGAATTTATAGGAAACAACTCCACAATCATCAGGCATAAACAGACAAGCAGCAAATGGCAGGGATATATCATCAAGATCAAATGCAACAACATAAAACAAATCGAATTCACAATGCACAATCTTAAACAATTTCTGAAATTTCACCTTTCTCATTTTGCGACCATGCGCGCGATGAAATCATCGTAGCGGATCTTGCCATCGGATCCGACATCGACCTCTCGGATCCACTCGTCGAACTCTGCAGGCTCCAATTTCTCCAATGCTGGTGAGGATGTGCCTGAGTTCCTTTACGACGATGAAGCCGGTCCCTCCTTGTCGAGGACCTGGAACGCGTCGCGGAGCTGCTTGTCAAACGGCTCCGGCTTCAAGTGCTTCGACATGAGGTCGAGGAACCTCTGGAAATCGAAGGGAGCAGTGAGTTTCTCCTCGGTGATTATGGATTTCAGCTGCGCCTGCGTGGGGTTGCCGCCGAGGGAACGCATCAGGATTCCGAGCTCCGAGGCCGCGATTTTGCCGTCGCTGTCGGCGTCGAACAAATTGAACGCTTCCTTCATCGATGATACCTGGTCGTCGGTGAGCCCCATATTTCGTGATTTTCTGCTCTCGTTTGCGGTTGTCTTTTGTCTGATTTTCAATTCCTGCGCCTCTGTATTGTACCTGTTCTCGACAGAAAAATCTGATTATGTTGTCGATGATTGCGGAATGAGGGTAAGAATGGTAATATGGGAAAGTACGGGGTTGTTTTAGGTACTTCAAAATTGTTTGGGCCTTAATTAAGTTAGATGTAAATATGAAGCTATAAGCGGGCCTAAATATGAACTCGCTGCCTCTTGATAGGCTGCAAGGACATACTTATTGGGCCTCTAATTTAATCTTTTCGGCCATTTAGGGAAAGGCTGCTGGCCACTAATAAAGACCCTCAAATTTTCTCAGTATACATTTAAAGAATTTTCGGTAGTGATGGACCATAAATATTGGTGGGAGGATATAACTGAAGTTAATATACACACAAAAATTATTATGTATAATAATCTATACTGAAAAAATAAAAATTAATTTTGATAAATTAATGATGAAGTGATAAATAAAAAGTAATTATGATAAATTGGTATGTTGAGGCAATTACACTACTTACTTAATTTGATACAACTATGCTCCAACTTTCACTTCTAATAATTATATTTCAAAAGCAATAGTTAATATTTGTGCAAGAAGGCAAAACTAGTGCATATCTGGATGTAAGGTGCAAGAGTTTATTGATCCCCAATTATGATCTACCAATCCCTAATTAGAATTTATAAATTACAATTAAATTTTAATTATGACGGATGCAATAAAGTGTGTCTCGTGCAAGAAAGCATTAGTTAATAGTTGTATGAACAACACTTGTATTTTTATCCTTGGCGTCATTATGTAACAGATTATGCATAAGAACTTCATTACGAAAAATATTAGCAAATATTTTTTTTTGAGGTAAAAATTATTTGCAAATAAATAAAGAGAACTTATAAATTTACATAATATATATACATAATTGGGATAATTATGTCAAATTACCATATAGCGGAAAATTAAGTAATTTATCTATTTAAATTGAATTTGAATTTTACATTATCTGCCTTCGCCGTAATTAAGGAATATATATGTTCAAAGTAAAAATTTGAATTTATATTACTTCCGTAACAATAGAAGATTTTATTACCATAAATTAAAATAACTGAATTGTTCTAATATTTCATATACGCGTTTATATCTGCATTACATCATGATTTCATCATAATCATCTTCATCTTCATGGTCAACAAAAAAAAAATTAAAAAATTCCATGGAGCTAGGCCAAAGAACACGATTCTTTTATTGTTGGGATTACACACAATTCTTTATTATTTCCGATGTATTATCTTCTACTTTTTTGGGTGGGTGGGTGGGGGGTGATATTTGATTTATTATTATAATAAAAAGAGTTAATTTTCGAAATTTTAAATTGACCAAATATATATTAAATTTGTTACCATCTTCGATTTTATGCGTAGGAGGATTAATTAATCTATAATAATCCATTTAAAAAAAACATATTTACAATAAATAATTTATGCATATCCTCTTATCACTGTGACATTTTTAAACAAATTAAAAGGGAAAAAAAGATATTTGAATAATTAAGCCTACAAGCTAGACAAAGAATAGTGAGTTAGAGATAAGAAATTGAAGAGATGTACAGTTATTAAAGTATATATGTTGGATTTGAAAATAACGAACTATAATAAAGTTATTTTTCATAAATTTATTATCACTTGAAGCTTATGAAAAATAAGTTAGATTAAGAAACGTATTTGATGGAAGCTTATAAGCTATTATAGCTTATTTTCACCGTTTATAAATTATTTATGAGTTTATTTTGCCAATCACTTGTCAATAATTTATAAGCTCAGCCAAATACCCTCTAATTAAGTTTGATGTAATTTTGTTAATCAATTCTTTATTATTTAAAATATACTATCTTCTATCTCTTGGTGGTGATCTTTAATTTATTATTAAAAGAGTTCATTTTCCAAATTTTAAATTGACCAAATATTCAATTTGTTACCATCTTCGGTTTTATGCAAGAGGATTAATTAATCTACAATTATCCATCTTTATACATATATATATATATATATATATATATATATATATATATATATATATATATACCCATTACGATAACAAATTTATTTATATCCTCTCATCATTCTGACTTTTTAAGGAAAAAAAACATATTTCGTCCATAAAATTATGCACGATTACTTCATCATACATTTGATGCAAATCATTAATTAAGGTGCCAATTTTTCAGAAAATATGTTAGTGATATATTTCTAAAATAAATCGTGTATGAAAGGAATAATGTAACATAAATAAATAGGAGTAGGCATTTGACGGTTCATTTCAAATTGAACCGAACTCGATAAACTTGAACCCAAATTGGATTAAGAAATTCAATGCAAACCAAACCGTTTCACTCACTACAAATCGAATCAATTTTTTGATTTGGTTCGGTTCGATTTGGATAAAATCAAACTATATATATATATAGGGATGGATCAAATGAGAACCCTATATATTATAAGAAATGAGAACTAATCTTGTTCACTAATTTGACATGATCTAAAGGTCACAATTAAATCGGTATATATAGTAATTATATTTTACAGCATTTTAATAAGGTTATAGTTGTAATTTTTATTTTTTTGTGTAACCGAAAGATTGAGTATATTCAGGGATTTTATCTATTAAGTTAGGAAAGTACCGATTTTTTTGTTTTTGTGCTTAATATCTTGTAGATATCTTTTCAGATTTTATTCTTACACTTAAATATAATTGTTTCTTTAATATAACAAAATCGCATCTGCATATATTCATGGCATCAAAATCTGCAGTTTGCTATCTACACATGAAAAAAATCCAAGTTCATTTCGTTTTCCATATACTATGCACAACTCAATAATCCATCCCTTTTTTGATGATCTTAGATAGAGAGAGATTATCAAGAAATGAAACAGGAATTAGGATTCTCCTCACTTGTTTACATGCTACATATACACATGCTATACATTAGTTGTGCATAACTATATATTACTTGTGCATAATATAGTAGTTGTATTTTTATTTATTTATTAACAGTATTGTTGTGCATGTACCACCATATCTTGTGCATAACTATATATCAGTTATGCATAAGATAGTAGTTAACATATAACTACATATTATTTGCGTACATTCACTTATTAATGACATTTTTGTGCATGTACCATCATATATTGTGCATAACAACTATATATTAGTTGTGCATAAGATAAGTGCATCTCTTATGTTTAAGCACTATCTCTTTTTATGTGTCTTTAGAAATTTCGTGCACAATCCTCGTAGTTCGTGCACAATCAAAACACATGCATGTAGAAATAGTGAACTTCGATTAGTGGTGAACTTCATAAAGAATTGGTCCTCTGTTTTGATATACAAATAGACGTGGAGGCAATAATTTTAGGTTTTGAAGTTGGAAGGTTATGTAATTAAGGATAGAGTTAATGTGGGTAGTTATCACGATTTTCATTTTCACGATTTTACCCTATGTCACATACTGAATCGAATTCGACAATATAGATTATTTATTTGGGGTTCAATTTTAATTTCACAATTTAATATTAATCATTGGATTAGATGGAATAGATGGTATTGATTAGTTCTTAGTTCTATCTTAGAGTTGGTTCCTTCTATAACCAACCCCTATATATATATATATATATATATATATATATATATAGATTAGGATCAAATAGACTGAGCCTCGAGATAGTATGTAGACTCAATCTCATCCACTCATCTCATAGATCATATGGTTCATTTTTCGGACTTTTTAAGCTTAATTTCACCGATTTTCGCTACATTAAGGGTAGATTAGTAATTTGATTTGTTATGTAATCATGAAAACAAATAATGCATTTAGTTGAACCGGATAATGCATTAAAATGAACAAAAATGCATGCGTTGAAGAGAACAATGCATGTGATTGAAGCTCGCGCTTAGCGCTGAGCTGCGCCAGCCAGGCGGGCCAGCGGCGCCCATGTAGCTCATGGTCGCTCGACGCTGCTCGCATACCGCCGCCAAGATTTTACGTTTATTAAATGCATGAACATGTTTTGTTAAATGCATGGTCATGTTTCACTACATAAATGATAAAACATTATATATAGGATTCAGTTTTACATCTATACTGATTACTGCTTCAGATTAATATGCAATGCTTACGATGACGCATAAAATGTCGATAATTTGTGGAAATAATTAACATATATATAAATTAAGTACATTAACTCATTATAACTTCACTCATGTTAGTCTTAAACTTGTCGAATTGCTCTTGATAATATGCAATAAGTATTCATAATTATTGAAATGCATGAACATGTTTTGTTAAATACATGATCATGTTTTGATCAATGCATGAACGTGCAAGTTAAATGCATGTTTCGCTTCTGGAACATGCATTTTATGTTTTGTTCAATGCAGTTTATGTTTTGTTCAATGCATTTTATGGGTTTCACATCAAATCTCTCATCCATCATTCTCTAACAATTATGTCGTCTCTTTCATCGGTTATCGGCGAATTCGCGTGAACCACCGCTCATAACCACCATCTTTCGATTCTTCAATCATCTATCAAATTCATCTTCTATTTTTTCTCAAAATCCATCAATTTTCTTCCTCAAATTTTGTTCTTATTTTCTTTCTTTCAAAATCATTGTTTGTAGTTGTATGTGTATCTTGTTGCGGTGTTGCCGCCGTCATCACGGTGCCCTGCTCTGTCTCCGACGCCACATCAACAAGCGCCTCCCGGCTCCGTCCGTTGCCATCAGGAGAGAAGAAGAATGCTCATCTGCTTTCTTCCTATTTTGCCCTGCGAAAATTAAAAAAAGAAAAAGAAAAAAAATGAGCTACCACGTGTCACCTGTGGTGTGGCCACGTATTCAAAATGTGTGGTCTAGATTGAGTCTACATACTATCCGGGGACCGGATTACGGAACCTAACCTATATATATATATATATATATATATATATATATAGTGAGTTATTATAAAAACCTTGTTATCCTACAAACGTGAAAATAATGCATTCTTCATGAAATTATCGCATTAAATAAAATATTTGAATTTTCGCCTCACCACGGATTCGAACCCGGGTGGTGCACAATGCATTCATCCAACAAAGCGATGCATCACCATAGATCTAAGTGAACTAATGGTGAAAATGGTTCTCACGTTCTCACTTTAAATAATATTTTATTTGAACCTATTCATATATATATATATGTGTGTGTGTGTGTTTTGAAAATGCTGACCTGATTCGATTCGGTTTGATTAAAAATAGAAAAATTTAAGCTCAACTTGAACCGAACTAAATTTGATTTATTATTAAAGAACCGACCAAACCAAACCGTTATGTTCAAAACAAACCAATTCAAACCGCCAATTTTTGTTCAGTTCGATTCGATTTTTGGTTCCGATTCAGGTTCGCTCACCCTTCCTGAAATATGTGGGAGGGGTAAATTAGTATTGAATGTATATATGTGGGAGGGGTAAATTGGTATTGAATTATATAATTAATAATAAAATAGTTCAATTCAAAATTTAAGGGTATCATGTATATATAATATGTACATTTATCTTTTCTCAATTATAAATTCAAATTTAAGATAGATCATTCATGTTTAGCCTTTTAAATGTTCAAAATATGATAAATATCATCTTAAACTGAAATGTATGAACTTTCAAAAATATTTATCTAAATAATAAATTATCAACTTTGAATAAAATATGTTATTCATCCATTTTTTGACTTTCAGAATCTTTATGTGGCTCATCGGATTATCACGTTTAAAAGATGAAAAATAAAATAACATGGATGCCACATGAAATTACGTGGCATTTCTAGATGGCATCGACGAGTCATGTCGAGATCCGATGATAAAAAATGATTAGATCTTTTAATACAATACTAAAAGTTGGTAGTTTAAATAAATATTTATAATAGTTCGAGATATTTTAATAAAACAAATATAGTTTAGAATTTAAAATAATATTTAACCTTTAATATATGAAACATAGCATTTAGCGAAAATTCATTCTCATGCCATTTTTCAATATTCCGTGAAATATCATTAAATGCGGGCCATTTTTAAAATCCAAACCAAATAAGAGACCATAAAAAATATAATTAACCCTTGAAATTTTAACCTAAGTGATTCACACTTCATTTTTCACTCCTCCTTGGATTTAGTCACAGCAATGTAGCATTCGTCCGATCTATTTAACTTTTCACCAAATCTATGTTACAGATTACACACTTCGTCCTTCCCTCTCATAAATTTTGGACCTCAAAAGTCAAAACACCCATCTAATATGAATATGAGAAAAGCTGGATGGTCCCCCGGCCCCATGTCAACACCACAATCAGTGGAAGAGAGTAAAATGTGATGCCACAAAGATTCCAGAAGAATCTAGGGGCTTGACTCAGACAACCTCAGCATAATGCTTGATTCAAATTGAAGATATGAAAGGAACATCTCTGGAATCATGAAACAATAAAATTAATAAAAGAAGAAAGAGAGTAAATAAATGAAGAAAGAATTAAAAAGAAAAAGAAGGGGTGAAAATTCAGCTCGTAATTTTCCAGCTCAAAGGGGCAGCCACCACATAATTGAAAATGAAAGTTAAATTCATGCATCATAATTGGCGGATCTAAAATAATATAATTCACGGAATTATGTGGTAGAAAAATGATTCCAGTCACTATCCTCTTCCAGTAGTCCCATAATTTTATACTTTTCCAATTCCGCACCAATAAATCACTTATTTATTGTCCAACACATAATTGACGAACTCGAGTGAAAACACTCGCCCTCGCCATGATTATGCCAATTTGAACGATCAGTGCCAGCGAAGCTGTCAATTATTGACAGAGAGTAAAGAAGCAAGTCCACAACAGTAAAAGTATGCCAATTTTACCTCCAGGAATCTTTGAAATTTTAATGGGAACACAGTAGAAAGAAGGTGAATTATGAGAGAGAGAGAGCGGATTGGGTCGGTCTCCAAGTCCAAGGGAAAAAAAGCCAAGTTTGTTGTGTACAATACTAATGATTATATCTCCTACATTGTAAACAAAGAACGTGAACGAAATCAATATGCCACGAAGCCATATTCTAGTAGGAATGAGTATATGGGCAGTTTGATTCCAAATCAAACGAACTCATAAAGTCTGAATTGAATTGATTCGAATCAATTGTTTTACTCATTATAGAATCTAAAGATTTTGATTTGGTTCGGTCTTATTTGGGTAAAATAACAAAATTAAAATAAAACATATATATATATATATATATATATATAGCTCGATTGATCGAAATTGATCAAATTCAAATTTTTTGAGAAATAAAACTAATCCTATAACGACGAGGCTATATTTTGCTTGATTTATGGTACGTATTTATTTGCAGAGATTTACGCTTTCCATTTGTTTGTATTTTGTTTTGTTTTTAAATACGAAAACATAATTTCTTGAATATTGCATTATCAAATGAAAATTCAAATTTTTTGAGAAATAAAAACTAATCCTATATTATATTTTGCTTGATTTATAGTGCCAGATTCGCTTTCCATTTGTTTGTTTTTGTTTTGTTTTTAAATACGAAAACATAATTTCTTGAATATTGCATTATCTCAAGTCACATTCTATTAGTTTTGGGGCGTCTATTCTTCCTATTTTTATGGAAATTATCTTTCCAACTTTACCCTCGATAATATTATTTAATTACACCTTTACCACATATACCACCACTATTTCTCTTTTCTACCATCAACAACCTATTTATTTATACTTTTTACCATCTATGACCCACCACTAACTAATTTAATATTATATTAATATGGGACCCCTATTCCACTCACAATAACTCAACAACTTTTATTAAAGCCACCCCATATTCCTGGAAGGAATATGGGGGACGAGAAGAGTAATTTTTTCGACAAAGTCATAGCAAATATTTATAGTATCATCGAGTCTGTGGATTCTTATGCATTTTTTTGTTGATTGTTGTGCACAATATTGAACTATATTATTCATATTTGAAATATGTTTGCATAATTAGGGGTTGTCGAACGAGTGGCAGTAACGGTGAATGGCGCACATACAAAACATATGTGCGTCTAGTGTACACATCATCAGGTTACATTCAACATCGTACATTTTATAACTTTGATTTTCAGTTACTGTTTTGTTTGGCATAACTACTTACAAGATTATACACAACCATTATATTCATATGCACAATTACTATCTAGTTATGCATATTAATCGAATTACGAAAATATTCATAGTTGTATATATCATTTTTTCCACCCACAAATTGCGAGATTTTCAGTGCGAAATTTTTATTTGTGATCTTTGTTTTAAGATAAAAAAAATATTTTAACGTTAATTATTATTCAATATAGTTTTACTTTTTTACGCTAATTATTATTTAAATATGGATTCCAAATGTTATAAGTTTGATTCTTAATTATTGTTTTGTTTTGCATAACTATTTACAATTTTATGCACAACCATTATAATTATATCTTACTACTATTTTCATGAGAGAGAATGTGAATCGCATAAAGGGAAAATCGGGGTTTGAATGAAAAATCGATTTGGACGAATATTTAAATTTACCTTAGTACCTCTAACACATTTAAAACCATAAAATAATATAAAAATAGTCAAACTTATTTTCAAGCATGTATTAAATATGATCTATTAGATTAGATGAAATATAAGGTGATGATAAATTCTTATTTCTTATCTTAGAGTGAGTTTTCTATATAACCAACCCCTATAAATATATATATGTATATATATATATATATAGTCATATAGGTGAATTATGGTGAGAAAGCTCCTTAGTGTAGGAAATATGAATAGATATGTAAGTCTAGCACAGCTTTCATATTTGTGTAGCACAATCAGAATTACTATGTTCTATATGTTAGTTTAACATATATTTCATCCATTCGTAGCACATATGCTAAATATATTAGTTTATCACATCTTTCATTACAACGTAGCACAATAAAGGTTATAGTGATGCACAGTAATTCGCGTAGCACACAAAATTGTAGCACAATCGAAATTAAATATCAATTATTGATCCAGCAAATCAAAGGTCTAGATTTATTCTCATTTCCTAACAAATTGTCATTTCCTACCTGAACCATCTCCTATTTGTATATATTAAAAACGAATAAACAGTTTGGTTCGGAAAAAAAAATCAAAATATTTAATCTTAAATCGAATCTGAACTGAACTAAAATTGATTATACTACTGCAAACTGAATTTATGTTCAACAAATCGATCCAAATCGCCAATTTCGAATTGGATTTATTATTAACCCCTACCATATTCTAGAAAATTGAAAATGTCTTTTCTCCTTTTAAGTTTGGTGAATAGTCAGTATTAGCAATCTTTACCTAAATAATTATGTGTCTCTCTCCACCAAAAAAAAAGAATTAACCAAGATGACAGTAGCTACAACCGTCTAAGGTGGGAATTGACCAACGTTACACTTCATCGGTCCGTGAATAAATGTTTTTAATGGTCAAAATACACATATTATAAATGTGGATAATTTAACTCTTTTTACCCTTAGTTATTGCAGTAAAAATAAAAATTGTGAAGAATGTGTACTGATGACAAGGGAAAAATTGGATGTTTTGCATTTACAATGAAATTTTGAAATACGACTCTTATCCCGGACAAAAATTTTCTTTAAATGTGACACGTATTTGGTAGACGAAGAGAGTATATGTTGTAGAAAGCTACAGATCATTTGCAAGTACAGATGATTAAACATATTACTCCGTCTGTCATAGAATAAATATCTTATTTGAAAAAGAATTTTGTCCTTTCAGTGTTGCATTTCAAAATTCCAGAGTAAACTTCTTCAAAACTTTTCATTACACCCTTATTATTATTATTGCAATTTTCCACTTTCCAATCTTACATGGTAAAATTACTCGCTTATTTGGTATGTGTGTTTTGACAACATGGACACTTATTCGAAGAAGGACCTATTAACACAAATACTGAGAAGGGATTGATGGGACGATAAGAATGATTGAGTACCTAAAGAGAAGGACAAGCTCAACTTTACAACTATAATTGTGGAATGGGATAAGCTCATTTTGAAGAGATCCCATATGCGGTGTTGCCATACATCTCTCTCTCTCTCTCCAACTTTTGCTACCATCTCATTGTACAATTTCATCTTGGAGTCTTTATTGGGTAATCATCAACATCTTTAGCTGATTAGAACCTTTTACTTGACAGATGCCGTGATACCTGCACAAATGGAGCATCCTTTTCGTTAGACTTGCATGTGCACATACCTTTTTCCATTTCCATGAAAATATCCAAGCAACACCTTCCAAGTATTTTGTTGCATACGATAAATGCCTAGACACAAACAATGAGAAATTGATGCAACAATGTGTAAAGCATGAACCTCACCAGCAGCTCCTCTACTGGTCCTGCCTTGGCAACCAGTTGTAAATTCGTTGCAACGTCTTTTTCATGTGTGTGGGACGCGTTGATCACACATTTCGCGTAGCTTACCAGTTAACGAGTTTTTACAATTATAGCTCACCAACTAACTGCACTTCAAAACCATCTTTCTAGTATTAACACTTGAATACATTGAAGAGGATAGGACCAAAAACCTCTTACTCCTTATTCTCTTCAAAGCTCTGCTGTCGACATCCACAGCCTCAGCCAAGATCAGAGCGCTCCTTTACCACCAAAATTGTGTTTCTTGACTTTTTGTCTAGCTTGGCAGCGTCTGGTCTGAGATAATATCAGAGAATATTATTGAGTACAAACATGTTTAGCTGAGGCTGTTTAGGACATCAAGAAAGCCATAGATGTCTTGAATTTGGAAGACATGAATGATCAATCAGATATGTATCTTAAGCACAGAGGACAGAGTTATTGAAATTATGAATATGTCAATTCCATGCAGCAATTGAGCATTCTAGATATAAGTGGATATTGGAAGTAAACAATAAGCATGATATCTGATAGTATGTGTAAATATAGAGTTCTGTTACCTAGAAGATCAAAGAACCAGTAATCACAATATTTCATTTCAAAGAACTTATGCAGCATAATATAGATGAAACAAAATCATATATACTGAATAAACATAGGGCTGAAGCTATTTGACATTCACTATTCATATGATATAACTGAAATTCCAGTGCTTGCCTGAAATGGTTAAGGAATGGTATGCTTTCTGTAAAACAAAATCGGCTTCAAATAAAACAACAAACTCGGAATTGAAACCACAACTCCAGAAGAAACAAATTGTTTGTCTTTGCTTAATAGCAACACAAATAACTAGATAGCCAGGAAAATATTGCAACCTTGACCTCAACAAATATCAAAAAGAGCAGATTGTGAGCCATAAATAAAGGCAGGAGCAACTAATATGCTACAAAAGTTTGACGTTTCCCACTCTATTTCTGATTCAAAATCAGAAGCATAACCAAGATTGGGCTTCCTCTCTACACACCAAATAGAACAAAGAGATGGTCCATTTAGCAATTTCTTGCAGTAATGTACTATCTATCCTTCCTTCACTACAATGATTGAGAAAAATGAAAAAAAATGAAAAAATTAACAAATCCTACACCAATAATTCTAGGGAGTTAACCAGAAAACTAAAAACATTATATTGATGACGTATGTGCAAGAACCTCATTGAGCATTTCATCGTCACCATTCACGCTTCTCAAAAGCTCTGCATCATTCTCCTCCACGGTGAAAAAGTCCTGTCCCTGAAGCTTCCCTTGAGCTGCAACAAAAATGAGCTTCTGCACCTTGTCGAACCCTAACCTCGAGGCTCCTTGCCCTCGAAAAAATCTTGTGAACGACCAATCACATTTGATCCCACACGAGGTTGCCTGAAGGAAGAGAAGCCTCACTGCAACTTTACTGAGTGATTTGAATTCCTTTAGGCAAGTTTCCCACACAAGCCGACTACTCTGTGGATTAGCAATCCTCATCTTCCCAGTTACGGGATCCTGCTGCTTGAGCTGAACCGCCTGAGCATACAGCGGGTCCAAACCTTCGGATCTCCACTTCATAAGCTCCATCAACGCGATATGAGCTTCCTCCCCTGCAACAAGGCGGGTAACAAACTTGTCCACATCCTTCTCTTGCTCGTGCGTCAAGCACTTGAAAGGGGGGAGGTACTTGCCACTTGCATCCCTCACCAAATACTGTGGATCAAGAATGAAGGCAGCTGACCATGCCGGGTGATAGTTCTTCTTAAACCGCCTCTCGACTATCCTCTCAACGGGTCCCTCAGCAACATTGTATTTGGTGCACCACTCCTTGATTTTAGACCTCAACCCCTCCCAAAGAGGAGGCATTGCCCAACTAAAGGCCTCTCTGCCTCAATCTCTTCAGCCAATGACATTATTAACTTTATCAATGAATGAACAGCCTCTACATTATTCCAATACCCAACATCTTGAACAACATCAGCCACTTCTGCAGCAGCAAGATCCTCTAAGCAAACAACTTTAAATGTATCATCCACCACAACTAAATGCAGGATTTGGGAGCAGGTTAATATATCTTCCAACATGGCAATAAAAGTACTCAAATTCTCAGACATGTCACATTTAGGCATAGGAACTGTAATAAAAGTAGGAAGCTCAACCCTTGCAACCTAAACTTGAGGAAAGAATTCCTAACCTGCAGTTGAGAGTTAACCAAATTCGCAATTTTCAGACACTTTTCAGTTACACTCCCAAATAGTGGAAGCTCCCGGATGAAGTCCTTGATCAAACTACCGAATCCTGAATCTGACAAGATAAATTAACCATCCAATTATTCTGGAGTTCTAAGGTTTTCAATGCTTTTCCTTTGTACCTATCTGCAACAATGCCTACACATCTCTGTGCATTGTCACCACAAATCTCTCGAACGGTCTCCCACAAAACCTCCTCCGCGTGCTGTGATGGCACCGCTCCACCATTCGAGTAAACCGCCTTTTGGAACACCCTCGTTCCATTAGGAAGGTTAACCATGAATTTCACCAGACGTTTGTTCCCTTCAGTGCAAATTTTGCTCTTCCATCCATCAGAAGCAACCTGAAAGAAGGCTGCATCACGAATTCTTGCCTCCGACGCCCTTCTAGCTTCCTCAAACTTAGAATCGAGCCTCGAGCAGAGAAGCTCCCTTTTTGACACCTCAGGCAAGCCGACTTGCTTGAGAAAAGCCATGAATTTGGGATGTTCAAGACTTGAGAAAGTCACCGACCCACAGACCTCAAAGAACCAATCAGCTAAGAGATCAAAGGCTGCATCAACTTGCTCTTTGCTCAGTGCGTAAGTTGGCGAAGCCTTGGGGCTCTTGAGCTTCTTCACGCTCTCCTCCAGCATCGCCAATGGCCTCAAATCCTCTCTACCGCCAGATAAAATCGGCGGCTTCGGACTCAAACCATGCAATTGGCCCCTTTGGTGAGGCATAAAGCTGATTCCTCCGCCAAATTGAGACGAATCAAACATGTTTATGGGAGACACGTCTAAAGAAGTGCCGGCGCCCTGCCGAGGCTCTGCGCTCCGCTTGCGATGATTCGGCTGCGAAGATGGCGAAGCGAGAGGGGGTAACTGCGTGATAGGCTTCAACATCAAGCTGAAATTGGGGCAAGCTCCTCTCTTGAGATGCTCGGAAGCAGTTCTTGATGGGTTTGACGCCGAGAATGCAGCGTCGCAGAGAGTGCACTTCAGCTTCACTGATTTTGGGTGGTTGGTGTCGGGGTTTCTGATCAAGATAGGATCGAAATGAGCCCAATACCACGCGCCTTTCCCTTTTACCGCCTTCGCACGGAGCGCCAGTAGCCTCTCGTACCGCTTGTTCACGGCGTTCGCCGCCACATCTTCAGCCACCACATCTTCAGCCGGAGATGAGTTCGCTTCAGACATCGAGTAGGGGTTTCTATTCCGGCAAGAGGGTACAAGATTCCGGCGGCGGGTCGTCTCCTCCTCGTAAAAATCGGAGCCTTTTGTTTTCGCTTTTGTGGGTCGGTAGTGGTTTATGACCGCTTTTTCGCCATTTATAGCTGGGTAAGTTTCAAGGGTTGAGGGTTGAGTTCTTATAAGCCGTGGGATTTAGGTTCCGCCGCATTTTCTCTCCGGCGGCTGCGGCAGTGTTCTGCGTGAAGAATAAGAAATTAGCCGTAATGGAATAGTAAGGCGAAATTGGAGCTCAGTTGTTCGAAAAATTGCTCAGCTGAACATAACGGAAAACAGAGACCGCAAAATTAAAATTTGGGTTTGGGTGACAAATATATAGAGTAAGTGAGGTGTTCTTGACTTGTTTGTCTGTGTGGAGAAATAGGTGGAGAAGAAGAAAAATCAAAATGGAGATTTGTTTTTATATCATATTAAATTATTCTGGTTTGCTGACGAAATTATAGTACCTTTTTCCTTGTACCACGTGCTAGTTAAGGCGCGTGTGGGGAACAACGGATGAAAAGTTGCAGATTCGTCAATATGTGGGGCCACTTGAAATGAGCCAATCAGATTGACTATTTGGTCAACACTAGAACAAGGCGGTTACGTGGAAGGCATTTAATTTAGGAGTGTTTCGGACAAGGGTTTTCAAATAAGGGAAATTGGAATTTTAGTTGGAAATATTAAAAATAGTAATAGATAGTTAGTTACTTTCAAACTGTAGCTTCTCGATTTTTTATTTTTTGAGGTAAGCTTCTTGAAATCTTCCTCCTCTTTAAAATTAAGGAATGTGAGCATAAAATTGAAATTCAGTAAATTCTCATTACTCACCAATCCCCATATATCATTTAAATCGACTAGCAGATATATTATTTAAATTGACTAGAAGGAAAAAATGTACATATACGGCCTTAACTATTATAATGATGTACAATTATTTCTTTAAACAGTTCCTCAATTTCTTTTTTCTTTTTTTTATAAATAATGACTAGAAGGACCACGCTCTAGGAATGGTCCAACAAGAGAAGGGCCAAACATGCGGCCAAGAAGAGAGAGAAAGAAACCCTATATGTAGGGATGACAATAGGTCGGATCATTTGAGTCTGATCAGGATTCGATTTTTTTTTTTGGTGGGATCAGGTCCAGGATTCATTGGGTCCAAAAATTAAATCCAGGATCCATAAGATCCACGGGGTTCGAGGTCAGACCGAATCCATATGTTTTCGCTTTCTAAAATAAATTCTAATCAACTATAATTCACAAGAATACCATAATAATCTAAATGCATAATAATACTATAATAATTATTTAGAATTTCTACAATTATCATTATATTAGAAGGCGTTAATTCTGATTTACTATAAAGTAGGAAGCAACAAACAACTCGATCGTCGGTGGTGTAAATGCTTGCGACCGCCGTGAATTAATCTTAGATAGACACATAATTGGGAGTATTTGAAATCAAATTTGGAACATATTTGTTTTGGAATAATTTGAAAAAAAAAAATTGAAGAGTTTTAAGTTGGGGTTATGTATTTAATTATAATAAAAATAATAATATATATCTAAATGGATTTTGGAATGAGAAATTGGGAATGACGGCGAGACGCACGAATAGAAATTATTTAGGTTAACTAATTTAATTATAATAAAATAATATATATATATATAATTGGCGGGTCCACGGGCGGATCTGAGGCAGGATCCGGGTCTTAAAACCTAAACTTGGATCAGGATCAGAAATATTGATATATGTTAGGATCCGTCCATCAGGATCCGTCGGTCCAGGATTTTTGAGGATCAGGATCCTTAAAAATGGATCTGGATCGCGGATCTGGATCGGGTCCTGGATCCGTTGCCATCCCTACCTATATGGATAAAAACATGGGAGAACCCAAGCCACTCAACAACCCATAACACAATGTGGGCGGGTCACATAAAACCTTGTATGTCGAAAAAATCCCGAAGGAGAAAACAACATTCAAGAAGTGTTAGAATATGTATGAATATGATGCATACTTTTTTATTTATATGTAAATAAGTGTCTGAATAATATTTTTGTACGTCTGAATGCTGAGTGACTCTTTATTTGCAACCCAATTCATATTGTATATGTGCTTTTGCGTTTTAATATTGTAATTTATAAATTTATAAGAATTGTAAAATTTGTCTAACAACAAATTGATTACATCCACACATATTACTCCTTCAGTTTATTATGCGTCTTACTTTTATTCTTTTTCTTATTTTTTAATAAGTGAATCATAATCTGAAAAGTAAATGTGACATTTTTCTATTTTATTTTTATTTTTATTTAATTCTTTTAAAATTTGATAATTTTTATATATGTATATTATTTTAATAATTAATAAAGTTATAAACATAAATCTTTATATTTTCTTGATAAGGGTATTTTGACGATCGAGAAAAATTGAAAAAGCGAATGGAGTATATTATTGTTTACCGTGTCTTTTCCCCGTATTAATCATCCAAAATTTGTCTGATTGTAAAAGGTGCCTTTATCTTACTAAAGAGCCCAACATGTTCTTAATAAATACACTAATTCATGGACTTTATAATTTAATCAACCTTACTAACTCCTACCAATTGGGTTCAACGGACTCATTTAGATATTATTGAAAGTACGTGAATTTTAATCCAAACACAAATATTTTAAAATCAAATTATATTACTGTTTATAATAAGTGTCCAAAATGACTGACTCTAACACCTACAACTATTTGACCATTACACATGCATGTGGTATCCCTCCACTTTCGAGTGTTTGAGCATTCATTAGATTTTGATAAATAGTATGTGGATTTTAAGAATAGACCAGAAATGGTAATGGAAATCAAACTTAACTATAAAAAAGTGGGTTATGTCTTCACGCAAATGTCAAACACACCATCAAACTTTTGGAATATTTCAGAAAATATTGTTTGAATCGATATTAATTAATCTAATGCAATAAATTAGTGGGACAAGTGTAAGCAATGTTAATAATAGGTGTTAGCTAAATCAGCCCATAAAATTTATTGAAGTGGTTGATTAAAATACAACTGTGGTTCCCACAGCATGATTTGACAATTACTGCTAAAGAATATTAGCTTTAATCAATTGAAAATTATTATTATTATTATTATTTCAAGAAAGAGAGAAACAGTTGTTATGATTGTAGAACATGTTATCAAGAAATAGGATTTGGTTATTTTTCCGTTTTCTTTTCTTCTGTCGGTAAACAGATTTTAGCTTAATTAACAAGGAAACTGAGGATGAAAATTTGATTATAATTGCACCTATATCGCCTCCACCCACTCTAAAAAGTATTCCGGTTGCGAAAGTGCAATTATGCATGTCGCGATGGAGTTTAAATGTCGACTCTCGCCGAGCCTATTGTATAAGAATTTGTATATCTCGAAAATTATTAGCAGTGCCGCCTTGAGGTGTAGCAACTTGGCGATCGCCCTGAGCCCATCATCTCGAAACAAATTACCTTAAAAAATAATTTATGTAATTTTATTTAGATCCAAAATATTATATAATTTAAATAAATATTTTTAAAGGTTCAAATTATTAAATCTTTCTATATTTTATTTATAGATATATGTCTTCATTTGGTCCAAAAATATATTAGAAAATATTGATGTTGATGTGATTATTAATGGTTTTGCATTTACAAATACTCGAATAAATTATTTTTTATGATATCGTATCGTAGATGAGAGTTGAGATATATAAATATAAGGATGAAAAGTAAGTTGCATATGTTTTTGACAATTTTTGATTATATATTTTTGTTTATAGATCACTTGAATTTTACTTAAATTTATAAATTCGATTTATCTTATAAGTATAATAAAATGGATCAGTTTGGACGGTCTAATGATAAAGTTAGTTCATGTGGCTAAATATCATGAGTTCAAACCTCACTATCGCCTTTCTATGTTTAAGCCTGTCACACATGATTTTTCAAGTGTGGTTTATTCGTCTTGTATCGTTTGCAAGTTATTGTAAGAAAACATAAGTTTTACCTTGTACGCACAGAAGATAATGACTGAGTGTTTTCTATGAATTTTAAAAAATGGGGGCCTATATTCCTTATTTTGCCTAGGGCCTATAAAATGTCAGGAATGAGACTGATTATTAGTATATAAGAATGGTGTTTACTTTAAGTGCACATTTCATAGCAATCACATACTTTTGTTTCAAAACATTATTTGATACTCCACTTCAATTTAATTATAACCCCATTCCAACCAAGTAAATGGTTTTAGTCTGCAATATAAAATGTAAAGCGTTATTCTTTTTTAAAAGTAAGTTCAACATAAAATGCAAGTAATGTGATCCGCGACATCGCTCAGTTATTAATCTTTAATTCAGCTTAATAGTCTTCGATACTATTTCCTAATTTTAAAATGAAGGCTACGAAGAAACTTGAATAACAATATTTTCACATTATTCGCACTCAGGTAAACTGTTACCAAATTATAAGAATTAACCGAATAAGAAATTGTGAATAACGTTAACGTGGAGTGTCTTAGATAATGCACACAAAAAAAAGAAAGTGCGAATACTTTTTTTTCTTGGAAAATTCGTAGACAAAGTCTTGGCTATTATCTTCTTCTTTTTTAATTCATGAAAACTGTAACTGGTATCTTCGGTACACACTATAACATGCAAATCATATAGGACGGGTAAATCATGTTTAAAAAATAAAATATGACAGACTAATAAATAGACCACAATTGGAAAACCAGGTGTGACAGACTCAGAAACAACAACCGCTATATTCGATGCACAGTATAACCTGCAGACCACAGACTCAGAAACAACAAATGCAAATATCACATACTCGGACTTATAAAAATATTAATGATATTTAAACATGTGATCTTTCAACTACAAAAATTCACTTTATTACTAATCCCTCTCAAAGAAACAAGGTTATTATCTTTTACTAACGAATAAAGTGGTGAATTGGTGATATAGTTTGGAATTTTCATGGTACCTGCTCAAAATAAACGTATTCGAGGTATGGTTGCCCATTTTCGGGCCGCTTCACTGGGTCGCCCTTTAAATTAATAGGGCTCGGAAGATATTGAAGGCCCACATTTACCGGTTATAAACTTATAACAGTGGCAATAAGAAAATGAAAGAAGAAAAATAAGAGAGGAATCGAATGATCTAAAAACGAATGGTCTATTGTACATGTATTAGGTAATATTTACTTTTTATGATATGATAAACTAATAAAATATAGGATTGAATATTTAAAGAATAAAATGATCAAATAAGTTTAAAATTGATCAACTCATATCAATCCATCAAAATAAATGATGGATTAACTTGTATTATTTTTATTTATCCACTCTATCGCTCAAAGTAAATGTCTCTTAAAATTTTGATGGAGTTAATATTGCGCTCAAGTCTTTTAAAAGTAACTCAAAATAAGGAATGATGGATTTCAGAACTATGCCAATTTAAGTTCAATCATTAATAAGTTTATGGGCAATCTTGCATACAATCACGGTGTTTCTCATTATTATGGCTATATCTTAATGCAAGTTTGAAATAGTATTTTATGTTATAATATATTATATTATATTATATTGTTCAACGTTATTGTTTTTTAGATTTAATTGTATTATTAATCTACTATAGATATACGAGACAAGGGACTTTGTATAATGAAAGGTCTGAACGATGTATTAGACCATTAGCTAACAATTTGGGATTTGAAAGAAAATTTATATCAATCCGATCTCCGAAGGGTTTGAAAAGTTTGGGGACCAGAACTTATGCGTCCGTTAATCATAATTAATTAATATTAGGAGATAATTAAGAGTTAATTAGGGTTTACTAGTACAATTAGAACTTGTACCTGTTAAAAATTTGGGATCGAAACATTATTTGGATTATATCATAAAATCTAAATCGAAAAGATATATGAAAAATATATCTCCCCAATGATAATTATTGATGCAGTGTCTATTAATCAATTCACATGTTAGGGAGTTGTACTCAGTTTAGTAGGTTATGATGTCTGAGAATGAATTGAAACTGAAGATATTCAATTAAAAACCAACAACAGACAAAAAATCAGTTAACTTGTTAAAATGAAAAACCTACCGTAAGATTAACTTAACGAAATCAGAAGCGACAGAAAACAAGTTTAAAGCTATATCAGTTGAAAGCATCAAGCTAAGAGCTAAATGTTGAAAGATATAGCTTCAAATAGACTAAGTACATTGAAAGGATTCAGTGAACTTGATTGTCAGAGGAATTGATGATCAGTGTGGCATTATGTAGTATGATCAACAAAGATTTCTGAAGATCAGACATTCTTAAGGACTCAGATGATAACTTATTAGTATCTAGAGTCATTCGTAGCCTTGTCGTGGATCAAACAACTTGAAGATCGAAGTCAGGAGAAGTCAACATTAGACAACACATGACCGGATGTGGTCTCAGCTGAAGACCGAAGGCTAAAGCTGATGAAGAAGAGTCAAACATGCTAATAAATGCTAAAAGCTTTTATATGACTCACAAAGCAACAAAGTGCAAGACGATAAGTTTAACGATTATATTTATCAGATTGAATTTGAATTATAATGAGTCTTTTCCAACGGCTAGTTTGACATCATCTTCATCTATAAATACATAACTTTCTCATTTGAAAAATGTGTGCGAGATAAACATCATATGATAGTGGAAAAGGGAGAGGTAAGCACTTACGTGCTACCTACCATAGGAGCTCTGGAAGTTGAATGTCTTAGGAAAGAAGACACAACTTCATCTCCATCTCCCACTCCAACTTTAGAGAGACTAGGACAAAACTATGTTATTCCTTGTAAATGGTTTTACCACTTTATCTATGATGAGACTACATATAGGTCCAATCTTTATTTTCTATCTAAGTTGCTCTTTCATTGTAATATTTGTAATAGAGCTCAGATGAGTATTGCTTATCTATAGATTTGTTCTTCATCGTAAATGCACACTCTGCTAGTTGAAATTGCAGTCTTAATCAAGTCTAATAGAGGACGGAGGTTAAGATGAAACCGTGAGTAGACAACAAATTATAGTTGTTGAAAGCAAAGGTGGTGAGTAGCTCTAAGTTGACTTGGTGAAAGCAAAAGAATAGAGGTCCGAGCCCGATAACCCATGGACGGACGATCTCAAATTGTGTGGATCTGAAGTCACTTCCATTGGAAATATAACCAAGGAATTCCTAATGTTAATTGGATTTCACCTGTTCGTCGGGTAGGATGAGTTTCTCCGAACCGCGTTAAATCTCTGTGTTGTTTACTGCTTTGATGTTTACTACTTTGCTTCGCATTACTTTCTGCATCAGTCAGTTCGTTGGGATTTCATCTGATATTTCTCTTTCTCTTTGTCTGATATTAACCCTCATATGATTCTACTATGATCAAGGTATTTGAGCGGTCATTTATTCAGTCTTTCTGTTCCACCATTTTTCGCACACAAACTGAGTCTCAGCTCCGATCTCACTGGCTGATAGCTCGTATCTTTCAGTGCGATAGTCTGCTTACTCGGACACCCTTCATTAAGGTTAATGAAAACTGAAAACTTTTCAGTAATGTGATTTCCCCCAAACACCTTAACATCCTTGCTTCTCCAGTACGGACGTATTTTTTCCCTTTTCAAATGCCCTATCAAAATAGCCCTTCTTGCAAATCCTAAACTTATAACACTCCGATTTTACAATTCTCTTTGACGGAACAAATTTTCTGGTGGACCTGTTGCAATTTTTGTTAGTCTTTTTATCTTCAAAAAATTTACTAGCCTTTTGCCTTTTCCGGTAGTGGATTAGGTAGTCGACTTTCATCATCTTCAAATCACTAAATACTTCGAGACCAAGTGAAAATTATGACACAAACACTACTTTAAAGTTCTCGAATGATGACAAGTATAGTTCCTGTCATATACCAATTCAAATTTTCAAGTTAGGAGAGCTTTCACACCTCAATCAACAAGTCTCGTGCAAATGAAGTAACTTCTCCCACACTCTTGTTTCCTTGAAAGCAAAGCCTTGATATAAATGAGTGCCTATTTTTACTCACAATATCCTCTCACACTCCACCTTCTCCACACTAAACAAACAATTTCAAAAAAATGTTGCAGTCCACATTTGAATTGATCGGCCTCGCATCTTCCAATTCCCACGTGATTTTCTGTCTATTTAATCTCATAATCGCCGTCCTTGTCGTCGGCAGCTCAAAGTCAAATCACCAAAACCATAAACTAGTTTCCTCCGTCGTAGACCACGAAAGTAGAGATCATAAATCAGTTTCTCTGCCGGAGAAGGCTACTGCTGAAATGGCTGAGGCAACAGGCGCAGACGAAGACGATGAAGATTTGAAGACGAGTGGAAGAATTTATTCAAAAAATGAACAAGGAATGGAGGGATGACAAAGTGAGAACATACTCTTCTATAGATCAGTCACATGTTTTTTCAAGATTTTGAGGTTCATACAGTTTTAAATTAAAACTAGTCACTAAGCTACAGTATTTTGTGGGATAGAATCCAAAAATAGTGTTTTTGTCAGAGAATTTGCAGAGTGCTGTACGATCCTAAATATTATGTAATTTCTTGGAATTGTGAACTGAAAATGGTGTCTCCATTTCCATTAGTACATGTTGCAACTAGCAGAATTTCCTAACTCAGCACCTAAACTAGGAAAAGGAGCAAGCAGATTCAAACAGGCAAATCATGCTTTGCTCTGAGATGGCATACAAACGAGACCCTAAAATCCCTAATTCTAATGAAAACGGCTTACGATACAAAAGTGATACAGATGAGATCTGATCAGCAGGTTATTTCGTGGCTTTGCACTCTAGAATTGTCAGCATTATGTTCGGAAGTAGCAGTAGTCAAGTTGTCGCCATGATATGAAGCGGAAGAGGTCAGATTCAGTCGTGCTCTCCTGTAGGCTGCTTCACATCTTTCTTCAGAAATTGGGTTAGCAGGGATGGCGCCAGAGGAAATTGTGTGCTCGTATTTTGGCTTCTTATGCTTTTGCTCCAGCTGATGTCCCAGAACAAAGCTGCCAATGACAACCTGCTTGTTGCATATCAAGATTTATCATAAATTTGCAAGAGCAAACTATAACCGGATTTCAGTAAAAAGAAGTGGTATTAGCTATATTCTGACATAGAATGTGCTTAAGAAAATTTTGATTTTATGCCAATCACCAGCATCATTAGGCCAAGTTCATCAGATTGAGTATCATCTCATAAAAATGAAAATAAAAATCAGATGGAAAAATTATCTAACCTGAACAGGGCCAGCTGCTACAACTACAAGCATTCCAGCTAGCCCTCCTCCAAATATACGACCATCGGGGCCCACTAGAGAGACGCTATCCCTCCTGATCTGACTTTTGCAATGAAAGATCCTGTCAGAGAAAGTATCTCAAAACAGCCCTCTGGAAAGCAATTCAGTTATATTTCAAATTCAGAATACTATTTCTTCTAGCAGCATTGTATATTAGCATGTGGATTCAGTACTACCGCGAGTAGTTACCTCGTAAGTTAAAGTACCACCGGAAGAATTAGATTGACGCAATGCAACATTTGAGATAGCACCATTTGCGGCCAGAATGCAAATTGCTCTCGATCCTTCTTGGGAAAAAGATATGATCTTCATATTAATATCCTTCATAAAAGAGTGAGGTTATGAGTTAGTAAAATTAGGACGTACCATGCGATAAGGCGCCTTCTGATCAACCTTAGCGGCAAGCATTAACACCACCAAAGTTAGGAAATGCTACAATATAAGGTATACTTTCTTCAATCGAGTAAAGACATGCGCTCTTACCAAGTCAATAAGCAAAATTCTTTTAATTAGTCCATCAAAATAACACCACCAACATTAACTACTGCAGTGAAGGACCTAAAGTGAAAAAATATTTCCACCCTCCTTTTTTGTAATTCATCTTCTTACTCCGATTTCATGACTTTTATTCATCTAAGGATGATATCGATGATATTCTTTATCATATATCAAATGTCTACAGGATGACATGGCTCAGGTTAGAAAAATTTGCAAAGAGAAACATATTCAGGTTTAAAGGAACTAAATTAATATTTAAAATTCAATTAGTCATAATCAGAAGTACCTCGCCAACATTCACAGTAATCACATGAGGTGTGAAACTTCCTCCTGCTGAGTATGCCGTCTCGCCCCCTACAATATAGAAACATGAAGGCATTTGCAAGATCAGATTCAGAAAATTATGCAAAAAATATAATAGTTGGAAGCAATCATCTATTGGTAAAAAGATATTGCTAAAAACATCTATCACACACAAGACCTATCAAAATAATGGAAAAGTGATCCAACTATACATGTAATGTAATCAGACAAATCACATTTCTCAATTCATATTTAAAAAGATCAATGGGGAGACTTCAAGTTTTGAGTTCAACTGGAAGTCAACTTCACAGATTGTTCAGTCTCTGCCAGTTCACCAACTGGAATACCATGAAAGCAATCTTAGTGGTATACATGTCTCATAAGTCAACAGAGATAATGCAGTTTTACTAATCATGCGGTAGCCAGAGGAATCCCAACAAATTCTTCCCCTCACATTTTAATCCCAGTGTGCATTAGTTGTGAAGCACACATTCCTGATTCAGTAACCAGTAAGTATGCATCCTTCTCGGTAATACTAGTAAAGTGTCAGGGTATATCAGAAAATAGATGCTCTTATTTTGATGTCTATGGATGCAAAAAATGCATGAGTTTAGAGGCTCTCCTGGAGAAGAGAATGTAATATATACATCATAGAAGGATAAGATAGGGGCAAATAACGACTTTGGAGTGTGCTTAATGGTTAAACTTGTACGTTGCAAGTATAACATAAACACAGCATGTTCTGAGTCAGATTCACATGTTACATCATCCTTCCTTCACACAGTCGAGTTGTTTATTCTCAGATTTGCCAACAACGTTCGCCGGATTTCGCGAAGGCAACAGTGGAGTCGCCGAGAGAGAGGGTGAGAGGCAGCGTACTATGTCTTTAATGAGAGAGAACACAAAGAAATGGATTTCATTTTTTTATGTTTATTTTCTTTTGGACTGGAAATTCAAATATTTTATGGGCTGAATCCATTTTAATTATCTAGGGCCAAATGCCTGTTTTAAGTATTGGACCTTCTTTAAGAGAGACGCCATATTTAATTTATTACCTCTTGATGCTAGTTTAATAATAATAATAATACCAAGTGTGGTTTGCAGGTTATTGTATAGGAACGTGGGGTTTACCCAGTGCGCACCTAAGATAGCGGTTGCGAGTTCCCCATGATACAAAAAAAAATAAAAAAATAATATTAATAATGTTGCAAATCAAAGGAAAGTGGATCAAAGTGCAATTTTGGTATTAAGCTATATTTTAGTGCTAATCCTTCAATTTATCATACACTATAATCAATCAATCCAAACACAAGACTAAATATCCAAATAATCACATCGTACTCTATCATATCAATCTTATTTATCTTGTCCATCAAACCAAATACCTTCTTAGTGTTGAGTGTAAGAGAGCTAACAAACAACAAATTGCAAGTGAAATCTGGAACAAAGAGGACAGAGGACAAGAATAGAGTTTGACAGCTTAACATCACCAATATGTGTAGCAGTAATAATGTTGCCATTTAGCAGATTGGCATGAGCTTTTACTATTATATGTATATGGAAGAAGTAAAGATAAATAGGCTGCAGCAGACATGATGTGTAGCATCAGTATCAATCAACCAAAAATTATGAGAGATGAGAGATGAACCAATAAAGAAGGATATGGAGATGTTACTACTAAAGACACTAGGAGATGGAGGAGGATAGGAGCATGATGAAGCAGCATGAGGTAAGGAAGGATTTGTTCTGAGCTATCCTTGCAAAAAGGTTATAAGCTGTTGACATTGTTCACTAGAGAGACTTTGAGTGGGAGATGGAACAACAGCCACAAAATCTTGCTCCATTACACCTTCTTAAGCCATGTTAACAGATCTGGTGTTAGTTGAATCACTTTTTACCAGAGGACCAAAGGTTTTCATTTTCCCCTGCCAAAACCTGGGGAAAACCATTCAGCTGAAAGCATATATTAGTTCTTCCAGAATGTGTGCACATGAACTTATCCCGACCCCGATTGAAACCGCACACCGCATTACTCATAGGAGTAGTCATTGACACTTTGAATAAAAGGTGATGACAACTCTCCATTAATATTAAGTTGCCTTTCCTCCTGCATGACTGGAGCAAATATCTTTGACAAATGAGCCAAGGGAACAACAGATTATATTTGCTATGGCAACTGAGCAAATGAGGAATTTAAACAGATTGGGTATTGCATAGAACAATCCTGCTCCCGAAAACTATTATACTTCTAAGCACTATCACATCGAAAACCTCCACATGAGCACCACGAGGTCAGTTGAAAGTCTTTGAATTCATCTTATAGAACTCAGAAGATTAGTGCAGTAAGTGAAAGATTATGGGCTAAATTAGATATATGGGTTTTAGTTAATTAATGGTTGGACTATTAATTAATTAAAGCAGACTGAAGAATAAAAACCCATATAAGCTAGGGCTTTAATGGGCTGCTCTATTTAATATAAATAGAGAGAATTCATTCTTTAGGTCACAAGAGGTTAGAAGTTAGACGTAATACATAAATCAATCTTAGAGAACTACCGTTAATTCATTCGGAGATTTCTTGGCTTTCTGTTTGAATTAATACCGAGGAATTGTTCATGCATCGGTTTGCATACGTGGATACCATAGTTGTGGAGACAACCTTGCGAGGATTCATTGGAAGCTTGGGCGTTGCAAATCCATTGGAAGCATTGCAAATCGTAAGTTCTCTATCTAACGTGTTCATAGGGCTCATCGCATGTTTAATTTTAGATCTAGATCATTTCTTTGATGTATTTTCATTGCGCATCATTAGATGAGGTCAAGAATACCCAATGATGGTATCGAGCGAGTTCGATTTATAATTAATTCGTGTTCTAATTAATTGTGGATTTCTCGAAATTTTGAATTTCGAATCTTTTCGATTTTGTTTCGTTTGTTTTCCTTTCATTTTATTTTTTATTAAATCTGTTTAAAAAAAAAGGAAAGGAAAAAGAAAAAGAAAATTCGAAACAAAAAGATAGAAGAAGATCAAACTAACAATGAACTTAAAACAAGAAAAAACAAAAGAAATTGTATTCTAATGTCGAATCGATGAGGCCTCTTTCAGCAAGACGAAATACGTACAGGTAGTGCTCTCGATTCTGACGTATCGTCCCCAAAGATAAAATGACCGTGTCTCGAAGGTGGCAGTATCGCAGAACTAGGGGTGTGCACGAACCGAATCGAACCGAAAAAATCAATCGAACAGATCAGTTTTGGTCGGTTCGATTTTTGAAAAAGTCGATTTTCGGTTCGGTTCAAATTTTCAATTAAAATCGATTTTCGGTTTTATATATTAGGTTCGATCGGTAATCGAACCGAAAATATTATTTTTATATATTTATGTATTTTATATAATAATTAATTAATATTTTAATTAAATAATTAGGATTAAAATATATTTATTTAAAAAATATATATATAATATATGTTTAGGTGGGTTTTTTGGTCCGATCGAAATCGTTCGGTTTTTGGTCGGTCCGAAACTATAAATCGGTTCGGTTCGATTCAAAAAAATATTTTCGATTCGATTTTCGATTTTAAAAATTTCGATCGGTCGGTCGAACCGACCGACCGATACACACCTCTACGCGAAACAACAAGCTCTGACGAACTGGATGGAGGTGATGACAGAGCTTGGACACGAATTATGTATACATAAAGTATTTGGAGTGCTGGAATACACTAGGTAGCTAATGTAGGTAAGACATGCCATATTTATATGCGTCTTCTTCTCATGGGAAGCTTGTTGGAATCAACACTCGCATTCATATCGGTGTTACGAAGTTATATCCCCCAATTAGTGCAAAGGTGGTTACGCGATGGTTTCTGAAGACAATATGAGAGTTACACATGCATGAAATGCAGAGGGAGTTACGCGGCGGCTTCTGAAGACAATGTGAGAGTTACACCCACGTTTCACACAAAGCCATCATGTCGTGACATTCCGACAATTACGATGAATCTGGACAGTGCGTGCGTCTATATTTATTGGATGTATCTAGACGTCTCTTCAAGTGCACAACAGGCCCAAAGGATTGAGCCACATGAGTTGGTCTCGGAGCAACTCCAACTTTAGGCTCGATTAAACGATGATCCAAAAGGTATGAGCATTGGGCCACCAACCAGACCCAAAGACCAATTGTCAAGATCCAAATCCATGGACTCGGACTATGAACCACGTGCCACTGACCATGGGGCGAGCACGACCTGCGGTCTTGTGACGACGACGGCATTCGCGTGGGCTTTTCAGCTCATTACACGTGCACATAATTATATTGAATGTTCAATGAACCACTTATATAGACAAATAATGAAAGTACATTAATCAATATGGGATAATAATTAATTAATATATGTTCATCCTCTTAATCAAATAACTTCATGTTTAAATGACCAACTTTGATTCACTATTTATCACTCACAAGAAATCGAATTTGATAATGTGAATATACTACGATCATACCCGAAACATAGATCGATATTATGTTGTTTAATTTCATAAAATTAAGCGTTCGTCACTCAAAATCTTGATCATAGTAACTTATTGGCAACTTGATCACACACACACACACACACACATATATATATATATATGAGTTATTATAAAAACTTTTGTTATCTTACAAATGTGAGAATAATGCATTCTCCATGAAAATTAATTGACTAAACAAAAATATTTGAATTTTCGTTTCTCATGAGATTCGAATATGGGTGATGCACAATGCACTCATCCAGTAAAGTGATGGATCACCGTAGATCTTCGCGATCTAATAACTGAAAATGGTTATCACGTTTTCACTTTAAATAAGGTTTTTATTTGAACATACTCATATATATATATGTATGGGATGGTTAACTTGATAATCATTTTTATTGTGAGAATGTGAGAACAAAAAAATGATGAATTGACAGTGAAAGTTGATAAATCCGTTGAGAAAAATAATGAATCCAAAAAAATAATTTTTTCGCCCCTCACGACATTTGAATTAGGATGAAAATTTCTGAATTTTTGAATTCATCAACTTTCATAACAAATTTACTTTGTTCTTAGTTTTTAGGATAAAAATGATTTTTATTTGAACCAAATTTATATACACACGTTGTTGATATCCAACACTCTAAATCAGCTGAGGTGGATACAAGCTAACAACTGGAAATAAACTAAAACAATAACTACACACGATTTATTCAAGTAATAGACTCAACAAATCATATGAAATCATTTTAATTCTTAACTAGTGGGTAACCCGTCGAAATTCGACGGGACTTACTTAATATTATAATTTATAAATTAAAGAAGATATTCATATTTTATTTCATCATAAAAAAAAAAAAAAAAACTCATTATATGAAAAATATACCTAATGTCTTTGGAGAAAGTATATTTTTTTCAACCAAAGTTTTTATCAAAACAAATATCAATATACACAATATATGAATCCAATGCAAAGTAAAAGCACATCATCATTTTTTGAAAATATAAATCATACCAACAACTATTTTTAAGATAACATAGGAAATGTCAAAAAATTGAATTAGGTATCCCCGATACATTGAACATTCTTGATGTTAGTATTTCTTCTTTTCAACATCTTCATCCATGGAATATGGATTCAATCTTCTTTTTCTCTTCCTCTCTAATGTCCTAGAAATACATATTGTCAGTAACTTCAATCACATGCATAATGTCGTGGACGACAAATTAATCAAAACTCACAAAAAGCAGAGACGAAAAAACTAATCATAAAAGATTAACATCGAGACAAAAAATAATTTAATCAACTCTTATATACAAACACACCAAGCAACATACACTATTGTGTATTGTTAGACGACTAATAATTGTTATACTTAGGAGAGAAATGAATATTTTGTAAAGAAAACTAAAATTAAATGTAGTAGATCATTTACTTACAATTAGATGTGAAATAAGTTCACAAAATTATTGATGCTCTCCTCCGAGTAATGTTAATTGGAATAAATCAGATGCAAAGTAATCCTGCAATGTTACAAACCAAAAATAAAAATAAAAATTAACTTAAATGATAATAATAACTCGCTCTAATAAATACTATATGAAAGTATATACAGAAAACTGAAGGAGGTTTAAAATATCTAGTGACATAAAGATTTGCAAGAAGATAACTCAAAATATATTGTAATTACCTCACAACCTATCGAAAATTTCATCGTACACCACGTTAGTTGTTGTGTCGTGCGTCACCATTATCATCACATATTAAAACTACGAGACCTTTTTTGCTAGTTACTCGTGATATTGCAACGTACAGCTGGCCATGGCTGAATACGGGTTTCGGTAGGTATAGCCCTACATTTGAAAGAGATTGTCCTTGACTCTTATTTATGGTCATAGCAAAACAAACGATCGAGGGAATTGCCTCCTCGAAATCTAATGGAAATTTAGTAAAATCAGAGGACTCATGATCATTCGGCATTAGGAAACTTCTTGCAAGATTATTTCTGAAATCGTTTGGCTTCAATCACGCGGTCCCTAGTTTAGTTACTATCATCCTCGTGCCATTGCAAAGTTCATTGGACGGATCAATATTTCTGAGAAGCATGATGATGCACTCTTCTTTCAATTTGATTTCGTGACTTGCCAATCCTGAACACTTGATCGTGTTAAGATATTCAACTGAAAATACTTCATCATCCAGATCAACTTTTCCATCCGCTTTGCAAATTGTATCGAACTAAGGTATACTCTTTCTTCTTGCACGATGCGGACATGACATAATCATTGATCGTATCAACCATTTCATTCGTGGGGCGAAGATAGCTCTATCCTTAAATATTTACGGATTAGATGATGTATGCAATACGTGCGAGTACGTCTTTCTCACTATGGATGCAATAGGATTAGTTGCATCTCGTATAAGAATATTGTCCAGTAATGTCACTTCGACTTCACCATCACCAAGATTTTCACCGACAATACCGTCGCCTATGTTAAGTATCCATTTCGCAAATTCCTTTGTCTCTTTAGCATCGATTCGAAGTACCACATCGATATAAAAAATCAATTTGAAAAATATTTTATGAAAAATAACATAATTTAGATGGAATTATGTATAAAACTATGAGTTTAGACTAATTACACGTAATCTCATGTTCTTAGTTAATCTAAGAACTTGGCATGAATTCAAAGTTGAGAAGATCTTATTGAGGCATGTACAATATCGTGTACTGCTCCCATTAGGCACGATCGGTAGGATTGCTGAAGTCGCCACCTAAAACAACTACTAAACCACCGAATGGTTTCGTGGAGCAAATTCCTCCAGGTGATCGTAGAATATCCCTTAAACTTCTATCGAGTGCTTTAAAACAATATCTATGCGTCATTGGCGCCTCATCCCAAATAATGAGCTTTGTCTTCTTGAGGAATCCAGTTAGATCGCTATGTGGTTTGATCTTGCTACATAGAGTTCTCATCGCAATCTAAAGGTATCTTGAACCTAGAGTGTGCGTCCTACCTTTAGGGAGAAGTAGTGAAGCTATACCACTCGAGGCAACGAAAGACGATATCACCCTTCCACGCAACGCCGAGCACAAAGTCTTCCGGATATATGTTTTCTGTACCACCATGTCCGTATATAAAGAAAAGTCCACCTCACCATTATCAATCGCAGCCATTATCTTCTCATAAATTGTCTTTTTCTCATCATTAAAGTGGGATATAACTGGCGTGCTCTGCCTTCATTTCTTCTACGTTGTATAAAGTCTCTTCCAATATGAGCGGGTTTTCACATCATATATAATATTTTCCTTTGGTATTGGCATGCCATGGAAGTGAATTAGACTTGTGGAGTTAGCCGCAAGTAATTTTCAATTCGACCAAAGTTAGATTTTGTAACTGATCATCCGTTAGCTGCAAATCTGGAGAAAGTGAAGCATAAATCAATTGAATTGTTTAAAATCATTAAAATAAATAAAATATGACATTGTTTACATAATGACATCTTTAGTAAGCCTACAAAAATTATATCGAAATGTATTATTTATTAGGCTATTTTCATAATGAACATTTTTATAATATAAATTAGCGGAAAATATTAAGAGGCCGTCGAAAAAATTACTTGGGTTTTGTAGACTCTTTCGCTTCATGTGAAGGATGTCTTCTGACAGCAATCGCCAAGTTTGTTTCCACACTTCCTCCGGAATTGACATACTGTTGGAAATGAGTAAAGTCGTGAAGTGTCGACGTAGGTAATATCCAGTTCCCGAAGAACTTGCTTCAATAATTCCTTTGATGTACTCCCTATCATCGTCTAACAAACCCCTTGCGTAGCAAGCTTCCTTGTAGCTCTCTTTTAGTTCTCCATTCACCATACGAAAATCTGCGTGACATGTTGCACCTCGACGTGATTCAATAGTATCCTAAGATGGTACATTCTCCCGGATGGAGAAACATGGAAGATCGTCCTACGGCAAAACCTTTTCTCTTTTCTCCATTTTTATCAACAACATTCCAAACATAGTGTTGGGAAACTCGTTGTATAACCATTTTCGAGCTTCAACATCTCTTTATTAATTTCCATCCATTGTAGGAACTGTGATTACGCAATAGTATTATTGACCAAGACATTATCAATGAAATCGCCTTCTCTAAACACACATGTATGCTCTCCTTCCAAATGAAAAGACAAACGTTCCACATGGGTGTCCGATGGTGAATTGGGAACTCAAATATTCTCCACATAGCCTCACACGCAGAAATATATCTACAATCGACATACTCACTGATTTCATCATTGCTTGTGTTGGTTATTCTAGCACCCATCCTATCGGGCCTTGCTTATGTACTTGAAAAGATACTTCACAGATCGTCACGATTGCGATACTCAACATTGATGTGAGCCCGATACTTTAAAATTAAAAATGTATTATACGGAACCACAAACCTGTTATCAAGAAAAATTCCATTCTTATCAACAGCTATGCCCGTATCTCTCCTCATATAGGTTGGGTATCCATTATCATCAATTTTTGTATGATCAGTGTAATCCTTCGGGTATCTCTTCGAGCACTTTGAATTCACCATGCAAGGTGAATTTGTTCTTTCTAGGCCGCAAGGACCATGCATCATACATTCTGCAATGGCCTTATATAGTTCAGGGTTCTCTACTTTATCCGGAAGTTCAAGACATATGAAATCGTTTATATTCTCTATCGGTGATGTTGAGCTTCACATCTGAGAAAAAGAACAATGTGAGCATGAGGGAGGCCTCGCTTTTGAAATTCGACGGTTGCGACAACTGTATGAAAAAGTATCACAAATTTAGTAAGTGTTATATTTTTATACTACATATATGTTTTCAAAAATGATATGAAGAGCTTACGTGCAGTGTGTTCGCCGAACACTTTCCCATGCTTCAAATCATTCAAAAGTTCGTCAAGCTTCATTTTGAAGACACGAACCAATATATCTTACCCGTCTTCGGCCTTAATCCTTTTTATTAACAAATCTTGTTATCTCGGCCATTTGGGTTGCAAGTGAAAGTAATAAACAACGAAGGATATCCAACCATCGACAAATAGCCATTGCATCCTGATAATTCTGAATCATGTACCGCTTCCCTCCGGTGAATGATGATGGAAGAATGAAAGGTTTTCCAATAGATGAATTCTCGGTATTTTCTTTATTTTTCAAATCATTGAGGTTACCATATCTTTCAGATCTAAGGGTTGGTTGATTGTAACGGATCCATTGTAGCCTCTGCGTTTCCATCATGGTGTATCCGTCAACAATAAATTGTTGAAGCAACCATCTGCCAAGAAGAAGTTGTTGTCCCTCATGTTCTCGATCTTGCATCCTGAATGCTAAGAACTCCCTCAATGTGAGCCTATTCCTCTTGCCGGTGTGAGATTCAGCATGTGGAATATCTAAATAGAATCCATCCTCACCATAAATGAATATAAGCGGGTATTGTAATGGAAGGTACGAAGGGTGAAATTCATTGATGCGTTGGAGTTCACGGACCTCTTCTCAACAATGATGTCTCTCTTGTTAGGCATTGACTCAAAATCTCCAACAATAAGAGCAGCTACCTCTGGTGCAGTTGGCATATTGTATATCCTACCATCTTTTGATCTCTTTCCAATGAGTCGAAGTTTCACATCGACGGAGTTGTCACTTGAAATATGATCAGCGGCCATACGGAAAGTTTTTGCGTAAGGACTATTGTTGTCGATCACTTGTTTTAGGTGATTCACAATAGAATCATCGAAACCATTCGGGTTCCCTTTGCTGTAAAATAATAGAATTACCATGTAAAACATCAAAAGTTCATTAAACAAAACTTAGCTTAAAAGTTTAAACATTTTGTTTGAGAAAATGATTGCTTAAGACTAAAATTTTACATTAGTGTTGATTCAAAGTCATATTAAGGTAACATGTTATATATTTCACTAAAGCGGTGAATGATTAACATATAGTCTATATATATGACAAAATTTAAAAATTCATATGAATGAAAGAGAAATTTGATCCATAAACTAACTCGACAAGATTTTTTCGATGTTCTACTTCCTCATCTGGTTCGAAAATGTAAAGCTATGAGAATTTAGGAGCCGACCCTTCAAGTGGCAACCAACTTCCGATGCGGTGGAGATTTTGACCTCCCAAACAAAACGTGTAAGGACCGGAGCCTTGATTAATTAAATAATCTAATTTTCCACCCATTGAAGTAAATGAGAACATCATATTATAAGCACGAATATCCTTGATAAATTTCTTGCTTTTGTCATGCCTATTCTCCAAAAGATCGCTCAACAGTTGAGGCGGTTTTTTCAATATTGGAAGAACGACTTTCCCTTTCAAATAGCATAATGAGAATTTTGGGCTTGATGATTTGGATCTTTCTACATTTTCTCCAATCCACATTTTTGCCTTACAATACTCACACTCATAGGTGGATCACCAATATCAAAATACTCTGTTAAAATATAAAAATAATTATCACGATAAGAAATATGAAATTTAAATTTAAACAATACTGAGCATAGTGATTTTCGACGTAAGGTACATTAATTGACAAACACTATATAATAAACATAATTATAATGATTGTGTACCAGTTTTTTGTTGATGATTATTGTTTTTCCTTAACATATGTCTCTTAGCTCGAGCCATAGCCGCTTTGCTGTTCATAACGACTACACATATAATATTGAAAATAAATTCAGACCGATAATTTTGCAAATGTACTATATTGTGAAGTTTATTTAGTTAAACCTTATAAAGATATATGCAATAATGTGTTTATATTATACCTGTATTAATTAACTTGCAAAACAATGACATTTTATTGAGATATATACCTTTTTCTTGTCATGATTTGACGTCTTCTCTGTCTAGCAATGTAGGATAAGTACTTGTAGTCTATTAAAAAAAGATTTAATAATATATAAGAATTAATGCAAAAATCTTAAATAGATATCGTAATAATAATATAAGAAATATATTGTTACAAATAAATTAATATATATCGTACCTATATATGGGTATAAGCAATTTGCATGGCGATGAGTTCTATTCATTTTACTTGACACGATAGCACGCCTCCTTTGTCGAGCACCCCACGCTAAGTATCTTGCATCTGTGCCGAAAATTTGATACATTCACTTTATTAGTCAAAAATAGCTTCAAAATGATTATATATTGTGCAAATAGTAGGCAAATAGTAGTAGGCCAAGATTCTTACAATTTTTTTCTTGAATTATGGACATATTGGGATCATAGCAACAATCTTTCGTCCAACTGATTGTAAAACATATGAATTACGCGCCACATGTTTGTCATGTCTATTTTGGATAGTTATTGAGCTTGATTGTGGGTCACCAGTGGATGTATTTTCATTTTCCATCGAAATAGTTGGTACTGTATACGTTTAAACCCAATATACAACAGATTTGTAATTGAATAAATATATTATGAATTAAATGTGCCGGAGATAATATTTCAAAGATACGTATAATAGATAGATTTTTACCATTGTTAAGGCAACTGAAGAAGGGCATTGATGTAAATAACGGAGCATCAACTGTATTGTGAACAAAGAATACACCAAGTATGAATATGAATATGTGACATTTGTTAGAAAAATAATTATTATCCTAATTAAACAATACCTAACTATCAATTTAGCAACAATTCTTTCATACATAATGGTCACGGTAGTTCATTGAACATTTATTATTAATCATAGTTATAGTAATTTAATTTATTTTCTATATAGAAAATAACTAACCATCAATAATGGCAGAAGCAGATGCAATAGAACAAAGTGTTGGGATTCTACCCTTATTGTTCAACTCGACAACTCTTTGTCGCTTATTATCACCATAGTAATCCATTCAAAATCTGGAAATTAAAAATGGATAATATATATTATGGAATGTATCATAGATATTTCAAATAACTAATAAAATGTATAAGAATAAACTCACGCTAAATCGCAGCGATGACTTTCCACGCTTATTCCCACAATGGCTGCCGCTTTAGTAACCCAGTCGATATTAGCTTTGCGGCGAGTTCCTATCCTTGAAAGAGATAAAGTATCATTAGTCTTCATCGACCATTTAGGCAAAGTCTACTCTTTTTGATAGAGGTTAGCAAAATACAGGCAACACGCGACACTGCTTAACCATTATAGAAGACATCAAACTCAAAATGCTTTAAGAAATGGATTGCAAACTTACATTAAACCACAAAATTTTACTTAATGATACTTATCCACAATGATTCAAATAAATAATATTTAAATGAAGCAATTGGGAAAAAAAAATCACATTAGAAATGAACAAATCCTTCTTTGATGGGATGTCATTCGGAGGTGGTAACAGTAGCAAGTGGCGAAGACAAATAATGGGAGAGGATGTATAATATCTACTGAAGGTTTCACTTGAGGTTTTGTATCTAGTGACCAGCAAGAAGCTTTCTCTATCACGCAATGTACTGTGCTCAAAGTGTAAATGGTGGGTTTTGACTTTAGTTCTTCTATTTTGCCCCGTGCCAACATTATATCTCCTTCATTTGACTATCATTTTTTTCTCTGTTTATGCTCCAAAGAAAAGGTTCAAAATCTGGAGCATCAACTGTTGATCAGGTTGTCAAGGAAATGGTATGAACATCTAAAATAATACCCACATTTTAATTCTGTGTACATGTTCCACAAAATCAATATCGCAAGCAATAGTGATTGACACCGTATATATCACCCATTCAGTATATTCACACAGTAGAACTGTTCATCAATTCACATATATCAGCATAAATAATCAATTTGAGTAATTCAATGATGTTCTTGATTATATATATAGCATGTTTGTGGGCGTAGCACATATATTGCAAAGAAAACATTCTAAGTATTCGAGCAAACTGCGGATTGATTTCTTGGCCAATAGGTACATCCGAAATGATCCGATAAGATACGCATTGTCGTTATCCAATATCTTAGGCGCATCTCGTTCGTATTTCTCCTCGAGGAATATTGAAAGACTTGTCTTACATCTTGAGTCTCACGGTGGTAGCCTTGGTAACTCTTCCTTTGGTTATCGGTGCAAGATGAAATTCTAATGCACCAAAATCTTTGGGCTCGGCTCACGATTCTTCCCAAAGAAAAGAGCTCTACCCACCTCATCTACTTGCTTCTTTATTGCTGCTCTAATGTTATTGACTTCTACTTTCCTTTTACCCTCCTGTTTGTCAACAACTTTTGCCTCCTGTTTATCATCAACATCAATAGATATGTAAACAAACAACCTAAATCCCATATTTTACAACAGATAATGAAATTGCTGCGTATATGGCGTGAGATAATGCAATTGCTGCGTATATGCGTGAGGTTGGGAAATTGCTGCGTATATGGCGTGAGGTTAGGAAATTGCTGCGTATGGAAAAGATTCTAGTGGGAAATTGCATTGTATGTAGTAATGGTAATGGGCTGTAAATTCATAAAGACTACATGCATAATAGTGAATACGCAGTGCTCCATTTCACATTGATACTGCGTATATTTTATCTGTTGTAAAATATGAGATATACAATTGCTGCGTATATGCATGAGGTTGGGAAATTGCTGCGTATATGGTGTGAGGTTAGGAAATTGCTGCGTATGGAAAAGATTATAGTGGGAAATTGCATGGTATGTAGTAATGGTAATGAACAAGAAATTCATAAAGACTACATGCATAATAGTGAATGTAAATTCAGATCTTTAAGATTTTAGAAGGATAAATTGTAAACTTTAAAGCTTAAAAACGTAGAGCTATATGCATTATTTATAGTTGAAAAGGTAGGATATAATATTTCCATGTTTAAATTCAATCTAAAATATGAAACAATGTTGATTGATTGTTAATCAATGAAGTAATTGAAGATTTTACATAATTTCCTAACCAAAATGGATTTATCAATATCCTTCAAAAACGGATTGCATTAGATACCAATTACATATATATAATGATTGTAGTCTACACTATTTAAATACCAAATATTAAATAATAAACTTTAAAAAAATTAATATTAATTATATGTTCTAATTGCATTAGAAAATACATAATAACTTTATGTATTTGCGATCAAGTTCATATGATTTTATTAAATGATAGCATATTAAATTCCAATTGTTTTAGTATTGTATTTAATCGGTCTGCAAAGGCTGTATTTAATCTACGCATTCTCGACATCGAATTAAGGCGTGTTCAACCATTTCTCATAATTTAGTAGGCATAATTCAAAAAATATTAAGCAAGCAAGCAACCAGCCAATCACACACTGTCATCATAATAATATTTGCCCATTAGAAACAATTTAAAAGAATACAGGTAGCATCACGGTTTAATAACTCGAGACATTCAAAGGGCCATCGAGTCACAGTCGGTTTAATTCAAGAGAAATGATACCACTCGAAAAGTAATATTGGAGAAACCAAAAATTGAAAAAGTTTAATTGCCAATCAACTTCTTTCACTTCTTTGTAGATGAAAATTGTTGATCACCACACTCTATATCAACCCGGGATGAATCCATACAACCGCGCTTTTGAGGAGTGATTGAAGTGGTTGTGGAATTGGAGCATGTTTCTTCATTTATTTCATGTTCCTGCAATAATAACATGTAGTTTAAAAGAGAAGAAGACATTCGACACATTTACAATGAAGTGCAAGGTTTAAGCAGATACATACCTAGTAATTTTGAAGTTAGTCAGATGCATAACCAGTGTAAATGTACATATTATATTTTAATAATTAAAAGTGAAGCATCGGCACTATCACCAAGTAGACTTAAGATTAATCTACATATTATTTATATAGTTGCAACACATCACCAACAACGACTAAATACATAAACTCTTCAAGTTTGTATATGATATACATATACTTACATATAACTCTTATATGGTATAAAAGAAATGAAATTGTAAGAGTTAATAAAACATATAAAAGAGACATGAAAGTTGAATAAAATGTATGGAATTTTACCACTTCTTTAGCATTATCCTCAATAGCATTGCCGGACTCCTTATACTTGGAGGCCACCTCCTGAAATTTTGATAATTTAACACGTAGTGTCTTTAGTATAAATATATATATACATGTATTTAATCCAAAATATATTTTATAATTTCTATTGAAATCAACTATGAATTACAATAAACTACACTTACGTCGACACGAAATGGAGGAAAAGCGAGCCATGATATGAGCATCTTCATCACATTTTAACGGTGTAGAACACGTTCACCGAACCTCATCTTGACATCGACTTTAAAGAGACACTCTTTCCAAGATATTGGATAATAGCTCGGGTGTGCCATTCCTATCACCGGTCTAATAACAAAAAGTAGAATATTTGTAATGTTTATATACGATCAATATCAATTAAATCGAAAGGACAGTTAATTAGAAAAGAATTAACAACCTCTTCTTCCATTTCTTCCATGACCTGGATAGCAGTCTTTTTCAGAAGATAAAGAGCCGAATCTTCAAAAATAGTAAAATATGTTCGCTCAATCTCATCTTCCACCAGAACCTTTAGCAAGTACCTAATGATATCCAAAAAAAAAAAAAAATAGGATTTGTACAACTTGATAATTGTAAATGTCAGATTAGGTAAAAATGAATATTATTTATATAGCTTCGTAACTTCCAAAATACCTTATAATGATAGATTGAATTGGCCAGCACTTTTTGCAATGATCTCCGACATTGCTTCCTTTCGCCACACCTTTGTAACATCTGTTATTTCCACATGCTTCATAATACCACGATTCTTGAGGGTGAAAGTCTACCATTGTAGCTTTGCAAGTAAACGATCGAGCTATAAATTGAAAGAGAATAACTAATTATATATTTGTTATCATAAATATTGAAAAAACAATTGAATATGCATTTTAAAGCTGAAATTACCTCATCAGAATTTATTAAATCCTTGATGCTTCTCGAAGAAGCGGCATCCAACCACTCATCGATGTTCAATTCTTGGCTATCTATAGACATATCGGTGATAGTATGACTACTTGAAGATCTAGCAACACCACGCCTTAATTTAAAGTTGAGATCATTTACAAAATATCAAAATCATTCACATAAATAATATTAAAACTACAATAAATGGTCATAAACGAACTAAGATGTAGAAATTTCAAACCTCACAATAAAATCTTTCACTTTTTGAATATCAGGGCGGATAAAAAATTTACTGGCATTCTTCATTGAGGAAACCTTGATTACGCCTAAAATAAAATTCCAGCTATAAGCTAGACTTTGAAAATTAATTTAGATAATTATTATGTGAATATTAAGTTATGCAAAAATAAACCTTTGAATTTTGATATCATTCCAAATTGCAAAGCCACAAATACTGGTTCTCTATCTTCGATGGCCTTTTCTCCATAAAAGATTTTAGTTCATCGGCAAATGTCCCCCACAAGACACAGGTTACTTGTGTGCCACTATCATAAACATAAGATGGCAATTAAAAATCGAAGAAAAACTATTACTCATGAGAAATTAACGAATAATCAGGGACGTAAATCATACTCTGAATCAACCAATGATATGTCACATTTAGAAGCTTTGCCGTTTCTCATTTCCACCAAATCTATGTTAATAGTTTGGGTATTAACCTCACCAAGTATTTCTGCAAAATGAATTAAATAAGGTTCAATACATCGTATCATATAAATAAATTATAAGGAAAAAATATTTTTATAATTAAGTAATTATACTAACCCAAGACCAATGTTGAATCGTGCTTGGGTATATCCCTAAAAGAGATAAAATTGAATCCATTTTCGACAATTTTGAAGCAATCCTGCGGTTTAGAAACCTTGGTGGCAAGGCCAAAGCCGATCCTCCATTGATGATTAATTTTGGCAGTCTGAAAATTAGGCTTGTTTTCCATTATTTGAAAGTTTTTAATTACAGTTATATGCCCCTCTGTCAGTACAAGCATAAACTTCTTCTTTAAACCTATAGAGATTGACACTTGGATTTTGTTGCCCTGCATAAAAGAAAAGATTTTGTTATAAGTACCACTTATAGAAAAAATGTCTGTTTTTTTATAACTTAATTGGTGTAATAATTATAAGTACTAAAGAGAAGGCTGTGTAATAGTTACCCATTCATCGACTAAAATCAATTCTAATCCTTCCCTGCCTGATAGATCCTTTTGAACCCACAAGCGCAAGATTCTCACAACAATAGTTTTGTTTCTTGTTTTTATGTCGATGGCATTCAGAGGGATGGCTACATCAGTTGTCGACATTTCTTTTCGTTGAAAATAAACACATAAAAATATTAGTCACACAAAAAAATTGGAAACAATTACACTGAGAATCATAGAAAAGCTATAATTATGTGTGACACTTCTTGAAGACTGAAAATGAAAAGAAATTCTGAATGTTTAATATATTTAAGGCAAAAGCATTGCGAGCAGCATAAAATTATAATATTTAATACATTCACTCACTGAGAGGAATTAGACTAAATATACAAAAAAATGGAAACAATTACACTGAGAATCATAGAAAAGCTATAATTATGTGTGACACTTCTTGAAGACTGAAAATGAAAAGAAATTCTGAATGTTTAATACATTTAAGGCAAAAGCATTGCAAGCAGCATAAAATTATAATATTTAATACATTCACTCACTGAGAGGAATTAGATTAGGAGCATTGCATGATCAGGAGTTGGTTATTTCTTGAATCTTGAAACTGTAAGAGTTTTGTGTTGATTAAGGTTGTAAGATTCAAAACTACATGGGATCATTCCTAACACATTCATACGGATACCAACTTTGACAAAAAATAATGATCAATTTCTATCAGTAGATAGAATTACATAATCAGAAGTGGGTTATTTCTTGAAATCTTGAAAATTATAAGAGTTTTGTGGTGGATTAAGGTTGTGAGATCGAAACTACATGGGATCATCACACTCTCATAGAGATAAGAACTTTCACTAAAATAATGATCACTTTTATCGGTAGATGTGATTCGGAGGATTACATATTCAGGAGAAATGCAGAGTTCAACCAATCATCAATTCAGTTTGCATAATTCAAAAAATATTAAGCAAGCAAGCAACCAAACTCCACAAAGAACTGCACTAACAGCGCTTGCATCGAATCCGTCTTATAAATTCAATCTGAAACTCCACAAAGAACAACAACCAAGCAACATAACAAATGAAAGGTAAAAGTTCAAACTCAAAAGCAATACCTGATATAATCGATTCTTTGAATGATGGTCTGGAGTTGGACTGGGAAAGAAAGAAGTGAGGGAAAGTGAGGACAAATATTTGCAAGCATGATTTATAATTGAAAAGGTAGGATGTAATGCTTCCATATTTAAATTCAATCTAAAAATTGAAAGATTTCAACTGCTGGATAATCTATAAAGTAATTGAAGATTTTACTCCCTTTCCAACCAAAATCGGTTGACCAACATCTTTCCTAAACTGTTTTTACGTTAAGTTGGCAAATCGGGTTGGGCATTTCGTCGAGCAGATTGTAGGCCTGGATGATAAATTCTGCTAGATTATGGTTGAACATGGTTTTTGGAATAAAATCGCTGTAGAGGAACTACGGAGATCGCGACGCTGGTTCCGACTGATGAATTATTGGCTTTTCTTTGTTCTTCCCACTTTCAGCCATTGTGGCAGTAATCTCGCAATTGGATATAGTTTCGGGAGAGTATTGAAAAGCCAAATTGGTTTTGTGAGATCTGTTTGTGATGGAAAGAGGCGCAGTAATCGTGCATCCCTTTGAATGGGCGATACGTTTGTTTTCTCTTTCCTTAATTTTCTCCATGCGTTTGTTACCTCTTTCCTTATTTTGTTGTAAGTGTGTGTTTCAATTTTTATAATAATAAAATTAAAGGGAATATTCAATATTATAATTTATAAGAGGTGTATAATGGATGAGTTAGAAAAATAGGAATACAGGATTTTTAAAACGCCACGTAGGATCAAGGATGGCTATGGGCTCTCCAATGCGTATTGGATTAATAGATATATTTTCAATTATCTACCACGCCTTGTTGAATGAACGCCTTAAGCTTTTCAAATACAACATAAATCCATCTTTTTTATTTTTCTTTAATGGAGGACAAAATCGATCAAATTAAAGAATAAGGTATGAATAAGGATGATAATGGATCGGATCTGGATCGGATCTTGCTAGGTTCAGATTCAGATTCGAATTTTTTTGTTTGGGCTCGGATCCGATCCAGATCAATTGGATTCAAAAAAAATTAGATCCAGACCCAAATCCATAAGATCCGTATGGTCCAGGGTCTAGACCCGGATCCATATATTTTATCTTCTAAATAAATTATAAATCAACTATAATTCACAGTAACATCATAATAATAATAATAATAATCAAAATACATATAACATTATAATAATTATTTAAAAATTCTTCAATCATTATTATACAAGAAGATATTAGTTACAAATTTAAGTTTGCTTTCATGACAATACATAATATTGCAAAACTAATAGAGTAAATAACACACATATCTTAGCAAATAACCCACTCATATACAAAATTTTCTCAAATAGAAGGTATAAATTTATAATATTATTGACATACCATCCAATTCCGTAATCTATTTCATCAAACTTCGACTAAAAAGAAAAATAATATAATACACTTATAAATATAAATATAAATTATATATACACATATATTATATGGATCTATGGGTCGGATCTGGACCAGATCTGGATCTCAAAAATCGAGATCGAGATCCAGATTCAGATCCAGATTTGAAAAGAATGATTTGGATCTGGTTCAGATCCATCGAATCCTATTTTTTGAAGATCCTGATCCTGAAAAATGGATATGAATTTACTGATCTGGATCGGATCCGGGATCCATTGCCATCCCTAAGCATGAATTTGCATCCACTAAATTCCGGGCACACCCCAACAAATTTTTGTAATAGAAATTTATCTTATTAAATCTTCATATTCATCGTAAATCGAATTATTCAAAATACATTAAGAATAGGCGTATACTTTTTCTATCGAATTATTTTTTTATGTTTTGGAGAGGAGCAGATGGTTGCACCTTGGAATTCTTGGAAATATTGCTGAATGCTTACTTCTGAGTTCTGATTACTGATATATTTATTTACGGAATATAAAAAAAAAACACTTTCTGTACTTAATTTCTAAACAAAATTAACTAATTAAGTGTTTTTTTGGGCAATTTAAACAAAATTAAAGTACCCTAAAAAAAATCCAAATTAAGTTGACAGCACCTTTTCGTTTGGAGTCAGTTGGGAGCGGTCCCAATTAATATCAAATCCCCAATATCCCGCCAACAGCAAAACCCTAATCCCAAACAATCACTCATATCCACTTCCACAATCTGAATCCTTAGCTGCAAACATGAGTTTCGCGGCGTTCAAGATGATGCACTGGGCAACCGGCATCGAGCACTGCGCCGCGGGTTTCATCACCCATTCCTCCACAGATTTCACGCCGAAAATCCCTCCGATCACCGCCGACGACCTCGACTCAGACTTGTCCACCTCCAATAAGCCGATTGGATCGGTCCCCAACCTCATCACTGCCGCCGGGAACGTTCTTGAAGTTTACATTGTAAGAGTTCAAGAAGAGTCTTCTTCGTCCCTAGCTTACAAAGCTGCTTCCGAGCCCAAAGGCGGAGCCACCTTAGCTGGAATTTGCGGTGCCTCCCTCGAGCTCGTTTGCCATTATAGGTTTATACTTTTCTTCTGCATAGTATGTACTTGAATTACGATTTTCCTTTAACGTGGAGATTAGGATTATTGGAAGGGGAAAGAATTCAGCTGTGCAATGTCTAAATATTGTGTCGTGCATTTTGTTAGGCCTGTGCTCCAGGAAAATTTGTGTGTTGAGGTGCATGCTGTATTCAGAAATGTCCTCCTGTGGTTTGATGCCTTGTATAAAAATTGTTTTTCACCCTCAATTTCTTAGAATGATTTTCCTCGGTTAATTTGTTGTAACGGCACAATGCTATTATTTGTTATTCAGATTCTATTTGTGTTTTCAATTTTGTGGTGTAGGTTGCATGGCAATGTGGAGTCATTGGGGTATTACCAAATGGAGCTGCTGATGGTGGAAGGAGGAGAGAATCTATTATATTGACTTTTCGAGATGCAAAATATCAGTTTTGGAGTTTGACGAATCAATACATGGGCTACGCACCAGGTGTGATGTAATATTGTTGTTGCAAACTCCGTTCCCACATGTTTAAGGAACATAACCCATTCTATGTTGCTATTGGTGGCCATCATATGCATTTATGAGTAGTTCTTTACATTATTTTTGAAGTGAAAAATAGGTGTTACATTTATGTTTGTTTATATACATATGTTGCTATATTTCCTCAACATGGACTTGTGAACTCTTAACTGCCTACACAATGGAATGCTAAGATCTATAACAAACGAAGCTAGAAAGAGTAATTTCAAATTGGAAGTTGCAAACAAAATGTGTATTGTTACTATAATAGGCCTCAACTTGAGCTATTATGAGAATTTGGTTGTATTTTACTTATAGATACTTGGTACTTCTTCTCTTCCAGTTCCATGCATTGTTTTGAGGGTTCTGATTGGACTCACTTGAGAAGAGGCAGAGAATTTTTCCAAGAGGCCCACTAGTCAAAGTTGATCCACTTTGGGAGGTGTGCGGCAGTGCTTGTATATGGATTACAAATGATAGTTCTCAAAGCTGAGGTTTCGTTACTGATGTGTCTTAATTCTATTGCAGTTCTTTCGATATGAATATTTTGTTTATTGGGAAATGGGAATTAGTGTTTTTGTTACTAAAATTGGTATAATATCATGAACTGTTTAGGTGGTTGGGGTGATGAGCATTTGAGCCATGTGAATTATGTGGCTAGATGAATGCTTTTGCTGCTGCTGCTTTCAAGTAGTAACTGTTTATATTGATCTTTTTATGAATGCGATTGTGAAACGTGTTGTTAGGCTAGTTCGGTTTAGCTGCGCTGCGAGGACAATACTTTCAGGGCAACTGGTGCCTCTCGAATTGAATCATCGTATATTGTTGGCTTACGAGATCTTGATATGAAGCACGTAAAAGATTTCATCTTCATACATGGTGAGAATTCTAATTTTATACTTTTTATTTAAAAATGGTTCAGAAAGTCAAATATTGCTAAGAGTTTTTGCATGTAAATTGTGTAGAGTGACTTTTGCTTGGTTGGTGTTTTCAACTTTCTCATCACTGCTTGATACTTTTATCCTATGAAGCACCAATATGCCTGGGAGGGCAGCATATTTGAAAAAAAACGTATTTAATACGATACCGAAAAAAATATGTCCGGAATACGTATTTGTTTTATTAATTATTTTATTTTATTTTTTAAATTAAAATACATCTAAAATACTATCAAAATACGTTCCTTGAAGCCAAAATAAGTTAATCTGCTGATTCAAAGATCTCAAGAAAAAAAATCAACAAAACTTGGTCGCACGACCTGGGTCGACGCCACCGCAGTCGACGGTGCGGCGGTGCCTGGGACACCGTCGCCGCCTGAGTGACCCAGTCGACTTACCTGGCTCGCCACCGCGTGGGTCGACTCTTCCGTAGTGGCCGGCACCTGGTTCGCTGGTGCCAGGATCGAGGGTCGTCGGTTCTAGGGTCGCCGGTGCCAGAGTCGCTGCCGCTGCCTCCCATCGTTCACACTTCACACTTTTCCACTTCTACTCATATTTAGGTTTTCTATCATATTTAGAGTTATTACCACTAAATAACTATTGGTATTGGGCCTATTTATTGGGCTATATTTAAGAGTTTAAGTATTAATTAATTATTGGTGTTGGGCCTTCTGTTATTGGACTTTATTTAAGAATTTAAAGTCTTAATAACTAACTATTTATTTTATTTGTTTTGATATGAATGTGTTTTGTATAATTTTCACAATATTATTACTACTAAAGTATAAAAATATAACAAAAATATAAACGTATTTTAAACGTATTTGTATTTTAATTTTTAAAAGATGGACGTATTTTCGTAGTCGTATCGTATTTCGTATTCGTGCTTCCTAGCTTTTATCTCAAGTTGAAGTTGAGCTTCTTAGTTGCATTGTAAGAAAAGCTAGTTTGGGAAGTCTGTAACATAGATATTTTCCTTCGAAGAGGTGGAATCGCCAAAACAATCTCCAGCCTGAACAATTTGATGCTAGTGATAGAGAAACATACTGTTTATGCTTTAAGGTTGTACTTACCACATTTTCACCTTCTTCATTAGAAGTTATAACTTGGTGCGGTTGTTGATTAATTAAGTGAGAGTGCAGTTTCTAGACGATTCCAACTGAGCGACATACTCTTGACCACAGTCAACTTTTAATAAATTTTCAACTCTATATTTTTTTGGGGTTTTTGGGTACAAATGCCAAAGGTCCCTAATGAGAGGGCTTACCTTCTGATTTGCTGAAAAGTAGTCTTACTTGTTGCCATTGCTTGGTCTAACCAGTGTTTTGTTTAATCTTTTGTTTTTGCTTTTAGAACCTCAGTTAAGATAATATTTCTCTGAGATTTAGGCAGCCAATCTATGATCTGTTCGTATATGTTTTCTCAGCAGCTTCATTTCATTATTAACCAGTACCTAGCCCCTCCTTTTTTTGAATGATTAAAACCAATCTGTCAGGTTACATTGAGCCTGTTGTGGTAATCCTTCATGAACACGAGCTTACATGGGCCGGTCGGGTTTCATGGAAACATCACACCTGTATGATTTCAGCACTCAGCGTCAATACGACATTAAAGCAGCATCCACTCATATGGTCAGCCATGGTCAGTTTTTTTTACTATAGGATCTCATGTTATTTTTCTGTGTATGTGAGACTTTACTAAGAGCTTATCACGCTTCAGAGATTCTTTTCCTTTACTTGTTATGAGTCTTTAATTCAGCATATTTTGGTGGTGTTAGAGGTTTATTTTATGACCTACACCTTATCACGGTGGAAAGCCTTCATTATGATGCTTTGTTTATCTTCTATTTGTACCTTGCTTAGGCATTGATAAATTAAAACGCAAGAATGTTGAAGTTTGTACACTAGCTTAAAGCAAACTACCCTCTAATTTTCTGACCACTTATTTACTCTATCGTTCTATATGATTTTCAGAATCTTCCTCATGATGCATACAAGCTCCTTGCAGTTCCTTCACCAATTGGCGGAGTTCTCGTAATTGGTGCAAATACAATTCATTATCATAGCCAGGTTTGCCATCTTTTGGCATTGCATCTCCAATATCACCTAGTCTGCTTTTTTTTTTCTTCTATATCTCATGAGTCATGATGCTTAACTGACAGTCTGCTTCTTGCCACTTGGGGTTGAACAATTTTGCTGTTCCGGCTGATGGCAGGTGAACTTCTATTTTCTTTACTATTCCTTTCTGCCCCATTCTTTTTCTATCATGAGGAAGGAATATGTTATTGTTTAAAATAATCTCTACTAGATTTTTAACTCAGATTGTGCATGTATTACTAACTAACTAATGGTTCATTGTTGACTTTGCCTCTTCTATTGGAGGGTATCATTTAAATTAGGGATAAGTGCATCACAAAGCTCAATGCGACCTTTTTAGGTTACGTGATACATGGTTCTCCCCTCCCCATTCCCTAAAAAAACTGCTTATTTTACATATGCTGATATGCATTAGTATATAGGTTTGTTGATTTTAAAAGGTAATATTGTAAACATATTACTTACTGTTAAAAACTTTGACCAGAATGATCGACATCTCCACCCAGCCTTTATTACTAAAAATTTACATTATTTCTAATGTATATGCACTCCTCTTACAGTCAAGAGATGCCTAGATCTGGATTTACTACAGAGCTTGATGCTGCCACTGCGACGTGGTTAACTAATGATGTTGCTGTGTTCTCTACTAAATCTGGGGAGCTGCTTTTGCTGACTCTTGTTTATGATGGGAGGTTGGCGACTTTGCATCAACTTTTGCATATTCTGGCTCTCACATGGATATCTAGAATATTCTTTTCTGTGCAAAGCTTATCTTAGATTTGTTGCTGACTTATCTGGATCAACAATTTTATCTTCTGATCTATGGGTAGAGCGTGTATCTGGGAAATATTTGGAATTTCTTTAGTTTGTGTTTTAAGCTTTTCAAATATTAACAGATTTAACCAGTTGTATGAGTCCTGCAGATCTCTTTTGAAAACTTCCTTTGGATGTGTTGTTACTTTTGGTTGGGAGTATGTATAAATGTGATACTTAAGCATTCGAGTGTAGAATATGATGCATAAATATGCCTGTGGTGTGCATTGTCGGCTTGCCTTTGATTGTATAAATACTAGGCAGGTAGTATTTCTCATGTAATCATGTGCTGTTAATTTGATGTTCTATCCTATTCGGTTTTTGTAGAGTTGTTCAGAGGCTCGAACTTATGAAGTCAAGAGCTTCAGTACTTACTTCGGTCAGCCACATTAAGTTCATGTTATTGCACATTACCTGACAAACATCGGTGTCAATAGATTTTTCATCATCTGCATTTACTCTATTTATTGTAGGACATTACTACAATTGGAAGCTCGTTTTTCTTCTTGGGGAGTCGTTTGGGTGATAGTTTGCTCGTACAGCACTATTCTGGTGTTGGAGCTCCAACACTAACTCCTGGTGTGAAGGAAGAGGTTTTGTCATTTTTACTATTTAGAACTTAAAATGAGTATGGCTTATCTTGAAATTTGAACTCTGTAGGTGCTGTCATAATCTTAGCTATTACATCTTTTCAGGATTTGCAAGTCTCTAATTTGTTTCTGTATCTTATGGCACAATTAACTCAACATCTGTTGTGCATGTTCTCCTTTTCCTTAGGTTGGGGATATTGAAAGTGATGCCCTTCCATAAAGAGGCTGCGGAGATCTCCTTCGGATGCATTGCAGGATTTAATTGCCGGCGAGGAACTTTCATTCTATGGAACAGGTCCAAACAGTGCTCAAATAGCTCAGGTTAAATCATTGCCTGCATTCTATGCTGAGCTACATTGCGTTAATTTTATGATGATTTTTCCTATTAAGTAGAACTGTGCTTAAATAGAGCTGGCCTTGTTTTTCTTATTGCTGACCTGTAGTATTTAATTGTTTTAGCATCAGGAAAATTCTATATCTGTCATGTATTGCTTAGGCGTGGAGGATGTCATTTATTCTTGGGCGGAGAAATGAGTAAAGTGTGTGACGTGACAATATTGCTTCTGCAGGATCACAATAGATGCTAGTTCAGAAGCCTATCTATGATGTTTGTTTCATTGTATGAATAGTTAATTAGCTGTATTCTATAAATGGTGCTCTATAGAGACAGCAGCCTCTCTTTGCGAGCTTGAATCTTGTTTGCGAAAATGCTTTAAGTAGCTTCTGAGAATCTTCTCAAAAGAGAGCCTAAAGAACAAATCCCCTTGAATACAGTCCGTGTTTAAGAGTTATCTATCAAAGACTTCTATCAGAAGGCTCTAGAATAGCTTTGAGGATGAATCAGCAATTTAGCAACTCAACTCAACTGACCACCTTGGCTTTTAAGTTCAGTGTTGGATCACTCATTGTAAATTTGGCACCTTAAGGTTTTCTTCACATACTCTCCCAGGATTGATAACCACCTAACATTGACAAGCCTTTCTAACATTGACCAAACTTTGCATATTAACTTCTTAATGAAGCGTAATCTTACTTATAGAACAATGATATTATGTTTATGAACTTGAGGTTATACTTATCTCAAATGTGAGCTCATACAAGCTAATTTACATGAGAAATTGGTGTTATAGCTTTCTTGAGCTGTTGACTAGATGAGATCCTATGGTTTCCTATATGTTTTTTTCTTTTTGTTGTAATTTGACCTTGATGAACTTGATTAGATGTTTTCAGATCTCTCATAGTATGCTGATAAATTTCATCCGGAGCTGCTGAATTGGGGTTTGGTGCTAATGGCATTTTTACTTCATATTCATGGATTTCTTTTTCTAAGGGATGCCTTGTTATTTTGGTTTTTGCAGAAAAATTTTACATTTGCAGTACGGGACTCGGTGCTTAATATTGGTCCACTAAAGGATTTCTCTTATGGTTTGAGAATTAACACTGATCCAAATGCTACAGGAGTTGCGAAGCAAAGCAATTATGAACTGGTTAGTTGTAGTTTCAAACTTCAATTTAACTTGGCTTATCAGTAGAGCATCGACCAGTTGATAACTAGTGCATTGCTCAAGTGTTGTCCTTATTTATTAAATTGTCATTCGTGGTCCATTTCAGACTTTTACATATCTTGTTTGCATATTACCTATCCAGGTGTGCTGTTCTGGCCATGGAAAAAATGGTGCTCTTACTGTACTTCAAAAATCAATCCGCCCAGATACAATAACTCAAGTCTGTACACCTCCTTTTACTCACTACGTGGGCCTTTTTCTATATATGGTTGTTGTCTGTGCTTCTCGTTAACTCTTATACAATTCTGGAAGATGTTATCCTCTAGACATGATTTTACCATTGTCTAGGAACATAAATGAATTATCTTTATGTGAAGGTCAAATGTGTTTTAGAACAAAAATTCAGAGTTAAAATCATGTAAGTTGTGGTTATTCTTACATTGTTTAACTTGTCGTGCGATGCCTGAGTTTTATATTTTTAGTTCTCTATTGGTAAAACTGAAAGACTATCCATTTATATTGTGGCCACTTATATCTTATATGAAATTCTTCTAAATATGTTTTTTAGTTTCATTGCCATTCTCTTGAAGAACTTTCTCAAGGTAGGATAGAATAAACATAAAAATATATCTTTCGACATTGAAACTTAATAGTTGGGATGTTAATCAGGCCAACCTGCTTGGTTTCAAGCTGGATTGATCTCCTTAACCCTTCTCAGACAAAATATATAAAGAAAATACAAGATAAAAAAATGTTCGATGTACACTATTTGAAAGCATCCTCCTTTTGTAGAATCTGAAATATTACAAATGTCCCCCATGGGTTTTTTTTGTCTCCAAACCATACATCTTGCAAACTATATGATGATGTAAAACATTTCTGGTAGGGTACTAAAAATAGGTCTTATATATAAGTTGGAAGCAGGAATTAATGTTAATTTTAGTAATCCAAAAGAGAAGTTTTTTCTTTCTTCTTTCTAGAATGTAAACTTTAAAGAGTATTTTTTTTTTAATATTTTATCCTTGATTATATATGATAAACAGAATCATGAGTTTGTTTCATACCATGTTTCTAAAGGAATCATTACCTGGTTGCAAAGGAATTTGGACTGTCTACCACAAGAATTTACGCAATGATTCCTCAAAAGGAGTAGCTGCTGAGGATGAATATCATGCATACTTGATTATTAGTTTGGAAAATCGTACAATGGTATGTCATTGTTTGCCTTTTCCTTTTGAAGAATATAACATTTGGAAATTCATCACTATCAGTTCTATAAAGCTCTTGTTGCCCTTGACCTGTTATTTTCTTAGAGTTGTATTCTGTTCTTGTTCTACTCTACAGGTACTACAAACTGCTAATAATCTTGAGGAGGTAACTGAAAATGTGGACTATTACGTCCAGGGAACTACAATTGCTGCGGAAATTTATTTGGAAGGTGTGTTTCTTTGTCTATCCTTGACCACCACATAAAGTCTTTCTGGTATTAAGATTGACTATCTTTCTGTTATCTTTTCGGAAATTGTAATAATTTGAAAGGCATAGTTCACAATCTGCACTCTTATGATCAAATGCAGGCTTTGCATAATCCCAGGCAGGGACTTGTGTGCGCATGTGTGTGTTGGGAAAGGGGAGGGGGGGGTCTGGAAGAAATTAGTACCTTTTTCGTGAGGAGTTTAAAAAGTGGTTCTGTTCACCTTTGGGATCCTGGAGTTATAGAAATTTTCTCCCATTCTGAACTATAAGTTATCTCTTGAAAAGATGTGCAATAATGCGCTTTCAAATGTCATAATGTCACATTTCTGCTAAACACTAAATTATGCTGGGGTAATTACTCATTGATCAACTATTTTTTTCAGCACAGGAATATGCTTTATTAGGAGATTTCATAGTTATAGGTTCACTTCTTTATAAGAATATGAGGGAGAGTGTTTTGGCACCTTGATTCATCAAAAATTTGTGTACGTTAGTTTTAAGAACATCCACAAACCTTGATTGCAGATGTCCTTTCTTAGCTTTTGACTACATAGATTCCTGCTTATGTAGAAGAAATTATCTAAGCTGAATAACTTGATGGCAATTCTAATGGGCAACAATGTTTCATGCTAACTGTTCAAGCAGACGTCGAGTTATCCAAATCTTTGCTCGTGGTGCTCGGATACTTGATGGTGCTTTTATGACTCAAGATTTGAGCTTAAAATCTTCCAATACAGACATGACTGCAGCTTCTGAAGGGGCAACTGTGTCCTCAGTTTCCATAGCTGATCCGTATGTGCTGCTGAGAATGACTGATGGAAGCATTCAGCTTCTTGCTGGAGGTATATCTGGACAAAATTGCAGTTTATAGTTACTCTTTGTTTGTGGTCATGGATTGATGTTGCAGTTACTTGGCTGTTTTTGTTGTATCTACTTTGCTTTCAAAACTCTTTATTTCTATTTGAATATACAAAACCATATTGCAATTAAAATGTATCCCTTAGAGCTCAATCTCGCAAACTAAAAATTTTTAGTCTATAACCTATATACATTTGTGCTTTGTGTTTCAGAGAGACATTTATGGATACAACTGGACATTTTTACTTATTTTCAAGCGTCCTGTGGTAAACTATACCTTTCTTGACATGTTAGTTGATGTTCTTTTGTCGTAGATCCATCCACCTGCTCCGTTTCTATCATCAATCCACCATCTGAAAACTCTGATAAGTTAATCTTAGCTTGCACTCTCTATCACGATAAAGGCCCTGAACCTTGGATTCGTAAGACAAGTACTGATGCCTGGCTTTCTACTGGGATTGGTGAGGCTATTGATGGGGCTGATGATTCAACACACGATCATGGTGATGTGTACTGTGTTCTATGCTATGACAATGGAGATCTGGAGATATTTGATGTACCAAACTTTAACAGTATTTTCTTTGTTGATAAATTTGTATCTGGAAGAAGCCACATTTTAGATACATTTTTCCATGGTCCAGCGAATAATCATGTAAACCTCACAAACAAGTTTTCTGAAGATATCGGACAAGGTAGGAAAGAGGCCACTCATAATGTAAAGGTGGTCGAGTTGTCTATGCAGAGATGGGGTTCAGAACATAACCGGCCGTTTCTTTTTGGAATATTGTCTGATGGGACCATTCTTTGTTATCATGCTTACATTTATGAAGTTTCAGAAAATGCTTCCAAGAATGAGGGTGTTGTTTCTTCTCAGAACTCCTCTAATCTTAGCAGTACGAGTGCATCTAGGCTTAGAAATTTACGTTTGCTCGGGTCCCCTTGGACACATATGCCAAAGAAGAGACACCATCTGGAGTCTGCTCACAACGCATAACTGTTTTCAAGAATGTTGGTGGTGTACAAGGTCTTTTCCTCTCTGGCTCAAGGCCAGTGTGGTTTATGATGTTTCGTGAGCGGCTTCGGATGCACCCACAGGTTAGTTTGGTTTAGTTAGTAAGCAACAATTCTCATAGCACTTTGCTGTAAATACTAAAAAATTATATTCTATATTCCAGTTTTCCAGTGATTGACAAACCCATTAATCACTATTATTACCATTTTCCATTTCAGGTGTGTGATGGACCCATAGTAGCCTTCACTGTTCTTCACAATGTTAACTGCAATCATGGGTTTATATGTATAACTTCAGAGGTTAGCTTACTAATTATGTAATTCAGCTAGAACCTTGTTTTTTGTTTGGCTATATCAACTAGCAAACTATAATTTTCTTCACTTTAGGGTGCTCTGAAAATATGCCAGCTTCCAGCTTTAGCATCATACGACAACTATTGGCCAGTACAAAAGGTGGATGACCATCAGCTTTAGATTTTCTCTTCTTCAAAAGTCAGTTTGTATGCCATTGCTACTATGTGTCTAATGTGCTAATGCGAGTTGCTTTTGTTTTTTGTGGGTGCCTTTGCTTTCCATTTTCTTTTGGGAGCTTGCAGATTGGGCTGAAGGGGACTCCACATCAAGTTACCTATTTTGCAGAGAAGAACTTGTACCCTGTTATAGTTTCTGTTCCAGTAAGTGCAATCTTTATGTTATGGTCTTTCCATTTAGTGTATCAACAATCAGTTTCTTGATTAAGCAAACTTATTCAACCTTGAAGTCTCTTTTCATGAGTAATTACGTGACCCAAGTCTCTTCCCCCATGATGCCATTACCAAATGTTAATAAGATAAAAAGTTAAGGAATGGGTTAATCAATTGTTCTTTTGAATTTTCATGTAGGTGCTCAAGCCACTTAATCAAGTCCTCGCATCTCTCGTTGATCAAGAAGTTGGAAATCAATTTGAGCATGATAATATGAATATGGAGGGGACGTATCCCATGGAAGAATTTGAGGTTCGGATTATGGAACCAGAAAAAATAAATGGATCCTGGCAGACTAGGGCTACTATTCCCATGCAAAGTTCTGAACATGCTCTCACTGTACGAGTGGTTACATTATTTGTAAGTCAACTTCACATATTTAACTGCTTTTTTGGACACTGGATACTGTTGTTTTCTCTCATTTTGCCTCTCTGCTATCTGGTTGTGCCAATATTTTCCTTATGAAGATATTAGATATCTGTGGAATTTTTATAGTCCTTGTTGTGTTTATGTACTTCCAGAACACCACTGCACAAAGAAATGAGACACTTCTGGCAATTGGAACTGCTTATGTACAAGGAGAGGATGTTGCAGCAAGAGGACGCATTCTTTTGTATTCTGTTGAAAGGAACTCAGATAGTGTACAGGCGAAGGTAGCTTGCTGTTTTATTTTGGACTCTTTTAACTTTAATGCACGGATGCTTAACTTTATCCTAGTCTTTTCAGGTTACGGAAGTCTACTCCAAGGAGTTGATGACTAACCATATCAGCTCTTGCATCACTCCAAGGCCATTTACTACTTGCTTCAGGTCCTAAAATTATTCTGCACAAATGGACGGGCTCTGAGTTAAACTTCGTTGCCTTCTATGATGTTCTGCCTCTCTATGTTGTGAGCTTAAACATCGCAAGTCCCCCTTTATTATAAATTCTCACCATTCAATATGAAACATGTAATTGAAATCTATGGGCTCCTTTGACTCTAGGACAAATATAGTTGTATAAACAGTGAACTCATAATTATCTGAAAATAGATCTAATTAGCTCTTTGCTTAGTCAAATTATGCTTCTGGAAGGATCCAAGTCAGGTTTCCAGAAACAGCAATAGTTTCTTATAGAAAGTTCTTATCCATACTTGACCACTTGAAGCCATATACATAAGAGGTGGATTTTGTGGTCCCTGTCTTATGTGCATTTTGCTCTAGAGTGCTGGGTAGGTTGATGGTTGCAGAGTTTTCTTCTTCAAAATTGCTTTATTTTCAGCTGAGCATCCTACCATCATCATTCTTTATTCAGTATATACATCAAAATCTAGTATATTTTATATTACTACTGAATATGGTATGGCCAACATGGCAACATCATCTAATTTCAGTTGCAAAAGGAGCCAAATGTTTCCCAACTCGTAAGCTTTTCAATTAAAGTCTTAACAAAGATGAAAACCTAAGCGATTGAAAGAACTCATTTGCTCTCTCCATTTAACCTATCTCAACTGGACAGAGACACATGAACTGAAAATTTTAGTATAGACATCAAAATCTAGAATATTTTATGTTATTACTGAATATGGTATGGCCAACATCCTCTAATTTCAGTTGCAAAGGAGCTAAATGTTGCCTGTGTAAAATTTTCAGTTGATGTGTCTCTGTCCATTTGAGATAGGTTAAATGAAGAGAGCAAACGAGTTCATTCAATTGCTTAGGTTTTCATCTTTGTTAATACTTTAATTGAAAAGCTTACGGGTTGGGCAAGTTTGTTTGGACGATCTGTTTTCACTTTTCATTTTTCAACTTAAAATGCTTTTCTATTTTGTTTATTGCAATCTGTTATACATTAGATGGTTTTCTAATAATTCTATCTATAAGAGATGCAGCACTCTAGCTTCATTACGAACTTGCAAGCTTTTCAGTGGACTTGCTGTTAATGATAAAAACTCCTGCAGGTTAAAAATTTTATTCTTCTTGGCGATATTCACAAGAGCATATATTTTCTTAGTTGGAAAGAGCAGGGCTCTCAACTTAATCTGTTGGCAAAAGATTTTGGCTCACTTGATTGTTTGGCAACTGAATTTTTGATTGATGGAAGCACACTCAGCCTCACTGTTTCAGATGACCAGAAGAATGTTCAGGTTAGCATATTTATGGACTTATCATGAAGCATTTGGGGTGTGGGTATTCGTTTTTCGCTTGCCTTTTATTTATTTATTATATTTTTTTATTTTTATTTTTTTGGGGGCTGGATTGCGAAATGTGTGTGATTCTCTAGCGTGATTTTCTTATTACAACCAAAGGCACCCTACCTGATAAGTGTCATTTTATGGCTATAACATGCCCTATAAATACATTGCAAGTGATCCATATACTTCTTGGTTTGAAAAATATATGTATATGTACGGCATACATATAGTTGTTTTCTTCTTTTCAGTTGATTTTATTGCACTTCCCTTTCTCTTTATGAATGTTTTTCAGCATGCTTTATAGTACATATTTACACATTATGAAGAATATCACATTTACATGTGATATTCTTTGCCACTCTTTTCTAGAATAACTGGTTACTTTTTCTGCAAAATATAGATATTCTATTATGCTCCAAAAGTGTCAGAGAGCTGGAAAGGACAGAAACTTCTATCAAGAGCCGAGTTTCATGTTGGCGCCCATATCACCAAATTTCTACGGCTGCAGCTTCTTCCCACATCCGCTGATCGAACTACTCCTGGCTCTGATAAGACAAACCGATTTGGTTTACTTTTTGGTACCCTGGAAGGCAGCATTGGCTGTATTACACCTCTCGATGAACTTACTTTCCGTCGTCTGCAGTCATTGCAGAAAAAACTTGTAGATTCTGTTTGCCATGCTGCTGGACTAAATCCACGATCTTTTAGACACTTCCATTCGAATGGAAAGGCTCACCGGCCAGGTCCTGACAGCATCGTGGATTGTGAGCTGCTTGTGCAGTACGTACTTCACTCTTTTTCACATCTGATAGTTGAAAGATTTTTATTCGTATTGTGTTCAATGTCATGATCCTCTGCGCCTGTCAAAACTAATATTTCACCAGTATCTCCATCTGCAATTTTTGGATTATATAATCACTCTTAAATCCAAAACCTTAATGGCTCTGTTAAAATATTTGTTACTATTTATAATACAGAAGAAAGCTGCTACATAAATTAGTCTAAGAATCTCTTCCTGGTTTGTATGGGAGAGGAGTTCTTGCACATTCTCCTCGACCGGTGTTAGATTTCCTTGTCTGGTCACTCCTACTCCTGGGCATACCAACACACACACACACACACACACACACACACACACACATCCTTACTTTTCTTATTTCTCTCTGTACTAAATAAAAGGTATCCACTCCCTTTTTTTTTGCAGTTTCGAGATGCTGACACTAGAAGATCAGCTTGAAATTGCTAATCAGATCGGTACAACTCGGACGCAGATCATGTCCAACTTGAATGACCTCAGTCTTGCCACAAGCTTCTTATGAGAATTGCCTGTTGAAATACTGTTTGCGGATCAAGAAGGCATTGTTGGTCTGGTGCTGCTTGCTTAATTGCGAAAAGGGACGCACATATTTGCCAAGGATTTCAGCCTTTAGGTTCCTTATAATCCGACAGTTAACTGTCCTGCAATATGCTGCTGCCTTAAAGGTTACCAGAACCGCTCACTTACGTTTCAGGCGTGCTGCTGCTCGGTCTTTGTGCAATCAGCGGTCAGAATTTGATACTATTCTTCTCACTAAATTAGTTAATTACTTGTATTTGTAAATGCAAAATTTTCGGTTTTACTCGACAATGATGTACTCATGTAAACATGTTATTTATTTAAAAATCAAAACTAGCAGTAGATATCCCCTAAGAATGAAGGATGCTGTAAGTTGGATAAATTGCACGAGAGAGAGACCCATACTATTAAACACATTTTTGTGTTGGCAGTCAAGATGCGGGTTTGTATTTCTCCGTTGTGGACTGAAATGGCCTGGCTTAGACGGTTACCGTCTTTCCTGCGCTAGTTGAATATTCACTTTTCTAATGAATTTTGATTTGGATGTTTGAACGCAAATCATCAATTATTTATTTTGAGATAGTCTATTATGAAAGAGTGGTGGTCTCGTGCGTGCGTACACCCCTAATTAATTAAATTAATTCTAATTAAAATCAATTAGTTTAATAAACTTTAATTGTAAATTAATAAATAATAATTTTGAATTAATATATAATTAATAAACTTTAATTGTGAATTAATAAATTTTAATTATGAATTAATAATCCTATTTGTGAATTAATAAACTTTAATTTAGAATTAATAAACCTTATTTGAAATTAATAAACCCTAATTTTGAAAAATAAATCCTAATTTTGAATTAATAAATCCTAATTGAAAATAATAAACCTTAATTTTGAATAATAAATTTTAATTATGAATTAATAAGCCATAACTTTGAATTAATAAACCCTAATTGTGAATTGATAAACATCAATTATGAATTAATAAACTATAATTATGAACTAATAAATTCTAATTTTGAATTAAAATTATAATTAAAAATTAATAGTTTAATTATAAATTAAAAAATCTAATTATTCTTACTTACCATAATTAATATATAATTATTTTAACAAAAAACAAGGGTGAACTCACGATGAGGCGGAGCTCACCCAAGTTTTTGTCTTATGAAGATGCATGAAGATGATACTCTAAATTTCTATTTAAGTCTAGTTTCCACACATGTGGTCTCCATGTAAAATTTTAATTAGAGTGATTCTCACATGTTTTCATGTCCTCACATTTTCACATGAGTCCTTATAAATTATATAAATTATATAATCATGTAATCATAATTGGATAAGTGATTACAAGTACGTGACTCTGTAAATTGAATTTTGTCGAATTAAAGATTAAAAAACCAACAATCTGTATATTACGAAAGAAGTTCGACAAAGTATAAACTGAATTATTAACTTGATAGAGACACCAAAAACTACGAGATTTTCGTTCTATATACAATCATGAAATAATGTATCACATTAATTCTTTATCCTACATGGAATTTTCATGGATTTTGATTTTTATCCTGCATTGAATACCTGAATTATGCTTTTAATTGGCCAAGTGAATGAGATTAATATTATTCGAAATGCGTTATCAATTTAATTTGGTTAAATGAATATATTATTTAATTTAACTTGGTTGTATAAAAAATTTGGATGAATAAATTATTTATTCAATTTAATTTGGCCAGATTGATATTTTTTTTTCTACACTATTTAACAAAATAAATACTATGTGATCTCTTTAAGTATAATTAAAGATAACTTTCCGTTTTTTAAAGAATTGAACGAACATGTTTGGATTTTTTTTATTACTATTGCAATGAGGCAGTAAAATTTCGATTATTATGAAAAATCGTTGCACTTATCTTTTCCTTTCTTTTTTGGTTTGTGATTTTATCCCTTTCTTTCTTTCTTTGAGCGGATGATATTTTATTCTTAACTTTCCTGCTTGATTCCAAATTCATATTGATTTTTATGATATTTTATCAAATTATAAATTTAAATAAAACATACTTGAATTCCATATCGACTTTTCTTGACACTTCATGATTTGAAAACCTAAATAAAAGAATATATTTTGTACACTTTTAACACAAATTTTGAAGCTCGCATTAATTTTTATGAGACTTCACCAAATCAGAATCTGAATAAAATGATACATTTTGAATTTTACATTGTTTCACAGTATCAATTCAAAACTTAAATATAAATCTATTTTTGTATCTTTCGGATGATTGACTATTCTAATAACTTATCTTTATAAATTCAAACGAGTTTGTATAGTTAGCAGGTATTGTTATACGAATTTAAGACATAAACAAGTAGTAATATCATTTTTAATCAGGTTTGTGACGGATATGAGTATATAAATTCTAGATGGATTTGGATGGCTGAACCTTAACCTCACCATTTTGATTTATCGCATGCTCCGACACGATAAATGATATCAGATGGTTGAACCATTGTCTTACCATTTCGCTTCATCGCATGCTCTACCATAATTTGTACAATTCATAGTAACTAAATATCAATCAATTATTAAGTTGTTCTTTAAATTAATAGTTATAATTAATTTACAAGATAAAGTAGTTTCCATGTGACATGATATAATTTAAACATATTAAATTCATGCATTATACGTTCGATATAAAGAATGTTTCAATTGTTATGACCATAAAAATATTGTAAAAAGATTATAAATCATGACATGATGTGATTTTCTATCGAAACTCAACAAATTACACGTTAGTAAGCTTTTAAATGAATTAAAAGAATACTACATTTAGATATGTTTATGTGTGTAAACTTCAATTTGAAAAAAATTCACCTATAAATTCTACATTAATGTTTTTGTTTTTAATTCAAGTGACTAGTTAGCAATTAACCATAATCTACCTCTAAAAGAGTCCATCTTCAGCTTGATATCAACAAATTATTGTCAAAATCCAAAAATTATATCAACAAACTTTTATTTGAAATATTGTAACCGACTTATCTAGTTGGATATTCATATATTACCCTACAATAACTACAAGAGTAAAAGTAAATTCTTTAATACGGCTGTGGGCCTTATGGGCTCAGCCCTAAATTAACTACAGAATTCAAAAACTCTATTCACATATATTAGACGCCAACCCAATTGCTCACAACAACTCTCAATCCTACGTGGCATCACCATGCTTTGTTATTATTATTTTTCTAAATTCCAAAATTTCCCTTGCAATCTATTGTTTATATAATCTAATTTTGAATTATAAAATCATATAACTGCCATTTTCCTTATATATTATAATCAATCAATTTGTATTTATATAAAAAAGCACAAAAATGTGGAAACATATTGATTAAAAGATTGCCGTTAAAAAGGGTAATTCTATACATAGCCCCTATTTTGGAGGTTATTCCAAAGCACTTAAATTGGAGAATAAATATCTGGACGGTCAGTGGAGAAGATGAGCGAGAGCCTGCACAAAACTTTGAAACCATGATCGGCATGTCTTTCTTGATTTTGGTGTTGACAGTGATGGACTAAAGCTTTGAACTCAAAATCTGGATATTAGAATTTGATGTATACATTGCTCAATGAAAGAATGTCTGTATGGTGAATTTGCTGTGAAGACTCTCTCTCTCTCTCTCTCTCTCTATGTTAGTTTATCAAAGCCAACATCATATCTTGAATACTAGCAAATTGCATTCGTTATGAATCATCCGTTGGAGAACGGAATGCACATGCGACTTGAAATCCAATCTCTTTCTGGGCATCCACTTAGATTTTGTAGATTTCGAATTTGAAAGAAAGAAGCCAATTCATATCAAACCGTGGAAATGACCAATTCCATCATTAATTTGTTAGTATTCTTAATTGAACATCAAATATCAGTTCTTCATGGTAATAAAAAATATCAGCTGGAGGATGTTGAGACCTTGATTGAACAAGTTTTTGAGGACAATAATAATTCATCGTAGTGGAGTAAACAAATGTTTGGTTGATTTGAAATTGACACCGACGCGTTTTTCATTCAACTGATTTTTGAGGCTAAATGATTAGGGATTTAATTTAGAGGCTATAGGGATAATAAAATAGTAGATTGATAAATACTTTTGATAATTTCATATGTATGGAGGCTATAAAGAGTAAAACAGGGTCACTGAATGTAATTTCATACTTTTGATAATTTCATATGTATGTAAAGCAATTCCAAAAACTTATTTTACTGGGTCACTGAATGCAATCTAATTTCTTATGGTCGTAGATCGAGCAGAACGTGTAATGTTGGGTGGTGGCTTGCAACTGGAAGTTTAGATATTTTTTCATTTCGATACGATTAAGCATATGTTTGAACTCTGATTCTTACAGTTGGGTTTCATGAACTTTCATCTAAAACAAATAGAAGGTACAGGGATTATCGTACTTGGGTTTGGGTGAAAATATGCATCTTTTTTACACATTCTCCTAAGAGTATGTCGTTGTTGTTATTGTAATTTGGTTTGGATGATACTATTATATATCTATCCTTCATTATTGCACGTTAGAAACATTCATTTTCGCACATTTTTGTATATTTTTTTTAGAAATAAATGTTGAAGTTAAAATATAAGAGATTATTTATATCAATTAATACATAATATATGTTATTGTAATTTATATATTTAAATGGATTTAGATAATTACAGGTTTGACGAAAACGAATAGTAAATCACTTTTTAATCAGATTTTGACCAGTACGAGTATATACATTTTAAATGAATTCAAGTGGCTAAACTTTAACCTATCATTTCGATCCATTACATTGCTCCATTGCGATCAACAACTCTAGGTGGTTGAACCCTGGCCACAATGATAATCAATTATCGTAACAATATATATTTAATTATTCACTATCTCTATATTCTATTACACATTAAAGATATCATAATGATCATCATCCTATGTGGCATTTGCATGCTTTTTATTCATAATTTTCTAATTCTTCATTTTATATATACCTCAATTATCTTATAATCCCTTTTTATAGTTAATAATTATTAGGATATCAATCAATCATTTAACTCTACCCTAGATATTCATATAAACTCCATATTAGTATCGATTACCATTTAGAAGCAATTGCTTGGGCATAACCTCTGAAGTAATAAAAGGAGAATTGCTTGACACCAACCCTGAACTAAACAAATTTAAGCCTGCGGGAAAACAAAATAAAGATAATTTTGAGCCTCTGGCAATCGAATTGATGTTTTATCTATAACTTAAATTGCATTAAATAATAGTTAGGGGGGAGGGGATACTCAATGTGTAAATTTTCGAACTCTTGTGAAGTGCCTTTTTTGTAAAAAAATAATTAAATTGTGATTCATGTATGTGTATTTTGTGTAATGTATACTTTATTGTTTTGCATGATAAGTAATGTATAGTTAGATGATGCAAGCTATAGTTTTTAATTTTGCCTAAGCCTCTGAAATTCTATTTCTACACCCAACGATGCTATCAATCCTTACATTTATTTACAAAGAAAAACTACTTAGATTTTTGGTAGAGTACCCGAAAAATTTCAAATGCTATGCTAAGTTAGTTTCTAAACTTTAATATATTTCTAGAAAATGAGATGTTATGCTTTTCCTTACACTGTATTCATATTTATGCGTATTGGGGTTTGTTATTTTAGAAAGTTCGGTGAAAATATAATTTCTCTAGATACAATTTGTACAATCTTTTTCATACTATTGACATTGTTTTTTTAGGAGATGTAATAAAGTATTAAATAACTTCTTAAATTTCAACTTATAAACTAAAATGTGAAATAATTCCCCGTCGAAATTCGACGGGTTACAAACTAGTCTACCTCTAAAAGAGTCCATCTTCAGCTTGATATCAACAAATTATTGTCAAAATCCAAAAATTATATCAACAAACTTTTATTTGAAATATTGTAACCGACTTATCTAGTTGGATATTCATATATTACCCTACAATAACTACAAGAGTAAAAGTAAATTCTTTAATACGGCTGTGGGCCTTATGGGCTCAGCCCTAAATTCACTACAGAATTCAAAAACTCTATTCACATATATTAGACGCCAACCCAATTGCCGACCCTAATTCACAACAGAATCCAACGGCCACCAATTAAATTGGAAAGCAACTCCCATCCAACGGTCAAAAAATCGCTCATCGATAGCCTATAAAACTGCAAACCCTAAACCCTTGACACCTCTCTCTCCTCCGCTGTTCCCTGCTTCTAACTGCCTTCAACTTGTGTTGCGGCAGCAGAGCAGAACAGCTCCCCGGCCCCCGACGGTGCACACACAGACGCACTCACACACGCTGAGAACCAATATACCTAACCTCATATTTTCCTACTAGTATATCTACCGACCGAGATGCCTTCTGTTGTTTTGGCTGAAGCTCAATCCGCCGACAAGAAGAAGATCATGAAGAAGTCCGAAGTTGCGAAGATGGAGCTCGAGGAGAAGTCCGCTGAGAAAAAGGTGAAAAAAGAGAAGAAGTCGAGCAAAAAGACCAAAGTGACCTCGGAACCTGACCCCGATGGTTCTAATTCCATTACCCCTGTCAAAATTAAAAAAGAAAAGAAGCGCAAGGCTTTGGAAATCGACGGTGGCGATAATGAGGAGGACAGGAGCGATACCAGCTCCGAGATGGGCGAGCCGATGAACAGCTTGACCAAGAAGAAGAAGAAGATTAAATCTGAGGACGGGCATGAAGCGGAGGAAAAAGTGGAGAACCCCAATGCTATCTCCAATTTCCGAATTTCGGCGCCGCTTAGGGATACTTTGAAGGCCAAGGGGATAGAGGCGCTGTTTCCGATTCAGGCAATGACGTTTGATACCATTCTCGATGGTTCGGATTTGGTTGGAAGGGCCCGCACTGGTCAGGTTAGGGTTCTCGACCTTTTTCTACGTCCAACTAATTTACTCTACTGGTTATTATTGCTTTGTGGCTATTTTTCACAAAATCTTGTTATTGTGTGTTGGGATTGGTTTCTGGGCAATGAAGGGTTACAAATGAGTTGCTTTTCTTTGGTTTTGGTTGCGCAATGTTTTTTTCTTCCTGGATTTTACATTCAATTCCTGGAGATGTAGGGTGTTAGATAATCTCTGAAGCTCGTATAAATGCCATTATAATTATAATATATTACATCTCACTGACACAATAGTCCAATAGTTATTACCAAAATATACTAGTTAGTGCTGGCACGGATGCATGGTTATGGTAGCTATGTTATGATGTTGGATTTGTAACTACTTCTCAGATTTTGTACACCATTGATCTTCTGAATATCTTTTGGTTATAATGCATGACCCTTTACCTTTCCATGTTCTATTAGGCGAATTGGTTCCTTGAACGTATCTAATTTTGCCTTTGAATTCTCTATCAGGGTAAAACTTTGGCCTTTGTGTTACCTATATTGGAATCATTGACAAATGGGCCTCTGGCATCGAGGAAGACTGGATATGGAAAGGCACCTAGTGTTCTTGTTCTTTTACCCACAAGGAGTTGGCGACACAGGTACACAAGGGATTTTTTCATGGATTTCTATGGAACTTTGGTCATATCTTTTCCAAGTTCTTTTATCTTAGTTTTGTTGTGTGACGTGTTTTTTTATGTTATAGGTGGCTGCTGACTTTGAAGTTTATGGTGGGGCTCTAGGGTTGAGTTGCTGTTGCCTGTATGGGGGTTCTCCTTATCAGGCGCAGCAGAATCAATTGAAAAGAGGTGTTGACATAATTGTTGGCACTCCTGGTCGCATTAAGGTGTGGTCTACTTCTGCTTTCACTATTTGTTCTATTAATTCAGAACCATTGCTTATTATTGTGTTAACGGAAATTATCTGACAGGATCACATAGAGAGAGGAAATATTGACTTCCGATCCTTAAAGTTCCGAGTGCTTGATGAGGCCGATGAAATGCTGAGGATGGGTTTTGTTGAAGATGTCGAACTTATTCTAGGTATGTAACAATGTTTTGATATAGGTTCTGGTCTTCTATTTCTTTCTAGTTGTCTTTTTGATGATTGGTGCAAAGAAGTGCTTGCTCTGGTGAATATAATATGCTTTAGTGTGATATCATCCTTATTCGTATCTGTTAGTGTCTTTCTTTAAATTCTTATTGGCCATTAAACTTAGTTATCCAATATTGGTTTCTGAAGGCAAGGTAGAGGATGCTAGCAAAGTTCAAACGCTTCTTTTCAGTGCCACTTTGCCGATCTGGGTTAAGCAAGTATGTTTCTAGTTTTACTATGCTGTCTATTTAAGCTATAATTTGGCTGCAGGATGTCAACTCTGTTCTCTGAATAATACTTTCTTTGTGGTATCAGATATCTTCCAAATTCTTGAAACCAGACAAGAAAACTGCTGACCTTGTTGGTAATGAGAAAATGAAGGCCAGCACCAATGTAAGGCATTTTGTCCTTCCCTGCTCTGTATCTGCCAGAGCTCAGCTTATTCCTGATATCATTCGCTGTTACAGCAGGTTGGTTTTTTCTTGGACTTTCTTTCCATAAATGATTCTTAAATTGTTACTTTTCCTTTTTGGAGATGTCTTATCAACCTTGAGCTTACTCTCTTTTAAAATCCAGTGGAGGCCGAACTATTATCTTCACAGAGACAAAGGATTCTGCTTGACACTTGCTGGTGTGCTTCCTGGAGCACGTGCGTTGCATGGTGACATACAACAGTCTACCCGTGAGGCAAGGAACTTTTTTGGTTTCATATATTTTTATTACATCAATATCATTCTGCCTATTTAATTATAATTGCCAGAACTTTGATGATGTTGTAGACAAATTGTTCCTCTGATATCTAAAGTTGCAGACATAATTTGACAAATTATTAAAAAATTTGCATCCTTTGCATGTGTATCTTTTAGTAATCATGTCCTTCAATTCTCTCAGGTAACTCTTTCTGCGTTCAGATCGGGCAAATTTTCTACGCTTGTGGCTACTAATGTAGCTGCACGAGGACTGGACATCAATGATGTCCAGTTAATTGTTCAGGTCTGTTTATATCAGCATGTTCTTTTTGTTTGGCTAATACATGTTCGGATGTTCCTCGCTTGACACTTAACTTGAAATGTATTTTGTGCTTCAGTGTGAGCCACCTCGTGATGTAGAGGCATACATTCATCGGTCTGGAAGAACAGGAAGAGCTGGTAACTTACTAATCTTTTTATTCTGATTAAGGTATTGCTGGAGTTGTATTGATGATCCTAATGCTTTTTCCAGGGAAAAGTGGTGTCGCTGTAATGCTTTATGATCCGAGGATGTCAAATTTTTCTAGGATAGAAAGAGAATCAGGTGTGAAATTTGAGCGCATTAGTGCTCCACAGCCATCTGATATAGCTAAATCAGCTGGTGTTGAAGCTGCAGATAAAATCAATGAGATTTCTGATAGGTATTTCTTATAAGCATGTAGTTGTTTGAACTTTAGTACTGAAAGCTCTGTTTCTAACTCTAAACTTTTGTCAGTGTGATTCCGGTATTCAAAGCTACTGCTGAAGAGCTACTCAACTCATCTGATTTGACCCCAGCAGACCTACTTGCAAAGGCATTGGCCAATGCTGCTGTAAGTCTACTCCTTGTACTTGTATTGAAAATATTTTAGTTTGTTAGGTCTGACAAGATAAGTGTATCCATGTTTTACAGGGTTATACTGAAATTAAGAGTCGATCACTTCTCACTTCATTGGAGAACCATGTTACTGTTCTTCTCGAGTGTGGGAAACCCGTCTTCTCACCATCGTGAGTGATTTAAAATTATTTTATTTTTATCTCACACCATCTAAACACCATCATGAGAGCATGTGTTTGTTGTTTTTATTTTTTTGGCATTGGTCTATGGTATTATAAATTGGGATACTTCCTTTTCTACGTTGTGCTGGATAAGCAATTGTTCCTATCTACATTAATGAATGGCTCTGCCACCCAAAATCTCACATTTTATATTCAAGGATAATCACCATTTGGATCTATTATTTTTGATCGAACCTCTCCAATATATGCATTACAACTGTTTGCTTGGAGGATGATATGGTCCCTGTTATTAAAAAGAGGATAATTGATGTAATAATTCATATCTTTTGTGTTTAGACTTTGTTAGATATTAGATAATTGTGCTGTAGTATATGGCTTATTGTATCTCAGGGACCCTGTTATACCATTTAAAATGAATTCTTTGATTATTCCTTAAATTGTGTTTTTATTTTACTCACAGTGTAATTACTTGTCAGGTTTGCTTATGGAGCTCTGAGGAGGTTTTTACCTGAAGAGAAGGTTGAATCAATTAAGGGCCTTTCATTGACTGCTGATGGGAAGGGTGCTGTATTTGATGTTGCTGCTGAAGATCTTGATACTTTCCTTGCAGGTTAGTTTGTGGAAATATTTAGTGTTTGTAGTCTGGTCTAATTTGAAACGCCGCGAAAATGACTTGTTTGAAACACATCTCGACATGTGATTCTATTGGGACATATATTCTTGGCCTTGCTATTTAATTTGCCGCACTGATTTGTATCTAGTAAACTATTTGAAGTCCTGAAATCTAATGTATCCTACTTGTTGTTCCATTGATGGGCTTCCGCAGGCCAGGAGAATGCTGCTGGTGTGAGCTTGGAAGTGGTGAAATTGTTGCCAAATTTGCAAGAAAGAGAGCCATCAAGGGGAAGATTTGGTGGTGGCGGTGGTGGCCGTGGCTTCTCAGATAGGAGAGGTGGTAGGTTTGGTGGTGGTGGTGGAGGAAGAGGGGGGGGTAGAGGATCATTTTCTAGAGGTCGTGGCAACAGAAACAGCAAATGGTGAGCAGTTCTCGTAAGGCTACAACCTATTGACAGATGCAATGCCCAAGGGGCATCAAATTTTGGTGTTGACAATGAATAATATTATTCTTGTTTTTTGTAAAACAGAAATGTAGTTCTCGCAATCTTTTTCCTTTTCTTTGTCTCGTATTTAGTTTTTTATTATAGGTTCACGACTCAAACGCCGCAATTACATTATATTAATTATTTGAGAGTTATTATCTCCCTACCGTGATTTGATTTATTATCAATCTTGGTATTAAGATGAATTTATTTGCTGATTGTTTTGCATATATTTCATCTATTTAATTTTACAGAAGAGGCTTATTTTATAAAATTTGGTTTGTCTATTATTTATTCTGGAAATATGTAAATACTCTCCTAAGTTATAAAGTGAAATTTCAAAATTTTCTTGTTTGTTTTGGATCATTTTGGTTTCTAATTTTGGCATATTTCCCTGTGGACTAAGGCCATTTCTAACCATACGCCAAATCCCAAAATGCAATAAGAAAACTATTCAAATCATACTGCATCCCCAAACTCAAAATGCAGCAATGTGATGGAAAATGCAGCAATGTGATGGATTTGAATAGTAGAAACGCAAATTTGCGTTTCTACTGTTCACAAAACGCAAAAGATTGAAATATTGCAAATCGATCTTATATTTTGTAGAAGAAGAAGAAGAAGAAGAAGAAGAAGGAGGAGGAGGAGGAGGAAGAATGGCGAAGAAGCCAGAGCAAACTTTAGAGTGAAGAGGGGAACAATAGTAAACCCAATGATGTAAAATAGAGGAGTGTTTAGTTTAGCTCTTAAACAGCCGTGATTGGCTGTATTTAGTTTAGCTCTTAAACAGCCGTGATTAGCTGTGTTTAGTTTAGCTCTTAAACAAAATTTGTTAGTTATTAGGTTAGTTACAAGTTGTTAGATTCTGTTAATCTTTCAGTTGTAAATTAAATCATGCGTTGCATACATGGAGTGAGAACTATAAATAATGTAACAAGGAAAATTATTCTCATATGTAATTTGAAGAAAATATATAGGTATGATTGTAAAAGTATAAAAAGTAGTGTGAAAAGGAATATATGAAGAATATTCTTTTGGGTTTGAATTTGGTGTAAATGGTTGAAGATGAATTACTGTTTGATGTGACATATACTGTAAAATGGGTTTGAGTTTGGAGTAAAGCTGTCGGAGATGGCCTAATGGATTATTAACATCAGTTGACGAAAATTGAGAAGTGACATCGTCAGGGTGTTTTTGAATTTGATTGGAAACTGAGGATTTGCGCATTATATAAAACATATGAGACTCTTAAAAAATACTGATTATAGCTATTGATTGAAAAATAATAATAAAGTAAATTAACATGCCTACAACAAAAATACTAAATTTGGACGATAATTTTATGAATGTGAGTCCTCACTAAAACACTTTGTTACATGTCAAAGGTTTTTTAAATATACTTAGTTCTACTATAAATTATTTACACTAGTATTCTGATGTTCTCTTCCAGATCTTCCTCAACTAGATTGCCTTATTCCACTAGTATTCTGATATTCTCTTCCAGATCTATGAGGAGTTAAGGAACTGCGTTGATTTTGTAACCAAGGGTTAGGAAAATATATAATATACAATCTAAGTAGGTTAACCTATAAACACCTAATTAATTAGGGTTGTTTCACTCATGAGCCTATATCAATTACATAGTTCATCAACTTTTATTTACTCCACACAATAATTCTAATTGCTTAACAATATATGTATTGTCCATAATTAGATGGATAAATTAAGTATTCTTTTCCAAGTTGACGTCGACCTTATTTTTTTTCCCTATAAATATTGCTTGTTTGCGTCTAAAATTGTGTTCAACATTCTCCCTCCACTCTCGGATTCGATCATTCCAATTAATATCTTCCTATTGCGGATATAAAATAGACATCATGGGATGGTACAGAAGATCGTCAAGATTTATTCTTGATGTTTTTCGTCGCTACAATTCCAAGACTGCTGCAGCTGCGCCCCTTCAACAACAATCTGCAGTTTCTCCAAATACTTATTCTCTAATTAGAGCTAATTCAACAACTTGTCAATTCAATCCAGTTCGTTTCTCAGAACAACCCTTATCTGGACGGCGCGACTACGTGGACAGAAATCAAGTCCATCACTTCAAACCCAGGAGATTCCAACGCTGGCGTCAGAATCCAAGAAACCTAATCACGACATCTCTATTAGGCGGCTCAATATATTTATGGAATTTAGAAACAGTGCCATACGCGAAGAAAAGGCATTTTGTGCTTCTGTCGAATCATCATGAAAAGCAACTAGGCGAGTGGCAGTTGAAGCTGCTGAAACTAATATTCAGCAGGAGAGTGCAGAAGATATTAGGGTTGATAAGATCGCGCAGAAGATATTTTCGGCTGTGAACAAGGGATTGAGGAAGGAACATGTTGAAGAAAAGGGCGTCAAATCTCAAATCGCACATCTGGAGGGATTGTGAGTGCCTTCTGTTTGCCCGGTGGGAAGCTTGTCGTTTTCACTGTCTTGCTTAATCTTTTGAGAGAGGATGCTGAAATTGCAACCGTTATTGGTAACTGAGCACTAATTTGCATCAGAGATCACTACAACAAATTTACGACACCGTTATTACTTATCCAATTTGAAATTAGTAAATAAAACTCAAGTATCTTAGCAACACAAAATTAATATAATCATGCAGGACGCCCTTTCCATATATACCCCAAAACCAATTCTCAGCTCTTATGCAATTAAATTAGTCATTCTCATACATTAATTCTTTATTCCTCACTACACCAACTCCTAATTTGACATGCATTAATTTTCATATATCTTCCATTCGTTACAATATACATATGTTAAAAAATCTCGTACGTGTCAAGTTACTTGGACCATGCCTCCAATTTTCTTTCATGATAACTCCAATACATGGTTTTGTTCTTGGAATATCGTAAATTATATTATTATACATATTTATTTGTTTAATCGTTCTATACATATTTATTTGTTTAAATTTCATATGCAATTTTATTCATTGATATATGCATTCTTCTAGAGCTGACAAAGGCGGGTCGGTTGGCCCGCCCGCCCATCGGGCTTGTTGTTTTACCGGTCGGTGGCTCGGCCCAAATGCTATCGGGCTAAAATATGGTAGCCCACCAATTTATTTGGGCCACCGGCCAAACCATTTCAATATTTAATTTAATAAAACATTATTTTAATTTCAAAAAAATATGATAACAATAAATAAATTAAATCTACTAACATCAATTTCAAAGTAAATACGTTTAATAGCATCAATTCCAAAGTAAATAAAATAAATTAAGTCTACTAACAAGTCTAACATCAATTTCAACGTAAATAAGATAAACTTAAAGTTTCAAATATCATCAAACATCAAATGTAAAATATTAAAACTTTAAATGTGTGGGCGGGCTTTTAGGCCCGTTAACCCTGGGCTTTTTAGCCCCAAAGCCTGGTCAGCCCGATGGCTATGTGGGTGGGCTTTTTAGGCCTGATTTTTTTGGGTCACTATTTTCACGAGCCCAATCCGATCCTAATTTCGGGTATCCGGGCGGCCATCGGGCCGGACCAATTTTGCCGGCTCTACATTCTTCTTTACAATAATATGTAGATTAGTATTATAAAGCTATAGAGTAGAGTTTGTTTTCTGACATTCTTCTTCACGGAATAGAGATTGATTATAACATTTTTTTTCTACTTCTAATTCATAAAATCGATCTCGTCCGAGCTCATCTTCCAGTGAACAACAAAATTTCTTGCTGTCGGAGCAAGAGCGCCATTGCTGATGCTCGATCAATGTCTCGGATCAAATTAGGTGATGACTTGTACCTTCAAATCAACATTTGGTTCTTTTTTTTTGTTGGATATTAAAAGCAGTCGAGATGCATGTTGTTTATATTTTATATACACTTTTGTTAATATTTACATGCATTTCTTTTTAAAATTATATGGATTTGCGGGTACAGATTTTCACAAACATACCCATTGACATAATAAAAAAAAAAGGAAAAAAGAAAAACGCGAGGACAATGTGGCAAAAATCTATAATGTCCACATAAATACAAATAAGTGATCCGAATTGAGTACATCGTAGTACCTAAAGTTTGAATACTACTAAATCTTACATATATAAGTGATGTACAAATAAAAATCATTATTATCCTAAAAACATGGAATCAAATGCATTCTTTGTGAAAGTTGATATATCTACCAGGAAAGTTACTAAATCTTAAAATTTAAAAAATTTGCCCAAGTTCGAATCCCATGAAGGATGAAAATTACATTTTCTCGACAGATGCATCAACTTTCACAACGAATACTTTATTTTGTGGACACACTATAATTTGACACGTGACATCATTTCTTTTAGTTATTTGTAGGGGAAAAATTGAAAGGGCACTGACACCCTTAACTATGTAATACTCTATTCATTCTACCGAACTTGGTCTGTATTCTTTTTTGACTGTTTTTTTTAAAGAAATAATTATCTTTTCAAAAGGTAAATTCCTACATTATTTTATCATTTTATATCCTTTTTCAATTTATCTTTTATCTATTTAATCACTTTATATCATTTTTTTAAATAACCTCCTTAAAGAAACAATTCATTTTCAAGGATCGAAGGGAGAGAGTACTACATAGTCAATCGACTTGACCTTTTATTAATGGTACCATGTATTTGAACGAGAAAATTGATGCTTTCTATTTTACATTTTCTTTCATATGCATGCGAAGAAGTTAAGTTCGATTATTATGATAAATAGTTAAACTAGCATGAGCATGCATATTAATTTGTCAAGAAGAAAGCAGAAAGAAAAAGAAAGAACGAAAAGGACAAAATGAAACCCAAAATTAGCTTTGAGCTGCCAGATCAAATTGAAGGTCGAGGGTTTCGGCCCAAGAAACCAAAGTTCCGAAACATCCATCAGTCTCTCTATAATCTTCTCCACTGCTTAAATATTTTCTTCTTCATCTTCTCTCTCTGCGTGGTTCTTCCTTATACATCACACCGAAGAAAACCTTAACCACAATTTTTCCGATTTCAGGTAAATTCGACTGATTGACATCATGGGATGGTACAGAAGATCGTCGAGATTAATTTTCGATGCTTTTCGTCGCCACAATTCCAAGGCTTCTGCACCCAGGATCCCCGTTCAAGAATCCGTTTCTCCAAATACTCTCTCTTCCAGATCTGTTTCGAGCGGGTCAAGAATTTATCAACCGGTTTTGAGGAACTTCGTTTTGCAGAATGTGGTGAAGAACAACCAACGGAAAAGCCCTTTCGCTGATGGGGCAAAGAGGTTCTACTACGTGGACGGAGATAAGGTTCACCACTTTAAACCCAGGGGATACAAACGGTGGAGTCAGAATCCGAAAGTTTTAATTTCGATAATTTTGGTAGGTACTGGTGTTGCAGTCACTGTATATTTTGGGAATTTGGAGACAGTGCCCTACACAAAGAGAACCCATTTCGTGCTTCTGTCGAGTTCTCTCGAGAAACACATAGGCGAGTCGAATTTCAAGAGCATCAAATCACAATACAAGGGGAAAATTCTACCCCCTCTTCACCCTGAGAGTATTAGGGTTCAAAAGATCGCGCAGGATATAGTTGAGGCCGTGCAGAAGGGGCTGAGGAAGGAGCAGGTGTGGACTGACATTGGGTACTCGTCGGACAGCGCGGCGGCACCGGAGGTTCATGAACAGGAGGCCGTGAGAGCATTCGGCGATGAGGAGGACAAGTGGATTGGTGAGGATAAGTGGCATAAGGAGGATGAGATCCTTGATGATGGATGGGTTCAACAGAGTAGGAAAAAGGGTCAAGAGATGGGGGTGAAATCTCAAACTTCACATATGGAGGGATTCAAATGGGAGGTTATTGTTGTTAATGATCCTACTGTCAATGCCTTCTGTTTGCCTGGTGGAAAGATTGTTGTCTTCACTGGCTTGCTTAGTCATTTTAAAGCTGATGCTGAAATTGCAACCATCATTGGACATGAGGTGGATTTTGGAATTTATGCATGTCTTTTTATTCTGCCCATTGTTTTCAGTTTATTGAAGATTTTCGTTTGCTCAACAGGTCGGTCATGTTGTTGCGAGGCACGCTGCAGAGAATATCTCTAAAAACGTTTGGCTCTCAATCTTACAGTTGATTCTTTACCAATTTTTCATGCCTGATGTTGTCAACACAATGTCGAATCTCTTCCTAAGACTGCCTTTTTCGCGGAGGTATTGTGTGTTATTCACTGCTATGAGCAATTTGAATTTGATGCTTGTGCTCCTTGCAATGGGGAGCTCTGGTTTGCTCAATTGCTTCATTAGCTGATAATGGCTTAGATATGTTATCTATCTGGCATATTTTGTTTGTGCAATCTATTAGTCAGAACGCAATTCTACTTTGTTACTTAATGTGATCTGCTCAGTGCTTACCTCTTTCACCGTTAGGTTGCTTCCTTTTGTCAATGATAAATCATTTGTCAATCAGGTTAGAGTTGCCTAGTGATTGTTGTACATTTCATGGATAAGTATTGTTTACATCGTGAATTGCTGAAAGTTAGTGTTAGATATCTCTTGGTCGAAGTTTAACCTAAGATTCATTGGTATGTTAATTATAAATAAATGGAGAAGAAACAGATTCAAGGAGGAACATTGTGATTTCCTTTTCTGGTTTGGGGTATAAACTGTTTCTATGACTGACAATTGCTTTGTCTTCTGGATGTGCAGGGAATAATGCATCATGGGTGGTTCACTTGCACTGTTATTACATTATGATTCATTCAGCTAATGTCATTTACTTTTGATTTTTATGTTTAAGAACTAGAACCAAATATCTGTCTGTGACTTTATGTTACAACAAGATATATATGAAATTATATTTGATTGGTGCACAGTGAATGTTTATTTTAATGTATTTGAGAAATATCACTCTTTTCAAGCATGAAAAATTCTTTTAAGAAGTCCTGAGATTATGTAAAATAATGTTTGCCTAACTTACACAGGCTAGCCTTGGGCGTGCTTAAATGTATAACTGCGTTTGATTTCTTCCCGAACAGTCAAGTCCTTAGGCTAACAAGTATTTGCCCAAGCTAGATAATTTGCTATTAGTTGTACTGATATACTCATATGCTTGTTAATAACTGAGAATAGGATTTAATACTCTTATGTCCATATTATGTATTTGGGCTAATTCAGTATCGCCCAGTGTTGTATATATAGGACTGGAGAATACATCTACACATACACGCACAACCGAATATTTTTGGCAAGGGATAAATGAAGTTCCACATTCTCGTTGGAATAAAATTTTGTTTGATGCTCTGCTTTTTTTACCTGCACATGATTGAGTAAAATCTTGCGATTGCTATGGGATGGTGTTGCTTCATTGTTATTTCGATTTTTTATTTAATCGTCCAATGTTGTTTGAGCATTTCCTTTTGACTTGGCAGGATGGAGATGGAAGCAGATTATATTGGAGTGCTTTTAAGTGCTTCTGCAGGGTATGATCCTCGGGTAGCTCCCCAGGTGTACGACAAGTTGGGACATATTGGAGGTAGTTCGCGATTGCAAGATTATCTTGCTACTCATCCTTCTGGAAAGAAGAGAGCTCAGCTGCTTTCTCAGGCTAAAGTCATGGAGGAAGCCCTTTCCATATATCGGGAGGTGCAGGCCGGACGCGGTGTACAGGGTTTTCTCTAAGTTTTATTTTGTTTAGCAACTTCTCTTTCCTTCTCGGTGAGACTCTGTAATTGTAAATAAGGCGTTATAGACATGGAGGCACCATCTTCGATTCTTCCCCAAGAAATGAAGGGGTTCTTTGTTTAGACTATTTTCTTCTTCATTTTGTACATTCTGCATCTCTCTTCCTTCATTTGACAGTTTCCCTAATTTTGGTCTTCTATTAAAATTCAAGGACATACTAATTTGATATATTTCCCAGTACACCTACTGATAGTTTGGGGACAAATTTAGACAAAATGAGAGATGTGATTTGTGCCATCTCAATTCATTCAAAATCTTCAACGAGGTAACTTCTTTCAAACAAAATATAAACAAATATAATGACCAAGGAAAAGATTATTAATGATCTTTTACTTCTCTTTTCTGCAAGCAAAATATTTCACATGATTATGCTTTTTTCATAATCTCCACCACTGAGCAATTCCAGAACACAATTCGCCTCAAATGGTTGAAACTTGAAAGCCAACGGCTGCATCTCAAGAATTACATCGCGCGCCTAATCCACAGCTGCAAGAACATTAGACCGCTCAATCAAATCCATTCACATATTATAGTGTCACCAAATTTATCCGGAGATGATCGATCTTTTCTCACCTCTCGCCTCTTCTTCTACCTTTGCACATCGTCCCAGTTACCGGCATCGCTCAACTATGCAAACAAAATTTTCAATCTCTTTGCAAAACCGAGTCTTTACATATATAACGCGCTGATCAGAGCCAATGCTACGAAAATAAAAGAGCCCACATCATGTGAGTGCTTAACTTTGTATAAAGAGATGATGTGCGTCGGTTTGGTGCCTGATTGCATAACACTACCTTTTCTGCTGAAGGAGTGCTCGAAAAGATCTGATGGGCCCACTGGCCGGGCCATACATGTCCACATTCTGAAGTTTGGGTACAAGGGGGATGTTTACGTACAGAATGCTCTGATAAATTTATACTCGGAGAGTGGAGTTTTGGAAGATGCGAGGAAGGTGTTCGATGAAATGCCCAACAGAGATGTGGTTTCTTGGAATTCGATGATTGTTGGAAGTTTGAGGAATGGGGAGGTTGATTCGGCTTTGGAGTTGTTCAAGGGAATGAAGGAGAGGAAAAATATCATCACTTGGAATTCAGTCATCACAGGTTTGGTTCAAGGTGGGAGGGCGAAGGAGGCTCTAGACATTTTTCAAGAAATGCAGAACTTGGTACAGCCAGATAAAATAACTGTGGCGAGTGCACTTGCTGCGTGTGCTTCTGTTGGTGCCATTGATCTCGGAAAGTGGGTGCATAGTTACTTGGAGAGAAGTGGGATTGAATGTGATATGGTGATTGGGACAGCTTTGGTAGACATGTACGGGAAATGTGGTTATGTTAAGAGAGCATTGGAGGTTTTCAGTGGGATGCGCAGAAAGGATGTCTTAGCATGGACGGCCATGATCTCAGTTCTAGCACTCAATGGGTACGGAGAGGAGGCTTTTGAGGTATTCAAAGAGATGGAAGCAGTCGGAGTGAGGCCTAATGGTGTAACATTTGTTGGGCTGTTGTCTGCCTGTGCTCACTCCGGCCTTGTAGAGAAAGGTCGTCTATGCTTTGATGCAATGAGGCTCGATTACCATATAGAGCCGCAAATGGAGCACTACGCTTGCATGGTTGATATACTTGGTCGAGCTGGGCTTTTCACTGAGGCAGAAGATGTTATTAGTAGTATGCTTGTAAGGCCGGATGCTTTTGTTTGGGGTGCTCTACTTGGAGCGTGTCAACTGCATGGAAATGTTCGTCTAGGAGAGAAAGTAGCGAGATACTTGATTGACTTGGAACCTCACAATCATGCTTACTATATTATTTTGTGTGATTTATATGCGAAGGCTGGTAGATTTAATGATCAGAAAAGGATTAGATCTATGATGAAAGGACTAAATGTGAGGAAGGCAGTTCCTGGCTCCAGCATGATTGAAGTTGATGGTGTTGTCGTTGAATTCTCAGTTAAAGGATCGCCGGAGATGCCAATCGCAGCCTTGCAGAGTGTGTTGCTGCTTTTAAGCAGTGAGATGAAGAGAGAAGGGTCTATGTGGTTGTCTCGTCGAGTAATCAACCACGAGAGAGTTGGAGGGTAGCATGAAGATCCTAGCTTGGCATTCGTTTCTGTGAGATGTGTTCATTTGAGATATTGGAGCAATGAAGCAACGCCACAAATCATTCAATGAAGTTTGAGGATAAGTGGAACTTAATTTTGCAGTTGCATTACCTTTTTCTTTTTCATGTGTTCACCGGGAAGTACGAAGGTATTTGCATTTTGATTACAGATGAGTTAGGCCAGATTTAGCAATTGAAGTAATAATATGGCTTTATCTTTGTTTATATCTATTTCAAACCTGATGTTTTCCTAATAATTGCATGAAGCAAATATATGACTCTAAATAATCTGCAAGTTGTCTTCTCTCTATATACACCATCCTGATTAGAAAATTCAGCAGTGCAATACAGAAAAGATCCCTTAAATTCAGGCCAACATAAAAAATAAAAAGAAAGAAAAAGATAAGAAAAGAAAAGGTGGTTAATAAAAAAGATGCTTTAAAAGTAGATAAGATTTTAATCCATATGGCAACAGATTGTATGGACACAATTAATCTTAACAAACTTCTGTTTGCTCTGTTGGAAATGCTCCGAAAAATCTGTCATATGCTAAAAAACACTGAAACTAAGACAATATAAAAATAAAATAATAGGTTGATGACTTTGACATGCAATAATTAGCTATAATCATGCATACCATGGTTTTTGGTGTCTTATATGAAGGAGTCTACATCCGTATTTGTTTTGAGAAGCTTTGATTTGTGTAGGCTTCTGGAATCTGAATATTCCTCCATCATATAATATCCTTTGTCCTTGCACACACTCATATGTAATACCAAGGTATTTGGGAAGTCACTATATTTTGTATATAGGACTCCATCAAAATTTTCTAAATCTATACCTCTAATCTTTTATCTGAGTTTCAGGCAACTGCGTTGAGATGGGCATCCCCGTCTTCATTTTAGCTTTGCTCTTTCTCGTGCTGGGTGCTCTTGCCACAAGATCCTACCCACTGACTCTTCTCGGTTTTCCACTTTACTTTGTGGCCGGTTTTATCGTGTACTCACTCATCACTTGTCGGAGAAGTGATGTGTGTAGCTGCTCATCGACCACCTGTGGCTGGACCAATGATAAATCAACTTATACACTTCCACAGGCTTTTCGTTTACCAGATCAAACTTCCCTTGAAGTACCGGACAGGCTGTCTGATAACTGACTCGCACAGTGAGTATATACTGCTGATCCATTAAATGTTGAATACATCTTAAAAACCAACTTCCCTAACTACGGAAAGGTATAGTAATTTGGACTTGGCCGTAATTGGATTAGAGCGCTGTAGATGTCTGAGTTTCCATCTTCTGTGTTGTCGCTTCATGCAGGGAGAGTACAATCTTGGTATAATGAGAGATCTTTTTGGTGAAGGGATTTCGCTGTAGATGGGAAAAATTGGCGCCACCAAAGAAAGCTAGCCAGCTATGAGTTCTCGGCCAAAGTCCTCAGAGACTTCAGCTGCTCCGTGTTTCGCTCTAATGCTGCTAAATTAGCTTCCAAGGTTTACGTTGAAGCACTGGCTGGTAGAGAGATGGATTTGCAGGTTTTCCAAATCAGTCTCGACTCCCATCATTTTAATGTTCTCTCTTTTATTTTTGGCTACAATTTTTAAGGTTAACCACTCTTCTAAACTTCTTCTGAAATTAGAAGAGTGACTTGGATAATGGATTGCCAATGAAAATCACATAGACAATATCAAACTTGCAGATTAGTATCTTTAAGGAAACATCAATTTACAAACGAGCTTTACAGCGTATACTAATGTAATTGGAAATCTTACTTACAGGACATGTTAATGAAATCAGCTATGGATACAATGTCTAAGGTGGGATATGGGGTTGACCTTGATACTTGATACTCTGTGTGAATCAGATGAATTCAGTAATCGATTTAATGCAAGCACCCACTCATTCAAGAAAAGGTGTTACAAGAAGTGAAATTAGCTACAAAGGTGAGAGATGAATCATTCGTTGATGAATTTGTGGTCGAGGTGAGTGAGGCAGCTGTCGATAGGATGCAATATCTACATACAGCTCTGACAGAGACTCTCAGACTATATCCTGCGGTCCCTGTGGTAATGTTTCTATAGCCTTAATTCTGCAGAAATGTGATTTGATAAGATAGAATGAGGCTATGAGAAATGAACAATTATGAAGTTTGGTTGGATCAAGTGCAGGATGGGAAGTGTGCAGACGAAGATGATATTCTTCCTGATGGCCACAGAATAAAGAAAGGGGAAGGCATAAGCTACATGCCGTATGCAATGGGGAGAATGCCGTACACTGGGAGAAGACAACTGAGGAATTTCGCCCCGAGAGATGGCTTTCAAATTCACTGGCTTTCAGGTTAGCACTGTTTTTGTCATAAATACATCTGGATTTTATTTTTATTTTTCAATTAATCTGACGATGAATTGAACTTGTATTGATTGGACTAGGGTGGGCCTAGAATTTGCCTGGGGCTGGGGAAGGAATTTTCATATAGACAAATGAAGATTATTGCAGCAACTCTTGTGATGTTTTTCAGATTCAGGCTTGTGGAAGAGAGTAGAAATGCGACTTACAGAACTATGTTGACTCTTCACATGGACAAAGGCCTTTATGTCTTAAATCTACTAGCTCTTAACCAACTCAGCTAAACCCGTGGGGACTGACGAATGCCTTCCTCTATATGCATTTCCTCGCTTTAGCCTTAATTAGTTTTTACTGTTATTATTTCTTTCTCAAATTGCCATCTCTATAACTCATGACTTAAAACCTTTTCTAAACTTTCAGAAAGGGAATTAAATTCACGAATTGTTGCTATTAATCCCTCAAATAGTTCTTATTTCCGGAAATTTTCCCTCTTCACCCTTTTTGTTAGTCTTATTTATAACAAGTGTAAATACTAAAACAAATTCTATCTTCATTGTTGTCTTTCTCCAATTTGATAATAAAACAATTAAAAGGATTGTTAATTATTCTGTTTACACGGTAAAGAGAATCAAAATATATATGTATACCTATCTTGCCTACACTCTTTACTTGTCCTTGCATATTTACTGAAATGACAAAATACTATCGGGCTAAACTTATCAAGACGAGTAAAACATTTTTAGTTAAAAAATAATATTGATTAGAGACTAAACACTCTTATAACTAATTAATAATAGTTACATGAATTTGTATTTTCAAATTAACTCACTCAACAATTGACCGTAATCCAAGGATATTGCCAAATCAAGTTTGACTCATACGGTATAAGAGCTTCACTAAACAAGTTATTGTTAACTCAACTCATTTACAATCCTAATTTTGGGGTGGGGTGAATATATGACTTTATGAGTATTTGCTAGAATAATCTTGAGATGGCGAAGGGACAATAGTGCCCTAACCCGAGTTATGTATACTAAGAGGGTGTGCGTACTAAGAGGGGTTTGGGTGAGTTTATAAGCTTATTAAAACAGCTTATAAAGTATTTTAGAAGTGTTTGGCAAGAGCTCATAAAAAGCTTATAAGTTGTGAAAATAAGCTCAAACAGTTTATAAAACTAAAAAATAAGTTTTTCAACCCCAACTTAGTTTTTATAAGCTTATAAGCAACAATGAATTTATCAAAATGATTTTACTATGATTCATTATTTTCAACATATACCTTATTAACTTTATTTTTCTTTGATTTTATCTCTCTACTATGATTTCTTTCTATAACTCACGATTCTTTCTTTAGCTTATAAGCTCAACTATCCAAATACTTTGACAACTTGTAAACTCTTAAAACATATATTATATCTTATAAATTGTTGAAACTTATAAGCTTTTAAAATAAACGAGCAAACACCCTCTAAGAGCGATTGTTGTATTTCGTCTATGCATGTACCCCAACTGTTGTGTTGTGCACCCTAGCATCAATTAATGATCGCACAAGAATTATATTTGATGGTTGTTGTTAGATTTCTAAAACATAAAAATTCATGTATATCCATCTGGATCGAACGGATAAAGTATTATTTGCTTTTAAGAAAATATCATTTATATTGAAAAAAATATTTATTTTTAATATCGATTAGAAAGTACTTTCTCCGTCTATAATAAGTGTATCACTTGTGGATGACACGAGTTTTAATAAAATTATTGATGGTGTTGTTTAAGTGGAGAAAACACCATATGTTAGATTGTGAGTGTTAGGAATAGTTTTTTGATAAATAATTATTGGTTATAAAGTTGGATAATAAGTAGTATTGTCTCAAAAATGAAAGTGATACACTTTTCGTGTACGTCGAATAAGGCAACTGCAATACACTTATTGTAGATGGAGGGAGTTGTATTTATATTGAAAAAGATTATCATCTACACTGAAGAAAAATATCAACATTCATATATGTGAATATCGGTAGAAGACTATATCTTTCTAAGATTTGTCCTTAACCTTATTCAACACACTCCTTTCTTCCAGCTCTTTAATTTCCAGGCCCACTTCAATGTTGCCCAAAATCCCAACCCAGCCCTAACCTCCATCAACGAATGCATGCATCTAATTCTAACCTATGAGATATATATATATATATATATATATATATATATATATATATATATATATATAGTTTGGTTCAAATAAGAACCAATTTTAACGTTTAAAAAACTATTAAGAACTATCGAATAATTTCAAATGAATATACTATGAAAGTTAATGAATCGAAACCCATCTATGAATCCTTTTAATATCCCTTTTCCTTTCTTTTCTACTTTTCACTTTTTCTTTTTTCCAATTCCTTTTCCCTTTTCATTTCTTTCGCGAAAATTTCATTTCTTTTTTTTTTCCTTCATTAACTTTCTATTTTGTTCATTTTCTTTCATTTTTATTTCTCTATTTTTAGTTTTTTCTTTTTCTATAGTTTGTTTTACATTGATAAAATAAAAGCATATAAAAAATGGTTTTTATATGTTTAATGATCATCCCCTTTATATATATATATATATATAAGTATATATATATATATATATTTTATAGTGAGAGAGAGAGAGAGAGAGAGAAGAAAATCAAGATTTGAGTTTTGTAAGATAATATCATTTAAAATATTAACACTTATAATTTTCTTATTATTTTAATTTTATAGCTATTATTTATTGATTTTTAGTTATTTATAAATATCTTATTATTTTATTTTTGTAAGATATTAAACATGATGAAGAAGAAATATATTTAGTATAAACTAACCTCATCCACTCATCTCATAGATCCTTTTGGTTTTAATTTTAAAACTTTTTAAGTTTAATTTCAAGATTTATTTTCGCTTCATTAAGGGTAGATTAGTAATTTGATTTGTTATGTTCGATTGCGAAAAGTAAAAATGCATTTAGTTGAACTCGATAATGCATTCAAATGAACAAAAATGCATGAAGTTGAACGAAAATGCAATAATGCATGTGATTGGAAGCTCGCGCCCATGTATGGGCGCCTTCAGCTTCTTCGTGCTCGTCGTCGTCGCTCCGACGCTCGTCGCGCTCCCCGTTGGTCTCAGTATTTTTACGCTTTGTTAAATGCATGAACATGTTTTGTTAAATGCATGGACATGTTTTGATCAATGCATGAACGCTAAGTTAAATGCATGTTTCTGTTTCGGGAACATGCATTTTTATGTTTTGTTCAATGCAGTTTCATATTTTGTTCAATGCATTTTTATGGTTTTCGACACCAAATCTCTCATCTATCATTCTCTAACAATTCCGTCGTCTCTTTCACTGATTATCGACGAATTCGCCGTGAACCACCATCTTTCTCGATTCTTCAATCATCTATCAAATTCATCTTCTATTTTTTCTCAAAATCCATCAGTTTTGTTCCTCAAATTTTTTTCTTCTTTTTCTTTCTTTCAAAATCTGTTGTTTGTGTTTTTTGTGTATCTTGTTGCTGCTGTTCGTCGATGTTGCCACTGTCACCGCCGGTGCAGCTGCCGTCGTCTCCGGAGTCGTCCGCTGCCGTCAAGGAGGAGAAGAAGACTGATTAAGTTATTCTCATTTTGCCCCTTGCGAAAATTAAAAAGAAAAAGAAAAGAAAAGGAGCTGCCACGTGTTCAAAATGTGTTGTCTAGATTGAGTCTTACATACTATCCGGGATCGGGTATTACTGAACCCAATCCTATATATATATATATATATATATATATATATATATGCGTTAATTTTTACACGTTTATATATTGTTTTCAAATTCTAAAAACATTTCATCAACGGAAACAAAGATAGCTAGTTATGTACAATGGATTTATATGTTGACCTAGGATAAAGGTATATATATTTCCGACATTATGTCCCTTTGGTGCTCTGTATAAAAAAATTATATATCTAATTCTCCAGTTGCTAGCTGTGATCAAGTAATTGCAATTATATAATTGGCACCTTTTTTTCAAGTGTTATTTGCTTAGTTGTACTTTCCTGTGAGTGTGTGTACATGTGAAGGAATTGGAAGTGGAACTTGGTCCCATAGCTGTGGATAGAAGTGTGGCAAATGTTTGGGGGAATTATATTGTACATGGAAGTGGTATGTTTTTGGATAAATTCAGTTTATTTCATTTATATATAGAACCTTTTACAGATATACATACATGATGATGGTCTTTCAATATGTCGGAGCGTTGTAGTAAATGTTTTTCGCCGCATAATTTTTTTTCCTTTCCTTTTTCTTTAACTAGCTACACGTTCATATAATAAATTTTATATTGAATATATTATATAATATTAAATAATAATTATTAAATTAAAAAATAATATAAGAAGGATATAATAGTAATTGATATAGAAACAAATATATTATGTTATACTACGCTATTATCTTTAAATAAATATAATAGGGGATATAATATGCCAACTAAATTTTGTAAACAAAACACTTTTGATAGTAGTATAGATTTGGTATTGTTTCATAATAATTTTGATACTCACTAATTAGCAAACGAGAAAGTAGTGCCCCGGGGCCGGTTTTTATTTAGTCAAGTCGTGTGGTTGGTTAAGAGACTTAGCCAATACGTGAAATTTATTAAGAAGTTTTGAGTAAAAGCTCAGAAAAAGGTGGACGGTATCTATCCTTTATAATGAAAAAGGCAATATATATGTTGCATGGAAAGACGAATATAGTTGTTAATTTTGCGGAGACACCTACCGAACATAGAGACATCATCTTCATATACGAAATTGCAAACTCTCCAAAACTACAAAAGTAACTAATGCCTTGCTTCATTAGTCTAAACATTGCCCTTCATTTCCCCCGAATTCTTGCATTTTTGTTTTTTTTCTTCTCGAGACGCATGCAATAAAACAAAGAAAAAGTCGATAGAGATTATAGATCGGATTAATCAGACATGGGTTGTTTCCCCGATATTATCCAGTCCGAGAAAGACTGCAGCGTATTCATATCAGCCCTATAATGCTTCTGCGTAAACTCAAGCAGCGCCGGCCACCGGAAGTCGGGGTACATCCTCGGATTATCGTCGTCCACCAACTCATGCGGCGGCGCCACCACCTTCTCCTTCTTCGGGCACAGGAAGAAAGCCAGAGATTTCCGTGGACTCTCACTGTTCACCACAGCTCTGTGCAAGCAGCTCTTATATCTCCCATTCGAAAGCGCCTGCACCCAAATATCACAATTAATTTCTTTCAACACATTAGTTTGAGTTTTAACAGTGATCAATTACCATGAAAGTGTCGCCTATGTTAACTACAAAGGCCTCCGAGTTAGGGCGTATGGATCGCCATTGATCGTCGATGAAGACCTGCAGGCCGGCGACCGTGTCTTGGTGAAGGATGGTTAGCGACGTTGGATCGCGATGCGGTCCGGTGCCTAGGGTCTGATCCGGCCTCTGGCATGGCGGATAATAGTTCAGTCTCATTATTGACTCATTTTCTTCAAAAAAGTTTCTGAAATGGCTCATTCTCACTCCTAAACTCATCCCCAAAAGCTCCATGATTCCTAGAGAGAGACTGCTCATTGCACTGCAGTAGTCCTGGTATATTCTCCTGCAATTAATTATCATTTTTGTTAATTAACTTTTACGTATTAATTAATTTAATCTCGTATATATATGACTGACGTACCCTAATTGTGCGAAATCTTCCCCCAATTTGGTGCAGAAGTAGTGTTCGACAATGTGAGATGAAGCTCTCTCCGGCGAGTATTCGAAGGAAAGAGTTTCCTTCCATGGAAGCTTCGACGAGAATCTACCGGTAAAGCTGCTGGCGTAGCCGCAATGCTCGCCTTTTTTCCGCAGAGCTCTTTGCTTCTCGTGGAGCGGTTGCTCGAAGAAGCGATCCATGTAACGGTGAGCGTCATCGATGAGATTCGCATCGACGCCGTGGTTGACGACGAGGAAGAATCCATGCTTGCGGCAGGCCTCGCCGACGAGCCGCGACGCCTGCGCGGAGGCGGAGGGGTCGCCGGAGAGGAAGCCGCGGAGGTCGACGAGCGGGACGTCGAGCTCCGGAGGGTTAGGGTTAGGTCTGTCGGGATCGGGCCAGATGAATTGAGGCGGGATGTTGGATTGGTGTTTCAGCACCGTTGCGTCGAAGATTAGTGACCTGTTTGGCTGCTCGTAATTGTGTTTGGGGAGGGAGGCCTCGCTCGTGATAGTGGTCATTTTGCATGAAGATTTTGGAATATTGATAAAAAAAAATTCGTATTTTGGGAGATTTATATAGGGAATATTTGTGGACGAATATGGAAGGTGTGATGAGAGAAAAGCCAAAAGGCCGTTCGTTTGGGAATTTAGTGAACTAAACTGGTGCTTTTTATAGCAAATTCGCAAACAACAAAAGGGATCATTTGCAAAGAAGGGCTCAAGGAGAAGTCTTTTTGCAGAAGAAGGCTCCTAATTGTGTCGATTGAGGGGAAGGCCCATTGTATTTTGTCATTTATGATGTCGATAGAAAAGCGTTTCCCGATGACTTTTGACGTTTCCTTCGGTAGAGATGATTGAGATATTCTCTCTCTCTCTTTTTAACAATTGGAACGGAAGATCAGTACCAACTTTTTAGGAATTTTCTTAAAAAAAGAAATTAATGTTATGTTGCATCCTCTTTTAATACTGAATCCTAGCTGCTCAATTTCTCCTATTTATTTTTTATTTCAAAACGTAAAATCACTTTCTCACAAAGATTATTTATATATTATTCAGTTGTATGTACATTACGTCAGGAAAGAACGCACAAAAAAATCATTAAAGGTTATATTTTATAAGTTTTGAGAAGATAAATTTTCAACTACTTAATTCATCAATAGAGGTCTTGTATAGCAATTTGCACAAAAGTTTGATAGTTGCACGATGTTATAAAAGTTCAAATAGAAAAGGTTAATGGAGGCTGAATCCCCCTTATCTATTACTTAGTGCACCACATGTATATACACATGGCTATTTGTTTCCATGCAAATTTCGAGTTATATATTATAAGGTACATTCTTTTTAAATAGGTATATATACTTAATTAATAGACTGGATATTTTTTTTTGATCAATTAATAAAAATTTTAAAGGCATCGCGGTGGACTCGAACCCGAGACCTTTGGCCTCGGGCATTAACCACTCTACCACTAGGCCAACACACACACACTAATAGACTGGATATTCATAATCATTGATGTGATCAAAGACAAAAAAATCCGACTTATGATTAAATATTCTGATTATTTTATGGGAAGGAACGCCTTTCCTTTTCTTCTTTGTAAGGTTGGGGCGTCCTTAATATTCAAATTGGACATGATATGTGGATTTTGATAATGTTGTAGTTGACTTGTCGTAGTGAAGTTTTCAGTTGCTTCCGCCATTTCATATTGTTTGCCTATTCAATGGCCAACTTAGTTCCCCTGCCTCTTTGCCTTCCACTAGAACTGTCAAATGGCTGGATCAATCCGATCCGAACCCATTGAATTTTCTAAAATAAAAAGATAGGATAGAAAAATTTATCGGGTCTGAAAATCGTGATTCAACTAAACCCAAAAAATCATTTTTAATAGATTTTCAGATCGATCAGATCAATTCAAACCGATTGTATTTTAATAATAATAAACAACCCGACTCGAAATTCTATCAAATCAATGTTTTTTTGAACCTAATACAACCCAAAATACCAAAATGGAACCAAACTAAACCGACCTATTGTATCGAACTCGTTTTGCCACATATACCTTCCACCTGTATACATAAAGATAAAGTTAGTAGCAATTTGCGCCTCTACTTTTATATCAAATTATATTTTCAGTTAAGCCGAAATTTAAGGCAATTATTAGATTCTATTTGTGGCTAGACAAGCCAGCTGGCTCCCCCAGTCCTATCATTTACAGGGTTTTGTTTGTTTTTCGTTGGCGAAAATTTAAAAATAAAAAAAGGTGGTTTTTGGTTCTATTGTAGCACGTGTTAGTATTCCTTCCAAATAAGTCTGACTTGCCATGTAACAATTCCCAAGGTTTTGGTTCTATTATAAATGGAGGAATATGGATTGTTGTGGCTCACCAATTTTACATGGGGGTCATCCCAATATTCGGACGGTTAAAATTCGTATATAAGTACTATCAAATAATAAAAAATATAAATATGCATATTTGTTTAAGGATAATTTTGTAACAAAATAAATATTCTTAAAATCAAATATATATAAATATAGAAGAGATTAAATAAAACCAATATATTTTTACATACAAAATTAATGTACTTTATATAAAAAGTTATTACTACGAAATATTCATAAATAATATTATTTTTATCATAACACAAGCATATATTAGCCTTATACGTGTAATATATTAACTTTATATGTAAAATATACTCTCTCTGTTTCATTCAAGATAACTTATTTCTTTTCGATACGGTTATTTATGAGAAGTATATAAAGTGATTAAAGTAAAAAAATTAGGTAGGTCCTACAATTTTTGAAGAGATAATTATTTCCTAAAAAGTAAATATGTCATCTTGGGTGGGACATAAAAAATAATTTTTTTTAGGTTTTGAAAAATAATAGATTTTATCCACGTGAAAGAGTTGAGAGCCAAGGGGCATCTAGCTCCTTTAAATGAAGATTTCTGTATTTTAGTAATTTTACACTATATCTAATCTTAAAATTTGAAAATTTATATACAAAATCTTCATTATAAGCGCACGACTAGAACTGGTTATTTTTACCTTTCTCTCCACTTAAAATTCATTATCAAAATCCGCGTGATATGCATATACTCACTGTAAGTTCAAATTTTACCGTATTTTTTTGCTTTTCTTGTATTTTTTTTTGCTTTTCTCTTTGGTTCGCTTTGAGTGTGTTCTTCACTTTTGATCCAGCTATTTTAAGTCTTAATTAATTTGAATGTAAATATAAGGTAAAATTCTCTGCATACTAGATCATAGTTAATTCATGCTTTATATTGAATTTGTTTAGATTTCTTGATTACTATGTATTGTTTAATTTAATTTCTTTAAATTTTAGTTATGTGTATTCTTAGAGCAAAATTTTAATCTAACTACAATTTATCTAGAATTATGGTTTGTTATTTGTGTAAGATTATGCGATCTCGTATTATGTGCTTCAAGGCAGATCGGGCAATAGATTGGAAAATCATAGTTCTAAAAAATAGTTCTTTGACGATGGTATGAATATATGAAGATCAAAATTAATGCATAAAGAAAAACTAAAAATAAATAATAATTATAATATAATCAATTAAAATTAACAATTAATAACTGAGAATTGAAATGAAAAAAAAATGTAATTATGAAATAAGCAAACCTATTAGTCTTTTATTAACAATTTATTTAAAAAATAAAATACTAATAAATAATATAAATCCTAATTATGTATAACGAATCCTAGTTAACAATTGTGAAACAAAAATTTGGAATCGAAGAGAAAATTGGAAACATTACAATGTTACAAGAGTGAGTTGGTATGGAAAATTTCAAAATGCCAGAAAAGGAATTAATATATGGAAGACAGAAAGGGTATTAAAATGGGGATGCAGGTATACCCAGGATCTCATAAGAGATATGCATATATACCCAATGGGATAAAACATGCAAAATCGGGTAGGTTTATATTGTATGGACAAATATACCCTCATGTTCGACTTTGTTTTCGTAAAATAACGAGCGGATTAAAAATGGAAAGGAGCTCGGTCGATTCGATGAAAGACCGAAACCGACCGGAATCCGACCGACGCGACCGGAAAGAACGGAATCGATCGGTGCGATCGAATCCGATCGGATTCGATCGGTTTTTTTTTTTTATTTTATTGCCTCAATAAGTGCTTTGAATTTTCTCTCAAATTATTGTAGCATTCAATTCATTCACGTGAAACCGATATAATAGGTCCGAATTTAGTACAATAATAGGTCTCGATTTTCTTGTTACTGATGAGAATTTGTACAATAATGAGTCTGAATTCATTGTAGCTACAGAATTTCACGCGAATGATACACGGACATCCATTATTTGTTGTTGTTTACCTTCTATAAAATTTGACGAATTCATTCATTCATTCATTCATTCACATCTCATATCTTCATTTTCCAAAATTTTCTATTGAAGTTGAGCGATTTGAAGGAAAACCACGGAGAATTCAATCATTTTCCAATATCAAAGGTAATTCGCCAAGAACCCCAAAGAATAATATACTATATTTACATGCACGTATATTTTGATTGAGAATTTTGTTTAATATTTTATTTATTCTTTCTTTATGTAGATGGACAATTGGAAATTCATTATTGTGAATTATGGTGGAGAGTTTGATAGTGATTATGCGATATTGGCGGTATCAACAAATTGCCCAAATTCCGATCGTTTTCTTTGCGACCTCATATACTATATCAATCACGTATTGCGAGCCAATGAATTGAGCACGGATTATCAATTATTTTATTTATCCACATCTCGATATAGTCGGATAATAAAATCATTGTTAACCGATGATGAACTGCTTGCTCGATTGTGCGTATCGAAGAATATCCACGCGTTTATGTAGTTCACAACACTACAAATATTGCGAGTGGATCAAACCCGGAGAGCCCAATCATTTGCAAGAAGAATATTCACAAATGTTCCAAGTATGCTTTACGGTGATTGGTTTTCGAATCCCAAAGGCACGCTACGGAGACAACAAGGCCAACAACTCCTATTCGAATGATGATGTTGATGGAGAGGCGAAGAAGAAGAATATGTACACGAGACCAAGATCTCAAGAGACCGACTCAGATGCCTCACGACCATCCCAACAATCAATTTTAAATAATCGTTTATTGATTTTGCGGATGGATTCAAGAAGGAGGACTTCCCAAACTATTATCTTTGATTAATCCAAGCACCTATCCGTAAGATGTCAACCCACCCGATGTCAAGAACTAACTAATCGGTTAGTTCCGGTCATTCCGCTCAACGTTGCGACCTCACTTGTTGCTAGTGAAATGGACCCGACAAGGGATGTAGAATTGAGTAGTAATTATATTACTATAGCAAAGATGACCTCTATCTTCTTTGTTGGTGTGGCATATGGAGCGGGCGGAATCGTTGTTGGTCGTTCGGATACAACACGATCGACATTTAAATGCAAGCACTCGAGAGGTGTAATTTTGAGTTACGAGCTGCCCAACGAGGTAATATTTGGAAAGTTTATAAGTTTATATCGAACACAAATGCCACCGTGATTTGGGTTGTGTTGGACCATCAAGGTTCATTCAAAGATAGTTGCGTATTATGCTCGAAAAATCGCGCACAACAGTGAAATCATGAAGCTAAATCAATTATGGCTGAGTTGAAACATGATTTTGGTATCCGCATCGTTATGATGTGGCGTTATGAGCCCGACATACGCGATTGAGTTGATATACGGTCGGCATGATCGATCATTCCAAATCTGCCAGTTATCTGCGAGATGTTGACACGACGAATCCGGTACATTTACGATTATGAGGTCGATGGTGATGGTCGATTCCGCATCTGCGTTGCTCTCGCTGCATCTATTGCCCTTCTATTTTGTTTGAGACCGATGATCGTCGTAGATGGTACTCACCTCGAGGAAAGAATAAGGAATTTTATTTGTTGCGATAACGAAGGATGCCAATGAGCAAGTGTTCCGTTGGCGTATGGTGTTGGGCGAATTGAGAATGATGAATCTTGGTCATGGTTTATCTCACGCATCCAACGGGTATTTGGAAATCTGAAAACTCTTAATTGTCTCGGACGCACACGTGTCCATAGCTAACGCCATCGAGAGTATTTCCACAAGCTCATCACGCCTTATGCTTCTACCACTTATCGAACAAGATCAAACAGTTTCGTAGCGGATGCTGTGGTGGAAATGTTCCAGAAGTCGCTTATGCATACGAGCCCGCACAATACCAACGCTATATGCTCGCTATCGAAGCATAAATGATAAAGATACCACAAACGCTCGTGTAGGACCGAAAAATGGGCCCGTTCAAAGTCCCCGTGAGCCGTTTAGCTTCTTAACATCAAATGCAGCAGTCATTTAACTCTCGATTATTATGGGCGTCTTCCAATATGCTCAATGTTGGAGGCAATCGACTTGTAATTGAGAAGTGGTTCAACGATAGACGAGCAGCGAGACGTAGGTTCGGACAACTATCTCACCGAGGAAGCGGTGAAAAAGCTTACGATAGCGGTGTCCAAAAGTCGTCGTTACTCTCGACGAGGTCTACAAATGCAAAATATAGGGTGCGATCGGCGTTAGAACTTCCTCGGTCGATCTTCAACTAAAATCGTGTGATTGTCGAAAATTTAACCAAGACGGGATGCCGTGTTCACACGCAATTGCGCCATTAAGTAAGTTTTAATACTAATATTACACGTCGTTTTATTTTTCATGTAACTCATACTAATACTTTTCATTGACAAAGGAGGCCGGAGAATCCATCCACAATTACGCCGAATCATACTACACGACCAACACTTTAATTGAGACATACGGTGGTGCGGTGAATCATGTCCTCAATACAATGAGTGGTGGTTCCAAATGAGGTAGCTCAAGCGAATGTATTGCCTCCTATTGTGACAAGACAGTTGGACGACCTAGAACAAGTCGGATTCCATCCGGTGGTGAAAGGTCTACAAGAAGAGTGCCTACAAACGATATGGGAGAATCGTCTAACAAGAGACGCCGAGCACCAAAGAAATGCATCATTGTAGGAACCAGGACATACACGAAGGAAATGTCCAAATCGAATAAATGAAGGCATAAACGATTAATTAAAGTTATATTTTTTTTAATATTTCGAAATATTGTATTCGGCACATTTTATTGTTATTCTTCTTTATATAATAATAATAATAATAATAATAATAATAAAACTTCTTCACACTTTCAATTAGTGCATACGGATCTTTGGGGTCCAAGTTCTACCACGTCTATTGAAGGGTTCAAGTATTACATACATTTTGTTGATGACTATACTAGGTTTACTTGGATATTTCCTTTACGTTACTAAATGTGAAGTTTGAAATGTATCGTATCGTACAAAACGTGATAATGTATCGATATAAAACATGAACTAAATTACACGTTGATTTTTAAAATCTTAAATAGTTAGGAGTTTAAATAAATAAAAATAGAAGCAACTATAGGAGTTTAAAATCTTAAATAGTTATTAATTTACAAATATTAATAAAACTGAAATTTAAGATATTACACATTTAAATTTACATATCTAAGTTTCTTCACACAACTCAAAAATAGAAGCGACTATAATTTTCCTATATCTTTGGATGGTGAGTATTCCCCAAGTAATACTCGGCGATCCGAATATCACACGCTCAACGTATATGCATGTATATGGACCACAAGCGACGCCGTCTTTTGGGAGAATCGGTTAGCAGTGACGGATAGATAATTCAAGTGGCACGGTTTTTTCGATATGCCCGTATCGTTGAACCTCCAATAATCGACTTCATGCAAGACGAATCCAAATAAATGCAATATCGACCCATCTGCTGGTAGCGTTTCTCTTCGCATGATCTTCTAATCTCCAATATATCGAATCATATAGATCAAGCGTCCGATCAAGCATTACGATAACAATGACGACGTAGTGTCCATCGATAAGGATAGGTATAATCACCTATATAACACAATTATTACAAAATATATGAATTATTAAAACAAATATATTAAAATTTAAATATAACATGATATTGAATTACAAAATCACATTGCATGTTGGACCAATCGGTCATAGTGGATACTCCGTCGTGCCATCGATCGGGAAATAATACTCTCGGGCACCTTCCAACCGCTGAACAAGATTCCCAACCAACTTGAAGGATTCGCTATTGAGACATTCAAATGATTTAATCGGACATTGAATTGAGCAAAGCAATAAATAAATAAATGTAAATTATTGGAAATCAATACTTACATAGAAGTCGGTGTCAATACAATCGTGTTTGCATTGTTCATGGTGGACAATACAAGATCGCCTCGATCGACCTCACTCTACACCGTCATGAATGGATCAATCGCTCACAATAAGAACAATTGAATGTATAAGTATTAATCAATCAATTCAACTAAAATAAATTCGAATACTTAGAAATTCAAAATACTTACGTCGAAGATAATAAGTGGTCGGCTTAAGAATATCCATGAAAATGACCGACTAATAACTCCACCACTCTCGGAAGCATCACCGTGCGTGGAGGCGGGCTTTAAGGAAGTCTTTGAAGTTCAGTACTAACGTCGGATCAAGTTCACGCGGTTTGCGGTAAGAACATATGGAGATGCTAGGGCCATCGATGGGAATCGTATCGGCCACTCTTCCGGAGTACAGAACCTTGGTGTCACCACGTGCTCGTCTTCCTTGTCATCCCCGATGTGATCCCCGAGGGCATCCCTAAAGTCATCCACCGTGTCCATAATCGGACATTCCTATAGTAGTGGATCTGCGGGACTTGGAGGTCATCCCAATCGACACAATCTGCGTAGAAAATATCATTTGACTTAGAAATATTTAAATAAACACAAAATATTTAAATTATTTAATTAAATTACACTTACTTGTCCACAATCACTAAAATATCAAACATATCGGTGAATGAAGTCAAGGTGGTCACGATAAGAAGAGGAGGTGGCTCACGATAGTAAACAAGAGGTGGCAGATGGGAGGCGGAGGTGGCTCACGATAGTAGCGGAGGTGGTGGCGACAGGAGATGCGAGGTGGTGGCTGGCGATGGGAAGTATAAGGTGGCTCTCGATGGGAAGCACGGGTGGCTCTCGATAGGATGGCATGGCCTCGATCTACCAAACTCGTGCACGTAATGTCGAGTGGCGGCGTCGCATGTCCGCCATCACCGATTCCGTGCCTCATCAACCGATTGCCGTGCCACGGATGAGTATGATGATCGGATGGAGAATGGGTGGTGTGCGTCGTGAAGGACGATGACGGTAAGCACCAATCAACTCCTTAAACCAACCCTTCAACTTCGTCATCATCGTACCTCAACCTCGTCAAGGTGCTTCTTCGATAGCTCGATCACCCTCTAAGCATGCCTCTCGATAGGTCCTCTCAGGAACCGGCGATCACTAGGTCGTGGTGATCGCCGCCGAGGAAGAAGTCGGAGGATGGCCCGCTTACGCCGCTCCGCTCGACGAGATGTGGACGGTGCTCTCGATCGGAGCCCTCGATAACATGTGCGCCGTGCTCTGTCTCTCAATAATATGCCGTCACGCACCACGTCTCGGATGCGAACGGAAGTACCCTCGGATGCACGAGAATTCCCACATCGTCATCACTAATCACTCGTGCTCGTGGGAAACTGTTCCCCATCCTCAACGGATTTTGTGGCTCTATATAGGGCACACCAAACGCCTCGTCGTGTCGGAGTGATACCCGGACCATGTGTCCATTTCTTCTTCCGTAGCCGATCATCATCGAATATCTTGATAATCCTATATACAATTCAAATAAACAAGACTTAATCAAAATTATAATAAAAATTATAACACAAATTTTAGGATATGTAAAAGTAGTACTGAGATTCAAACAAAATCGATAAATCATCGATCGAGGACTTGCTCTTGAACCTCCATCTCAAACATCTAGTAGGCAAACCGGTCTACATATTTCCCAACAAATTGCACCGCACTGGTATGATCTCGAGCGACCAAACAACCAATGCCCAAGTGGTCCATAAAATGGTATTTCTTCTTGGTTGAATTTGAAATAAGTAGTAGCGCATACATCGATACGAATATGCACCCCACGAAATCTAGAGAATAAATCCAAATCATCGACCAATGCCTGCACCCACGACTCCACCAAGACTCACGGGATCTCTGAGATAATAGCATCCCGTATAACATAATAATATGCAAGACGGAGGTATAAACTACCATCCGCATCATCTATATGCACGCTCCTATCGAAAAACGCCTACTAAGTCCGCAATAGATATATGGTCGAACGGCGTAAAGCTCTAAACACTCGAACACGTTGCACCTAGTGTTTCTACTAAGATTGAAAGACGAGCTTCCAAAACTTAAACCGGTGACTAGTGCATAGTCATGAACAAGAAACAAATGCTCGTCCGCTCATATGAAACCATACTAGACCATCATTCGTCATAATCGACGGAAATCACGTGGTGCAAAGTCGTGATATTTTTGCACCAAGCTTCCAAATAAGTAAATGACCAAGCATCCACTCAGCAAACCTATCCAAGAATTCTTCACCACCAATCTCCAATAATCTAGTCTTAATGATATCTAAATAATTGATCCTATAATATGTGCTAATTTGGACCACAACATTAATCATCTCGGTCTCACATAATCAACATAACCCTAACAATAAAAACAATAAAGTGTATAAATATCATAAAAATAAAACATATAATAAAGCATAATAACACGTTTAGCATAATTAAGCATAATAAATCATAATATACATTTTAACATATTAAATAAATAATAGCATATTAAACGCATGTGTGCTAATTAAGTAACATGATTAACTAATAAATAAGCACGTTTAATTAATACATTATGATATTATCAATAAATAAGCACGTTTAACTAATAAATTATGATAAGCAGGTTAAGTCGGCGTGTGTGGGTCTTATTTACTTTTGCATTTGTAGATAAGCACGTTTAAAATTAATAAATTATGATAAGCGATTTAACTAACTAATAAACCATAATAAACTATGATAAACTAAGATAAGCAAGGTTAATTATGATAAGCGATTTAATTAATAAACTAAGATAAGCGTGTTTAATTATGATAAGCGATTTAACTAATAAACTATGATAATAAGCACGCGTTTAACTAATAAATTCAAAATAATAGCATAAGCACGCTTAACTAACTAAATAATAACTAAACTAACTAACCAAAATAAGAAATCCGATCGGTCCGCTTGATTGCCGGATTCCTAAACACCGATCGGATTTCGCCGGGAAAGCGAAGAGAGCGACGCACTGAGAAGCCATGGTGTGAGAATTCCGCGACGAGCTATCCGATCCGAGAGAAGGCGAAGAATGCGGCGGCGAGTGATTCTGGGAGGAGAGTGAAGGGAGTCTCGAATCCGGAGGGTGAAATGAGAGAGACGGAGTGTCGGTATATATTGAGGAAGAATCCGATCGGATAGAGAAGAATCCGATCGAATCCGATCGTCCGATCGGTCCGATCGATTCCACTCATCCGATCGGATTCCACTCGATCAAAGATTCCACGGATTTGCGCAGCCTTTTCACGCATCGCACTTTTATGTCAACTCGTTTGTTTTCAATGTTGAATCCGATCGGATCCGATCGGTGAAAAAATCCGATCGAATCCGATCGTCCGATCGAATTCTACTCCAAGTCAATTTTCCGATCATTGACAACAGCTTTTTCATCTTTTAGTCACCTCGTTCATTAGACAATGTTTTTTCAAGGCTATTTGGGGTATATCTTCCTGATGTTGCATATTTTTATAACGATTGGGTATTTATTCATACCTTTTATGCCATTTGTGTAGTTTTCCCTATTGACACATTAGGGAAAAATTGTGGCAAATATGATAAGATGGTTGACGTTGTCTAATGATGTGACCGTATCCTCTCCTTGTCCTTGCAAATCCTTTCGTCATTAATGTTGGATTCACGCAGAATCATTTTACACCATTTGTTCAGAAAGCTAAGGGCCAAGTTGAATATTAGATTCTTGAAATTGGAAGCAAATGCACACTCAGAATCAACTTATTTTTCCCCAAAAGATTATTTAAACCTTTTGTCGTCACATTACAAAGAAATAATTGGTAATCCCTAATCAAGAAAAGCATAATTTCAACCTATCCTCATCGGTATTAACAACTATTCCCCCCAACCACAAAAAAGTGCATCGATTTTGATGACACAGATTTTAAGAAAATTGTAATGAGTGTAAAGTAAATGTGTATAAAAATATGTGTCATTGTGATAATAAATGAATATATTAATGGATTGTGAGTGTAAAAAGATGGGTCATGAGTGTTTTTTTGTAAATAAGTGGATAAGTTGAGGGTAAAAATGTTAAGTTGATGTTTCTAAAAAAAGAAAGTGTACATTTTTGGTGGACGGACCGAAAAGGAATTAAATGCACGTTTTTTATGGACGAAGGGAGTATATTCAAGTTGATATCTAATGACATAGTTGTAATTTTTTTTTTTATTTTATTTGGTAATTTAATACGAAATTTTAAAATTACGCGTCACGGTGACTCGAACCCGGACCTTTGGCGCCGGACATTAACCACTCTACCACTGTAGCCAACACTCAAGTTGATATCTAATGACATAGTTGTAAATTTTTAATACTTCATATTGTTTGATTCAATTATGACCCATCAAACTTCAAATCTTACATAAGACCACTTACAGACCCGTGGAATGGGAGGTTTTAAAAATAATGTTCTTTGTTGTTGTATGGTTTTATGTTTTCTGTGATAGAAAAATTAAGTTGATTATCATTTTGTTATTATTGGTATTCAATTTCTAAAAAGATGATCTAGTACACTAATGAAAGTATGTTTACATCTAATTTTTATGATGTGCTAGTAAGAATAATACGATTTTCACTTATACATTAGTTTTGTAATTTTATTTTTAATAAAAACTTGATATCCTACTATGTGAGTTTTGCGTATTATTATATTATTATATCATTTGGTTCTTGTTTATAATGATGTCATGAATTAGAAAGACATTTTAGTTTTATATGCCTACACTTTGAGGAACTGAAGTTCAAAATTTAGCAAAGCTTTGTTAGCAATTTCTTCTTTCCAATTCAGAAGATTTATAATTAGGATTCATTTAAATTTATTTATTTATTATTATTATTATTATTATTATTATTTAGGTAGATGAAATATTTTATAAACAAAGTATATCTTATTGTGGATGTTTCATTTACTTCTTCTTCTTCTTTTTTGGTTAATTTAATATAGAAATTTAAAATGTGGACTCGAACCCTAAACCTTTGACCTTAGACATTAACCACTCTACCACTAGGTCAATACGCACACCAGTGTTTCATTTTCATTAGATAATGGACCTACTCACTCAACCTAAAAAATGTTATGAAGTGATCATTTTAACTCTTTTTTAACATTGCGGTTAATTTAAATGGCATTATAATTGTTTAAATTATTATTTATTTTTCTTATAAATTATAAAATTATAATTAATCGGATCCCCGAATAAAAAGTCTAAATCTTCCAGTGCGTAAGGGTGACCACAATCCTAAATCCAACTTCCTAACTTTCATGTAAGTCCTACAATGTCACATCAACTTTTTAAAACCCATTAACTTTTATTTTACAACAATAAACCAACTTTAAACTTTCAATTAAATTCCACTAAAATACATATCACTTTATATATATATATATATATATATGATTAATTATATATTTTAAGTATAAATTGAACAGCATAATAAATAAAATTGAAATTACGTTACAAAAATTTGATTGAAATGAAGTTACTAAAACAAAAATTACATTAATTAAAAATATATAACTATTAAAATTCAAAATGAAAAATATAAAAAAGTAATTACAGAAAATTGGAAAGGGCCCACCAATTGCTGTGGTCACCCAGCTTTCAATTTTGAAAGGTGGTTGTAGCTTCCACTTTTAACGCCTCCAATTGTTCAAAAGTTGAAATCTCTCCCACTGTTGCCACCCTAAGACCATCCTTTTTTAGAACTAATTAGAATATAGATACAATTTAAAATGAATTTCATATCTGCACATAGTGACTTACTTAATTCTTATATTGATTTGACCACATAAAAGATATCCAAACTCAGTTAGCATATAGAAATTTGATTTTTGTGTCAATTACTAAGGGTAGTGCTAAACGTACATAATATGTACGTACATAATACCCTTCATTTTTTTTAACTCGATTTGTTATTTATGGTAATAAGATCATTACTAAATTACCCTTAATCTATTTTGGGACAATTATATTATGAGATTATGTTCTATTTCTTTTCATTTTTTACTCAAATAATTTTGGAAACAAATTATTCCTAAAAATAGTTTATGTAATGCTGAAGAATGCACTGGAGGTGGAACTCATGCCGACATTTTGTCACCTGCAAGGCAGTATGAGTCATGGAAATTCATTAAAATCCACAGATAGCATAAAGGCCATAAGCACACAAGAGATCGTCCTATCACCGTGGAAGGATCACTGTGAGAAAAGGACTCCAGGCATATGCTACAAGCATCATCAAGCTCATCCTGAATCCCCTCGCCGATGAAAGCTGAGGCTGATGCAATGTGATTCTCATCCTTCTTAACCTCATCCATTCCTGAATCTAGAACAAAAAGCATAAATATATTAAAAAAAATCATGAAAAAACCCATTTACAGATTTATTCAAGTGAGCAAACTGATTTGGAAATGAGCTATGTAATAGGGGGAAATCAGACATCAGAAAACAAAGATACCATTAAATGCATCAAACATATATCAAAGATAAAGCTTAATGGAACAATCACCCCAAAACCGAGAAAACTGATCGCTAATAACGAAACATACACAATTAAGCGAGAGAGAATAATAACGCGATGTACCATTCACACAAGGCATTTAACCTCATAATTTAGAGATTGAAGAAATTAAGAAGAGAAAAAATAGGGTGCGATAAAGGAGAATATTTAAAATACAATGCAATTATGCTGAACTTATGGTAATCAATTGACCATAAAAATCTATGGAGTGGCTCATCGTGAATGATGATAAAATCTACATGGGGATGAAATCCTTTCCTTAATTATCATTATGGGTAATTAAGTAAATTACAAATTTAATTAAAATATAACTAATCTCTTAATTCCTGAAAATATGTAAAATGACAAAAATGTCTAATTATGTACGTACATATTATGTACGTTTAGCATTTTCCAATTACTAATCTGTGCAGTAATGTTTAGACCATTGTTAACATACAACAACTATACATGATGAAGTGAAAACCAACAACGACCAACGACAAGACAATCTGCTTAACTTGATTTATCACTTAAGAGCATCTCCAATCATACCTCCCCAAATTCAGGTTTTTGCTGACATCATCACAGACACATCACTATATTTCCCACTCTTATTTTCACCCCCAACAATACCTCCCAAAACTCAGGTTTTTGCTGACATCATTATGGACCTTACTTTCCACTCACTTTCAACACATTCATTATTTTATACATTCCCACATTTAAATTTTAAATTTACTATTTTTAATTTTTTAATAATTAATTTGATAGTTTTAAATAATATAAAATAAATAAATTATTTATAAATCATAATTATAATATAATTAATAAATGACATAAATACTTTAAAAATGCTACTCGACAATTTTGAAATCATAAACTATGGAAATAAAATCATACAATAACATAAAATGGCCCCTAATGGCACTTTCTAAATAGATGGAAAAAAGAAAGAAAGATAAATAAAATAAAAACAATAAAAATAAAATGGCTCCCACAATTTTGGTACAACCCAGAGGCACTTATGCCTTTTCTCTCCAAACCACCTCCCTCCTCTCACCCCCAATGACTCTTTTGAAAATGCATGCCCACTACCTCTTCCCATTGGAGATGCTCTAATAGCAAGAAAATAAGGCGCCCTATACTATATCTACATTAAAGTACAAGGTAGTGAGATTTTCATGGTTCAAAGCAAATTAACCGTTGATTTTTACTCTAACATCAAATAAATGTATAAAAGAGCTTAAGCTTTAATTTTTTTGCAATTTATAAAAATAATATTTTTTGTAATATTATAATAAAAATGAATAGATAAAATAAAAAAGAACAATGGCAATGTCGTCTTAACATGAATAGTGCTCACGGACGGTGAACGACATATCATCTCTCTCTTTATATATAGTGGAAATACATATATATATAATAGTAAGTTAAGGAATGTCAAATTATACCACGACATAAAAATATCAAATTATAGAAAGTTGTTGGTCCTATTGAGACTATTATCACCAATAAGACCGATAGGACCATTTGGTCCTATTAGTACTATTTGACTATAATTTGACATTTTATGTTCGTATATAATTGACATTCCTTAACTGATGGCTATATAACGCTCTATAGTATATATATATATATATATATATATATATATATATATATATATATATATATATATATAGGTTGGTTATGGTGAAAAACTCTTAATGTACGAAAATAAGAATAGTAGACATCTTTCATATTTGTATAGCACAATCGGAATTACTATATTGCACATGTTAGTTTAGCACATATTTCATCCATTCGTAGCATAGATGCTAAATATATTAGTTTAGCACATCTTTCATTGCAACGTAACACGAGAAGAGTTATAGTGTTGCACAATAATCCGTGTAGCACACAAAACATAAAACTATAGCATACCCGAAAATTAAATCTCAACCATTGATATAGCAAATCAAAGGCACGGATTCATTCATATTTCCTACCAAATTATCCATTCCTACCTGATCCATCTCATATATATATATATATATGGTTGGGTTTCCGTAGTACCCGATCATCAGATAGTATTTAGTATCCAATTTAGACCACACATTTTGAATATGTGACAGCATTATAAGCTAACATGTGGCAACTCATTTTTCTTATTTTAAATTTTTTTTTTCTCAAGGGGCAAAATTGAAAGAAATCAAATCAATCTTCTTCTTATCCTTGGCGACAGCGGGCGGCCCCGACGATGACGACAACAGCAACGGACGAACGGTGACGGCGGACAGCAGCAGCAACATACACGAACAACAACAGAATTTGAAAGAAAGAAAAAGAAGAAAAAAAATTTGAGAACAAAATTGATGGATTTTGAGAAAAAATAGAAGATGAATTTGATAGATGATTGAAGAATCGAAAGAGATGATGATTATTGCGGTGGTTCACGGCGAGATTCACCGATAATCGGGGAAAGAGACGGTAGAATTGACGGAGAATGATGGATGAGAGATTAACTATAAAAAATCATAAAACTGAATTTAACAAAACATAAAATTGCATTGAACGAAACATAAAACTGCATGTTGGCACGAAACACAACCATGCATTTAACAAAGCACGTTCATGCATTTAATAAAACATGTTCATGCATTTTACAAAATATGTTTATGCATTTAACAAAACGTAAAATGCATTGTTGGCCAACGGACGTGCGAGCGCACGCTAGACGCGCGCTTCCAACCTACATACATTATTGTATTCACCTAAATGTATTTTTGTGTTCATTTTAATGCATAAATCAGTTCAACTAAATTCATGTTTTGTTTTTCGCAATCACATAATAAATCAAAGTACTAATCTATCATTACTGTAACGAAATCAGCGAAATTAAGTTTAAAAAATCTCTACCATAGAATATATGAGATGAATGGATAAGATTAAGTACTATATACTATCTTAGAGTCGAGTACTATTTGATCTCATATATATATATATATATATATGGGGTCTTGGGCACTTCATACATACATGAATTATTGGAGAAAACAGCTAGTTTGCGAAGCAGATGAGTGAGATAGTGAGTGAGAGTACAATGATTGCCTGGCCCTATAACATCTTTGGTGTTTATGGTAATGAGATAGTGTTTTCTTCGGAATCAAACACTCATTACCTCCACCACGGACAGATTAAATAGCAGATGCCGACACTTGGTTCCCTCGACTATTTTGTCGTTCTTCATCAAGTAAGTAACCACCAATTGCACTGTATTTTCAACTTTGATTGATTGATATAGATTACATCACATACTTTAAAAATAAAAAATAAACCACATTATCTAAGAATGTAGCTTGAATAGATGTTATGCAAAAGACAACGATGTTTGATCAAACTTCTAGTCCCTTAATAATGTCCCGTGGCCTGAAAATATATATATTAAGAAAGTTGATAAATTTACTTTTACAACCCCAACTACTACATAATTTTTTTATAAAATTATAATTATAATGAAGATAAAGGTGGAATGAGAAGTTTTCTACTCCCTCTGTCTACCAAATTCGTTCCACGTTTTCATAAATTATAATGAGTGTAAAGTAAATGAGTATAAAAAAATGGGTTATGAGAATAATACATGAATATAGGGATGTCAATCGGGCCAACCCGCTCGGGTTGTCCGACTATTCGGGTTGACATTTTTTTCGGGTTAGAAATGTTCAACCCTAATCCTAAACTCTCAGGTTTCGGGCTAACCCATCGGGTCAATCGGACCAAAAAGTTTAAGGAAAAAAAATAAAAAAAAAAAATATTTTTATTGATAATGCTATATTTATAACAAATATTTTATAAAAAAATATTGGAGAAAAATAAACTATATATATGTGTATATTTTATTGATAATGATATATTTATAACAAGTATTTTATATTAAGCGTAAGAGTACAAAGAAGTGAAAATAAGTATAACTTTTGAATATTAAACCATAATACATTCCAAAAGTTTTTTAATCTTATTATACTAACTTTCAAGAGAAAATAATGAAATTTGAAAATAATGCTCATAACTAATTTTTTTAATATGCTTTAATATTCATATTCCATATAACTAAATGATATTTAATAATATAATACAATATAACGAAGTTAAAACTTATATCTTGAAAAAATTCAATAAGTTAATTCAATATAGTACCATTTAAATTATATTACAATATTAAAGATAGAAAATAAAGCTTACAACTAAATTCTATTTTTAATATGTCGAATATTCATATTCCATTATAGCTAATTCACTATTTAATAAATATTTAATAAGTTAATTCACTATAATACCAATTAAAATTTATAACTTGAAAAAATTAATAATTTAATTCACTATAAGTAACTAAATAAACAATCTATAATTGCTATAAAGTTTAAATAATTAAACATGAAAAGTAAATTGTATCAATGTATATATCTAAAAAATATTGGGATATAGAAGTCATATATTGATTCTCAATACTAATCCATCATGAATTTCAAATTTAAATTCAACCTAAATTGAGAAATAAATATATAATCTCAAATAAGATTAACAACAAGACTTAAATTTTTGAAATGACTAATTTTGAATTTCTAACTATTAGACAAAGGAAAAAATAAAGAAAAAGAAAATAATTTTTTTTCCCAGCCCGCTGGGCTAACCCGCAACCCAAACGGGCCAACCCGATTAACCCACCGACCCGAATGGGCTGGCCCGAATAGCCCGATTTTATATTCGGATTACGATTTTATAGCCCAACCCTATAATTTTATCGGGTTATTCGGGTCAGCCCATGGGTTTCAACCCATATTGACATCCCTACATGAATATATTAATGGATAGTGGGTGTAAAAAAATAGGCCATGAGTGATTTTTTTGTAAGAAAATGGATATGTTTAGGATAAAAATGTGAAGTTGATGTTTCCAAAAAAGGAAAGCGAATATTTTTGGTAGACGGATCAAAATGAAATTAAATGAACATATTTAGTGGACGGAGAGAATATCATTTTACGATGAATTTATAAATTTACACACGTATTTGTGAACAACATTTATTTTAAAATAGGACATTTACTGAGACAAATGGAGTATACTTTAAGAATTAACATAAAAAGATCGTGTGATCATTTATAGATAATCAAATATATGCCAATTGTTTATCACATAAGAAAGATCATGTGATAATTTATAGGTAATCGAATATAGAGGAGTGATCAAATAGTATCCGAGCCCTAGATAGTATGTAGTACTCAATCTCATCCATCCATCCTATTAATCGTGTGGTTGAGATTCGCACCTGATTTTTAAAAGTTTTACACGTTAATTTGTGGTAGTAAGGGTAGATTAATAATTTAATTTGTTATGTGATTTCGAAAATTAACCATGCATATAGTTGAACTGAACTATGCATTCAAATGAACACAATAATGCATTCACTTGAACACAAACATGCATATGAGTTTCAATTTTAATGCATGCTGGAAACGCACTCCCAGCGCTCGCTCGCGCACTCAGCGCCATCCAGCGCCCGCTCGCACGCACTCAGCGCCGGTTGGGTGCGATGCAGTGTTATGTTGTTTTAAATGCAGTGTTTTATTGTTTTAAATGCAATGTTATGTTATTTCATATGCATTATTTATGTTTTGTTGTGGCTCTTCCCAAACCCAAAGATCGACGCCAAGACCCAACGTCCCTACCGGCTTGGCACACAACGCCTTACCCGGCTCGGTGCACACAGCGCAAGACGCACCTAGCGCCGGTTGGGTGCGATGCAGTGTCATGTTATTAAGAATGCAGTCCCCCAAACCCGGCGCTCGCGGATACCCAACGCTCGTGAACTCCTCTACCCAGGTCGGCGGACACCGGCGCCATCGGGCACCTTCCCATTTTGCCCCTGAGCGAAAAATGGACTTGCACGTGTCAAATTGTGATGCGTCCACGTGTTCAAAATGTATGATCTAGATTGGATACTACATACTATCTGAAACCGGGTACTACGGGAACCCAACCCATCGAATATATGTCAATTGTTTATCGCTACTTAAAAACTAAGTAAGATCGTCGCAAATCTGACATAGAATGCACTGTAAAGCGATTTGTTTTAAGTGTTAATGCCTAGAAATATCCCAAATATTAAGTTCAATTTTTAATATAACCCATAAGTTAAGTTCATACTCTTTTTACCCAATTTAAGGTTAAATTACAAAAATATCCTTAATCATTTTCGAAAAATGACAGTATTTAAAAGTTTGGTCAATGATCGTGAAATCGATCGATTTACTTAATTTTTGACAGAGAATAAGTTGACAATTGAATGTGTTGGCCGTCGGATAATCAAAACACATGGTTGGCCACCGGAAATGGGTTAGCCGCCGGGTTAGGGGGTTGACCGCCGAGTTAGGGGGTTGGCCGCCGTGTTAGGGTGTTGGCCGCGGGTAATGGGGTTGGCCGCCGGGTAATTGCATTCAATGCGTGTAGTTGTGCGTGTAGTTGAGGTTGGCCACGTGTAATAAATTCTATTTATTTCTTTATTTTCAATTTAAAATACAAACACACACACACACGGACACATTGAATGCCATTATAAACACAAACACAATACAAATACACACACATACACAAATTCAACATAAAATAGAGAGAATCCTTTTGAGAGAGGCAGAATCGTTTTGAAAGAGGCGGAAGAAATAATTTTTCGATTATTTGAGGAGCAATTTTTTATCCAAGAACCAGAAAAAGGTAAATAAATTATTGATTTAATATGTTTATTATTAGTTTTTGTCATCATACCAATTTATCATTATGTTTTAATTATTGAATTATGTTTTAATTATTGAATTATGTTTTAATTATTGAATTTGTGATTGAATTATGTAAATAATATTAATAATTTATTTTAACATGTTTAAAAAAAGAAAAAACCACAAACACGCATAAAATGACGACGGCTTTCACAAAAATAGGTTGGCCGCCGAAAGTACCGCCGGAGTGCTCAACGGCTAACCTCTCCGTGATGCCGTCGGCTGACCAACCTATTTTTGTGAAAACCGCCGTCATTTTATGCTTGATTATGGTTTTTGCTCTTCTGTTTTGTGAATATACAATTTATTATTAATTAATTATAAATTGCAATCCTATAATTGCTTGATTTTGAATATTATCGTCGTATTTCTCATAAAAATATTGTAACATGTAAATGGAGATTTGTAGAAGTCAAAAGTTTGTATACATTCGTATGTGTTGTGTGTTCACCCCAATTATATATGGTGTCCAACCCGTGTCCTACTTTTAATTTTTCAAAGTTTTAATCATTTTTTGCTTAAATTTTAATTTCTCAGATTTTAGTTTAATTTTAGGATTATTAATTAGGAATCACTAATTGTGATTTTTAATTGAGAAAATAATAAAGATTGTGTCTAATTTGCAATTGTTCACTGTCTAATTTGCAACCGTTTCCAAATGCTATGATTATATTTCCAACAATTCTTAAATTGGTGTCTTTTGTTCACTATCAAAATTGTGTCTAATTTGCAATTGTTCAATGTCTAATGTCCAAATGCTGAAATTTTCAATTCAGTTTGATCGGGTTTGGTTCGATTTGAAATTAAACTAACCAAATGATCGGGTTTGGTTCGATTTGAAATTAAACTAACCAAATGATCGGGTTTAGTAAAATTTTAATCATTTTTTCAAAGTTTTAATCACTAATCATTTTTATAATATTATAATAAATAATTGATCAGGGTTAATTAATCCATAGTGAGGATATTATTCATTGATTATGCTTAAGAATATGATTTAATTATGATTTTGTTAAATATTATTCATTGATTATGCTTAAGAATATGATTTTTTTTATGTAGATGGAAAACCTTCGGTACATCACTTTGAGATATAATGGTAATTTTGAGGGATGTGTCTACATTGGAGGGACTTCACGGGTTTTGCTCGTTCACGATGAGTCCATTTTTAGCTTGATCTACAAAATTAACCATATCATGTTGGCTAATTCATTGACCTTAAGTTATCGATTATGGTATTTATCGAAAACTACACGTGGTAGGATATTAAAGTATCCATTGACGTGTCAAGAAGAATTTGATCGTTTGTTCGTGGTGGAATCATGTCCTACCCTATACGTTGTTTACGCCAATACTACAAACGTTCAACAATCTCCAGAATTTTATGTCCCAACGTTAGATCATCCTCCGAGTGAAGGGAACGGATATAGTGCACAATCTTCTCAATTCGAATATTTTGTGGAAGGTAGTGAAAGATATGATGGATTCGATTGGTTTGGTGACGTTGGGAAACAGCACGAAGAAGTCTATGGTGTGCGTGTGTTGGTCTAGTGGTAGAGTGGTTAATGCCCGAGACCAAAGGTCTCGGGTTTGAGTCCACCGTGAAGCGGTCTTTAAATTTCTGTATTAAATTGACAAAAAAAGGAAGAAGTCTATGCCAGTTCTTCAAACGCGCCCTATCATGGTAGTGAGTCGTATGATGCATGGAGCGATGCCCCTGGATGGGACGAGGAACCAATAAATTATCTCGGATTAAACAATTATGATCCAGAGCGAATTCATGAAGTTTATTCGAGATTGAATATCGATTCATCGCTCACGCGCGAGGAACAAACAACATCACCCTCACATGATATTCCGGAAGATCGACACGAGGAAGATGGAAATGAAGACCAATCTATCCCTCGCCTCGAGATCGAACTCGATTCGGACATTCACGAAGATATGCCCGAGAATGAGATGATAAATTTTCACTCACCGAATTTGCGGTTGGGTCCGTCGAGAAGCGAGTTGAGCACACTTTTTGCCGCAATTAACTCGGCGACCACTCGTAATTGAGCATGATGCGGCGTTGCGAACTTTCTAATTGATTAGTTCCAGTTATTTTGTTGACGCGATGACCTCAATTGAGGCTCGTGAACATGACCTTCGAGACCGGATGAGCGAGTTGTGCGAAATTCTTTTACGATAGTAAAGATGAACTTTATTGCCGTTGGGTTATGGAATATGAGCAAGTGCGAGTGCGTTGTAGTGCTTCGGATGTAAGACGTTTAACATTTAAGTGCAAGCACTCGAACAAAGGTAACTTTGATTTGCGGGCTACTGGTGCTCATGGGATATGGGAAATTCATAAGTTTACTGGTGAACATGACCGCGAGTTGGGACGAGTTGCACGGATAAAGGCACATTCGAATGTGGTTGCATCGTATGTAGCACGAAAAATACGAGATGATGGTGAGATCCCTAGGCCGAGGTCCATTATGACGGAGCTGCAGCGTGAATTTGGTATTAGTACCAAATACAATGTCTCTTTGCGAGCACGGAATATTGGGATTGAGATTATATACGGCCAACATGAGGAGTCGTTTCGTCTACTACCTCAATACCTCTATATGTTGAAATGCTTAATCGAGCAATCGCTCATGATTTTGAAGTAGGGGCTGATGGTAGATTCATACAGTGTTTTGTTGCTCTCGGAGCTTCTATTAGGCCATTCTATTTTTCTCTTAGACCTGTGATCGTAGTCGATGGCACTCATCTCAAGGGCAAGAATAGGGGTATTTTATTCGTTGCAGTGACGAAAGATGCCAACGAGCAAGTTTTTCCGTTGTCATATGGTATTGGACCGATCGAAAATGATTTAGCGTGGAAGTGGTTCCTCTCGAAGGTTCGATTTGTGTATGGTAATATTGATCATCTCGATTGTTTCACCAGCATGTCTCCATTGCCAATCTTTGTTAGGGAGTGAGTTTCCTAATGCCACTCACGCTATATGCTATTACCATTTGCTCGGACATATTAAGAGTTTTGGGAAAAAAAATTGTCGTTAGAGATGTACAAAAGAGCTGCATATACGCATGATGAAGTCGAGTATAATCGTTCTATGAACATCATCAATAGATTATGTCATAACGCCGTATAATAAGTTGATTAGTATTGGACCGCAGAAGTGGGCTCGATCGATGTGTTACGTGCGGCGTTATAGTTTCTCACATCAAATGCGCCAGAGACTTTGAATGGACGATTGTTGTGGGCGAGACGACTTCCCATTTGCTCGATGTTGGAGGCAATTCGACTTGTTATCGAGAAATGGTTTAGCGAGAGAATGGTTGCTGTACAAAATAGCGATGGCCATCTGAGTGAGGTGGCAGTTACAAAGCTTAGCGCAGAAGTTACAAAAAGCCGACGTTATAGTGCAAGGAGTACATGTGATAAGAAGTACAAGGTTCGAGCTGGCGAACGAAGCTTCATGGTCAATCTATATGATAAAACATGTGAATGCCGCGAATTTGACCTAGACGCCATGTCGTGTTCTCATGCGATCGCAACAATTAGGTATGTTATAATTTAATTTGTGTATGTTAAATTAACTACTTTCTCACTAATAAAATATTTGTTATAGGGAGGCCTTTGAATCGATCGAGTCATACGTGGATGACTACTACACAAGGGATATGCTAGTCGATACACATGTTGGTTCAGTAAATCATCTTCCTCCGCGAGAACATTGGGATGTACCGGAAGAGGTGGTTCAGATCATGGTACTGCCTCCTATTGTACGTCGACAGGCTGGGCGCCCAAGACATAGTCGATTTCGAGGTGGTGGCGAGCGACCTGCACATAGACCCAGTACTGATGAGTCATCTGGTAGCAGACGTCGAGCGCCAAAGAAATGTAGTCATGGTGAGCACTTGACATACGCTGCATAACGCGTGTCTTGGGAGAGGGATAATTAGAATTTTAGGATCCATTGTTTCTCTTATTTTGTTGTTAGAAATAAAATCAAAATGGTTATGTTATCAATTCCGTTTCTTCATTTCAAAAATTCAAATTATATGTTCCGTTTGTTCATTTCAAAAAATATGTTGAATCATTAATTCCGTTTGTTCATTTCAAAAATATGTTGATAGAAGCAGCTATATATGTTGAATCATTAATTCAAATATTACAATATTCAAGAAAATACACTCAAATACAAATAATGTTATTACATAATAATTAGTAACATGTTTCGACCACTTTCTATGACTCTCGTTCACATAATTCAAAGATAGAAGCACTTATTTTCTTTCGGTAGCCATATGCATTCTCATTACCCCATTCAATGCTCGGGGAACCTGAAATGATGTGTTCGACGTACATGCACATAAACGTTAAACCGGTTACGCTTCTTGATGAACCGGTCATTAGGAGCGATCATTCTAAACATCACCTCATGCGGAAAGGCACGAACACCGAGTGAGTTATTTTCAAACCAATGAGATTTGATTAAGAACTGTGGCCATACCATCTTCAAGCCATACCAATGCATCATTCACGCTTTGTTGCGGGGTTTAATGAATAATATATCGAATCTAAAATTTCACACACCCCGCTCCTCATGTGCATTCGACTCAAAATGATGCGACCTCTACTAAAACAAGGGATGATGATCTGTAAAAAGAGATTCAATTTTGTAAAGGCACAAATAAAAATCTATTTTATACACTACAAGAATTTTGGTTATAGACCACGGGGATTCCCCATTGTCTATTACAGAAAACCCCGTTGTCTATCAAGGTATAGTCTATTAGAGCTGGCTATAGACCACGGGGAAATCCCCGTGATCTATCATAACATAGACAGCGGGACAATCCCCGTGGTCTATCATGTTATAGACCACGGGGGCCTTGTAATATACAATGGATATTCCCCGTTGTCTATAGCATCATAGACAACGTGGGTTTACCCGTTGTCTATGTTGTTATAGACAGCAGTGTTCTAGCTTTATACAATGGTTAAACCCCGTTGTCTATTGTGTTTTAGACCACGCGGACATCCCGTTGTCTACATATTAATAGACAACGGGAGAAGCTCGTTGTCTATCGACCATCAACGAAAAAAATTATTTATTTATTTATTTATTATATAATTCAAGATACCTGTTTTTGTCATTAAAAAACAATAATACAAAATTAGATATAAAATATATATTGTCTCATAAATAGATAAATCAAGGTACAATACATAAACGTTATATACTGGGAAAATTCCCAATCAACAATTATAGCACAACAAATATTGTCTACCTAGCTAATTAAATTCGTCCACAAAACAAATAAATTACAAAAAAGCTCATGGGCATGAACATTGTTCGTAAACTTCAGACAAGAGGAGCACAAGCAGAGCAATGACATACTTTTGTCAGATAAAATCGCACCAAATATTTCGCATCGTCCCCAATGGCATTGCGTTCCTTTAATCTTCTCTTAATTTGATCTCGGGCACCAATTAATGTTACACCATACACTGATGTCATCACTGTCTGCTTGACCAGCTTCCTATCCACCTAAACATCATTCAAACGTTTAAAGAAGACCATCAGGAAATGGAAAGAAACAATGATATAAAATTAGCAACTATAAGACCTCCCAGAAATATTTATCAAGAATTTCTTTAATTGCTACACAAATTATTGAATTAAACAGTGAATCGGTTTATTTATTATTTCCATGCTACGATCAATAATAAAGACACAAGAAATATAAAGTACAAAGTTCTACACAGCATAGAGATAAAAGCTTCGAGCAATAGCACCGACCTGATTGACCAGTCGTCTTGCATGCAAGGCTTCAGGATATTCAGCAGGATCCTTCTGTGCATCTTCTTTCATGATATCAAGTACCCTGCATGAAAGCATCATCAACAAAATAGCTTTTCTATAATCCCGCCTTCGTGCATATGTACGATCAAGATTCTCGAAATATGGAGTTAAACCTCAAGTTTTACTAGTTATCAGCCAGATAGAAAACTTATCCATGTAAAGTTCAAATTCTCAATATCTACACAAGATATCAAGATGCCGCAGTTTACAGAGTAAATCATCAATAAGTTCAGCGTACGACTATCTACTCCAGAGCATCGGTATCACCCCCTTCCAGGCCACAATAGCAAAGAAATTTTGAGGATTATCCGAGTACTATCAAGCGAAATGCATCAACTTAATCATGAAAAAAATCGGAAAGTCCTCTCACATCTCTCTCTCTCTATGTGTCTCGTGTGTGTGTAATGGAACATTTTACAACAGATATGAAGAGTTCTCACAGACGTTCGATGGAACTATATATCAACAAAGAAAGAAGGTCCGATATGGAAGGAGCAGAGGCTACCCCGACAGAATTCGAGTAAACATCTGCGAGGCTTTTCTCGAGCAACCAAATTAATGAATGCCTAGTGAATCCATTATAATGATAAAATCATCCGGTTGATCGTAAATAAAGGATAAGGCATCATCATTATCGGAACCCATCTCCTCTAAATGTGGGTCGGTATAAAATGAAGTATGAAAAAGATATATGGAAAAAAGTATGTATGAAGAATAAGAGGGTTTCATGAGATAGATACAGAAATAATATAATACAAGAGAGTGCATAATCAAGTGACATATGTGGTGTGTCTTTCATCTGATTAAGAAGAGGCATCATGATATTCACAATGAAATCTGTTCACATTCTCACAGTGCACGACTGGAGAATATTCAAATTTATGAAGCCACATATTAATATCTAAGCCGTCAACATGCTTAATTTAAAAAAATTAAGAAAGAAACCCATCTTATCTCTTCCAAGGGCAGCATAATGCTGTAAACCATTGCAAGAACCATCCTAGATAGAACACAAATTTAAAAAAATATGAGAATAGCAGAGAAGAATAAAATGGAGATGCTTTAAATAAGTTATCTATGATATGAATGCACTCGACAATGTTCGTCAAGTACTTCAAGAGAAAACGACATCAATTCTATATATCAAAGTCAATAACATTGATATCATACATGAAATCATCAAATCGACAAACCGTAAAACAAATAGACAATGCGTAATCGAACGACTTCGATCCTAATTCTATTAACGAGACTGAAGAAATTCAACTAAAATATTGTAGGCCGGATCTGCAGTAATCTTGCAGAAACCGACAACAAATAGGTTATATGCTTTAAAATACGTAAGAATGCATAAGCAACATTAGGATATTAATTATAAAAAACACGTGCTACTACACATTTACATAGCGAGGATTTATTAATTCAACTTAATAGTTGTAGATATGATCTATTGAGGACTTAGATTGTTGTATGCTATGAAAACATTACTTGGTGAACTGGAATATGAGATATTATTCTCGGGATATGGACTTCAAGGCCTCACCAAGATTAACGCATGTTTGCCAAACATTGAAAAGGATCTTCGCTTTTAACCACCAACAGCCTCCTTCGAGCGGTCTATTTGCGAATCAAATATATCATCCAAATGGTTCTCGGTAAAAGCTAGTCGACCATCATGAGACAATTTGTCCACACCATTGGCAAATTTATTGCCAAGTGTATCTTAAGCCATCGCAAGCCGGACTTTCCAAGAGGTCGACCGTCGCAAACTCTGGATTCCCTACAAATATCGTAACCCAAATGATTCAAGTGTGGGTGCATGGGTATGCACCGCTACGTAAATAAATGTTGCGGGTAAAAGAAGTTCTTCTTCTTTCAATTTTCGTGCAACGACCAATATCTGAGATGTCATCGATGCCTTCACCCAACAAGAAATAACATAAGATGAGGATGCAAAGATGAATCTTCGCAAGTTTAAGTGTGTGTAGATGGTCAGTAATTCACGAATAAAATCTACATGTGCTATTGAGTAAGACATTCATCAACAAACACTCATGATATGAATCTCCATATCTTTAATATTATATTAAATTGATTGGCGTAAACACGAATGAAAATATCGATCAACTTCTAAGAAAAACAAAGCGATCCATATTATGTAATTTACCTCTACTCAAATACCAAATAGTCTAAATATGTCGATGAAATTTCAACAAACAGTTAATGAGCAAGGATGGTGTAGAAATATAAACCATAGATAATTTACCAGAAATCCATCTCAATCTTTACTAAAACTTTCTTTTGATAGTGAGAAGAACAAGGAAGACATACCTAAAGCGTTTAAATAGTCTAGAATATTCCAATCGATGCTTCCGGTAGAAATATGAGCGTTTGAAGTTTCCTGAGTTCTTCAAGGGACTAAAGAGGAAAAATCAGACTAAAGTTTAATCTCAAATCATGGATATCTTTGAAGTTACGAACAACTAAATTAGATACTTTAACTCGGAAACTTTAACTACGAATGGCGATTGGGCCTGGGTGTGCGTATGGAGGCGGCGGCGGGAGGGGGGTGAGGTCGCGCCGTGGGCTGAGAGGAGGAGGTTTTCGTGTGGGATGAGGTATATTTATTTCAGAGTTCGAACCTCTCTGTAATTTTTTTTTAAATTTATGCACATATACTATGCTTTTAAGGCGATAGACCACGCGGTTAATGACCCGTGGTATTTAATCAACACGAGAGGAAGACGACGTGGGCTAAAGCCCGTTGTCTATGAAATTTTATGCTAATAGACCACGCGGAATGAACCCGTGGTCTATAATATGAAAACCACACTAATAGACCACAGATTTTGGCAGCCCGTTGTCTATAACCGATTGAAAAAATGGTTATAGACCACGCGTTTCACCCTGCACGTGGTCTATCACAACATAGACAACTTTAATATTAATGTACGTGGTCTATTACATGTTGTCTATAAGCTAAATTCTTGTAGTGATAATTAGTCACTGTATACATAAGTTATCTGTTCAGCATGAAGCCATGGTCTATGACTTTGGCCCACCCTTCTGTCACGGGTTGCCCGATGCCAAGTATTATTTGGAGCCCACATAGATATAACATTCTCTATTGACTGCTGTAATTGATTATTCTCAAAAATATGCAGTCATGATCGACTGATGTACAACTGTTCAGCAAGAAATAGAAATTCAATATATATATATATATATTCACATCTATAAGAAATACGAAATATATACTTACAAAAAAATCGGTGTCCAAAATAATTGTGTTCGCACTATCGACCTCATCCAACAAGTCCTCACTGCTTATTAATCTCATCATCGATACATCATGTACAAATCAAGATATCGCAATAAATAATTTGTTTTAAATAACGATTTCATATATGAAAATAGAAATAGAAGTGATACTTACCCCACGCCAAGATCGGCGTAAGGGTCTTCGATGCGAATAAAATCACCGTAGGTTAGCGTGCACCACCGCTCTAATAATCACGGAACCCGTCCTTGCCTCAAGACAATTTTCGTAAGCGAATACACTATCGGGATGGGACGAGGCATAGGACTATTTACGTCGGTGACCTCAATGCACCAAGAATCGAACCTTACTCGTTCGCTTCTACGAGTTGGCTAATTTTTCGTTTAAGCAACGAGTTAGAAAAAGTAAACATATCAAATATGATGCAATAATATAAAATAAGATAATTTACCAATTGTCTCGGCTGTTCCATATGCATCTCGGCATGGAATGACGAGTGGATCCTCACCGTGTGATGGGTCGATGCCTCGAGCTAGATCCATGGACCTGTAGAGGCCGGCGATGAGGTGTATAATGCATGCGGGGTACAAGAGATGTCGAATCTGCTAGATGAGTCTGCTGGGGTACATCTGAACCCGATGTAGGAGTACGAGTAGAAGGTTACCGTCCCTGATCGTCACTCTGCATCGGCGGTGGGGTAGTTCCACGACGGGACGGCGTATATGCCTCAGTACTATGCGAACATCTACATCAAGTTTTCTCTAGCATAGTCTCAAACCACGTCTTGAGTCCTCAATATTCTCTAACCACATCATGGATCGTGTCTGTGATCCAACGACGATCCTCCCGACTCAGACGTCTGTGGTGCTCACCGTCACTGCTAGATGAAGAGGAATGTGGCTGTCTCGCACGCTTCCCCGTATCCTATCTGCGTTCCCCTATATCATGTCGTCGTCCCTCATCCGACGCGTGCTCTCTCTCCACAGACGGAGGTCGTGGCTCCTCAGGCTCTTCATCAATCTCTTCAACAACGTAAGACGTGCCTCGCATCGCGCATCGTCGTCGACCAACCCCACATCAAGATCGGTGAAGGCTCGCTCTAGAACGACGGTGGACCGTGCTCTAGTGCGGGCGGGGTTGTTCTCCGGCGCATAAATGGGAACGGGTCTCTTGTAGTTCACGCCTAGTGCACTCGGATATAGAGATGACGATAGTACGACATGCTCCTCTCATAGTCGTCCGGGACTAATCAGAAAACAGTTGCCCTACAATAAACCAAAACGCATTACTATATATTTGAATAGAAAACATATAATATAATGAATAAATAAAAATTATTGAACAATAATAATACCTCACGATCGAACAGGGGCTGTGTATCATCGTCAATCATCTTCGTGAACTTCCACCTCATGCATCTAGGATACGCATCGCCCCGGACATATTTCGCAACTGTCGCGCCAAGATCCGGAATGATCTCTAGTGACCAAATATATAATGCCCACGACGGTCCGTAGAAGTGATATTTGGCCTTGGTCTTCATATTCCACATGTAGTATTGGAGAATTTTATATGCATATGCAGCCCATGAAAATCTGGCAAATACGTCCAGATCGTCAACTAAGACCCAAATCCACGGATCCACAGGTCGTGGCAAGTCGATTCCAAGAACGAATGCGTAAAGAACTAATACGTGGGCCACACAAAGATATAGATGACCGTCATTATCCTCAATCGGACGGTCTATATCAAAGAATCTCACACCTAGATTCTCTATACTAGTCCCTCCGCCACCAACAAACCTTCGATAAACCTCAACAGATCGCGGATCGTACTCGGCTGTAGGATCGAAAGATGACGTCCCAAAACTCAAACCCGTCACGAGCGCAAAATCTGAGAAAGAAAACAAATTCTACTTCCATTGATAAAAAATCATATCTCCGATCTTGACCTTTGGGCTTAATGCTGGGATACCATATGGTGCAAACTCATGTTTGACTTGGATCCAAGTTCCCAACCAACTAAGTGATCGAAACACCCTTGCCTAAACCTATCCACCAGCTCTTCACCGCCTATATCTCTCAATCTCTTAATGACCCTGCTGAAATAATTAGGCTTGAAATACGTGCTGATTGTGGATGGACGATTGATGGTCTTGGGCCTTAAGAACTCGATGATTTCCTATTTATTAAAAAAAAATTAAACTATACTTAATTAAGAAATATGTCAAATCAAACCTACACCACTAAATTTGAGAAGCTCATAACCTAAGGGAGGACTAAAATGTTAAAATAATTATTTTTACTATTTACCTATTAATTCATGACCAATAATAAATTCAATTTTCCGAATTGCCTTATTTAAAGGGCAATTCACAACTAATGCTAGGAATTACCCTATTTAAGAGGCAATTCATGACAAAGAATAGGTTTGGTTGGGAATATAGTATTGAATTCACCAATTAGGATAAAACAATACTTTAAGCCCAAAAATGTTTTTTTTAATCTCTATAGTTATTTTTTATCTTAACAATATAAAAATGGTTATTTTGATAGTTAATATATTTTGATACGAATATTAAATGAAGAATTTATTCTATTTAATTTTTTGGATTTTTAGTATCATATTGACTGGATTATATTATATGTGTCGTGCACATTATCAATGAATAAAGATTACTAATTATACGAAATTGAAGAAGTTTTCATCTAATACTTTACCTCGTGCCATTAATTGAAAGGTTTTACAATGGACATCCTCTAAAAATCCATGCACAAAGGGCCTTGAGGAAATATGTAGTTGATAAGGGAAGAGCTAGCATATTGATTTTCGATTTTACTTTTCTAATCTGATATGCTCTATTATAATGTAATAAGTGTTTGGTTTAAAACTCCTAAAACATGTAAAAACCAAATAATGTCAGAAAGAATCTGCACGGTTTACTCAAATCACACTGCTTATGAAGTCCAAATTAAATAAGGAAAAAAATCTTATGAAGTACAAGATTTCATAGCAACCATTCATCCAACAATTCGAACCATAAACATAACGAACATAATGAACAATAATTAAATATGACCATAAACATAATGAACAATAATTTAAACAATTCGAACCATACATCAACAATAATTCGAACAATTCGAAACAAACATCAACATAAACATAATAAACAATTTGAACCATACATCAATGAAAATATACAAACAAAAATCTAACCAAACAAAAAAACAAAAAAATGTACATGTTGTTGTGAAGAAGAAGCCATAGCCGTGGGGAGAGAGGGTTGGCCGCCGGGGAAGAGAGGGAGCATCGGCCGCCGGGTAGAGGGATTGGCCGTCGGGAAAAGGGGAGGGAGGGGGTTGGCCGCCGGGTTCATGGGTGAGGGAGGAGGTTGGCCGCCGGGTTCACTTGTGAGGGAGGGGGTTGGCCACCGGGAAAATGGAGGGCGAGAGGGTTGGCCGCTGGGAAATAGAGAGAGGGAGGAGGTTGGCCACCGGTGAACAGAGAGGAGGGGAAGGTTGGCTGCCGATGAACAGAGGGGAGAGGAAGGTTGACCGCTGGGTTGGGGGTTGGCCGCGTGAGAGAGAGAGCTCGGGAGGGGGTTGGCCGCGTGAGAGAGAGAGAGGGAGCAAGAGAAAGTGAGAGAGAGACAGTGTAAAATTCGAATTAAAGCAGCACATGTGAATCCGCGCTTGTCTTATTATGTTGGAAAGGTTAAATCTGTACACTTGAGTATAAAGAGTATCAAACTTAATATGTGGGACAATAATAGTATCAAACTTAATATACAGGGTATACAAAATTTTCTCCCTTGTTTTAAATCCAACGTAAATTCAATTTTGGAAACTTTTTACAGAAAAAATACAACCTCAAAATGATGTTGTTTGAGTTATGTGATATTAAAAAAATACGTTAATTTTCACGTCAAGCCACAACACGGCAATTTACTCAACTTTCAGTTTCACATACCGAAAAATTTATCCGGCGATGGATTTTTGTTTCCTATAGTTTTAAATGTTAATTAATCAAAATACACAGCTAAGGATTTAATTGAAAATTTTATGACAAGTCTATGATATATTTGCGTGTTTAACCTCATTTATAAATAAAATTAACAATCTAAAATATAAAATGACCAAAATACAGCTGATCTTTTATCAAAATCTTGAGTTGGAATTCGGAAATGAAATTAGAGACGAAAATGACAAGTTTATATAGAAAAAGAAAAGGATGCGCCTTCGATCATGTCAGAAATGGGGGTAAAAACTCAAAACACCATCTACTCTGTTGAGATGGAAGATGACCACAAAAATAGGGTAATTCGCCTACAATTTATTCAAGCCAAAAGTGGCGAATATTCCCGTGAACTTGTTGCTTAGTTTCAGACAAATCATCTGATCACCAACACACACACACACTCTCTCAATACAACTCGAATAGCAGCTGTAGCAGAGGTGATTAAGGAGTACTAATCGTATAATCCAACTTCTCAATCACAGCACATTGCCTCAACTAAACTAAGAATCTCGACAGACGAAAGAAGTGCCGTTTACTTTGAGTGATAGCTTATATAGAACATGCTACCGGTGAAGGGTAAAACACACATTATGCTTGTCCTAGTGTGTGAAAAATACATATAGATAAAGTAAATGATGATTTGTACAAGTACGTTAGAGCAAGAGGATTTTGGATCAACATGTGAACAGGGTTTCTCAATAATGACAGTTGTTTCTTTAGTAACTCTTTTCTATTTTGAGTTAATAATTCAGTTCTATAGCAAGTTCGCATATGCAGTTATATATGTTGATGTTATACATATAAAAAGAAACTAAACGAACGAAGTTATGATTCAGACATTCAGAGGATGAATGCCCAACCTGGTATGCTCAAAAGTTCCCGTTTCGTCCTCAAAATTCCGATCTATGTGATGACCGTTGGCTGCTCCCTTCCGGTGAAATCCTTGAGCTTGGAAGTAGATAAAGCCAGATCTAGCACATAAAACCACACACACAATCAGAAACTCCCATGTGTAACATCAATAAGACGAAAAAACACAAATCTTTACAGAATAACAAGAAGAATCTAACCTATTAAAGGTTTCAATGCTATTTGTGCATCCACATCGTGTTTAGATGCATCTGGCTCAAATTGTTCAATATATATACGAACAGTTGCACCAGCAGACCCCGTACCCTGTGCTTGATATATTAGTACGAATAAGTTGAAAATTGATGTCAACATGTAGAAAACTGCAACAGAGAGCTTCATTCAGCATAAAATCAAACGAGACACATACCGATAGCCTAAATATAATCCTGGATCCATCAGTGAACACAACACGGACGCCTTGCTTGGTAACTATGCTGCCATCTACCTGAGGAAGTATATAAGAAGATCATGTTACCAATATAAACCTTGTAGAAAATTAAGATTAAAAGTAATTTCAGGCAAGGTTCAACTCACAGGATCGGTGTAGGTGAAGTCATCTGCAAACTGCAGGGTGTATTCTCCTGCAATAACATAACTCGTTTAGCTATGGAACAAATTCCTTGATCAACTAGGTAGTAACCAAAGCTTACCATATACATCACCGGTCTTGCCTTTGGAAATCAAGTCTCTAAGATAGTCTATCATTTTATTAGCCCCTTCCGACTCACATTCCTGTTGCACATCCTCACGAGGAACGAGGTATTTCAGTTGCAGCGAAACGCATGCATTAGAAGGAGAGATAACAAAGTAACGGAGTATCTAAGGCTTGCCTCGTAGTCGTATCTAGAGAAGAAGTTCCTCCCATAAGTCGCCCAATGCTCAGTCACAATATCTGACACCGAAACCAAGTCTTCCCGGGTTTCTTGTCCTTATTTCTGAAAGCAATTATCGACAACCAAGCTAAAACAGCCCTGTCAATTAGCAATATTCGGTTTACCAACTCAAAGTTAATCTTCTCAAAGAAAAGCACAAATGTGGAATCAATGACAATTTCGTTCCACAGTGGCATGGCACAAAACCACTAAATCTTTACAGTGATGTGATGCAAATCTCTAAGATTTCTGTATATTATGAGTGAATGAGAATGCACGTACCAGATACCGTCTTTCTCACGAATGTGGTCGGAACCAGTTCCAAAACTTTCTTCTCCGCAAATCGACAATTTCCCTGCATCCATTAGGTTTCCGAAAAATTTCCAACCAGTAGGCACCTAAAGTAAAATTTGTTAATAAGATATGATTGACCGAAGAATATAACTCAGCCACAACTCCTACAAGGAACTATAGAGCACCATACCTCATAGAAGGGAAGGTTTAGCTTCTCTGCTACACGATCCAGAGCACCACTAGTCGGCATAGATCGTGCCAGACCCTGTTATATTATATAAGCTGGGGATATATAAGCTCTTTGAAGAGAAAAATTATTAGAGGAGAATCTTCATGGTTTCAAACCTTTGGGCCAGTTTTGAAGTATGGGATGGCCTTTTCTGCGTTGGCAGCAATAATAGCAACAGAATCTGAAGGAGTCACGAAAAATCCTCTCCCAAGAATCATGTTTCTATCACCATCTCCTGAAATAGAAACCATTGCTGCTGTTAATATTCACTAAATATGTTGTTAAGAGTCGAAGTAGATTGACGCGCTTGAACTAAGCAGCTAAAATTACCATCACTTGCAGCACCAAAATCAGGTCCGTTCTCTCCATACATTATGTCGACCAATTCCTTGGCATATCTATTCCAAATCAACAAATTCAAATCGGTATTTTCAGAGCTACGTGAGATTTTTCAAAGCAAACCTCTTACGTGAGATTGGGATCTGGATGGCCATGTCCAAAATCTGCTAGAGGCACCCCATTTAAAATGGAATCCTGTACATTAGAGGTAATTTGATACGAAACCATCTTGCATTATTCATTAACTTTGATTATTAAAAACTAAACAAACATACGGGGCTAGCTCCCAGCTTGTCCACAAAAATTGGTTTGGCATAAGCACCAGTGACAGCGTGCATGGCATCAAATGTGAACCTGAAAAAAGTAGATCAAGGAGTTTATTTCCTCTACCATATTGAGTATATGAACTTCAGTTGAAGTCAAGACAGGCAAAGAAAAGTAACCACAAGTGGTAATAGCTAAACCATTTAAAACAATGTATCAAGAAAACATACAAATTAGTAAAGGAACAAGCAGAAAAGCATCAGAATCGTGAAGCAGGTTACTCGTATACCTGAAATCTGACCGTGAGATAAGGCTCCTGATAAGCGAAAAATCAAATACATGCTGCAAAATAAGTTGAAACGTGAACTCCCATCAAAGAAAAGAAAAGAAAATAAAAGGATTTCATAAATATTCTTGTAGAGTTGAGAATTGAGTTTCATTCTGTATGGCAGATCATGAACTAGAAACTGTATCCAATACCAAAACCAATCCAAATTGCATCGAAAATGTTCAATTTTTAGAATGGAATAGATCTAATGGAAACAAATGCCAATGCGATAAAGATACATTTGTGCAAGGAGAACTTGAAGGTTCAAGCACTTAAATTTAGACTGCTCACCTCCAAAAGCTCCAAATAATCAGCTACTGGATCAACTACCTCTACACTAAAAGGTCCACAGTTTGTTACGCCAAGTTGAGAGAGATTGATGTCAGGGATGTCGGCTACTTTTATTTCAGAGATCTGCAAAAGTCATTGCAGATTTAATCTTTGAGGAGAGACTAAAGAGAAGGAAAAACACTAGCTAGTCATGAACGGTTTGAATATCAGTTCTTTGAAAAAACTTCCATTATTAATTGAAAACAAGTCATTCCTTAATTGTGAATGTTGAGAGCTTGACTTGAATTATGTTTCTTTAACATGAATTAGGCTATTCCTCTTTATCATGAACTGACTACTGTCTGCTAAAGAATCAATTGAAATCATATACTTTACAAAATCTATCACTAGTCATTTTCAACAAAGATAATTCATATTCTGTTAGGATAAATGGAGGGATATATATCTTCCAGATAATAACACATAGAATTATTATTTTTTGTTAAAGATAAAGCATCAGATACATACAGAAAGAGTGTTTCCGTAGATCTTGTCAGTAATCGACTCAGGTGCAGGTTGGCCACTGCTGTAATTAAACTGCAAAAGTAGGAAGCAAGAGAATATTAGAGTAGAACATGATGGTGTAGGTCAAGAGAGACACAGGAGCAAGAGCCACTGGCAGCAGAAAAAAATACAGGTGAAAATACAAACAAAGCTCATGCATAATTATTAAGATCAAAATATACCTTGATACCCCAATCGTATTCAGGGCCACCAGGATTGTGGCTTGCACTCATTATAAAACCACCATTAGCCTATATAAACAAAAAAAAGTGGAACTAATAGAGTTGCAAATTAAAGCATATAAAGGAAAATCCACACATAACACAGACAGAGAAGATGACTGATTCTTGCCTCTCTCTTCCTTATTACAGCAGAAACAGCTGGTGTAGACAGTATACCGTCCCTGCAGTTACAAAATTTGACTCCCTATTTATTATCATCAGCAATATTTCATAAACAAAATAACCCATGTGGAGCAGAGAGGGAAGCTAATCAAAAGAGTTCCAATAGAGCCAGAGTCTAAGTGAAACTGAAGGATAGAAATTAAATATATTTTTCATTACATAAGTTTACAAGGGCATAAAGATCAGCAATTTTGATAAGCAATAGCTGCCTTTGAGATATTAAAAAACGCCGCTTAAAGTGAAATTTGGATGTATATATAATGATCTCTTTAGTAAACAGAAATATAGGAAATTCACGAAACAGAAAAAAGGAAAAAGGGAAAACCAATTATATCATATGCAGGGAATTAAGAGTAATCAAATGAAAATTACTCACCTGCCAACCAAGATTTTTCCAACACCATTGCCAGCAGCAATTTTGATAATTATCTGTGTTTCAGATGAGCAAATATCAGCATTTGAAACAAGACAAGACTAGTTTCATGTAAAATTAATCTTAAATTTGAACACCTGTGCAGCCTCCTTGTTGAAATATCTACCATCACCGCCTAAAACTAAAACTCCATTCTTGTAATCCTCTGGTGGCAATGAATCAAACAATGCCTTCAATTACACACAAAGCCCTCATTAAACGAAAGCACATAGCATGAGCAAAGCACGTATTCATTCTCTACTTGTAATATATTTAAGTGTCAGACCTGAATCCAGTTTGCGAGATAATTTTCTTGCATGAACACTTTCACCTAACAGCAGCAAAAATCAAACACTCAAATTCAATTATCTCCAAACATGATCGGCCAATGTAGCACACAAAGATCATACCTTTTTCCGAAGCCCACTTGTACCAGTCTTCTGCCCCTCGATTGGCTGAGTTGGCACACTCTTAATCTGATATAAATAAATCAAATTAAGGTAAAATGCCAGCACCCCACTTTGATATAAAGCCATAAGCACGCAAAGCGTATTCTCCCTCTCTGGAAAACACACATTACTTGAGTAATTTTTCAATGAAAATGGACCTTGAGTTCTTGGGAATGAGTAACAGTTGCGGAAGGGGAAGTTGATGACGAGGACGCCTTAACCGAGACAGACAAAACTGGTGATGGCGAAGCATTCTTGAAAGAAAGGTTCGAGAAAAGTGGAATGGGATTGAAGAAAGAGAGAGATTTAGCTGAATGGGCTAGAACAGAATCATTTGCACCAGAATTCCTCAATTTCCTTGATAACGAGGAGGAGGGCCTTGAAGCTATGGAATTCAAAGCCATGACTCCTGTGAAACAAGAAACAAGCTGTCAAAATCTCTTCTTTTTTCAGGAATTTGCGCACTTTTCCTTTTTATTTTTCTTTGTTTCTGTGAATTGTATGAGTGAGAGTTGTATAGAGTGGTGGAGTCGGATGATTGAGATTTTTAAGAAGAGGAAAATTCGGAGAGGGAGTTAATGTGGTTCGCAATCTAGAGAGGTATTGTGGTGTGACACGTGTATCGTAGATTGCTATATGGTTTTCATGTCACGTGACCCTCGTGAGCTGTGTTCCTCATTTCCTTCAACTTGATCATAAATATCTCTCTAATTTCATATTACAATTTTTAAAATTTATTTGCTAATTGCAGCCCACCTCTAGGCTCTAATTAAGTTGCAATTTTTAGATGAAATTAAATTGCAACTTTGAAATTATATGTAAAACTACTTTCTTAAAGAGAGTAACACCGTGTCATTATTTGAGATGTACTAAGTAAACTTTATTTTATGCAGTAACATAAAAATATAAGAGGTTAGAAAATAAATTATGTGTCTAGAATAATGAAAATCTTGTTTTTGTGCAATAATCTATGCATATTTTGGATTTGAAGATTTTCGTGCAATAATCTATGCATATTTTGGATTTGGAATGTGGTAAAACATATGATGTCCTTATTTTTGATGCGTACTTAATAAATACAAATTTGGTATTCATAATTTAATGCGTATAATTAAATTCAGAATCCCATTTATTAAAATATAAAGCCATGATATTCGTGTGAGAGAATGCAAGCTAAGTCTTCTTTATTTTAGGGACGCAAGCTGACTCTTTGAAAGCGTGTGATTGTCTGTTTTATAGTGTAATATTTGTCTTATATTGATGATCATATTCCTCAAAGATCCGAGGTTGGTGGATCTAATAATTTTTTGGTGGTTATAATTTTGAAATTGTGTTTATAATGAATTTGAAAAACTCAACTCATCCCCGTTAATTTTCTCCATTCCTCAAACCTTTTCAAAGATGAAAATTATCACTAAAAAATACATTTCATTTTGGGCTTGATTTAAAATGAGGTTCTTGAGCTAGTACTCCATGAATTGTACTTCTAATTTTAGTCTCTTTCAAAATATATTCGAGGAATATTCTATTCATAGCATTTTCAGCATTATACTTGATTAAAATAAATCTTAGGATTTTATTTTTCGAAATCAAACTAATATTAGAATAGTTCTCAGAATCCCTGTTTTCCTTTTTACATATTCGCAGTCCCCACCATCAGTTTTTTCCGGAAAGGACGTCGGAAAAACTGGGCAATGTTGAATAGCGTCCAAATCAAAATTGATGCCTTAATTGACTATATTTAAATGTTTTGGGCGATTTTGCAAAATTATCTTTTTAATTTGTTTTGGCCAATTAGTTTATTTACTACAAATAAAATATTGAGTATTATTATACAATTTTCCACCACCAATTTGATTTGATCAAATAAATGGTTTATTTAATTTAATCATTCAAATAAATAATTATTTATTATATATTCTATTCATGAATTCTATATAGCAAAACACATTGGAGGCACCACATTCATAATCAATCCTATGTGGAATTACTACAAATTTTTATTTTTATTTTCTCGAATTCTTCATTTTATGTCTATGCCTAAAATGAGAACCTCTATAAAAGGATATTTATATTCTTTAAGTCTCAATCAAATTTTAATTTTTAATTGGTGGAGTGATTGATATTAATATCAATCAAAATACAACACTAATAGTTTATTTAATTTAATTTGACCAAATAAATAGTTTTGAATTTAATTTAGAAACATATTTATTTTCTAAATTCTTCATTTTATGTCTTCTAATCACTCTTTAATCCCACATTGATTTTTTTATGAAACATAGCCAAATGAAAACCTCTATAAAATGATATTTATATTCTTTAAGTCTCAACAAAATCTTTATTTTTAATTGATGGAGTGATTGATATTAATATCAATCAAACTACAACACTAATAATTTATTTAATTTAATTTGACCAAATAAATAGTTTTTAATTTAATTAGAAATATATTTATTTTCAAAATTCTTCATTTTATACCTTCACTATACTTCCATATTGATTTTTTATGAAACATAGCCAAATGAGAACATCTATAAAATGATATTTGTATTCTTTAAGTCTCAACCAAATTTTCATTTCTAATTGATGGAGTGTATCAATCAAACTACAATACTAATAGTTTATTTAATTTAATTTGACCAAATAAATATTTTTAGTTTAATTTAGACTATTTAATTTGGTCAAATTAATGCTTTATTTACTACACTATTTAATAAGATAAATATTTTAGATATATTATATAAAATATGAACATTAATAGATACACATATTTACTAAAAACTATAATCTTAAAAACAAAAAATAGGTGTGAATATGTGAAGTCTTATAGAAATTAATGTGAGATTCAAGTATTTTATTTATTTATTTATTTTGATTTTGAATGGGTTTAGGTTTTGAATGAATTCTATGTAGCAAAACATATTGGAGGAAACACATTCATCATCAATCCTATATGGAATTACTATATTTTTTATTCTTAATTTTCTAAATTCCTCATTATATGCATTCTAATCACTCTACAATTCCACATTGACTTTTTATTAAAGGTAACCAAATGAGAACCTATATAAAATGATATTTCTATTCTTTAAGTCTCAACCAAATTTTTATTTTTAATTGGTGGAGTGACTGACATTAATATCAATCAAACTACAACACTAATAGTTTATTTAATTTAATTTGATTAAATAAATAGTTTTAATTTAATTTATAAACATATTTATTTTATAAATTCTTCATTTTATGCCTTCTAATCACTCTATAATCTCACATTAATTTTTTTTATTAAACATAACCAAATGAGAACCTCTATAAAAGGATATTTATATTTTTAAGTCTCAACCAAATTTCCATTTTAATTGGTGGAGTGATTGATATTAATATCAATCAAACTACAACACTAATAGTTCGTTTGATTTAACCAAATAAATATTTTTAATTTAATTTAGACTATTTAATTTGCTCAAATTAATGCTTATTTATCGCACTATTTAATAAGATAAATATTTTAGATATATTATATAAAAATATGAACATGAAAGATACATATTTATTAAGAAAACTATAATCTTAAAAACCAAAATATAAAAAAAAATTAGGTTTTGAATATGTGAAGTCTTATAAAAATTAATGTGGGATTCAAGTATTTTTTTTATTTTTTTTTGAATGGGTTTAGGTTATAAAATTCTATATAGCAAAAGATATTAAAGGCACTACATTGATCCCCAATCCTATGTGAAATTAAAAATTAATTTTTTATTCTTAATTTTCTAAATTCTTAATTTTATGCCTTCTAATCATTCTACAATCCCATATTTATTTTTTATGAAACATAGCCAAATGAGAATTTATATAAAAGGATATTTATATTCTTTACGTCTCAACCGAATTTTTATTTTTAATTGGTGGAGTGATTGATATTAATATCAATCAAACTACAACACTAATAGTTTATTTAATTCAATTTGACCAAATAAATAGTTTTTAATTTAATTTAGACTATTTAATTTTGTCAAATTAATGGTTTATTTACTGCACTATATAATAAGATAAATATTTTGGATACATTATATAAAAATATTTAGATTATATTCATTTATTGTGGTATTGATAGATTTCGGTTTGTTAACCCATATGAGATATCACACAATCCAAAGGTTGATCAGACAACGAAGTCAAGTATCATAGGTAAAAGGTTGATTGGTACACGAGCTAAGCAACTTGTTTTGATGCCATGCAATGTCGGGTATGTGAAAATAATAGATATATACGTAGTTAATATACTATTATACATTGTACTTTGTGAAGCTTAATTACATATATTCTTCTTAGTTGGCATTGGATTCTTTTGGTGATCGATCCTCATATTGTGACGACCGACTTCTCAAAGAAGACCGATCATATGGATCATCACTTGTATGATAAATGCAATGGATATATATAATTAAACCAATATGATGGATTTCCGACACCCTATATATTATCTGTACAATGATATTATCTGCTTATGGATTGGCCTGTTACCTAATAAAATAAAATAAAGAAAATTAATCCACACACACACACACACTGACAATACTTTCAAAACAACATTTTAAATCCAAAGTAAATTATTCAAGAATTATAGTTACAATACTAAAGCTCAGATAATATAGTCACCATCATTCTTCGAAAAATAAAAAAGATAAAATTCGAGAACAGAGACAACAATTAAACTAAAACAATACAATATCTTATTTTCCTCTAATTCTTTGAACATAGAAAAAGGTTGTGAGCTATACAGGGGGATAAAAAGGAAGTATCAAAGTTGTGGATCTCTTCTATTCTCCACTCACTTTTAGGATCCTAATACAATTTACTTGGTTCTGTTTGGATGGATGAACTCGACTATTCAATAAGATTAAATTTGCCGTAATGAATATGAATTCTTTGAGTAAATTTTATTTTTATACTTTTAGAGTGATAGTATATATGGGGGAAAAAGTTTTACATTGATCCAAACAAGTTTTAAAGCATCTCCGGTTTGTAAATAATATTGTTTTCACATTTTGACATTGTATAAAATTATGAGTATTCAAAATAACATAATTAACACGCACAACAAATTGGATTCAAGGTGTGTACCAAAAATGGCAAAACTTAAATAATGTTAGCCTCTCTAACGAATGGAGGCGTTTATGGCAAAAAAAAGGTCTCATATTCGAACATCAATTTCTCAAATAGTCATTATAAATTATTTTTGACAGTGCCTTCTATCCCAATAAAAAGATTAACAAGAAAAAAAGGATTTACGCCCAAGAAAAAGAAAGGTGAATGAATATAGAGATCCAAGTTGCCCTTTTCGAACGACATATTTTCTACAAGTTATCTTTTCCGTACTCTTTCTTTATTATTTTTCTCTCCGCTGGCCAACTTCAATGAATCAATAAATCATTCTCGTAGCCGATAAAACAAAATTAATTTGTGTCTTTCGCTTCTAATTACGCCATCAAGGCACCGATCTCTCTCTCTCTCTCTCTCTATTTGGGAGCGTGCTTGTGTGCGAGGTCCTGACGATATACTCAAAGTTCATTTTTTTCTCCGACTGCGATTACCGCTTGACATGGCTGAAAATCCCATTTCAGGTTCTTGTTTTTTCGTTGCTCTTAAATTGCATGATTCATCTGATTATTTTGTAGTAGTGGTTTGTGTTCATATAGAAAAACAGTTTTGTGTAGCAGATATGGATGAATGACGAGATGGGACACGATTTAAGATCGGATTTAGTTATTATTTTACTGACTGTTCTAAGTTAATACAAACATGAGAAATTGTGTTATGATTTCTTGAAAAATGGGGTTTAAATAGTTGGTTGTTGAATGAGCTGACAGTTGAATTAGTTTCTCCTTCTTGAATCTTGACCAAGATATCAACTTTCTTGGATTGTCCTTATGATGTGATTTCAGATTGGGCATTTCGGCTCCTGTTTAGTTGCATCAAAGATTCACAAAGCTTATAGCCATTAATGTGGTATACTTGAGTCGTTTCTTGATATTAATCATCCTTTTTTTTTTGGTTTTATTTTAACCTAATGGATCAGCCTTTTGTATCAACTTCTCATGATTGCTATATTGCTGTCAGAAACTAGAAAGGTTTAAGTGAAATAGTTTCTTATTTATAATTGTGGGATACCTATCAATAAGTAAGATTCTGAATTCTTCTAATTGCATCTTGTTAGTGAATCAATTGTGAATATGTCCCTGGGACCATGTTCATTTTTTATCTTTTGTTTTCAGTAGATTCTGAAAATAAGAAGGACAAAATGGCAGTTGATTATGAGTTCCTAGCGATGACCATGGACCAGTTTTTGAATGTTCTTTGCCTAGAATTTAGAATTTAAATCAGAGATATGTATCAGAAAATGATTGCCATTGTTCACATGCAATCTTCTTTTTTTTCTGTATGTGGATACAGTTCACTCTTAGTGTGCATCGTTTTAACTAGTTCGGTGTTTTATAGGTGATCTTAGTAGACTTTCCATGAATGGAAGTGAAGGTTCAGTTCAGACAAGCCATCTCGTTGTTTGCTTTGGAGAGATGTTGATAGATTTTGTGCCTACAGTTGGTGGAGTTTCACTTGCTGAAGCTCCTGCCTTTCACAAGGCTCCAGGTGGTGCTCCTGCAAATGTGGCTGTTTGTGTAGCAAAATTAGGAGGTTCTGCTGCTTTTATTGGAAAGGTGCATTTCTTGCTGACCCTTTGTCTTTTGTGTCTTCTTATAAGCTTCTTTTCTTTTTCTTTTATCTCCAGTTTGTGCTCCTGCTAATTAACTGTTGGCAGATATGAAATAATGACCACATCTTGAAGAATTTTGTAGATGATGAGATTGCGTGCCTTGTTATTTGCTGTCTTTGCTTATCTTTTTCACTTTAGCAGTTCTCAGTGTACCTTGATGAGGTATAAGTAAAGTCTTTGCATGATGGCCTTTCACTCTATGCTTAATATAAGAATTTACCTTTAACTATGTATATATTTTGATAAAGTAGAATTGTAAATCTGTACTGTTATCAGTTAGTTGAAAGTATTAGCTTACTTTCTTTGATAGTTGATCATCTTTCTATTGTTTTCTAAATTGTGATGCCTTCCACACTTTCTGCTTCTTCCCTTTTAATACTCCATAGTCTCCATTTAATTCCTTTATTTGTGTTGTTACTTATAGTTCTACATGCTGAATGTTATGCATTATGGGAAATTACTTTTCTTATTAAACTTCACATCAACTACATATCAGAAAATCATTAGTATATTCTCAGGTAGGCAAGGATGAATTCGGACAAATGCTTGCTGACATGTTGAAAGAAAACAAAGTTGACAATTCTGGTGTGCGTTTTGACCCCTATGCCAGAACTGCTCTGGCATTCGTTACACTCAGAGCAGATGGCGAGCGTGAATTCATGTTCTACCGCCATCCAAGCGCAGACATGCTTCTCCAGGAGTCAGAACTTGATCTGAATCTTATTAATAAGGTTCGGTTTTCAATGCTCAATATGATTAACAATGGGGCAGACCGTGTCTGCTCGGCTTGATAGGTTGTTTGGTTCACTGAGCTACAAATATTTGATGCAGGCGTCCATTTTTCACTACGGGTCAATCAGCTTGATTGATGAACCATTTAGATCGACACATCTTGCTGCCATGCGTATTGCCAAGAGATCTGGTAGTTTACTTTCTTACGACCCAAATCTGAGATTGGCCTTGTGGCCCTCGGAAGATGTTGCTCGGAAGAGTATAATGGCTATATGGGATCAAGCGGATATCATCAAAGTAAATTCTAGAAACTGTGTCCCATTTGAGAAGCTCGATTTTTCAACCATAACATAATTTAATTAACATCACAGATAAGCGAGGATGAAATCTCATTTCTGACTGAAGGTGATAATCCAAACGATGACAATGTGGTGTTGAAGAAGCTTTTTCATCCCAATCTAAGTCTTCTGCTTGTAAGTGAAGGAAAGGCTGGGTGCAGATATTACACTAAGGTATGTTTTATTTTTGCACGATGTCGGAATAATTGTGTCCTCTCCTATTAAAATTATGGTGCCCACTGATATTAGACAAATACTTGACAGCAATTCAAGGGAAGAGTTTCCGGTGTTAAAGTCAAAGCTGTTGACACAACTGGAGCTGGTGATGCATTTACTGGTGCAATGCTTTATTGCTTAGCTGCAGATTCGAATCTTTTGAAGGTAACAGAATATTCCTATAAGCTCATAAGCTGTGTACTAGATAAAGACCATCTGTGACCGGTGATTTTGCTACTCACAGGATGAGAAGCGGTTGAGACATGCTCTGTTATTTGCGAATGCATGTGGTGCACTCACCGTCACAAAGAGTGGCGCCATTCCGGCTCTGCCTACAAAACACGAAATTGAACAAATTATGGAGGGACTCACTGCCTGAGAAGAAGCAGGAGATGTAAATTAGCTGCGGCATTAGTTAGCTCTTTCTCGAGAGTTGCTGATGGTAAAATAAACATGATTTTCCATATGTAAGCTGAACAGATCATCACTTCAATGCTGAAATTTTGGCGAGAGTAGAAGAATCTAGAAGTTGTATGGGAAGATAAACAGTCTAATGCAGTTTTGGTTTCATTTGTTTGAGATTTGGATTAGATATATTGTTTTAATAAGTTGGAGCTCCAATGCTGTTGGATCAGTCTTTTACTTCATCTTTGCATTGATGTGTTATTGTGACTAGAAAGATGACACTCTTCCAATTTTTTTATTTTTATTTTCATATTTCGATTTCAAACGGTTTAGTAAGATTGATTAGTATGTTTGGTGAAAAGATAATAAGTTTGTTGCATGAGTGAAGTCTTTCATTCAGTCACATATCACATTAATTTTTTGGTTAATGGATAATAAAGTCCATGGTGGAGGGATGGATGGGATAATTTGTTATCAAAGAATGTACTAATTTGTTCTTTTAGATAAAATTACTACTCTTAGGTGGTATTTACTTTTGAGGATTAGTTTAAATAGATAAAACTAGTATAAGTTAATCCATTGTTTGCTTATATGGATTGGAACTTTGAGATATGATGAGGTCTTTAATAATTTTTTTATCACTAGCTAATTTTACTTGATTCATATGTCATAAAAAGAGTGATATTGAAGAAATCCTAGTAATAAGGATAAAAATACTTAATTATAAAATTTATCAATCCTGGAAAGTAAACACATCTTATTTTAAAATTGAAAATATGATAATATAGTAGCGCATAATACATCTAAAAAGATTATACAAAACTAATACATCATAAAAATTAATGACCGAATTACCCTTTTTTGATGCAATTAATGACCCTATGTCAGGGATGTTTAAACGATTTTTGGTTAGAATCGGAACCGAACCGAAACTGACAAATTCGGTTAATCAAAAACCGATAAATTCGGTTATCGGTTCGATTTCGGTTCCAGAGTTGAAAAAAATAATTCGATTATTGGTTAATCGATAACCGAACGGTTCGAAACTGAAACAATTTTTATTTTTAATTATTTATTAATTAATTAAAAATTTTGAAAATCAATTTTTAATTATTACTTTATTAATTAGTTTAGTTATTTGTTAAATATTTTATATATTTTTAATAAGTTTCAGTTTTTAATTATTATTTTATTTATTTTTATTATTGATTAATTTTAATTTGGTTTTTCGGTTAATAGAAAACTGAACCGTCGGAATTGATCGGTTTTCGGTTAACCAAAAATTTAAAATGGTTCGATTCCGGTTCCATTATTTTGGAGAAATTCGGTTCGATTAATCAAAAAATTCGATTCGATTAATCAAACCGAACCGTTTAACAGCTCTACTACGTGTTGCAATATGTTAATGCTCTAATTTTCTCACAACCATCTAGCCTAGTGAGCTAACCCTCGGAGGCTCGAATATGTTATATTGTCATATTAAGGATCTAAATAATATATTTTTGAAATTCTGGGAGAATTCACAGCCGAATATGTTATACTTCCTTCGCCCTTGATAATTATTCTTTAATTTTGATGGTACGTGTTTTAATAAATACAATGAGTGTAAAATGAGTGGCGAAGAGGGATCACATTGTAAAATATATTATGTGAGTGAAAAATGTGGGTCATAAGTGAACTTTTTATAAATAAGTGGATTGATTGTGAATAAAATTATGAGTTTTGTTTGGAGGCCATATCCAAAAATGAAAAGTGAATGTTTTTTGTTGAAAGACTAAAATGGAATTAAGTGAACAATTTTAAAGGACATAGGGAGTATTGTCATAGTAAGGATCTAAACAATATTTTTTTTGTTTGAATTCTTGGAAGACCCTCAACCTGCGCAATAACTTATAAATTATACAGAACGAGTGTGACATGATTTTTTTTGTTTGAATTCTTGAAGGACCTACAACCTATGCAATAACTTAAAATATACAGAACGAGTGTGACATGATTTTTTTTGTTTGAATTGTTGGAGGACCCGTAATTTATGCAATAACTTATAAACTATACACGACGAAGTGTGATCGGTTCAGACTCATAGAGACATTAGTAAATTTTGAACATATGATTTTTAACCTTAAAATTTATTTTATTATTGGATCGTCTCAAAATCATTGGATCTAAACAATGTTGATTATATTATAATCATGCAACTCTTTTCTTTCATTATTTTTCGATCACGCAACTCTTCACCGTGCATTTTTTATATGATTTTCTACGGGGAGTCATAATTTGTTGTGTTGCTTGGTACACAGCAAAAGTGCACCCCATGAAAAGAAGATAGAGACCATCAAATTCAATCATCATCGTTTTGCTTATGAATTTATTTCATAGAACGCCTTCCACGAGTTTTTTAAAATAAACAAATAAATCTGATATTACATTATTTAATTTTCTAACCAAATTATTTCTGACTGATTCCCTTTTTGAGATTTCAAAAGTCAAAACCTTAAAAAAAATTATAGGTCGTGCTTATAAAGTCGTAAAGCTAAGAGTAGTTTGATTTCGAATTATGGAAATAGAAACCTTTGTAAAGATTAAACCGACAAAACAGAATGTCAAAGAGTTTGAAGTTTCGCATAAATTCAAACCCCACCAAACGCCCCATGGGTTCGTAGTTGACTTCTCAAGGGTTTGCTGCAAATGATCTAAGAATGATATATGGTTTGAAGTTTATAAATTCAGTTCGTAGTTGACTTGCTGCAAATGATGAATGATATATGGTTGAAGGAAGCTATTTGGTTTATGTTATACGTCAGTGATTTTTTTAGGAAAAAAAGGAAGGATAAGAGAAATTGGGGGCCAATATGAAATTATATATTAATTGGAGAAAACCTTATTTTCATCCGGAAATCGTGGTTTAACAAATTGTACCAGGTGCTGCGCCCCTGACTTATGCCGGCAATATCTCCGATGCCAATTACGCACTAATTTTTTCTAAAGAAGAATTAGGCATTAATTGAAAGTGCCCAAAATCAAGTGCGCGCAGCATCACTTCACCAGAAACAATCCGATTTTATTTTTCTTTTATTCTTTTCATTTGGAGTTTTAAGCTCGATTCTGAGTGGAATTTTGGGGGTTGGATTGCTGAGATTTGTTTGACATGGCGACGAATCAGAACCCCAGCCAGAACAGCAATGCGGGTCCACTCTTGCTTCCGGAGATCGGGCCTGATGGCCTGGCCCGAGAATCTCCTCTCATTGCTTACACCGAGAAGGTATAGTGCCGGAATTCTGGTTTAGATCTCACTGACACCACAAATCACGAAATACTGTTTGGATTATTATTTTTTTCAATTTTGGGTTTCAGATAATTGAGGAAGAGCAGCTTCAGTTGAGGAAGTACGTTAGCTTGCTTCTCATCCTTCGACTTATTTATCTTTATATTTACTGATGTTTGATGTGAATTTCTCTCATTGGAGTTTTTATTTTGTCTATAAGTGTTAGATTGATGAACACTCTGTTCATCAAGTCATTCTTGATCCGAGAGTGTGTTATGAACTCAACAATATTTTCCTGTCTAGCGTAATTTAGTTGTGCTTAAATCAGTAGTGGATGCATTCATGATTTTGAAGTTTCTCAGAGAAATATCTTGACGAGTGTGAAAAGTGATGTTTAGAAAAAGTCTTTTGACTAGTGACACGCGGACAGTTCGTGACGCCCAAAATAAGTTGATTGCCAGAGTTTCATTAGATTGCCATATCAATAACGAAATCATTGTACTTATTTTTCTACCAATAATGATGCACAGAAAAGATTTAAAGGAAGCTTCTGTTCTTGGCTATAATTTAGTTACCATTATAAATCGTTTCTCCTTTTATATACAATTGGAGGTTATTAGGATTCACAAATACGTATATATAATATGTATATTCCTTTCACACCTGACAGATTCATCGTTTAGCATTTCCTATCTGACTATCTTGGTAGGTCATCATGCAAATATCCATTTCAACTTATCACGTGTGTGAATAATGTATCATTTGTCCACTCAGGTACATTGAAGAAAACTATTCTAAGATTCGTGATGTTGAGCGTGAACTTGCAAACCTCTCAATGGAAATGAAGCTTACGGCTGGTCCAAAGAAAGCTGGTATGTGTTTGTCCACAATTACTAAGAACAATTTTGCATGTTCTGTAGAGTATAATGTCGTTCTTGTCTTACTCAATCAGCACTTGAACACCTAAGGAAGAAAATAGAAATGTCAACAGAGAGAATTCGTTTGGCTAAGGTGAAAGAACAACAAGCTAAAAGGGTATGCTTCTTTGCATAAAGGATCTGATCTTTGTTAATTATCCAATGTATATATACTACAAGGTCCATGACACAAACATCATATATTTCTTCATGTACTCTTTAAATTACAGTAAGGGACGTAATTGATTCTTTCTTTGTTTGATGTATCAACTTCTAGTTGATTAGAAATGCACATACTTGCCTTTGTTTCCCATTGAGAAGAATGAGGTTTGTTCAAATACACAGTCAAAGATCATTTGGGAGAAACTCATATCTTCTCAGCTGGCATTACTCATTAGTCACCTATTTGTAGGGTTCTTTTCTTAGAAAGTATCTTCGGAATATTAAGCAAACCAAAAATCTGTTTTTCTTTCTTTGGCTTCTATATTGTCAGCTATTAGGGAGAGAACTAGAAGTAGTCAGCATAACTCATTTTCTTCTTATCATTTGTTTTCTAACCTCAAATGTGGAACCTCTGTATTCCCGGTGTGCTTATTTTTAAGCTGCAGAATTTTGTACTTGATTTTTCACTTTTTTTGCAGCCATTTTTTCACCTAAAAATGTTGTTTTTGTATCTACTTGATCTTAAAGAAATCTGAGTTCATGGTTAGAAGTTAGATCTAATTCTTCTCCTACATTGAAGTGTTTTTCTGTTTCTTCTAAGGTCTCAGATGGATACTTTTTTGTGTACTTTCTGATAAACATTCTGCTTATCACTAGGCCTGGGAAGCAGCAGCAAAAGATGTGCAGGATGAGGAAGCAATCAAAAAGAAGCTTTGTGATGATCTAAATAATCTGGTTCTGAATCTTCGTGGAAACAGGACCTCTTAATTAATTTGAATATTATATCTTATCTTAAATTATATGCTCTTGCAGGTCCAGGAAAGTAGCAACAGCCAGCTTGCTAGACTGGAGGAACTGAAGCGCCGTATGGAGTCTCTGAACCCAAGCAGATCTTCCAACACACATACACCCTCAGTATGATTCATGTGTACCTTGATCTTGGAGTATTCATATGCACTTAGTTTGTCTATGCTTAATGCATTTGTTCTCTACCTGATGGTTCATACACTTGACTTTCCCAGTGAACAAATAGGATGTACCTCCCTAAATCATTATATCCTATTTGATGTCACATTTTCTGATTCTGAAATGTGAAGTGCAGAAATAATTGTTTGTTCCATTTGGTCGGTCATAACACATTTGGTTATATTTGATACTCATTCATTCTCTGTGAATTCTGATAGAAATCAACAGCTAAAATAAATTGAGCAACAATAACGAGGCATTAGTCAGAGATTTTGACAAGTTTTGGCTAATTACAATGTTTAGGAGGTAAATCAAAGACTGCCACAGTGTATGTAATACCCCGTAATATTTAAAATCGTGGTTAACGAGAAATTTAACTCGCTTGTTATAAATCGATAAATCGGATTACGAATGTGTGGGACAATCACCGATTCCCGTTCGAACAAAGCAAGTGAAAAGTCATGATCGTACTTATTCACGATATCTAAAACTACCGAAAATAGAAAGTTGACCTTATACCTTGTTTTTAACTTCTATCACTTTCCTATCTCTCATGTACCTCCTCAATCTCTGCAAACAGATTGAGGACCTGCAACATGAGACAGATCTCCCTCAGACCCTCTGCAAACAAGCATACTGAACCTATTAATTCTTACACTATCATCCTCCTATCCCAAAACCCCATTCACTGCTCGACTCACCACAAACCCCTCCTCAAACTCCTCATTTTTTCAAACTTCCCAACACAAGCAAGAGGAACAGAGAAACAAGAAAAAAAGGTAACCATTTCAGTTCCTAGCTAAACGTTTTTGATGATCAACAACCAACTTCCATTTCTTTTGTTCATATGAGACTGCCTTCAGGCCATTGTTCGATTGAAAACAGAAACCCAACAAAAATCTGCATCAAGGTATTTATTTCAATCATCTCACCATTTATACATACTTCTGTATTGATACAAGAAAAATTTAGAAAGAAACATATTTCAATCCAGTATGTATTAAACGAGGGATGAACAAAATCCAACTGGAAAATTTAAAATATTGAACGACTATGCACCCCACGAACTACCCTTTTCTGTCCTTCCACGGGGATGGCAGAACGGCGGCTGGCGTGGCGGCAAAGAGAGGGAGACGAGCTCGAGCGGGGAAGAGGCGGCGAAGCTGGGGCGAGGGCAGTCCTCCTTCCGCGCCACACGACGACTGCGGTGGTCGCAAGGAGAGAGATGTGCGAGCGGCGTTGGCGGTGCGACTCCGGCGACGACGCGCTGCGGGCGGCAGACGGACGGCGATGTCGTGGCGCTGAGAAGAGAGAGCGCCATGGCGAGTCGTGTGTTGAGTGAGAGAGTTGAGCCGAGAGGAGAGGAGATATGGGTGACGGCGGCGATGCTGCCGGAATAGAGTAGACGACTCCAGATCTGGAGTCGCGGCGGAGGCGGCGATCTCGTCGGAGACGACGATACTGCGGCAGATGAAGGAGGGAGATGGTGGTCTGCTGTAGCATGATGGGTGAGCAGAGGAGGCGCGGTGGCTGAGCGGAGAAGGCACGGTCGCGGGACGGCGAAGCACGCCGACCGGCGACGTGGCCGGCCGGAGAGGCGACGGCGGGCTGTGAACGTGTGAGAGTGAGAAGAGGCGAGAGAGAGAGAGATCAAAATGGGGGCTGCGCATAGTAGCAGTAATTAGGATAGGTTTTCATTTTTTGTTGGGCTCATTCTCATTGGGCTGAAAATTAAATTATTGGGCTTGAGATATGGACCATGTTTATTAATTGTGTTTGGACCTTAAGTCATTGGGCTGGGAATTTAGTTGGGCTCAGTTTAAGGTTTAATTCCATGGACTTTATTTATGTTTAATTAAAATGATATGGGCTCTTGAATTAAATTAATAATGGGTCTTCGAATTTAAAATGAAAGATGGGCCTTTGGAATTAAATTGACATGGACTTCAATTAATTTGAAGATGGACTTATATGTATTTAAATGTTGGGCTAAGAATTGAATTTGGTAATGGACTTGAACTATTCATCTATGATCCATTAAAATTAAATTAAGGATTTAATAAATTCTATATTAATTACATATGAGATTTAATTTTAGTAATTAAATTTTGGGATTTATTCTTAATTAATTAAATAATAATCTAAATATCAATTAGTTAGAGTGAATTAATTAAATTTATTAGATTGAATAAAGTCTAATTTTTAGAAATTGAATAACATAATTAATTAATTATGTTAAAGAATAATTTGAGAATTTTTCTTTGAAGTGATTTACTTATATAATGAGATAGACCTTATGTATTTTGTTACAAAGAGGTGATGAGAAATAAATCATAATAAGTGGATATCTAAGATTAATTAAATTAATTTGATTGATTAATCAAATATTATTGGGCTTTAAATTTATCCATTTAATTAATATGTAATTATGGATCTACTTAATTAAATTGGAGAATTAATTAAGTAATGAGTTGATTATGTCAAATAGATGCTTGAGGAAATATTATTTAATCAACTCTAAATTATAGATCGATTGATGAAGATGATTGATTTATAAGAAACCTTTATCGATAGTATACTATAGATATGGGTATCTATATTAGAATATGTGAAACGTGTGGGACGAGAAACGCGTAATAAATTTTAGCAATGAACGAGGATTTAGAACTCGAAAACGTTGATACGCTGCTAACAAACGATTTAATATTAGTTATGAACTTAAGATTCATAAATTATACGAAACGACGTGGAGAAACATCGTTGGAAGGAAGAATGCAACGTCAAGTGTCATCTATCGTTATGACGAGACCAATCGAATAGACGAAAAATAAATGTTAATTAAGTCATATCGATGACGAAAAGCCTAAAACCAAAGACTTAAAAGATATCGCATTGTCGATCTTAATGATGCTTCTCGAAAGAAGCGAATGATATACTAAATTATATTTCTTACATTGATAAGGTCCAGCGTGACGTAAACGAAAACAACAGAGGATCACCGGCACGCACTCCAAGAAGCACAATTTCGAGGTGGGCTTTTCAAACAAAATGATTATGCATAACTCAAAGCATGATTTACAAAAGCTTTATGAAATATTATCGTATGAACTGTTATCGATCGCCAAATATTTATGTTTTGTTGTGTCCATATCCGAGGTTGATTTGTCCAAACGCGGACGAGAATTGATTGGTATATGTGAACGAGTTGGTCCACCAACGCAAAAAGCGTAACGATCGGATCCGACTTAGTTGAGGACTAACTCGGATTGTGTACACGCGTGATCGTGTGTTAGGTTAGCTACTCGACGGTCATGGCGACTATGTGTAGGTGGCCACCCATAGTAGCGCGAATGAACGAACGAATGAATGATGAATGAATTACCGATATGGAACAACGTGGATGAAATAGTCCGGCGGACACTTTTGGAAAATGATAAAATGTTTGATAGTAATGGGTCTTTCCAACTAAAACCCCATGTGCTATTGCGGGCGCTCAATAACTTTTATAAGGAAAATATTTTCAACGAGTCCATCGAGTACTTTTGTACTTAGCCCGCATATTCGTTTTGATGCGCGGGTTGAGCGATTGATGATGGGTGCGAGGTGGTGCAAAGTGGTAGTGGTTTTGTTGCTTTAATTGAAGGGATTTCTAACCTTGAGCATGCATCATCATATGTATGTTCACACGCTTATTTGCCGCCAAACTCGATGTTTTGTTGGTATCTCGTTGATTATGACCGCTATCATATCGTATTGAACCGGAGGTCGCACTCGTTCCTCAAGTCGCCCGATCAGTTAGACTTGAACATAGAACCTTTTGGCAAGTCTTTCGCGACTTGAGTTTGTACCGATACAGTATCCCTTTTAGTCTCGCGATTTATTCACAATTTATCGTTAATCGTATTGGTTTAAAATATATATATCCGTCAGATTATCATACCGGTGACGATCCATGTGATCCGTATTTTCTTTGGAAGTCGGGTCGTCACAGTGGTATCGAGCATTTGTTCGCTCAACCCTGAAACCCTTTCCTCGAATCATAAGTTGAAAGTTGTCTTGAAACCGTTAGTATTCGATCGCCTTCATCAATCCTAAGTTGAAAGTCGAGTCTTGAAACTCTTGGTATTTGATTGCCTTTCCTCGATATTAAATTGAAAGTTGAGACTAGAAATTATTTGTGTTTGACTACCACCGCATCGCACCCCATCATCGCCCCGCTCAACGGGGAGGTAACTATTCCAACCGAAAGTTGTTTATAAATGATGAAAGTTTATGAAATATGAAATGGACTTATAAAAGTCGCATTGTGTTGAAATATGTTTGAAAGGAGAAAAGTCTCGAAATTTCAAATGGAGTTGTTGTTTCGTGGATTTTGAAAAAATGAATGATTGACATCGAAAGTTATTTTGAAAATAATCGATTGTTAAGTTGAAAAGAGTTGAGAACTCGGATGATTGATAAAGGAATGATATGAGAATATCGTATATTGCATATATGTTATGAGTTGTGTTTACTTATATGCAAAGCATGCTAGAAGCATAATGTAGATGAGTATGTTTCCATGAGAACATAGATTCTTAAGACGCATGATCCATTTGCGCGAACTTAGTATGAGAACATAAGGTATCCCGATTGAACGGAATACTAAGAAAGAACGAGAACATAGAAATTTTAAGAATCTCAATCGAACGGATTTGATGATGAGAATGCAACAACTCTACGATGACCACATAGCCCTTACCCGGCTAGACATCAATGTCCGTTTATCCTAAGAGACCATACGATTATTTCCAATACCAAACTACGAAAATAGTTTCATAAGAACTTAGGAATATAGGATATAAGATTGTGGTTTGAACGATTTTACGACTAGAGTCCTTTATCCCGTAGAGCCATACCAAGAGATCAGACGCTCCTACCATTCCTACCATATCAAGAAGACGACGTGGTGAGTTCTTAGCTCACTTGAGCATCACTAGTTGTTGTACATGGACGTGGTACATCATACTACGACGGCGTATTTCAACCGTTGCAGACCGCCATCCGATTAGCAAGTATATGCCCACGAGATATCGACAGATTTCATCTATCGGCCGAGAGCTTCGATCTCGAGGTAGACTTACCCGCTCGTCAACCACCAAATACGTATTCATGGTATACGGCTACACCTTGCGGACCGTATCTCCCGAGCGAGAATATACCTAGCGTGATGAGAATCTGAGTGGTACCATCCGAGATGCCTTGTTTAGCATCTAATGGATCCGCATTCTTACCGCTATGACAGAACATATTCGAGGTCGGATCCTTTCGTCCTCGACAACTCACTTTTCTCGGTCCTACCACCGCAGGATTCCATCCCCGCCATTGCTTGCCTGCACCATCGTCGCCGATCATTCCATGCCAAGACTCACCTCTACCTATCGGCTTCCCGCTTTAACTGCCGCCAATTATGCGGACCCATGTACCACGATACTGTAGAGATTGACGAATCGCGTGGCCTAACCAGTATGCGTTGTGAGAGAAGCTTGCCCATCTCGCCGCTCTCAAATTCCAACGATGCCTATAAGCGAGATCATGGCCGAGGTCCACCGAGACCTAATTGCTATGAAAAAGCTAGAATTATTTCAATTCGAGAGCCGTGAGTCCCACATTCAATGACGAGGTCAAAGAAAGAGGACCCGGAGGAAGATCCCCGAGGAGGACCGTCTGGCGACAATGAGATGGAGGAAATTGATAGTACCCATACTCTCGGTTCGACTCCAACATGACGAGCTCTATTTATACCCCAGGCGATTATGGATCTAGTTATTTAAGACTAGAAAGTGTTTTGTTTATATACGATTGCATATTTGGTGATGCATACTAGAACGATGAGTCGCTCGACACGAACCCTTATTTTGATGACCTCGGTAGTATTTAAATATTTGTGCGCATCGTGATTAGGTACGTGGAGGATGCCGATATTAGTTTTGGAGCATCATACTCCGTATCAGCCTCTTTTGGTAAATCTCAAAACACCGACGAAAATCCTTGTAGAGGCATTCGATTTGATATGATGGTAGCTCATCGAGAGCAATTAGTTTTGATGTCGATTACATGATGTCGACGATGTATTGACTTACGCGTATGGGTATATAATACATACCGCTAATACATTTATGATCCCGATGGATGGTATAAGAAGATATTTAATTGCGATATTTAAGAATAATAGAATGCCGTTGAGAATGAGAAACCACGAGGTTACAACCGAAAAGAGGACACCCTCTACCACTAATAATACGGCAAGAAGGATTGAGGAGCTAATCCTTAGATAAAATCCGCCAACCTTCAATGGACCGGGAATCCGTAAATGTGGAACTATGGATCCGCGCGCTGTAGCAAACCATCAATTTCTTCACGCACCTCTCAAGAACGCTTGTCATGCGTTGCTTTGCAAATGACGATCAGCCGCCGATTTCGGTGGGAGGTAAAGAAAGACCTTATATGAAGAGGACTAGAAGCTTACACTGGAAGAGTTCAGGAGGAGGAAGTGAGAGAAGTATATTCCAAGAGCTACCGTAAGAAGAAAGGACACGAGTTCGCAATCTACGATAGGAAGACCACGGTCACAAAGTTACGATCATGCATTCTCGCGAGATATCGTGGTATGCGTCTCAACCGGTTTACACCGATCACGAGAAAGCCGAAAGTTCAAATAGACTCGTGGTACGATCTCGCCAATCACCGGAAATTCACGCGAATACGTAGCCCGTAATCAAATGCGAAACGAACGACGATATATATGATGGATAATCCAATACATCAAGTCGACCTCAAGAGCCGCAGCTAATATTCGACCTACGACCCAAAGAGCAATTCACCTCAACAACACGGGAGCGATGAATGACATACGAACGAGGATGGATGCCTCGCCGATAAGTCGATAATCAGTTCTTGCAAACCAGCCGAACATTGAACCGCTTTGCTCGAGTCTTCAGAATTGGTTCGCTAGGAACACGAACCAAGTCGAGAATCAACGAACTTTAGTTTGCATCACTCTATCGAGATCGAGTGTCGGCCATGTCGCGAGGCCCTTAATAGAGCATCGACATCGAGGCTACTTTGCGAGGATAGGATTGTCCATGTACATCCACCGAATCGCCAGGAGATCGTGGAAAAGAAACGGGAAGGACCTACTAAGGCAAGGATCCAACGCTGGTCGGGCTAACGGGAGGCCCCGACAATGGAATAACATGTCATCCGGCACGGTAAGGAAATGGACGCCTATGGTGCCGCACTGGCGAGGGAAACCAGAATTGTAAGTGCTCCCTCGCGCCCAAGGTGCCATAGGTGTCATGAGGGGTGTCGCGATTCACCAACGAGGGATGTTTCAATTGTGACTGTAAGGGTCACTACTAAGGATCGCTCGATACGCCAGGAGGAAACGATCGCCTAACGTGCCTAACCGAGCCTAGCCAATCCGGCTATCCAAGCTTAACTGCTCCAAAGAACAAACCCGATCCAAGATTTCCAAATTAATCGCCGACCATATCAACTACGGCGAACGACAACAACAATGGCGATACCGCAAGAATTGGTATCGCTAACTCCAACAACAACAACAAGAGTAAAGAACCGCAAGAACGATAACAACATCCTCAAGAACAAAGAACCGCCCAAAGAAATTAGTGCCAACGCCTCAACCGAAAAGGAATTTCCACAGGCCGCCAATGAATCAAGGAAACTCGCAAGTATGAAATACTACTCCAATTACCTATTATCCTATCGCTTGACATCGACGCCTCGCGTCATTTTATTGTTGAAGCATGTAGAGAACTTAGGATCGATCCTAAACGCCGAACAAATCATGAGAATATCTTCCAAGAAGAGGTATAAGAATGGTAACCACACATGCTCGAACCTAGAACTTGACTAGTTTACTTCAGTCACGACAAATAATCTTCACGCCATACCTATGATAGATGTGGATATAATCCTAGAGACGGATTAGTTAACCGAACATAATGCATCTATCCTCGTAATGAAAGAATTTTTTTTCTTTCCAACATCTCGGAAAGAAACCTATGACTTTCACGGGATCGGCATGGAAAGAAGAGTCCCAATCATATCCGCTATAAGCAAGAACATTGTTTGAATGTGACAGATGACCACGCCTATCTCGCCTATCTCGGAGGAGAAGACCGAATAAGAGAAGGATAAAAGGCGTTTCGATTGTGAGAGAATATTCCAATGATTTTCCGATTAACTACCGGATTACCGACTGACTCGTGATCGAGTCCACAATCGATCTCAAACCGTGTTCTCACTCGATCGAAAGCCCCATACCGGACGACACCAAGGAACTTGAAGAATTGAAGATCCAACTACAAGAACTCTTGAGTTAAGTTTCATTAGACCAGTGTATTCCATGGGGAACACATGTCCTTTTGTGAAGAAAATGATAGTACACTAAGAATGTGCATGACTATCGAGAGTTAAACAAGATAACTCTAAAGAATAAGTATCCTCGCCTCAAATTGACACCGATTGATCGACAAGGGGCGGAGTCTTTGAAGATAGACTTAAAGTCGGATACCATCAACTAAGGATTTGATCCAAGATGTACCTAAACGGCTTCTGCACAAGGTATGGTCATTTCAAAACTCTTCGTTATTCCAATTGGACTTACAAATGCCCCGACAATATTTATGGAGATCACGAATAGGTATTTTACCCGTACTAGATAAATTTATCTTAGTATTCATAGACGATATCCTAATATATTCCAAGAATAACCAAGACCACGAAGAGCACTTGAGGACCGTGTGTAAACGTTGAGGCAATAGCAACTCTTCGCCAAGTTTAGCAAGTGTGAGTTTTGTTAGGCGGTGACATTCTTAGGTCACATCGTGTCCGCCGAGAAATCAAAGTAAACCCTCAAAATCGATATAGTTCGAGAATGGAATCACCAAAGAACCCGAATGAAATTCGAGCTTTAGGACTTGTCTGCTACTATCGAAGATTTATCGAAGGATTTTCAACGATAGCCCGACCTATGACCCAATTGTTGAGAAAGGAATCAAGTACACTTGGACCGCCGAAAAGTGAGGCTAGTTTCGAGATCGAGGAATTGCCGACAATAGCACTGTACTCGCAGCATTCAAGCAGATAAGAGTACACGATCTACATGACGCTCAAGAATGGACTAGGATGTGTTCGATGCAAGAAGGCGAGTTATTGCCTATGCTTCAAGCGCTACGCCTACACGAATTAAACTATCCTACGCACGACCTAGAATTTGCAGTGGTCTTACATGCCTTAAATATTTGGAGACACCATCTTTATGGAGTTAGATTTAAGATCTATACGACCATAAAAGCTCGAATTATTTCTTCAATGTAAAGATCTTAACATAAGGCAACGAAGATGGTTAGAATCGGTAAAAGATTACAACCTGATATCAATTACCACCCGTGCAATGCTAATGATGTAGCAAATGCCTGAGTCGCAAATATCACCCCATTGATGCCCTCACCACGAGGAGATGCTTATAAATGAATTTCGGAGGATGAACATCGAAATTTTAAAGCCGCCGAGACGATAGAAGGTTGATTATAACGTTGATTGCAATCCCGCATTTAAGAGCTCGAATATTGGAAGCTCGGAAGAAGAGCAATAAGTTGGAGAAGACGAGCCAAAATCAAGAATAATGACCACAAGAAATTTAGAATAGCAACATATGATGTTTTGCTATATGATGGGAGAGTGTATTTTCTAAAAAAAAAAAAAACGAAGGGCTTAAGAGTGAGATCTCGAGAGAAGCCACGAGATCGCCTTACACTACACACCCCAAAAGCACTAAAATGTATCGAGATTTCAAAGAGAAAATTTGGTGGGTGGAATGAAATGAGCAGTAGCTTCATTCAGAAACGTTGTTTGACGTGTCAACAAGTGAAAACACTTCACCAACGGCCGCATGAACCCTACAACCGCTGGACATACCGTAATAGAAATGGAAAGATATAACCATTGATTTTATTACCGGCTACCCGTATCACTAAAAGAATCATCGATCGTTTGACCAAGAGGTATTTCTACTGATTCTGGTATTTAATACTGATTCTAATAATATATGGATCGTATATTAGAACTACAAGCGCGTTTCACGCTCGAGGAAATCATAAGGTTGCAAGGAGTTCTAAAGACTATCACATCCGATAAAGATTAAAAATTTACATCCGTATTCGGATAAGTATAAACAGAGAATTGAGAACTTGGTGAAAGTTCTATGAAAGGTATGACAAGAAGAAGCAAATTGAGAATGAGAATCATTGTGAATGAGAAATACTCCGATCTTTACATGATTAGCAAATTTGGACGAAATTTATTTTAAGGGGATGGTATGTAATACCCGTAATATTTAAAATCGTGGTTAACGAGAAATTTAACTCGACTTGTTATAAATCTTTTTATATAAGCGAGAAGATTAATTTATTAACGATCGAGCAATAACGTAATATTATCGCATTCGATAAATCGGATTACGAATGTGTGGACAATCACCGATTCCTGTTCGAACAAAAGCAAGTGAAAAGTCATGATCGTTACTTATTCACGATATCTAAAACTACCGAAAATAGAAAGTTGACCTTATACCTTGTTTTAACTTCATCACTTCTCCTATCTCTCATGTACCTCCTCAATCTCGCAAAATGCAGTTGAGGACACGCAACTTGAGACGGATCTCCCCGACCTCTGCAAACAAGCATCTTGAACCTATTAATTCTTACACTATCATCCTCCTATCCCAAACCCCATTCAACGCTCGACTACCACAAACCCTCCTCAAACTTCTCATTTTTCAAACTTCCAACCTGGCAAGAGAGAACAGAAACGAAAAAAAAAAGGTAACCATTTGGGTTCCTAGCTAAACGTTTTTGATGATCAACAACCAACTTCCATTTCTTTTGTTCATATGAGGCGCCTTGAGCCATTGTTCGATTGAAAGCGAAACCCAACAAAAATCTGCATCAAGGTATTTATTTCAATCATCTCACCATTTATACATACTTACGTATTGATACGAAAAATTTAGAAAGAACATATTTCAATCCAAGATGTATTAAGCGAGGGATGAACAAAATCAATGGAAAATTTAAAATATTGAGCGACTATACTTACGAACTACCCTTTTCCTTCCACAGGGGATGGCGAGCAGCGGTGGCGTGGCGGCAAAGAGAGGCAGCTCGGCGGGGAAGAGGCGCAGTGTAGCTATGGAAACATACCTAAAAGCAGAGAACTCCGCAATAACTGAGCAAAACCGACAGCCTTCTAGCGACAGCAGCGAGGGAAGAGGAAGAAGAAAAGTTCAAATCAAGGAAGAGTAAGGGGAATAGGAGCCGTACCTAAGGGCAGAGGTCATGCAGCACCTGGTTGGACTGGAGCTGGTTTTGATGTGGATGGCAGAGGTTGAGAGTGCATACTATCCTTACCAAATTGTGGCTCTCGGCCATTTTCTTTATTCATTTCTTCTTTATTTTATCGGACAAATTCTAGTTGGTTACCATGACATGTTTTAACAGGTTATCATCTTTCCTTTAATCATGTAATATTTGATTTATCTAACATGAAAAACTTGTCCATATTTATAAATGAAATATTTTTGCACTCTACTTGAAGGGATGAGTATGACCCTCAACTGTGACCTAGTAGTTTGGTTGAATTTGTTTAATAGTTGTCTTGTTAAGTGTAGTATTGTAGTATTTCCGCATGGCCTAGAATATAGATTTTAATTGTAAATTTGCATTTGTTTGATGTAATTGATTTTCCTAATTGTGATTATGCTTCTACTTGGGTAATTGATGATCCATTTGTACCTGCCAGAACTCTCCTGCTGAAGAATGGGAACTGACATCCATCCCTATTTGAGACTGATAGGTAAGCAGCTTATGGTTCAAATTGCATCATTTAATTTACATACTCTCTTCACAAATCATAGTTTCACAAAAATTAGTCATTTATTAAAATTGATGGTGAATCATTGAAATCAGGAGCAGTCAGATAGACCTCTTCTTGGATCTCTTTCCCTCATTAATGTCGTAGCCATTTTCTTGTCATATGTTATAATAACCCATGTGCCCCAAAATTCAAATTGGTCACAACGCATTTAACCCTGCATGTGCACTTTTCCATTTCTCATCTACATTATTCCATCTTTTTCCTATGTGCGGATTCATTTGCGCCACCCCTTTATTTGACTTTTTACATTTATGGCAGTTTGCATTTCTAGCTACGTACATCAAATATCATTCTTCTCCTTTTTCTTATATAACAGAAGTCTGTAACTCACAATTTATCTTTTGAATGCATACATAACATATATGATATGTACTCACATACCTTGGTGATACAATTCACAATAAAGTGAGTAAATAGGAAAGGGATAAGTGGACTGAACCTGAGGTTATTACCTAACTGAGGAATGATAGCTCCCCCTTACGACATGGTGGGTGTCAGTCGCACTCACTCAGTTGTATTTTCTAAGCTTCAATAATACACCACCACCCATGTATTATTTGATAGAATAAAAATAATATTTTGAATTTTATTGTAGTGCTTCACTATCGTCCATTTTTTTTTAAATGAAAGGCACATTTTTTTAATTTGATGGAAAAAAACAATAATATTATCTTGGAGGAAGTACTGAGATGATGATGGCCCATTGTTGCTGAGGTTACTCACTGTTAGAAATGGTGATATGCTTATTAAATATATTCTCCATGTTTTTGTTTCTTCCCATCTGCACTGACACCTATCGGTAGAAGCTCTCAGTATATTACTACATAGTTAGGCCAACTGCACTGCAGGTTTCCGTAGCAATATGTATACACACACTTACGAATAAATAATTGTATATAATTCTGAGATCACTGTGCTTTCTGTCTGGTCGGGCTTATCCCCAATTTCAAATTGGTGAATTGTTTCCCTCCCTATGATATTCTTCAACAAGTTCAAATCAGAAATATAAAAAACAGAAAATAAAAAATTAATGAAATTGGTGTTTTATGGTAGCAACCAGATGACTTAGTACTTTAATTTCTACTCGCTCCGGCATCTACATATATATTACACCTACCTATACACTTCCTTGTTTAAATATTAACCATATATTTTTATATAATCTGCATTAGTGTAATCAATTTATTCGAGTAAGGGTGTAAGAGGAAATTAATAGTACATCTCTATTTTGAGATGACAAGATGTTTTGTATCTCTCACTTTCCTCCTCTCCACATGAAAGTAGATTTCATTGCTGGACAAATGCAGACACGAAAAAGTGAAAAAAGTAGGATTTTTTTAAATCTGATTTATTGGGAGAAATCAACTTTCCATCTTTTCTACTAGAGATTTTATTGAAGTCGGACTATTGATACTTATTGGTGCTAGCTCATCTTTCCATAAATTGAGAATCATATTCTCATGATTCTTCATTTTGTGCCCACTTTTTAGGAAAAGTAATGCAAAAAGCACTTGGATAATTTTGGGACTGCATTTTTGGTTCACAACATTTTCTCAAGACTCATCTATTTTGGTATTTATTTCTCTTACATTATTTGCTTCTAGGGAAACAAACAATTCATTTTGAACCTTTTTATCAATAAATGGTATGTTGTACTTCCATTATGCTAGTGTTATACACAATTCTATAAGCCCAATTAAGACAGACTCGCTTTTCCTCGTCGTTTTTCTTAAAGTTGAGATTAATATATATATAGGAAGAGGTTCAAATAAAATTATTTTTATTCTAATCATTAGAAAATATAATTGTAATAATTAAAAAATACCATATTTTGCATAAAACATAAGAAATAGAGAAAATATAGTTTTATATGTGAAAAAAGAATATCGAGAAAATATTATCTTGTGTAATAAGACATATTTTATTAGAAAAAATCAATCTTGATATACACATCTAAAGAGTATGACATCTACTCTAATTAGAATTTATTAATAATTAAATTGAGACGAATGCACTGAAATGTCTATATTCACGTAAACATGAGATTAACTACAATAATTTAGGCAAAGTAAAGGAGTTTAATAGGGTAGAAATAACACTCTAACAAATTAACATTAAAAAACATATAGATATAAGAAAATTGAAAAACTAGTTATTGTAATTGGAAACACGTTCCAGTTTATACAGTCGGTTTTGCCACGTGGATGATTCTCACAATTGCCACTTATGGTATCTGGTCACGTGAAGCCTCCCCACGTGCCACCCACCTCTTCTGCCTCTCCGTACGGACGCCGTCTGCCACCGTCTCACTCACTAACCGATCCACAATCTCACCTTCCACCTCACGCACCAACCGCTCGCCTTCCTCCTCAAAATACCTATTCACCGCCGTCTTTCTCAGATCCTTCTCTATCAAAAAATCGATATCTTCCAGCACCTGGCAGTCGGCGGCCGGAAAATTCCCAATTCTCTCACACAGATTATCAATCAAAGCGAATTGATCGGCGTTTCCCGGATATTTAATCCACGGTTTGTAATCCAAGTGAGGTTTTAAAATATCCGCCAAAATCTCATCCACCAGCTGGAAAATCAGCTTCCGGTTGCACCGGTGGCTGAGGACGGCGGCGGCAGGGTGGAAGAGCTCGAGAAAGTAGAAGATCGAGGGATCGAGGGGGTGGGAAGGGGTGTGCCATTTGCCTAGGGTTAGTGGGGTTAATTTGTCGATTATGCCCGAGCGTTTCAGGATTTTCAGGATGTAGCATCTGTACTCCGCCGCGACGGGGGCGGAGGGGGTGGTGGCGCAACCGTTAGCGCTGTCTGGTACGGCGTTATCTGGCGCGGTGAATATTTTATCAGGCTGCAGATGCAGCTGCTTGTACGACCGGCTCGTGTTACTAGATAACTGTGTGTTCCTTTTCGATGAAAGAGCATCTGATACCTGTAGCTGCTGCAACCCAAAAACCAAAATTAATACTAATATACTTTAGATAAATATCAAATGTCATTAATTTAATTTCACAAGGATATGACAGCGACGTGTATTTTTGGATTGTCTGGTCTACACCATGTAGAGTCTACTATGAGAGAGTCTACGTATTTTATGTGTACAGCATCTCGTGATTTCCACAATTTTAATTTATTAGATTAATATCAAATGTCATTAATTTAATTTCACAAGGATATGACAGCGACTTGTATTTTTGGATTGTCTAGTCTATATCATATGTAGAGTCTACATGAGAGTCTACGTATTTTATGTGTATAGCATCTCATGATTTTCACAATTTTAATACTTGTATTATCGAGTAAAAGCATATAAAGAATAACCATGCATGACCTATATCATTTCTTTTGACCAGAAAAGCTCTCGAACAAGGCATCATTTATAACAACTTTGTAAATTTAGCACTATATAGATTGGGCATAAAAATGAGTTGGTAAATTGTATTTTATTGAAAGATATACACTTTCCAAAATCGAAGTATAAAATAAAAGCTGCAGATATAAACATGAAAGCATTAAAAAAAATGGTAAATATATAGTCTTTTTTTGGAGGAAAAAAAGAAGTCTTGAATACCTGTTTTTGAGGTAGTTTAGTAGCAGGAGGGGAGGGGCCTTTCTTGACCAGCGGAGTTGTGGGACCACTTAAATGAAGACGTTCACTCGCTTTCTTGTTCTTCTTCTCCGACAAGTTCACTTTGTTCGCCGCCGGTGATGATCGGACAAATATCTCCTCTTTCTTGTTTCGGATGGCTTGATCGCAACCTTTTGGGCTTAAATTTTTGCCCATTTTGCTGTTTTCCTTCTGTGCCTGATGTTGTTGTTGATTAACGGTTTGCTGCTTAGGCTTGGGCGGATTTGAAACCGGCGGATTAGTGTCAGAGGATGCTGAGTTTATTGGACTTTTGTTGGTGTCTAAAATCCTTAACTTGGGGGAACTCGTTGATTGCTTGCTGTCGTTGGCGCTGGAGTTTTTCTTGGAGAGTTTGAGGAGAAGATTTTGATCTCTTCTTATTTCGTCTCTGTTTGTGTTGGTAATGTCGAGGCCGACTCTTCTGCTCACGCTATCCTTAACTTGCTTCAAAATCTGCTTCGCGTAGTGCCCTGGGCTTCTGTTCTCATCTTGCTGCTGCTGCTGCTGCTGCAGTCGGAATCTGGGCCTCGTGCTTTTGAATTCATCGTTGTTTATCTGCAGAGAGAGGCGGTGGTGGTACTCGACGTCCGACCTTCTCGCCGACGAGATTCTCGGCGTCTCTGGCAAGGAGCGGGCGCCGACGTTGATATCGTCGTCGTAGAAGCATCTGCTTCTGTCGACCTTGGTTTGGTTGAGATGGGATTTTGTTGGGGGTTTTGAATTTGCACATGAAAATGAGGGTGAGCTGCTTTCTGGGAGTAAATCCAGGCCCATTAGCCTTGCTACTAGATTTGGGGTCTTTGTTGAGGGTGAATCCATGCTGGATTTGGATTCATCCTCTTTTCTTGAAATTGATGCTCTTGTTTTGATCTGGATGCCGACCTGAACAGATATTTTCCACAGTTAAAGTTCCAAGTCTAGTAATTGAAAGTGATATTTGTGTTGTACATATACTTACTGGGAAATTTAGATTCTCTTCTTGTGTAATGACGGGTGGCTCCTCCAGTTCCATGCTGTTTCTTGGTGCCACCACGCCTGCATGGAGAGAAATATTGAGTGAGAGAGAGAGAGAGAGGCAGAGAGGGAAAGAGAGAGACGAGACCTTTAAATGGAGTGGCTTCTTCTTGAAGGAAAGGGGCGAGGGAATGTTGGTGATTGAGAGGGAGGTGGTGGTGCAAATCGAAGAGCTGAAAAACGGCACACATGCACAGTGACGAAGCCAGGAATTTTTCCTACCAATTAATTATAATTTTAAAAGATAATAAAATAATATTATAAAATAATAATTATTTAATAATAGAATGAGTTTATTATAATCCTTTTAGAAATTTGATTGATAATATTAATTCACATATAAAACTTTATTATTTGCATATATCTTTTATTTTATCAATATAAAATAAATTATAGAAAAAGAAAAGAAATAGCATTTTATCAACATAAAACAAATTATAGGAAAAAGATAAAGGAAAGAAAGATAAAGGAAAGCAAAATAAAGAAAAATGAAATAAAAGAAAATAAGTATATAAAAAAGAAAAAAGAAAATATATAACTAAAAGGAATCCAACTAAGATCTCTTAAAGGAGAGATAAAAATCCTAATCTATTAGACTATAATAGATTTAGTTATTAAATGTTAAATATTTATAGAGAGCACACATGTTTAGTTAAGAATTAATTCACATAGTGTTATTATTTGTATACATATTTTATTTTATCAATATAAAACAAATTATATAAGGAAGAAAAAAGGAAAAAAAGGTCTCAAAATAAAGAGAAGAAATAGAATAGAGAGAGAGAAAACACAAACCAAAAGAAAAGAAAGAGAAGGAAAATAAAAAAAGGAAAGAAAGAAAGAGAGGAAAGAAAAGGAAACGAGAAAGAGAAAAACAAGGAAAGAAATAAAAAAGAAGGATAGAAAGAAAGAAACGAAAAAAAGAAAGAAAGGAAAAAATAGAATCGAGAAACATAACAGAAATAAAAGGAAAGAGAGAAAAGAAAAAGCAAGGAAAGAAGAAGAAAAAAAAAAGGGAAAAAATGCCGCCAAAACAAGGAAAGAAGAAGAAAAAAAAAGGGGAAAAAAATGCAGTCAGTGAAGGTCGAACCCGGGCCACCTAGAATTCTGAGAGGAACTTAACCAACACGCTAGAGTAAACGCATGTATTGTTATATTACATATAAAATATATAGGTGTTTTTCAAAAAAAAGTTGGGGGGCCCATGGGCCCCCCAGGCCCCTATGTGGCTCCGCCCCTGCACATGCAGCCGGTGGAAGTGCTCTCATCCTGGTTGATTCCGGCGGAAGTATTCCGGCGCCGTGTGGTGGAGGGGCGGGGCACTCCCCAATAGAGCCAGTCTCTGCCCATGGTGGTGGTGAATGAGACGAGGGGTGAAAATGACGCGAGTGGGAGTTGGAAGGGTGAGAGAAAGCTGGTATTGGGAGCGGAGCACAGTGGTGATGGGGTTGAAGATATATTAAAAATGAACAGTATATTATTATTGTCACTCACTCCCAAGGAGCAGGAGCAGGAGCAGGAGTAGGGACCTCTCTCTCTCTCTCGGTCTTGGGAATAGGAAGGATGACGAAATAACGACGCTCTCTGTCTTGTGGACTAGAGATGAATGTGCCATCATCTCATCTCCCTCCACAATTTTAAATTCAAGGATTGGGATCTGCAATATTATCACCTCATTTCTTAACAATATATTTTTTTCAAATTTATCATCTTCGCCACTAATCTTAATTAATATTCCCACTACATGACCGTTAATAAGTCGGTGATTCCACTGTATTTGAATCTCTTACTCTACGCCACCATAATATATTCTTTTTATTTTTATTTTCTTAATACATTACATTGTAATGTAATCACACTAAAAGAAAAGCTGCTAATACTCACATTACTAGGTTTTCCTATTCTATTATTTTTTCTTTTATTTTTAATGTATGTACTGCAACATAGGTTATTCAATATAATATCGAAGATAGGGACGACAAGTTCTCATGAAAAACAAACATATGAACTTTCAACACTTCTCTCTATTCTTTATTCTTGTCTTTAATAAGGCGTTTGACTGAGTTTATAAACTCTTCAAAACAATTTATAAGTTATTTATGAATTTTTAAGTTCTTGAAAAATATTTGACAAACTAAGCTATTAAATAACTTATAGTTTATGAAAATATGTTTCAACACTTTATAAATTCTTTACAAAATAAGATCTTCAATTCCAACTTATTTTTAATAAGCTTATTAAAAATAACAAATTTATAAAAATAATCCTATTATGGTTCGTTATTTATAATATATACCCTTCAAATTTTATTTCTCTTCAAATTTATCTCTCTAACTCACGATTCTCTCTCTAGTTTAGAAGCTCAATTATCCAAAGACGTTAACAACTTATAAATTTTTGAAACATTACATTCTTGTGTTGTTGGAGTTTATAAAAATAGACAGATTATGTATTCTATCTTGTAAGTGAGATGCGTCATTTAGAAAATAATTATACTATATCATAATGTACTATTTGACTAAACTATCATAATTTCACCCACTAAAATAGTCTATGTATGCTACAGATAATTCATTACATCTAAACAAAATATTGAGACAATATAATTAATCACATCTTTATGCCATAAAACTCATTGTCACGCAAGCGAGCCAATATATTATACGAATAGAGTAGAATAATCGGATTCATGTAGGTATGTCCCATCATGAGTGATCGAGCATTGGTCATGTGGTGTGGCTTCCTTCAATTTGTCCAAATGCACTACAATTAAACACTCCGACCCCATATATAGGCCATAGCTACGGACAATTAGAATTTTAATGGGCCCTGTTCCTTTTCCAGATATTCCTTTTTCAAATTATTAAGATCTATTTTTTAAAATCGATTTCAGTAAAATTGTAATTTTGATAGGAATTTAAAAACCATTAAATTAAAGTGTAAAATGATCGGATTTTTCTATTTCTACTTAGTTTCCAGCAAATAAAAAATATCATTCTTCAAACAGAAATTGTGGCAAAAAAATATGATCTTTGAAAATAGTTGCAAATTCAACATTTTTTATAAATCAAGATATCAATTTACAGTTTGAATGTTTTTCAACGTCCCTAAACTTTTATCATACTCTATCTCTTAATTTGTTTCAATAGGTTCCTATAGATTTTATTTTTTTTCGTCGGTATCTGTGTTTCTACATTTCATCTTAAATGTCATTTTCTAACAAATTTGACATAAATATTTCCATCCGTCACATCTAAGATGACATGTATTCATTTTTGGGTTGTCTCATCCAAGATGACATGTTTCTTTTTAGGAAATAATTATCTCTTCAAAAGTTATGGGACCTACCTACTTTTTATCACTTTATACCCTTCTCCTAAATAACCGTACAGAAAAGAAATAAGTCATCTTGGATAGGACGAATGGAGTAATAGTTTTATTAATTCAAAATTGATTCTATTAACTCTAATGAAGATTTATTAAATCTAATTAGAATTGATTAATTCCAATAAAAATTAATAATATCAATTAAAACTTATAAAATCTGATTTAAAATTAATTAATTTAATAATAATTAATAAATTAATTAGGGATGCTCTCATTGTGCATTCTTTCGTGCACACAGGAGACCATCCTAATTTTGATAATATATGCAGTGACACTCAAATAAACATATTAACTTATGCTATGTAGTGACTCGAAATTTCATATCATATGACTATTAGTTTACTAGATTTTATGCAAGAAATTTGAATGCGTGAATGAGTAGACTAAATAAGCGTACTTGATGATATTTAGGTAGGTGCAAATTGCAATGGAATGAAAGATTAGAGTATAACAATCCAATAGCAGCAAACCCCACATATAGATCATGCCTACCTACTTACACATTAACCCTTTTCGAACCAAACAAAATTTGAGCTACCCCAACCATTCCTCATGCATCAGTTTCATCAATGACTCGTGGAATTATTGAAACTGCGGAAGCTCTTTTCTATAATTTGGGGTGCGTTATCATGTTGGTGCGGACCATATTAATTTACTACCATTTTCCTTTTCAAACTCATGCGATCAATTCAACTTTTAAATTTTCTACATATTATTGAGATTAATCAAATAAAAAAGTCTTCTGAAATATTCATTTTTTTGCTGTAAAATTGGAGATTGCCTCAGTTTGGTCTTCCTTCTCATGATAAAACCGGTATTCAAATGTTCAATTTTGCACTCATAGCCTCTTTTTAATTTCTTTTTTACTTGAATATTTTAACTTCTTCAAGATCTTAAAGTCCAACAGTATAGAGCACTCAACACCTTTCAAACAGAACAGCACAACGTCAGTAGCAGCTATACCATCTTTCAAATCGTTTTTCAAAAAATTCAAAACTCTGTAATATCCTACAGTTGAAAAGATTTATCTTGTTGATTATGGACCAAAATTATTTCTCTTTTCAGAAGCAATCATGCCGCTCTTCTGGTACCCATTGTTTTTCAGAATTACTTCTGTGAATTTACTTATTTTGTGATTTGTGGACACTTTGGAAATCGAACTTCTGATCTTTCTATTAAAATTTGGGTTATGATTAATTGGGCTTTTGAGCAAAAAAATGTTGTTCTATGAGATGTGACTATCTTTTGATCATTATTAAGTAAAAAATGTTGTTCTATGAGATGTGACTGTCTTTTTATCATTATTAGTTTTGGATTATCAACATTTGTGTTAGTCCCATGGGATGCTTCTGAAAGTTGGGATTTTGAGAAGTGTTGTCGTTGCAGGGGAAAATTAAACTATTTCTGATACTTCTATGTTAATAAATCATAGGTACTATAAACTCTATGGTGAGACTAAAAGAAAAAAATTGCTTATAAATTTTCCCAAAGATGTATCCAAATTAATTTCCAGTCCACTACGTCAAGCAAAAATATTCAAAATGAATTTCCAGTCCACTCAAAGTTTTAAGATAATGGCCCAATTTAACATAGAATAAAGTTACTGGGTTACCCCTTTTCTACATTTGAACCCAACTTGAAGAGCGAAACCCAATACTTCTAATTCAAGCCTTTTCTACGTCTGAGTTTCCAAAAATAAATAAATAAAAATAAAAACTAAAAAAATCTCATCCATGGCCACGAGACAACGAAATATCCTGTTACAATTGATGTCACATATTTTATTTTGCTACTACTAATGGCCACTGTAAATATTGAACAACAAAATACAGTTATTATGTGACGTATATATTTACGATATATATACATATAATTGTGTGTGCCGGAAGAGGAAAAGAACACATTTTTATTTGTATGTAAAACTAGAGAAATCTTGGCCATGCCTTGCTGTGGGTGGGCCGATGAACAACTCAGTCACGACCTCGGAGCTCAGCGTGCTTAGGCTGTGACTCCCTCTTTCTTTCTGCTTTTCTGCTGCCCCCAGTTCACACTGCACAATACTCATTCGATTTTTCAACAATAAGAAAATTTGCAATTTTATCTCAAAATATTTTGAAGTAATTTGAGCCGGAGTCTATAGATTTTAAATTTTAAAATTCAACATTCATCTCAAATCATAGAATTTCAAATTGGAAAATTCGAAATTAAAGCAACCTATATAAATGTAATTAACAATTTTCAACATGGAGATGGAGGTATATAACTATATATATGATACCTTTTGACGCAACTTGCAATTTTCTTCCAGCATAAACTTCTCCTGAAATTGCAAAACAAAATTGAAATTTGTTTAAGAATAATAACAGTGTGTTTAAGAAGCTGCTGCATGCATGATCATACCTTTGCTAGTAGCTTTTCTGTCTCCTCCTTGAATAGTTGATCCTAGAAAATAATTAAGAAAGAAAAAGTATATTATAGTTGGTTTACACATTCATCGATCATCAAACTTGAACAAATTAATGGTAGAATTACCTTTCTGGCCCTGACGTTGTTTAGGCTTCGCTGTAGCTGGTTTTCGGTTTCTTGAAGCTCTTGGAAAGAATAAGCTCCAAGATTTTGCCCTAAAAGCTTCCTGTTACATCCACAATAAGGTAAAATACAGCTGAACGTATTTGAAGGAAGCAACAATTACAACTTGTGAGAGAAGGGCAAAGCCGAAGAAGACAACCTTTGGGAATTCTCTAGTAGCTCTATCTTCTTCGTCATCAACGCTGTTTCATGCTTTAAATACTGCAACTTTAATATATGCTACTAAATAAGTCATGACAGAACATATAGATTCAACCCTTTTCATTTACTTTATATTTTTTGGAATATCGAGGATATTTACATTTCACAAAATAATCAAATTCCCTCAATATAGCTCACAAGATCCAATTTCATTCAAGTGATCTTCCAATTTATCCAAACATCATTCATTTATAAAATAAAAGATCACAATTTATATTTGGTCTTGGATATTGGTATTTCAACCCTTCTTAGGGATTCAAGATAAATTCATTAGTATATATATGTATAACAAGTACACGAATTATCTACCATATATAGAGTAGGAGTTTCCCTTCCAACTAGTTTTTCCTCCATGACTTATGTTAATAAATGAACAAAAAAATGTGACAAGTTTTGATAGAGATTCAGGCACATGTATATAGAATTGATAATAGAGTGAAAAAATAATTGAATTTCGAATAGAGATTTCGAGTCTAAGTTTACCAGCATGCGTTGTTCACCATCATTTCCCCGCTCTTCTCTTGCACGTTCAAGGTATCTCTCTATTAAATTCTGCATGCTAAAAGTTTCAAAAAAAAAGCTGATGAGATATATTCGAAGTAAAATGAAGGATCAATGCAATTTATCCTCCATCAAAATCTAATTTCGTGTTTATAAGTTCCATTATTAAATAGTACATGTACAACTATGACAAGAATTCTTAGTACTATTGATAAAATAAATTACAATACTGAAATGCAGAAGAAAATAGGAGATTTGTAGTGATAGTTGCAAAATGCTTTCACTAACAAACCAAAATATGAGGTAGGTAGAAACATTGTGCATTCAATTTGAGAAACCAGAGACGAGCTAGTTGATTTGCAGTCGAACATCCAACTTCAAAACAGCTACCGAGTAAAAAAAATATATCATCAAGGCCGACATCAAATATTATCAAGTAAATTGCTAAAGTGATTGTAATGCCCCGACAGTTTAAAACCGGTTTATGATTAATTAAGTCGTCAATTAGGGTTTTTGCTTTGATAATTAAAAGATTAAAATATCGAAGATGAATTTCGATTATCCATAACACGATGAGTTTTATTTTACAACATTGAGTGATTAGTAAACCAAGGAATATATATAATTCCTCTTGAAATTTTTAAAGTTATATTAATGTTTTAAAATTTGGATTTGATTAATTACAAGTCCCAATTCTTTTCAATATCACATATTTAACATTATAGTATTGTAAATGAATCAAAAAGTCATCCATCCTACCTATGCTAGGACCGAAAATAAGGGATGGGATTCAAGGGATTTTATTTATTTCTATCACAAGTTATATTTTATTTTTATTTTGGGACAAGGATACTATTATTGCATCATCAAGAGGACAAGAAATCTTCCTCCCTATCCTTCTTGTGACCAAGAATGTGAGGAAAATTGTTTGAAACTTATTTTATATTTACTTTTTACCCCATGATAGATATTATATTTACTTAACTATTAAGTTAGAAAGATCACTCAAAAACACAACTCACATTCACTCATCTCTCTCTCACTGCCAAGACAAAAAGAGAAAAAGGAAGTGTTCTTCACCATCTTATCAAAAGTTCAAGTTTGATTATCCAATTTTCGAAAATTTATTTCATTCAAGATGTTAGAAATTATCTAACCTATTTAGATATACAAAAAAAATTAGAAATCCATCCATGACAAGTATACATATATATACTTTGGTTATTTCATAAAAATTTTGAAGATTTTTGTTAAATGTTTAAGTTGTTAATTAATATATGATGGTTGTGAGGATGTATTATGAATTTGGTACAAAGTTGAGCATGTTAAATTTTTCTTATTATAGTTGAGATATGTGCGGTTTATATGGAGGTGATTATGATTTTTTATAATTATTTTGAGCATGAATTAATAATGTTGGGCATTGATTGAGCTTGTATGAATTATTTCATATTTTTTGAAAAATGTTGGGAATTATTTGAAAAATTCAAAAAAAACTTAAGTCATGGATTATTGATGTATGATTTTTATATGATCGATATTAGTATATATTGTTGATGTATGATGAGGATAATATATAATATCAATTAATTATAATTTTTAAAATTGTCATGCATCTTTTAAATTTTTGAAAACTATAGGATGAAGGGGATTACTGTCCAATTTTTCTATACCTAATGTTATTAGATATTATTGATCCTACATTAATATAGAGTGTTATGTGAATTTATGAAAATATTTTGCTAATTTTTCCAAAATTTTCGAAAATCTTAAGTTGAAGGATTTAGAGTTTCAAATTTAGTTTATATAATTAGGCCCAAGAATATATATGAGATATGATGTGAATTTATTTGATTTTTAGGATGAGATATAAATTTTTGCTAAGTGACATAGAAATTAGAAATTATAAGTGTTATGCATAAATTAATTAATTATATATATATATATATATATAAATTGGGCATGATTAAATGTTAAAGTGAATTTATGAGATTTATTTAAATATGCTGAGTAATAAATTTGAATTAGAATATATTATGCATATTAATTGTTTTATATGTTCTAAAAGTGAATTATGTGGATTTAGGTATACAAATGAATTCATGTACATGATAAATGCATTAGTTTGAAGTTTAAAATGATTTAATTGAAGAATGAATGCATTGAGCATGCTTACTTGAGACGAGCATGTTGTAGGAACGAAGCATGTTAGAGCGTGAGTAGAGTTATGTTTAACGCATAGAGTTATGTTTTACGATAGTATAAATATGAGTTTCTCTGAATAGATGAACTAGGACGTGTGAGACGAATTAGGGATATGGCTACATCTCTTTTATAAGGATTTGATTTCATAACTGAAATTTGTTTACCGGAGAATGGTTAAGACGAATCCAAAGGCTTGATCTAAATTATTATGAGATCTGAAGCGATGCTTTATCTCATTTAGAAATGAGAGTTTATAAATTGGGGTTTCCCGATGAAACTACAACCCTAATTGGCTAACAGTACCAAAACCCTAAAAGGGAATTCCGTTCAATAAATCAATTTTAATAGGGTCTAGAAAGCTATCGAGTTCCAATAACTTTTGACAATTACCAAAGATGCGACCGACATACTAAACTAGTTTCTTACGTAAAGGTGGAGCATGAAAGTGAGCAACGAAAGTAGATGAATGAGACTCATGTCAAGGAGGAGAGTATACCAGGTGAGCTTTCTCTTCAATGATAAAAAGAAAATAAAAAGTCTTTATTTACGATGCTTTCTTTTGAGAAAATGATGATGAGATGTTATTATTAATCGCCTGTCCAAAGTGTTTATGTTTTATGTATGTATCATATCTATTTTGGTCAGCCAACTTGAGTTTAATCGAATTCGGATCCTATGTTAGATGAAGAATTCCTAATAAGGGTTAATGTGTACACTGAGGGTGACTGTGCGCTGAGAGTTCCTCTTGACCGGTCACAACGTCCGTGGAAGGAGGCCTCATTCTACGACGCAAGATGAGTCAGATATGGATTATACAGACAGAAAATATGTCTAGCCAAACAATCTTTAATCCCCATCCTGAATAATAATCCCGGCTAAGCCGTCCTTAGGGATAGTGGGCTATTACAGTGACAGACACTAAGTATAGTATATATTTACCATTTTGAGCTTTTAGTCAATAAATTGTTAATGAGTTTATGATTTATAATCATATCAAGTTTATAGCTATACTAACAATTGTTGACTGGGTATATTATCTTCTTAACAAGGTTTATCCTTAGTTGTAGATTTGAGTTGGCAACTACTAACCAGGTAAACTATATCCTTGCGAGAAACTATAATCATTTCTACTTCTAAGTTCTTTTGTTGTGACATTATAGAAGTGTTCATTGGGCTCGATTATTCAATTCCTAAGCAATATAGTCGATTCAAGTTCCTAGTTCGTAACTGGGGTTCGTACTAATTATGTTTGAGTATTACTTTTTGGTTTAATAATCCTTATTTATTCATTATAACAAATGGGATCGTAGCTAATAAGTTTGTAGCAAGAACCAATTAAACTTGTTGGAGTTCACCTACTTGTTCACTTGGTATCGCCACATAAATTGTGGAAACATCATAATTCAAACAGTAAAATAAAGAAACTGACAAAAACTTGGACTGTAATACATGGAAGAGAAAGAAAGAGGGAAAAACTTGGAAAAAGATAAACAAAAAGTGTCAATAAACAAATTTTGTATTTTAGTAAAATAGGTGGACGATCAAATAGGAATTCCACTTTGATAATCAAAAATCATTCTGCATTATTTATGTCGTATTATGTCGTATCATCTACAATTGTCACTAAAAGAACATTACTATAATATATTAAAAAAACATTATCATATAGAACAATATGATAATATAGTAAGAATTATTATCATAGAAATTATTATTGTTGTGAAGAAAGATTAGTCCACTTAAAAACCAATCTTAATAATTTATTTAGTCAGCATTAGCGATGCATATTGACTTTTAGTTATACCGGATCTTACTACTTGGTTAATATATATCTACCTATATAAACCCCTCGCGAAATATAGGAGCCCTTTCCCCCAGCTCTCTTTCTCTCTCGATGGAGAGGCCTCATATATTTCACAAGGATTCTATGTCAGCGATGCAAATCCTTTGTCCTACAGTTTTGTGTTTGAAGTACTCATATCTCATTAAATTCAGTATTCTAATAAAAAATATAGATATATATAACGAACAACATTTATAACAAAAATTAAAATTTAAAAAGGATTATGTACTTTATTTTTGGAATAATCAAGTATTAACTAAGAATTGCAAGTTAAATATTGAAAACATAATTATAAAACCTAATTGGATATAATGAACCCCAATTAATAATTGTATAGTTGAACTAAAAGAACTAAAATTGAAGTAAAAATATAATAGTGAAATAGTGAGACACCAAAAAGTGAAATAGAGGATCTCATTTGCTGTATAAATAGATATATACTGTTGCATAAAAGCATATATTTTTGTTCTTGAAAGTATGTAATTACAATTTTATAATCTTACGTTTAATTAGTGAATAATAGTCACCTGGTCGTTGAGCAAGTGGCAAATTCTTAATATATTAGTTATTTTTGAACAACCGATCGTCTGAAACTAAACAAAAGGAGACCAAAAAGGTATTATTTACAAAGAAAATAAAAGGGATAAATGAATAGGAAAATACCAAAAGATTATACTTGTAGTTACCTATCTCTATAATTTGTAATAAAAATAAAAGGGGTACTGATTTTTTTTCTTTTTTTTTTTTGGTAATTTAATACAGAAATTTTAAAGGCTGCGTACGGTGGACTCGAACCCGAGACCTTTGACCTCGGGCATTAACCACTCTACCACTAGGCCAACACACGCACACACTGATTTTTTTTTTCTTGTTTTGTGATCTTCAATTCTTTGTCAAGTGAGGTCGGTAAACCATAAACCTCTCTCTAAGTTCACATTTTCTAAAGATAGCTGTAACCGTAGCCTACCTATTTCAATTGCTAATTTTTCTTCCTGGTATCCTATATTTTATAGTTTGGTAACTAAAATGATAAAAATCAAAGATGAGATGCCAACATCTTAATAAAGTGTGAAAGTAAGTGAGTGCATGTATGACTAGTTTACCTATCAAACACCAAAGGTAACCACAATCAAGGAACATGTTCTAGTACTCTATTGAATGAAGGTAATTAAATAGAAAATGGAAAATAATATTAATTGAAACTCCTTCACAACCAAAAAATAATAATTACTAGATAAAGAAAAACTCGGATAATCACATATCAAACCATGCGCAGCTTCAAAACAGTAATGCCTCAAGAACTTTGGTCAGATATATAGCAGAAGCTGGCTTATATATACGACAATATATCATTTACTCAACCAGCTACCTAGAGGGTGTTTGGCTAAGCTTATTTTAGAAAGTTTATAAGCTCCAGCAACTTATAAGTTGTTTTAAAAACTTATAAGATATGGTGTATTAAGAGCTTATAAGATGCTAAAGTGTTTGGATAAAAAGGGTAAACATGAAAATAAGAAAATATATCAGGGTTATTTTTGTAGTTTTATTGTAACTTATAAGATCACTAAAAAATAAGTTGGGTTTTGAAACTTTTTTTTTAATAGAGCTTATAAGCTCTTAAGCTTATTTTAAAAACTTATAAGTTCTCTAACAACTTAATTTGCCAAATACATTGATTGAACTTATAAGCTCTTAAACATCTTATAAGCTATTTTAAAGAGCTTATAAGCTCAGCCAAACAGCCCTAGTCTAAGTGTACAATTAAAGTTTGGCAAAATTTCGCAGGTTAAATACAATATATTACCTCATAAATTAGTATAAACAAAGACTTTAATGGCTCATAAAAATTCTTCCTAGTTGACGGCGGATTTTGTCATTTAATTGAATGCTATCATACATATTTCAGCAGTTAAATGCCATGACACATGTATATTAGTGCAACTACCTCACTCATTTCAAAGAAAGTTCATCAGAATCATTTAGGTCACCCTTCAACCAAATTTTAGGAGCCAATCTAATACTATCCAATGAGTAATATAATTCAAAACTTGCAATCATTTCGAACTTCTACTCTAATTTATTATCTTATTCTTATAGAAAAAGAGAAAAATAAATTATACACTTAATTACTATGCATAATTTGATTGCAAAATATGCATGATAATTAGCATCAATGACCACAAAATAGCTTGATGAAGATGATCATCATTATAATTATGTGGTGAACTCCAATAAGGCAATAAGTATCAATTTCTCTCCACTTTTTATACTAGACAACATCTAATATTTGAGCCTTAATATTTTCTGAACAAGAAGTATCTAGGCACACAGCCACGTTGAAAGAAATTACTGTACCCAATGTACTTGGGTGAATATTTTGAATCATTATAGAGCCATATATAACAGTAATATAAGTACAATAGCAAGTGAAATTAAAGCATAATACAAGTACACACTGATCAAAGTTAAGCACATTAAACAATTGATTCCAAGAAAATCAAGAGAAATACTGTGATTAAAAATGAACTCACTTGGAGCTTGAGAACTCATAGACTCTTCCTTTCTGAGAGAAGATGATCAAAGCAACTTCTGCATCACATAGCACTGAGAGCTCATACGCCTTCTTCAACAGCCCATTTCTGCGCTTTGAAAAGGTCACTTGCCTGCTTGTTGGATTTTCAATTCGCTTCATTTCCACCTTCCCTCTCACCATTTTTTTCCTTTTGTACTTCCCTCTTTCTAGCTATGACTGGAATTGTTTGTAGGAAAAAAAGTTTTACCAAAAGAAAAAGAAACAAAGAACTCTCATAAACCCCAATCTTCACCAACAAACTAGCAACAACCCCAGAGACAGAAACATGAGAGAGGCAGGAGAGAGAGAGAGAGAGAGAGAGATAATTAGATGGAGAAATCCGTAATATATATATGACAACGTGTAGACCAGAGATTGGAGGACCTTCCAATTTATACAAAGCACATCAATGACCCCTATAAACCCTAATAAATTTACAAGTATAGAAATCAAAATGCTGCTCAATCAAGGCGCTATAAGCTATGAACCCTAGATAAATTTTTTCAAGAATTGACTTAACAAATACAGGCAAGATTACTGCAAAATAGGAAAACTAACAAACGAAACATTCCAAAGAAAAACCTTGCGCTGAAAAAGCAAAATCAACTTCAATAATCAGTAGTACGGACAAGAAGTTGAGCTGAAAATGGAGATAGATACATAGAAGAAGAACAAAATTTCAACAATGGAATGAGCCGAGAATATTTGAGCTACAAGAATAATAAAAGTATTATTTATCCCAAACATCTGACAATTATTGATGAAGACAATCTCTTTATTTTCATACCGCAAACCTTTCCGTATTGATCATCATCTGGGCCATCCTACGAAAAGGGGGAAGGTACACAGAGAGGAAAAACCCAAAATAGATAAATAAATAAATAAATCCGTGTTTTTTTGTAATTTTCTAAATATGTATCTTGTTATGGAAAGTAATGAAGAAATGGGACTTGACTGTTTACAGCTATGGGAAGGTAAGGTTTCACAAAAAGGAAAATTTAATGATAAACGGAGGCAATAAGAAGATGGGAGTTATAACATCAACATCATCGTACTTTGATGTGACGCGTCAACGAATCGGCTTCTGACAGCGCATCGTATTGTACACCATACACCGACCACTGGAACTCCATTAGTCACGTGGCTCAAACCCTTTGGCTCGATTTTCCAGTATTCCGGAAAGGGTAACTGGTGAGAGCAATGTAAGCAGCCCTTTATAAAATAAAATATGAAAATTTATATAAATTTTCAGTTAAGGAATTCTAACTTGATAAAAAATAATTATATTATTTATTAATATTAAATAACTTTATATAAATATTAGTACATAAAAATTGCACAATAACATGGAAACTTTTAAAAAGAACTTATACGATATAAAGACAATTTAAATCTATTGCTCGAATCTCACTGTCTTGATGGCGAATTTGGACATTCTTTGAGCAAATTCCATACTCCGATATGTCCGAAACCGCGTGTTCCGTGAGTCTCTTTATATTCATCTTGTGCCTTTTGAATGATGTCGACTTCACTTGCACCGCAGCCCACATCTCTGCGTTCCTATAATAACATGAACTAAACCATTTAGTTTCCTGCAAGTTTGTAAAAAGTGTTTTGAGCGAGGAAGATGATCTCTCGGAGTTACGCTCGGGCGACCACTTGTTGTAGGCATTAGTAATTCTCCCCACATTTGATCTATCTTTTGATCATTTCACGATCGAATCAATGCTAATATCGATCAAACACCTTAAGATGTTCGCTCTTTCTCCAAGTACAAAATCTTCTTATACTTCATATCATTGTTCTCTTCATGGATTGTTGATCGAAGTTGATTTATGGCCTCGAGACCTTGCGGAGAAGAAAAATTTTGGAAAAGCGATGCTCTTCCTAGTAGGCGTTTCTTGGTGGTCTTCTCCATTTATTAGAGTTGGACATTTGAGAGCGAAATTTGATCCAAAATATCCGAATGGAACAATTTGAGAAATCGTTATTCATTCGATAATAGGAAAATGTTTAGGAGAAGAATAAATATTAAGGTAAATGGAGAAGAAAATATAAAAGTTGGTAGGAATAATGTTGTTTAGTGATTTATATTTATAAGCATATTTTTATCCGTTGATCAACGGTCATATTTTTATCCGTTGATCAACGGTCATATATTAACTGAATGGATATATAAAACTTTTCTCAAATAAAATCGTAGATTTGAATGTTAATGTTATAAGAAAAGAAAAATAAGTAGTGAGCAGGTCAGCAGTGTTAAGCTAGCTTGTACCATAAATAAAAATTCCATGTCATTCTCTTATATTTTGTTGAGATTTAGGAACATGAAATTATTTATTTGACTTATCATGGAGCAATAATGGGCGCCTCAAAAAAAAAAAAAGAGAGGGGACAATAATGGTGAAGCAAATCAACATTAATTTTGACTTCTAAACCCTGCACCATAAAGAAATGAGGCACAACGTGACCTAGTAGTTAGACGATATTATGCTAAAACTTATGGTAAGAGTATCTAAACATATATTTTTACCAAAAATAGTATTTAGTACATGCATAAGTTGAAAATTTCCTACGATTAAAAAATAATTTGGCATATGTTTTCATAAAGATACATTTGTTTCTCAATTAAATTTTATACGAGCATGGAAAAAGTCATATCTATGTCCTTTGTTATTGGAATTTTTTGGCATGTCTATTTGCTATAAATTAAAAAATAATGTTATTATTAAAACAGGTTACAGAGCATGTTTAAACAAAAAATCAAGTCAATTTGATATTCATAACAAACAACCCCTTATAAAATGATGTCAAATATAGAGAACGACATTTAATATGTGACGTCACATGTAGAATACATTACTTTTTAATCAAAGTTAGAGTCTATTTTCTCTACTTGGATACTCGAAAAGTCTAAATGGAGGGACTTCAATCCTAGTCAAATTTCACATTTTTAGTCTACAAACACATTTTCCTCATGTAGGATTATTAATTTCTTTCTCTCTTATTTTGTCTTTTAGTAAGGAGTTGAAGGGGTGCTTAAACAGGTATCGTTTTTCGATTAACCGATAATCGAAATCGAAAAAATCGATTATCGGTTAACCGATAACCGATATTTTCGGTTTCGGTTCGGGCATCGGTTAACCACTTCAAGTGAATTTCGGTTATCGGGTATAACCGATTAACCGGCGGTATAACTCGATTAACGAAACTAATATATATATATATATATATATATATATATATATATATATATATATAAATTATTAAGTGGAAAATAATTAATTAATTATTAAGTGAAAAATAACCCGATTAACCGATCGGTGTCGGTTTGATTAGTATTTTTGTCGATTTCGGTTTCGGTTAACCGAAATCGAACCGAATCTCACCCCTAGAAAAATCTAAGTGAGTTTATATATAATGTTAATAGGTTGGTATAAGATTGTCGGATAAATACTCATACTTTAGATTCAAATGCAATAATCAAACACGAAACTTGATCAGAATATAGGTATTGTTACTGTGAGGGTTTTGACGTTTTTGTGTAATGGTAAAATCTTCACACTTAATTCAAATGATTTTTTTTTCATTTTTTTAAACAGATGAATTTGAGGTAAATTTAATGGGTCGAAGTTGTTTTAATATACGATGACACGCAGTAGAATTATGTATGGCCCAATTAAGTAGTTTAAGCACTCACTGATCCATTCCCGGCCCATCAATCTTCCTCCATAGGTCGAAGCATCTCCAGAGCTGCAGAAAATGAAGAGAAAAATGGGAGACCGAAAAAGAACAGCCTCAGCAAACAAGAAATCAAAATCCGATTGGCCGTGCATAAAACCCAAGTCTAATATGACGATCACTCGCCTCAAAGACGATGATCTGATTACTGTGAGTTACCCTTTCCATACATTTAACGGCCTTTTTTCATTTATCTTCCTTTTTGTGTGTGTGACAATTTGTGTTGTTCAAGATTTAACAAGATTGGATTTGACTCCTCTTTGTGAAATTTTGATTTTTGCGAGGTTTAATGATTGCATCCGTTAATGATTTGAAATAATGAACGTACTGCAGTTTCTTCTTCTTTTGTGAGGTTCAAAGAGTATTTACCCTGATAATTTTAGGTTTTGCATTTTCTGCGGTCAGTATTTAAATCTAGTGCCCATATTGCAAAGGATGTGATAGAAGTTATTGAATTGGGAATGAATTTGTTGAATTAAGAACAATTTCGGCAGGCTATTGTTTAAGAATAAAAATTATATTTGAATCAGCTGTGCTTCTCTATTGACTGAATAGATAATTAGCAACATTAAAAAGCATTTTGGACTTGGACATCTGATGATGTTAAGTCCTGAAATACTTTCTGCTGTATATTAAAGGTGGGATTGGATTATAATGTCTTGGGGTATTTTTGGTCTGACCATTTTCATATTCAGCTTTGGTTAACAATAAACGCCACTGTTCGTATTTAACTTTTAGTTATTCTGAACTCGTCTGACAGTTATGCCTTTTGTTCTTCCTCTGTTTCTGTTCAAGGTATTCAGATCCAAAATTATCTCACCTCTGCTGAGTCAAAAGCATTTAGAGATGCTGCAGAGGCAATTGGTTTTGTTCACCAAGGGAGTCTTGGTCCCACAATGGGAGAGGCTTATAGAGACAATGATCGGATAGCTGTTGATGATCCTGCTCTTGCAGAAGCAATATGGGGTGCTGGACTTAACAAGTTCTTTTCAGATTTCAAGATTCGAGGAAAAGTTGCAGTAGGGTTGAATCCAAATATAAGATTTTACCGGTAAGTGGCATTTTTGCACCATCTCCTTCTACTTATGTGGCCAGTGAGATATATCTTCTATGATGCTGAAGCATACAGAATGCTTTAATTTCACATAGTTTCTTTATGGTGCTTAGACTTTCAGTGTGATCGTCCTGTCTGATCAGAATTATGATGATGAATCCTTTCTTTGTAGCAGTGGTGGAGAATGGTGCTAATCATATATCTGTATTATAAAATGTCAATCTGCTTGTGGTTGATTTTCATAATCTACACTACAGGTACAGTGCTGGTCAACGATTTGGTCGTCATATTGATGAAAGCGTTGATCTGGGAGAAGGAAGACGTACATATTATACATTATTGATCTATCTAAGTGGTTCTCCTGGTAAAAGTAAAGCCAAATCAAAAAATGACAGTAGCTCTGAAGATTCTTTAGATCTGCTAGTTGGAGGGGAGACGATGTTTTATGGTCCTAGAAATGCTTTGGTTGCTGAGGTACATTATTAACTTATTTACTATTCCCTTCAATGGTAATTTATTTTCATTTATATGGAGTACATTTTAAAAATCTTTTGGTTCAATTATTTCTATCATCTAGAAGTTGAGGTTTCATTGACAAGCATGTCTATTCCTAAAAACTTCAAGAGTGGTTCTTAGTTTTCATGTTATAGCCTTTTCTTGTTCTCTTTTACCTTGCTGTTGACAGCCCTATTCATGAACTTTCAAAACTCTATTCTTGTACCTCCTATATCTGAGATCCTTAAATCATTTCCTAATAATTCTTATCCTTCATGAAGTACTTAAAATGCCAAAACAACTTTCCCTCTATTGTCCACTCATCTCTGAGTTGTGCTGCACTTCATCTTTTCTTGGACTAATTTTTGGTGATTATTCTGAAAGTTAAATAAACTTTTTGTGTATGTTCTGACTCTGAGGAACTAATCAGAAAGTAAAGAGAGGAGGGAAAGAAGATTATGGGCTAGTGGTGGCAGTGATCAAAATAACAGTTAGTATAAAAATGATCCAGTTGAGTAACATAATCTAATCATAAAATAGATAATGGTTCTTAAATTTGGGGTATAGTCCAATACAACAACTAAGTCAGACAATAGTCTAGATCTAGAAAGATGAATATTTGATCTTGAACATCGCAATGATAACGAAAATTAAAATTGCTAACACTTGGTAAATGCGGTCCCCAACCTTGCTCGACCCCTTATCTAAAAAATGATGTATAAATATTGGTTGTGTGCATACATGCATACGTACTTGTTGGAACAAAAACTGCAAGCACTTATACTAATATTGTTAAGTAACCATCACATAAGTATAAAATTGTATCATTAATCTCTTTGGTATCATATGGCTGCCTCCCAACATGATGTCCCCTCGCTGGTCTTGCATACATGTTACACACAAGACTCAACACCTAATGACAATGGCCTTAACATATTCATCAACTGAATTGTTAGATTATTAGGATTAGAGAATGCAGTAATTTTAACTGAATTATTTAGCTAATGTTGTTGCACATCCGAGATTGAGTAATGCAGTAATTTGATGATGGAACTATCAAAATTATGCAGGTAGCTCCGACAGCAGGGATGGCTCTACTTCACATTCATGGTGATAAGTGCATGCTGCATGAAGCTCGAAACGTGAGTAAAGGTGTCAAGTATATCTTACGATCTGATGTAGCATTTGCTTAATTAGATTAAAATTGCAATGCATATATACTGCTGCTGCTGCGCTGGGGTTCGCCAAGGGAGATATACTGTGGGTTTATTGGACCTCTCATTTTATCCACAAGATATCGGATTATAGTTTGCTAAAGAGTACACGAAATTGCCGAATCAAAATTTTAATATAAGTGATTCAGTATGGTTATGTGTAAGTCTTTGGAGAAGATTCACACATTTTAAAATTTAATATTTCTCCTCTCTTTCCATGCGCAACATCTAATAAACAAACTTTACATTCCTGTGATTATGTAACTGCCTAAAATTGCATAGTTAATTTCATTTCTTTTTATCGAACGACTACTATATGACTGACGCTATCGCGAGCCGGTCTTGGTCAGTAACGACACTTAGAGGGTGTTTGGTTGAGATTATAAGCTTCCCAAAAACAGCTTATAAGTTATTTTTGGGGAGCTTATAAGCTCAGTCAAACACCCTCATAAATAAGAGGAAATGGTAGTAATATTATGGTGCATTCTCATATATAATAACCATTTCGTGATGATGTCCATCTATAATAATTTCATCCGATGTTTGTCATTGAAACCACGTTCGCCACCATCCACCACCCTTGGACGGCCGCTACTGCAGCCCCCCGTGGGAGAGTATGTACCCCCTTATTTCGAATATCATTAGACATTAGTTACAAGTCTTATTGTTTGTTTGACCTAGCTACTCGAATACCAAGGTAATAATCATTTTAAAGTATCGTATAACTTTTATGTCTTGAACATAATAAATATATGCTTTAGTTACTTGAATTTAATTGACCAAAATTGCTTTCTTTCTTGGCGAAATTTCCGAGCAGTTTATACAAATTAGTTTGTACAAATGCGTGAGCAATATATATTGAAGTCAATCAAACCGAGACGAGCCGAACACCATCGTACTCAAACTTGGTTTGTTTAGTATTGAGTCGAGTCTCGAATTTTATTTATCAAATATTTCGAGATCACGAGCTTATTCGAACTTTAGTCAAACCCAAACAAACTTTTAAAATTTAGATATATGTTTAGAATATTAATTATTTTATTTTAAAAATAAATTATTTATCCACAATAACACAATATATTTATTGATTTCTTATATCAAATAAAAGTAGTTAAGAGATTTAACACAATAATTACTAATTATAGAAAGAAAATAATTGTATCTAGTTAATAATTTAATATTTTTAAGCTAACTCCGTTAACGAACTTGTTCACGAGCTAACGAACCGAATAGTATCATGCTCAAACTTGGTTTGTTTAGCTAACGAGCTTCACTAAATAATCTCGAACGAACTTTTATCGAGCCGAGCACCGAATAACTCATGAATAACGTAGCTCATTTACAGCCCACATCATAGACATGAGCTAGGTAAGTAATGAGCTATATATATAATCTACTCAACAAAAAAGTAGTCCATGCCTGTCAACGTGTCATTTATATTTGAGTCTTGTACTAAATACTTCAATGGAAATTAAAGAACACATTGTTGAAAAAAATGTCATTATTGTGAAATAATTCGTGTCAGTCACAGGTGCTATATATTCTTTATTCTACATATATTATAATAGTCTTATAGCTATATAATAGCAGAAATATTCTTGAAAGATGTATATCTTACGGTTTTCTTTAGAGATGATGCATAGTATTACTTCTATATGAATACCATCTCTAACTAGGATTTGTTTGTCTCGTTAATTTTGGTTTGTGGATCTTATTATAGAAACCAAGCTACCCTTTAAATTTAGTAATAACTTTAATTATAAGAAATATTTTAAGTTTTTTTTAAAAAAATATCAAATTTATTTAAATAATATAGCTTGAATTTAATTATTTTGTTACATAAATTCCCGTCCGTGAGATAGTATATCACGATTCACGAGAAATCTATTCTTTATAAAAAAATGTTTTTAACATATCAAAACAAGTATAATGGAAAAGAAGTATAGATAATAATCACCACCTGAATTAATTATAAATAAAATCACAAAAATAATTTCATAAATTTTTAGTTTACATGTCACCGGTCATCAAAACAAGCTAGGAGCACTGTTAGTCACATTTGACATTTCTACCGATAACTCACAACAAACAAACAATCAACAAAAGGAAAGAAAACTCATGAAACCAAAGATTCACTCAACGGAGAGGACGAACCAAACACAGTAAAAGTTAGCCCTCCATCTCTCTCTCTCTCTCTAGTTGACAACTCTGCAATTCTCTCTCACTTCTCCATTCTCAACAACTCCAACACTCCCGAGGCGAGCCATGGAATCCGCAAACTCCTTGAAAAACAAACCCTGATCCCTTGCGAACGCCTCCACGATCCACCGCGTCCTGTCATCCCCCAGAAGCGACTGATCGGAGACGAAGAGTCGAAGACGCCCTCCCAGGCCACAACCCTCCTGTAGTAATCGTTGTCGAACACCGAAGCCGTGGAGTCCAGGAACATCCCCGCATTGCGGTCGCTGTTGGGCTTGGGGTACTTCCTCTTCAGCTCCGCCGCCAGCCTCGGATGGAGGCTGGGGTCGGTGTCGTGGGCGGGGCTGAAGTTGCGGAGGCGGCCCTCGAAGGAGGAGCAGTGCGAGAACCCCAGCGTGTGGCCGGCGGAGAGCGCCACCAAATCTTTAGTGGATAGCCCTCTCTGTGCGAAGCTTTGAATGAGCTGCGATGTGTTGGATGATGGAGATGGTAGGTTTAAGGTTTCGTTTGCTCTTGATATTTTCCCGTCTTTTCTTCCTGCCGCCACGCTCCACGTGGGTCCCCACGACTGGATATGACAAGATTTTGATTAATTATTAATTAATCAGTAACTGAGGTTTGCATTATGAATTGATTACCAGAGCGACTACATCTCTTGCTGCCAGGGCTAATATATCAGCACAAGAGAGTTTTGGGGCAAGATTTTTCGAGCTTACTTTCGCTTCATCTATCACATAAAATGCTGCCAGTGAGAGATTGGGAGGCCCATCCTTCTCCGCTTTGTTGTTTGGAGTCGAATCCACCAACACAGATGCGTCACAACCCTAATACAATAATTTCACATTCCTGAATATATACATGCACATACACCAATATATATATATCAGCATGTAAATTATCAAACATTGGTCAAATTCCATATTTGCATGCCACAAAAAGATTATGCATTTAAATCACTATGTTCTTTATTAATATATTCTAATCTTGCCAGCGAGATCAAATTGATGCTAACATGGTCACCTGAAAATCGGCTATATTGGAATCAATTTGGAGGTAAACTAATCTTGATTGCAAAATCAAAATTAATTAAGAGTTTAATACTTCGCTTGCTAAAATTGACCAAAGTTGGTACTTTAAAGGGTAGAGAGAAAGAGAGTACCCTGATGAAACAGTCATGGAAGAACACTCTGAGGATTCAGGATCATGAGTTACAGCATTCCGAACAGCTTCAGAGATGATATATACTTTGAGCTTGAGGGCATGTTTTGTCATAGTAATGGGCATCAAGAGCTGCTCCCAGCTGACAAATTCCGCCCATTTCTGGAGCCATGCATTATATTTCGTACAGATTAAACCTGATTACTAATATTAGCGATGAGGAATACCTACAGAACTCGGTGTGGTATATTATATATAGTTATATATGAATTAAGCCAATGAACTAATTAGTAGAGAAATTTCTGGATATGCATGAGGTTTTAATTGTAATACTTTCAAGTCACTCATTGATGCGATATGTTGAAAATTAGTAGATTGTTGTGCTTTACGACCAAGCATCGCCACCTTTGCTATTACTATCTTATACCCTCCGTCCCATACTGATAATACCTAATATTATAAAATAATTCCCCAAGTATGTATTTCAAACTTAAAAGTAATAAATATCTTTAACATGTTTTATTGAGATAGTTATAACATATATTATTCCAGCAACGCAAAATATGGATGCACAGTACATCCTCTTACTTAATCCAATTGGAATTCACCAATTTTTAATTAGAATTTATTAATTACAATTAAGATTTAATTACACTAATACACTGGAGTGTGCCTCATCATCCCGCACCGGAGTGTGTACTCATCTTTGTATTTCAAATTCTTACCATTTATATGTTTGTACTTCCTTTTCTTCTTTACAAAAAATGTTTGTACTTCCAAAAATAGTTAATTATCGTACTTCTAGATAGAGCTTGCGCCTACTCCGTAGCCCGTAAGCAATAAGTAATTGCAATAAGACGAATAGCGTAAATTAAATATGTAAATTGTAATCGTAACATCATCTCTTTGAGGATCTGTCGCGCGTAAACAATAATCTAGATAGCTGGTGCAAAACTGATTTCATTGTTCACGTGTTAAATCAACATATATTTAAGGACCATAACCAACTAGAGTACCGCTTGATGAAATCTATTGATATTTATCTTATATATAGTTTCTATCAGTATAAGTACGCACATGCTGAAGTCACTAGTTCTATCATTAATGCAGAGAACATTATTGACAATATTCATGACATGCGTACCTGACTTATTAGATCGATGATATAATAAAATTTATTTATCAATTCTTTTTTTTACTATGATGGATGATTGGTGGATTAAATAAGGACATTTGTTTGGCCCAAGGTCTAGTGAATGTTCAGCCAGCCTCTTCAAGAAAGCTTTGCAAGGTATCCTGCCCTTTCTAGTTTCCAAAATTTGAAATTGATGACTCTACCAATTATTAATTATATATTATTATGTTGTTGAGTTGTAGTCTTTCACTTGAACTAGTATTTCAATTAACAAGGCTTCACTTCTTCTCTAGTTTCTATGTGGATTACCAAATCACGTGTTTCTGTGTTTGCCTTTCAATTAACAAAGTAATTAATGAACATTGATTAGTTTAATTTGACACTTTCTAACCCATTTACTTACGAGTTATGAGTCTATTAATGCATTAACGATGTTAATTGATTGTAATGATATAATTAACTGATCGAATAATTACTCTTTTTCTAATTATTACTACAGCTTGATAATCATAGAATACTCTCAGTGATTGTAAATATTAGAGCATCCCATGCTACGATAAATAAAATGCATGCGTGTTGTTGTATAAATCCAGAACGTGACCTATCACAATCGCAAGAGAGACTGCTGAACCACAAGACTATAGGTACCTTCAACAACCCTTTCATCTTATCTTTCTTACCTACAAAAAGTGCTGCCAGTGGCTCATAGAAAACCACTTGTCCACGCTCTCCATGCCCAATTAATAGGTTTTTCAAAATATGAAATAGCGTACATTCGTTGAATGTTTTACTTAATTTGTAGAAAATTGAAAAACTGAAAATAGAAAGCGCATTTCCTAGCTTCTTAGTGCTCCATAAATCATCAATCGTCACCACTATTTGGAGACATGTGCAAAATTAAACTTACATAGTAACAGAAATAAGATTAAAATAGGATCATCCTTCACCTGGACAAAAGAAAAAGGAAAAAAGAAAGAAGGAAGACTGTTGAATTTCTTCCTCTATTACATATACAAATGTGCAGAAGTTGGTAGCATGTAATTTGTACGAAACTGTTGGAAACCCTTAACTAATAACTCGACAAGTTCGCTTTACTAATCGGTTTCCTGCAAATTAAAGCTAAATATCCATCCACGATTTAATTAACATGTACGCACCTATATATCGTGTGTGTGTATTTTAGAGTGTGAGAGGCACAATCTTAATGACAAGGCCTGGAAAAACATCATCGGGATCGTTAATATGAGGATTCCTCTCAACTATGTAAGGATCGGCACACTTATCGCTGATGGTGTGGAGGGTTTCGCCTTCTCCGACAACGTATATTTCGTCGCACGGCTTCTCCACCAGCCACTGCGGCCTTCCTCTCGCCGCCGCGTCTTCGTTTGTGGAGGCCGCCGTTAGGAGGCTCAGAGAAATCATACCCACGGCTAGGGGTGTCAACTGGTGGATTTTACCCGACCGAACCGGTAATTTAGTATTGGTTACGGTTGAACCGTCCAAGAATACTAAACCCGGACCGGATCCGGACCATCAAATTATGGATCCGGATCGGGTATTACCCATTTCTAACCGGTTACCCACTGGACCTTATTCTCAATTACCCACTGGACCTTATTCTCAACCCGATCCGAACCAAACCGAAATTCGGTTCGAATTTTTCGGATTTTCGTTTCGGATCGGATTGACATTTTTAAAAATTTCGGATTTCCGCATTGGATTTGATTTTTTTAATACGAAAAAAAAGAAAATCCGTCTTTTCAGTATAATATTGATTTGTGGCATTATTATGTTAAGTAAGTAATTAATGACTAATCAATTTATTTATTTCCTTGAGAATATCAATTCTACACAATAATGTCGGTCTTTTCAAAGATAATATTGATTTGTGGAATTATTATAGTTAAGTAATTAATTAATGCGAAAAAATGCATTTACGTATTCGGATGTGTTGTCATCATAATTAAAATTTATTAACTTCTTATTAGAATGATTAATTTTAAATCAGAATTTACTGATAACAAATTGACAATATATATATTCAATCAATTTTTATTTTTATTTTTATTTCAAAGCCGCTCAATTTTTGTTTTTTTATTGAACACACATATATTAGTAATGGATGGAAAGTACAATTACGTGAACCACTAACCTTGTATATTTGATTATTACATCTATAAGTTGGATGATATTGTCAAAATAAAAAACGTTAACATTTTTCTTTTACTTTGAAACAAAATATTCTAATATTTAATAATTATGTCTATATTTGATGATATGATTTTATTAAGAGAAGAATTTTAATATATGATTATTTCTTAAAGATATTTATATTAGAATACAACTTATCTATTTTAATATTTGAGTTTTTTAATACGAAAAAATCTAAAGTGGATATGTAATGCTCAAATTAAAATTTGTTAAAAAAAAAAACAAACCGATCGGGTCGGACCGGAACCGGACAAAACGGGTCGGGTTTTGACCGGTCCGGGTCCAAGCGGTTCTGGAACCGGAACCGGAACCGGAACCGTTGTTTTAAAATTTAATGGGCTTTGAACGGTTTCGGATCGATCCGGGTAAAGACCGCCCGTTGACATCCCTACCCACGGCAAGCCACAACCACGCGCCGTCTGCCACAGCGAATGATGCTCTTATGTAAGCTCTGTTTTTGGAGGGAACCGCCATATAATTTGTGCAGGAGAGGAGAAAATGATTATTTTTTTACTTGAATTAATGGTATTAGGGTATTGGTGAGTGGGATTATATAGATGGTCCACCTAAGCACTTAGGTGTGGGAAATTTCACTATATATTCCACCAACTTGACTTCCACTTCATAATTGTGTGAAGTATTTGTTCAAATTGAGGCTATGGTACAGGAAGTCAGAAGTCACATTAATATTCAGTTACAAGGGATTTATTCTATCTCTATATAAAAATGCAAGGCATATTTTCGGGTTATGTTGGTAGCAGACAATGATTGTCAATATGTAAGGTGTGAAGCCTCGATCGACATCCAAGACTTCCCAAACAGTTGAAATCAATAATAGGGAAATAATTTGAAGGAAGTTAGGTTGATTTAAGTCAGCTAATTAAGTATTATAAAAACAACAAACGACAGTATAAGGTAGAACTCTCATTCTTTAGATTTGCAATTTGTATATATTTCCTAATTTTGATAGTTATTTGTCAATTCTAATCCTGTTGTTTCGGGTGCTTACAAAAGTAAAACCATATTTTACAGGACGAAGATTGTTACGTTGATAACTTGATGACTTTCAATCTATATAAAAATAATAAGAGATCTGAGGTTCGAATTCATCCCAACTTGATCACCAGAATAATTACATACTTATATACGATTGATCGAATAATCAGAAGGTCAATTTTCAATAGGTTTTTGTGGATATTAATTTTATGCATACACACCACTCTTTAAGTAGAAATGAAATTTTACCTCAAAAAATAGAGTAGAAATGAAATTGACACAAATGCCCCTTATAATCAACAGGAAAGGACCCAATCACTAACGAATCACACAGTGCAATATTACCACATTCATGGAAAAGTGCAGGTTAGTTTTTTTAGCTAACTCGACACATAACTACTGCAACGTATTGCTTAACATATATATAAACATATAATATTTTTCTCTATTTTTTTTTTTCATATACTTCCTCCAGTTTTTTTTTTTTTTTTTAATTATAATATCATCATTCATAAACGTCTACATCTCCTCTCTTTTCTTTTTCTCCTTCCCATGTATTATATTTATATTGATACGAATAGTCCTGCAGTGCCAAACTTATAATAAGAGTAAAAAGGAAAAGAAAAAAAAACGATCGAAAGGAAGGCAGTTCAGATGTTGTTGTACACAACTAATTATACATTTCCTATCTTTGTCATGTAACACGTAAGGTGGGTTCTGGTTTAATTTAAAATGTTACAGGTGTTGCTTTAACATTGGACTACTCAGCGCATGAGATCTAAGGTACTATACTAGTATCAATTGAGAAGAATTGTTTATTAATGGAATTTAATTATAAACCCCAAGGGATAATTTTTAAGAAAGCAACCAACCATTCTGAAAATTGCAGGACTTTTTATATACCTATTATATAAAAAATCTTGTCAATTTGCCTATTTTATATCCGTATTATATATTTAATTTGAGTGCAATAGTATAACATGTTATATTTTATCTGGCACTATTATAAAAATGTGTATTGTTACCAATTTTTATTATATCTATATAAGATCCAGATTTATTTTAACTTTTAAGGATATTTGTTATATATATATATATATGGTTGGGTTCCCGTAGTGCCTGGTCCCCAGATAATATATTATACTCAATCTAGACCACACATTTTGAACACGTGGCCGCATCACAAGCTGACACGTGACAGCTCATTTTTTTCTTTTTTCTTTTTAATTTACGCAAGGGACAAAATGAGAAGAAATCAAATCAGCCTTCTTCTTCGCCTCCTTGGCGGCAGCGGACGGCGCCGACGACGATGACAGCATCGGCGAACAGCAGCAACAACATATACAAAACAACAAACAATAGATTTTGAAAGAAAGAAAAAGATGAAGAAAAATTTGAGAAATAAAATTGATGGATTTTGAGAAAAAATAAAAGATGAATTTGATAGATGATTGAAGAATCGAAAGAGATGGTGGCTATGGCGGTGGTTCACGGAGAATTCGTCGGTAATCGGGGAAAGAGACGACGAAATTGACAGAGAATGATGGATAGAGATTTGCTGTCGAAAACATGAAACTGCATTGCACAAAACATGAAAATGCATTGAACAAAACATAAAAAAACATGTTGGCACAAAACACAAATATGCATTTAACAAAGCACGTTCATGCATTTAATAAAACATGTACATGCATTTAACAAAACGTAAAATGCATTGTTGGTCAACGGGCTCACCAGCGAGCACCAGAGCGACACACGAGCACACGCTGAACGCGAGCTTCCAACCACATGCATTATTGTGTTCAACTGCATGCATTTTTATGTTCATTTGAATGCATTATTCAGTTTAAATAAATGCATGGATTGTTTTTCGCAGTCACATAACAAATCAAATCGCTAATCTACCTTTAAAGTAGCGAAATCAGCGAAATCAAACTTAAAAAGTTCAAAAAAATCCCAACCATTAGATCTATGAGATTAGTGGATGAGATTGAGTATTACATACTATCTCAGGTTCGGGTACTATTTGATCCCTCCTATATATATATATATATATATATATATATATATATATATGAATTGGTTCATTACATACAATCCCTAATATATATAATGAGAACAAATCATGCCTATTAGATTTGAAAATCATACGGTTATTTTTAAGTGTGCATCTTAATTAATTATATACATATATTTGTATATATTTTTGTGTATTTATGTATTAAATCAAACGTCCATATTGATTTATCAAAGGTTGATATATTTATCATGTTTTAATTATAGCGACGGAAAGTATCCGTCGCTAAAAATTATATTACACGCGTTCTTCCCAATTTCATTACTCTGCGCTTCAAACCCTAGCTCCCCATCCCCGCAGTCCCGCCCATGCCCGCATTGTCGTCCCGCCTCCGGCCGCTCCCGCCCCGCATACTGCTATCGACGCCCGCGCCTGACCACAGCCCACTCCCATGCGCCCGCCCATGCCCTGCCACCACCGCTACCGACCTACTGCCATGCTCACTGCCGCCGCCTTCCGCATATCCATGTATGAGTATATATGTATATATGTATTTGTATATATGTATTTGTTGATTTATATATTGGTATATATATGTATTTGTATAACATTTGGTATATATGTATGTATTTATGTATGTATTTATGTATGTATTTGTATATATGGAATTATGAGTATATATGTATGTATTTGTATATATTGGTATATTGGTATATTGGTATGTATTGGTATATTGGATGTATAATTAAATGATTTGATGCAAATGGATGTTCATATTGGTATGTATTGGTATGTATTGGTATATTGGTATGTATTGGTATATTGGATGCAAATGGATGTTCATATTTCTATGATCCACTTCCAATCTCTGAGAGATCATTGAACTATTAAAGGTTGCGCAGACGCAATATGGTTGATGTTAACACCATTAGTAATGCACGTTAATTCAACGGGCAAATTTTTAGTTTATCTACGGTGATGATATCGCAATATAGATAGAGTTTGAAGCGATAGTACCTTTCATATGTTAACTTAGTGTCGAACAATATAGTAATTGAAAGAATAAACTGTTGTAGCTAGGACATGATATGCTCGGTTTATTATTTGAATACCAATGCATAGCATTTCATTGACAACATTATTTTGACATTATTTAATGAGATTAAGCTGGGGCGCTATTTATATAATTCTTGAATAATAATTTATAAATGTTTTTACGTCAAAAATTTTAGGTTCGAATGCATCATTCGTAATTTTTAAAAATTATTTATTTAATTGAATTTGATGAAATAATTTTAATTGGGGTAGTTGAAACAAGCGTGATTTATCGCAACACAATAAACTCAACACTAATGAAATTTGATTAGTGGTTATTTAAAAATAATAACGTATGCATAGATAAATAATTGAAGTTTATTTGATTAGTGGTCTTTTATGGTTCAACGAATGCATAGATGATAACGTATTTAAAAATAATGCAATCGACAGAGAGCACGAACTCTAAATCCAAAATAAAGTATCACAAAAGAACAAAATATAATACCGAAAACCAAAAGTAAAACAATCACAAAACAAGAGTACTATTAAGAGACAACGAAAATGAATAGATAGAGGGCTAACAGCTCGTGTATTTGTGTGTGAGAGAGAGAGAGAGAGGAGTTTAATACCATAAATTTTGCGGTCTTTGCCAAACATGATTTTGAAGAATCGGTCGACAATACGCAAAAATCCTCCACCTTCCCATGAGATCTCTCACATTACATCTGCAATCAACACATGTTATGCCTCTTGAAACCATCTTCTTCTCACTTCGTTGTAAAGTGATCAACATAACACATTGTTTAAATTGTTAGCTAAGCCACTACCACCAACAAACACCATGCTTTTAACACCAGTTGGAGCGTTAAATGGATCTCAACATTCTCACCGTTTCATTCGTTCGGGCAAGGCCGACGGTGGCTCGGCAACCACGGGTCTGTCTAGACGATGACGGTGGATCGGAAGGGGAAGGGTAGAACTCTAGTAGTGAAATTGGGGGGTAAATGGTAACAGTTAATTTTGGGTCTTTTTAAGGGTAGAAAATCAAACGACTCCATTGAATAAGGTAATTCTCCCGGGTGAAGCAATAATTAAGATTGAATGAACTCATTTAATTATTTTTCTTTTTTCAATTAAATATACAAATTTAAAGTTAGCGATGGACTCGAATCCAAATATTTGATTTCACATATTAATCACTCTATTCTATCACCTGACTAATACATAATTTCATTTAATTCTAAAACTTACTGTTGGTTATTATTAAAAATCGATCACTAATTATTATATCCACAACTTGTTAATCGTATAGCTTTCCATGCGCGTACAGTGCACCAAAGCTTAATTTAACAATAAGAAAAACTATGCATATATAAAAAAATCATATTGAAGAATATAGCAGAATTATAACTTTTATTATATATTTGGAATATACATGTCTTTCTATGTACTAGATATACAAAGTTCAAAATACTTTCTATGTATCCTTAAAATACATAATACGCCAATCTTCAATATATCTTTATAAATATAATAATATAAAAGGTTTGGATAATAATCATATCCTTATATATTTTGTGTATTTATGTATTAAATCAAACGTCCATATTGATTTATCAAAGGTTGATATTTATCATTATGTTTACACTATAAACTTCTCCGCAATTGACTTTTCAAGGTATAATCAATACCCTGACCTCTCTCTCTCTCTCTCTTTTGTTGACATCTCTTTTCAAAAACATAACAATTCTCTACTCAAAATTTGATTTGGATGCCTCGAACCATGGTCAAGGACCGGATACTCGACCTAGATGTCCACACGATAACCACATACTCTCTATACATGTATTATTTGATATAAGACATATAAGATGTTTTTATATTTAAAATTCTTCAATAGAATTTATAGATTTTTCATATATATTTATCATTTAAATTCAATACTACCACACTTACCATCTTCTAGTTCTATAAAAGGTCGAAATAGGTTTGAGGGGAAAAGAAAAAGGTAAAAAGATGGTGATAATATCTTGAAGTTAGTTTAAATGAAATTAGTTCTCGATATATCTGATCTTAATTGTTTTGTTCCTTATCTTTTCTCTTTCGTTTCTAGTTCAAAAGAATCTTAGGTCAACAACTCGAAGTCGAAGATAATCAGTATATATTATCTTCTTCTTTTCCCATTTTTGACTCCGCCCAGATTTTGTTCTTCACTAAATATCTACATTTTCATGTTCAATCGTGGATTGCCTGTCAAGAAAGCTAGTTATAATTTCCCATAAATTCTTTAAAATTGGCTGTTGATTGAGTTAGGTATCTGGTGAGATGGGGATATGGAAACCACTTGATATATTAATCACGTCACTAATAGAAAATTGGTAGTATTTTGAGAAAATATATCAACCCAGTCAACCTCAACACTCCCCCCCTCGCATTCCACCTTAATCTGAGTCTGGTAATATACATGTCATTTTCGAACTCGTATAATTCATTTTTTTTGTTATGCGTTTGCTTCAAGATCAACACAATCCAAGATAATCCCAGAATTGATACAACATTTGTATGCAGTACCTTGTTCATTTCTAAACTTCCTTCATGATTCTGAGGCTTTTGAGCATCAGATAACTTAACATGTTGAGCCAAAGGAATACCAACATCTTTGGCTTCATTCATGTTAAATTTCCTCATAACTTTTCGAATGTAATCAGCTTGCAGCAACATCAATTTACCTGTAGCTCTATCTCTGTGAATATCTATCCCCAAAATTCTCCTAGCCTTTCCAAGATCTTTCATATCGAACTCAGCACTTAAAGTTGACTTAACATTCTGAACTTCAGTCAATGATTTGCTAGCTATTAGCATATCATCTACGTACAGCAAAAGAGAGACCAAATCTCCTGTTGTAGTCTTCTTTAGATATACACATCTATCATAAAGGGATCTGTAGAAACCAATACTTAACATGAACTCATCAAACCTTTTATTCCACTGCCTAGGACTTTGTTTTAACCCGTATAAAGATTTCTGTAGTAAGCACACTTTTCCTCCAGAACCAGAAACTTTAAAACCTTCGGGTTGATTCATGTAAATGGTTTCTTCTAGTTCTCCATTAAGAAAAGTTGTTTTTACATCTAATTGATGGAGTTCTAAGTCCATTTGATTTACTAAAGCAAGGAGTAGCCTAATAGAACAGTGTTTTACTACGGGTGAAAAAATGTCATTGAAATCTACTCCTTATTGCTGTGTAAAACCCCTAGCTACTAATCTAGCATTGTATCTTACCACTTCAGTTTCTTCAATTAACTCCACATTTTTCTTGTAAATCCATTTGCAACTGACACATTTTTTTATCTTTTGGCTTTGTAACCAGTTTCCATGTCCTGTTCTTCATTAGAGATTCAATCTCTTCCTGCATGGCTTTCATCCAGAAACTTGATTCACTGCAAGATACAACTTCTTTATAATTTCTTGGCTCGATAAGTAACTGCTCACCACATTCGAGCAAAAGCAATTTGTCTGCATGACCAAACCTTTCGGTGGTTTTATATTTCTTCTAGTTCTCTCTTGCAAGATGATAGTTACTAAGATCGACTTCATTTCTTGGGTATCCTCGATTCATCCGTCTTAATGATTCTATCATCAAACTCGGAGTTACTTACAAAGACGATTTTCATTTGTTAAAGAACTAGATGATTCCACCAAGTTTGGCATCATTATTCGTATGAAAGTCGATCTATAGTCTTTAAGAAAGGCATTACTTCATCTCTAAATACCACATCTCGCTCAATATTGCCTTTCCTTACACCGCCTCAATACACCACGCTTTAAAGCCTTTAACTCCAATAGGATAGCTATCATGATACACTTAAGAGCTCTAGGCTCTAATTTGTCTTGCGACATGAGCATAGGCTAAACACCCAAAACTTCTAAGGTTTGAGTAATCAGGTGGTTTTCCACTCCACTTCTCTTATGGTGTTTTGAACTTTATAGCAGATGATGGGCATCTATTTACAAGATAAGCAGCTGTGGCCACTGCTTCTCCCCAAGATCTTGCAGGTAGACCAGAACTGAAAAGCATACATCTTACCTTTTCAAGTAGAGTTCTATTCATCCTCTCAACTACACCATTTTGTTGAGGATCACCAGAATAGTGTTGTGCCGCTTGATTCCTTTGGTTTCTGAAGTCTGAAATTTTGCTTGACATAAACTCCAAGCCATTATCGGTCCTCAAGCACTGACTCGCAATTCTTTTCATTTTCTACCTCATTGCACCACTCAAGAAACCTTTCAAAAGCATCGATTTTGTTTAATAATATACACCTGCACCTTTCTTGAGTAATCATCTATAAGAGACATAAAGTAGTTACCACCTCCTATAGTCATAGTCTTAGAAGGACCCCATAGATCACAATGTATATATTCAAGAGGCATTGAAGATGTATGTCTTCCTGTTGGATAGGATAGTTTCTTACTTTTTCCTAAGTCACATTCATTACAATTTTCTAGTTTAACCTCATGAGATAATTTCAGATTTCCTTGTTTTCTCAACTCATTTAATCCTCTTTCACTTATATGTCCAAGTCTAATATGCCATAGTTTATCTGTATTCAAATAAACATGCTCAGATTCACCTATAACTGTAGAGGCTATCAAATGATATAAACTTTGCTTCCTAACTCCTCTCATTACAGTCTTGATCCTCTTAAAATGAGTAGACTATTTTCTGAGGATTTAAACTCATATCCTTTTGATTGTAGCATACCTAAGGATATTAGATTTCTTTTAAGGCTAGGAATATACCTGACATCAGACAGTAATCTGATCTTACCATCATGAAGCTTTAGCTTGATTGAGCCAATTCCCTTTACTGAGCAAACATGATCATTTCCTAAGATGACTGAGCCAAGATCATTCACCAACAAATCAGAAAACCAGTTTCTATTATGACACATATGAAATGAACAACCAGAATCTAAGATCCAATCGTTTCCAAGTTTAGACACAATAATATTCAAGGCTTCAGTTTCTTGAAATTGTTCTGCAATATCTGCAGTGTCAGGTTTTGAAAATTCTTTATGTGCTTGTTTCCTTTTCCAATTTGTGATCCTTTTAATGTGTCCTGGCTTCTTGCAATAATGACATGCTCTTGTCTCCTTCTCATCTCCTTCTTTTGCTTTATGGTAATCAGGCTTCTTGCTATCCTTCCAGATCTTCTTTGTTTTTCCCTTGAAGGTGAACTTTCCTTTTACATTGAGACTTTCGTTTGTTGATATCTGTTTGATTCTGCAGCTTTCTGACTCTTTGATCTCAAAGCATTTACAACTTCTTCCATGGTAATGGAAGATTCTCTACCATATAACATGGCATCCTTCAAGTGATCGTATGATTTGGGTAAAACATCCAAAGAACATGATAGCTTTGTCTTCATCTTCAAGTGTAACTTCAATATCTTCCGGATCATCTAAAGCTTTGTTGAACTCATCCAGTTGATCAAGAACATTCTTATCTTCAAGAATCTTGTAGGAATAAAGTCTTTGTTTAATGTACGATCGATTTGCCAAAGATTTGGTCATGTAAATCGACTCAAGCTTGACCATACTCCCGCGCGCTTCTCTCTTGCCACTTCTCTTAGCACTTTATCTCCTAAACATAGAATGATAGTGTTGTGTGCTTTCTGTAACACCTCTTCATATTTCTTCTTATCCTCAATTTCCTTGGGTAGTTTTTCATTCTTGAGAGCACTGGCTAACCCTTGTTGAACCAAGATAGCTTTCATCTTGATTTTCCATAACGCGAAGTCATTCTTGCCGGTAAACTTCTCGACATCAAACTTTGCAGTTGCCATGATACCCATGAATAATCCAAACTAAAAAATCGTTCAGTCTGAATATCCAAGAAAACACTCCTTAGTTGTTGCGATGATCAATAGCGATTCCCACAGACGGCGCCACTTGTTATGCGTTTGCTTTAAGATCAACAGAATCCAAGATAATCCCAGAATTGATACAACATTTGTATGCATCAAATAAAGAGACAAAGATATACGTGGTTCGATCAATGATCTACATCCACGGGAAAAGGCTAATGATTGTATTTACTAGATTAAGGAAGAAGATTACAAACTACAGCTTATCGAAAACAAGAAAGAAATCAATGCAGTTCTTAAACCTTTAACAATGGTTTCTGCATGTATCAAAAACAACTCTTTCTCTTTTCTATGCTATTTTCATTCAAACATAATCTCAATGAATGAACTGAAGAAAACTGCAACTGAATACTGCTCATATATATATGCGTTGAATCTGCCAAACGGGAAGAGACCTTTCTGCTCAAGGATGCCGAGAGTTAACAGCTAACAAGAAATCAGTTATAACAAACACTTTGATTGTATAGCAAACATCAACAAATAGCTTTTCAGAACTAATATCCATCAATAACCATCTGTCATGCTCTCCTTAAAGGAGCGCAGATTTATCAAACTAATACAGTATTTAAACTTGGTAATAGGTAGTGCCTTAGTCAACATATCAGAGGCATTCTCTTCGGTTGAAACCTTAACTACTTTGATAGTACCTTTATCAACAATATCTCTCACAAAATGCAATCGGACATCAATGTGTTTTGACCTTTCATGAAAAGTTTGATGTTTAACTAAGTGTATAGCGCTCTAACTATCACACAAAATAGTCACAACTTTCTGTTCAACACTTAGATCATTTAACATACCTTTTAGCCACATTCCTTCTTTCACAACTTCTGTAACAGCTATGTATTCTGCCTCTGTTGTAGAGAGGGCTACAACCGATTGTAACATTGATTTCCAGCTTATAGCAGTTCCAAACAAGGTGAACACATAACCAGTTTGGACTTCCTGAAATCAATGTTTGCAGCATAATCTGAGTCTACATATCCCTTTAAACATTCTTCTTTTGAACCTTGTTTAAATAGAATTCCTAAATCTGTAGTAGACTTAAGATATCTCATCATAACTTTCAATGCTTCCCAATGAGATCTTCCAGGATTGGCCATGAATCTACTTGCTACACTTATCGAGTGTGCTAAATCTGGTCTAATGCAAATCATAGAGTACATGATGCTTCCAACAACATTTTTTAATAGTAAAGTAAGAATGAGATGAAAGATTCAAACTCTATCTATTCATATTCCATTCAAAATAAGAAAGAGCAATGAAAAGATATTAAATCACAGTAAAACTAAAACATATTTATTTTGGGGAGGAACCAATTATGCAAACTGAATTATATATTAATTGGTTCCTTTCTCATGCATATTAATGATGATAAAACAAATAAAAAAATCTTAGAACTAGAAACCTAACAAACTTTCAAAAAAATATGACAAAGTATATATACAACCGAGAATAGTCGTCGGTTTGATTAAGTCTAGGATTCATGTAAATTTCTTATTCAAAGAGATTTGGAGATCATTGAACACAGCATAGAATATATAAAAAAAAAAACTTAGAAGAACTCTATCCAGCAATCAATGGGTTCCTGGTGATTCAGTCAATTATCTGATTAATCGCATATTCAAAGTTGAAGAAATTTTTAGAAGCCACAGATTTGTAACACGAAGATTGTGGCCTATGGTATGGACCATATGCTCTGAGAAGGGGCATTGAACTAACCCTCTTGGCGTGCTAACATAAAGTCCATATGAAATTGAAATAAGTCAATTTAGTTACTCTATTATTAGAAATGTCAAAACAAGTTCAAGTCGATTTTTGAATTGAATTATAACACAATATTTTAAATCCGACTGAATTTTGGGTCTTGACTAAAACGCTACTTACAGGCCCGGTCGGCTCGACACTTTTTAAAATGATGATGTTTTTGGCGAATTCAGGCTGATAATTTGAAACTCGACGTAGTATAGCTCTAAGTTCTGACCAAAATCCTTATAAATAAAAATCAATTAATTATCCTATTATTCACTAACTGGAAAATTTTATTTTTATTTTTATTTTTATGTACATTTTGCTTTTATATGAATACAAGTATACAACACCAATAATAACAATACTTTTTCATATACATTTATTAGAAAAACTTGAAGTTAATTATATCCAAATGCAGTTTTTTGTACAAGTAGTTGAAAGGTACATGTAGATATGCAAAACGTACATCCAGACTGCTTGGGATGAGTAACTCTTAAGCATCCTCGTCCACTTGTGATGAAACTCGCCGCAGTCTTTTCCCGCCGCCTCTCCACTTTGAAGATCACCAAATCCGATCCATTTTCCGGCAACCGGATCGTTCATGAACCGATCAGAGAGCAGCACGCGCACCTCGTCCGCTCCCACCAGCACAAAAACTCGAAAGCAATGTCACAAGTCATCAAATCCTACGCCCTCTCTCAAAAATCTATGCACAAAGCCCACTCAGCTTTCAACGAGATCGACCAGCCCGCATTGCCCATTTGGAATCACATGATACGAGGCCTATCCATAAGCGACAGTCCTGTTGTCGCCCTCCACATGTTTGATAAAATGCGTCAGTCAGGGTTGCGTGGTGATAATCTCAGTTTTATATTTGTATGCAAGGCTTGTGCTAGAGTTTCGGATTTTTCATATGGGAAAAGAGTCCATGTTCATATTTTGAAGCTCGGGTTCGAGTCGTATCTTTACGTGTGCAACGCTTTGGTTCATATGTATGGTTTTTGTGGCAAATTGTGTGATTCGAGAAGAGTCTTTGATGAAATGACTGATAAGGACTTGGTTTCTTGGAACTCTCTGATCTGTTCGTATAGTCAATGCGCCAAGTATTCGGAGGTTTTGGGGCTTTTTGAAGCGATGATGGTGGAAAATGTGAAGGCTGATGCTGTGACTTTGGTGAAAGTTGTTGTAGCTTGCAACTATTTAGGTGCGTGGAGATTTTTGGATTCTGTGGTGGAGTATATAGAGAATAATCATGTTCATATCGATGTGTTCTTAGGCAATACATTGATCGATGTATATGGAAGACGATGTTTGGTTGCTTTCGCCCGAAGGTTTTTTGATACTATGGATGTGAGGAATGTTGTTTCTTGGAATGTGATGGTTATTGTGACTGCCAAATCGGGTGATTTAGTTGCAGCGAGGAAACTCTTCAATGAGATGCCAGAGAGAGATGTGATTTCGTGGACTTCCATGATCACCGGGTACGCTCAGGCCAACCAGCACGATGATGCTATCAGTCTTTTCAAAGAGATGATGTTGGCGAAGGTTATACCTGATAGAATCACAGTAGCGACTGTGCTATCTTCTTGTGCGCATTTGGGGAGGCTTGAGATGGGTCGGGCGGTTCATGACTATGTGATTAATGAGAGCATGGAGTCGGATATATATGTTGAGAATGCTCTCATAGACATGTATTGCAAATGTGGATCTGTGGAAGATGCAATGAAGGTGTTCAATGAAATGAAAGAAAAGGACCCTGTCTCGTGGAGTTCGGTCATCACCGGTCTTGCAGTGAATGGCAATTCTAATCGTGCTGTCGAGCTATTCTTGGAGATGTCGAGAGGAGGTGTAAGTCCGACTCACGGAGCTTTTGTTGGGGTTCTGCTGGCTTGCGTCCATTCTGGTTTGGTCGATAAGGGATTGGAATTCTTCTGCAGTATGCAAAATGATCATGGATTGGCACCGGAGATGACACACTACGGATGTGTCGTGGATCTTTTATGCCGGTCTGGCGATCTTAGTAGGGCGTACGAGTTCATAAAGAATATGCCTTTAGTTCCTGATGTTGCAGTGTGGAGAATATTTCTGAGTGCCTGCAAAATTCATGGCGATCTGGTTTTAGCCAGAATTGCTTCTGAGAAGCTTTTGGAACTTGATCCGAGTAATGGTGCAAACTATGTCCTCTCATCCAACTCATATGCCAGTGTAGAGAGATGGGATGATGCTATGAAGGTGAGGGAACTGATGGACACCAGAGACGTCCAGAAGCCAGTAGGTTGGAGTTCTATAGGAACGAACATTGAAATGTCCAGACATTGATAACATACTCCCACCGTACCCGAATAAGTTTCATGTTTCAAAATTTAAAGAAAATTGAGATCAAACTTCTCATTTTTGCCCTTGTTGTTCGGTCTTTCATGGAATAATTAAATAAAAAAAGAGTACCCGACATAACAAGTGATGGCTGCATGCGCAAAATAAATTTATCACAATGATTTCTCATATAATGCTTTATGAACAATCCACTACTACCTCTACACCAAAAAAAAGACCTCTAGCATAGAGCAACAACATCAAGAAACGAAGCTAGTTGAGCAATTCAACTTGCTAATTTGAAGGCATCGATGAAGAGACCATAAGTGAAACCCATCTTGAAATTGTTGAGAAGGGCGACAGCAAAGGTGATCTTGGGTCTGCTATAGTAGAACCTCGTCACATACTCCGTGATCAGAACACACAGCACTGCAGCTATAACGTCATTGACGCCTAAAGCTCCGAAAGACAGAGAGATTGTTTGGGCGACGTAGAAGCCACCCAAGAGAGAGATGCCACCAAAAAGTGCCCTTCTCGACGGGCTTCTGAAATAATTGCGTGAAACGTCTGGTATGATTCGTATAATGTCAACCAATCGTCGAGGCCCTTCACTGTCCTGCACAGCACCAACTCTGAAGGAACTTGCTGAGGATCTTGAACTAAAGCTTCCCCACTTCACATTTGAATTGCTTGTTTTAGCAATCAAGCCGTATTCAAGGAGGCCACTGCAACTCAAAGCAACAGCATTTGCCATTTGCAACAATTGCTAATGGATATCAACAATTAACTGTTTCCTGTATTAAACAAACCAACGATATTACTGGCAATTTGCCCACCAAAGACCTTCCTTCCAGAAGCAAGTATGTAAAACCAAAGAAAACAAAACAAAAAACCCCATCTTTTGATGCAGAAGAATATACTATGATCTACGAATCAAGATGAAAAGGAATAGGCACAAATTTATTACTTCTCTTTCTTTGTAGCCCAAATAAGCAGCACAGTTTATAATTTAATGTGGCTGAAAATTGATAACAACAAGAGCAGCAGCAGCAGTAAATCAAATCATGCCACAATAAATTTGATTATTCAGAGGCCTAAACATATTTGATCTAACGTTAGAACCACTTAAACAACATTGGATATTTTTTTACATATATATCAAGCATCAAAAATCAAACAAGCATAGTACCCATGAGTTCAATCGTACGAATTACCTCATGAATTGCGAAACGTAATCATTTCTCACAGAAATATGTGGAAATTGAAAGGGGTGGATAATGAAGTGCTAGAAGTCAAGAGCTTGACAAAAAACATCAATGGCGTCTAGGATTTGACAACCAATAGTTTCCAAACAAAGATAAGGATTAAAGAGATTACACGTACCGTAAAATGGGTTGTTTAGGTGGGAAAGGGTTGGAAGTTGTTGAATTGGAGGTCGGAGTTGAAAGAGAGGGAGAGAGATGGGGGTGAAAACTGAAAAGGGGGGATATCTCCTACCATACAAAGGTTTGGCTCTTTGTAGGCCAATCCCAAAAATAAAACCTAACAAGTATCCAAATATGAGAGAAAAGCCCAGAAGAATCTTTGCAGGAAAATTATAAAGCTACTTGCTTTTTAGATGCTAACAAATTTAATTAAATACTAACTAGTATATGTAACCCGTCGAGTTTCGTGAAAACTGAAGTTAAAAGAAGGGTAAGAAGTTTTCATCAAATAAAATTATAATAAAAATGCGTTAAGGAGATTTTCTTGATTTTTTCTACTTATATATTTAAAAGGTTGATCTATATGTTCGTACTCACAACAAATCTAATTAAAAAAATTATCACTCGTTCTAGTTTTAAACTCATATAATTTTATAAGTTGTTACAATTATTGATTATTTGTCTCAATAAAAAAACTTGAATAGTAAACATTATTGATAAATAGTATAAATAATAAAAAAGTTAGAAAATAAAAAAATTCACCTTGGGCATGTTGATTAATATTTAGACTTAATTTAGAATTTATATACTTGTACTTGTCCTAAATCGAATTAAAAATTGATTTTACTATTGATTTTCATCTCAAACTCGTATATTAATACCAACTAATTATTTAAGCATATAAATGTAATTTTATTTAGATTTTCAATTAATGAAGTCTCATAAAAATTATGCACAATTCCAAATAAAAAAATGAATGTGAAGTAATTAAGGAAATTCCATACTCTTTAATTAAGAAAATATTGAGATATATAAAATTAATAAAATTAGAATATAAGAGCTTAGAAAGTACAAAATTATTTTATGTTGTATTTATGGTCATTATAAATGAAATAATCTTTATATTAGTGTAATACGTTTAATTTGATATGTATAAGTTATATTACAGCCATTGGAAAATCACATTATATTATATAATTCATGAATAAAATGTAAACATTTGAGGCATATTGATTCATCTAAAATGTACCGATTAAAACTTATTTAAAAATAAATATAATTTATCATAGTGATTGATTATCGATAAAAATCAAACACTACAAAGTAAACATTAATAATATAAATAACAAAATATAAAAATTAGAAAAAATCATGTACGATGTTAGGATCCCTTTAGAATTTATATGGTCATATATATCTCAAATATGATTAAAAATATTTTTACGACTGCTCGTTTCAAACTCGTATAGTTAACAACTACTAACTACCCGCATATGTTTAAATTTTGTACATATAAGTTGTTAAAGTTTAATTATTTATCTCAATAATGGAATAAATATTAATAATAAATAACATTCATAATAACAAATTACAAAATGAAGAACATGTCTACGTATATATATATATCCCAAATCTAACTAAAAGTATTATTCGTTCTCATTCCAAACTCGGTAATACCTACTAACTATCCACATATGTTTAAATTTCACACATATAAGTAGTTAAAGTAATTAATTATCTATCCATAATGACTTTATAGAACAAATATTAATAATAAATAACATACATAATAATAAATTACAAAATGAAGAACATGTCTAGCATATATATACCCACATCCATTCCAAATTTGATTAATTATAGAAATCTATTTAATTTTATAAATATAATTTGTTACAATGAGTAATTATTAATAATAAGTAATAAAATAAAATAGAAAAATTTCACATAGATATGTCGATTAATGTCTTAACATGTCACAAATCAAATTAAAAAGTGATTTAACAAGACGTCCTTGTCTCATTCTCATCAAAAATCCGAAACAAAACTTTTATTAATTGTGAAGTCTAACATTCTCGTATTTTAATATCGATAATTATCTAAATCGTAAAATTATAAATAATATAATTAATTAAATATTATTAATTCAATAGTATCCAAATATGAGAGAAAAGCCCTCCCAGAAGAATCTTTGCAGGAAAATTATAAAGCTACTTGCTTTTTAGATGCTAACAAATTTAATTAAATACTAATTCCTTAAACTGAATGAAGGAACAATTATGAATTTTCATTAAATCAACAACTTATTCTATAATTCCACATAAGACACAAATGATACACGGTGAATTAGGAAGAAAAATTACATGTATTATAGGAGAAATCATATGAGCTTTTACTTCAACTATAATTTTTATCTTGCAAAACATGAGTTTAAATGATAGCCATAGTGACCATATGATATGATGACTGATCAGTTCAGCCCAAACCACCACTTATCTTCCCGATTCCATCCCCCAATTTGAATTCTTATTTTTTTATTCCGAATTTCCTTCTTTTTAACATCAATAAAAATCTGAAATAAATAGTTATCTTTCGTGATCCTTAATAGGTTTGGTATGAACTGCGGGTGCGTGGGCTGACCAATCTTAAATTGTAACGTGTGTGTCATTCCGAATGAATTAATTGCTTTTGGAACTATACTAGTTTTACACCCACGCTTTGCGCCAGCGTGGTATAGTTTACATAAATAATCTTCATTCTGTAATAATGTCATAAAAAGACTAAGAAATTATATATTTTATGAATGGATATAGAAGAGTTTATTTTTTAAATTAAATTTTTGTTTGTCTATTTTTGGTTTTACGCAAGAATTTTCAATTTTTTCAATATACAAATTTTACATTTGTCGCAAATTTCTCTAATTGAACTATCATGCCAAATCAGAGATGATGACATTGACGCGACTACTTAAAGCATATGTGCACGTTGTTTCTTCAAAACAACATAATAAAGGGCCACCAAGTTTTTCTTTATTATATAAATGTTCAACTACGAAAATTAGATACATGTTGTGGGGCACCAATTTCTTTATTATGAAAAATGATCGACGTAGATCTTAAAAAATATAATTACAAAATATAACAGTATATAATACTGCAACATATATTTTTTCTTTTTACATTACTAATATTAATCATCTCAATATTCGTATTGACTCTATCATATATTACATGTAATTATTTAATGGGCATCTATACATGATTACATTTATGTGCTCAGTTACAATAAATCTATATCTTAGAGTCAAATATAATATATTTAATTTTTTATAAAAAGTTAAAATATAGTGTAAATCAAAATATTAAAAAAATCAAATAGAAATATCTATATTTTTAAAAAAGTCAAAATTATAGTGTAAGTCAAAATATTTAAAAAGTCAAATAGACTATATCTAAATTCTTAAAATTTATTTGAAGTACTTTCTCTAGCGTGATAATCATGTGTACAATTAAAGATAATATATACTATTATATTGGATTTTTCTTTAAATTATTTGCACTAATAACAATTATAGTGTAAGACTTATTAATAATTTGCATTGAATTTATAATATTCCCTTTCTTAATATATAAATTGTGAATCTCAAATAGATAGTTGGATGTCCTAATACGAGTTTCCTTATCCAAATTAAAATCTCAAAGATTATGAATTAGGTTGGAGAAGTTAATTGTTCTCCATAGCTGAGCAACTTCGAGTTGTTCTTTATATATCAAGGTATTCCAAAATAGACCTAGGTTCTCGAAGAAAGGTTCATCATTGAAATTTTCCAGTAGAAGACAATGACCTTTTTTTTCATTTTGAATTAGTAAAATTATAAAAATATAATTGATTTTTATAATCTATATGTTAGAGTAAAAAAAAATTAAAAACGTTGTGGTATGTCATTTAACCGGTGATGGTGAACAAAATGCAAAACGAAAGCTCTTTCTTAGAGAAGTTGCAAGACTATATAGAAAATTTGTTAGAATTTTTTTGAAAATAAATTTATAAACTTGGGTGAATTTATTGGCTGCGGATTTAGAGATCGAATTTTCATGCAGAAGTACAAAGTATTATTGGAATACAACAATTCAGTTGTTGTCATCCGAGAAAAATATTTCATCTGTAGTTTTAGACTATTCTATTTTAATATTGTAAGACAGACAAACGTAAAAATTTGTACAATTTGATTTTTAGATTTTAAACCTTGGAGTCATTTTTTAAAATTAACTAAGAGTGGGAAAATGGTGAGTAGAAAGTAAAAAAAGGCTGCAATAATTCAATTATAATTCTTAGTGTAATTTTTTTTGGCGTAAAACTAATTTAAAATTGATGAAACAATATTTATATGCATATGCATATTTGCATGGTGATTAGACAACTTTAGGCAGGATAATGTGCTGTTAGGCGGGAATTTGCCATGCAAACTATTCTACTTTAATATAGTTAAAGATATCAAACAACACACACACCTACTGAGTTCGGTCTAGGCTAGATAAACAATGAACACAAAATACCAATGGAATTAGTAAATACGTAGATTACTAAAATTTTATACAAACAAAGAGAATGTTTAAGATTGTTGATGGGCACTGGGCAGATGTGCAATACTGCTTCACTGCAAACAAAAGCTTTTCCACTAACTTTTAGATTTCCTTTCAAGATGTCATTTTTAACAAATTTGTTAGTGATGGGATATGGCCAACCGACAGCCCACTAATGCGCCCAAAGAATGGCCTAACGTTGATAGCGGCCCACGCGGTTGAGCCCAAGCGGCCCTGTCAGCTCCAAAACCCTAGTCCCAGAACCGCCACCCGGCCAATGGAGGACACGCCCAGAGCCAAAGTAAGGCGCACACCTCGGCGATGGAGGACACGCCCAGAACTAAAGTCGGCGCCACCTCCACATGGCGGCGTAAGGCGAAGTGTCCTGCTCCCGGCCAATGGAGGCACGCCCGAGGAAGAGTCACGTCACGACCAATGGAGAGGTTGAGAACGCCTTCGATTGCGGGCTCTGGGTCGTATAAATAGAAGGAAAATTGACAATAGAAGGGTTGACAACTTATCGAACACTAAGAGCTTGTAACTATACTCCCTATACTCAAATTATAGTGAAAGTATTGAGGAAACTCTCCTCCGTGGACGTAGATCTCATTAACGATCGAACCACGTAAAAGCTTTGGTGTTCTTTATTGCTTTACATAAATCTCGCATACTCACGTAACTAGATTTATCATTGGCGCCGTCTGTGGGAAACACATCTGAACAAGAAAGCTTCGTTTTCCTCTACAACTTAATGGCAAGAACACGCACAACCACCGTCCACGCTGGCAACAACCGTGCTGAGGACGACCAGGTGGTCACTCAGCGTCGCGGGAAGGAGATCGCAGACGCCACAAGCTCTCACACTCCTGAGGGCAACATGGAAAACGTCTCCATACACCCTCAGGACCGCCTTCCTAACGTAGGGGAAGATGCCGACCTCAACGAGGACGAACAAACAGCTCATTCGTCCCACGAGGTCCTCGGCCGAGCTGTGAACGAGTTCCTCAACGCCAATCTTGGCCAATTCCAAAGCTTCCTCAACCGAGAGGACAAAGGCGCGGCCCTCAAGGACCCCGAATCAACACCACGGCCGCCGGGCCGCCTCCTCCGAAAGCAACCGCGCTCACCTCGGCGTGATAGCGAGAACACGCATCACACCCCGACGTGCGGAGCCGCCACCGCGGCCGAGCCGCCGCCCATTCGCGGAGCCGCTCACGAGCGCGACGAGCCGCCACCGCCGCCGCCTCGCCATTCGCGGAGCCGCCTCCACCTCGCCATGCCGACCGAGAGCCGAGCAAAACAGAGGGAAGAAAGGCGGTCGAACTCCCCGGAGGGGCGATGAGCGTCGCTATCGATCCCCACCCTCCGAAAGAGATGACAACGATCTCCGGGGTTCGACCGTGCGGAGAATCATCTCCCTTTCTCCGTGGAGATTCTAGACACGCCCGCCTTGCAGTGATGCACGGGCACCCAATATAGCTACCTACGATGGCCTGGAGACCCTCCGACTTCCTTTTCGCCACACTACCAACATGGCGAATCGAGGAATGGAAGATTTTCACATGTGCAAAATCTTCCCGAGGTGCTTGATCTCCAACGCACGACGCCGGTTCACCTCGCCCGCCGTAAGCGATACACCGCCTGGACCTTATGGATCGATTCAAATGGCGCTTCTATCGAAGATGCCACCCCAGCAGCCTTCCTCCGACCTGCTCACAATCCGCCAAGGGCGGGACGAGACGATGTCGAACTTCTTCTCGAGGTTCATCAAAGAGTCGCTCAAAATTGACGACAACAACGACCTCTACATCATCAACGCGTTCAAAACGGGATCCGACCCGCAATAACAAAGAAATTACAGGAGAAACCAAAGACGGCGAGTAAGCTTTGGAACTGGTGGACAACTTCATCGAGAGACGAGTCGGATCGGAAGAAGAGGAAATGGGGACGAGCGGTCCGAAAGAAAAAGCCGGATGATCAAGTCGAGTGCCGATCGCCAAGCGCCTTGATAGAATCAAAAGAGGCCACTGAGTCCGTGCTCGGACCTCGGCCCAACCTTGGCGGCAGGCGCCCCTGCTCAAATCAAGGCGGAAATATTCGAGCTCCGTCGAGCTCTTCCCAAGCCCTCCTATGAAAGGAGGATCCAAGAAGAGGTCCACGAGGAGTATTGTGACTATCACCAAGGTATGGTCATGATACCGAGGATTGCGAAACTTGGGCTCGCAGATAAACGAGCTCGTCAAAGGTGGAGCCCAAGAAATACCTCGGCTGGCTGGGTCGGGGCGAGAAGCGGGGAAGAATAACGGTGGCAACAATGCGGACCGACCTTGACGACGACCCGACCGAAGGCGAGGGGCGAAGGTCCCAATGTTATGGAGCGGTCTACGTTATAACCGGACGCCCATCGGAGCGACGAGGTCGTCGTTAAAGAGCGGCTTCGAGGCCGCCAGCGAGGAGCCAAAGAACAGCGACTCGGGACGGCGAGGACATAGTGTTCTCGAGGAGGATCCGGTACCCAAAATCATGCCGCACGGGACGCCATCACCATACAGCCGTGGTGGGCAACAAGAACGTCCATCGGTCTATGTCGACATCGGGCCTCCGTCAAGCATCATCTTCCTGAGCTGCTGGATAAGCTCGAGTCGGAGGTATTCGTGTACTTCCGCGCCATCCCAACTACGGAGCTTCACCCGGAGGCGGTCCAACCCGAGGCGTCATTACCCTTCCTGATTCTGTGGGGCGGGCTCCCGGATCGGTCACCAAGGCCATCAAATTTTTCCTGGTCCAGGCTCCCTCTCCGTACAACATCATCCTGGGGAGAGATTGGCTATACGCCACCAAGACCGTCTGTTCGGTCTACCACCTTCGGCTCCAGCACGGCGGTAAGATCGGCAATAAAAGCCGAGAAGCTCTCCGACTCGATGAGCCTACTGGCAAAGGCCCTCAGCAAGGGTCCCTGGTCGGCCAGCCTCGCACCCCTCTCGTCCGCGAGCTCCTTCTTCGCCCCGGCCAACTCCTCCTTAATCTATTCGACCTCCCCTCGGGCGGCCTCCAGTGCCCAATGCCTCTTCTTCAGGGCGGCCTCAGCAGCAGCCCTCCCTACCTCAGCAGCCTTGGCGGCCTCAGCTTCCGCCTTCGCAGCGGCCACGGCGGTCTCAAGATCCGCCGCGCGCGCGCAAGCTCCCGCCCAAAGCACCTCATACCGGGCTGAGCTCTCAGCGGCAAGCCCGGCGGCGACTGCAGCCTCCCGGAACACGCTGCAGGCCCCCATCACCGAGCTCCCACCCGAAAAAGCGGACAAGTTAATAATAGATCGCAAAGCGTCAAATCTAAATATGAAGGAACCTTTGTACCTCGGGAGGTGCGGCCAAGCTTGAGGCGGTACCAGTACTCAAGCGGCCCCGAGGCGAGACTCCGATCTTGGGCTGGACTCACTTTGAGGCCCACTCATTAGTTGGCCCATACTGTCGACCTTCTTCGGACCCCTGGTAGGTCCAGCCCACTTCAGCTTCTTCTTTGCAGGCTTCTTGCTCGGCGATCGTGAGCCCGCCTCTTGCCCAGTCAGCTTCACTGCATTACAGAAGAAAATTGTATTAGCACAGCAAAATCGAACGTATAAGGACTAAGAAGATGGGATGCCTCACCCCGTCCTGACCCGATCCCGACGCTTGGACCAGTAAATACTCGGCCGGCCTTCTTCAGTCGTCCTCGGTGTAACTTATGGATAAAATCTCACCAAGCGCCGCCAAGACCTCCTCCATATGGCCCAAGGGCTTGATTTTCAGGTCCGCCACCGCATCGATGCCCCACTCATACCTCTGCCGCCTCACCGCAGAAAGAAATACATATTCGCCATGGGACACTTTGGAGGGGCTCACTACCTTAAATTTCAGCCGGGAGACAGATAGTACACCCTCCTATGGTCTCGACACTAAAAACGCATCAATTACCTCGAGGAGAACTCCCGACAATGCCATAGCAAAAAGCCCCACCCACCTCCGACCTAATGGAATTCGGGTCATTGGCAAATGGGGATCCGAAATACTCTTGAAGGCTAAGATAAGCGGGGGCGGAGGATACCTAAGACCCGCCTCAAACTATCTATATAAGCGGTAATAAACCCTCCTAGGGCCATCGCCTATCATCCGGCCGCGCGAGCACCACCACGCATCCTCCGGGATCCGGTATTCCTTACGACTTCAAAAGTTCCTCCAAAGGTCGAGCCCGACCTCGCCACGCCCACCCTCATTCCATCCCATACCGAGGATACCGGCGGAACCCTAGAACTCATCTATGGACCTACCAAGGCCATTATAGCACAAATAGTCTTTTATGTCGGGAATTCACGGCGGAACCCGGCGAAATGGAACTTTCGGGCGAGAAGATGAAGAAAACATACTTACTTTTCACGCGAGTATACGGCTCGCCAATGAGATCGGGATCAAGTCGGAAAATTTCTCGAATTTTTTCTCTCGAATTTTTAGGCGTCGAAGAGAAAGTGAGCAGTTGCCTCGTTTGGGCTATTTATAGACAAAGGCGCCTAAAATTGCCGTTTCAACCGACACGTACCTACACGTGATTGGATGTGGAGTCCACGCGCGCACGCGGTTCGAGTGCCCAACAACCGCCTGGCGCGTATGACGTACGCTAGCGTAAGATAGACCGTCAGTTTGACCTAGCAATCATCATACGGACCCCGGCGTCCTCCAGATGGCGGCGCCTCAGGTCGCACCTCGTCCTTCCCACAAATAACAAGGGGATCCAGATCGGACCTCGGAGTCCTATCAACGGGCTTCGCCCCTTACGGAAAGTCTACATCCAGATCGGACCTCGGCAAACCAGCCCCAGTTCGGTGCCGCCCGGGGCGCCTCGACATCCCCGAAAGGCGGTCTCGGATCGGACATCGGCACCCACCACGAGAGCAACACCACTCCGGATCGGACCTCGGCGTAACTCTACGCAGGGTCGATATCCGTCGGACTTCGACTTCCTTCTACCACATCTTTTTCCAAGCGACGGACAACATACCACCCAACCCGATTCGGCACCGATCGCCAAATAAACCCTCACATCAAAAAGACAACACCTTCAACAAACAACTTAAGCCGAGCCACACCTCACCCTTTCGAGCGCTTTCACTCCACCTCAAAGATCGCCGTCCCTCGGCTATTTGGGGGCTATGATGGGATATGACCCAACCGATTAGGCCCACTAACGATCCAAACGAGCTGGGCCTAACATTGGTAGCGGGCCCACGGTTGAGCCCAAGGCGAGCCCTAATCGGCTCCCAAACCCTAGCCCCGAACCGCCACCCTCGGCGATGGAGGACACGCCCATAGCCAAAGTAAGGCGCCACCTCGGCCAATGGAGGACACGCCCTAGAACCAAAGTCGGCCACCCTCCACGTGGCGCACGTAAGGCGAAGTGTCCTGCTCCGGCCAATGGAGGCACGCCGAGGAAGAGTCACGTCACGACCAATGGAGAGGTTGAGCACGCCTTGATTGCGAGCTCGGGGTCGTATAAATAGAAGAAAAATTGACAATAGAAGGGTTGACAACTTATCGAACACTAAGAGCTTGTAACGTACTATACTCCCTACACTCAAATTATAGTGAAAGTATTGAGGAACTCTCCTCCGTGGACGTAGATCTCATTAACGATCGAACCACGTAAAAGCCTTGGTGTTCTTTATTGCTTTACATAAATCTCGCATACTCACGTAACTAGATTTATCAGTTAAATAGTCGACACTGTTGTTGAAATAATGTGACTTAATAAAATAAAATTTATATACTCCCTCCTATTCATTACATATATCATTTTTTTTGTGATTTTGCACACTTATTAATTAAAAAAATGCACCTAAATTAAGCTTATTTAATGATAATGTATTCTTACTGACACAACCAATTTTTGGTGTAAAACGTAAAAAGAACAATTCGTCTACTTATTCAAGCAATCTGTTTATCAATTGGATGACAGCTGTAGTATGAATGTTGAAAAACGTAAATTAAATTGCACATAATATAAAAAACAAAAGTACATTATAATGAATAGGAGGGAGATAAATTTTTCGATGCTTATCAGTTCGAATTCAATAACCAGAATAAAATAATATATCCTTTCTTTTTCTAATTTAAGCATAGGCTAGCACAGTATGCTGTCCATTCCACTCGGCCAATCGTTTGGATTGAGAACTTGTCTTCATGCTCAACAAATCGTAACTGATGATTTCAATGAACAATACAATATCTTTTATCCTAAAAAAAAGCAACATCATACATTAACTTACATATGTAATTGTAAGAGTGTAAAAATGTGGGTCATGAAGATAATAAATGAATATATTAATGGATAATAAGTGTAAAAAGGTGTGTCATGAGTGGTTTTTTTGTAAATAAGTGGATAAATTTAGAATAAAAATATGAAGTTGATGTTTCCAAAAAAAGAAAGTGAATATTTTTTGTGGACAAACCAAAGTGGAATTAAATGAACGTAATTGGTGGACGGAGAGAGTATTATATATATGACGTGGATCAAATGAAAACTCCATTTTTTTAAAAACTAAGAACTAATGTGGTCCATCTATTTTTTATAATCTAACGATTAGGATTTAACTATAAATCGTTTATTATCATCATATTTTAATGGTAACTATTTCCATCCTATAATAAAGGGATTTTATATATTCATTTACAGTAATTATTCACATATGCACAATCGCTGCAGTGCACATGCATAACAACATGAATTACATGAACATAACAATAAATTGAAATGTGATAGCATACACAAAAACTACGATTACACGAACAAAAACATGCATTACAATAACAACGAAGAATGAAATGTGAAATATTTTGAGATAAGGGTCTCCAAATAGAATGTGAGAGATTTTCGAGATTTGAATTTTCAAATAGAGAAAATTTAAGGATTTTAATACTTTTATCATTAAATAATTATGAGTCATCCGATCTTATTCAATCTAAGAATGATTATTGATTCTTAGTTCTTATCTAAAAGGTAGTTCACTCTATAACTAACCCCCCATATCTATATAGTTATATATATGTTACTTGTTCTATGTATAAAGGGCTAATTAAATCATTTTCCTTTTTTTTTTAATTACCAATGCTAATATTTCTTTTTAATTATAAACTTAATATTTATTATTAAATAAAAATATCAAAATTAAACAAATATGTCATTCAAATTAAATTAAATGTATAAGAGATATACTACAATTATTGCCAGAATAATATGATATATCCATAATCATATTTATTTATATCATTCTAATATTATCAATATAAATAAAGTATGTCGATAATAAATCATATAAATCATAATTGTATGTACAAATATAAAACAAGGAGTCCTATGAGTATGAGGTGACATGTAAGATCTAGGGTGGCATATGATAACATGTAACAAAGTAACTAAGATGTATTAGTACATACTTTTTAATTGAAATTCGAGGATAGTTGTTGAATAGTCCATTTTTTTAAAATAAAAAATCAACATCGCTAATTGTCTACACATTTAATTTGAAAGATATAGATATGTTTTTTTTCATGGGACCCGTAACAGCTACCTTTGGTGCGCACATGATAAACCTATATTTTTGTGCAATACCTATAAAATATATGTAATTCTTAATTAGTGTGCTTCAATATATGATAAAATCAATAACAAAATATATTTAATCTTATTGATCATAGCTATGAATTATTTTTTGTATAATTACAAGTTTAATACAAGTTCAGCTTGTAAATGAAAGTTCATTTCATTTGCAAATATTGCATTTAGTGTCATGCACGAGTTAATTCATACTTATATTTTTCACATAGTTTAATTTTATAAAAAAATATTTATTTTTATAATTTCAAATTTGCAATACAAATAATACACGTTCTACTATTAATTGAATTTTTATTTGTTTGATTATATATACTATTTTTGTATACAAAATTACTTGATATTAAAATTTCAAAAATATAATACTCGTATATTGCACGAAAGATAAATTTAATAAAGATAATCTCTCTGCAATTTGAATTTGATGATGAGATTTTTTGCACAAAAATTCGTTTAAATACTAATAACTTGATAAGATTTTTTTTTGAATTTTTTTTTGCTTGCTGGTGGCTAGGGATGTCAATGGGTGGGTTTCTGGGATATGAATCAATAAATAAGTAATGGTTACGGTTGCGGGAACCGACCATTAGACATTGGATCCGGATCGAACCCGACCATCAACTATGGATCTTAAGCGATGCGGATCTTAGTGGGTGCGAACCGAATCGGACCAGAACCAAACAAGAACCATAGAAGAACCAGAACTAGAACCGAGACCGTTGTTTTATAATTTAATGTGTTATGAGTGATTTTGAATCGATATGGATAAAACTAGCTCATTGACAAGCCTATTTAAACTTAAGCTTGTCAATAGACGGGTTTTACTCAGACCAGAACCAATAAATAAGTATTGGTTAGGTTCGAATCGAACCGATCCGGACCGGACCGGATCATCAAACTATGGATCTAAGCGGTCCGGGTCTAAACGGATCTGAACCCAACCGCAAACCGTAACCGCTTTTTAAAATTTAATGGGTTTGAATCTGTTCAGATTGGTTCGTGAAACCCACCCATTAACATCCCTACTGGTGGCTAAAGCCCCTGGTCCTTTCTCGATCGCCATCGAGTACAATGACATAAAATAAAATAAATAAATAAATAAATAAATAAGGAACAAAAATGAAAAATATAGAAAATTAATGTAGTTTGCTTTATACTTATCCAACTATAGAGGAATCCTTTTAAATACCTCAAAATTTTATCTCTCTCTTGGTTGCCTTCACGTAGCCCGCGCTGTCTACCACCACCACCACCAACACCATTGACACGTCTCTCCACACACCTAAAAGAGATAACAAAAAGGCCTACAAAAATAATAGCTAAGATAACAAAAAAAAAGCCCTACATAAATAATAACCCTTAAGTATAGGGAATAGGAGTTGAATTCGTTCCGATTTAGTGGGAGGTTGATCAATCAAAATCAAATTTTGGTTTGCGCTGTAGAAAATTAATTGAAAACTTTCTCTAAACCCACTACACCCCTTTTGACTTTCGCTTCTTTTTTTTTTTTTTTTTTCGGGGTGTTAGACGCTGAACACAGAAGCAAATCTGATGACTCCAAGTTGGTTCATTCTTTTTGCGGTTGCTCTCTCTTGCTTCTTTGGATTGCTTCGAGGGAGCCCCGGCGATGCCGATTCCGTTTACCAGTAAGCTTTTTTTGGATTGTTATGATTTTATGAAAAGCCTGAATTCTTTTTTCAATTGCAAGTTCTAGAAATTACGTGAGACATGAAGGCTATAGTGTTTCTAGATTAATAGTTGTTGCAGAGTAAGTTTGCAGCATACTTTTTGAAGCTCCAAACTTTGAATTGAACGTTCGAGTCTAGAGTAGGATTTTCTGTTGAGGATTGCCAAATGTGAAGTAACTAATTTATTTTCTTTTGTCGCGATGTATGGCGTAGTTTCTCTTAATTTTCTGATTATGGAAATTCAGGTTGACATTTGAGAATAAATTTATACTAGAATTGGGATTTGGGAAGATAAGAGATCTACTGCAGTTGTTTAGGATTCCGTTCTCCGCAACTGGTATTTTGCATACATATGTAGGGTGATTGGTGTAGGCTTTGTGTTGACTTTTATGATGTTTGGAGTTGAGATGGTACTTCGGAAGGAGAGTGATTGCATAATTTAACATTCTAAGTAACAGGCTAATGAGAGGTGTGATTACTCTGTTTGTCTACCACCTTTAAAAGTTTATTGTTTTAACTTTGTTCTATTATCAAGGGGAACTAATAATTCGGAATTCAGTTTTAGAAGCCAAGGCTTTAATTTAAGTTTCTCGGATTGCCTATATGATTGGAGTACCATGCTAGAAATGTTGCCCGAATCATGTCTCTATCCTTGGCACGATGACCCTTTAATACAAGATGAATCTTTTTTCTTTTCATTTTTTCCGATTTGAATATTGACAACGAAGTTTACAACTTTTGTTCTGTTCAAGATTAAAAACCCCAGACTCTCTCTCAGGTATTAGATATTTAACTAATAGTTTGATTGTTTTGTAACCTCTCCCCTTGATCATATGGTTTGCGGGATGACAGATTGCCTAATTTGTCATTAGCTAGAGATTTGCTTCATAGTTTTCACTGAAATTAGCTCTTTAGTGGCTGTATGGCTGAGAACTAATACTCTAAAGGGTTGTTAATGGAAATAGCTGTTCTAACAATAATATTTACTTTTCGTTGGCATTCATAGGAAAATTAAAGTTAGCATTGTTTCACCATCATAGATGTCCTCTCGAAACGCTCCATGAGTATTGGACAATCTTATTTCTAATAGGCAACAATAATTGTCTTGTTTATAGTTTAAGTCAAAATGTTTCTATCATGCCTCTTTTTCTCGCTTCTTAGAGATTATGGTCTCCTTAGACTCATCAACATTGTGCCTGTCAATTCTTATACTTTTTGCTGTAGTAAATGCTTTAGATAGCTTAGTTGTAAAATTTTGTGCACAAAGCACCTGTTAATGGCTCCTTATATTTGATGTGACTCATTGAACTGATCTGTATTTTGTTTTACAATTTTAATAATTGCTAGGGCTTGTGTTCAGCAGTGCGAGAAGACTGGATGTGTTGGGAACAAATGTTTTCAACACTGTAATTTTTACTCTAATGAAAATCCAACTGATGGCCCATGGTATCTACAGGAGCCACTTTATTTACAGTGGAAGCAGTGGGACTGTCGCAGTGACTGCCGATATCACTGTATGCTCTCGAGAGAAGAAGAAAGACAGAATCTTGGCCAAAAACCTCAAAAGTATCATGGAAAGTGGCCAATCAAGCGCGTGTATGGGATCCAGGTACATAGAGATGTTTCTCAACACATCAAGCACCTTGATATTTTAATGTTGGAAATTTTCTTTTGTTACTTAGGGGCACACTAATATCTAATCCCGATTTTATCAGGAACCAGTTTCTGTGGCCCTCTCTGCTCTTAATCTAGCCGTGCAGTTTCATGGATGGGTATCTTTTTTCATCCTTGTAAACTACAAACTACCGTTTACACCAAACAAGAAAACATATTATGAGTATACGGGCCTGTGGCATGTTTATGCTATCTTTGCAATGAATTCCTGGTTCTGGACGGCAGTTTTCCTCAGTCGGTGAGTATCATTACTCTCATGTTCACAATTACCTTCTATTTTTCACACATCTTGACAAAAGGTTATAAGTTCATTGAAATTATTTCACATGCATTTACAATTAATATTTGGCTAGTGTCAGTTTATGTATTATGGAACCATATGCAGAGATGTTGAGCTGACTGAGAAGCTGCATTACTCGTCTGCTGTGGCATTACAGGGATATTCCCTCTTTTTAGCTATAATACGAGCTTTCAGTGTAAGAGTTGAGGCTATGAGGGTCATGCTTGCAGCTCCAGTGTTTGCTTTCCTGACAACTCACATCTTGTATATGAACTTCTATGAGTTTGACTATGGTAAGCACACTACTAAACTGTTCTTGTTGAATCATCATTCAATTTGTGCAATTTAGTATTCTTAGTGATCCGATTCATAATTTTCTGCAGAATATGTTTTAGCTTTTAATTATGTTTGCACGTTAACAAATCTTCCTAACTTTTTCCTCCTATCCAATTTTTTAGGTTTGCCATATAGGGAAAGGCTAAGAACAGTAACTATCTAAGAATATGCTTCAACATTGTGATAAAACAGATGCTCACAGCCAAATTTTTTTTGAAACTGGATGTAGAACAGTGAACTATATAGAGAATGTAGAAACATGAATAAATTGGGTGTTTGGATCAGAGAGCTGCTTTTTAACCTAATCCAAGCTGATTCAGGAATGGAAAATGTAAACATGTATGAAATGTGTGTTTGGATCAGAGTAGCTGCTCTAACCTAATAATGCATAGCTGATCGCACAATTTATCAGGATTTAGTCTTAGGAATACAAGTAACAAATTCTTCAAACTAACAACTCATGGGAATTATCTATATGTGTTTTATGTGGTTGATCAGAAGGAAACAAGTGAGGCTATCTCTTGGGATGTCAAGATGTATCCTCTTTTATATATATACTGATATTCAGTCATCTTATGCCATTATCCTTTTCTGATTGTACTGTTTTTTGGGTCTAAATGCTGCATTTTGATTGTAGAACCATTGAATGAAACCTGACAGATGATATATTGACAGGATGGAACATGAAAGTTTGTGTAGTAATAACAGCACTACAGATTGCAGTATGGGCAGCATGGGCAGCTCAAAGTCGTCATCCTCACCGGTGGAAGCTGTGGGTGGTGGTAGTGGTAGGGGCTGTTGCCATGCTCTTAAAACTTTACGACTTCCCCCCCTGGTGGGCACTTGTGGATTCAGGCGCTCTTTGGCATGCAACCATGATTCCCCTTAGCTACCTGTGGTGGAGTTTCGTCAAGGACGATAGTGTGTGGACAACCTCACTGCTCATCAACAAAAACAAATGAATGCAACTTGTCCAATTGTGTCGCAGGATTTGAGTCAACTAATCCCACAATCACAATCACAATCACAATCACAATCACAGGATGATAGCTAATAAGAGTGTATTTATTCGTCTTTGTTTATTATGTATGGTGCTTATGAGAGAACCTGGATATTTCATCGTTTACCAATTCCCGACAGATTAATTAGATTTTTAGCCATAAATCTCCAAGATCAATTTGGATATATATATCTACTCTCCGAAACTTGTAACCTCATATCTCATATAAATATTGTGCTCCGTTTTTAAATATTTTTCATTTTTTATTTAAGTTTTGTTTCATATTTTAAACTTTATACGTTATACAGCGCTGTCTGTGGTATCGATATTGAAGACAAACGCAATTTAGTGACAGTTAAAATTTGTTATTATTATGCGAGAACCACAATCATAGTTGTTGATGAAAGTGATGCTGCCGATGAATTGTAATTTTAGCCGTTGAATGAGTATAATAGTTTTCAATGCTCCACGGAAATTGAGATATTTAAAAAAATCCCAGCCACTACACCTCACTCACTGTTTGTCCACGCCTAGTGGTCACAAAACTTGTGACGTCACAAATTTATCTAAAATTTCCAATTTGCCCCTAACTTTATCGGGTTCCCACTTTCCCCCGCCTCGTCTCTTCTTATACCTTCTCTTACATCACAGGGATATAAATGGTAATTAGTTTACACTACAAAACTGTTTCTTGTTCAATTTCTGCAATTTAAATGTTAATTAAACCAGTAATCTTGCTTGCTAGCATCAGGAAGATTTAGATGAAGCGGTCTCTGTAGCCTCCGCCTACGTCCTATTCTAGCTAGCCTCACCATAACAACTCTTTCCTAGCTAATTCATGTGTGTTTATATGAGAGACCTAATAATGCATAGCAGATACAAACAAACAAATTAATTCTCAGAAACGGAAAAGTATAATGTGGAGATGTAAATGTTGTAGGGACTTCATAATTGACAAGACATTGTAGTAATTTTTTGGGTGGGTCTGCTACATATATGTGGTGGAGTATCGCCAAGGACGACTGTGTGGGGACAATAATTCTCTCTTCTCTTCTCATCAACGCAAACAAAATAGCTCCGATGTAATCATATCAACAGCCCACTACGATCGAGCTCCTATCTCAGATGACGACAAGTGGAAATTTTATTTGATCTCAATCGATTGGGATCACAATTCTTCGTAAGGAGACTGCAACATCCAACCTTACCCACCACCACTTAGTGCATGTATGTCACAAGTTAATTTATGATGAATTCAACAATCACAATCATACGATGATGCTTTGTTTTGTTTTTTTCAGTCTTTACTTGTAAGACTTTTCCTATAAATTCTATTCATGAATATCCAACTTCAATTCTGGCTCCCGTTATATGATACTTTCCCATACTTGTTCTGACCTCTTATTTCGTTTAATAATGTGTTTCATGCATGTGTAGATATTTTTATTTTGTTCTTTTTACTTTAAAATTTTGTTTAATTATTTTGCACCAGCACGACAATAAAATCCAAGATGTAATACAGTCTAATGACAAAGGATCTCACGAGCCAATTGTGCTAATATATTTATGAACATGTCAATTAATTATTTACCTATTTACTTGCTAAAATAGTATAGCACACCAATTTTAATGTTATCAAAAGTAACTGTAACTCCATAGCGGGAGATCTGCTTCGATTTGGGGGTCATGATTGTAAAGAGGTGGTGGCGACAGCATCAACCCCTCTGCCATATCGGACAGGAATCCATGCATTTCAAACAGAGCTTCCTCATCCATAAAACATGAATTCTCCGTCAATGCGTCATTACCGTCGGCAGTGGCCTCCGGAGGTGACTGAGTACGAAATGTCTCGGCGGCCTCCGCCGCAGCCTTTTGAATGTCCTGAGTACTGGAGGACGCCGGAATCGGCAGGCGCCATGTGGAGTCGGAGAAATTGAGGCAAGCCGAGCGGCCTCTTAATGCAATGGCGGCGACGTCATGTGCGCGTGCGGCCATTTCGACGGTGGCGAAAGTGCCAAGCCAGATTCTTGATTTTTTGTTGGGCTCTCTAATCTCGCAGACCCACTTGCCGGAATTCCGCAAGCGCACGCCGCGGTAGACCGGGTGGCGCGTCTCGCGGAACTTCTTCCGTCCTGCCCGCTTCTTGGGGCTGTTGGAAGCTAGAATGACAGGTTTATCGGCTGCGGCGCAGGAGCTTCCGACGTCGGATGAAGGTTCAAGAAATGCTGAGGGTGACCACAAATCTTGCAGCCCAGAAAACATATCCATATCTGTATATGGAAGAAGTGAGTTTGAGGTTTGGAGAGTGTTTTGAGTTGTTTCAACATTGAATTAGTGGGGAATAGGTGATATTTATAGAGCTGTGTGGACGTTACGCGTTATGACGATTTACAGTTTAAAATGCAAAAAAGGTAAGAGGAGGGAAAGGGGGATTTTTTGTTTTTAGCAAACCTCTTCATCCACCTGTACTTGTCATATTTTAAATTCACTAATTCCCCAAATTTATCACTTCTGCCCATCGCTCCTTTCTTCCTACTTCCTACCTTTCTTTTCACTATAACTTATTTGAGGCGCGTTATAGGATTATGATTTGCTATATCAATTCTTTCTTTTCATATCAAAATATTCTTTACTAATAAATCATATATATATATATATATATTGTTTTTTTTTCAAATTGTGATAACTTCAACCGTTAATTCATCTTAACTATGATCAAAGATTCAAATCAGAATTATTTTTAATGTGAGAACTAAGAACCACAAAAATTCGCTATGAATAAAATGAATTCGCTATAAAGTTAATACATCATCTTGGAAAGTTACTGAATCCAAAAAAATAGAATTTTCGCTACTCATGGGATTCGAACCTGGGTGAAAAAATTCAATTTTTTGGATTCAATAAATTTTTCAACGGATGTATTAACTTTATAATGAATTCATTTTGTTCATAACAAATTTTCTAGGTTCTTAATTCTCACCTTAAAAATAATTCTTATTTAAACATTTCTCTCTATATATATACACTGTTTTTTCAAATTGTGATAACTTGAACCATTAATTCGTTCGTGAAACTCTCCTAAGAAACTTAACCCTTTTTGTTTATATTTATAACTCAAATAACCTCTATCCTAGGTATGCATTAAATAAACTCCTTACAATAAATTTGACCTGACAAATACTGGTGTGATTCAAATTCGAGACGTTTGATCCTATGAATACCACTCTATCAATTGTATACATTATTCCTTTTTGATATACTACTCCTTTTTGGAATATAATTTTAGTTGTTAAAGTTCTAGTTCACCTCTTGGTTAATCTAGGTATGGCTAGCTAGTAATTCGGATCTTCTATTCCATAAATTGTCTGTATACTTAATTTTAATATCTTAGTTACATTGATTATATTATAAAAAATATTGTTTTATAAAGAATCATAATTAACATTTATTAATTACAAAATTGAAACTTCAATATATGTATATAGGAACATGATCAAATAGAAGTCAATCTTATTCTAGTAATTAGAAAGCAGCATAATTGTAAGAATTAAAAAACATTGTATTATACCTAAAAATGCAAGAAATGGAGAAATCACTGTTTTATTCATGAAAAAACATAATATTGAGAATGCATCATCTTATATGTAAGAAAGCACATCAACTTTAAGAAATTAATCAGGACCATTCTTCAATCAACATCTACGAATTAGATTGGTTTTCTAGTTACTAATTTAAGATTGGTTTCTAGTAGATCTCATCCCTATGTATATATGCATTTATATATATAATTATGAATGTATGAATCCTAATAAGCAATTATTAATTTAAATGTAAAAAATAATTATAAATTATAATTGAAATAGTGAATCATAATTAATAATTTTAATTTTAAACTAAAACAGAAACAATTGAAATTGAAGAAGAAATGATTTAAAATTAATAATGGGACATTGAGTGAGAATCTGAGAAACCAAAAATAGGATAGAGAACCACAAATGAGCGATAGAGTACAAACATAATTCAAGCATTCGACTTAGATTAAATTGGTTTCTACTAGATTGGTATAAACAAAACCTAATTCATATTTCAATATTCAAGCTTCTTTTGTGAAATTCATCTTCATTTCTTAAATAATAAATAGAATACACGTGGATATTACTAGGAGTGACTGATTGGGTCAGATTGGATATCCTATCCGAAATTACTAGGTACCTGATCCCGATTTAAGATAAAATATGATACCCAACCCATATCCGAATTAGAACATTAATCTGATACCCCTAATAACCGACTCGAGTATCCGATAGTTTTCGTTATTTACTTAATTTTCCATTCAATATTCAAATTTTCCAGGTGTTGGCTTCTGGGTGTAGCGCCAGACTCATTCTTCTGAACTAGCGGTTTGTAGTTCGATCCTGCTTAGGTGCAATTTCTTTTTTGTTTGGTATTGATAAATGATTCTCTTTGACTTTTGAATCTGACGAAGAAGAACCAATTTAAATAGTGGAAATATATGGGAATGCCATTTTTTTAAAAAGTTGAAACACTTTGTATCCATTTCAAAAAAAGAGTGCAACAGATACCCATTTGATTTTTAAATATATATTTGAATGATTTGCACGTAAATTGATACATTCATTTCAAATATCAATCAAATCAAATATCAAAACCGTTAACTAACTAATTTAATTTACAAATTAAATTAAATTAAAGTTCTTGAAATCTTATTTTTTATAATTATGTACAAATTAAATTAAATTAAATTATCGGGTGGAGGTGGGGTTGGCCGTGGGTGGGGTTGGCCGTGTGGGGTTGGCCGACGGTGGGGTGGGTTAGCCGTGGGGTGGGGTTGGCGGGGGTGGGTTGGCCTTGCCTGGCATGCCGAGGTGGGGTGGGTTGGCTGCCGGGGATGGGGTGGGGGTGGGTTGGCCGCCGTTGGCCGCCGGGGGGGGTGGGTTGGTTGCCGGGGTGGGGTGGGTTGGCCGGGGTTGGGGGGGGGTGGGTTGGCCGCCCGTTGGCCGGGGGTGGGGGGGTTGGCCGCCCGGGGATGGGGGTGGGGTGGGTTGGCCTTGGGGTTGGCCGTGAGGGTGGGGTGGGTTGGCCGCCTAGGCGGTTGGCCGCCGCCTAGGGAGTTGGCCGTGGGGAGGTTGGCCGTGTGGGAGGTTGGCCGCCGTGGGGAGGTTGGCCGCAGGTGGGTTGGCCGCCGAGTTAGGGTTGGCCGAGGGTGGTTGGCCGCCGGGTGGGTTGGCCGTGGGAGGGTTGGCCGTGGGAGGGTTGGCCGTGGTTGGCCGCGATGGTCTGCTGTGGTCGGGGTTGGCCGCGAGTTCGCCTCCGGTGGGCTTAGCACTGAGAGGGCCGCCGGGTGGGTTGTCAGCTTGCGCCGGAGGTGGGTTCACGGAGTTGGGTGAGAGAGAGAGATAGAGATAGATAGAGAGAGAGAGGTGAGAGAGAGAGAGACAGATACTTTTTTATAAACAAAATTTTGAATTAAAGTGATTGACTGGTCAATCACACATTTCCGAGTGTCAGTTGTTCAGAGCACAGATTTTCGTGTAAAAATATATTAAAATAATTAAATGGGTATGTACTGCACTTATTTTTACAAATGGATATACACTGCACTCATTTTTATAAAAAATGGTAAATAAGCTCCGAACCCATTTAAATACCTGGTTATCTGATCGAGCATACCTGATACCCGACTTCCTAATCTACATGATACCGACCCTGACAAAACAATCGAGATTCACTATACCGCTTACCTCGATTATCCGATCGAGTCTTGGTTGAGTCGGTAGTACCCAGTTACCTACCCCTAGTTAGATATCACTTGAATGCCAACTAGACTGATTTGATCATGTTAGCAAGAACTAGTGGTTCTATCATTTAACAATAATCAAATGTTAGATTTGGGTACAAAATAAAAAAAAAATTGGGTATTATTCTAATATTTTTGATAATATAAGACATTTTTCAATACACGTTGATAGTTTTAAACATTTTAGATTTTTTAATAATTTATACAAATAATATTTGTGTTATCTAAAACTGCAAAGTTTAAACATTGTTAGGAGGGATGGTAAGGAATAAAGAAATGAGGTATGAGTCCCCAAATTGATGAACACCCCCTCCCTCTTTTTTGAATTGAATGTCCTCAGAACTGGATGACGCCGGAATTGTCAGCCTCCATTTCGGGGTCTCTGACGAGAAGGATAAAATGGATTCCTTGAAAAATGAAGTTATGAGAATTTTGTTATCAACTTAAGATAATATATGATAGTCTTCCATATTTGTGTGATCCTTAATATTAAATATAATGTGCGAAACTAGAAAGCAAGGATAAAATAATTATTGAAATAATTTAGATTTTCTAACATTTTGAGAAGCAAAATTATCAATAATATCTTAAGATCAAATTTTCTAATACCTTATTTTCAATGCATAAAAGTGCTAACCTATTTAATCTTTCTGGATATATAGATAGTAGAACATAAATATGATTTTATAAATATTAGTTTTAAAAACTTCTAGTTACAACAATTGACAATATTTTATATATAATAGAAACATTAGAAAACGAATATAAAATTTTAGCAAACTCGAGATTTCATCAATCACCTTTATTTGTGATAGTAAACACAATTGAAAAATGCATAGCATGAGAGCAGTAGAATATAAATATTTTTATTCTAAATGAACATAGAATTAATAGATTATGAACAATGGATTTATTTTAAAAATTTAGGGCACTCAAATTTGGGGTCCTTAGCCTTTGCCCCTTTGACCATATATAATGGTTGGCCCTGGAGGCAAGCCGAGCAGCCTCTTAGTGCCATCGCTGCCACATCATGTGCAAGTGCCGACATTTCGTGTGTCGAAAGTGCCAAACCAGATTCTTGATTTCTTGTTGGGCTCTCTAATCTCGCAAACCCACTTGCCGGAGTTCCACCAGCGCACGATGCGGTACACCAGGTGGCGCGACTCCCGGAACTTCTTCCGTCCGACCAGCTTCCTGGGGCTGTTGGAAGCTAAAATCACTTGCGTATATGAATGAATAACAGCGGAATAGCTTCCAATGTGGGATGGATTAGGTGCTTATGTCGGTGACCACAAGTCTTGCAGCTCAGAAAACGGTCTGAGTTGGAGCTTCTAAATATATCTATACACACACACACACACACACATATATATATATATATATATATATATATATATATGATTGCGTGTTTTGGAGAAATGTGGGGTGAAGAATGTGGAGGAAGTGAGTGAATCGTGTTTGAGGTATGGAAGTGAAGTGATTTCAGTTATTTCAACAATGAATATGTGGGGAATAATTTTATTTTGTTTTGTTTTGGAAGGAGTGATATTTATAGAAGGATGTGGACGTTAGCGGGTGGGGATGTCGGTAAGACGCGGGTAACGGATTACACTTTGAAATTCGACACGTAGGTAAGAGGCGGGATTCACTTATTATAGCGTAGCTGTTATTTGACAAGATATCTCATCCACCACGTGTATCACTCAAATTGTGATATTATAATAGTGTGTGGACGTTAGCGGGCGGGGCTGTCGGTAAGACACGCTTAAAATTCGACACGTAGTACGAGGCGAGATTCACTTATTATAGCGTAGCTGTTATTTGGCAAAATATCTGCACCCACCACGTTTACACAGACTGATCACTCAAATTGTGATATATTTTCAAAATTGCCCCAACCACTTTATCAGAAATTTCCTATTTCTCCCAAATATTTTCGAGATTCCCATTTGTGCCCCCACTTCTTCGTTCCTATCCCTTTCCCTTTCCTTTTCACTAAAAACCTATACACCACACGGAATATTGGGATTAGAATTTGCAGTCTCCATAAAGTCGTACTAGACAAACCTCCACCACATGTAGCTAATTAAGGAGAATGGTTATATTACAAAGAGCGCAAGCAGTGGCCCTCATCCAAAAACACTACGTACAATGCATATTGTCTTTTATCAAAGGTCATCAACAAGGAAATTAAGGTTTTATTTTTTTTTTTTTTCTTCTTGGTATCATGGGGACCATGCAGATTCATGCTAGTTAGCAAGACCCAGAACCCCACTGGCCTGTCTGATAATACCGCAAATCACACGCGGATATGTAACCACACTGAAAAAAAGCAGTGTGACGTCAAACCCATAGAGCGTTTGGTGGGGTTGAACCTGCCTCTCATCACAGGAACCCACCTAGGGACAAGAAATTAAGGTTTTTCTTACTCATGAAAAAAGTTGACAAGAAGAATGGAATAGGACGATTGAATATAGAGACCAAACTCAAGTCCTACAACACATCACTTGTTTCCTTCTCATCACCAATTTTAATCTGTCTCGTGTAAGTTATAGTAGTGAAAACTGAAAAGTAGGCAAAAGAAGCCGGGGAGGAAAGTGAGAAGCCCATAGAAGTTGGGGGCAGTTAGGAAATTTCCGATGAAGTGCCCATGAAGTTTTGGAAAGTTCAGTGACCACTCTAAATCGTTACCCGTGGACAAACAGTGAGTGAGCTGTAGCAGCTGGGATATTTTCCAATATCAAAATTTCCGTTACCATCTTCTCCTATATCAAGCGTGGGCCACCAGCCTGGCGCTTAAAAACATCGTGCTTTATGTGGAAATAACCATAAACTGAAACATCTGGCAACACACTTGATGGGTATGCTTGGAGTTACTACCAGAACTGCGCTGAATCTGCCGGTAGGTCTATTTCTAAACACGAACAAGTCTCTCTAGCTTCCAACAATCCCAAGAACCGGGATTCCGGTAAGTGGGTTTGCTAGGTGGGAGAGCCCGACAAGAAATCCAGAATCTGGCTTGCCACTTTGGCCTCGGCGGCGATTGCATTTACAGGGCCGTTGGCTTGCCGGATTTTTGTGGACTCCACTCTTGCCATAAACCTACAATCATGACTTGGAAATGGATATGCCGATAGGGTGGAACCAAAAATATAGCTCAGATGGAGCTAATATTGAAAAAAAAATCCAACTATAAGAATATTAATACAAAAATAATTATTAAAAAAAATCAAATTCATAATGTTCAGAAAATATTTTTTTTGCTATGGTGATGCTTAAACTCACACTAGCTTCCTCTAGCTACACACCACTATGGAGTTATTCTATATTTATTGGTTCAATCTCTTCATTCGAAAAATAAAAAACTGGATTTTAACAGTCTCGAAAAGATTAATATTTTGATATAAGAGTGAGCATACAGTACTTGATGACAGTGACAAATTTCGTAATTTCAATAATTATATCCTTTAATTTATATCTAGAATGTTGTTTACATTCGATAGTAATTTATTATTGCAAAAAAATTAGATTAATTTATTTTGTATAACATTAATAAATATTCTAATAGTCAGAAAATAGCCAAAGTATACAGAGGGAATTATTATTTTTTTGGTTGGAACTTAGCGCCAAGTGCCAAGCAATAATGAGGGTGCCTAGTAATTCTTCACTTTGTCGTACAGATTGGCATCAATTACTAATAAATGCTTTATAAAGTCAAGGAAAAAAGTAGTCACACATTTAGCTAGGAAGAGAATGGAACACTCACTCAGTTGTATGAATACACTCACTCAATTGTAAATGTAAGTTTTATTTATTCTACCCTAAGAATGACCTAAGGGTTAAGGTGATTCTTTGTAGTTGAGAGGTCATATGTTTGAATTCCATCAAATATCTTTATGAGTTTGAACTTGTGACACCTGATTTTCTAAGTGTGATTTATTTGTCATGTGTGGTTTGCAGCTATTCCATAGAAATGTGGATTTATCCAGTGAGCACCGTAGATAGCGGTTGCGGGTTCCATGATATCAAAAAATAAAAATAAAAGAAACTAAAAAGAAATAGAAGGCATGAATTAGTTAGGCGTCGTTAGTTAATTTCATATTCGATACATATCATATTCAAAAAATGCCATCAATATTTAGTAAATATATTTCCTCTAATTAATAGATAGAGAATTCAAATCATTAAAAAGGTTAGTATGTATAAGTGTGTAGCTAGCTCTCCAAAAAATATCCATCAACATATATTAGCTAGCTACACTGTAGGGGTTGAAGCACACAAATTGAGACCAAAGAGCACAAAATAAAATAATATATTTTTTAAAATAAATCAAAATGTTAAATACGAATCAAATATAAAAAAAGATGCTGCGCCGTAAAATTGAGTTATAAAAGGTGAGTGGATGATAGTGATATTTCTAAATGCTTAAATATGTATATATTGTATATTACATATCATATTTAATACGAGACGAAACAACATAGAAAGCAGAAAGCCGAAGCAAGGGTTTTGGATGAGCACGTCAGGCCCGAGTATCAGTAGTGAAGAGTGAAAACCTCATCTTTCATTCCCATTTTCATCAACATAAATACAAAGTCTCAAATTTTGTCCATTGCTTTATAGTATAATCAAATTGCCAATTGTGTTCTCAATCTTACCTGTCAAAAAGGGCATAACCAAGTTTGACCTAATTTTACTTTAGATATTTTATTATTTATGTTCTAGTGTTATTTTATCTTCATCAATTTATGTTGCTTTTACATACACATCCATTTAATTTCTTTTGTGATTGCGATGTGAAGCCACTTTGTTTATGAATCTGCATCTATTGGATAATATATGATAGGGGAAATACCTCCAAAAATATAATTATAATATGATTTATTAATAGAGCACGGTATTTTTACTAAAAATTATTCGTAATAGTACTATTTTGAATTATATGAAAAGAAATATTGAAATATTTGATATTGTTAATTTTATTCCAACAATTAGTCTGATATTATAAGTTATAGTGGGAACCTCAAAAATTTGGGGTCAAATAGGAAGTTCGTTTCCGTCTTGAAAATATCTCACAAGTACACGTATACAAAAATTGGAGTTGAGGTTTGCCAAGTGAAATAACAGCCGCGCTATTATTGAAACCCACTTTCCCTTGTCTTACCATTGTTCTAATTATCAAGTGTAAACAGTCTTGCCAATAACGTCCACACAAATATATAAATTCCACTCATTCCCCACAATTTCAACGTTGAAACACACTCATCTCTTCTCTCCAAACCTCAGTTCTTCCACTGCCTTCACTCTACATTTCTCCTTAATATATATATATATATGGATATGTTAGGGAGCTCCAACTCCGACCTGTTCTCTGAGCTGCAAGACTTGTGGTCGCCGACATCATCTTTCAAAGCACCTAATTCATCCCACATTGGAAGCAGCTCCGGCGACGCTGATAAACAAGTGATTCTAGCTTCCAACAGCCCCAAGAAGCGCGCCGGGCGGAAGAAGTTCCACGAGACGCGCCACCCCGTCTACCGCGGCGTGCGCTTGCGCAGTTCCGGCAAATGGGTTTGCGAGATCAGAGAGCCTAACAAGAAATCAAGAATCTGGCTTGGCACTTTCGACACCGTGGAAATGGCGGCACGTGCACATGATGTCGCCGCCATTGCATTAAGAGGCCGCTCGGCCTGCCTCAATTTCGCCGATTCCACGTGGAGGCTGCCTGTTCCGGCCTCGTCCAGTGCTCAAGACATTCAGAAGGCTGCGGCGGAGGCTGCCGAGGCTTTCCGTCCTCAGTCAGCTGACTCGGTTCCGGAGGCCGCCGCCGCCGACAATGACGCGTCGAGAGAGAATTCATTTTATATAGATGAGGAAGCTATGTTTGGAATGAATGGATTTATGTCCGATATGGCCGAGGGTCTGATGCTGTCGCCACCACCTCTCTACAATTATGACCTTCAAATGGAAGATGAAATGCAACTGTGGAGTTACTCTTCATAGATAAACATTGAAAGCGTGTTCTTCTTTTTAAACAAGCACGAAGGTAATTAAGGAAAAACATGTTTATAATTAATAAATAAGCAACTTTGACTCGTGAGATCCTTTGTCACTGAACTGTATTACATCTTTAATTTTGATATGTATATAACATATAAAATCAAATCATAATAAACAAAGAATATCTAAAAATCGAATTATTAAAACGAAATAAGACGTTAGGTATGGGAAGCAACATATAAGTTATAACAAGGCCTTAGATTTTTTTTTTTGGGTATCATGTGAACACATGACCGCTACATGGGTCAAGACTTAGAAACCCCACGCGCTCGTGCGATAACCTACAAACCATACGCGACAGTGTGAACCACACTGAAAACCAGGGTTTGACTCAAACCCATGGGCGCTTTAGATATTTTTGATTAATAATACAGTCGTCTGTACGGATTCATAGGTGAGTATTATAAGCACCATACATAAAGACCAAAAAATTCACACTAGTATTTGTACGTGTTAATTGTTATCATCCTCTATGATTGTGATTGTGGGCTGGACTAAGTTGACAATAATTATTTCCTCTTGAATTAATTCATTATAAACATGTGATACTAGCTATTGGGCAAGTTAATATGGCTACATCAGCTAGGGCGATGGAATCATTTTCTTTTTGTCTAAAAGAAGAGAGGAGAGATTGTCCCCATTCCGTCCTTGACGAAACTCCACCACAAAGAGCTCCAGCATCCATCCCCACCCAAAAAAACAGTATCAATGGCCATCCACGAGGAAGCATGGGTACTTTTACTCACTATGATTGATACCACTAAATATTGAAACTCCACAGATCTAACTAAGGATGAATCAACAGGAAGAGTTTGTAGTGTAATCACCATATTAATTCGTAACATGTATGTTATAGTGAAAATATGGGATGAGGTGTGTTGACATAGTAGTAGAGAATGATTAATGTAAGTCAAATATCTCTATTTTAATTACATCATGATACGACCTATAAATTTATTTGTCAATTGACAAAAAAAAGAAAAGGAAAAAGAATGAGAATAAACTGTAAGGTGGAGGAAAGTAGGAACCCCATAAAAGTTGGGGACTAATAGGAAATTTCCGATGAAGTGCCCATGAAGTTTTGTTTCTGTTTTGGAAAGGTCACAAGACTCACAACTCCACTAAATCGTTACACGTGGACAAGCAATTATTTCTGATATTGTGAGCTGTACCAGTTGGGATATTTTTGTATATCAACCTCAAACAATAACTTCTTTCAGACCATACATTTCTGTTCCGGCGTCGTCGAGTGCTGAGGACATTTAGAAGGCCGCGGTGGAGGCAGCCGAGGCTTTTCAGACTCAGCCAGCTGAGGCCGATGAGGCTGCCGCCACCACTGCGGCGGCGACGGAGAATTGGTTGTTTATGGATGAAGAAGCACTGTTTGGGATGTAGGGATTGATGTCGGATATAGCTGAGGGGTTGATGCTGCCGCCACCACTCTACAATCATGATACGGAAATGGATGCTGATATATCGCCTTGGAGTTATTCTATATCAAGTAAGAATAGGTTCCATTTTTAGGAAACATTAGAATACTGTTCTACTTTTTTTGTAGAAAAGTACAAAGGTAAGGATAGAGGTATACAAATATGGAAATACATGTTTATAATAAGCATCGGTGGGGTAAATTACTCACCCATTGAAGATTATGATACGTTCCCCTCTTTTCCTAACACCAATCATTACGGCAAGATCACAATATGAAAAAAAAATAGCACCTAAAGCAAGGCTTCAAATATAGATCCCCTAAGAGTTCTACCAAGCCTGCAACGCGTCCAGAAAAAGTGTGTCTGTTGGCCTAGTGATAGAGTGGTTAATGCCCGAGGCCAAAGATCTCGGGTTCGAGTCCACCGTGACGCAGCCTTTAAAATTTCTGTATTAAATTACCAAAAAAATAAATAAAAATAAAAATAAAAACAAAAACCAACTAAAAGAGATCTGTGTGTGTGTGTGTGTTGGGGGGCTAAAGATGGCAAAACGGGTCCAACCCGACCCAACTCAGTTTTGGACCGGGTTGGGCTCAATAAAAGTAGATTCAGTGGAATTTTGGATCGAGTTGGACCTGCCCATAACTAGCCAAAGCCCGAGGAGTCCGGCCCAGTTCGACTCGAAAAATTTATACTATAAAATGTATTTTCGGTTTGATTAGGTCTTGATAATATCATCCATATGAATTTTTGGATCGACCGACCCAGTCCGACTTTTCGTGAGAACTCGGTGGGCTCGGACTGGACACGCTCATTTGTCACCTCTACTTGCAACAACTTTTAAAAGTAGCAATTTTAGACCACAAAACCATCATTTTGTATAAATTTAAAAAATATATCTAAAAGATAAACCCAAATTTTTAAATTTGTATCCAAATCTAACATCTGATTAATATTAAATGACATAACCGCTAATTCTTTGCTAACATGATGAATTCAGTCCAGTTGACATTCATGTGATATCCACAGTATTCTTTTCATTATTTAAAAAACGAAGATGAATTTCATTAAAGAAGCTTGATTGTTGAAATATGAATTATGGCTCTATTTGTACCAATCTAGTGGAAACCAATTTAACTAAATTAAATGCTTGAATTATATGTGTACACTATTGTTCATTTTGGATTCTCTATCCTATTTTCGGGTGTCTCATTCAATGTTCCATTACGAATTTAATTTTAATTATTTCTTTTTCCATTTCAATTGTTTCTGTTATAGTTTAATTTTATAATATATATAAATTTATTTTTATATACATAGAGTAAGGTTCAAATAAGAATCATTTTTAACGTGATAACTAAGAACCACGAAAATTCGCTATGAACAAAATGAATTCGCTATAAAGTTAATATATCCGCTGAAAAAGTTATTGAATCCAAAAAATTAGAATTTTTCACCCAAGTTCGAATCCCATGAGTAGAGAAAATTCCATTTTTTGGGATTCAATAACTTTCCCGGCGAATTCATCAATTTTACAACTAATTCATCATTTTTTTGTTCCCACATTCTCACGATAAAAATGATTCTCATGTTAACTCTCATATATATATATACATATATATATGATTTATTAGTAAATAATATTTTGATATGAAAAGAATGAATTGATATAGCAAATCATAATCCCAAAACGCGCCTCAAATAAGTTATAATAGTGAAAAGTAAGGTAGGAAGTAGGAAGAAAGGAGCGATGGGAAGAAGTGATAAATTTGGGAATAGTGAATTGAAAATATGACAAGTATAGGTGGACGAAGAGGTATGCCAAAAACAAAATATCCCCCTTTCCCTCCTCTTACCTTTTTTCCCATTTTAAAGTGTAAATCGTCATAACGTGTAACGTCCACACAGCTCTATAAATATCACCTATTCCCCACTAATTCAATGTTGAAACAACTCAAAACACTCTCCAAACCTCAAACTCACTTCTTCCATATACAGATATGGATATGTTTTCTGGGCTGCAAGATTTGTGGTCACCCTCAGCATTTCTTGAACCTTCATCCGACGTCGGAAGCTCCTGCGCCACAGCCAATAAACCTGTCATTCTAGCTTCCAACAGCCCCAAGAAGCGGGCCGGACGGAAGAAGTTCCGCGAGACGCGCCACCCGGTCTACCGCGGCGTGCGCTTGCGGAATTCCGGCAAGTGGGTCTGCGAGATTAGAGAGCCCAACAAAAAATCAAGAATCTGGCTTGGCACTTTCGCCACCGTCGAAATGGCCGCACGCGCACATGACGTCGCCGCCATTGCATTAAGAGGCCGCTCGGCTTGCCTCAATTTCTCCGACTCCACATGGCGCCTGCCGATTCCGGCCTCCTCCAGTGCTCAGGACATTCAAAAGGCTGCAGCGGAGGCCGCCGAGACATTCCGTACTCAGTCACCTCCGGAGGCCACTGCCGATGCTAATGACGCATTGACGGAGAATTCATGTTTTATGGATGAGGAAGCTCTGTTTGGAATTCATGGATTCCTGTCCGATATGGCAGAGGGGTTGATGCTGTCGCCACCACCTCTTTACAATCATGATCCCCAAATCGAAGCAGATATGCCGCTATGGAGCTTTTCTTTCTAATAATAATAACATATACAGATAAATAATATACTCTTTTGAGCAAGCACGAAAGTATATATAAGAAAGAGATTTACAAATATGGAAAGATATGTTTCTGACTTAAGCACCGTATAAAGCAAGAAGAACAAATCAAGGGATGGAGTGGATATATTTATTCATACCATAACATAACCTATGAAAGAAAGAAAGAAAGAACTAAGGAAGCAGAGACCGCGGCGGCGGGAAGACGGCGCACAGCTCAGCAACGAGGCGGTTGTTCTTCTGGTGACCGCGGCGTTGCTTCAATGACTGTCCGGGACGGCAGGCACTTAATTACCACGTGTTTCTGCTCGTCGAAGAAGAGATAGATGAAGGGATATTGTGCTGCCGACGGCGGTGGGAAAAGGAAGAAAGGAAAAATGTGCGGTGTGCGGATCGGGAGTTGCTGTTTTATTGTAATAATTGGGGAGAGAGGGAGAGAGCCTAATGTTTGACCTTTTAATTTTCTCAATTGATTTGACATGTAATTCGAGAAATTCATTGGTTTCACCAATTGAACATTTTTTACATATATATCACAGATTTAATATCTGGCGACAATGACACATTTTAACGTCTAATCTACAGATAATTATTTGAAACTAATTGGGCAGAAACCATTATTGTCAACAAATATTTAACGAATATTCATGTGTGTTATATATTCATCTCATGTGGCTCGCCAACGCCCAATTTTTGGAATGATAAAATTTTAAAATAAAATTATTCCTTAATCAGTTGTTGTAATTGAACATTTAATTTCTCTTGTGTAATTTCTAATATATTATCTACTAGTCCAAAAATTGCCAAAATAAAAAAATGAAGGAAAGAAATCAAATAATAGACAGACGAGTCTGTTTTGTTGGTTTAAATTTTTTTTATTATCAATTAATACATAAATTTTAGAGGTTGCATTACGATGTATTCAAACCCGAGATAGTAGGCCTCATATATAACCATTCTAGCACTAAGATAAGCCTAAATATAAGCGTAGCACACAAATTGTTAAAAAGATATTTAAAAAATATTTGTTTTGTTGGTTAGTGGCAGATGCCAAATGCCAATCAATAATGTGGGTAGTTAATAATTCTTGATGTTTATGATAGCAGTTGATATCAATTAATAATGCAATAATGTGGGTAGTTAATAATTCTTGATGTTTATGATAGCAGTTGATATCAATTAATAATGCTTTATAAAGCGAAGACGAAAAGAGTGGTCACACGCTTAGGGAGAGGATGGAACAGAACACACACACACTCCTATTAATTAAGGAAAAAAGAAAGAGAATGCGACATACATATATATGTGAGTCGCCATTAGTTAAATTCATATAAGCAAAACTTATGTGAGACATCGACCGCTGCTCGGGTAGCTAGCAACGTGCCCTGTTTCAGGAAAAACGTGCTTTTCTTTCATTTTTGGCCGATTTTTGCTTATTTTTCACCCTTTTTTGTCTTCCTCAATACACTCCACTATAAATACACCCTCCTAACGCTTAATTAAGGATCCATGATCATAAAGATTAGCTTTTACTCTACATTTCGACACACAATCTTCTCTCAGTTATCATTGTCTTACATTTTCATCCTTCTAGAGAGAAGAAATCATTCCATTGGAGCTAGAGAAGAAGAAGTAATCAAAGAAGCAAGCTTGAAGACCAAAGTTTTTAGAATCCTTCAAACTCTTATATCTCTAATCATGTTTTATATTGATTTTGGTATTCTTTTAACATGAGCATGATTGGCTAAATTATTTTGTTCCATGGATTGAACTAAATGGGTTTGTGATGGAAGGAATGTTACTTGATGAAACTCTTGATTGAATGTTCATATCTTCTTGTGTTCTTGGTTTATTTATATATTGAATGATTGGCCATCATTTATGGATTTATCTTTGGTGTTGTCTTGTACTCGGGATATAAGAGTCAACATTTGAATGAGAACATCAGACACGTCATCTCAATAGACTAGAATGTTGAGATCTTAGGTGTTTTTTGGAGTTATAGACTAACAATTGATCAAGGACGATGATTTTAGCCTGTAACATATCGTTTTAGTAATCTGAGATGAAGCTAAGCCTAGTTTAGAGATCAATCTTAGACCATTAGTGTTCATTTAAGAGTTAATCATATAGAGAAAAGTCCAATCACTTTCCATTGACAGGGATAGTTTTCTCTTCTTTAACTTCCATTGTACATCTTTGTCTTTATTAAGTTTTTCATAATTTATTGTTTGCTTATTTGTTAGTAAACAACCTAATTTGTAAATGATTAAATCTAGATATATTTAGGACAACAAATTAACAGTAATAATAAGTTTGAATTCACTAATCCTTGTGGGATACAACATTCCATTAATTGGAACTACATCATGCACTTGTGGAACCATAGCGAATGAGTTTTTGGCATCCTGGATAAACATGGTTTTTTGATATATTTTAGGATGATATTGATGCTTTTTCACTAAGCAAAATCATGTTTGTAATGAGTTATATTGCAAAGTTGAGTGCTTTGTGAAACTGTGGTTCATTTTAGACTTTTGTAGGAAAATGGAGATTAATTTGGGATGAAAGGATCACATAATAGCAAAGAGGAGTTTGATACGAAGACATAGGAAAAAAACATAAAGCAATTTGGAGCCCAAATGAAGAGAACGAGGCAAACAGTAAAGCATGCAGTGTTGTCGTGGTCCGAATTAACGACCATGTATGCCGCCGCCATAGGTTGTTTTGAGGCACGGGGGCATCGACCGCTGCTTGGGTCACTAGCGGCATGCCCCGTTTCGGGAAAATGCATTTTCTCCCATTTTTGGCGATTTTACCCATTTTTCACTTTTTTGTCTTCCTCCACACACTACACTATAAGTATCCCTAACACTTAATTAAATATCAATGATCATAAACCCTAGCCTTGACTCTATATTTAGACGCACATTTTTTTTCCAATTTATCATCCATCCAGATAGAAGAAATAATTCCATTGGACTAGAGAAGAACAAGCAATCAAAGAAGCAAGCTTGAAGACCAAAGTTTTTAGAATTTATCCCTTCGAACTCTTGTATCTCTAATCATGTTTTCCATTGATTTTGGTATTTTATTGAATATGAGCATGATTGGCTAAATTCTTTTGCTCAAGGGATTGAACTAAATGAGTTTTTACTTGATGAAACTCCTGATTGAATGCTCATATCTTTTATGTCCTTGGTTTGTTTTGTATGTTAAATGATTGACAACACTACTACAAATTTACCTTTTCTCTACAACTCATAGACTACGCTTTTTCTTAAAAATCGTAGTCTATAGGTATAGACTACGCTTTTTTATCAAAACCGTAGTCTATGTGCGAAAATTGTTGAAATATAGACTACGCTTTGCTTAATATGCGTAGTCTTTATGAAGTATTGACTACGCTTAACAAAAATGTAGTGTATGTGCGTGTTTTTTATACCCAATACACTACAGTTATCAAAAAAGCGTAGTCTATGTGCATAAATTAAAAAAAAAAAAATTACAGCCTCAAATTTCGGACTTCAAGTTATTCTCTCTTACTACTCTCCCTCTCTCTCCTCTCTCTCTCTGCATCTTCTCCTCCTGACTTCCTTGCTTCACCCATCTACTCTTTTTCTCCTAACGTAGCTAGAAACCCAGTCCCAAAATCACTCTCCTCTTCGCCAAGCAAGACACCAGTGCCGAGGGCACCCCGTCCCCCATCGCCAGAAGCAGCAGGATTCCGGCCAGCCGTCATCGCAAGCCTAGTGCGTCTCCGCTGGCGTTCGATCACAGCCGTCCGCGCCGCCAGCCCGTCGCTTGGATCGGCGCCATCACACGCGGTTCTTACCAACCGTCCCCAACATCTCAACTCCAATTTGCAACGAGCCCCATTTATATGTGAGCCCTAATTTCAGATCTAAGTTCGATCTTTCTCCCCAAATTGCAATTCGTTCTTACAATCAGTTCGTATCATGGATTCTCGGCGTCCGCCGCCATTGTTGCTGTCAATTTTGTCGATAGATTCTTGCTCGATTATTCAAGTTTTGATGAGGAAGATAAGAAGCCGTGGTTGATGCAGCTCGTCGCTGTGGCTTGCCTCTCTTTGGCGGCAAAAGTTGAAGAAACTCATGTTCCGCTTCTCGTAGACCTTCAAGTACGCGTATATATGTTGTTTTATTACATCTCGGATTTGCAGGTTGTTGGCCTTTTATTTTTATTTTTTTTAAAAAGCAGAATTTTTTGGTCTTAATTAGGTGGGAGATGCGAAATATTTGTTTGAGGCGAAAACGATTCAAAGAATGGAGCTCTTAATTCTTTCTGCATTAAAATGGAGGATGAATCCAGTCACCCCTCTTTCCTTTGTTGATCATTTTTAAGACGATTTGGATTGATGAATAGCTGTGTAATTCACTTGGAATTTCTTAGACGGTGTGAAAACATCATCCTTTCTGTCATCCCCGGTAACTCTCTCTCTCTCTCTCTCTCGCTTTCTATATATATATCTTCATATGAGTGTGATTTTTTTATTGCTTTTTGTCTACAGATTCGAGATTTGTAGGTTATTTTCCATCTGTTTTGCGACTGCGACGATGCTTCACGTTGTTCATCAATTTGAATACTACGGCAATATGTTTGAGTGTGAGAAGATGATGTTTGATGTACTCAAAATCACTAAGGTTGGTGATTTTATTAATTAATCTGTCATTAATTTCCCTCTTGCCAGATGGACTTGGTTTAATGCTACTAAAGGAATATTTGTATTCTAGGAAAATATTTGGGAGAATATATAAATTGCATAATAAGTTATTGAAAATTGTGTTATTTTGTATAAAATTGTATCCTTCAAGTTAAGGAGCATAGATGAAAAGCTTGATGTTATCATAGATTTTATCATAGGGCATCACGCTTGTTTAAGCCTAACTATCAAGTTTTACTAGATATGCTACATTCGGGCATTATCCTTTCATAAGAAGTTTATGAATTTATGAGGAATCTCACTTTGCAGGATTAAAAATGATGAAAGACCATCTTCAAAAACACTTAAGCATAAGAGGAATAACGAAATGAAGGCATCCGAAGCAGCTGGAAACACAAGGGCATGGAATAGTTTATTTATGCGTCCTGATAATGTAAGAAAACTTGAAAGTTAGGCTTGTCATCCGTGATTAGTTGCTTTCTTATGTGATTTTAAGAATTTTATCGATGAGCTTAACATTATGAAATGTTTAAGTAACACTGGGTAGGAAGCAGGTAATGGCCATGATCTATTTCCCCTCTTGAAAAACTGTTTTACGAATTGTGGGGATATCCCTAAGCATCAGTCAATTTATATACTTGTTCTGTTCAACTCTTTTCTTTAAGTATCTTCATTATCTATGTAATGGTTGAGTTCGGTTTCTTGAGCATGAAGCTTGATCCCTATTCCTCAGGTTAAATGTTTGGGGATGGTAAGCAGCGGTCATGATGTCCTTTTCTTCCTCTCACTAATAATATGTTTTCTCTGCTTGTAACCTGCTTAGGTTATGCTCTTTGACTTATTAGAGTGCTCTATCACCTGATTTTTTCTTCTGATCCCTAATATTCAAGGTGGTAGAGAACATTGCACACAAATTTGGTATCAGTAAGAGTGAACTTCTAGATCGAGAATCGATGACCTTCTTTGTGAGAATTGCAATGGGGAAACTCGGTGATTTCGAGGCTAAAAAGCTCTATCAAGTCTTGGGGTTAATGTTTCTTCATTAGAAGAGTTCATTCTGGTAAACCGATGGTCCAAGAGAAGCAACCATGTTATATTAGTGAAGAATTTACCATATGGTTCCTCTGAAAGTGAACTATCAAGTATGTTCGGCAAATTTGGCAGCTTAGATAAAATCATTATCCCTCCAACTAAAACCTTGGGTTTGGTGTGTTTACTTTACTTTCTTTTTAATATTTATTTCTTCTTTGTAGATTCATTAGCCCATACTATATTTAAAAAGTATATTGCTGTACCATGTTTATCTTTAGCCCATCTCATATTTGCTTACAGTTTGTCTTAGTATGTTACTTAGAGGTCTCTCATGATTAGTTTATGAATTTTTGGGGCTATTTAGGATGCATAATATTTTGCCAGCTTATTCTACCTGGAAAAGTACTGTTGGCCTTTATTTTTTTGGCTCTTTCTCGACTACCCTAGAGCTATTTTTGTCTTGATGGTTCATGGTTGGGCTGAGATTTGAGTTGTATTCTAGAATGAATACTAAAATTTTGGAAACACTGACCATTATAAACAGAAATTGTTCCTTATCTAATTGATTAGTTCCACGGTTCTTGCATTGTAATTTCCCTGCTTTGCAACATCTGTGTAAATCAAGGTTTTCATTGCCCCTGATTAAACTCATTGCATATATTCATTCTGTTCATCTGTTTTGATTTTTATAGATTGAATCTGCCCTGCCAAGTCTTTCGAGGCCAATAATGTCGCTGCATGCCAGTGAAGATGCTATAGTAGGAGCCCTGAAGCAGAGTTTGGTAGGCTCGTCTCACTGAGGCTATAGTATACATGTTTGAGCTATGATTCTCTTTCATTTCTTTCGAAAGTTATTGATGAACGGTCCTGGAATAATGATGAGATTTTGTGAAAGAACTATTCTTAATTATACTTCTGTATTGTTGATTCCTTGCAGAGGTAATTGGAGACCCTTCGTGCTCAGAGGGCAGGTCTTGAAGATATGCTCAAAGAAATGAAGAGGAAGGTAAGCTTTGCTGGTCATATCATATGCTAATTATTTTTTTATTTTGTTTTAGCATTATGTGCACACTAAGTGCTGATACTTTTTATATGTTCTACAAACATAACTCACTCAGCTTGGAGCTCGATTTTGCCACTGATCAACAAACATCGATATGCAGAAGCACGTAAAAATCATATTAAAATGCAGTATGACTCAGTTTTTTTTGTTTCACTAGTGTGTTGAACTTTAAGATCAAAATATGGTAAAGAAATGTCACCACAATCCAGACCCCCTAAACAGAAGTACCAAAAAGAAAGACGAAAAAGAAGAAAAAGAGAGGCCCAATTACGAATTCGGGGAAGAAGCAAGAAAAACAAGTTATATGAGGTACTTCCAAAACTCTTGTTATTTTATGATCTTGTTTTAGTTGTCTACTAAGTGCTTAAGCTTCACTTAATGGCATTTTGCACAATTCATTTTAAAGGGTATTAGAGTTGTTACAATTGACAAGGACAATGCACCCAAGTCTCTCTCTCAAAATAGATTCTCACAAGTTATAAGTCATAACACTCTTGTCCTTCCCATACCAAACTCAATCCTTTCTTTCTGAAATTATGACTGCAGTGGGACCCGCCGACCCTCGACGCTGTTGAGGCAGAAAAGATCGAGCAGGTATTCCAGCCATTTGAAGAAGATTTTGGAGCTCAAGATTCCAACAGGAGATGAATTCAGGTTGTCTTTTTTTCTTCTTCTTGAAAGTAGAGGTAACTAAACCCATGCGGTTTCAACTTCACCTGTTTAGTTCTATAAATCGATTTTCAGATGGCAAGGGAAATATGAAGACTCACCATATGCAGCTTCCAAGTGAGCCAGGAACCCAAACATATAATACTTATTTTGAGAAAGGAGAGGTTCGCTTTTCACAACTTTAAAAAATCTATGTAAGGAAGAGAGGGTCTCGGATTTGAATCCAACTACGTTGTACTGTGATATGTGGGATACGTTCTTATTGTTTGTTATGTGATGTAGCCAATATTTTTGTATAGTGATTTTGTAGCATGAATTTTGAACGTAATGAAATTAAGTATATTTTAATCTCATTTGCTATTAGATTGCGCGTTATTAATTGTATAGGTTTTTAATCTCATTTGCTATTAGATTTCTTCTGGTTGTAGATTGTGCTCATTTACCTTCTCTGTTGTTGGTAAGTAGTTCAAGTAGATTTTTTTAATTTTCCTTGTTATATTTGCAGTACTTTCATCTTAGATTTCTGAGATACTTTATTAGTTTGGCCAATCATGATTCTTTTATGTCACGCGATCGCTTGTTAGTTTTGTCGTCATAAACATAAGTAAATGATTTTTTCTTTCGTGTTCACGTTTTCTCTGTATAGATGTTCGGTTTCAGTTGCATGTCGACCGAAGAAACTGTGCATCTTTTGATCTTCATAAATTTGGGGATTTGATGGAAGAATGTAATGTTTTTTGCTTTCTTTGGCTTTTTCAGAACTATCAGTTATTAAAGATCATTGGAGAATTCGTCAACAGTTGTTTGATGTAAGTTTTCTTCTTCTTTGATATAGATTCTCTTTGTTTCTGCCTATACAAAATCATCACACAGTTACATATATGAATGTGTGTTGCCTACAAATGTAAAGTATAATCGTATAAGAGTGCTAATATTCTATTTTTGAATTGTTAATAGTTTCAAAATCGGACTTACTTTCAAGAGGACATTGATGAAGTTCGTGTTGAATGTTTTAGCTGTAAGCTATTGATCTTTTGAATTATTTTGTACTATGATATGGGGGATACGTTCTTATTGTTTTGTTATGTGATGTGGCCAGTACCAAAATCGTATAAGAGTGCTAATATTCTATTTTTGAATTGTTAATAGTTTCAAAAAAACCTTAAAGCATAATGTCTTATTGATCACTGCTGGTAACATGGTTTATGGTCTTAACCCCAATGTACAAAGAGGAGGAATGCATAATCTGGTTTACTAAAACTATTAGATATTATGAGTTAGACAGTATTATTTCTTTTACACTAGAGTCTACTAAGTATGATTTATGCAGGATCTTGTGATAATTGCACCGGCTCAAAAAAAGAGATTGATATGTCTAGAGAGGCATTTCTTCTTATGGCTTGCATTCAATCATGCGGGGGACACTGGGGTCTCAATTTGCATGTTGATGTTCTTCGTGGATCTAGAGTAAGCTTTTGTGCAGACAAGCTATATATATATATATATATATATAAGATAACATTGAAAGCGTTTAAAATGTTAGACATTCTCTATCAGTTTTTCTCTCAACGGTTGCATGAGTCTCAATATCACTTTCTTGGTTTTTGTTTGTCTCGAAGAAATAACCTTTGTTCGGGGGTATGCTTTGTGTGCGTGAATTAGTTGTAATTCATTCAGAATTCATTGCACTTCTGAATCCTAATTTTACGAATTGGATTTCATTGATTTTTTACTTCAGTTCATGGAATCAAAAAATATATTTCTCTAGGTTTAGTGGTACATTGTGCAGTTTCCTGTGTTCTTTTTATAATTATACCTTCATCTGTGTTTGCAGTCCAAGAAAATTATTGATGCTCAATTTGATAATATTCCATTCCATGGCTTAGGAAAAGATATGTCAGCTAATTGGTGGAAGGCACTAGCTTCTCAATTAATTTCACAAGGTAAATGAAAGAAACCTTTCCTCAAAATTGATGTGTACTAAATTACACTCAATTTGCTATCTAGAATTTGATAGCTTAATTTCATTTGATACAATGTCAAATGTTGTACCAGTATACTACTTTTTGTGCTTTGTACTTGAAATTCACCATCAATTCTATATTGGCTGCAGATTATTTGGTCGAAACATTCAAAGACATATATACAAAACTGTAAGGTATGCATTTTAACTAGACTGTCATGATAAAAGACTGATCTTATAATTATAATATTAGCTAGCAGTATCATTATTACCTCTCGACCAAGTAGTCAGTTGATTTGGGCGATGAAAAACTTCAGACCATGCTAAAACTTGTCTTTCTAGAAAAGCTCGAGTTCTTTACTTTCTGACCATCTCCACAAGGGTGTTGATATATGCGGCATACATGGTGAACAAGTCTTCTTTAATGTACCAGAGTTGGACCTAAAGGAATTCAGTTTTTGAATTCCTGCAACCCTGATTATCAACCTCCATTACATATAACATTGAATTATTAGTCATGCAAACCCTTTCTTTTCCCATTAAAGTTGCATTCCTTGCATTCTTTAGTCGTGCAATGTAGGGTAAGTCTTAAATCTTAGTTCATCATCATTATGCTTTTGTATCTAATTACTATTAATTGCTTGAAGGACAATTTTTATGTTTAATGCAAAATTGAAGAAAAGAGAGAAGAAACAACCAATTTGGAAAATTGTAAAGGTATTTTCATTTATCAAATCACGTTTGTTTTCTTTTTTATGTTGGATTTCATATACATCTACATGTTGCTAATATTTGATATTTTAAAAAGTGTCAAAGACAACCCGATTCCAAGCAATGCGGGTTCTTTGTACTACGTTACATGAAAGATATAATTGAAGAAGTTATGAAGAGTGATTCCATTTCTTTACGTTCACATGAAAGATAAACATTTCATTTCTTTAATATAATCATTTTTTTCATACAAGAGTGCTAATATTCTATTTTTGAATTGTTAATAGTTTCAAAATCGGTCTTACTCTCAAGAGGACATTGATGAAGTTCGCGTTGAATGGGCAAATTTCATGCTTCTTCACATATAGTCTTGTGATGTTTTAGTTGTAAGTTATTGATCTTTTGAATTATTTTGTACTGTGATATGGGGGATACGGTCTTATTGTTTTGTTATGTGATGTGCATAATATTTTTGTATAGTGATTTTGTAGCTGCAAGTAAAACAGATTGTATATTTTTGTATAGTGATTTTGTAGCTGTAATGAAAACAGATTGTATATTTTTGAATAGTGATTTTGAACGTAGTCGCAAGTATATTTTAATCTCATTTGCTTGTGTGTTATTAATTGTACAGGTTTAAATAAAGAAATTAACTACGGTTGAAATTGAAAAACCGTTGTTGTTATTAAATTGACTACGGTTGTAATAGAAAAAGCGTAGTAAATTTGGCATTAAAATCGTAGTAAATAAACTCAAAAACCGTAGTTAATACATGTAGACTACGCTCGAAAGCGTAGTGTATGTGCGAAATTTTGTGTAGTATGTGGGTATAGACTATGCGTTTACTGGCGTAGTCATGTCTGGCGTAGTCTATAATGGTATAGACTACGCTCGAAAGCATAGTGTATGTGCGAAATTTTGTGTGATGCATCAGATAGACTACGCAGAAAAGCGTAGTCTATGTGAGAAACGTAGTCTATGGTGTGTATAGACTACGCTCGAAAGCGTGGTGTATGTGCGAAATTTTGTGTGAGTGCATGGGGTATAGACTACGGCGTAAAAGCGTGTAGTCTATGTGCGGCGTGGTCATAGTGGATATAGACTACGCATAAAAAGCGTAGTGTATGCGCGCCTATTTTTCTCTACACCACTTTTCTCTACACTCGGAAACGCACATAGACTACACATATAACGCGTAGTCTATACTGATTTTTCTAGTAGTACAATCATTTATGCATTTATCTTTGGTGTTGTCTTGAACTCGGGAGAGAAGAGTCGATATTTAATGAGAACATAAGACACGTCCTCTCAATAGACCGGGAGGTTGATAGCTTGAGTGAGAATTCTTGGTGATCTTAGGTACTTTTTGGAGTTATAGGCTAGCAATTGATCGATGATGATGATTTTAGCCCGTAACCTACCATGTTTGTCACCTGGGATGGGGCTAAGACTAGTTTAGAAATCAATCATATATCATTAGTGTTTATTCAAGAATTAATCATATAAAGTGAAGTCCAATCACTGCCCATTGATGTTTAATCTTTAGGATTGTTTTCCCTTCTTTAACTTCCATCGTTCACCTTTGTTTTTATTAAGTTTTTCATAATTTATTGCTTGCTTATTAGTCAGTAAATAATTCAATTTGAAAATGATTATGTCTAGATGATTTAGAATAATAAATTAACAGTAATCATAAGTTTGAATTCACTAATCCTTGTGGGATAAGACATTGCTTCCACTAATTGCAACTACACCGTGCATTTACGGAATTGTAGCTAAAATAAGTAGCGAACAAGTTTTTGGCACCGCTGATAAACACGATGTTTGGATGTATTTTAGGATGCTATTTATGAATTTTCACTAAGCAAAATCATGTTAGTAATGAGTTATATTGCAAAGTTTAGTGTTTTGTGAAAACTTGATATTTTCTGGTTCTTTTTGGGCTTATGTAAAAAAATGGATACTAATTTTGGATTAAATAATCGCATAATATTTAATAGGGATTCGATACGAATACATAGAAAAAAACCGAGAGCAATTCGGAACCCGAACGAATGAGAACAAGGCAAAACGGGCGAAACGCATAAGTTGCCAGTGGTTCAGCCAACGACCGCATGCCGTCCGCTGCTCAGGTCACTGGTGATGTGCCTTGTTTCGGGAAAACACATTTTTCTCCCATTTTTATCGATTTTTACCCTTTTTAAAATCCATTTTTGTCTTCCTCAACATACTGCGCTATAAATATACCCTTCTAACACTTAATTAAAAATCCATGATCATAAAACCTAGCCTCTACTCTATATTTAGACACAACTTTCTCTCATTTATCATCCATCTAGAGAGAAACAATCATTCCATTGGAGCTAGAGAATAAGAAGCAATCAAATAAGCAAACTTGAAGACCAAAGTTTTTAGGATTTGTCCCTTCAAACTCTTATAACTCTAATCATGTTTTCTATTAATTTTGGTATTTTATTGAATATGAGCATGATTGACTAAATTCTTTTATTCTAGAGATTAATTGAACTAAATGAGTTTGTGATTAAATGAATGTTACTTGATAAAATTCTTGATTGAATGATCATATCTTCTTATGTTCTTGATTTATTTTGTATGTTGAATAATTGACCATCATTTATGAATTTATCTTTGATGTTGTCTTGAACTCGGGAGAGAAGAGTCGATATTTGAATGAGAACATAAGACATGTCATCTCAATAGACTTGGAGGTTGAGAGTTTGAATGAAGATTCTTGATGATCTTAGAATTGTTTTTGAGTTATAGGCTAGCAATTGATCAGGGACGATATATTTTAGCCCGTAATCTACCGTTTTAGTTGTCCTAGAGGGGGATAATGTTAGTTTAGACATTAATCCTAGATCATTAGTATTCATTCAAGAGTTAATCATATAGAGTAAAGTCCAATCACTATCCATTGACGTCTAATCCTTATGATAGTTTTTCCTTCTTTAACTTCCATTGTTCACCTTTATTTTTATTAACTTTTTCATAATTTATGGTTTGCTTTAGTTAGTAAAACAACCCAATTTGAAAATGATTCGGTCTAAATAAATTTAGGAAAAAATTTAACAGTAATTATAAGTTTGAATTCACTAATCCTTGTAGGATATAACCTTGCTTCCACTAAATTACATCGTGCACTTACGAAATCGTGGCTAAAATAAGTAACGAACATGTACTTAATAGTCAAATAGACTACATATAGTGTCAGTGCCAATATTGTTATGCCTTAAAGATAAGATAAATCATCTAGAGCGATCATCGACGATAGATGTGTTCCCTTAACTATTGCTGCAATTGTATCCCTAGAGAATTATAAATAAATATCATACAATATGCCAATATATGCATGTATGTTGTAACGTCGTTAGCACCACCAAGAAGACGGTCTCCTACTGCTGCCACCCAATAAAGGAATTGCGTTATACAGTTGTTTCAGATTCAGAATTCGTGCTACACAATCTCATATTTTTTGTTAGTTTGTTGACTTGCACATCCCTCCAAATATAAGAAGATTTGGAACACGCACGAAATTAACGGGTTAGTGTACAGTCTTATGGACACAATAATTTCGTGTCATGTTCGTATTGGATCTGTGTCGTGTTCGTGTAATACGACAGTTTTCGTGTTGCATTCATGTTCGTGTCGTTTTCGTATAATTCGATAATATTTATGTATATTTAATATTAATTTAATTATTATTTATATATTTTTATTTCTTTTATTAATTTATTTTCTAATTTTGATTTGAATTGTCATTTCGTGTCGTGTCGTGTCGTTTCGTGTCAACATGAAAAACATCATGTCATATTTGTATTCGTGTGGTGTCTGTGTCAGTATATTAATTGCATGTCGTATTAGTGTTCGTACCGGACAGATCCTTAACGGGTCATGTTCGTGTTGGTCTCATCGTATCATGTCGTGTCGATATGATAACGACCTGACACGCACGAATTGTCAGCCCTACTAATATGTTCCCATGCCCTAAAGATTCATCTAAATCTCTAACAATAGATGCAACGACTTCTGACAATGATGGAGATTGTATGTCCTACCATCTGCAACCCTCTTTCCTATCAACTTTAACTTCACATCAGTGTATTCATAACTTTGAATCTTATCACGATATATTCTGAAAGACTTTCCCATAATATTATTAGCATTCAACATATTCATTACTATCAATGTCTTTCATGTCTGTATTATTTAGTATACTTAGAAAAGATTCATGGATATTGAGTATAATTATAATTATAATATTATTTAATAAATTAGATAATGAACTAAAAGTATGTACCTAACTGATGATATCATGTTCGAAACTTCGTTATCAGTGTCGTATACGTAGAGTTGTGCAAATTTAGGCATTCCATCCTGATCCGATGTTAAAACTACTAATACGATAGTAATTTTTGAGACAAAGTCTAAATACGGGTGGTGCTCCACCACTATGTAAATGTGCACAGATCTTACCATCCATAGAAATGAAACTGAACATACCATTAAATGAACAAATATTTGTTTGAAAATGTCTACTGTTGGGATGATTTCAATACAAAAGATCATACAATAATTGGGCACGTTCGCTAGGTTACAATAATTGAGGCGGATTTGCGAGGCAAGGCGACATATTCAAATATATTCCTTGTAGGATACAATGACGATGAAGCAGCGACCAACGGTCTTTCCTGGCGCACTTTGTTGTAGTTGCTGTTAGGCCAGAGCCCGTGTTTCAACAACTTCTCCCCCACCCCCACGAACTGTTCGAATAGCCGCGAACGACACCTACCCATTTCATGTCGCCCAAGGTGTTGAAGCACGCCGCGACCAGATTTGGCACGCCTCATTGCGGGAATCGGCGTAGAAGAAGTCATTCAAGCGCTGTTAATCTTATATTTTATAATTTTCTCAATCCGGACGTATATTTTAACATTATATTCATGTTAATTATGTAGTTAAAAGTATTCTATAATTGAAGTATGTCACCATTTAAGATTTAATTTGAGTAATCCAAGATAGGACATAGATTCATATTTCTTCAACTATTACAATATAATGAGAAAATATAATTATGTCAAAGAAATTAAGAAGAAGAAATTATATTATAATTGGTTTTAAAATTACAATATAAATATATAAAAATCTTAACACAATCCAAAAATCTACAGATTCTGAAAAACTTATACAATATGGGCAAACAAATTTTATAATAGCGAATTAACATGTAATCAAAATTTATTATCCTTCACTGTACATGATCGATATTCGCCATTTTATTTAGTATTAATAGCGCATATCACAAGTTTTGAACCGTTTCAACTTCTTTATCTCAACACAACAACTAACAATTGAAGTTGTTCTATAATTTTCTAAAGTATCAACTATAACACAATAAAAATAAATTTATAACTATATTCAATATATGCATGTGTGTGTCAATTTCATAGTAGAAAGAATAATATTCAAGAAAAAGATTTGAGAAAAGCGCAAGAACAGGCTTACTATAAAAATTAATATATGGTGAAGAACACAAAATTTTAGTTGTTGTCATATTATCTAAGTATAATTAGTATTTTAATCATGGAAATTTACATTATTTGATTTGTGAAAAGGGCACATTTTTTATTACCGGGACAATACATCTAGATTTCTAGGACATAATTAATGAATTTGGAAATTTTATTATATTCAATTCATAACAAATGTATCAATTATAATAAACTTATACCTCCATGCATATATTTATGAGGTAACCAATTATATCATTATAGTAAATAGTAAATTACACTAATTTTATAGACGGTATTTGTGGTTCAACAAAAACTCTAATACTTAATGATTTTTTTATTGATTTGCAGAGACAATAAGTCAGTTTATTTCCAAGCGATTTCTTCATCTTATGGTTTACACGCGTTAAATATGAATATGAGTTTATCCGGTGTATATCAAAAATAATAGTTACTGATTTTCACAAACACGGAAAAGAGAGTACATTGGTGTGCCAATACAGTCTAGCTAGTACGTTGTTACCCTATTACAAAAGATTGCGCGAATAAAGAAAAAATATATAATTTACAAGAGCATTTACACCAAGTATCACACTTTACCAAAAGATCACATTTCAATTAGTTCCCACTACATCTGAATAAGACTTTCGGCTAATCGAAATTTCTAGATTAACTCCTAAATCAGTTTCACACATATATAATCACAAATTTACAAATAATTTTTCTACTACGATAAAATTGAAGCATGTATTCAATATGTACTATTAAAGATTGTCTTTGCTATCATGAAGATTTTATACGGTAGCTTTTCCAATAAATTTATGAGTTTTCTATGGTCTGATTGTGCGGAGCTCCTTAACATAAAATGGTAATTCGCCATTGCCCATAAGTTTTACAGCATTTCTATGCCAACATTTGCTGCACAACACATCATCAATGGTACAAAATACAACAAAATGTTTCACCATGAGAATTATAGATAGACACAGATTAATATATCAATCAGATATGTTATAAAGATGTAATGATTCTATATTATAAATATATATCGATTAATTTGTAAAATAATGAGTGTAGATAAATTCATGAATATGATAAATCAATCAAAACGTAAATCTACATTATGTACGTCTTCTCACCAACTCTTGTGCAACAACAATATATAACTCCTTGTTATAGAGCAATATATACATTCGTAAAGGTCGAACAAAGTAATGAAAAACTAAGAATTAGAAAAAATGCATTCAAGATATAAGGATGAAGTAATATGTTAAAAACATTTAAACGAAGTTACTACACTATATATAGGCAGCCAAAAATAAAATAAAAATGGACCAGATCATTTTAATTGAAAATAGGTCATCAATCATAAATTGCCTCAAATAAATGGTAATTACTCGTAAATTTGACAATGTGGAATTTATCTATCCAACATTATAATTTGTTGCCAAAATTGATGCTCTATTTACGCAAAGAATTGATGGCTGAAAAATTGGCAGTGAAAAAGAATTGAAATAATTATACGTTAATCTATATAACATTAATTTGTTGCAAATATAAACAATCGGATTTGGTAGGCGTAAGTTATGCTATAATTTTGCACATAAGATTCAATCAGTTGCTGTAAAGGACAATAGATTATAAAATTGTTGTGCTTCATTTATCTGTGCAATGCTAAATTGCCAATTGACTTTCAGAAATAAAGTCAGCTTTACAAAATGCATGTTTATGCGATTCCTATGCAGAATTTATTTAAATTCATTGAATGTAAATAAAAGTGAAATATTTGATTTAATGTACATGGGGAGTTATGAAATGTACTTGCCACTTTGTCTATTATCTAATACAATATTGACAGTCATGAAAATATAATAAAAGTAATTACCAAATTTTGAAATGTGGATTGAACTTATTCAATTATAAAAAGAAAATAATACATTAAACAAACCGTAACCTATTATATTTATATAGATGAAGAAAGGAGCGGTGGCACAAGTAGGAAACGCGATAAATTTGGGGAGAAATAGCCAATAGGAAAGCGGGTAGGGAAGTTTGTCTCCGTTTTGAAAATATATCTCACAGTGACGACTGACGAGTGTGTGGGTACACGTGGATGAAGAGCTTTGCCAAATAGCAGCTACACTATTATTGAATCCCACTTTCCCTGGTCTTACCTTTTCATTTTTAAATATAATAAATCGTCATGGTGTGCCTCACCCCGACCCCACCCCATAAATATTATCTAAAAATAGAAATACACAAGTATTAACCGAAATAAGGGGCTACAAGTTGGGTGGGATAGAGTCTGTTATAAGAGGAAGTCCATTTTGGCCTTAGATATTTATGATTCACAATATATAGTATGTTCGAGGTGACACTTACAATTAACAACTATGAGTCATTAGTTTGACAACGATTTCTTCAATTAATTAATACACCAATGACATAGTCACATATGTTGGGTCAGCTAAGAAGGTGGAATCATTTTCTTGTAATTGATGAGAAGAGCGATTGTCCACACAATCGTCCTTGGCGAAACTCCACCACTAGTAGATAAAGGAGACTAATCATGGTTACGTTACCAAGAGCCAAAATATATATATAACAATCTCTTGTCTAACAGTTTGACAGTATAGTCACCGTACGTTTTAATATTTAATTTTGATCCCATCTTTATCTATATGATGAAGTTTTGGCTCAATCTTTGAAACATTACAAATAGAGCCTAACGCTCCGTTATTACATTTATGGCTCGTTAATTGTATGATGTTAACAAAATTATGACTGATTAACGAAAGTTGACATGGAATATTAATTTTTTCACATAACACCAAATCAATTAAAACGATGTCAGTGTATTTTTATTTATTTATAAAAATATACATAAAAATATTTGATGTCACATAATTTTTTTTAATGATCGGACCATAAATATAAAAATGGAGCGAATGAATGTTGAGGCATGTTTCTAATTTTTAAAAAATCGGGCAATAAATGTAAAAATAAAGCGAAGCTAGTGTCATATTTGTAAATTTTCAAAAAGAACAAAAATGTCACCACATGCAAAAATAAAGCCGACATAGAATATTAATCCCTACTTTAATCGTCTCGTGTAAGCTAGAGTGAAAATGGGGAGGAAAGTGGGAAGCCCATAAAAATTGAGGGCAAATAGGAAATTTCGGATGAAGTGGCCATGAAGTTTTGGGGTGACCACTCCAACGTTGCACGTGGCATTACCAGCTGAGATGATTGCTAAATATCTCAATTTTCCCATAGCTTGGATCGACGTGCATATAAATATCGTAATTTCACTGGGCCCACTCCCCACAAACTGAAACATCTGAATACCCACTCTCTTTCCCACTTAACGCTTCCAAACCCGCCTCAAATAAGTAATAACCACACATTTCTATGGCTATGTTTGGGAGCTACTATTCAGACACTTTTCCTGGCGTCCCAGATCACTTGTCGTCACCGTCTAGAAGCTCCGCCGAACGAACAAGTCATTTTAGCATCGGACAGCCCCAAGAAGCAGTGCCGGACGGAAGAAGTTCTGCGAGACGGGCCACCCGGTCTACCGCGGAATTCCGGCAAGTAGGTTTGCGAGATTAGAGAGCCCAACAAGAAATCAAGAAATCTGGCTTGGCACTTTCACCACCGTGGAAATGGCGGCACGGGCTTACGATATGGTGGCGATTGCACTGAGAGGTCGGTCGGCTTGGCGGCTGCCTGTTCCGGCGTCGTCGAGTATGGCTGAGGGGTTGATGCTGCCGCCGCCTCTCTACAATCATGACGTCGAAATAGATGCTGATATGAGACTATGGAGTTTTTCTATATACATAAATAATGGGTTTTTTTTTTAGTTTAAATTAGAATTCCTGCTCTACTTTTTTTAGCAAGTACCAAGGTCAGGAAAGAGGTATACAAATATGGAAAAACATGTTTATAGTAAGCACTAGTAAAGTCCTCACACACTGAAAAGTACTATGATACTTTCACCTCTCTTTTCTTAACACCAATCTAACCTGCAAATATCACAATTTCATCGACGAATTTCCGGCAGAGACGAGGAACTGTTCGGAGGTGGGGTTCCATTTTGGGGTGGAGAATTCGAGAGACCCTGGGAGAGAGATTGAAGTTTTTGAGGGGTGTCAATATCAAGCTGCCTGGCACGTTTCAACTCTCTTTTGGGATACGTGCAGTTTATTCAAAGTTGATGCAATATGTTTGGAACTTACTATTAGAGTTGTCGCCACCATCATTATTTTCCCAAGGCGTGGCGGAATCCGACGGCTGACCTATTTTAAACACGAACAAATCTCTCTAGCTTCCAACAATCCCAAGAAGTGGGATTCCGATAAGTGGGTTGGCAAGGTCGGAGAGCCCAACAACAAACCCAGAATCCGACTTGCGACTTTGGCCTCGGCGGCGATTGCATTGACAGGGCAATCGGCTTGCCGGAATTTTGCGGACTCCACTTTTGCTACAACCCTATAATCATGACTTGGAAATGGATGTTGCATAGGGGAGCCAGATATATAGCTTGGAAAAATGGGTTAAACGTTGAAAAAAAATCGATTCTAAGGATGCTAATAGAAAAAGAATATCTAAAAAAACAAATTCATAATATTAAGAAAATATATTAGAGAGAGAGAGAGAGAATTATTACTTTTGTTGGTTAGTGTCAAGTGCAAAGAATAATGAGGGTGCCTAGTAATTCTTGATCATCTTTGTCGTACCAATTGCCATCAATTACTAATTAATGTTTTATAAAGCACAGAAAAAAGTCGTCACGCGTAGTGACTTGAATGGATCGAATTCAGATTCAGATTCATTTTTTTTGTTTAAATTTAGATTCCATCTATATTCATTTAGTTCAAAAAAATTAAATTTAAACTCATATTCATAAGATTCGCAAGATTCAAAATCTAGATTCAAATCCATATGTCTTCTCTTCTAAAATAAATTATAAATCGATTATAATTCATAATAACATTATAATAAAAATAATAATCAAAATATTCAGTAAAACTATAATAATTATTTATAATTTCTACAATCATCACTATACAAGAAGATATTAGTAACAAATTTATTTTTGCTTTAATGATAATAAATAATATTGCAATAGAAATAGAAGAATGTAAAAAACTTTCTCAAATACAAGTTACAATTAATAGATCAAAAATTTTGAATAATTTAATCTCCTCCAATTAATAGATCAAAAATTTTGAATAATTTAGAAGAGTTAATAATATGTACAAATGTTTAGAAAAGAATCCACCAACATATATTGGCTACACTGTACAGGTTGAATCACACATTGAGACTAAACAGCACAAAATAAAATAAAATAAAATATTATTAAAATAAACCCCAATATTAAATGCGAATCAAGTATAAAAAAGATGCTGCGCGATAATATTGAGTTATAAAATGACAGTGGATGATAGTGATATTTACATATCATCTTTAATATGAGACTATTCTGTTCTTCAATAAGACTTTAAGGAGATTACTCTTTTCTTCAACAGTACAGTAAAGAGACTATTCTGTTTTTCAATAATTGCTTCCCAATTTCATATTTGACTCGAATCAGCCTATGAATCAGAATGGAGGGATCCAAAAGCTGAAGACTCCCCGACGCACATGGACCAAGAGATTCCTCATCTCCTTTGTTTATCAACCTGTCAATTTAAGAGCAATAAATTATGATTTTATAGTGGAGTTAGCCATACAAGTTTATTTATTCATTTAATTTTATATGTACGTACGCCAGCAAAATCAGAGATGTAATATATCGACAAAGGGTCTAACATGTCACCGGTGCTTATTTATTAATTACGAACCTGACTTTCCATATTTGCATAGCTCTTTAATTTCCTCACCTTGGTGCTTGCTAAAAAAAGTAGAAACGGTTTTAATGATCTGAGATAGAGTAACTCCACAGCGGCATATCATCTTCTTCCATTTGGATGTCATTATTATTGTAGAGAGGTGGTGGCGACAGCATCAATCCCTCCGCCATATCCGTCAGCAATCCATCATCCATTCCAAACATAGCTTCTTCATCCATAAAAGATGAATTCTCCGTCGACGCGGCGGCCTCCTTCTCCACCTCCGGAACCGACTGAGGACGGAAAGCCTCGGCAGCCTCCGCCGCAGCCTTCTGAATGTCCTGGGCACTGGACGAGGCCGGAACAGGCAGCCGCCACGTGGAGTCGGCGAAATTGAGGCAGGCCGAGCTGCCTCTTAATGCAATGGCGGCGACATCATGTGCACGTGCCGCCATTTCCACGGTGTCGAAAGTGCCAAGCCAGATTCTTGATTTCTTGTTAGGCTCTCTGATCTCGCAAACCCATTTGCCGGATTTGCGCAAGCGTACGCCGCGGTAGACGGGGTGGCGCGTCTCGTGGACCTTCTTCCGCCCGGCGCGCTTCTTGGGGCTGTTGGAAGCTAGAATCACTTGCTTATCATCTGCGCCGGAGCTGCTTCCAATGTGGGATGAATCAGGTGCTTTGGAAGATGATGTCAAGTCTTGCAGCTCAGAAAACGGGTCGGAGTTGGAGCTGCTAAACATATCCATATAGTTATATATATGTTAAGGAGAAGATCGAATATGGAACAAGTGTTTGAGGTTTGGGAAGTGGGAAGAGTGAGTGTTAATTTCAACATTGGATGAGTGATATTTATTGAGATTTGTGGATGTTGGTTGTGGGGTCTGTGGTGGCCATCTATGCTTTAAAATAACGGTAGGGAGAGGGATTCAATAATAGCATAGCTGTTAATTTGGGAAAGCTCTTTATTCACAGCGTGATCAGTATACTCGTGATATTTGCAAAACTTCTTAGAAATTTCCTACTTCTCCCAATTTTTCGAGGTTACTCACTTGTGCCCCCTGCTTATTTCTTCCCATCCCTTTCCTCACTATAACCTATATGACTCGGATTATTGGATTAAAATTTGCAAAATCATCATTCTTCTGGGACGCAAGATAAGATATTTAAAATAATTCTTTTTGATATAAAAAAATCTAGTACTCTTGCGAATTACGCTTTGTAAAACAATACACTTGAATACTAATAAAAAAGCTATGATTTATTAATAAATCTTATTTTGATGATGTCTTTATTCAAAAATGACAATTTCAACCATTCATCTTATAGTAATTCTAATGTGTGTATCGAGTACATTCTTTACGAAAAGTTCGACCTGTAAATACCTCTCTACTGGTAAATCACCCCTACTCGTTTTTGGAATATAATTTATTAGTAGTTAAAGATCTAGTTGACCTCTAGTGAAATTCAGATATGGCTACTGTGCAGATTTAATTCAAATCATGCTCCTTTGGCAGGTGAGACTTGAGAACACAAGTGACAATTTGATTATATTATAAAGCTAGGGACAAAATTTGACGCATTTGTAGAAACTGCGGGCCCATCCAGTACCTAGTAGCCGCCATTACATTGCGTTTCTATGTAGTCTCGGGTCCCATATTAAACATGGAATAAACACACTTTTGTTTGTGTGGCTGAATAAGTATCAACCACAAATTCCTATAACAAATAGTCTTAACTTCTCCAAGTCATTCTACTATTACAAATATATCGGTGGTTAGGGAATAAGATACGAAAATTAAAATTTCCAAAAAAAAAGATAAAAAATTGAAAGTGAAAGGATACGAGATTTCATATGAGACATCGAATCTTATATCAAAAAGTTCATTTCCTTAAGCCCATCAAACCTTTATCTTTGATTTTTCCAAAAACTCTGAAAATTTTAATTGTGAAAAAGTTAGGTACTTGTTTCTAATTATGTTCTAAAAATCAAAATAAGCATATATGATTTCGCGAATTAGAACAAAGTCGTTAATTAATTGATAATTATCCTAAAATAAACATACATGAGTCAAAAAGCACTAGGTCCAGGGCTTGAGGTCCCACGAGAGCACTCGATTGGGCTCTCAATCGAGTGTGAACCCCACTCCATTAAGCAAGCCCTGACAAGGCAGCAAATTTTAATTTATGTAGGTCAATTTCTTATAGGCAATTACTATTTTAAAATACTTGGAATCTTAAATGTTTTTCATTTGCTTTTATCATATTCGAATTTTATATATTATATATGTACGTCTAATTTATGTAGGTGAACTTTTTATAGGTATTGCTCTTTTAAGATACTTGGAATCTTAAATGTTTTTCAATTGCGTTTATCATATTCTAATTTTATATATTATTATATATGTACGGTCCAAATTAAAGATGTAGTACAGTTTACGTGACAAAGGATATCACATGTCAGTGGTGCTTTTTTATTAGAAACATGTCTTTCCATATTTGTGCACCTCTTTCCTTACCTTCAAGCTTGCTTTAAAAAGTAGAACACGAATTTTAAAAATGTTTCCTTTTTTAAAGTCACGAATTTTAAATGTCACCAAAATGATCACACTAACAGATAGATAAACTCCACAGTGGCAAATCACCTTCTTCCACGACGACATGATTATTCACGAGAGGAAGCGGCGAGAGCATCAAGCCCTCCGCCATATCCGACACCAATCCATCCTTTTAAAACATAGCTTCATCGTCCATAAAAAATGTGAAAAAGTTTTACTTTTCAACAAATCAGATTATATAGGATAAATTATTAGAGAATAATGTTCCAACAACATCTAAGACAATAATAAACTGTACAAAAAGTAAAATGCATATAATGAAATAATTTTTATATACAAATTATTAATTAACTTATAATAGATTGAATCCACTATAAATTGTCAATACAAAAAAGAAATATGATATAACAAGAATATATTAATTCTGATTATTATCGAAAATAATACAATAGGAATTGAAATCTTTTCTAAGCCTAATTATTGAAAAATATTGCTCTAAGACAAACAAACCAGTACTAAGTAAAAATGACTTATAATACGTCCACAACAATCTTTCAACCTATTAAACTATAGAGACTTATAATATCCAACTTTGTTAGACACTAGAAAATCAGAGCATCTCACTTTGGACCAAATATTGAAAGAATTGTTTGAACCAACAAACACAGTAACGAACTAGCAGTAGACTTTGCTCTTCAAAGAATGAGTTGATGAAGTTGTGTCTCCTTACTCTATTTATAGAGGTTAAAAATCCTTGATCACCAAGAGTATCTTTAGTATGTCTAGATCATCTCAACAGACTTCAGATTGTAGCTGAGTTTCTTGCTTTTAAAAATCAGCTTCCCAATTGATATTCCTTGGTTGACAAGGCCAACAATTCTGTCCTTCAATTCAGCTTTAAACTTAGTCTACACATCTAATTCAGCCCCTATTAATCCTGAAAATAACATAAGCTACAAAATTATATCCAGCATGATTAATAAAGATTAGATGAAGATGGCGAAATATAAATGTTTGCGGTCACCAACTCTAATAATCTCCATCTTTAATCTTATTTCATCAAAATCTGCACAACCAAAATTACTAACATATCTTTCTGTCTCATAGAAAAATACTTGTGATTCTATTTAACCATGCATCCTAAAGAAGAATCGATCGTTAAAAACAAAAACCACAAGTATCACCAACAATTTTATGTAGACAAATTTCACTGCATAAAACGAATTCAAATTCAAACTTGTAATATCCCACCGACCAGTCAGGTCGGGACAAAGGATATCACGGGTTATTGTGAAATAAGGAAAGGACAATCGAAATGAAGAAAATAGTCACACAGTATATTATATATATAAAGATATATATTGAGGTAATATAGCATATATTTGTCGAAATCAAACTTATGAAGTGATCTAGGTGGCTAATCGGGTCGCCTACCCTACCGAAATTTTCACGTCCCGATTTTCTCCTAAAACTAATACCCGATCCCGACCGTTTTCGATGAATCCCGACTGGTACCGGATCGGGTATTATGGATGTCTCGTCGATCGTCTTCATAATTGAATTCCTTTTCGATTCCATCTATTTCAACCGCTAGGACAACAAGATCGAAAATATCACATATATTAAATAAATCAAAAGTATGATATTTTCAACATCTTTGTATATTGGGTGAGAAGAAAAGGGCAAATGGCTAATCATTATCAAAGAAGGACTCATAATCAAAGAAGAACTCATAATTTAAGAAGAAGAAGCTTTAATTAAAGAATGACTCTAGAAGAATCAAGCCTTTGGAAATTGAAATTAAGAAATAACTTTATATTCAAAAGTGTGGCAACTCATCAACAAGAATCATATCACATTGGAAAAAGTAAAAAAGTGGATGGGTTAGGTTGCAGGCTTTGCAGCAGTAGAGCAGCTACCACTACCCACATGAAAGAGAAATCCATACGCATTATTTAAAATTCGGGTATTCGGGTATACCCGATTATCCGACGGGTATACCCGATTATTCAAGATACACAATACCCGATACCGACCCGATAACCGCTTTATCGGTTATCGGATATCCGAATACCCGATCGGGTGTGGGTCGGGTCGGGTAATACCCGAAACCCGATATCCGGTTAGTCAGCCCTAACGAAATCCTAGCGACTGGACAATTTAAAAGGGGAATTAAATTCAAATAAATAGTGAAATAGTCAAAATCGTGGCATGAAAAGAGGATGATGCAATTGCCATCCCAGATATAGAGGCCTATGCGTTTTTTATTAAGCAACTCGAAAGAAAAGCATACACGACACGGTCGTCGATATTAGAAACTAGACTACAAGAGTTTTAGATTTCTTGACCAGTCAATGCCCAGGTGTCGTAGTCGTCTCGCTCGGCCATGCTAGCTCATCAACCTGAAAACATTTGAAAAGAGTTTTGGGCTGAGTACTAGCGTACTCAGTGGGATCTTATGCCCCATTTTGAGAAATAATAGTTCACAAACAGTTCAAGAAAGCTAAACACATATCATAGGGTAGGTTTTAAAGAGAAAAAGGCTGACCCTATATATGCAAAACATATTTTTCTCCGAGCAGAGCTCGTATCGCGATATACTTCCTTGCTCATCACATTTGTGCTAACTACTGGACCATAGGGGGAAACAACGTTCCACTAATGGCCGCCTTCTCCAAGACTAGGGAACTTGGCCAAGTTCACTCAGCCCGGACTTCCGTGTACACTACCTCAGCCAATACTTAGCTCGAAGCACGATCGTTAACTACTCCCGGCCGAAGCCATAGCGGTTTAACCGCTCCAAGGTCAGCACCAAGTAATGAGCATAAAAACAACATGCAATTCTCAATTTCAATAAACATCTTGGGGCTTAATAACCCGAAATACATTGTAGAAAATAGATCACACCTGCTACCGGAGTGGTACCAACAGCTCATCATACTCGTACATATCCACTGGTTGTCCTTGGATAAACCTTAACAGGTCCTACAAGATGAATCTAGTCCTTAGGCACGATTATTTAATAATGGTTTCTCAAAACCCAAGTCTCAAGCTCTAGTTTTATCTATTCTCGGGTTTAGGATTTGGAGTCAGAGTTCTCGTCGGATCTTTAGATCCATATTGATATTTTTAATGTATGTCATGATATGGTATCAAATCAGGTAGTCACGTATGTACACTTAGTCACATACTTGCATCCGGTCAAGCTTCTGTAAAAATTTACCATGTTGCACTTACTTGTCGTAATCATAAAATAGTTAAGCTTCGTAATGAAATTCGTGTCAAGGTATGCACATAATTAGACAAGTAGCTTCACATAATTAGAAAACATATTTTTGTGCACAATTGGAATTTTCAAAACTTAGCCAAATTTTAAGTTTTTAACTTTCAGCAAAACTGCCCAACAGCTATAATTTGATGACTCATAACTCTCAACTCAAAATACATATGGATGCGTAAAGATACATTATGGAAACCTCTAAACACGTACTACAAGTTGTAAGAAGGAATACGATCTAAAGGAGTTGTGGCTCTGGAGATATAGGGTCTCAAAGTGGGCAACTCGAACTAACTTTATACTTAGAATATTTTTCAAGATTTCCAGATTTGATTTAACGACGAGCGATTTTGCGAGGCTCGTAACTTTCGACTCACAATACACAAATGGGAGAGAGACCTAATTTTGGAAACCTTGTAACAAGAACTACACGTTCCTTTCAAAAAGACTCACTATATACCCGACACATCAAGAGATACATGAGCTCAAAATTGACTAGTTGAAAAAATGATAGTTTTGGGAGGTGATTTTGGATGGACGAAAGTCATACCTAAAGATCTTGAATTGAGATCAAACTTTCCAGATTACAACTAAACATGGTAAAGAGCATTTCCGATGAAGAAGCTAAAATCAAAATCGGACTACAAAAGGATCGAACATCTCTCGCAAAAGTCGGACTTGAGTAGTTCATTAAAATGGAATTTGGACTAAGGCAGTTTGCCAAGAAGATTCACTGGAATACATTTAACTTTGAAAATCTAAAGAGGGCTTATTATAAAGAATCCAAGAATGAGACCTATCAATTTGGAAAGCCATTTGAGTCTAATTTAATTCAGAAAAAGCCTTACTCAACGATTCAAAATAGATTGGGAGATAAAAATATTTTACTACAAGTTATCGTTACAGAGGCAGCTTCGCGCTGTTCGTTCGTAAATTCTGGAATAAATAGTAAAACTTTTTAGAAAATTATGAAAATTTACAGAAAGCTTATAGACATGCTAAATTATGTTTATACAAAATTTCATAGTTTTCTATTTATCCAAACTCAAAACGAAAGCCACAAATCGTAGGTGATGAACAGGGTAATTTAACAGTTTTGTGCAGTGTTTTTGGAAAATACCATTAAAATAATAAAATATATCATATTGACTTGAAATTTGGTAGATACGTACTAGACACACTTATGTTTAACATATCTAAATTTCACATTCATCGGACCACAGTAACTTAGTCAAATAAATTTACGAAGTTACTGTTTTCGTAACAAACTTCCAGTTTTTATACAAGTTCATAGTTTGCTAAATTTCTTTCATGCATTTTGTCAAACACTTCATGTGCATATGTATAACATGCGAAAATGGTGAATTTATCACTCCAATTTATCCCCAAGATCATCAACCCAAGCATGCACTCTATTTCTACTATCATATAATAATTAGAAGTCACGAATCTACTTGTTAATTCAACATGCAATCACTTTCAAGTAGAAACCCAACACAATTTAGCTTGTAGATATCTATGCATGTATATGATTTGATCAATTCAAGAATCAAAGGTATGGATATCTACCTTTGGTAGGGACAGAGATGTGACCAAGCTTGCGGGTAGAAATTGAGCTTCGATTGTCCACGTGAGCTAAAAGCTCAAGTTCTCTCTTGGATGGTAAAGTGGGGGCTGTTCTTTAGGAATAAAAGAGTGAGATTTGCAAGTTTCATTATAGATGAAATAAATTTAAAGCTTGTGTCTACCTCTTGTTAATGGTGGCAATCGGCCACCTTGAATTTTGCCGTGTAGTTGGCGGTGATAGAGAAATGCCGAGAACAAAGTGTGATGAGAAAGGGGAGATATTGGGGATGCCTTGGTGATGGGGTGGCCATCGGCCATCTTGCCATTGCCGCAGAAGTCATGGTGGCCTAGAGAATTAAGAGGACGAAAGATAGGGACGTGTGGTGTTTGATAGAGACAAAATTGATCTTTCATTTGGGTTTGCTTCTTTGAGAGAGAAGCTAGGAAGAGATGCTCAAAAGAATTAGAGATAGAAGGGGTTGGCGTAGGAGTTCAGGGGGTAGGAGTTAGGGATGGGGAGCTTATGGATACTAGAGTGACAAATGTCACTACACTTCCCATGCAAGCCTACACACACTTATCTAATACACACACATACACTTTCTTGCTACAATATGCACGGACACATGCACACTACCACCCACTTATATATATATAGGGGTTGGTTATAGAGAGAACCACCTCTTAGATAAGAACTAAGAACCAATAACTCTTGTTAGATTAAGTAAGATCGGACGACACATATATTTCACATTCTATTTTTCGTTGTTCATATAATTCATGTTGTTATTCATATAATTATAGTTCTTGCATGCTATTCATTCAAATTCATTGTTATGTTCATGTAATTCATGGTGCTATGCATATAATCGTAGTAATTATGCATCAAGAATAATTAAAAAATCAATATACAAATCCCTTGATTTTAGGGCTAAGCGGTTATCATTAAATTATGAGGACAATTAACTATTTATAATTAATCTTGACCGTTATATTATAAAATGAATGGACCACATTAGTTTAGTTCTCAAAAAATTGGAGTTCACATTTGATCAACTTATATATATATATATATATATATATATAAGTATATATATATATTTTCATATAATTGTCAAAATAGATTAATTTAGTATCTTAGTGAAAATATATTTACATCTAATTTTTGATGATGTGTAAGTTATGAACAATACGACTTTTACTTGTATACAATTATTGTATATTTTATTCTTTAATTGAAAACTTGATATCCTATACCATTAAACATTTTCTACTATTATATTATTCTATCATTTGATGCTTGTTTATAATTAGCATGTATCAATAATTAGAAATATATTTTGCTTTTACACTATACTATCAAGAACTGAAGTTTAAATTCAATAAAACTTTATTTGCAGTTCCTTCTTCATAATTTAGAAGATTGTAAATAAGAGTTCATTTCAAATATTATTATTGTTTAGGTAGATGAAAGCATATATGTTTCATTTTCATCAGTTAATTGACATATCTATCCAAACTAAAAAATAAAAGAGAAATATTGTGAGATGATCATACTTAACCTTTTTTGATATAGTGATATAATTTAATAGAGTTATAGTGGTGTTAAAATTAGTATTTATTTCAAAGTTTAATTTTAAAATTCTTCTTATAGATTTATAAATTATATTCTCCCTCAATCCACAAAATTCATTTACTTATTTCCTCTTTGAACTATCAACGAGAAACGTTTACTTTCCTCTTACGGATATGATCACATAACCCCCTCACATGTTATGGGTCCCCTTCTCACTAACTTTACATTCAATACAATTTATAAAAACTTTTGCCACTAAAATTTGTAAACGAATTTGGTAGACGAAATGAATAATTATTTGGACCCCTAAATAAAAAGTGCGGGTCCGCCACTATATATATATAGAGAGAGTTTGGTTCAAATAAGAACCATTCTTATCCTAAAACTAACCAAATGAATTAGTTATGAAAGTTGATGAATCCGTTTAGAAATTTAATGAATTCAAAATTGAATTTTTCACCGGGTTCGAATCCCATGAGGCAAAAATTCTATTTTTTGGATTCGATAATTTTCCCAACGGATTCATCAACGTTCACCTATGAATTCATCATTTTTGGTTCTCACGTTCTCAATAAAAATGAATCTCACGTTAACCTCCCTATATATATATATATATATATATATATATATATATATATATATAATCATTTAATTAGTCATATAATTAATCAAAGTATTTGTCATAGTGCGAGTTGTAACATGAAATTAACATAAGGAGTTTCTAATCATTTTCTTATAAGCATATATGCATTTATTACGATTATTATATAAATGTACATACTCAAATTAGTCAGATAGTGAGATTAATAATCTAAAAATAATTTTCACATATTGATAATGCATCTTCTTGAGAAATTTTTCGAGCTCCTAATTGATTTTAAATGAAAAGATTTCATTTGAAAAGAATATTATAATTATTAGCATCTCTTATTAAGGCGGGTTTTCAAGCAAACAACTCGTGGGATATTACAAAACTAAGGTGGAGCAGTGGATGCGATGAGGTGTGGGTGATGGTTTCCCATGACAAATGAATTCCTCTTTTTTTGTTTGACTAAGTTGTCCTTGTTTTTTGTCTTTACCTTTTGAACTTGTTGTATTATTGCACTAGACATTTGTATCTGTTATCTCCATGTTTATCTGGCATGTCTTTTGCAACTCACCAAGTAGGGTGAAGCTTGAATCCTAAATTTTAAACTTACGCTTGGAACTAAAAGTTTTCATACTTGGACTTCGAGATATTTAATCTTGAATTTTGATCACGTTGTTTGCTCGAGTGGTTGACCTTTTCTGGTTAGTTTTCTTTATTTGTGCCTCGAATTGTTTAAAATATAAAAGTCGAGTCAACTCCAAAAAGCCGTAACGCGTTGGGTTCCAAACCCAATTAGGAAACTGGGTTGATATAGAACGATATCATAGCGTAGTTGCTCTGAGGATACCTTAGCTTTGTAATAGAATCGAGTTTTTTTTTTCAAGATTCTTAAGAATAATTGGGAACCACATCATACCCTTTGTGTCGCTCTCAAGGAGAAATGTACGTTGTGCTTTTGTTTTGCCTTGAGTATGAATTAAATTTGTTGTATGTTAATTTAAATGGGGACAACGGTCCTCAAGGGACTAGTATGAGTTATGTGTTTTGCATGTTTGTCTAAGAAGGGCATTGACTCTTAAGGGACAAGAAAATAGTCACAAGATATGGACCTGTTGTCCTTAGGTTGACTGAAGAAATCAAGTAGAATGAGTACCTTTAAGTAGGGGTGTGCATAACCGAACCGAAACCGAAAAACCGAACCGAACCGAAGAGTTTCGGTCGGTTTCGGTCTGTTTAAGATATGATTCGATTTCGATTCGGTTATAAAATCAAGAACCGAAACCTATTTCGGTCGGTAGACGGTTTGACGAAAGTGGAATTCGATTAGGTTCGGTTCGGTCAAAACCAACCAAAATAGATACATGATTAATATTATATATATTTCGATCGGTCGACGGTTTGGACTATTTGTATTTAGGTCGGTTTCGGTTCGATCGAAAGCACAAGATAGGTTCAGTTCGGTCAAAAAAATTAAATCAATTCGGTTATCGGTTTAATCAGTTCGGTTCGATTTTTAACCGAAACCGACCGTTGCACACCGCCTTAAGATAACTTATGTCATTAGGGTAGAACTCTAGTTTGACTAGCTATGTTTAGAGGTCTCAAACCCTAACTAAACCTTAGTCATGGACTCAGAATTACATAAGTGTCACTTGTTAAGTTTTGATGAGATAGCTAGTGCATGTTTAGGTCCATTTTTCCTTTTTGATAACAGGACATTGTTTCCCTACACGAGACGAGCAACCTAGGCATCCCATGCTAGATGAGCATGTAGATAAGTTTCGAACCTATGTTAGGAATCATGAGGATAGTAGAAAAGGTTGTCATGTACCTTCTTACGTACATTATTGATGCTAGCACGCGAGCCTAGCTCGTAGTCCGCTAGGAAGACGATCAACGCATTACCTCATGTTCGAATGATGTGGCACAAAAGAGACCAGATGCGATGGTTATGGAGCGACCTATGAAGTACGAGAAGAGTTGGACTTCCAATGCTTCACCTTGTCAATACTGATCGAATGAGTTTACGAGGATATGCCGCTTGGAACCCTACCGTCGTGAAGGTTGCCTCCGCCACCACGGCCAGACCGATTTACCCACCTGGTTATTCGATCACCATGACTGAAGCAGTGTACAGATCATCATTGTATGTATATGTAGAGATGTAATTAAGGTAAATAATATATGGACGAAGAGAGTGACTGGTGTTTGAGGTTTGGATATCAAAGTGGCACGAGATGTAAAGTGTTTGAAGTTTGGTAGGAGAAAAAGTAGGAAGAGATCTAGAGTGTCTTGAGTTGTTTCAACATTAAATTTGTAGGGAATGAGTGATACATATATATTCATATGCTTGTCTCAAAGATTAAGCCATGCATGTATAAGTATCAATTAATTCAGACGGTGAAACTGTGAATGGTTCATTAAATTAGTTATAGTTTGTTTGATGGTACCTACTACTCGGATAACCGTAGTAACTTTTGTATGAGATAAAGGGACATACATATGCAATCAAGTAAATAATTCAGATAGAAGATTGTAATAGTGATAATAGGAAATATTGTATACGTCTGCTTTCATTATATAAATTCAGACGTCGGTTTTGATGAGACACGTTATCACAATTTACACTTTAAAAATCCAGGCAGGCAACAAGGTAAGAGAATGAGAAAGAGGGATATTTTTTAATAGGCAAATTTTTGTATCCACGTTATACTCATCACTAAACTTAATTGTGAGATATGTCCAAATCTTCCCCAGGTACTCTATCAAAAATATCCTATTATTCCCCAAATTTATCGAAGGTTCCGACTTCTGGCCCCCGTTCTCGCTATTTTCTTCCTAACTATAACTTATATATATATGGGAGGGCTAACGTGAGAACCATTTTTATCATGAGAACGTGAGAACTAAAAAATGATGAATTCATTGTGAAAATTGATGAATCCACTGGAAAGTTACTGAATCCCAAAAAATAGAATTTTCGCCCCTCATGGGATTCGAACTCCGGTGAAAATTTTTGAATTCAGTAACTTTCTTAACGGATTCATCAACTTTCATAGCAAATTCATTTTGTTCTTAGTTTTTAGGATAAAAATAGTTCACATTTGAACCTAACTATCTCTCTCTCTCTCTCTCTCTATATATATATATATATAGAGAGAGAGAGAGAGAGAGAGAGAAAAAAAAGATCAAATAATACCCGAGCTTGAGATAGTGTGTAGTACCCAATCTCAACCAATAATCTCATAAATCCTATGGTTGAGATTTTTCGGACTTTTAAAGCTTAATTTTGTTGATTTTCGTGAAAGTAATGGTAGATTAGTAATTTGGTTTGTTATGTGATTGCAAAAAAAAAACTATTCATTTAGTTGAACTTAATAATGCATGTAGTTGAACACATAATGCATGCAGTTGGATGCTCGCGTCCAGCGTGCGCTCGTGCTCCCGTGTCGCTCCGGTGATCGCTCGCGCGTCCGTTGGCCAACAATGCATTTTTACGTTTTGTTAAATGCATGAACATGTTTTGATCAATGCATGAACGTGATTTGTTAAATGCATGTTTGTATTTCGTGGCAACATGCAGTTTTATGTTTTGTTCAATGTAGTTTCATGTTTTGTTCAATGCATTTTGTGGTTTTTGACAGCAAATCTATCATCCATCTTTATCTGTCAGTTCCGTCGTCTATTTTCATTATTCCCGGTGAATTCATCCACCGTCATAACCACCATCTTTCTCGATTCTTCAATCATCTATCAAATTCATCTTCTATTTTTTTTTCTCAAAATCCATCAATTTTGTTCTCAAATTTTTTTCTTCTTTTTCTTTCTTTCAAAATCCATCAATTTTGTTCTCAAATTTTTTTCTTCTTTTTCTTTCTTTCAAAATCTGTTATTTGTTGTTGTTTGTGTCTCTTGCTGTTGTTGTTCATCGGTGTTGCCGTTGGCGTCGTCCGCTGTCGTTACTGTCGTCTTCATCTCCGGCACCATCCGCTGCCGCCAAGGAGGAGAAGAAGAAGACTGATTTGATTTCTTTTCATTTTGTCCCTTAAAATGAAAATGAAAAAAATGGGATGCCACGTCAGCTTGTGGTGCGGCCACGTGTTCAAAATGTGTGGTCTAGATTGAGTACTACATACTATCCGGGATCGGTACTACGGAACCCAATCATATATATATATATATATAGGGGGGTTAACGTGAGAATTATTTTTATCATGAGAACGTGAGAACTAAAAAATGATGAAATTAATGAAAGTTGATGAATGTTCAATCCAAAAATAGAATTTTCGCTCCTCATCGGATTCGAACCCGATGAAAAACACGATATTTTGAATTCATTAACTTTCTAACCCATCAATTTTACTGTTGCATTGGTTCGTAGTTTTAGGATAAGAATGGTTCTTATTTGAACCAAACTTCTCTCTCTATATATATATTAAGATGAATCGTAATTGATAATTTGGTATAAATAGGAGCGAATCGAGCATTTGATTTCTATATCAATGGTTGAGATTTAATTTTCTAATATTGATTTAAATTTATGTTTTGTGTGCTACACAATTTTATCAACACTATAACTCTTCTTTTCATATGTTGTGTCCGTGAAAGATGTGCTAAACTAATATATTTAGGATATGTGCTACGAATGGATGAAATATGTGTTCGTGTAACATGCGCAATATAGTAATTCGATTGTGTCGACACAAATATGAAAGATGTGCTACTATTCATATTTTCGTATATTAAGGAGTTTTCTCACCATAACCAACCCCTATATATATATTAATAAAAATCTATTTTTTGTAAAAATCTAAAAATCAATGCACTTTACGTTCAAAGTTAATGCACTATTGAGTTCTGGTAAAAAATATTATTGTTTATCAATATTTCGTTGTGTAGTAACTTTATAGATAAAGTGCATTAACTTTGTACGTAAATTGCATTAGCTTTTAGATTTTACAAAAAAACATATTTTTATTGGATCTATGTAAATGTATTTGTACATAATATCTTGTTTACATTGGTAGATGAGAGTATATTACTAATATTTTACTCATGTTTCTCTTGAAACTCATGTTACTCAACAAACTGATATTTTTGTTGCACATTCACATGCACATGGCAAATCAATTCTTCAACTTGTTTATCCTCGTGAAATTCCATAGGCACCCTTGTCTAGCTCGTTGCACTTACTTCTATAACATCCTTAACTTCTTGGTTCTGCATGCATGAAAGTGGTTCACATTTGGTATACTTACATTTTCAACTTCTTCTTTTTTTTTGTAATTTAATACGAAATTTTAAATGCTGCGTCACGGTGGACTCGAACCCGAGACCTTTGGCCTCGGGCATTAACCACTCTACCACTAGACCAACACACACACACACACATTTCAACTTCCTGTGCTACTACTTGTGCTTGGCATGACTCTTCTCATATTTTCTTCAAATTTTCATGCCAAAACAAATGTTTCTTTTAGCGTCCAAGGTCGATTTTCAGTTACTTGCGAATATGAAGTTTTGATTCTAAAATATACAAGGATACCTTGGACATTCTGATCACCAATTATTCCTTACCTCTTCAAAGATAGCCTGATATTCTGCAACTGGTCCAGCTTGAAAAAGCCCAAGTAACTTTGTTCTGGGGTCCTCGAATTTTAATTATATAAAATGAAATTTGACCTTTTGCAGAAATTGCTCCAAGTCCTTAATAAACAATTCTTCTCTAGCCATCTGAACTGAACTACATCAATGCCTCTCCATCCGGGTTGGAAAAACACAATTGAAAGTCGTTGCTCTTCAGGGACATTGCAAAAAATGAAATATGTGTCTATTCAATACGTCCACTCATAAGAATCATCATCTTTCTTCCCACCAAATTTGTATGCATTCAAGACGTCTTCGACAAACTCCATATTGCCAGTTTGAGGATTCCATGTCATTGCCCATGCCGTACACCAGCTTACCAAAACAATTGAAACAGCACGGTCTGATCTCTTTAGTTTCCTTATAGCATGACCCCATTTTTGTTTACAATGTTTGGTTAAGTTTATAAACTCTTTAAAACATCTTATGAGTTGTTTAGGAACTTGTAAGTTCTTGAAAATTGTTTGGTAAAATAAATTCCTTAATAATTTATAAGTTGTGAAAATAAGTTCCAACAATTTATAAACTTTTTAAAAAATAAGCTCTCGGCCCATTTTTTCATGATCTTGTAATCAATTTACAAAAATAATCCTACTATAGTTTGTTATTTCTTATATAAACCTTCCAATTTCATCTTTTTTCAAATTTTCTCTCTCAAACTCATGATTCTCTCTCTAATTTATAAGTTCAACTATTCAAACAATTTGATAACTTATAAGTTCTTGAGATATTGCATTTTGTAAACTTTTGAAACTTCTTGCTCTCTAAAATAAACTTAGCCAAACACCTTCTTCACGCCAAAATCAAATTTAAAGATTCATAAAAATTTGTCTGGGCTTTCTAATTAGTTCCTTGTTTAATGTTTCAGAATACCCCAACGTATCAATTTAAAACCACAAACATCCAATCTCAAACCAAATTGACGTACCAAAACATCTGCTCCTAGCAATTACTCGCCAATGAAAAACCACGAACAAAAATATAATCTCTCTCTCTCTCGGCAAAAGAAAATAAGATAAAGATTTGATACCTCAAAATTATGGAGATTTCCCGTCGACCTCTCTCAATAAAAGCACTAATGAAATGTTCATGCTTCAAGATCGAATGATAATTCATGATGAGCTCATGAAAATACCTAATTCCCACAATTACGGAAGGAAAAATCCTTAAGGTTCTTGAACTTGATAATATTATTGACTAAATGATAAATAACAAGAGTACAAGACTATTTATACTAACTACGACTCCTACGCCTAACAAAACTAATCTACGGGCTTAACAGAAAAACTCAACTCAACAACGTTATCTAATTAGTCACAAATAATTAGTAAATAAATAAGAAATAATAACTATTTAGGGTCGCACCAAGGAAATGATCTTGCTTCGGGATCGAAAGATAATTCATGATAAGCTGATGGAAAACTCCAATCTTTCACGATCACACAAGGCAAAAAACCCTTAAGAATTCTTGAACTGAATAACATTATTGACTGAATGATAAATAACAAAAATACAAGACTATTTATACTAACTACGACTCTCCTACACCTAACAGGCTCAATCTAAGGGCATAAGTTTGTTTCATTTACCCTCTTTAGTTAAATGGTTAGAGAATCCAAAACCAATTATAGTTTTGGTTAAGTAATTAAGACATGCATCACATTAAAAGATTCAACTTGCCGCTTTGGAGATGACGATTTTGTGCTACTCGACTAGGGATGATATTTCCTTTTTCGATTGTTATTGTATTTGTAAGAATAAGTTTGTTTTCTAAATGTCATTTGGGTCCAGAGAATTAATGAAGATCCAAATCACTCGAGCGATGTTGAGTCAGCAAACTTCTAACAATGTTGTTCATACAAAATTAACGGATAACAATTAGAGTATAAAAATAAAAGTAAGGATCAATTGATAGTATGAAACATTTTAAAATAAAGTCGGATTATTTGAAATATTTGGAGGTACTTTTCCTTCAAAATATTTTTTATGTAATCCACACTGTTAATTTTAAAATAAACTTGGGTTGTATGAAATATTTGAAAACAAAACTTCATTCTCCTATTTCATAACGCCCAAAAAATCGCAATTCGCGAAACAACACTGGGATCACGTCGCAATCACAAGAATGAATAAGAAAAATGATATATATGTTATGTAAAAAGCAACAGAAATTAATGAAAGATAAAATAAAACAAAAACAGAAATAATAGAATTAATATTCGAAGTCTTTAACTTGGTAGGTGAGATCATTGAGAACACAAGTGGCAATTTGATTATAATATATATAGAGCAACGGACAAAATTTGATGCTTTGTAGTTTTGTGGATGGAGGTGGAAGTGAGAGAAGGGAAGGTGGTTTGATCAGTTTTTGTGTTGCTTGAATAAGTTGGAAATGGCATTTTGTTGAAAATTACAGTAAAACCTCTATAAATTAATAATAAATTAATAATCTCTAAAATAATAAAATCTTCCGGTCCCGATTTGAGCCTTTGTAAAAAATCATCAATTTCGATAAGATAATAAAATAATAAGTTTTGGAAAATCCTTTTATAAATATTAGGTCCCATCAAAACTCTAAATTAATAATTTATAAATATTACAAAAATTATAAATATTATGGTTATTTGCTAAAATATGAATCAATTGTTACTTGATTTTTCTTAAAATTTAAATCTAATTGGATTTTATCCCTAACTTTTTAATGGCTGCCAAGAGTTCCGATGTCGAGTTCTCTAGCTGCAACAAAAAATTGTGAAGAGTTGTTGTCGCGCTCAAAGCCTCCTTTCTCGTGACTGGTTCCAACGATACTGAGTCATCTTCAGCCTCGTCATTAGTAAGATCTTCAATAATATCAACAACAATTTCCTCTAAATTTTGAACCATTGCACATTCATCATTTTCGCCCAGATAGTCCACCAGTTTGTTGATGTCCATTTTATTGCGATAACCAACATCCTTGATCATATTCTCAAGCTCATGTAGACTTTCTTCAAAAAAATTCTCACTTGAGTCGCGTGAGATTTCTTCATTTGAACGGATTTCTTCATTCAAAAATTTCTATTGACACTTGGTTCATTGGTTGTCAAGCGAAGGCGCAAAATTGATGGCATCTAAAACATTAATCTTTTCAGGATTAGGTAGCCCCAACTCATGACCTTCCAATAGATTTTTGTAGAATCTCCTACGATAGTGCATCTTGAAAGCTCTAATTATTCTTGCATCACATGGTTGAATCTTTGATGTCATGTTAGGTGGCAAAAAGAATAGCTCAACATTCTATAACCCTTCAATGTTTTTTGGATGGGCTGGACAATTGTCAACCATCAACAAGATTCTTCTACCATTCATTTTGTGATCAAACCACCTAACATATTCTTCAAAAGCACACTAGTCATCCATGCCTCTTGTTGTACGATAATGACAATTGATGTTGCTCATGTTGATGTTTTTGAAGCAACGAGGCTTTGCATATTTTCCAATAATCCACAAAGGAATTTTTTCTTAACCATCATCGTTGCAACAAATAACAACTGTAAGCCTCTCTTTGTCTTGCTTTCTTCCCTCAAGTTGCTTGGTTGCAAGAGAGTGATCAGCTTGTAACCTGTAAAACAGACATGTTTCATCCAAATTTAAAACATCATTCATGGAAAATTGGTTTATTTTCTCCCTTATGGCCTCCAGTTTCATTTCCACGTCCTGCATGTCAACCGAACCACTTTCTCCAAAACGACGGAATGATTTAATACCATGTCTAACCTTGAATTTTTCAAGCCAACCTTGAGAAAATTGATGTTCATGAGGGTGTTGAGGATACAAAAGCTTCATTGTCTCCTTTGCTTTCTCCAAATAAGCTCTCCGATCATGTTGACTCGATCTTGGTACTGAAGAAACCATTCATAAAGAACCTTCTCCATATCTGGATATTTCGCCGATTTGTGTCGCTTAATATCCCCACCCTTCTCAAAGTTGGCTGAAAGGTACTCTGATGATCTCTTGAGAGTGTTTGATATTGTACTTTGACTAACTTTCAAACGATATTTTTCTTCAACCCACTCTTTTAAATCTTTTTGAGTGCATGTGGGATGATCTCTCTTATACTCACATAATGCTTTACGCATTTGATCATTCATGGATGATTTTGTGATGCCTTTTAGATGAGAAGACATAGTTGGGACTTGGGTGTTATGAATTATTTTATTTCCATATCGAGATTTATATAGTATATGTTTCATTTATGATGCATGAATATATTTAATTGACAATGAATTGATACATGTATGTAATTGTTAATTGTATACAATGAATTTATATTATACATGAATATATTAAAGTAGATACACAATGAATTGGTTGTTGATACATGAATATAATTAATTGAAATATAATAAATTCATTTATTTTCAATACATATACCAAATTTGCTGAATTTAAAAGTCTCTCTTTAATTAATAAATTATTAATTTATCGATATATTAATATCTCTCTAAATTAATAAAATTTCATAGTCCCAAGGATATTAATTTATAGAGGTTTTACTGTATATTGAATATGAAATTATCTGATGGCGACTCCCTTTTTCCTCTACGTCGCCTTCTATTTCGAATAATTGCCTTTAATAAATTGGACGTCAGAACTTTGTCACCGTCATTTTAAGTATTGAAAACTGACCTATATAAAATGTCATCTCCTCAAATTCGTCAAACACATCCTTTTGATTGCTTGAATCAAAAGTTCGAACAATAGAAAAATTTGCGAATCTGGTATATATATTAGAAAATTTAGGAAAGTTTTAATTAGGCTTTCTCTCTCTTGTTCGTTTTCTTCCCCCAAGCAGCTGTGCCGCCGCTTTCGAGACCGTCGCTGGAGCAGCGCCGTGGTCACCAGCACGACAGCCACCTCGTTGCCGAGCTTCTGCTTGCTTTCTTTCTCCCCCGGCCCCATATATATGTTACATATGTAGTCTTATGAAACATAAATTAAATAATGCTGTGCTCATCAGAATCATATATATTTGAAAAGCTCTTTCCTAACACGTACTCCCCAAAAAAAAAAAAATAGTAAAGTACGAATTCTAATGTTACCTAAACAATCACATTATGAATCATCATCCCTAACGGGCCAACTCCTACCTCAGAACACTTATTTAAATATTATTTATATTAAAAACTCCATAGTGGCATATCAGCTGCTTCCATTTCCACGTCATGATTGTAGAGAGGTGGTGGCAGCATCAACCCCTCAGCCATATGCGACAGCAACCCATGCATTCCAAACAGCGCTTCCTCATCCATAAAAAACGAATTATCCGCCGACGAGGCATTAGCGTCGGCCTCAGCGGCGGCGCCCTCTGGAGCCGGCTCAGCTGACTGAGGACGGAAAGCCTCGGCCGCCTCCGCCGCGGACATTTGAATGTCCTGTGCACTGGACGACGCCGGAACGGGCAGCCGCCACGTGGAGTCGGCGAAATTCACGATGGCTGACCGGCCTCTCAATGCAATGGCTGCCACATCGTATGCACGTGCAGCCATTTCGGCAGTGTCATAAGTGCCAAGCCAGATTCTTGATTTCTTGTTGGGCTCTCTAATCTCACAAACCCATTTGCCGGAGTTCCGCCAGCGGATGCCGCGGTATACTTGGTGGCGCGTCTCGCGGAACTTCTTCCGGCCGGCCCGCTTCTTGGGGCTATTGGAAGCTAGAGTGAGTTGATAATCAGAGAGAACAGCAGCGGCGCCGGAGCTGCTTCCAATGTGGGATGAAGGTTCTGAAGATGATGAGGGTGAGTTGGAGCTTCCAGACATATCAATATATGCGAGGGACTAGTGTTTGAGGTTTGGAAGTGTATTTAGTTGTCTCAACAATTAATATTTGGGGAACGAGTGATATTTATAGTGATTTTTGGGGAACGTGTGATATTAGTAGAAATGTGTGGACATTAGGGTGAGACACGGCATGAGATGACCCAGCTATGCAACACCAAGGAAAGGAGGATTCAACTATGGATTAGCTGTTTCTTTCGGCAAACCTCAATTCCACGTGTGGTCAATAGCTCGTCGGCCACTAATCAGAAATTTCCCTTTTGCCCCCAAATTTATCAGTTTTCCACTTTTGCCCCCCACTCGTTTCTTCCTATCCTTTTTTTCCACCCAAACTTATTGGGGTTCCCACGTTTGCCCCCCACTCGTTTCTTCCACTCCCTTTCTTTTCACTACAACCTATATGACTCGGATTATTGGATTAAAATTTTCAAGATCAAATACTTGTGTAATTCTTTGATACGTCAATAGTATTGTTACGAATAATGTTTTATAAAAACAGAACATTTTAGTTATTAAATTTTTTTTCTTTATAAATAAGTTACTATAATTATATTATTGTTCAAAAGTGGTAGCGTAAACAATTGACATCTTATGATCAAATTCATTAAACCATCTCATAAAAAACCTACTATAGCTACTATTTAAGGTGCAGTAAGCTCAATTCTTTTCGAACTTGATATATTGATCACTATCATTTCAAAGATAATTCCAAAGTTGGGTACACACTCTTTGTTGGAATTTTAATTAGTGTCCAAGCTCTTATTGAACTCTGGTTGTCCAAACATTCTACTTATAAAATTGGTTTCCACTAGGTTTAACTAGCATTGTAATTGGTTTCGGGAGACTCCTATATATCAAATCCTCTCTGTAGCTTCGCACGAGGTATAATTTAATTTTTATATAAAATTTGTGGTTATTTAAAACTACCATATTAGTGTTCTTTCACAATGAAACTTTATTGAAGCATTTGGAATGGGGAAATGGAGTATATATGAGAGTGAATTAGGATAAATATTATTTTTAATTCTAAATTACTAATTATGTTTTCAAAAATATATAAATTATTGATAATATCAATCAAATGAACGAACAATTGTAATAAAATTATCCTAGTATTTAATTTCCAGCAACGAGTCGAATATATATTAACTTACAATTTTAATAAATAACGTGGATCAAATGAATCGTTAAAATTGAATTTGAAACCTCCTCTTCTCCACTAATTTAGAAAATGTGATATCATCTTGATCCAAGTCATCTATTATTAATGTATAAATCTATTACATATTGGAGACATCATATTCATCTAGAATCCTATGTGGTATTTTCATGATTTTTCATTCTTATTTTTCTAAAATTCCACAAGTTTCCTCATTTGATCACTTAGCATTTAATACATTGATTAATTGATTTATGTTAATATTAAATATGTTATTATAAATGCATATATATATATTGATTGTTCATAATTATTAATGATTTCCAAAAAAATAATCTATTTGTACATTTGCATTTATATATCTATTACTTTTATTTAATTTTAATTTATAATCTTATAAGAAAATCTTTAATTTCAGTTTGATTTAAAATAGTTGTATTGTTAATTATCATCTAATGTGTCCTATCAAATTATTTGTTTATTTTTCTAATTCCACAAAAATATTTTTAAGTTTAATATTTATTTCGATAGTAAGTTAATTCTATTTCGATAGTCGCAAGACTAATATTTAAACTCTATTTTGATTTAACTTAAATACTCATTTATTGCATTTTTAATTCATATATTATAATTTTATATATTTTAATGTTTTGAAAAAAATTTTAATTAAGAGTATCATGTTTTTATATTTATTTTTACTATTTTTTATAAATTTTGCCAACATCATTTTCCACTAGATTTTATAGATTGAATATTTAAATAAAATGGTATTTACATGTTTGAATGATCAGTTGGTATTATGAGTTCGAGATGGGAATATATGATAAAATCACTTTCTAATTGGATTTGGTACATGTACAAATATTTATATCTTAAACGAGTAATCAATTACTATAATAACTTATATTCATAAAATTGAACGAGTTCAGTTAATTAGCGAAATCATTATACGGTTTTGAGACAAGAACTTATAGTAAAATTATTTTTTAATCGAACTTGGGATGAGTACGAGTATATACATTCTAAACAATGCGATTGCATATCAAAGGAAACACCTTAACCTTAGTTTGTGCGCCTATGTGGCATCTCCAATATTCGTTATTCTTATTAATTTATTTTAACTACTAATTTTGTACTCTCTAAATTTTTATATTATAATTTTTATTTATTTTATATATCTCAGTATTTTCTTAATTAAAGAGTATGGAACTTCCTTAATTACTTCTCATTCATTTTTTAAATTTTTTTGGAATCATGCGTCATTTTTTCATGAGACTTTATTAATTGAAAACTTAAAATAGACATTTATGTGTTTTACTAATTAGATGACATTAGTATACGAGTTTGAGATGAAAACTGGTAGTAAAATCACTTTATAATTCAATTTAGGGCAAATATGAGTATATAAATTTTACACAAATCAAACATTAATCAACATGTCCCCGGGAAAATTTTTTGATTTTTTAAACTTTTGTTATTTATACTATTTTAATTAATATTCAAGTTTTTTTATTGAGACAAATAACCAATTATTGTAACGCCTTATAAAACTTTATGAGTTTAAAATGAGAACGAGTACTAAAATTACTTTTTAATCAGGTTTGTTGGGAGTACGAGCATACATATCCAAATTCATCTTGAATCATATGTGGCATTTCCATGATTTTCATTCTTATTTTTCTAAAATTCCACAAGTTTCTTTATTTGACATCTTATCATTTAATATATTCATTGATTGATTTATGTTAATATTAACTATGTTATATATATATATATATATATATATATATATATATATATAGAGAGAGAGATAGATATATATATTTTAACATACATAAATGAACAACAAATCATGAAATCTAATGATTATTTTTAAGTGTGTATTTGAATTAGTTATATGCATATTTACGCATATAATTATGCATTTATATATCTAAATCATAATTTATGCATTGAATGTAAAATGTCCATATTGATATATCAAATGTTGATATTTATCCTTATTTTTATACTATAAGGAATGTACACATGATAACCACTCCATATATATATATATATAGGATTAAATAGGGATCGACCCGGCCGATATAGTATGTAGTACTCAATCTCATCCACTTATCTCATAGATCTTATGGTTCAGATTTTTTCGGACTTTTTAAGCTTAATTTCACTGATTTTCGCTACATTAATGGTATATTAGTAATTTGATTTGTTATGTGATTGCGAAAAACAAACAATGCATTTACTTTAACTGGATAATGCATTAAAATGAACAAAAAATGCAAGTAGTTGAATAGAATAATGCATGTGATTGGAAGCTCGCGCCTAGCGCGCGGGCACGCCCAGAGTGCGCTCGCGCGTCGCTCCAACGCTCGTTCGCGCGCTCGTTGGCCTGCATTTTTACGTTTTGTTAAATGCATGAAAATGTTTTGTTAAATGCATGGACATGTTTTGATCAATGCATGAACGTGCTAGTTAAATGCATGTTTCTGTTTCGTGGGAAATGCATTTTTATGTTTTGTTCAATGCAGTTTCATGTTTTGTTCAATGCAATTTATGGTTTTCGACACCAAATCTCTCATCCATCATTCTCTAACAATTATGTCGTCTTTTCACTGATTATCGATGAATTGGCCGTGAACCACCGTCATAACCACCATCTTTCTCGATTCTTCAATCATCTATCAAATTCATCTTCTATTTTTTCTCAAAATCCATCAATTTTGTTCCTCAAATTTTTTCTTATTTTTCTTTCTTTCAAAATCTGTTGTTTGTGTATCTTGTTATTGCTGTTCGTCGGTGTTGCCTCCATCACCGCCGGCGCCGTCCATCTCCGGCGTCGTCCGTTGCCGTCAAGGAGGAGAAGAAGAAGGCTGATTTGTTTCTTCCCATTTGCCCTTGCGAAAATTTTTTAAAAAAGAGTTGCCGTGTGTCGATTTTATACTATTTGGGGACCGTTTTATGTATATATATATGGGTTGGATCGAAACTCATCTTTCTAAAATTGTTGCACAAGATAATGCAAAATAATTTTAGAAAGTTTCTAAAATTGTTGCACAACAAAATAATTTTAGAAAGTTTTAGTCTTTTATACCGTTTATGCATCATCTTCAACGTCTTATGCATGGTTCGCAGAGTTCATAAAAAAATGTGGTTCTCATTTGATCCACTCCATATATATATATATATATATATATATATATATATATGGTTGAGTTATAATAAAATCTATTTTTCATAAAAATCTAAAAATCAATACATTTACGTATAAAGTTAATGCACTTTATGTATAAAACTAATACACCTTGAGTTCTAGTAAAAAAACATATTCATCAAGATTTAGTAGTGCGGTAACTTTATACATAAAATGCATTTATGCATTAACTTTATATTTAAAAGTGTATTGATTTTTAGGTTTTTTAAAAATAAGTTTTATTTGAACTCTTATATATATATATATATATATATATATATATATATATATATTTTAAAATCTAAAACCAATACAATTTATGAAAAGACAACCCTTGTCGCAAAAAAAAGGATTGTTATATAAAACCATCATAAATTATTGAAGACAAAATAAAACAAAAAACCAAATATAATAGAATACTCTCAGTGGATTTACTTTTGACTCTTAAAATCTGTATTGGCTATTCCGTTAGAGTTGTTAAGTGGACAGGTGTTCATCTATAATTGAAAATTAATAGACACTAATTTGGATAAATGCCTCTTACATTAAATGTATACAAATTTTTATCATTTTAAAATAGTGTGAGTTTCTGTAATCACAAAAGAAGAATACAATAATAAATAAAGTTATTATCACATTTATTCTTATGTAAATAAACATGGATAGAGTGCATAGTCTTGAAATAAAAAATATTCGGTTGGAATTTCATCTAACTCCTGTAGATGGTCTTTTTATGAAAAAAGAAAAACAGGAAGTTACAGTCACATTATTGTGACATGAATATTGAAATTATGAGACATAAATCCATGGTCAGGCTTGACTTTTTCGCGTTTGATTTTTCAGACTAGGGGACATTAAAAGTGTAGCCCACACAAATTCTTCTGTACGGATGGGCTCTTTTGATTTGGTCATACAACTAAATTACTGAATGGTATTGGATTGCAGGGATTGGAGGATTCATTTTCATAAATTTAAAATTAGCATATCTTCATATTAGTTTTATAATTCAAAAGAATAAATACACACAATTGTATAGATGAACATGTTATATTTAGGTTTAAAAAATTCATTTTGTTGATTAGTATTAAAACACTACACGTATAACTAGGAGACAATAAATGCATTACATTTTAAAGTCGCATTATACAAGTATGTTGCTTGGTCTCAATTTGCGCTTGAACTTGTATAGTGAATCTAATGTCCACCGCATTTTGTTGAAAATGATTCTATATGAAATTAAGGGGGTGTTTGGCTAAGCTTATTTTAGAGAGCTTATAAGAAGTAATGTTCAAGAGTTTATTAGTTGTTGAAGTGTTTGGATAATTGATCTTATAAGCTAGAAAAAGATCATGAGTTAGAGAGATAAAATTGACGAGATGTGAAGTTGGTAGTGTATGTGTAGGAAATAACGAACTATAATAAAGTTATTTTGGTAAATTCATTGTTGCTTTTAAAATTATGAAAAAATAAGTTATGGTTGACCAACTTATTTTTAGAGGAGTTATAATTTGTTGAAACTTATTTTCACAACTTATAAAATTTGCTTAGAAACTTTATTTTGTCAAACACTTTGCAACAGCTTATAAGCTCATAAATAATTTATAAGATGTTTTAAAGAGTTTATAAGCTCACCGACACCATTAAGTGATGTAAACGACTCACTTATTCCTGTAAGTGGCCTTGTCTTTCTTTATTTGTTCCTTTTTCTTAATTCAGTTCTTGATTAATCAAGGATATATACGTGTCCTCTTCCGATCCGGCTGACCACTTTTTCTTTGTTTTTTTTGTACAAGTAATTTTAAGGGAGCGCAACTTAAATGCCCAATTATGAATAAAAGTGTACCATCAATATCCATTTGAAAATTTTGCTACCAAATATACCCATTTCATTTATTTATTGTAATTTTTACGCAAAAGGCGTTGGTTGATGTGAGGATGGTCTTTTCATTCATTAGAATCATGCACATTCAAACAAAATAGTGCGATCTTTTGACTTGAAAATTTGGTTGGCATTTAATAGTTTTTCACGGTTTCTTTCATAAAACAAAATTTTGTGCGTAAAATTTTCGCTTTCATACGTAAAAATTTCAAAATTTTAGAAGTTTGGCTTAACTGAAAAACCCATTCCGTTCCGTGAAGTGAAGAACCCATTCCGTTCGGTGGTGAAGCGAAGCGTGAAGTGTTACCACCGAATCATTCGGAGGTAATTCTCTAATTTCCTTACGAAAATAACGAATTGTTTCAATATATACTACTAATCGTTGTTTCCGGTCGAATGCACCTTCTTTCCGGTCGACAACGAAGCCTCTCTCCGGTCGACCGGAGAGAAGCTCGTTGTCGATCGGAAAGAAGGTGCATTCGACCGAAACAACGATTAGTACGTATATATTGAAACAATTAGTTGTTTCCGGTCGAATGCACCTTCTTTTCGGTCGACGAAGCCTTCTCTCCGGTCGACCGGAAAGAAGCTTTATTCGATCGGAAACAATTTATTTAATTTTCTAATAATTAGTTATTAATTGAATTTTGTAATAAATTGCGGAAACCATATTTTAGGCGAAACCATATTTACACGAGTGATAATATGGAATTACCGGTATGTTCTCGTATATATTCCTCTTGAAACAATATATTTATGCGATTATGATATTTTGGATAAATATTGCTGATTGAATAATATGATTGAATATGAGTCGGTTGTTTAATTAGTTTTCCTTATTTAGCTATGCATTTTTAGCATATTATGATATGGGTTGTTCTCGTATATATTATTTTAGCATTTTTAGCATAGTTGTTGATATAAGTGCCTTCAAAATTGTTGATATAAATGATGAAGTTGATCTTTGGGCCACTATAGTTAATTATATTAATATTATATAATTATATGCAAAGGATTAATGCAATGGGTAGATATATGTTGTGTGAGATCGATGCTCTATTATTTCTTCCTAAAGCTAGAATTGAACTATAAATGGATATTCTGATTTATTTCATTGTTGAACTGTTACCAATGTATTTATTTTATTGTTCATGTTTTGTTATTTGTTATTTGTTGAATTACTAATATAAAGAAATATAGTTAGTCATAGCATTGATCTTGAGTTGCTATTAATCTAACCTGCTAGCTCTCCTGATTCTTTTACGACTAGAAAAAAAGTTAGTCATATTGAACTAGAAAAAAGTTAGTCATAGCATCATATTGTTAGTCAAAGAAAAAGTTAGTCATAGAAAAAAAGTTAGTCATATTGAACTAGAAAAAATAGTGTTCATGGTTTAGAATGGTTAAATTGTATTACTTAATTATGGCCAGTTTTTGATAGGTGATTTGTAGAGATTGAGTTCTAATTATTTTTTATATTTGTATGATAGGATGTTTATTGATGCGAATTATATACAAATGAAATAATTATTGTAGTAGTTTGTTGGTTTGTTGTACGTTGTGTAATATGTGACATTGATATAATTGTAGGTCGATCCTGTTTTCTTGAGGCCTACCACGATAAATGTGGTGGCGGATGTAAAGACTTATTATAGGACTGATTATTTTAAGTATATTAAGAATGTCTTGCTAGATAAGGGCGGCGAAGAGTTGGTAGATATGTTTAGGGGGGGTTGCTTTGGTCATCTGATTGATTGGACTCCCGGGCCTAAGTCTAGTTTATCTTTGCACCATTTAGTCTCCGTCGATAGAGCCTACGCGTCCAGGAGATGTATTTTTCATCAATGGAAGATATATATGTTTTCCATTAAAGATTATGCTCTAGTCACCGGCACGCAATTTGGGTCATCATCATTTGATCCCACACTAGACTACGACTTGAGCGACGTTGAGATCTATAGCCTTTTTGCGGGGCACACAGTTACATTACGTAATCTAGTAGATAGATTTTGTAGTGATGATTTTAGTGATGATGTAGATCTTCGTCACTATTTACGTGTGGCCCACGTTATTACCCTCTATGGGTTCGTATTTGGAGTGCGATACGGGAAGATAATAGCTGATTGGGTTTGGGCATTGGTTGACGATCCGGGCGCGTTTGCGATTTCCGTGGGGCCTACGGTTACGAGATATTGAGATATTATACGGCGCAGATGTCAACCTAATGCTCAATACCACTTTTACGGACCGATCTGGGCACTATATGCTTGGTCACCGAGATCATACCGGGCTTGGGAAGTATAGGCGGGACGTACATCAATCCCACAGCGATCCAAGAGTGTTGAGGTGGAAGTTCAAGAGTAGGCTCTCACGGCGACTTCTGATCACTTTTGAGCAAGAGGTATTGAATTTTATTATAATTTTAAATCATGTATGAGGTATTGTATTTATTAGAATATTAAATAACATCTTTCAATTTATTGTAGGTCGATTATCATCTCACATCCATCGAGCGGACTCATTCGAGGTTAGCACCGTTCTTGGGTGTCTGTCTCACACCCTCTCCACTCGGTGTGAATTTTGTTATACCGTCAAATCCTTTGAGGAGGGACGACAGTTCCTTCTCGTCGTGGTGTGTCTCATCCACCTCCGGTGGATGAGCCTCGACGTAGACGCCGAGTTCGAGGAGGGCTCCACGGTTTGTTGAGGATCCCGATCTTCGTGGTCTCCATCGAGCGAGCCTCGAGCCTTCACCTTCGATACCCAGCCGAGAGGACATCGTCGGTTGGGTTCGTTGAGGTTCCGGTTGTTGATGAGCTGCGGCCATATGTGGATAGCCGTCCATCCGCTGAGAGGCGGGATACGGAAGACATACCGGGAGGCGGCTTCATCGAGCGATGGTGGTGAGCACCAGGCGTCTTAGTTCGCCGATCGTCGTTGGATTCGAGAATCTATCCGGAATCTGTCCGGAGGGAGGACGAGCGGGCGACGATCGAGAGGTCTATCGAAGACAAATTTATTCCAAAGATAAAAAGTGGTTTGAAAACCTCTTAGAAGACTCGATGTTGTTGCACACATAGGGATGATACGGCTACACATGCACCTCATGTCCCACGTCATCCGGCGGCGGCGGCGAGGGTGAAGATCGGAGACCACATCACCGCCCGGTCCGGATGTCCCCGAGGCGGTGGACATATTGAGCCGGTGAGGCGACCGCATCGCCCAGTGATACCCTCCCCGCTACTCTCACGGATCCATGGTACGATCCGGAACTACATCTCATCATTCCATGATGGGACTGGACCTATTTAGTGATCGGCGCCTCGGGACGTCGTGAGGCGGACTTTCGAGCCGTCAGCAGGTTGGAGCAACAGGTAACTATTAAGTCTCATATTTGGCAGTTTATAATATTTCATTATATTTGTTATGTTTTCATTTTCCTAAATTAAATGTTTGTAGTTCGGGATCCGGAGAGGTGAGCAGACACGGAGACCTTCGGTGTAATGAGGTCACCATACGTGAATAGCCCGATGCCACGTCCATTATCCGGTGATATAGTGATAAATTACCGCGTTTCTTGAACACAAATAAAGGCAACGATGGTTGTTCGAGTCTTGATCGACAAGTCCGAGTTGCATTTTTCGTGAATATCGAAATGCCGAGAGCGTTTTGATGTTCGCATGCGTTTTATACAATATGCTTCGTTTTTTAAGTACATCTACTTATATTGATATGTATCCCTAAAATAATTTTGCGGTCGTCGATCTATTCATGGTGTATTTGAGGATGAGACTCGATGCGGGATCGACGTATTGGATGGGGTGGATTATCAAACACAATCATCCTCGATCTTGGTTTTTCGTAAGTCTTTAATACAATCAATATATAGTATATATGTGTAGTATCTCTAATTACTTAATTTTCAATGTTGAATAGATGTTTACGCAAAATCAATGGTCCGAGGTACACGCATGATGCTTTCGTCCTACATTCAAGACCCGCGTGAGGCACCATTGATCATGACCCCGAGAGCATTGCTTCACATGGCAGCCACCATCGCATTGGATAGCGGTTGTCCTCGGCATGACGGGTTATACATCATGGTTACGTGCCACGCAGTAACCTTATTTAATACAATAAATATTAATTTATCTAAATGGTTACGTGTCCTTGTTTATTTTATCTAAATATTAATTTTATAGATCATTATCCTTGCGTCATCGGCGTTTCGCGATAATGCAGCGTGGATATGCACTCGGTCATTGCGTCTTTGTTTGACTCGCGTATTTGGAGGATGGACCGGGATCAGTGGATGCGAGGATGATGGACTTCGTGTGCTGACTAGATTATTGCGGCCATTTCTTCTCTTCACTAGATGGTTCGAGGCTAACTCCCACCGAGATACCACCATGGAATAATGATGCGATTATTACACGAGCCGCTCTTGAGGTATTTGACCGGAAGACGATTTGATGATGGTCCATTTGCGTGCATGACCGTGGAACGTCTTATTTCGGTTCACCGAGCATCGAATGGGGTGCGTCTAATGTTGTAGCATATAGACATAAAGTAGGTGGAAATATATATGAGATATGTGATCCATATAAGAAGCGAGAGGAAGAGGAAGATGAAGAGGTAGAAATTAGCATGTCTTGGTATATTGGTATGTATTTGTATATTGGTATGTATTGGTATATTGGATGCAAATGGATGTTCATATTATTTATCGAATATTTGATTATCGATAGTTATTAATCCTCGTGACAACAACTTAGTATTTAACTCAAGCTAAGATCGTTGAATGAATTTGTGTCTTGTTTTGAAGAATCATAGCTCAATGAAATAAGTATTACATAACTGTAAAATGAAACAGACGTTATTCGAGTTAAATTTATTTTTACTAGAATAAACTACAATGAGATTTGGCATATTGATCGTCCATTGGACTTGAGTGTCTCCTTCAATGGAAATGTTCTTCTTCTTCGCCCTCTCCCCATCTACATCTCATCGATCAAGAACAAGATATCGAAAACATAAATCTCAAACTAAACATAAATCTTAGGACTCGAGTTTAAGTCAATGTTAGGTGAATACATTAAACATACACTTTAACCTATAAAGCAAACGAGCGCAATCTGATAAGATAGTCTATCAGAGAAATGAACAAAACTGGTCTCCAAAACAGGGGGCAGAAGGGAAACAGAATCAGCACTAACATGCATCCGTCGATGTAGATAAAATAAGCAACGGAAACCACATACTAGCACTCCATTAGTACTAAAAACTCTGTGAAGATCAAAGTTTTTCACCGCTATTCAAACAAACAAACGTACCAAAAAAGAAAATGGGCGAAAAAAAAATAGGACGAGAAGGAACCTTTACCTCGGTTTCGGTGATGGAAGCGATCGAAATTGTATGAGAAACACAACCACAAAATAGAAAGAAGCAATGTAAGAGCGACAGCAATCACAATCATCCTGAAATTGGACTTCATCGCTCAAGCTTCTTCTTTTTTTTTTTTGATAAAAGATTAATGTTTTAGTTAGTGAGATATATATGTGTTACGACGGATTGTTGATGTTTAGCGACGGATTTTTCCGTCATTTGTTCGCATATTTTTTGTAGTGTCAATTCAATTCAATTTGATTAAGTTAAAATAATAATAATGTTAATAATATCTTTACATGAATGTTTTCTTTCATTACAATGTCACTCGTCTCGGATAAGTAAGGACACTTCCACGCGTATGAGATTCATTACCACACAAGCTACATGTCCGTGGTGCACGACTTCTACTACTCGATCCCACACATTGGATGACGATATCGACCCACTTTGGGCCCACTGACGGACTCTATTAGGAGGCATAAGCGTAATTCCAACAACATCGGAGGAGCAATCCAACTAGACTGTGGTGAACAGATTGATCGATCTGGTATGCTTGGCTAGCTTTGCGAATGGTAGTACTTCACATAGTTAGATATATGGTGACCTTTATGACTAAAAATTTATATAATCAATTATATGTAAGTGAAATCAATTTGATCAAAAAATTAACATAATTAAACTTAAATTGTACCATATAGTCGCAATGACATGAGAACACGGTATCATATCCATGTCCCACTCCAAACACGCACACGATTGCGTATTGAGATTGACTCAATGTTTTGCTTCCGTGCTTGACTTTGAAAGTGGAGTCGATGAGGGCACTACATCGTGTCTGCGTGATAGTTCCATTGATACCATCATCTACGCGTTGCTTGAGGTCAATTCACCGTACCTCTTTCTTTGCTTCATGTCTCTCATCGAACCATTTTTACGTAATGTGACGGATTGCCTCAATCATTGAGCAAATTGGCAATCGTCTAGCCCACAATATTCGAGAATTGAATGATTCGGCAATGTTCGATGTCATAAAAGCGTAGCGCCTAACGGGCACCGTGATCTAGCCCACTGCACTCCAACCTCCACCAACTTGGTGTATGCGCCACTACCATCGGCCTTCACGAGAGACTTTAACATAGCCATCGCTTTTCAAAGTGTATCTCTTGCACGCATAAGCGGCTTTCAAATAACTGCGGATGGTTGCCCAAACGGGTGATTTTTTCAGCAGATGGTAGTAGCATAATCCGTGTGTTGCATCGGGTAGACACTTGACCGCGTTCATTATCTTGACATGGGCATCGAAACAATCAACATCTCCGGATTTGATCCATAAGCGACTTGTGGCGAGGCGAAACCAAGTCCATGAGACATCATTGTCGATCGGACCAATTCCATAAGCTAATGGAAAAACTTGCTCGTTGCCGTCCTTTGTCACGGCAGCGAATAATATACCTTTATTGCGGCCCTTCAAGTGCGTGCCGTCGACTACAATCACGGGTCGGAGGCACAATGTACGCCTATCTGCATGAACCGAGGGCGACAAAGAGGTGACGGAACCGACCATCGATCCAATATCCAAGTCGGTCATCGAACCGGATTGCTCATCCGTAACATATGCGAGATAACTCGGTATTAGCTGAAATGATTCTTCATGTCAACCGTATATCATCTCGATCGCCTATTACGGGCTCGCATTGCTACTCGTATGTAACGTGTACACCGTACTCTCGCAAATCGGCCATAATGGACCTCGGCTTTAGCACTTCACCGTCTTCGCGTATTTTTCGTGATATGTATGCTGCAATTACGGGCATTAACCTTCCTTACTCCGATATTCACTGGGTTACGTGCGCAAGTATGTATAGCATCAAACTTGCGGACAAACCAAAATCCACCTTGCTGCGATGCACGTGGTAGAAAAGGACACCGATTATGATATCGACATTTGAATGTAATCCTCGAATTATCGGATCGAGGAATAACAAATTCTACTCGACGTTCCAAATGCCATAGCCCATGGATATCTTGATTCACCCTGGCGTCGAAGATGGAACCTTCGCTCACTCATCGAGTCAGGAACCGAGTCCGAGGAGGACGAGCAAAGAGATTAATCGAAGCATCATGAGGAATAACGAGGACTAGCCAGTTGCTCATCTCCTCAACTTCTTCGGCTCTAGGCCTCCTGCGTGCTCTTGCGTGTTACTCGCATAATCGTAGATAGAAGCTTCCCGAATCCACCCTCTCGGCGGATCCATGCGTCAAACTCTACAAATGAGCCATAGCTCACCAAAGCGAACTCGCGATCTTCTTCCTCTTCATCCGACTGCTTTCATCTTCTTCTTCTTCAACGTAGTCGTCGTCATCGCCCCTCAACAAGTGTATCACCCACGGTTGTGGTTGCGGCATATGTTGGGAAAGCAATTCTGGATGGATCCATGTGTTGCGGCATATATTGAGATGTATCGATCAAACCAATCGATGATGTAAATTGTTGTGTCAACGACGCGTCGAACGATATGTTTTGGGAAGTGTAGTCATATGTTGGCGAGGATGGTATCTCAAACGAAGGTCTATATAGTTCTTGCTCCGATTGGGATGTGTCGGCATCGTGAGTCACATAGACCTCTGCTTGGGCATCATGAGCCAATCGAAAAGTTGATCATCATTACTCAAAAGTAATTTGATAATTCTACCACTCGAGATCTCGATAGATAATGCGGTTGGTAGGTTGTACTCAGCAATTTCCCAACATAATTTGATTAATCATCTCTATGAACTCCCGGATAATTACATTGTCCATTCGAACAAATGCATTTGGTGATACCCGCCAATGTAACATAAAGAAGGATCCCATCGCCTCCATATCGAACAATAATGCTCTTCCATCCCGACATCTATAACAAATACAAGATTATATTAATGAAATATACGTCTTAATATGATTTTTCTAATGTACAAAACAAATATACATTCTAATCAAATATACAAATAAGAAAAAATAGCAATCTAATTAAATAAATAAAGTCTCTTACAATAAATTAATTAAAGGGACTTATCTAATAAGCGAATTATGTCGGCACTTATCTAAACGAATTATCCAATAATTATATCCAATTATCTAAACGAATTATGCAATAATTATAAATAGCAGAAACAATCGAATTATCTAAACAAATAAGCAAAACAAATGTAAACAAAATTAACAATAATTAATGTAAACAAAATTAACAATAATTAATCTAAACAAATTTAACAATAATAAATCTAAATAAAACTAACAATAAGAAATCTAATATCATAAACAACAATAATTCGAAGATTATCCTAATTGATTTCATTTAAAATTAATTTCAGGGATTATCCTAATTGATTTCATTTAAAATTAAAACAACAAATAATTCGAAGATTATCCTAATTGATTTCATTTAAAATTAATTTCGGGATTATCCTAATTGATTTCATTTAAAATTAAAATTAAGGAATTGGTCGAATAGAGAGAGGATTTTTAACTTAATTTAATTAAAGTATGAATTAATTAGTTATTTACATTATAATTAATTACTATATTCATCCTAATTGAAAACTTAAGATAAGTACACTAAAATTATCCTAATTGAAAAGACTTAAGTTCATTTAATATTAATTTCTAAAACTAAAATCTATCTCGGTCGAACACATTGATGTCTCCGATCGATATTTCCTTGTTTTCAATCGACCGGAGACATCAATTAATAACTAATTAATAATTAGTATTAAATTCAATTGACAATTCGAAGATTTATCGATCGGATACATCAATTAATAATTAATATTAAATTCAATTGACAATTCGAAGATTCCGGTCGACAATTCGAAGATTCCGGTCGACCGGAATCATGATTAAATAAGTTGTTTTATTATAATTCTTCTTTCCTCGATCGGAATCAATCAAAAATAATTTAAGCGTAAAATCCATCTCCGGTCGATGATTCCATGATTCCGGTCGACCGAATCATGGTATCATCGACCGGAGATGGATTTTACGTTTAAATTATTTTTTTTGTAAAAACCATGATTAAGCGGTTGAACTATTATATATCTGAATTATGCAATTAATTTAATTATGCTATTATAAAACATCTAATTTCACCTAAACGAATTATATCCAATTATATATACGAATTATGCAATAATTATCTAAACGAATTCTATCCAATTATGTATACTAATTATGCAATAAATTCAAAACACTAAACTAATTATCCAATTAATTTAATTATCCAATTAATTTAATTATGTAGATGAATTATATAAATTATGCAATAAATTCAAAACACTAAACGAATTATCCAATTAATTTAATTATCTAAACGCAATAATTTATCCATACCAATAAACAATAATAAATCTAAACTAAATTAATAATAATAAATCTAAACACAAATTAATATCATAAACAACAATAAATTCAAAACATGTGTCGAAAATAAATAAAATTGAATAACTTACTTGTTGAGACATAGTCTGCTGGTTCGGATTGAAGAAATAAATTTGAAAATTTTGAATATAAAATCGAAATGAACGAGCGAAAATTAGAGGAGCAAGAGCAATTGGTTGGATTTGTATTTATTACGATCGATTGTATAAATAGGAGAGAATTGGTTCAATTATTGGTGGTCAAATCTTTGTTCAACAATTTTTCGCAATTTTCAAAGATTTATTTGTCTTCTTCAATTTTTCGCAATTTTAGTCGTAGTTTTTACTTTTCGTAATACTATTTTATACAGATTAATTAATCTGTAAATATTAAGGATAATTTCATTATTAAATATTTCAAAATTAATAAGTTGTGAGTTGTGTAAGTGGATGAAAAGAAATTAATATTTTATTAAAAGATTGGGTTAAATTAGATTGAATATAAATATTAATTTAAATATCATACATTCAATTTAAATTAATTAGTATTAAATTAATTTGATATATCTTGTTTCGGTTTAAAAATGGCTGATTCCGTTAGACCTTTTATGTTTCCTACGACGGATACATGAATAAATAATTTGTATTAATTTCATCGCAAAATTGAAGTTTACGGTCGATAATTCCTCTCTCCGTCGACCATTTTATGTTTCCTATCGACGGAGATAGGAATTAATTAAAATTGTTATTTTCATTTTAAAATTCAAATTCGGTCGATGAAATCCAAAATTCGGTCGATGATTCCTTGATTCGGTCGACCGAAACAAGGAATTGTCGACCGAATTTTGGATTTTTTGTTAATTAATTTTTGATTCATTTATGTTTTTTTATTTAAAAACATGATTCGATGATTTAATTATTTTTTCTCACACTTTTAACATGATTAAGTGATATATAAAAACATGATTCGAATATATAAAGTAATTTAACATAATAATATCGAATACAATGAAAATAATTTCGCAATCATTTATTGATTCACGTGTTTGTTATGTTTGGTCGATGTTATGTCGATTTCACATCGAAGACCGCACAAAGACTCAATAGATATATATTAAAAATGGCGTTTGGGTATCTGCGGTATCAAATTTGAAATATGGATATAGGTTATACACTTTTGTAAAGTGTGTACTTGTATATATTTCCTAATTTTAATTGATGGCAACTGTTACGACAAAGACGAAGAATTATTAGGCAGGCTCCTTGCTTGGCACTATATTTACATCATCATCATCATTATTATTATTACTATTATTATTATTATTATTTGGACTAGTAAAAGTTAATATTAAAATTATACATAAAATTGATTTATTTTTTAAAGCAATAAATTGCGATTGGGAATAACATTCTAGTAAGAATATAAACATAGACGATTTAATAACATTATGTGAGCTTCTGTCTCAGCTCTAAAATGTGAATCCCAATTCATTAAGTAAATAATTAATCCCAGCTAAATTGACCTTTTTTTTGTATTTATCCAACCACGACTTTAGTAACTATCAAAACCCCGTCGTAAACGCGTGTTGCCCGCCCCTTATTGATTTCGATTTATTTCTGAGCCCTATACTCATACGACTCCAGATAGAGTTGAACCCAAAAAAAAGGCTTTTTAATTTTAGCTTATATATTTTATTATGTATATGAAAAGAGAAATTAAGTTGTCTATTGCATCTATTAAAAAGAAGAAATCGAGGAGGAAAAGGCTATCTTTCTAACGTTTTTTTTAACCCTTTTTTATTTAAATTAGTTCAATTCGTATCGTTGACACGCGTACAAGTTAGGGATTTAATTATTTATTTATATATATATATGTGTGTGAAAAGTAGATAAATTTGGTTAAAATTTGAAGGAATTTCAGATACAAAGGAATTTTTAATTATCTTATATTATAATAAATAATATATGTATATTAAATTATTAAACTGTCTTTAGAATTTAAAATAAATAAAGATATTGTAGGTATTTCAACAATTGTTATAAATACATATTTTTACGATAGTAATAGATGAAAATGAACTTCTGAATAACATTCAAATAACTTGCATTCAACATTAGAGAAGCTGTTAGTAACAGCTTCCCTACAATGAAAACATCTATTTATACTTAGGCTTATCTATCAATAAAGGTGCCGTGTAAAAAATCACAATTATAACAAAATCAACCAAACAAGGAGATCTAGTAAATACAAGAATTCAAACTAAATCACAATTATATACTATTTACTATTTAATATGGATATTAAAAACCTCAAAAAGAATAACATTAAAGTCATTGTACATCAAATTAATTAATCGACCCGAAAAAGTAGACTACATTATATGAACATCCATCTCATAATATGTATGGTATATTACGTTAAATGCTATTTTACACCCAGATTTACAAAATTAATTACATCGTGAAAAACTTGAAACTACCACAAGAAAAATAATCTCAAATTTATTTATATTTTCTAAATGCAAATTGGGGATGTAAAAGGCTGAAAGCCCAAAAGAGAAGGCGCCAAAATAAAGATAAAACAGCTCCGCAAAAAAATTGTATATATAATTTCTCACAGGCTTCCATTCTTGTGTTCAACAATACAGTTGACCAAACTGCGTATATCATATCATCTTCAACATTTGTCAACCCAATTTCTCAAAAAAAAAAAATGGAAAGTGAAAATATTAGTTTAGACCACTCCTCTAAGTCGAGAAGATCATGCGATTCGATAAGCATTTTGGTAGTGGATGATGATACAACATGTCTTTCCTTTGTTGCAGCGCTACTCAAGAAGTTCAAATATGAAGGTTCGTAGTTTTTTTGGAAATTTCTTATATCAACATTTGTACAGATTTATGAATTTGAATCCGATGAACTCCAGTTGTGACGGCTAAGCACCCGAATGATGCTCTGTGCGCGCTTCGGATTAAGGGCGGCGGGTTTGATTTGGTGGTGTCGGATGTTCACATGCCAGATATGAACGGCTTTCAACTGCAAGAAGCCATTGCACATGAATTCAATCTGCCTGTGATTTGTAAGTTGTATCCATGTATATTTTTTATTTATATATGAATTTAGTATTCAAAAATTTGGTGCTGTGCAGTAATGTCGGTTGACAGCAAAGAGGTTGTTGTTTCTAAAGGGATGAAGAGTGGTGCTGCACTTTTCATATCAAAGCCAGTATCTGCAAATGATTTGAAGGATTTATGGCAATTTGCGGCCATGAGAAAGAAAAGTCAAGTTGTGATCGAGGAAGCAAAGAATTTTTTACCAGAAAAAATAACATTAAATAACAAGGAAAAGTCGAAGAGAAAACCAGCAAGTAAAGAGGAGTCTGAATCTGATGCTAATACTAAAAAGCCTAAAGTTACATGGACGAATGCGCTGCATTACCGTTTCCTGGAAGCTATTAGAAGCATTGGTCTCGAGAGTAAGCATGCTTCATTTATCAGTTTCTATGTATATGCAATTCATATCAAAATTAATATATATGATATTTCAACTAAATAATTGATGTAGGATCTGTGCCCAAGAAAATTCTTGAAGTGATGAATGTGCCCGGATTAACCAGAGAAAATGTAGCCAGCCATTTGCAGGTTCACATAACAAGATTTTACTTCCTTACAAAAGATTGTTGCCCCATTTATTTATATAAGTAATGTTTTTAATTTTTGCTTTAAATACAGAAATATAGGATCTTCTTGAAACGAGTGTCAGATGCAAGCTACAAACTTGAGGTTGGGGGTGATGATGAGGCTTTACTTGGCAGAAGCTACGCATCGAATTACTCTGTCAACAGACTAAACAAACCCCAGTTTCAGTTTGGAAACTTTCTAGCTTCCTATGAGAAAGCTCCCTCATTCCATAGTAGTGATGCTTCAATTCTTGGTTCAATCAACACAAATTCAGAAATTATTTCTGCATTGCCGTTTAATCATCCAGTGCACCAGAAATCAGGAAACTGTGTAAATTTTCATAGTAATAATGAGTTGCAAATCAACATTGATCAGCAGTCTTGTTACGAGCCTAATAGACAACATTTGTCACAAGATGAGCTGCTGCTGCCGCCGTCAAATCTATCTTTGATCCAAGACCTGCAAGATGGAGGGATACTTGATGATTCACCATTTTCTTCTGTTTATGATGATTCGTCTGCATTTGATATGATTGCCACACAACAACCCTTCAACTTGAACCCAACTCATCTTCACACCAATCCCTCACATCAACTCAACATCCAAAACCAAGAGCAGGTACTTTTCCTCACCTTCAATATTTGCTCTCAATTTTTTTGCAGACACACACTGCACATACAGTCTCTTTCGAAACTGTTGATTAAGTGAAGACTTGTGTGAATTTCACAGCAACATGGATGTGAATATACTGAAAGTTATCTCTTATATGATGGCATGACTAATTCATCTTATCATCAGGATGTCTACCAGGCAAGTCTGCACACACACACACACACATTACTTTCCTTCATGAATTGCCGCAAGAACTTTTTTGATGGAAACCTATATCTGCACAATTTCATGTCTTTTTAATTATTTCAGTTGATAAACAGCAGGTAAAAGGATCAATAGGCTCTGTGGAAGTCGGCAGTGCTTCTTCTCAATTCAATAAAGCCCTCCAATCTACAAATGAGGCATGCTATTATGTAACTTCATCGTCCTCTAATTACTGCAGCAGTAGTTCTTATAACTGACTTTTGTCCATTACAGTGCAACGAAGACGACGCTCTGGAATCTTTACTTGCGTTTGGACTATTTGGAGAGGATCAAATCCAAACCCTTGAAGGAATTTGAATTCAGCAACTCCAGAAACACCTTGTGCATAATTGGTTTCAAGAGTTTTAATTGGGATGTCGTTTGAACTAATGATCAATGGAAATGCCAAAGTAGCTAATTAACTGAATGTCGAATTTTCGCGAAAACTATATATATAGCTTGTCTGCTACATTTTGTAGGATGATGATGAATATGTATGCTAGCTAACTTAGAATCTTGTTTGTCTGTGTCCATGAAAATGGAAGGGTTCTTTATGTATGCATTTCCCACCTGTCTATGGTTCTAGATTTCTAAATTTCATGTCATGTGCCCTTAAAAAAATATAAATTATAAAGGTATGGACCCTATTACTAGACTACATTACCCTTCATCCCTGTATATGTATACATATCAACGAGGCAGAAACTATAGTGGGATAGCATAACATAAAAACTAAAAAGAACAATTATAGAATTGCAATTTCGTGAACAAGGTTAAATGCAAAGTTTCGATATACATGATATTTAAAGCAATAATATAGTTTTGTAACTCTTATCTGAAAAAAAGAAGTGTGAGAAAAAGAAGGAAACGTCATCACCAAATATATCAGTCCTTGTCTTGTCAAGACTAGCAAGTAGCAAACAAGCTCTCAAAGTATCTTTTAAAGTATATAAAGACACGTTATTTATTATAAATACTAAGCTTCATTGTGCAATATCAATATATCATATCATAATAAAGCAAGTTATATTGAATCTAAACATTATAAAAAATTGTATAATGTTGAAAGTAATCTTTGGTAATGTAAAAAATTTGTCCATACTTTTGTCCAATATTTTACAATTCTATATATACAATAATATTTTAATAAATTTTATGTCAAGCTTTTTGTATTGTTAATACTAAAATATTAGTGCCTAAATATAAAAGGAGTGGCTTAGAAAATTAGAAAATGGTCCGGACCACCAAATCGGAGAAAATTGGAGCGCAAAGTTAAATAACCTTTGCTGTCTGATTATTTTATTTGTTTGCGTGAAAAAACAACCCAAATATTTAAGCCCAATATTTGTGTACACATCAATCTACACCATAACAAAAGTCGAGTATCCGGTCTCAAGAATCTCTAAAATAATTTTAATTAAATTCCCTCTAATTCAGTATCTAAGATCAACACACTGACGTCATGATTCACAAACACAAGCTCCAGTTCTGATAAATTGATTTGATAATTCTTCTCAAGTTATAATAAAAAATATAATCATATCATTATCTTAATAATGTATAATAAACAAATATCAAGACTAGAAGTTTTAATGATCCTGAAATTATTGGAATCCAGTGTAATAGTTTTAATTTTAAGAACTGAGAGCTGAAGACGTAATCTGAAACAAACAGAATCACGAGAAGCCACACTACATGCTGCAGACAACATTCAGGTAATACCAATACTATGGTCTCTCTCTCTCTCTCTTTCATGCATGTATGCACCCAGTGAGGTAGCTGCATCTGTATGATATAGTGTGGATTAATAAGTATTCCTTTACAGATATGTATACTTCGTGTTCTCTAGGAAGCAAGGTATCAATGATTCTTTCTCAATAATGCAAATTATTGGAACTGGAAATAACATGTTCAAAGCAGGGTTGACCTGCTTTAACTAATCAAATATTTAAACAAAATTTACAACTCCGAATGAAGTTCCGTTTCGTCAGGAAAAAAAAAACTACTCATTCCAATGCAAACTATACGTACAAGTAGTACGACATTATCATGTATAGCACCAACATTACAAAATATAAACAAACTCAATGGGGATGATGACGACCGGAAAAGAATAATATTTGATGATGATGAAGGTAACATCGGCCGCTGTAGCCCCATTTATTTGTGATGAAGGGAAACACATATGGGAAGAGCTCTAAATACAGAAAAGAATTGAGAATCGAGAATCCATACCAAACAAACTTCCAAACAAATCCACACCAGACACTGCGTTGCGTTGATCTTACTACCAACTCAAAGCAAATTCCAACTGAAGCTAGGTTGAGCTGGACTATGACTGCTGCTTCTTTCCGTCGTATAGGAGGTTGAAGGGCCGCCTAAAAATGGATTCGAAGTAGAGTCAAAAGTCTCCCATTGTGTAGTTATCACCACAGAAGTACCGGAGGCTGAGTGCCTTGAAGGTTGCTGTTCGCCCTGCTGCTTCGGTGAATCACAGTTGGTCAACGAACCCCCCAAGGAATGCCGAGCTTGCTGCTGCTCCACAGGGGATGATGAGGATGAAGACACATAGCCATTCGAGTGCTTCTGCTGCTGCTGCGATGGAACTTGGTTTCCAGTGCCACTGGGCATTGAATTCTTGAGTTTTATCAGATCAAGTTTCTCCACGTGCTTCTGTATTCTTCTCACCTTGAAATATTCAACCACAAATCAGACATTCAAGAATCAGCTTTACACTAGCAACACCACCTCGGACATTCAAGAATCAAAAACTCTAGTCGAATAAACTACCTGCATTTTCCTCTGCAATTTGACATCACCTTCAGCAACAACGCCGTCCAACTTAAGCAATTGATTCATTAACAGCTCAATGAGGTTCACTATATCCTTCTCCACCACTTTCCCACCTTTAGAAATCACAGTTTCGAGAGCAGACACCTGCCCCAATCACACAACACAAATTACGTGGTTGTCATGGTTTCAAACACTCAAATTAAATCAACGAATAACAAAAACAGAATGAAGCAATTACCTGTGCAGCCAGCCTATCCACCTCCAAGCTGATATCTGATAGCGTTTTCGCAGCCTTCTCCATTTTAGCATTCTTCCTCATCTCCAAGAAGCGTTTCTCCTTGCTAATAGCATCCTCTTCCAACACCATTTTCGATTTGTCTTTCACTCCGGCACTGTCTAGATACGAAGTCGAATTCCTCTCTTTATCCTTGTAAAACAGCTTCTGATCCTGGTGATGCAGCCCCGTCGGCCCCGACAACATCTTCTTTAACTCCCCTAAATTCAGTCACATAAACAAGATCAAAAACTTAAAAAAAAAAAAAACATATAAAAGCAAGAGTTTCTAATCACGATGAGGAAATTACCAAAGGTTGATTGAGAGCTGATGCGGATTTCATGATAAACGGAACCGTATTTGACGCGAACGCGAATGGTGGGCGGCGGCACGCGGCTCTCCTCGCCATCAATACGCTTCTGTACCAGCATTCCTCCGGGCCTGAGCTCCCACTCTTTCTCCACGCCTCTGCCGCCGTTATAATCCGGCGGTAGCGTCTCATTCTTGGTCCTCATCCGCATCATCTTCGATCACAGCAAACCAGAGTTATTAATTAGCCGCGGAAAGACGGTTGAAATCCCGAGAAATTTTGGAATTCAGCAGACAAAACAAAGAGCATTGACTGCGAGTTGATCCGCGGTTTTACTAGAAGAAAAACCAGAAGGGAACCCTCGAGCTAAAAAAGGCGAAACCTTCACAAATTTCTGAATCTCAACATCACATGAATACAACGTAGCATCCACGCGTCTGTATATATCGCAAATCCGTATCCTAATTAGCGGATGAGTAACCGTAACTAACTACAGGAAATCACCAAGTAAAATGGGACAAAGATTCAGTTTGAACCCGAATGGGGAAAAAAGGAAAAGCAGAAATAAAAAAGTTAAACCCGGGAATCTCGAGTGTTCGGGAAAGATCGGCGGAGACGAGACTCCGGCCGGAGAAAGGATCTCAATTGCGTTAGGTTGAGGCTGAATTGCCGAAGAGAATTCAAAAATGATCAGATCTCTCAAAAAAATCCAGGAATGTGGAAAGAATCAGTTTACTTCGTGAAATCTGCCAATAATATCTAGTATCCGTATGTTCAAACTCCTACGGAAATTAACCAAAAAACAATGCACCCACAGGAAAACTATAACGTGAAAAGATTAACTGAATATTGAGTTGGTTACTGCGTGCTCTCTCTCTCTCTCTCTCTCTCTCTCTCTCTCTCTGCAAGGCTGGAGAAAGAAGACGCGAAGTGAGAGAGAGGGGAAAATGTAAGGATATAAAAAATTGTATGGACAGCGAACAGAACAGAGCAATGAGGTCAGATTAAAATAAATATGTAATATTATTCAATTAGGACCTTGTTTAAATCACCAAAATAAATTACGATAATCAGACTTACAAGAGGAAAATAAATAAGGGAAAAAAGAAGACCCACCAAAGCCGCCGACGCCTCTGGTTAAAGGGTCGAAAATAGTATTAATTGGTAAAAGCTACAGTTGAAGACGAAAGCTGTAAGCCTGTAATTTGAAGTTTCTTCCTCCACATTATTGCGTGGCACAAAATAAATAAATAATATGCGCAATTTAGTTTAACATTTTCCTCTAAAATGTAATCTAAGCAATGTTCTCGCAATTTCTCCCCAATTTTAATGGAAATTATGTGCAGTTATATATTTAGTAAATAATAAAGGCGACACACTGACATTGTTCATTTAGGATAGTCCAATTGAAATATTAACTGAGAGTCATATAATTATATCTATATCAATCTTTTGCGCATTACTTATTTATCATTTTTAATTCTTTTTAATATGCTCTCACATAATTTTTCATCACTTGTTTAATATTAGGTGGGTTGGTTATATATTAACTTATTAAATTCTATGTGTAGTAGCATAGTTGTGTAGTGTTATCGGTTTATAAAGTTACTAAACAATGAGCTATAATATTCTTTTTCTTCAATTATGACTACATATTTCCGATTAAAAAAGTTATATTAGTGTAGTAGGTATATCGTTTGGGCGTCGATGTTTAATGCTATAATCTATACCACATTTGAACTAACTTACATTTTAATCCTATCTCTTCAAAAATTTTAATGTCAGTAATTACTTTTTAATTTATTGTAATAGTGCATTGTCTACTGCATATATCCGTTGTTTTCGCACGCCTAATTTTCTCTGTCATGCCACTATAATTCCACATAAATCAAATGCCATAAGTTGACTTGCAATAAGTTAAAATGTTATTACTGATATTGCAAATTATAATATACAAAAAAATACAATATAACTGATCCAAAGAAATTAATAAATAGAATGATCAAGCATTATTTTTTATCAGAGTCTCGTCGGAACCAGGGGCATATTTGACCAACAATTACGAGGTTTAAACCAATATTAGAAATGTGACAGATGCATGAGAAAACATGAATAGTATTTTAATTATAGTGTACATGCACAATCAACATCTGTTAGTACTTAATAGTAGGGGTGTAATCGAATCGAGCCGAATTAGAACACCAATCGTCTTTCAATTTTGGTTTGTTTAATATCGGTAGAGTCTCGAGTTTTATTTATCGAATATTTAGAAATCACGAGCTTATTCGAAACTTTAATCGAACCCAAACTAGCTTTCTAAATTTAGATATATGTTTAGAATATTGATTATTTTATTTTAAAACTAAATTATTTTATCCATAATAACACAATATATTTATTAATTTCTTAGAAAAAATAAAAATAGTTAGAGATTTAACACAATAATTACTATTATAGAAAGAAAATAATTATATCTAATTAATAATTTTATATTTTCAAAGTAAATCGCTTAACTAACTTGTTCACGAGCTAACGAATTAAATACTATCATGCTCAAGCTTGGTTTGTTTAGCTAACGAGCTTCACTAAACGAATTCGAACGAACTTTTATAGAACCGAAACAAGAATACCTTTCATGAATAAACACATGTCATTTACAACATCTGTTAGTACTTAATAGCATAACAAACATGACTTTTGGGGAAGCTAGGAACAAAGGAGTAATTAAGGATCATAAGGTATGGCTGAATTGAAGCCTCGATTATCAAATAAATAATTATATGTACATTATGTATGTAAATTAGAGAAAAGAAGATAAAAAAAATGGAAAAACATATTGATAGACATGAATTTCCTATGTAGAATTAGGAATTTAATTTCATCAACATCCGCGGATATGATCTTGTTATCAATTATTTCTTCATTGCTTTTGTGCATTTTGCAGCGTGTAAAAATAGGAAGGAGAGAGGAGGGGAAATACACCAAGAAACACTTCATGTGGTCATTATGATAATCACTATGTGAATTGAATTGCAAAACCATATCAAACAAGAAGAATTTAAAATTTGATGGATAAATACACCAAGAATCAAATAATAATGAAGTGGATGACATATTTTCACAAAATCCAAATATTTCTTAAATCAAATTTATGGTACGTAGCTTGTCTAATCATATTTAAATTTTATATATATTTGTGTTGTTGCATATAAATGAAATTTATGCATAACATATTTACATGATAGCTCGTATCTTCTTATAATTTATTAAAAGAAAATAAATGAAATGTAAATTATTTAATAATAAGTATGGAGACGGGGACGATTAGGAAGATGATTAGTTAGTTAATTGTGGGATTTGGAAGATGCGCGGTAGGTTTTGCTAGGTCATACGTATTGCGCTTAATTATTGTAGATTTCTTTAGTCAATTAATGATTGTATATTTCTTTTTTCTTTCTTTATCCCTGAAATAATTGTAGATTAAATTGGTCTAACAGGATTAGATCAGTTGATCAAGAGATAATAGATTTAGAATAGAGACTAATAATCGAAATTTAGCAATCACAGTGTGGAAGTACAATTTTTTTTAAAGTGACTCTTTATATGTATTAAATAAAATCTTTTTAACTTCTTAATTATTAAATTATCGTGATTTATACTTTTATATTTTCATAAAATTAGTGTAGTTTGGGGGGTTCTCCTTTTTGGAAGAAGATTAAATAATGGTAGAGCTGAGAGTTTGGAGAATAGATGGTGGGGCCCATAGGGCAGTAAAATTACTGCAACAGTGAGCGAGCGCGATTCCAGCAAAAGTAGGTGCAGGTGGCGAATCTTAATCGACCGATGCCATGCCCCCGTCGTCCGTCCACTAGATTTGCTATCTTTTTTCGCATTATCTTATCTAGGGGAAATGTGTTTGGCGCAATTTTATCTAAATTTTCAAATTTATTGTACAATTAGATACAAAATCACTTATTTTTACCTTTATTTTTTTCGTACAATTCCACCATCGTCGGCACCTTATCGCCGGACACTCTATATTCTTATACATTTCAAAATATTCCATCAATTACATGATCTAATGTCTAATTGAAAAATTAAAAATTAAGAGAACCTATGCATAGGAAATACTCATCATCAACCTCTCCCTACAATTACTTTGTTTTTCGGCATTCAATTATCAAATGGAAGGTATAGTGAGTAAATCAATGACGAAGTGAATTTGATATGTGTGAGTGGAATATACTTTCAATTTTATGATCGAGTGTCACATAACTAAGTAATTGGATATAGAAGTTTGTGGTGAGATTTTTGTAGGCTTGTATCTTGCTTGCTTATTCTGGACTTGGGATGTAGATTAGACATAGATTTATGTAATTGAACAAAGGAATTGTGCAAGAAATATGATGGTACAAATATGGTATTTTGCTTGTATATATAGTTAAAGAACATAAATAAATAGCACCATTAGGTTGAGAGTGTAGAATTAGACCCAATTGCGTATAAACAATTTATGTTGGGGCATACGCGTTTCGGAATAAACTTTAGGGTTCTTTTCTTGTGCGCATTTCCCCTTTTATTTATTAAATTATTGTTTAATATGGTAACCATTTTTTAAATGCCGGGGACTACTTGCTATGGTAGTCATATAATCACTGATCATAGCTTATGAATCAAATAATAGGATCGTGGTATTTTGTGCCCCCTTCAAACTTAAATAATGCTGTTTTATTGTATAGAAATTTATTGATTGTGTCAAATCCTTTTCTCTTTACCGAATTGAGATTAAAAGAATATTATGTTTCCTCATAAATTTCATCAGAATATTATTCCTCAATCCAAATGAATTATATAAAATATTAATCCTCCACAATGATAAATAATAGTGTGTGCTATTTCATTATTATTTTGATACATGAGATGGGGTACTTTAGATCTCACTCTCTAGAAAGGAGAATCGCACTATTTGGTGGGGGGAAATTTGTGATTTATAACCTTTAGTCACTAGACTCACTACAGATGACACTTTAAATTACAGTACTATTTATCCGCCTATTAGGTTGACTCACTAACTTCAGTTTGACTCATAAATGTCATTAAACTTAACATTCATGTCAACAGATGATTCACCAATTAATAATTATTCATCCAAATTAATTCCAAATCAAATTCTTAGCAATAAATAGAACTATGGAACTACAATTTATATTGAACCTACTTTTCCTATTATTGTCATTCGATATTATGTATTGATCTCACTTACACATGTTTTCAATTTTTAATACTCCTTTCCCACAACATCCATACTTGGCTTGCAAGTGTTGATTGAAGTTTGTCGATCAATTCAATTTTTTTATAAATTCCAATCACAGTTACGCAACCCTACTAAACAAATAACCTCCAACTTTTGTAGTGTTTCAATCCGAAAATACTCACTTATTATGCACGTGTTGATTTTACTGGAGATACGATTGTGTCATAAAAATGTATTACGTGATTAATTTTAATCGATATGACAACACGTTTGGAGGCATTCTCTTATAGTTGTCTTTCAGGGATGTCGGCGGGCGGTGCTTTTACTCCGGACCGATCGAGAACTGCTCAAAACCCATTAAATTTTAAAACAACGGTTCGGTTCGGTTTGGTTCCAAACCGCTGGACCCGGACCGGTCAAGACCCGACCCGTTTTGTCCGGTTCCGGTCCGACCCGGTCAGTTTTTTTTTTTTTTTTTAATTTTTAATTTGAGTATTATGTATCCACTTTTTCTGTAAGAGCGTTTTACATTTGAGTGTGATTACGAAATATTAATTAATTTACTAAAACCAACATTTACCAAAAACGTGTAAATTAAAACCGATAAATTTTTCACAATACCTAATAATCTTGTTCAGTCAATATTTCCACAAATTCATTCAAGAAAAAGAGCCATTATCGAGTAGAACAAGGTGGTGGAAATACAAATTCATATGTACACATCAAAGCAGAAGTCCAACATCTATAAAATTAGTCTTGTTTCTTGAATAACTGTGCACGTCCCTTTGAATTGTAAAACATTCTGAGTTAACAAAGAATGAAATCAACAGTTTTTTAAATGCAAGACTTAGCGTGACAGAGTAAGGATTGGGGTAATTAAGATCCAATGGGTGCGGTTAGAACCTATAATACCCGATCCGGATTCATAATTTAATGGTGGGATCCGGTCCCGGTTTAGCGTTTATTGGGTCGGTTTGAACCGTAACCAATCTTAAATTACTTGGTTACAGTCCCATAATATCCGCCCGTTGACATCCCTAGTTGTACCCACTAAGATCGAATATCTTTGAAAATAAAAATATAAAACGGAAACCAAAAGAGATAAGAAAAAGGTCATGGTAAGCTCTCTGTCTTTTTCTGAAGTTTTCAGGCAGAAAAGGTTTCAACAATTAGGGGCAAATTCGTCCACAGCCCTTCTAAAACGGGGAACATACTACACATATCTCTCTCACACACTAAACGCCACCGACACTTTGACACCGCACGATTTATCTCATTGGACACGTGGCTTGTTCAGAACCGTGCATCGGACTCTGAGGCTTGAAGAATCGGGAAGAGAAAGATATCCTGTGTCGACGTATTCCGATGGAGACTGTGCAACAAGTATTGTAAGGATTAATTATATGTTAATTGAATTTTTAATCTCCGACCAAATATTGAAATTTTGGCTTTCTTATTTGGTAGGTTAGAAGACAGTGTACCGACACTTTTTGGATGGTACATTGGAACTTCTGCCGATACAAATTATTATTCGGGTTTCTGTGATTATATTGTTTTGTTGCAAATATTTATGTTTTTTGTTTTTGTTTTTTGGGCAATAGTTCTATTGGGAATTGCAGGAATATAACGTCATAACCCTTTGTTTTAAAGTATTTGCTTGAATAATGGAGCCTCTAATCATAATCGACAAGATTTTTAGTATATCAGAATCTGAGCAATAACAAAGCCAGTGAAAGGGGTTTTTTAATTAAAAAAACGGCCAAGGAGAGAGAAAGATCTTAGCAGGATAGAAAACTTATTTTGGTAGACAATTGAAATAATTGGGGGATCTGCTTTTCTAAATAAAGTTTAAGATTTTCTTAATCAATGAAAGCGCGCTCCTTTCTCTCGATTTATTACGTATGATACACCTATGGCATAATCGAACAATTCTAAACTAATGTAAATACTAGAATCAAAAATATGACTTATATCCCAACGTAAGTTTTAAAAGAATATTAATTTTATGCTCTTACAAAAAAAAAGATAATAATTTTCTGTCCTTTTGAATTACACAAAAACTCCTTTCAGTATATTGACATGTGCATACGTCACAAAAATATCTTTATACTGGAAAAAAATTGTATTTATTTTTTATTGTATAATTAAAAAGTATTATTTATAATAAAGAAAAAATATCATTATATTAAAAAATAATTCAATATTCGAATCTGTGGCTACGAACATCTTTTAGGAGTCCAATTCTTTGAATTTGATATATTCAAACCTTGCGACATACCCCCTAAAACCCCACGAGGACCACGCTTCCCAGGTCCAATAGTATCAGCAATTAATTATAATGATGCTAATTTTTAAGCTAATTTTTCAAAATATATTCGGATTAAGTGGTATATATGTACCTTTTACCTTATTAGATCGAATTTTACTGACGGGGGAAAGATAAAAGGACTAACGAAAGAAAAATACAACTAGATGTGGACAAAGATAGATTTGAAAAATCGGAGGATCCAGTCAAAATATATCCTGACGTTGCACGATCAAAATAAATAATTGTGAACCCAAACACATCCTCTTCCTATTTTTTTATCATTTATTTTATCTTTTTTTTTTTGGGGGGGTCTATTTCTTTTCTTTTCCTCTAATTTGATAAGAAATGAAGGAATCGGAATTTCGCAATTCAATTAATTGTGTTATTTTAGTTGTTTCTGGAGAATTTATTTTCTTAAAGTCCACTTTTTTATATGAATGGGGGAAATGTTCACAACTAAGAGTGTGTTATAGTTGTCCGATTGTGAATAGGGGGTGTATTTTCATCTGTAATCAACTTATACACTATTTTGCAAGTATATATAGTAGTTAGAACAAGTTAAAAAATGAATGGACATTATTTTTAAAGATAATTTTTTATTCCGAGGAAACAAGTTCACAAAATAAATGATGCCCCAACTTTTGTCTTTTTAAATATAATGTAATGGCGCGAAGTGCATGGGCGGAAGCAAATCAGCTAGTATACAATCAATACTAAATGCTTCGAAAGGATTCTGCACTATCACACAAATTAATCATCTTTTGTACGTGTTTACCAGAATTATTTTATTTCATCAGCAAATAATTTAACTATATTATCAAGCTATAATATTGTGATAATAAATTGAATATGTAGCAGGCCACAATTTTATTTTATTTTATTTTATTTTTCTTGAGATAAAATGGATGTTGCGTGATGGATGTATTAGCTTGACTTATGCTGATGAATTAATAATATTTAGTCACATACCTCAGAAAAAAAAATAGTTACAACGACACTCATTCAACTAACAAAGTTACTTTCAGCTTTCATGATTTTGGATCAAAACATCTCTTGCCACTATCACTATATTCATTGAATTAGGCATGTCTATATGTACTATTAATAATTAAGTATTAAACATAGCCTTAAACGGCTATGAAATCTCATTTGAATTCAAATTAATGGATGGCGTGGTTAAAAGAAGGTTTGGACTTTGGATTGAGAAGTTCAATAACAATTAGAGTTGAACTGATTCGCGAATAAGATTAATTAATGAATGAATTGGACAATCATTAATTTATTAATATCAATTAATCGAGCATCATCAATATATATGATTACTCGTGAGCTCATTCCTTCATTCAAATATTCAATTACATCAAACTAGGCACCCCTAAGTTTTCAGGTTTGATAGAGTGTTTGGACAAATGATTCCACACTTAACAGAAAAATTTATGCCAAACCGTCTGTAAAATCAAAAATCACTGTTGTCACATGGATTAAATATTTGAGTTTGACATAGGATAATTTTGCTGCTAATTTCTAAAAAATTGAATCTAAATCATGACACGTGTGACTGATTTTCGCCCGTGAACAGTACTTCCGTTGTCGGTTGCCGTCAAGAATCGTAGAATTTAACAAGCATGATTATCCTTCTTTCTCTGTCCTAATCACTAGAGGACGAGGACTTTTACTATAATCCACATAAATTTGAAACTCATCGCAACTCTCCAATCAAAACCAGTGAAAAGTCTCTTCATTCGCCAATAAAATATTAAGAAATCTTAATTATGAAAATGAGAAGCCAACAGCCAAGAGAAAATGAAAATGCAACTGCTAATAATAAATCAAAAGAACTAATACAGATAGTGATGGTGGGTATTATGTTGTTATTATAATTCAAGAATTATTTTGCGAGTTAAAACGTCCAACTTAAACTAATACTTTGAAGTAAACTTTTCTTTGTGGTTCACCTCTTTTCCAAAGGCGTTAAAATATTTTTCCCAACTAACCATGGTAATTTGAATGTGACAACTCTAATTTCAGACCATGCTTATATATAAAGTAATTATGTTATCATTTCCATTGAAATAATGAATAGTTGGCCACAAGGACATTTCTCCTAGCACCCCAATCGGAAAAACAAAAAAAAAAAAAAAAAAGAAAAGAAGATATTTCATTTTATGAACATCATTTTGCAATGATTACGATATGAAAAACAAGTAGACAAGGAGAAGAATTTGATTAGCATATACTTACTCTCTTTCATTTAAAATATCTCATTTTATTTTTGGATTGTTTCATTACAAATATCTCATTCTATTTTACGAAGTAATTATCTCTTTAAAAAATATTGGTCTTATCCACTTTTTAACACTATAACTATTTTATACATTTCTTCTAAATATCGTACTCAAAAGAAATGGAATAATTTAAATGGAATGGAGGAAGTACTATTAATTTTTCCACGGCTGGCCCTCATTTAGTTTTTTCATATGCGTTGAAGTGGAACTTAAATTATACATTATTTGGTATTTAATCTAAATCTAGTTGTTGAAAGATCTTTTTCATTGGATTTCACAAATAAATAATTACGATTGGACGTATTTCTTTCTTAATCTTTATGTATGTATTATAACAAAAACATCTTTAAATGGTATTAACAATTGATCTTCAAAGTCAAATTTGTTTTCTCTGTATAGGGGCAGCAGTATTATTATTAATATATTAGTACATTACTCTTTTAATTAATATCATATTATAACATTATCCTAATATAACTAACTTATATACATTTATTATAACTATTATTATTCAATAATTAACAATATAATACAAAGAGTTTGTTTATATCGACTATTATCTAACATATATTCCCGACCTTGTCCGAATACATAGCATTTAAAATTGGCGAGAATGTCCGTAAATTACTAATCATTACATATAACTTGTTGTAATAATTGTAATTTTATCTTAATGAATTTTTCAACTAATCTTATATTTTGATAAGGTAAATGTTATAGCCTCATAATACGAAAGAACATTAATGCGATGGCTGATATATAAGAATGGAATTAGATGATAATGAAATAAATTTTGAACTAAATGGTAATATATATATGAATAAAATGAAATAAACATGAGATTCATATGATTGATATATCTAAGGAATGAACAAATATAAATGAAATGACATGAACGGAATAAGAAAAAAAAAATAATAATAGTAACAATAATAATAATTATTATTATTATTACTCTTACCATTATTATTTGTATAATAATTAATATTTTAAGTTTTGTTATTGTTATTATTTAATTTTATTGTTATTAATTTATTATATTGTTACTATTGTTATTTTAGTAAATATTTACATTTTTTACTATTTTCATTATTATTATTATTATTATTATTATTATTGTTATTATTATTATTATTGTTGTTGTTGTTGTTGTTGTTGTTGTTGTTGTTGTTGTTATTATATTGTTGGCTTCTTGTTGTTATTATTTTTACTATTACTATTATTATTTTAATATTATTTTTTTTATTATTGTTATAATAATAATTAATTATATTGTTATAATAATTATTAATATTATTAATTACTATTATTTTATCATAGTTATTATTTATTTATTATTATGAATAACATTATACTAATAAAAAAATTAATATAAATAAATAAAAATATTTTTATTATGAAAATAAATAAATTTAAATTTGACTAATCTCATGTTCATGAAAATAGACAATACCAAGAGGAAGAGATGGAAGACTTAAATAAATAAAAATATTTTCATAAGAATGAGCGTACATCCCTTCAAAAATGATGATTCATGTTGCAAAAACTTACTAATCATATCATTGTGAATGAATGCACAAATCATAATTTCAGTTTCATTTCATTACTACACATCAACCATGCCCAAATAAAAAAGTTAAAACACTTATAACTCAACCGTAACATTGAGTTTGATATTGAAAAAGAAAAGAGAAAACAAATGTCAAAAGGGAAAATTTGCATTGTTGGATGATATTCAATTAGGGAGAAATTTTATAGAATATGTAGGTATATATACTCGTCTATCACATGATAATATTTTATTTATTTAATTTATATTATTAAAATATTATCATATGATAGATAATATGATATACCTATATATTTTATAGAATTTCCCAATAATTAGGTTCAACCATGATTGTAAAAATTATTAGAAGTTGTTATTGGCGTCAACCTAATTTATTTTTAACAGGGGTTGCATTCGATAGACCCCCGGTCAATAATGTGCTGTCGGCTGTTTCAATATTACTTGCACATATTTTGATCAAGTATTTTTTATTGTTTTATGAGTATGTGTATAATGCATGTGATGAGTTTTATAATATCAAACTCCAGATTCTTCAAGTCCAACTCCATTTAATGCTGTTATGACTAATTAAAGGCAATATTATTAACTGGAGCTCTCTAATTTCAACATTAAAATATTATAAACAACTACTTTCTCCGTCCTTAAAAACTTTGTCCCAATTTTCTTTTTTGGATATTCACCAAAAATTCACCTCAATCCCCACTTTCTATTTATATACAAGACCTTACTATATATCTTACAATTACACCCCTCACTATAAAATTATATTTACAAAAAATGCCCATTAAAGATCCCACATTAAAATAATTAAAAAATCTACAAAAGTACTAAAATAACAAAAATTTTACAAACTTTTATTAAAATTCTTGTCACCATACTTGAGGTAAATTTTTCAAGAATGGAGGGAGGACATTTATAGCATTATCATTATCATTATCGGAATTTAAGTATACAAATATTTTTGTTCATATATGTCTTACAGAAAATTGGTTAAATCGGAAAAATGAAATATTAAAACTGTTATTGGTAAAACTAGATTGTCTAGACTCTAGACAGGTTCAAAAGATGATACTATTGTCCACAATCTTGCCCAAGAAAAGAATATCGGCAAAGAGGACGTGTTAGGATTTACACACACGAACGATTTTGTTCCTAGTTTTTGTAATATTGTTGGTTGAAATATCTCCAAAAAAAAATGTTGTATGCTGGAAAACGAAAATAAATGGGTAAAAATACGAATAATTCCATTCTCATGCTCAACTTGTCATGAATCACCCAGCTAAAAAACGGAAAAAGAAGAGAAAAAAAATAAAAAAATGTAGTAGGGTATTTTTGTCTCTTGACACATAAAATGATTATGTCGATATTAGATTAGATTATTTCATGCTCTCAAGTCTTATTCAAAGTTGTCGACTTGCTACATACTTGGTTTTTGTTCAACAAAACGTATAGAAAAAAGTGAAGAAACCGACGAAGAAGAAAAAGGTGGGAAGTGAAAAAAGAAAACAATTAAAAAGTGAAATATATATTTTGTAAAGTCATAAAACAGTTTACAAACTAATTACCTTTGTTTTTTCTGAGTGTTCCATTTTGATTATTTTTCTTCTTCTTATTTGCCAACAAATATTTCATTTTAAAATTTAAGAGTAAGATTATAATATCCTTCCAATTTACTCTTAAAACATACATACAATAAATAAGGCCCCACAAAAAGTCAAAAATTACAAAAGTAAATTTGGTAATGTGTGATTTGACTATAGGAATACTTTAAAAAAAGAAAAGGAACAAGGGAGGGAGTACACTTTTTAATAAGTAATACAAATATCTATTAGCCACAGAATATATATAATTATATACTCGGTTAAGTTACCATAACGACTTGAAATTGTAGATTTGAGTCATGAAAGAGGTAATATCCTCAAAATAAATGAACTTACCGTTATTATCATGTGACACTGGAATCGCATATTAATTTGGTATTAGCCAAATAGCCTAATATGTTTGGATACAATAAGCAGCTAAATGAAGACTTTCAAACAGAATGCAATTTGTGTCCCTCGATTCTTCTGGGAATGGTATTTCACTCTTGGAAGTAATTGCTACCTCTTAACCAATCAATAATTAATTGATATTGTCTTGCAATTAAAATATCGTCCAAAAAGTAATCACATATATATCCGTGCAGAGAATTATCGGAAACTAACCAATATAGCACAAGCATTCAGAGCATTGTCCTTTAGCTTGATTTACTCCTGAAAATCACGGTCTATACAATTTATTTATTGATTATCATATAAAATTTCCTATTAGATCAGGCCAATCTCTCTTTCATCTCTTATAATAATTGAGTGGTTTGCACCAATTGTGGTCCACTTTGTGGGCCGTATGAGGTTTAATCCAATCCTAATTATGGATTATTAAATTTTAACTATGTATTTATTAAATTATAATTGTGAATTATCATATTCTAAATAAAATTACAGTTAACCTCTGATTTATTATTAACGAATATTTGTGGATCTTCGTACGGCACTAATAAAAATGGTGCAGTACATATAACCTTTATACACAATGAAGTTCGATCGCTGGGTGAAATATATAAGGAAAATACACAGTTAGAATATAATAACTGTTTTTTATAACAATTTTAGCCTAATAAATCAATAATGCTCAATCAAACCTAATGAATTAAATTTTATGAGAATTTTAGCTTAAATGATTTGTAGCACCGAAAAGCACAATCGACGTTGAAAAATGATATATGGAAAGCATAAGCCATAAACGATGTCGGAAAGGACTTACGGGCTACATGTCAATTCCAGTGTCAATTGTGGTTTTCGTGGTCGAAAATCACTTACATGCTAAAATTGTCATAAAATTCAATTTATTTGGCTTGATTGATGTGTTATTCATTTATTAAGCTAAATTGTTATGAAATCAATTTATTATGCTAAAATTGTATATTTTCCCACATATATATGACCTTATATTTACATAATGGAGTTGAACCGCTGGGATAAAATGAAGAATAATAATAAGTTTTTTAGTTTAGGAGAAAAGAGAAGCATATTATCCGCAACATGAAGTTAGGAGAAATATTTTAATGATATAACTTTAGATGATGATAATTCAAATTGAAAAGTTGAATTCCAACTGCATTCCATCCACCGACACTACCGTCGTTTGCAGACAAATTTACTTGCCAAAACTGGAAAGACTATTTGCTAGTTTACTGCCTTCACTTTTTCACATAAAAACAAAGCCTTTAAATAAGGAAGGCAAAGTAGCACTTGACAATCTGAGCAAAAGGAAACAACCTTCTCGCAGATCATGTCAAGTCTATAATATTCTTGTAAAAGAAATATCTGACAGCTATAAATATCTACATAGATGATTCAATTACTCTGCATTCGTTTTTACTTTGGTCACTTATTTAAACTTGTTGGCTAAAATGTGATTTTGCTCCGTTATCTTACGTGTTCTGAAAAACGTTAAATACATTTAATGTCTATATACATTGTAGTAATTTAAAAAAGGTTGTTATTCTAAAAACTCCTTTAAGATAAGAAATAAGAATTCATCTTCTCTTTCTATTTATTTGAACCAACCCCTTAGAAAAATAAACATATAACTACGTTCAAAGGGTTGTATTAAAAAAACAATTACATTTCTGACAAAATTATCTGCTAATCCAGAAAACAAGTTACAAGTTTCTTAAAAAGATAAATAACCTATTAGCATAATTTGTCTGAGCTAATTTGTCTGAGCACGATAATGATATTTCTTGAGACTACTAAACTACGTCATTTTATGAACAATTGGAAATATTTATACATTTTGATGTGATAAACTCATTTGGTGATTAAATGAAAAACATACTAATTGTAAATAGGAGTTGACTCGTGAGTTCTTATCAATCTTGTTGATTTTCTTTGGATCTTAAAACATGTTTAACTGATGGGATATGGCCAAACCACTCTGCCCACCGACAGCCCAAACGAAATGGCCCGACTTTAATAATGCGGCACGCGGTTATGCCAAAGGCCCATCCCCCAAACCCTAAGCACCCCAAACCCTAATCGACGGGCTAAGAGTCCCTATGGCGCAAGGCTAAGAGTCCCTATGGGCAAGAGGAATGTCCTCCATACATAAGACTAAGAGTCCCACATGGGAGGATCGGTTCCCGCCTTAGAGCCCTCGATATGTATAAATAGGAGTTAGATCGAAGGTAGAAGGGTTAACAACTTGTTGAATACTAAGAGCTTTTAGCTACACTCACCGTAATCAAATCATAGTGAAAGTATTGAGGAATCACTCTCCGTGGACGTAGATCTCATTAACGATCGAACCACGTAAAAGCCTTGGTGTTCTTTATCGCTTACATAAATCTTGCATACTAACATATACCGATTTATCATTGGCGCGTCTGTGAAACTACGAACAAAAAGCTTCGTTTTCTATAAATTAATGGCGAGGACACGTCAACCGCCGATGTCTTTGGCAACAACCGCTACCGAGGACGACCGGTGGTCACTCGCCGCCACAGAAGGAGATTGCGGATGCCACAGCGGTCACACACCGAGGCCACATGGAAAACGTTTCCATACACCTCGGGATCGCCGCCTCACGAGGTGAAGACGCCGACCTCATCGCCAGGTGAACAAGCGGTTCACCGGTCTCACGAAGCCCTCGCCGAGCTGTGTCTGAATTCCTCAATGCCAATCTCGGCCAATTCTAAAACTTCCTCCACCAGAGGACAAATGAAGCGGGCACCTCTCGAGTGCCCGAACTGGCGAATACGGGCGCCCGAGGTCGCTCACCCCACCGAGGCAGTCAACGCTCACCTCGGCACAATAGCCGAGAACGCGCATACCAATCCGCCGTCAAGTCAATCACCTCGCCGAGAGGGTCGCAACCATTCACCACCTCGTCGCCCGCGAAGCTGCTCTCCACCTCGGTATGCCGCCCAGAGAGCCGAGCAAAATAGGAGAGAGGAAAGGCGGAGCCGAACCCCCCCTCGAGGAGACGACAGACGCCGTCACCGGTCTCCCACCCCTCCAGAGAGAGATGGCAACGATCTCCCGGGGTTCGACCGCACGAAGAATCATCTCCTTTCTCCGTGGAGATTCTAGACACGCCTGCATCGCCGATACGGACACCCAATATTGCCGCCACGATGGCCTGGGGACCCTCCGACTTCCCGTTCGCCACACTACCAACATGGCGAATCAAGGAATGGAGGATTTTCACATGTGCAAAATCTTCCCGAGGTGCCGATCTCCAACGCCCGACGCCGGTTCACCTCGCCCGCCGTCGATGCGATACACCGCCTGTGACCTCATGGATCGCTTCAAATGGCGCTTCTATCGAAGATGCCACCTCAGCAGCCTTCCTCCGACCTGCTCACAATCCGCCAAGGGCGGGACGAGACGATGTCGAACTTCGTCTCGAGGTTCATCAAAGAGTCGCTCAAAATTAATGACAGTAACGATCTCTACATCATCAACGCCTTCAAGAACGGGATCCGACCCGGCGCACTGAACAAAGAAATCACCAGGGAGAAACCAAAGACGGCGAGTAAACTTTGGAACCTGGTAGACAACTTCGTCAAAGGAGACGAGTCGGATCGGAAGAAGAGGGAGATCTGGGACGAGCAGAAGGCTGAGAGAAGGAAGCCAGATGACCGAAGTCGAGGCGCGGATCGCCGAAGCGCCTTCGACAGAATCAAGAGAGGGCCACTGGAATCCAGGCTCGGACCTCGGCCAAACCCTGGCGCCAAAGCGCCTCCTCTGCTCAAATCGAGGGCGGAGATATTCGAGCTCCACGCCGAGCTCTTCCCAAAGCCCCCTCCTATGAAAGGAGGATCCAAGAAGAGGTCAACAGAGGAGTATTGTGACTATCACCGGGGGTATGGTCACGATACCGAGGATTGCAGAAACCTGGGCTCGCAGATTGACGAGCTCATCAAGGGAGGAGCCCTCAAGAAATACCTCGGCCGAGCTGGGCCAGCAATGCGAGCACGGGGAAGAATAACGGTGGCAACAACTGCGGGCCGACCTTGACGGCGACCCAACCCGAAGATGACGAGGACGAAGGTCCCAACGCTTTGGAGCAGGTCTACGCCATTACCGGGCTCCCTGTAGAAAAGACGAGGTCGTCATTAAAGAATGAAACTCGGAGGCCGGCCCCCGAGGAGCCGAAGAACAAGCGACTCCGGGATGGTGAGGACATCGTGTTCTCCAAAGACGACCCGGTGCCCAAAATCATGCCCCACCAAGACGCAATCACGATACAAGCCGTGGTGGGCAACAAGAATGTCCACCGGGTCTACATCGACATCGGTGCCTGCGTCAGCATTATCTTCCAAAGCTGTCTGGATAAACTTGAGGTCGGAGGAATTCAAATACGTCCCGCGCCATCCCAGTTGCGGAGCTTCACTCAGGAGGCGGTTCAACCCGAAGGTGTCATTACCCTTCCGGTTACCGTAGGACGTGCTCCTGTGTCGGTCACAAGATCCATTCAATTCTTCCCTGCACGAGCTCCTCTCCGCATAACATTATCCCGGCGAGATTGACTATACGCCACCAAGGCCGTCTGCTCGGTGTACCACCTCACGGTCAAAATACCCACCCCGGTGGGAGTGCTAAGCATCCAGGGTGACCAAACGGCAGCCAAAGAATGCCTACGAGTCTCAACCCAGGATGTAGCCCTGCCTCAAGCATAGCAATTACAGAATCCCCGGAAGCCGCCACCTCGGGACGACCTGATCGAGAACCTCCAGCTATACGATGACGACCCCTCCAAAGTTGTCAAGGTCGGCGTCCGTGGCCTGAGATGATATTCGGCAAAGATGTCATGCGCTCGAGGAATACAGGACGTGTTCACCGGTCCCCACTCGACATGACCGAGTGTCGCCCGAGATCATAACTCATCGCCTCAACATCGACCCGCTACTAAGCCGCCTCGCGAAGAAAGAGTGTTTGCGACGAGCAGCACGCCAGTCATAAGGGACGGTGACTTAACTCCGTAAGGCCAAGATCTTGTTCGAAGTCAAGCACCACCGGATGGCTAATCCAGTCGTGGTCCGAAAGCCAGGAGGGGGGTGGCGCATGTGTGTCGACTACACCGACCTCAACAAACACTGCCCGAAAGATTGTTACCCCCTCCCCGACATTGATAAGAAGGTGGAGGCACTGGTGGACCATGAAGTCTTCAGCTTCCTAGATTTGTACAAAGGGTACCACCAAATCCTGATGAGCCCGGAGGACGCCCCAAAGATAGCATTCATCACCGACTTCGGCGTCTTTGCGTCTCGAAGATGCCTTTCGGCCTGAAGAACGCCGGAGCTACCTACCAGAGGATGGTGGATGCGATATTCAAAGACCACATCGGGCAGATTGTCGAGGTCTACTGTCACGACCCGACTATTTAATTACTTAATTAACTAAATAATCAAGCCGTGACTGGTTTAATTAACGATAATCTTTCAATAAGAGTGTGGTTTAGAAAATAAGTTTTGGAAACAAACGGACAATATAACGTTTGTAAATAGAGTACGCCAACCTGCAATCAGAAAATATCCAACTACGGCAATTATCAAAATGAGGACACAGCCTCACCATATATATATAAAAAGTTTCAAAATAGTTATATGGTTTATCAAAAGTACGGTTTCAAAGTTTCAAGGTTCCAAAGAATGAAGATCAATGAATATCATGTATGAAGACATGATATTCGACATATCCAAACAAAGTAAAAGATCAAACGATATCTCACTTTCGCTTTTCCCGCCACACCTTCTTCATGCTCAACCCGCATAATAAAAACATTTTGGAGGTATGAGTATGAGAAAGTACTCGATGGATAATGCCAATATATCTTTCAAAGTTAAACATTTTGTTCAAGAAAACCTTTCTTTCTAATAGCGAGCTCATAAGACGATCAATTAGTGATTCATAAGAAAACTTTCACATAATATCATGTCACCACACTTTATTTTGAAACATACCGGCATAACATACCCGAGTTGGTCCCAAGGATAGCAACTACGGTCATACCCTATCTACGCTATACGGTAGCTAAGTATGCCTCCTCCCAATACCATGGCCGCCTACATTTGCAAGCTCACACCATCTACCCGCACAAGAATTAACATCTTCCTACCGCAGATAGGTAATTGTCCGTCATACCCACAATGTGGTAAAACATTTAGCATAATTATCATGTGGTGATCAAATGCTTTCACAAGAAATCAAGCTCATAACATATCATGTGTTTAGCTTCAAAATAAAGTTCGTAATGCATTACCCACCTGATGACGTTCACTCTAGTACGTTCGATTCTTCGTTCTTTACTTCCCGATTCCCTCTGCTTGATCCTTGTAACATAAGATTATTATTGACTTTAGTAATCTTTCTTGCTTATTTATACCATTAGTAATCAAGTAACATTTAAAACGTCTTATTCATATCAAATTCTGCCAAAATTTCGGCAGCGTAACATCTGTAATATGTATAGCCCAAACACACCAACTACACCAATCTTGTCCCAAACTCCTCAATATCATCATCATATCATCAAACATACACTTAAGAATCTTACACAAGACTAATATCATGAATTTCAACGTTAATCGCCTAAGGCGATTCAACTATACATATATTTGTATTTCAATGTTTTGAGTATCTACAACCCATTAAACATCAAATATTATATAATTATACTTAATTAACATTAATGATCATGATTTCATAATTCATTTAATCATAGATCAATTATATCATCTATAAGTATAACTTTAGTTTAAACTTTAATTTTATAACTTTTGATATTTATGTTCTAAAATTCCCATAAATTCTACTTAGGCATTATTTTTATCATAGATCTCAAATATCAATTCAAACATATCAAATAAAATCAAGAAATCAAGGTTCAACCTATACCCTTCATTTTCGAAATTTAGGGATATTAGTATATGGTTGAATTAAATTCCTATAAATTCATTTTATACATTATTCATATCCCTAAGCATGAATATCATGTCAAATTCATCAATAAAAATTAAAATCATCAAGTTCATATTGCATGTGATTTTCAAATTTTCAATAATTTAACAAACATAATTTAACTCTTAATTTCTTCATTCATATGTTATTTATAAACATTCCTAAACATATATCTAAGCTTAATTTAATCATTTCATAACATATGAATCATATTAAAAATTTAGGGTTTCATGATCAAACTTTAATTTATCAACTTTTACAATTGAAAGAATTAAATCCATAGTTCATGATATTCATACACACTAAGCATAATTAAATCATTAAACATAATAAAATTGAAACAAATCAACCTTAATATTAATCCTCTAATTTTCAAAAAACCTAAACATTTAAACATCATATTCATTAATTTAATTTACAAGAACTTGAAGTAAATAAGATAATTACCTTCCTGGAATAATTTCCCACTAATTCCCAAGTAAAATTTTGTTTTAAAAGTGAAAATAAAATTTGTAGGTGAAGGTGTGTGTGTGTGTGTGTTTTTGTGAAGAAAAGGAGAAGAAGATGATTTATTCTTTGTATTATAATTCTAGAAGTTTAATTTAGATTTAATGTGCATTTATTTAAAATTTCAAAGTAATTATACACTAATTTCAAAAATATTATATTTATACCCCAAATTTTGCTAATTCCATACCTTAGTATAATTTAATTAATACTATCATATTTCAATTAAATTATAAGATCTAATACAACTTATATTCATAATTTAATTTAGATCCATATTGCATAATTTAAATCACTTTATTTAATAAAATTCATTTCATTACTATAATACTTCTTAAATTTCAAAATTACATAAATAATTTCTTTAATCATTAGTTATTAATAAAACAAATTTATTCAAAACTTTAATATCTTAAATAATATTTCATCTCATTTTATAAGAAAAATAACATGCAAAAATAATTAATGTAATTCATAACATAATTTTCAATTAATAGCATTTTCATGCAAACAATTATAAATAAACACATAATTCACATTTTATCACAATTAAACTCATTTCTAATAATTCTCACATTTTTCGATTCCATATAATTAAATCTTAAATTAATCGGATTCATACCAATTAATATTTCACTATATTGAATTTTACGAATTCTTAAGGCTTAAATAGCTTTTAAGCCTTTAATAATACTTAATTAAGCTTTATTAATTATCAGAAATTTTCGGCTACTACATTCCTCCCTTAAAGAAATTTCGTCCCAAATTTTCGTACCTTATTAAATAAGTCGGGATACTTTTCTCTCATTTGATTTTCCAATTCCCATGTGACTTCTTCTGGACCATGATGTTTCCATTGAATTTTCACTAAAGGAATAACTTTATTCCTTAACTTCTGTTCTTTTCGGTCCAGAATGCTTTCAGGCCCTTCTTCATAACTTAAGTCAACATCGGGAACTATTTCATCATGATGAAGAATGTGTTGTGGATCATACACATACTTTCTAAGCTGAGATACGTGGAAAACATCATGCACGTTAGCGAAGTTTGGAGGCAACACTAACCTATAAGCTACAGGCCCAATCCGTTCCAATATCTCATAAGGTCCAAGAAATTTGGGTTTAAGTTTCCTTTATTCCAAAACGGTGAACTCCTTTAGTTGGGAAACTTTAAGAAAGACCTTGTCCCTATTTCAAACTTCAATTCAGACGACGATGATCGAGATAAAGACTTTTGTCTTGCCTTGAGCTTCTTTCATTCTTTGTCTTATCTCGTCGTATAATTTGAATCATTTCTTCAATCGCTTGTGGCTAGAATCTTCGCTCTCCCACTTCATCCCAATACGTAGTGATCCGCATTTCTTGCCATAAAGTGCTTCGTGAGGGCCATGCCGATTGTAGCTTGATAACTATTGTTGTAAGCAAATTCGATCAATGGTAGAACTTGTTCCCATTGGTCTCCCGATCAAGCACCACTGCTCGCATATCTTCCGAGTTTGAATTGTTCTCTCGGTCCGACCGTGCATGCATGGGATGAAAAGCGGTACTAAAATTTAATTGAGTACCCAATTCTTTTGAAAAGTAGTCCGTAACCGAGAGGTGAATTTGGCATCACGATCCGAGGTGATTGAGATCGGCACTCCATGTAGCCGAACAATTTCCGAACATAAATGCGTACAACTTATCTCGCTCCATACGTTATCGAATTGGAATGAAATGAGCACTCTTGGTTAATCGATCAATGATTACCCATATGGTCGTATTTCCTCGTCTAGACTTGGGTAAACCAATTACAAAATCCATAACGATGTGATCCCATTTCCATTCGTGCACTTCAAGAGGTCAGAACTTTCCGTATGGTCTTTGATGTAAAGCTTTTACTTGTTGGCACGCTAAACACCGTTCGACGAAGAGGCAATGTCTTGTTTCATCCCGCCCACACAAACTTTTGTTTAAGATCACGTACATTTTCGCACTTCGGGATGTGCAGCAGATGGAACCTTATGAGCTTCATTCATAATTTCATTTTTCAGCTCTGTATTGTTAGGTACGTATATGCGATTACCAAACATAATCGCATTATCTCCAGCTTCATGATATTCCGGAAAATTTCCCATTCGAATCTTTGCTCGCAGAGTTTCGAGTTGTTTATCTTTTCTTTGCGCTTCGATAATACGAGCTCTCAAATCCGAAGTACCATCAATGACTCTACAATTCCTTGAATATTTCGGGAGGTAACACGGTTTCCGCTTTCATTCTCTCGAACTCTTTAATAATTCTCCTTGTCCGTTAAAGAGTTCCTACTCTTTCCTGAATTTTCCTACTCGGGCGCCTACAACGACGTTGGCTTTTCTGGATGATACTTAATTTCACAATATAATCCTCGACCAACTCGAGCCATCTTCGTTGTCGCATATTCGATCTTTTGTTCAAAGAAATACTTCAAACTTTTGTGATCCGTGAAGATCTCGCATCTTGATCCGTATAAATAATGTCTCCAGATTTTTAAAGCATGAACCACTATGCTGCGAGTTTCAAATCGTGAGTGGGATAGTTATGTTCATGAATCTTCAACGTCGTGAAGCGTGTCGACGACCTTTCCTTCTTGCATTAAAACGCATCCTATTCCGCCTCGACGCATCCGTATATGGTATAATCTTTCTCGGATCGGGTATAATTAGGATAGGGCGTTGGTCAATCTTTCTTTGAGTTCTTGAAAACTGTCTTCGCATTCCGGAGTCCATTGAAATTTTAACCCTTTCTTCAACAGTTGCGTCATTGGCTTAGCAATTTTAGAAAATCCTTCGATGAATCTTCTATAATATCCGGCTAAGCCTAGAAAACTACGAATCTCATTCGAGTCGTGGTGACTTCCACTCTGAACCGCTTGGACTTTGGCGGGGTCCACTTTAATTCCTTCTCACGAGACTATATGCCCTAAGAAATTTACTTCTTCACCAAAATCACACTTGTTGAACTTGACATATAATCTCGTGCCTTAGCTTTTCCAATACAATTCTCAAATGCTCCTCGTGTTCTTGTTAGCTCTTTGAATAGATTAAAATATCATCGATAAACACTAATACTAATTTATCGAGATATTCATGGAATACACGATTCATGAGATCCATGAACACAAATTGGAGCATTGGTTAGTCCAAACGGCATCACTACAAATTCATAGTGTCCAGACGGGTCCTAAAAGCGCTTTTAGGTATGTCCTCGGGTTTGATTTTCACTGATGATAACCCGATCTCGGATCAATCTTCAAAATACCCTAGCTCCTTTCAATTGGTCGAATAAATCATCAATTCTAGGAAGAGGGTATTTGTTCTTCAACGTCACCTTGTTCAATTCTCGGTAGTCAATGCACATCCTTAAGGTGCCATCCTTCTTTTTGACAAATAACACTGGTGCTCCCCAAGGTGATGCGCTTGGTCGAATGAATCCTAAGTCCAAAAGTTCTTGTAATTGGACTTTTAATTCTTGTAATTCCTTAGGAGCCATCCGATACGGTGCTTTGGAAATTGGCGTAGATCCTGGCTCGAGGTCGATCGTGAAATCCAATTGTCGATCCGGTGGTACACCGGGTAACTTCTCTGGAAATACATCTAGATATTCTCGAACAACTGGCACATCATCAATCTTCCTATCCTTCTTATTTTCCTTGCTTAGGCATACAAGATAAGCATGATTTTCATTACATTTTATCAACTTTTCTGCCTGCAAAGCTGATATCACAGGTACCCTTCTTCTTCTCTCATCAATTCCATAAAAGCACGTGGGTTCTTTTCCTGGTGGTTGAAACGCAATTTCTCTTTGTTCACAACGAATCGTTACAAAATTCTCCGCTAACCAATCCATACCCAAAATAATATCTACATCCCATATGCATAAGAGGCGTAATGATTCAGCTTTTAACCGAAGTGAGCCTAACTCAAATTCTAAGTTAGGACATACGTTATCAACTACTATCGCCCCATCTATTGGAGTAAGCACTTTGAAACCTACTTCAGATGATTCTACGGGAAGTTCAAGATTATCTACACATGCGGTAGAAATGAAAGAATGCGATGTCCCGTATCAAACAAAACTATAACAGTACACCTTTAATAGGCCATACCGCCGATTTCCGTACTCTTCCGATTGTTTCGCTTCAAAGCATACCTTTGTTGATGTTGGGGTTGAACTTGTAGAGATTGAGATGTCGCTGTTGAGTCAAGTCTCGCGGTTGCAATCACGGTGGTGAAGGAAGTTGATAGCGAGGTGGTTGTGGATATCCCGTCATTGCTTTCACGGTCTGAACGGTCGCGAAGATTTTCCTCTTCTCTCTCCCGCCACATTCTCGTCTGTATGGACAGTGTAGCAAAGTGGCAGATCGCCCACACGAGTAACAAGTGTTACTCCCACTCCGACATAAACCGAAATGTACGGTTGTTGCGAGGGCACATGGGTGGTCTTATCTCGATTCGGAGGAAAGAGTGGTTGTCCGAAGAGTCGATGGTCGAAATGATCTCGACGCCATAGGTCCCCGCCTCAAACGGTCTTTACTTGAATTTCTCGTATCTCCCATTTTCTTTTTCCTTTATATTTTGTTCCATTTGGGGATTTTGTTGGTACAATTCCTTGTGGTACGCCAACATTAGTCTCAAAGAAGATTCTTTTCACTTGAATCTCCATTTCCATGTCCAACGACGGTTAAGAGTTTGCGTAAGACATGGGTGGTTGAGCGGCTAAAATAATTCAATTTCGTGTCGTAATCCATAACGAAACATCTCACCCATCTTCTCATCTGCTTTCTACTTTATAAGGTGCATATCGGATAATGTACGAATTCCCGGTCGTACTCGCCACGCCCTATTACCTTGTTTCAAATTCATAAATTCAATTTCCTTCTCCTCTTATAGCTTCGAGGAATGAACTTAGCATACGCTTCTTCCTCGAACTGCTCCCATGTAAAGTTCGCCAATTGCTCGGGGTGAGAGTTTTCACCGCCTCCCACCGTAAACTGCAGTCCTTTCATCGAAAAATTTATGCACAAAGAAACATTCCTCGGTCGTTGCATTCCAAAACTTAAAGATTCTCTCAATAGTTCTTACCCACTCTTCACTTGGCAGACTACCACCTCTGTGAAGTTAGGTGGGTTTTGACGAAGAAAGAGTTCAAATTTTTCGATTTGGTGGAGAGGTTCACGATTTGAAAGTTCGAGGTGTTGCTTCACTATCTCTTTCTTCCAAACTTGTATTTCTTCTTCCTGGAGGCATACTAATACCAAAAGAAGAATATTATTGTCACAGCAGTTGATAAGATATCACAACAAGGAAATAAGATTTCAAGTTATGGTAAAGCGCAATCATGACAAGATTTAATGATCCAACTATTCAATCACAACATGAGAAACAACAAAGATATACGACATATTATAATTTACAAAGCAACAGCAAATAAGCAGCATGTTATGGGTTACAAGAAAATTGCCTCAGTGAGGATTTTACAAAATAAGTTAGTTTCACTGATACTGGTTGGTAGTTCTGCCTTGCCATTCTAACTATCCTACCTAGCTTTAAACATATTTCTCTTATCTATCTATATCTTCATCAGGGTCTTCCTCAGGGTCCTCTTCTGGTTCCTCTTCTGACTCTTCTTCCCTTTTATCTTCAGGAGTATGAGCATCTTCAGGAGTATGAGCATGATCAGTGACTGAGTGAGCGGCCTCTCCTGGCAAAAGAAGGGAAGGATCGGATAAAGAGGGCATTTCACCAACAGCTATAGGTCTAACATAAGAAGTGCCAACAGATAGTGGTTGTTCAAATTCCTGGGCTACCTCATTGGAAGACATGATTAAAGGTATTTCAGGAAGAGGAGATAAAGGTGGTGAAGGAGTTTTAGTGCAAATGGTCGCTCAAACAGATCTAAGTCATCTAGAGTCCACCGAGGTCCAAGAGGAAAAGACTATCACTATCGTAAGTGATTCGTAAGTAGGACTAGGAATGACAACCTCACGAAACATAGGTTTAATTTCTCCCATTTTGGATGAAGAAAATCATCCGAATTTGATGAATCTTTGGAATAAATTGATCAAAAGGACGATATGGTAACTCGGGGATCTCCTATTTTTCGACATCGCTTTTGATAAGATCTACAAATCGATCGAGATTACCGCACTCGCACTCCATATCAATATGTACATAATTCAAAGCCATTTCGGATGCCCATCCCCGCCAAGAAGGAGGTAAAGCATTAACCAATGCGAAGTCCATCTAACTCGCCATCGCACTCTTTAAAACCGATCTCCACAAAGATCATAAACTGTTTGAGAGCAAATGGCGATGTTGCTCCTCTCGATTGTAAAGGAAAAGAAACTATCGACGCTAATCCAAATGGCCTATTATCAACATTCTTTCGAGCAACAAATTTCCTCCGCACTCATCCTATAATCAAATATAACTTATATACTAATTAGAAACAAAGATAATCACATATCATTTATTTTCACACATACCACCTAATAATGTTCAACATAATCACCTTCGTTCAAATATACACATCACTTACGCCTACTTTACCCGTTGAGTCAAGAGATGGATGGAACACTGAGCCTCTACCAATGACTCAAAGGTTTACAAGAGAGGTTGGCTCAAAGAAAGAAAATTTACAGGATCAAAGCGAACAAGTGCTCTGATACCACTCTGTCACGACCCGACTATTTAATTACTTAATTAACTAAATAATCAAGCCGTGACTGGTTTAATTAACGATAATCTTTCAATAAGAGTGTGGTTTAGAAAATAAGTTTTGGAAACAAACGGACAATAATAACGTTTGTAAATAGAGTATGCCAACCTGCAATCAGAAAATATCCAACTACGGCAATTATCAAAATGAGGACACAGCCTCACCATATATATATAAAAAGTTTCAAAATAGTTACATGGTTTATCAAAAGTACGGTTTCAAAGTTTCAAGGTTCCAGCAGCGGAAGATCAATGAATATCATGTATGAAGACATGATATTCAGACATATCCAAACAAAGTAAAAAGATCAAAACGATATCTCACCCGCTTTTCCTGCCACACCTTCTTCATGCTCAACCTGCATAATAAAAACATTTTGGAGGGTATGAGTACGAGAAAGTACTCAGTGGATAATGCCAATATATCTTTCAAAGTTAAACATTTTGTTCAAGAAAACCTTTCTTTCTAATAGTAGTTCATAAGACGATCAATTAGTGATTCATAAGAAAACTTTCACATAATATCATGTCACCACACTTTATTTTGAAACATACCGGCATAACATACCCGAGTTGGTCCCAAGGATAGCAACTACGGTCATACCCTATCTACGCTATACGGTAGGGAAGTAGGCCTCCTCCCAATACCATGGCCGGCCTACATTTGCAAGCTCACGACCATCTACCCGCACGATAATTAACATCTTCCTACCGCAGATAGGTAATTGTCAACATACCCACAATGTGGTAAAACATTTAGCATAATTATCATGTGGTGATCAAATGCTTTCACAAGAAATCAAGCTCATAACATATCATGTGTTTAGCTTCAAAATAAAGTTCGTAATGCATTACCCACCTGATGACGTTCACTCTAAGACGCTCGATTCTTCGCTCTTTACTCCCGATTCCTCTCGCTGATCCTTGTAACATAAGATTATTATTGACTTTAGTAATCTTTCTTGCTTATTTATACCATTAGTAATCAAGTAACATTTAAAACGTCTTATTCATATCAAATTCTGCCAAAATTTCGGCAGCGTAACATCTGTAATATGTATAGCCCAAACACACCAACTACACCAATCTTGTCCCAAACTCCTCAATATCATCATCATATCATCAAACATACACTTAAGAATCTTACACAAGACTAATATCATGAATTTCAACGTTAATCGCCTAAGGCGATTCAACTATACATATATTTGTATTTCAATGTTTTGAGTATCTACAACCCATTAAACATCAAATATTATATAATTATACTTAATTAACATTAATGATCATGATTTCATAATTCATTTAATCATAGATCAATTATATCATCTATAAGTATAACTTTAGTTTAAACTTTAATTTTATAACTTTTGATATTTATGTTCTAAAATTCCATAAATTCTACTTAGGCATTATTTTTATCATAGATCTCAAATATCAATTCAAACATATCAAATAAAATCAAGAAATCAAGGTTCAACCTATACCCTTCATTTTCAAATTTAGGATATTAGTATATGGTTGAATTAAATTCTATAAATTCATTTTATACATTATTCATATCCCTAAACATGAATATCATGTCAAATTCATCAATAAAAATTAAAATCATCAAGTTCATATTGCATGTGATTTTTGAAATTTTCAATAATTTAACAAACATAATTTAACTCTTAATTTCTTCATTCATATGTTATTTATAAACATCCCTAAACATATATCTAAGCTTAATTTAATCATTTCATAACATATGAATCATATTAAAAATTTAGGGTTTCATGATCAAACTTTAATTTATCAACTTTTACAATTGAAAGAATTAAATCCATAGTTCATGATATTCATACACACTAAGCATAATTAAATCATTAAACATAATAAAATTGAAACAAATCAACCTTAATATTAATCCTCTAATTTTCGAAAAAACCTAAACATTTAAACATCATATTCATTAATTTAATTTACAAGAACTTGAAGTAAATAAGATAATTACCTTCCTTGGAATAATTTCCCACTAATTCCCAAGTAAAATTTTGTTTTAAAAGTGAAAATAAAATTTGTAGGTGAAGGTGTGTGTGTGTCGTGTGTTTTGTGAAGAAAAGGGAGAAGAAGATGATTTATTCTTTGTATTATAATTCTAGAAGTTTAATTTAGATTTAATGTGCATTTATTTAAAATTTCAAAGTAATTATACACTAATTTCAAAAATATTATATTTATACCCCAAATTTTGCTAATTCCATACCTTAGTATAATTTAATTAATACTATCATATTTCAATTAAATTATAAGATCTAATACAACTTATATTCATAATTTAATTTAGATCCATATTGCATAATTTAAATCACTTTATTTAATAAAATTCATTTCATTACTATAATACTTCTTAAATTTCAAAATTACATAAATAATTTCTTTAATCATTAGTTATTAATAAAACAAATTTATTCAAAACTTTAATATCTTAAATAATATTTCATCTCATTTTATAAGAAAAATAACATGCAAAAATAATTAATGTAATTCATAACATAATTTCCAATTAATAGCATTTTTCATGCAAACAATTATAAATAAACACATAATTCACATTTTATCATAATTAAACTCATTTCTAATAATTCTCTACATTTTTCGATTCCATATAATTAAATCTTAAATTAATCGGATTCATACCGATTAATATTTCACTATATTGAATTTTACGAATTCTTAAGGCTTAAATAGCTTTTAAGCCTTTAATAATACTTAATTAAGCTTTATTAATTACTGTAAAATTTTCGGGCTACTACATCTACGTCGACGACATCGTAGTCAAAAGTCAAAAAACGGAGAGTCACACGACCACCCCAAGACTATCCTCCAACCTCGATCGACCAACCTCAAGCTCAACCCCCAGAAGTGCACCTTCATGGTGAGGACGGGTAAATTCCTGGGATGCTGGGTTTCGCAAGAAGGCCTGAAGGCAAATCCCACTAAGGTGAAAATGGTGCTCGACATGCAGGTGCCAAAGACCATCCGTGAGATCCACAAACTCACCGGGTGCCTAGCCGTCCTCAACAGATTCTTATCTCGGGCTGCCGAGAAGCAGCTCCCCTTCTTCAAGATCTTGAGGAGAGCTCCACTTCGCTCGCGGGAAGAACACCAGTCGCCTCAAGACAGTTGAAAGAGTATCTCGCCGACCTGCCGACCCTGTCCGCCCCGAAACAAGGTGAAATCCTCTCCTTATATCTGGCCGCCTCGGACGAGGCAATCAATGCAGTATTGGTGCGAGATGAGGCGGGACGGCAACTCCCCATTTACTTCATTAGCCTGGCTCTCAAAGGACCGGAGACGAGGTACACCACCTCGAAAAGGTAGCACTGCCTTGGTGAACGCTAAGCGACGCCCGACCCTACTTCCAAGCCCATTCCGTCTGTGTACTAACCGACTTACCTTGATACAAGTCTTGTTAAAGCCGTAATCATCCGGACGATAGCCAGTGGGCACTGGAGCTCGGCGAGCACGACATCTCGACTCCCTGTGCCGCCATAAAAGGCAAGCTCACCGACTTCCCGTGGAGGCTAAATTCACCGAGGTCGGCTCTACCAACAGGTCGCCCAACGCCCGCCCCCACAATGAGGAATCGCCCTGCACCGCCCGAGGACCGCCGGCATATGTACATGGACGGAGCTTCATGCAAGACGGCAATGAGCGTGCATCCTCCTCCTCGCCCGCATAAACAAGAAGTGACCCACGCCCGGCTTACCTTCCCACCACAAACAACGAGGTGGAGTACGGTTACCGATCTCGTGGACTCACCGCAGCAGAATTGAAAGTGGACAAGATCCAGATCTTCGGGATTCCTGTGTCGTGGTAAACCAGTCCTAGCGGACACGAGACCAGGAGGATCGAATGAAGCAAGACTTGAGAAGGCAAAGGAGATGTTGACCTCATTCAGTACTTCAAGATTCATCGATCCCACGAGGGGAAAACCGTCGAGTCGATATCCTCGAGAAGTTAGTCGCGTTGTCAACAAATCCACCAAGGAGGAAGTTCACCCGTAGCATCACGAGTCCCACATCGGTATCATCACCAAGTAGAGCCGAACCGGATGTCTCCCATAAAGGCCTATCCGGAAGACGCACTACTCAAGATCGGCTAGAAGCCAAAAGATGATGACGAATCCTGTAAGTACCTCATACATGAGGGCGCCTCTACCGTAAGTCTTACATTCAACCCTCCCGAGGTGCCTCGGGCCGTAAGAAGCCGACTACGTGCTCAATGAGATTCACGAGAGATCTTGTGGAAGCCACATCGGTCGCGAGCTCTATCAAAGAAGACGCTAAGGTCAAGATATTACCGCCTACCTCATTCAAGATTCGCCGAGCTCGTCAAAAGTGCCCGGTGCCGCTTCACTCCACGGTCAAGCTACCCCTGCACCGATCTAAGCACCACTGAGTCCATGGCCTTCATGCAGTGGGGATCGACATCGCTGGTCCGCTCGACCGAGCACCGTGTCGCTTCGATACTTAGTCGTAGTGAGACTACTTCACAAACGGGTCGTGCGAGCCACTTCCGAGCCTCACAAGGTGAGGATTCGCACCTTCGTGGAAAAACATAGTTTGCCGCCGCATACCACATGTTTTGATCTCGGATAACGGCACCCGCCTGCTGACAAAAATTTCAAGGAATGGTGTGAAGAGCTCCGCATCAGTAACATTTTACCCGGCCGCACACCCGCAGCGAATGGTCAGACCGAGGTGACGAACCGCACGATCGTACAAGGATTGAAGAAAAGGCTAGACCGAGCTAAAGGTGATTGGGTTGAAAACCTCCCTCAAGTCCTCTGGTCCTACAGAACCACACCTCGGACTTCGCACGGAGAAACACCCTTCAGCCTAGTCTACGGTACTGAAGCAGTCATACCGGCCGAGATCGGTGCATCGAGCCCGCGCACTCTCCACTTCAACCAAAACGGCAACGAGGAGGACCTACGGGTCAACCTTGATACCCTCGAGGAGAAGCGCGAGCTCGCCTTCATAAACGAAGCCAAATACAAGTGCAAGGTCGCGCGGTACTACAACAAGAGGGTAAAGGCCGCCACACTCGAAGTAGGCGACCTCGTCCTACGAAATAATGAAGCCAGTAGAGCCGAGCGTCTTAACAAGCTGGATCCGACATGGGAAGGTCCATACCGCGTTCACGAGGACCTCGGCAAAGGGGCCTATAAGCTCGCTCACCTGTCCGGTGCACTTATTCCCCGAACCTGACATATCACTCACTTGAGGAGGTATTTTACATAGCCTTGATTTTAAATCAGCATCATGATTACTCCTCTTGTTGCTTTTGCCGAAGTGCGATGTTATTTACTTCTCAATAAAACACTTGTTTTTCTGAATAAGTATTCCATTTCACTGCCTTATACATATGTGAACATCTATTTGGATATACCACATTTAAACCTTCACAAGGGGACGCCCTTACGAAGATGAAAAACCCACTAAGTAGGGTACTCACTAAGCGCGCGCCGCACTCACAGATTACTCATTAAATTGAACGTCTAAGTGCAAGGCATACATGCAACTCATTAAATTGAACGTCTACATGCAAGCATACAGATCACTCATTAAGTTGAAATATCTACATGCAAAAGACATCCAGATCGGATCTCGTCAAATTATGCCCCGTTATTTGGGAAGATATACACTTCTGTATGTAGGGAAAACATATGTTAACCCTCGCCCCGAGGATCCATCTTGGGTGTTTAATTCACCATACATTGATTATAAACCTAGCATGCGTCTATAAAATTAATTGCAACACATAGGGGTTTTCTCGTGTTTACCTTTGGATCTGTAGAGGTCGATGGAACGAGATGACTGGATCGAACGGATCGGACTCGTGCTTTGACCTTCTGGACTGTATCCCGATTGCCCAATCTCCAACGTCGAGTGAGGACGATCTATGGAGAATGCTTCGGAAAAATCACCCTTTGCTCTCACTTCACAATTTTCGAAACTCTCTCAACTCTATGAGGGGGTGGCCGAAAATTCTTGTTTTGGTTATGTGAGCATTAACCTAGACTTTATCTCATACCTTATATTTATAATGCACTACCTTAATCCCATATGGAAATTACCATAATCCTATATGGAAATTACCATAATCCTATATGGAAAATTACCATAATCTTAGGATTATTTCCATACTCTCAGGATTATTTCCATACTCTCAGGATTATTACCATAATCTTATATGGAAAGGATCTATGCATATACCATAAATATAATAATATCCTTGTGGGATAAAGAGAATAAAATCTTGCCTTTGGGAGCATAAGGGCGCCGATTTTCCTCGGCTACGGGCCTGACGGGCCAAATTGGATCAAATGCAAGGAATAAAGATGGGCCTCAAATAAATTAATTATCTTATGTTCAAATTTTAACATAAATTAATTTATAAACATTCGATCATTCCACTAGAGAAAGAATGTCGACTTACCCTTTATTACCGGTTGAGTCGGGCTTGCACTTAGACATTACGAATCCCGATTTAAGATATCGAACGTCCATTAATCATTTATAGCAATCAATCGCTTAAAACGATTAATAACTTCATTTCCTTAAGTAGTACCACTCAACCTTATTATTGTACTTGAGCTAACTCAACCTCGCAGGTTTAGTACAATAAACCTTTGAGCTCCTTAAGAGGACGCCATCATCCTAAACGGATACGGTGACTGACACAGATAACTAGCGTGACATACAAGATCGCCACCACCCAAGACGCGGAGAATTGTTTAGAACATTTAACCTCACTCATAACAAGTCAAAGTGATGGTCAAGAACTCATACTCACCTAATACCTTATCGAGGTTTAGATCATCGTAAGTCACCGAGATCTTGGTTCTTCACGACGGTCGAAAGAAGAACACATCTCATCGTGATCCTTCAATACGCCGTAGACGCACCAAAGATAGACAAGCAACTAAGTCAAGTCACTTATCTATATCGCAGCCTAAACCGACAACTCGTCCTTAAGTTGTCTCACCGTGAAACTTTTATATCTCATTGCTCGACCAATCATACGCACTTCGTGATCTTCTACACACCGTATGATCTAACTTATATACGAGATAAGGGACACGATATATGCAATCAAGTATTCAAATCGATAGAGATTGTAATAGTGGTAACAGAAACATTATATACAAGCTCAACCAAACCGCTTTCAAGATACAAATCCAACAATCTCCCACTTATACTAAAGCAAACTTTTAGTATACAATGTGTCTTTCTACTAGCTATTACAAACAACCATCACTTTGCTTCTCCCACTTATACAAAAGTTTCTTTCTAAGTGGGTGCCATCAAGCGCAATCCAAGTCCTCTAACGTGTCCATCGTAGACTTTTTGCGACAGCTCTTCGTGAATGGATCCGCTAGATTTTCCGTCGATCAATCTTTTTAATCAAGACGCCACCTCGCCTAACGATTTCTCGTATGACATGGTACTTTCTCTCTATGTGTTTGGTCGCCAGGGTCCGTGGTTCCTTCGAGTTTGCATCGCACCGAGTTATCACAAGAAACTATGATACTCTGGGCAAACCAGTACCACACCTAGATCCACGAGGTAGTTCTCAACCATACAGCCTCCTTAGAAGCCTCCGGCGGCTACATATTCGCTTCCATGGTAGAGTCCGCAATGCATCGCCGCTTTGCACTCCGCCAGATACGGCCCACCTCCCAAGGTAAACACATAGCCCGAGGTCGACTTTTTCTCATCACGGCCACTTTAGAAATCGTAGTCTCAGATAACCCAAAGGCATTAGACTATCTCGCATGGTAACCAGCCTATAATCTCGAGTCCTTTTCGTGTACTTGAGTATATGCTTTCATCGCAATTCAATGAGCTTGTCCAGGTTAGATCGATATTCAGCTACTATGCCACCGTGATAGCGTATATCGGGCCTCGCATAGCATTGCGACATGAGACTTCCCACGGCGGAAGCGTAGGAACTTGTCTCATTTCCTCTATCTCCTTTGGTAAATATAGGTGATCGCGTGCTTAGATAAAGGAACGCCATGTCCGAAAGGTAACAATCCTTTCTCGGCGGTCTCGCATACTAAAACGAGTAATCACAAGATCAATGTAAGACGCCCGAGATAAGCTCAATATTTTCTTCTTGCGATCTCTGTGAACCTTGATCCCAAGAATGTACGCGATCTCCTAAGTCTTTCATTTGAAACCGATCGGATAGCCAACTCTTTACGCCCCGATAACAAATTTCACGTTGTTGCCAACTAGAAGGATGTCATCTACATAAAGTGCAAGAAATACCACATCACCGCTGACATCTAACCGATACACACAACTCGCTAGTAACTGGGTAAATCCATAGACTTTACTACCTCGCCAAAGCGTAAGTTCCATGATCGGAGGTTCGCTAAGTCCATAAATGGACTTCTTAAGCTTCCATACTAGATGCTCTTCACCTTTACCACATAACCTTCGTGTTGTCGCACTCTACCCTTACCACATAACCTTCAAAGTTGTCGCGATATAGATGTCTCTTCCTCAAGGTAACCGCTTAGAAAAGCGGTTTTAACATCCATTTGCCAAACCTCTAGTTCAAGTGGTGCTATGGCTAGAAGAATTCGATGGACTTGAGCATTGCTACAGCAAAAAGGTCTCATCGAAATCGATGCCCTCAACTGAGTGTACCCTTTCGCCACAAGCCCGGCTTTAAAAGTCGAAACCTCCATCGGAATCTCTTCCTCTCAGATATCCACTTACTACATACGGCTTCCTCGCCATCCGGTAGAGGTGTCTTTCATATACATCCATAGCCGTATGGACTCCATTTCTAAGTCCATAGCGTGTGCCATGATCTTGCATCAATATCTCAGACGCCTCCTCAGATGTCCATGGGTCGATTATCGCATGTTCGTCACCGACTAAACCAAGATTCACCCACGAACATAAATCGCCTGGTCGACGAACAACCCTCCCACTACGACGAGGTTCTACAGCACAATGGCAACGGGGGTGCAGACACTTGTGGTTCTCTAACTTGCACAACTTGTCGTGGTAGGTACCACTTGCAGACGGCCGGTATCTCCAAAGTGAACTCGACCCACTTCAATTTCTCAAGTATCCGTGTCGATCCTCCCACTGCACTCGACATCTCGCACCTTCGCCTAATCGGTGGTGGAATACGATCATCTTCTAATTCTTGAAGAATGATTTCAACTTTGACTTATGATTTTCATATAATCCTTTTCTAAGAATCGGGCATTAGTGCTAATAATGACCTTCTCGATCCTTAGACTATAGAATAAACCACCTTCGCTCCTCTAGATAGCCAATAAATGCCTTGGCCGATCTAGCCTCCAACTTGTCGCCTTTTGTTCAAAGACATGTGCCGGATCGCCCATATCCTTATGTGGCTTAAACTGCTTCATGCCAAACCACAACTCGAAAGCGGGTCTTTTCGATCGACTTGACGGTACTAGATTTAGCAAGTATGCCGCCGCCTCTAAGGCATATCCCCGTAACTAAATAGGCAATGTAGCATAACTCATCATAGATCTAACCATTTCCAAAAGAGTCCTATTTCTTCGCCCGACACACCATTTTGTCAGTATGCCCTTGAAGTGCGCCGATGTAATCCCACACTTCACTAGATAGTCCATAAACTCGTTATCGAGGTATTCGCCACCGCGATCGCACCGCAAAGACTTGATACTCTTACCTAGCTTCGCCTCCACTTCCGCCTTAAACTCTTTGAATTTCAAAGCATTCGCACTTGCGCGGTGTATATGTATCCGCACTCGAGTAATCGCCAATGAAAGTGACAAAATACTGCATTCTCCACGAGCTTGTGTGACATCGGTCCACACAGTCGAATGGACTAACTCCAACATTTCTTCGCTCTATAACCCTTCGCTTGAAGGGTCCGGTCGACATCTTACCTTCTATACAGATTCGCAGATCGGGAACGGAGTAACCGTGAGATTACCCAACGCCCATTCTTAGCCGCCTGATCCTATTTAGATTGATGTGACCTAATCTAAGATGCCATAGAAAAGTAGAGTCATCTCATGAAGAAAACTTTCTTTTAGGGTTTGATGAAGATGCAACATAGTTATAGGTATTATGTTTTGCGTAAATAGTATAAAGCTTAATTATATAAGGTGCCAACACGTATAACTTCGCCATTTCTTATGATAGAAACACCACTATCAAAAATAATGTAATATCCATGAGTAAATAATTTCAAGACAGAACAAGGTTCCACCAAAATCCGCACATATAAAACGCCTTTCAAAACTAAAACTGTTGTCCCAAAACATAAAGAACATCTCCAACCGCAACAGCCTCGACTTTCGCCTGCTGCCTATGGAGATCGTTATCTCGCCATCAAACAGCCCTTGTCCGCAGAACCCCGCAAGGTGTAACAAACATGATCATTATACCAGATCTACTACCCAAGAACGGGTAGAACAAGTCGCTAAACATGTTTCCGCATTAAAGCAAACGCGACTGAGCCTCGAGCATAGGGCACTTGGCCTCCAATGCCCGGGCCACCGCACTTCAAGCACTCGCCTTCTCCTTCGCTTCTTCATGCCTCCTGGCAACCATGTTCTTGCTCCCATTACTCCCACTATTTCCTCGCCTCTACCACCTTTGGTACCTCTTTTCTATTTCCATTTTATGATGAAAATTTTGGGCCCTTAGATGTGCTAGCAAGAGCATGTGCTCCTTTTCCCATAACTCCTTCCGCAAAGAACGAGATCATTAAGCAACCGACTAAGTGTAAACTCGGTCTTGCTCATGATCGCATTCACGCCGAAAGTTCTCAAAAGACTTGGGCAAAGGTATTGAGGATGATATCGACCTGGCTCGCCATCAATACCTCCTCCCAACCGATCAAGACTATCCATGAGACGAGTCATGGGAGACATGTTCATGGACCGAACTTCCTTCTTCCATCTTACACGCCAAGATTTCTCTCATTGTGTGGAAGTCGATCGTCCGATCCGACCGCCCAAACTTACTCGAGACTCGACCAAATATCGTCGCGCTCACCATCGATCGATGTCAGCAAATGCAAGCCTTTGGACATAGTAGTCATCATATAGCATTTAGCCATATTGTTCGACTTATTCCAAAGTCCGCTGACTCGTCCGCCATTAGTCGACGCCGCAAGAAGGGCATCGGGTTTAGGAGTAGTGAGAACAAACATGTGTTCTTCAAATGATAAGAACATATTCCATGTTTCGCTTCCACTGATAAAATTTGGACCGGATAACGGATTTTGTGCGAGCATATTGATAATCGCGAAGAGACATATCTCAAACGATAATGTAAACACATAAGCATACGATCGCAAATAATTCGTGAATAATAATATTGTAACCTTTGATAAAACAATATTAATTGAAACCTCCAATCGCCCAAGGAATCCCACATGCAAGCCACGCTGCGGATCGCTACACACGAACCCCCGACTGCACTAAAATATACTTTTAGTCGCTTAATTTCAATCCATGTCAACTTATCCTTATGACAAATGAAATTAACGATTGACCTTACTAGACCACATCACTATCGCAAGAAGGACTTCATGAAGTTGTACTGAGGTGATGTCTAGCATCGACCACAATTTTAACAAATAGTAAAATGAATTTTAGAATTGGTATACTCACCGGACCATACCGCCCAATTCAAATTTTTATTATCTCATTTTATATTTATCTCTAGAGAACTTATGAAAATTGCATATGCAAGCCACGCTGTGGACGCCACACATAAAACTCCCACTTCTCAATAGATTTAAAATGTTTTATTTAGAAATCTCATCTAACAAACTTATGATAAACAAGTGAAAGCAAGCCACGCTGTGTGGACGCCACTCACAAAGGCCTCACTTTGTTTAGAGATCAAAAGTGGAGGTCTTGACATTTTAATTTGAAAATTAATTTGTCGGGTTGCTTGCTTAGTCTTTTATTCAAAAGGTTTGTCCATGCGATCACGTAATCCTAGCATGCTTTTCTATAGAACTCAACATGTATAACATGCTCGCAGTAATTCTAAAATATGCTTGATAAACGCGATAAACCTAGCATGCTTACTATGCGCATCTAATTACGTAAAACACTTAAAGGTTTGTCAACGTAATATAAACATACATAGCATGCTACCGCATAATTTAAACATCCACTACATGCATATGAACGATAAAATAAAATAAACGCTCATCGCGCCCATTCGTGAAACCCGCACATTTATATCTAATCTATTACATAGATATACAAAGTACGCACTAAACTGAAAACGGCCTCGCGGTACCCGCACGGACCGATTCAACAATGGGCCTCGCGTACCCGCACGGACCGGAAAACTGATTGGCCGAAAATCTGGTCCGGGCCGGGTCGGCCTAAATCGGCCGGGTCGCGTAGGGCAAAGCCCACCGCCGACGCCCACCGCCACACTGTGTCCTCGCGGGTTTCCTCGCGGTCGCTAAGGCGACGGAGACCCGACGAGCGCATATGCGTTTCACCGCCCGAGCGCCGAACGCCCGCCGAGAGCTGCCGCCGCCGAAACCGCGACCGCGAAGTCCGCCGGAAGCGCCGGTTTCGCGCCAACGCGCGCCTGCCGCCCGCTAGCTCGCACGCCGCTGCACCGCTGGTCATCTCGCGACCGCGAAGCCGCCGCCAGGCGCCAGGATTCAAGGCGAGAACGCGCCGCCTGCCGCACGCGCCTCGCGACGCCTCGCGACCGCGAGGCTCGCCGAGAAATCGCCCGCAGGATCGCCGAGACCTGCTTTTTCCGCCGCTTCGCTCTTCTTCGCTCTTTCGCTCGCTCGCTCTTCTTTACGTATAAGATTTACGTAATAAAATCTAATATAACCACGGATTTTCTCTCATGGTAAAACAAAACCCAATAAAACAAAAACGAGCCACGATGAACGATGATCCACAATTAATAAACGCACGTAATAATCAAACGCGAGTTAATCCAACAGAGCCAAGATTCAACCCCGTGCTCGATACCAATTGTAGGAAAACATATGTTAACCTCGCCCGAGGATCCATCTTGGTGTTTAATTCACCATACATTGATTATAAACCCAGTATGCGCTATATAATTAATCGCAACACGTAGGGTTTTCTCGTGTTTATCTCGATCCGTAGAGGTCGATGGAACGAGATGAACGGATCGAACGGATCGGACTCGTGCTTTGACCTTCTCGGATCGTATCCCGATCGCCCAATCTCCAACGCCGAGCGAGGACGATCTATGGAGAATGCTTCGAAAAATCACCCTTGCTCTCACTTCACAATTTTCAAACTCTCTCAACTCTATGAGATGGTACGTAAAATTCTTGTTTTGGTTATGTGAGCATTAACTCAGACTTTATCTCATACCTTATATTTATAATGCACTACCTTAATCCCATATGGAAATTACCATAATCCTATATGGAAATTACCATAATCCTATATGGAAAATTACCATAATCTTAGGATTATTTCCATACTCGTGATTATTTCCATACTCGTGATTATTACCATAATCTTATATGGAAAGGATCTATGCATATACCATAAATATAATAATATCCTCAGGGATAAAGAGAATAAAATCTTGCCTTTGGGAGCATAAGGGCCGATTTTCCTCACACGGCCCGGACGGGCCAAATTTGTGGATCAAATGCAAGGAATAAAGATGGGCCTCAAATAAATTAATTATCTTATGTTCAATTTCGTAACATAAATTAATTTATAAACATTCGATCATTCCACCATGAAAGAATGTCGACTTACCCTTTATTACCGGTTGAGCTCGGGCTTGCACTTAGACATTACGAATCCTCAGATTTAAGATATCGAACGTCCATTAATCATTTATAGCAACTGATCGCTTAAAACGACATAACTTCATTTCTTAAGTAGTACCACTCAACCTTATTATTGTACTTGAGCTAACTCAACTCGCAGGTTTAGTACAATAAACCTTTGAGCTCCTTAAGAGGACGCCATCATCCTAAACGGATACTTGACTGACATGATAACTAGCGTGACATACAAGATCGCCACCACCCAAGATGGAGAATTGGTTAGAACATTTAACCTCACTCATAACAAGTCAAAGTGATGGTCAAGAACTCATACTCACCTAATACCTTATCGAGGTTTAGATCATCGAAGTCACCGAGATCTCGGTTCTTCACGACGGTCGAAGAAGAACACATCTCATCGTGATCCTTCAATACGCCGTGAGACGCATCAAAGATGACAAGCAACCAAGTCAAGTCACTTATCTATATCGCAGCTCAAACCGACAACTCGCCCTTAAGTTGTCTCACCGTGAAACTTTTATATCTCATTAGCTCACCAATCATACGACTTCGTGATCTTCTACACAATCGTATGATCTAACTTATATATGAGATAAGGGACATGATATAGCAATCAAGTATTCAAATCGATAGAGATTGTAATAGTGGTAACAGAAACATTGTATACAAGCTCAACCAAACGCTTCAAGATACAAACCAACATCAGATACGCCTAAATACATTTACGACCAAAACGAAGTCCTAAGCTATGTTTGTACCTCTGGGGAAAATATACTTTAACGAGTCTAAATATATTTACGACTACATACAAAGTCCCAAGCTATACAAACTCATTCGGCCCGAGCTCACCACGCCAAGTCTTGGCGCCACCAGCCCGAACAAAACTCCGTGTCGGCGGTGTACGCGAACGAACTCTGTGCCTTCAACCCACCGATACACAAATCACCCTGCCTACTCCGAGTCACAGCTGGCCCTGAGGCACCTCGACCTGAAATGGTGACTCGGACCACCGCGACCGCCCAAGCACTTCAACCGGCGCAGTGTCCCGACCCGGGGCGCCCCGAATCGAGGCTACACCCGAGGTCGCACTCGACCTCGTGAACTCGACGCCGCCAGATCACGACCGCCCGACTTGCCGCCTCCCACGCCGACCAAGTCCTGCGCTCACCGCCACGACCGCCCCAGGCGCCTCCTCTCGTGGACCCATCAACCGAGCACTGCATGATCGGCGAGCCGCCTCCTCGCCAGCTCTTATATTATCGACCAGGGTGCCCGCCGACTCGGGCCGCTATGCGCTGCTTATTTAACCATCTCGATACATCCGCATGTACTTCATCATGGAGTTTAGGCACCTTTAAACTTTTGCGTTAGCCCTCCTCATCCTCAACACCAGCCCCGCCAAGAAGCTCAAATCGGCATCGCTCGATATGGTAGTTCCACCAGATCGTGGATTACCTTCATACTCTTCGTTCTCCGAGATCCGAGCTAGCTTCTCCGCCGTTAGCTCGAGCCGCTCACATCATCAGCGGCCCATGAATCACATCGCAGATAAGTCCGCCCGACTTGAACAGATGATTCTTAGCTTTAGCGCCTGTTTCCCGTGAGGCGACACTCGATCGGCCTCGAACCTCTTCTTCAGATCGAGACGACGCCGAAATGACGTCCATATCGCCAAGACACCCGACCTCTTCACCTTGGTCAGCAATTCATGATCAAGTCCAAGGTATTGAGATGCGGAATGCTATAAAAAGAGACAACACACGCTTCGTAAAGTGATAAATTTTATTACTCAAAAAGTGCGAATGTTTACAGTGCCTGTGGTCCCATCGACCCGCAAACTAATCTATTACATTAGGTCCACCGACCTGCTCCACGACGGGCTCACCTGCCCACTCGACTTGCGCTGGGTCACAAGGCCCCTTCGAAGGAAGCTCAGCTCTGTCCTCCTCCTCCTCTCGCCTGCTCGACCCTCAAGAAGCCCTGAGTTCGTGATCTTCGCCCTCCTCAGACCGAGCAACGCCCCGCCCGCCGTGAGTGAGCGGACGCCAAAGCCTCAAACATGGAAGGACCCACCGAGACCACCCGTAGGCCTTATTCAGCCTCCCGAGGCGACTCGACCCAACCATGCTCGACCTTGTAAAGTCGGCATGGCGGCCACCAACTCTCCAGATGGTCCGACAACACCTTCCGCCAAGAGCGGCCTGTCGGCAATAAAGGCCGAGAAGCTCTCCGACCGATGAGCTTGCTAGCAAAGGCCCCAAACACGGGTCCCCGATCACCACCTAGCACCTCCTCGTCATGAGCTCCTTCTTCGCCGCCGCCCCTCACGGCCTCCTCGAGCTCCTCCGAGCGACCTCCGCCAATGCCCCTTCCAGGGCGGCCTCAAGCAACCCCGCGGCCCCGCAACCCCGGCCCGCCGCCGCAGCAGCACCACCAAAGATCAACATCCGCCCACCGCAACAAGCTCCCACCCGAGCCCCATAATGGCCGAGCTCACGACCAGCCCGCGGCAAGTTGCGGTGTCCCCAGAGACGCCAGGACCCCATCACCGACCTCGCACCCTAAAAAGAACAACACAAGTTAATACAGCATCGCAGAACGGATAAAGCCGATGTGAAAGAACTTTATACCCTGTGGGGCGCGACCGAGCCGGGAGACGGACTCATACCGAGGCGGCCTGGGTGCTCCTGCCACGGCTCGACCCCAGAGGCGCCGCCATCACCGACTAATGTCATCAACCTTCTAAGGCGCCCATCACCGCCTTTTTCGAGGCGCATGATCGCGAGCCCGCTTCTGTCTGCTAGCTTCACCGCATACGAAGAAAATCGTTAGCACAAAGAAATCAGCTTATAGGAGTAGAAGAGGGATGCCCTCACCCCGCCCGCACTCGATCCCGACGCCCAACCCATAAACACTCACCGCCTTCAGTCATCATCGTGAAATCAATGGATGCTATCTCACCGAGGTCGCTCAAGACCTCCTCCATGTGGCCTGTGGGCTGATTCACGCCCTTCATCGCACTGAGGCCCCACTCATACCCTGATGCCTCACCGCAGGAAGAAATACCTATTCGCCAATGGACACCTTCGGCGAGCGCTATCTTAAGCTTCGCCGGGAGACAGATAATACACCCTCCATGGTCTCGACACTAAAAAAGCATCAAAACCTCGGGACAACCTCGCCAACGCCATAGAGACAATGATGCATAGGCTATGTGAACTTATGAATAAGATCAAAACTCGCTGATTCAAAGGAATACCAGAGTCGATTTAAAAAGAGATAATCTCGATTTATTAAAATGTCAAAATGACGAAATAAGCTACGAGATTAAATACTAACCCTAATCTCCGAGAATACAAGAAATGCCAAAAGGCCCAAACAAAATCCGAATTGCAAAACACCTAAAACACTAAACGCAATTTGACCTCTAAACGAGAATTTGCCCGAACCGCCATCAACATCGCAAGCAATGTCTACTTTTCGAACGCGACACAATTCAAAACACTAGGTTTTCCCGACATCTAAAACTTCCCGCATTACGGCAATTCTTCTACGATCCGCTTCATAAAATCATCCGCAACTTGCGCCACATCATACTCCGGGCGTAGAAGATTCGACTTAACCGGCGCGTGTCATCATCGGTAATCCCCAACAAAAGGCACGAGATGCTTACATCGAACACGCCGGGCGGCTGCCCCGAAGCGCAGACGATAGCATGGGGTCGATCTCTCCACAATCTCAACAGACCAATCTTCGAGGCAAGCTCGAGTACTACCGGGCAGAAAACGATCTTGGTCGAATAGCCCAAACAAAATCACCAACTGAACTCAACAAGGCGCGATGAGGCGCTGGCTTTATACTTTTCGTCGAGGCCACCAACCGAGTCGCCTCACAGAACTGTGCATCGGGCAATAAGATCGCTCAGCAGAGGGTTGACGAACCTTGCCGCAGAAAAGGAGACTGGGACCCGGTGATGTACCATGACCACGGAATGGGCTAAACCACCAGGCTAACAAAGATGATTATGTGCGAACTCGGCCGGTAGCTTTCGTCCCACGCCTGGGATGATCCCCACCAAACGCGCACGCCGAGGAATAACAACCTCACCGCCATCCGCTTGAGGAGATAAGCACCATCAAGTTCAACTGAGTATTAACTACACACACAACTTCGCCAAAATGGCTCACAAAACGAGTATCACGATCGTAAACAATAGACAAGCGGCATATGAAGGCGATATACATCACGAAGTAGAGATGCAACAAGAAAAAGATCGTAAGTCTTCTTACATGGGATAAAATGAGCCATCTTGAGAAACGATCAACCACCACATAACAGAGTCACTTCCACGCTGGTAATGGGCCAAGGACAAAATCCATAACGACATCGCACGTGTGGGAATAGAGAGGCATGTATAATCCCGCTAGTAGAAGCTCCTTCGCCAATTGACATACACGACAATGAGCCACAAATTTTCCAACTTCGCAGAAGGCCAATAGTAGGAATCAAGAAGCAAAAAGACGATCACGACCAACAGACCTCATTATGAAGCTCTAATCATCTTCAATCGTAGGTCGCAGGGATGCACAACAGTCCTAAAAGAAATCCATCCTCTAAGATAAAATCCGCTGGCTCACCCCGCTGGATTTTTACAAGCAGAGAAAAGAAAGGGTCATCCACATATAATTCCGTGAAAGAATCAAAACCAGCACGTGAACACGATCTCGTAAGAAGGCCATGGCGGCGACTCAACGCATCACCACACGATTAGAGACACCGCCTGTGTTTAATCACAAAAGTGAATCTGTAAATAAGAGATCCAAGAGGTATGGCGATTGAGATCTTATTCGCTACCAAGATGCTTGAGGAGTCATGATCAGTAGAGAACAAATTCACTGAAGAGGTAATGACGCCAAGGTTGATAGCTTGCACAATCCAGAGAACTCAATATCATACGACTAAAACGAGCTTGCACCGTAAAGCTTCTCACCGAAATAAGCAACAGATCACACATTCTAAAGAAACACCATCCGATTTAAATCACGTAGTTCAAGGGTAGTGAAAACTGAAGGACAAGGATAGGAGCGAGATTGCGATGCTTGATCTCATGAAAAGCAACTCGCTTCAGCATCATCGAACTTGTTCCCCTTCATGCACCGCATAGGGCCATAATACCGCTTGAGGGATTTAAACGACATAAAAGGATGCCAACCCATGAAAGCTACTAACTTCAAGAATGGAAGAAGGTTGTGGCCATTTGTCAACGTAAACAACTTTATCTGGGTCAACCTGAGGCCGCCATAGAAACCACATAACCCAAGAACCGAATGGAGGCACTAAGAAATGCACACTTCGCAAAGAAGAAAGATAGAATTTATCTCAGGAGAACGAGTAACACCTCCTTCAAATGTTGAAGATGCAACGGTCGTAACTATATATCGAATGTCATCGAAATAAACGACAACAAACTTACAATGAAAGGACGTAAAGCTTGGTTCATAACCGCATGAAAGTACTTGGGCATGGAGAGGCCGAACGGCATCACCACCACTCATATAGCCTTCACGTCTTAAATGTGTTTTCCACTGCCCCATGCGGATACGAATCGATGGTATCCGCTTCAAATCCAGCCATAAACACACAAGCACCACCCAATCGATCCAACAAATCATCCAATCGAGGAATTGGAAAGCGATAACGGACCGTAATCTTGTTGATAGCACGACTATCTACACACATACGCCAGAGCCATCCTTTGGGAGAAGGAGGTCGGACAGACAAGGACCAAGGCTCCCGAACGTGGCCCTCGCAAGGAGGTCTTCACCGCCTCCGCATTCTTCGTGCTCCTTCTGACTCATGCGATAATGGGGCCTGCTTGGTAAACAAACATGTGCACCAAGTCAACGTGGTGCCGAATGTCCCGAGCGTGGCAAGTCCGAGGGTAACGATCTGGGAACACATCTCAGAACTCCTCGAAAACGGTTGAACCTCATCCGCATGAATAGGAAGATCAAGACTTATCGGGGAGACAAGACAAAGACCACGCCGATTCCTCCACGGCATTCTCGAAAAGGAACTCGAGACAAGAGGGCAAAGGCCACCGATCAATGGTAGGAGAATTGTCGGTTTGGTTGGGACCAACACAATCTTCTTCCCCAAACATAAAAGAATAAGTATTGGAACGCCCATCGTGTCGTAATGATCATATTGCACCAGCAAGAAAGACAAGCATCCATAGAACCACATCAAAGATAGGCATCATGATAAGTCGCCAATGGAAAAGTTCACTAAAACACGCTTAGAGACCATAACATCCGCACTTTGACCGAGCTGTGATAGTCGATAAGGCTTGGAGGGCCGCCACGAGGCCCAACTTAGAAATAGAACCTCGTAGATAACATTCTCACAACTTCCTCGCATCAATAATAAACGGCAAATTTTTCCACCAATAGTACAAGTGGAGAAAGGTTATTACGCAACCATTCCGCCTGTGGGCACGAGGGATAAGAAGGTTCGACGAACATCAAGGGGACCAACATCACCGCCACATATTCCTCAACTACATCCTCGACTTCATCATCATAAACGGGGTTATCGCATGTGGCATATTCGATTCAATATTATCAGAAGACCACGACACGAGGTGCTCTACGGCACTCGATTTCTATGGCCGACCACACACACCAGCCAAGCGTGGTGGTTAACACCACGAGCCAGGGAGGTCGGCATCGCCAGGAACCGCTGGGTCGGGTTGAGGAACTGACCACCTCAGTTAGAAAACTCAAAATTGGTGTTCGCACGCCGAGCCAATCGCTTCCCCGGAGGCGCATTGACTGCTTCAAACCGCTAGCGGTCAAACATATTGAGACGTCTCGAATTGAGGCGCAGCCACCAATATATCGAGAAACCAACAATGGGACTCATTGATATCGACACGGCAAGGAATTCATAGAATTCGGAATAATCATCGACGGCGAACCTCGACGAGATTCGAATCGCCGGTACAATTCCTCTCAAAATTGTAGGGTAAAACGCAACCTAATATGCTTCGAATTTTTCCCAACTCGAGAGCTTGTTCTCGCCGCGACACCGGTCCGCTTCAATCGCCGCCACCACGCTGTGCGCCACCATGCAAGCGCATTGTAACCACGGAACACGACGCTCATCCGAACCTTCAATTCCGTGATCTCTTCAACCCGTGAAAGCCAATCGACGAGCTCTTCGTGTTTAAGATTGCTATCGAACGTTAATCTCCACCTGAAACCCCTGCTCCCATCCGTGATTGCTGGGTGGAATGATTCCGGACCACCGAAAGGGTTTTCATCCGAGACAAGAAATCATCATCGCCTGACGACGATAGTCGACGGCTTCATCCAATCGCAAGGCCATTTCAACCCGCGACGAGATCGGCGTTGTCGCGACGCAAATCGCCAATATCAATACCGCCATCAACATCGCTGGCGCCTCCCTGCTGTCGCCTGGCGGCATGAGCAGATCGCGGATACCGATACCACCGATGCGCGTATGGAACGGATGAACAAGATCAAAACTCGCTGATTCAAAGGAATACCAGAGTCGACGAAAAAGAGATGAATCTCGATTTATTAAAATGTCAAAAGTCGACGAAATAAGCTACGAGATTAAATACTAACCCTAATCTCCGAGAATACAAGAAATGCCAAAAGGCCCAAACAAAATCCGAAATTGCAAAACACCGAAAACACTAAACCGCAAATTGACCTCTAAACGACGGAATTTGCCCGAATCGCCATCACATCGCAAGCAATGTCTACTTTTCGAACGCCGATTACACCAAACACTAGGTTTTCCCGACATCTAAAACTTCCTGCATCACAATTCTTCTGACGATCCGCCGCTTCATAAAATCATCCGCAACTTGCGCCACATCATCATGCCTCTAGCCCCACCACCGACCTAATGGAATTCGAGGTCACCGACATATGGGATCGAAAGTATTCTGAAAGCTAAGGAAAATTGGGGCCAAAGGAAACCCAAGGCCGCCTATCAAGCTATCTACACATACAAGAATAAATCCTCCGACGGGCCATCGCCTATTATCCGGTCGCGTAGCACCACCACGCCCTCCCAATACGATTCCTTCGTTATCTCAAAAGCTCTTCCAAAGGTCAACCCGCACTCGCTAACCCTAAGTCCGTCCCATACCGATGATACCCATGACCCCAAGACTAAATCCTATGGACCCACACAGCGGTTATAGACATATAGTCCTTTATATCGGAGGACTAACGCCGTAACCCGAGTAACGAATTTTCGAACAGAAGGAGAAGATGAAGAATACATACTTATTTTCATTGAATATTTGGCTCCTTCAACGAGATCGGGAAGAAGGGCAAATTTGCGAATGTATTCTCTCAAACAAAGTCGGGTGAAGAATGCTTGCCTCATTTGGCCTATTTATAGGACAATGGCGCCTAAAACGCCGCTAACTTTCACACGCGTTTACCCGCGATTGACGTGGAGTTGACGCGACGCGGCTCGAGCCCCCAACCGCCGCCGACGCTGCATGACATACCCACGGTAGACAGCACACGCCGATCGTGTGATGATTACGCTGACCTCGACGGCTCGACCCTGACCGTCCGCTTCCACATCCAGTGGGCGGCGCCTGGCCTGACCGGCCCCGCCAACCGACATCGCCTACAAGAACATCTCCATCCACTCGGACCCGGCCCCGAGTCCGCTCAGCCACACCCTCGGCATCCCCTGTAGGCTGTCACTCAGACGGACCTCGATATCATCTAGCATGATATCTCTATCCGAGCGGTGCCCCGCATCGACCCTGTAACCTACATGTGGGTCGCTATCCGTGCCGACCGCGATTCCTTTGTAGCACATCTTGTCAAACCAGACGACTCAAGCTCGTCCCCAACAAGCGGCGATGCCGTAACGCCAAACCGCTCACCCCGCTCAATCCAGCGAACCGATCAAATCCTCGACACCAAGGAAATCGAGAAACCTTCGAGAACAACATCACCGAGCAACATCCTACCGGCAACGCGCATTCTTCACCTCCCTGCACGGCCGTTACTCGACTATTCGGGGCTATGATGGATATGGCCAACCACTGGGCTCACCGACAGCAAACGAGCCGGGCTCGACTTTAATAGCGCCCACGCGTTATGCCAAAGGCCCATCCCCAAACCCTAAGCCCCCAAACCCTAATCAAAGCGGCTAAGAGTCCCATGACGCTGGCTAAGAGTCCCTATGGGCAAGAGGAAATCCCTACATGTATGCAAGAGTCCCTATATGGGAGGGATCGGCCCGCTTAGAGCCCCTCGACATGTATAACTAGGAGTTAGATCGAAGGTAGAGGGTTAGAACTTGTTGAATACTAAGAGCTTTAGCTACACTCATCCGTAATCAAATCATAGTGAAAGTATTGAAATCACCTCCGTGACGTAGATCTCATTAACGATCGAACCACGAAAACGCGGTTTTTATCGCTTACATAAATCTTGCATACTCAACATATACCAGATTTATCATTAACCAACCTATTTTGAGTGCGATTTCAATGGGATAGATTATAATGTTTCAATAACAAGGAAAATAACAGCTATTACTTCGGCGTTCACGATTAAATAAAAGTAAGATTACGATTAAATAATTAGTAAGAGGAAAACTACAATTGTTTCTAGAAATTGTTCTGGTGAAATTTGAACTTCTCCCTTATTCAAGAAAGTTACGTACAGTGATAGTAGTTTAATCGTTTTTGTACTGTATCGACTCTTCATCTTGTAGTTCTGCGATAGGGCATCGAGTGCTGCGATTTTGGCGCCATTTTTTCAACTCCAACCATTCGTACAAAATAATTTTATCCAAAATAATATATTTTGTGTTATAATTGAATAAAGTAAAAAAATAATTTTGTAATCTGTAATTATTAGTGGCTTGTATAAATATTTATTTGTTTTTATTGAATTGTGATGTGGCTTCAATTTATGCAGGACCTAGTTTAATTGTTTGATTGTGTTCTGTAAATAATTTCTTGAAATAAGTTGCCTAAAAATAAATTGTAGACCAAATTTATTATTTTAAACAATAAACATTTATAAATTAACGTAGAATCCACCCCGCCAGAATTTGATACAAAACTTACTACCATCTAATCTTAGAGCACGATTTGGTGCACTACTAGAGCTATTATTTTATTTTACTTATTTTTGGATGGATTGGAGATGGTCTCAGCCCACCTCGAACTTGGACGAGCCTGCATACTGATATTCCCTCTGAATTAGCGTGCACAAGGATGGGCCCAACAACAAATATGAATGTTTTGTAGCTAAAAAGATAGCATTACCAGTTCAAGTGATCCACACAGAACTGAACTGTAGGCTATTCAAACAGTGAAGGCTTCAAACCCCATTATTTCACTTCCTCCAAATCAAAAATAAAAATGAAAATACAATTAATCAATATGATTTGAAGCGATGAACTATTTAAGTCAATTTAATATTATAATTTTATCCTTACAACCCCACCTTAAATTTATAATAGAAGAACCTGTAAAGCAAAATTTTTAATAGTTACGAATTACTAGACCTAATCAAATATCAACGTTTCAGTTTATGTCTTTCTCAATCACAACGTCTTCTTCCCCACCGCGACTATAAATCAAATCTACTTACACATAGAATTATGCTTTTAGGAATAGTAGTACAGATTTATCCATAGTTTTCTACTGTTAATATTTATAACTTTTTTTTATCTGTATGATAACTAATAAATTTATAATTTCATATAATATAAATTAAAGAAAAAGCTGACCTATTACATATAATGCCTACATTACAAATAATTGTTGGGGGAGGGGAAGAACCATAAAGATTAACTTAATCAAATAATAACAGAAGCATAGATCAGTCTACTACTTTAATAGATGATCACCAAAAAAGCTCATCTTATAGATTTGACTACACTATAATGATGCTAACTATATATAGCATAGGGAGTCAAATTACATATAGCAAAAAACTTGAAAAAAAATATGGCCTATAAGGACCATAAGAGGAGCATCCATACTAAATAACAAAATAATTAAGAAGTTTAAAGCAGCCACATCATTCCTTCTCTTGCTTTATCACAATCTTCATCTTCTTGTCTGCATTACATGCAGAAAATTCATCCTCCAAACACCTATTTTCCTGTTTGATCATGATCTTCATCTCTTTACTATTTTTCTATGTCACATGCAGAAAATTCATCATCCAAACATTTCTTTGATGAACAATCAGTCATCCAATCATCTTGGCTAAGGGAAGCAGTTTCTAAAGTCTTAGGTGTGAGAAAATATTCTCTAACACCTATACAAAGTAAAGATTAAAAAAATCAAACAAAACTAATATTTTTTACAAAAAACTATATTTTTGAATGCCTTCGCAATATCAACAATTTGAGAGAAGGAAGTGCATCACGTTGCATCAGAATTTGGCTCCTAACTGTTGATGCTCAGTTGAGAATGTTTTTGCAGAATGTGTGGAACAAGTGCATTTAGGGGTGTGCATGGACCGAACTGAACCGAAAAAACAGACCGAACCGATCGGTTTCGGCTGGTTCGGTTCGGTTTTTGAGGAAGTCGATTTTCGGTTTGGTTCAAAATTTTAACTAAAATCGGTTTTCGGTTTTACGTTTTAGGTTCGATCGGTAACCGAACCGAACCGAAACTATTATTTTTATATATTTATATATTTTATATAATAATTAATTAATATTTTAATTAAACAATTAAGATAAAAATATGTTTATTTAGAAAAATATATATATAATTTATATTTTGGTCGGTTTTTCGGTCCGACCGAAACCGATCGATTTTTTCGGTTGGGTTTTCGGTCGGTCCGAAATTATAAATCGGTTCGGTTCGGTTCAAAAAAATTCATTCGGTTCGATTTTCGGTTTTGAAAATTTCGGTCGATCGGTCGAACCGACCGACCGATACACACCCCTACTGCATTATTTAGTAATCTCCCTCATTTCTAAGATACAACATCAAAAGCACTACTTGCGCAATAAGTGTGTTTTCAATGGCAGCAGGAATAACACTTGTTTGTCAAAATTAAACAACCCTTAACCAATTTTTGGAAAATAGGCAATAACAATTTTGATATGGTTAAATATCAATTTCCATCATACCTCTTTGCACACCTCTTGCTCGCCAAATAAAACCAATCACCTATACATTCTACACTCTCGATTCTTGCGCATATCCAGCAGCATACACCCTAACCATAAAAATTGGCCAACGACTATAGCAATTATTAGCAACCTTTAAATCATCAATAAACATATTAAATTAATCTTTTAAACACTATACCTTCAAACAAAACAGATCTTCAACAGTTTTGACATTCACCGACCCTTCTTCAATTTCCTTAATCGCGCCAACAGTAGGAACCTCCATAGTATAGCCCCACCCCCCAATAAATTATTCATCAGAAAAAAAATAAAAGTCCTGTTAATACCTTTTGGAATAAAATTAGAATCATATATGTTTTAGTTAATGCATCTGACTTGTTTAACTACAAAAATAAATTAATTGGGCCAAAATGTAATCCATCTTAACTTGGTGACCTTTAATTTGTATCCAACTTGACAAAAAATCAGTAGAAAACAGTTTAATAAACAAAAAGAATAGAAATAGAAACTGGACCATTTTCGGTCATTTCAATATCATCCAATATTTGAGAGGTGATATCAATTGTTTTGATCCCAATTAGAACTGAACAATAAAATAAACGAGAAGACATGATTTTTATAATGAAGGTTGACACAATGAATCATAGAAATAAAAAAATATGATTGATTTTGATGGAACGCCGATTTTTATGTCTCTTCTCTAGGATGTCATTTATATCACTAACCGTTTTGTTTATAATAAATTTTCAAAATGTCAAGTCGGATTTAATTTTGGCATGAATTTAAAATCGTAGTAAAATCACTAAAGTGATTAAGTTTATGTATTTTGTGATGATTTTAAAGTTCGAGGCAAAAATCAAAATGTGCTCAAATTGGTGTATTTATGCGCCAATAACACTTACAAATCATGTCTTCTCGTTTGTTTCATCGTCTGGTTCTCATTGGATCAAAACAATCGATGTCCTCTCTATATGATATCATGTATATTACTGACCGTTTTGTTTACGATAAATTTTGAGGTGTCAAGCCATATTTAATTTAGTCTGAATTTGAAATCATGGTAAAATCACTAAAGTGATTAAGTTTGTGTATTTTGTGAAAAAAATTAAAGTTTATGAAAAAAATCAAAATTGACCGAAAATTGATGTATTTATGCACCAATAACCATAAAACTAATATTAGTACAAAGCAAATTCAACCAAAAAAAATCTTTGCCGAATACCTTTATAAAGTATTGGCCTACAAAACTGAATAACAAGGATTGGAAATCTTGTTCCGACTCTCACAACATCAAACAAATTATAAATACGATTAAAATAGAATATATAAACAATATATTACTTGAAAAATTAGTACTTACTTCTCATCTACAATTAACACCACAAGAAGCTTAGCATTAGTTTCATTAACAATGTCCCCAACATACTTAACTTTAGGGATGTCAATGGGTGGGTTTTACTCGAACCGGTCCAGAATCGTTTAAAATTCATTAAATTTTAAAACAACGGTTCTGGTTTCGGTTCTGGTTCCAGACCCGCTTTAGACCCGAACCGTTTAGATCCATAGTTTGATGGTCCGATCCGGATCTGGTTCTGATTCCAGAACCAGAACCAATACTTATTTATTGATTCTGATCTGAGTAAACCCCGTTTATTGATAAACCTAAGTTTAAATAGGCTTATCAATGAGCTAGTTTTATCCATATCGATTTGAAATCAGTTATAACCCATTAAATTATAAAGCAACGGCTTCGATTTCAGTTCTGGTTTCAGACCCGCTCAGATCCGGACCGCTTAAGACCCATAGTTGATGGTCCGGTTCCGGTTCGGATCCAGTGTCTAATGGGTCGGTTCCAGAACTAGAACCATTACTTATTTATTGGTTCTGGTCCGGGTAAAACCTACCCATTGAGATCCCTACTTAACTCCAATAATATCTACAAAAACTGGATTAAATAAGGATGATAAATCTGGTTATGTGAGTGTGCGAGATTTATGAAAAGCAATAAAGAACACCAAGGCTTTTACGTGGTTCGATCGTTAATGAGATCTACGTCCACGGAGGAGTGTTTCCTCAATACTTTCACTATAATGCGCAGGGTTACAAGCTCTTAGTATTCGATAAGTTGCCAACCTCTAATGTCGCTTTTCCTCCTATTTATACAGCCCCTAATCGCAATCGGAAGGCGCGCCCGACCTCTCCATTGGTCGTGGCGTGACTCTTCCTCTCGCATGCCTTCCATTGGCTGGAGCAGGGACCTTTCGCCTTATGTGCGCCACGTGGAGGGTGGCGCCTGACCTTGGTTCTCGGCGCGGTCTTCCATTGGCCGGGGTGGAGGTTCCTGAGGCTAAGGTTTTAGGCAATGATTAGGCTCGCCCAGGCTCACGCGTGGGCCTGCTATCAACGTTAGGCCCACTCGCTTGGGCTCGTTTATGGGCCTAGTCGGTTGGGCCATATCCCATCATAGCCCCTCCCGAATAGCCGAGGGACGACGAGGCCGAGGTGGAGAGAAAGCGCTTCGCCGAGGGCGAGGTGTGGCTCGTCAAGTTGTTTTTGAGTTGTCGTTTTTAATGTGATGGTCTTCGTGCCGAATCGAGATGGCATCGGGAAGTCGAGGTCCGACACCGATATCGCGCCTCAGGTTGGTTACGCCGAGGTGCGGTGCAGTATGGTGTTACTCCTGTGGTGGACGCCATGTCCGACCCGAGACCGCCTTTGGGACGCCGTGGTGCGCCCGGCCGCACTGTATCTGCGGCCCGGTTAGCCGAGGTCCGATCTGGATGTGAGCTTTCCCGTAAGGGCCGGCCGGTTGACGTGACGCCGAGGTCCGATGTGGATTTCTTGGTATTGTGGGAAGGACGGGCGCGACACGGGCGCCGCTTATCCGGAGGATAGGGGTCCGTGATGATGATCGCTAGGTCGATCAAGGTCCATCCTATCCTGGCGACGTCATACGCGCCAGCGGTAGTTGGGCACTGAACCGCGTGCGTGCGTGTAACGCATATCCAATCACGCAGGCGTGTTGAATTTGAAACGGCAATTTGCGCGCCTTGGCCTTGTAAATAGGCAAAAGAGAACTGCTCACTTTTTCTTCGATGCTTAAAAATTCGAGAGGGAAAATTTCGAGAAATTCTCCGACTTGATCCTCGATCTTCACCGGCGAGCCATATACTACTGAAAAGTAAGTATGTTTTCTTCATCTTCTTCTCGCTCTGAAAGTTCCCTTTCCGCCTCGGGTTCTGGGCGTGAGTTCCCCGGCGTAAGGGATTATATGTGCTACAATGGTTTGGGTAGGTCTATAGGGCTGAGCTCTAAGGTTCCGCCGGTATCCTCTGTATGGGATGGGTTGAGGGTGGGCGTGGCGAGGTCGGGTTTGACCTTGCAGGAACCTTTGAAGTTGTGAGGGAATACCGGATCCGGGGAGGCGTGGTGGTGTCCGCCGATCCGGACGATAGGGCGATGGCCCTCCTAGGGGTTTGTTACCGCTTATGTAGATAGTTTGAGGCGTGTCTTAGGTACCCTCCGCCCCGCTTATCTTAGCCTTCAAGAGTATTTCCAGATCCCTATTTGTCAATCGACCCCAAATTCGCTAGGTCGCTGGTGGGCTCTCTTGTTATGGCATTGCCGAGGAGTTGTCCTTCGAGGTGCTGATGCGCTTTTTTAGCGTGAAGACCATAGGAGGGGTGTACTATCTGTCACCCCGGCTGAAATTTAAGGTAGCCGTCCCCTCCAAGGTGTCCCATCGCGTAATAGGTATTTCTTTCTCGGGGTGCGGGCACCGAGGTATGAGTGGGGTATCGGCACGATGGCGGACCCGAAAATCAAGCCCTTGGGCCATATGGAGGAGGTGTTGAGCAGCCTTGGTGAGATCTTATCCATAAGTTACACCGAGGACGACCTGAAGAAGGCCGGGCTGAGTGTTTACGGGTCGGAAGCGCCGGACCGGGTCTGACGGGTGAGGCATCCCTTCTTCTTAGTCCTTATTCGCTCGATTTTGCTGTGCTAATGTGTCTTTCAGGATGCGTGAAGTTGAGGAACGAGGTGGGCTCACCATCACGAGCGTGGGTGGCGAGGAAGAAAGCGTGTCAATGGACCTAGTGATCGCTATTTTCTAACACTAAAAGGTGTAAATATAGGGTGTTAAGCATCGATCCATGTGATTGTAATACTAAAATACGAAGCTAACTCAACAAGGATTCATCATTATCCAAGTAACAAATATGGTTTGTGAGATTTTAGGCTTCGGAACTCAATCCAAAGCAAAGGTAACAAAACAGAGTAAATTAAAGCAATAAACACTCGGATGTTTAAAATGTAGAAAGACGACTAACCCTAGGGCTGCATTAATCCAATCCACAACGATGTTTATCCTGTTTTATTAACCAATTTTAATCCGCATAAAATGGAAGATCACATATATAACCGATAATTTCATATTTATTAAAAAGCGGCAGAGATTACTAGTTTTCCTACATCACATTACGCCTCTAGGTGAAAACAAGTAACCCAAACGGATCACAAAGACTATGCTTCCTACGAATATCCTATCTCGCCTACGACTCAAGGCTCATTCAGATCATGCATTCGATATCGATTGACAATTAACACAATTACGTAATTAACCGATAACTAAATATGCATCGAGATTGATCGTGAAACCAACACATATAAATAAGCACAATCGAATCATGAATCAATGTATGGACGGTAAATAACGATAACAGAATCACAACATATAGGATCGAATCATGCAAACCCTGGATTAGAACGAAAAACTAGCCGAGATATAATAAACGAAATGAAATACGATTTAATCATAAAGACGAAATTAAATATATAAAACCCGTGATGTAGCGTTGATGAACACGCTGGGCTTCAATCCCAACCTCAATAAAAACGGAAAATGCGAGATCGTCCGGACGAAACGCTCCTTGATCGAGACAAAACGTAAACTAACGGAGAACAAATCGTGAAACAACTCTAGAATGAAAATATATGGAACCTAAAGCTAAAACTCGAAAAACTTATGGAAAACCGAGAAAGAGGCTCGAATCGAGGTATCAAGATGGGGGCGTGGGTGTTGCCATATATATAGCACACCCCAAACCCTAATTTTCTTCGTCGCTGCTGCTCGCGACCACCCTTTCGTCGCTAGCGTGGTCGCGAGGTAATCCCGCCGCTGCCCCGCCCGCGATCGCCTCTTGCGCCCGCTGGTTGGTTCGCGACCATGTCTAGCGGTCGCTAGAAGTCCGATCCGTCGCGAAATCGCCCAGCTGGCTTTCTCGACCGGGCTTCGCGGGCACGATTCGCGGTCGCGGTATGCTGGGTTCTCAGAGTGTTTCTAGCGGCCGCCTAGCGACCGCTAGGTCGGTCGCTAGAAACACGCCAGTTGTGTGTTTTGGCTCGTGCGTCGCTCCTTGCTTCGATTTTCAACATATAGACCTACACAACACCAAAAGAACACCCAAGAGCAAAGATCTTCTAAAAATAGATAAAACATTAGGAATCGATACGTAAACGCACATTAAACGAGCTAAACTCATCTTCAAATATCAACTATAAACGTAAATGCGCGCTTATCAAACCCCCAAACTTAAATCATTGTTTGTCCTCAAACAAAACCAAAACAGAAAGACACAACTGAAAGATCAACGAAGCGTAGCAAAGATGATAACCATTCTAGCCCTCGTAAACATATCAACGCTCAAAAACATTAGGTGCACATGACGACGTTAGCCAACTCAACACAAACAACAATCGACGGCAAAACTTATTTAATTCAACCTCACAACGGCATGTGTGTAAAATATAGGATACACTCAACTCATAAAGAAATATAGACGGTATACACTCAACGATCAATGCAATGCAACATCTTACCATAGGCTTGCCGCTTTCAATATCTCCACCACGCCATTGTGTTCAAATTAGATCAAAGAGGTCTTTTCATAGGTCAGAATGTAGGCACATTAGTTAAGGTAGGATAAAATATGGCTAAGTGACTCAAGAATATTCCAAGCACCCCATTTATACTTTTTCGACACATATGGACTTCGCCCATTTTCTCTTCTTTCCCAACGTATAAATCAACGCTTTAATGCCACGTATGTACCTATACTTTGATTGAAGACCCTTTATGCTCAACACTCATAGTGAACTTAACATTTTCTTTTCTTTTCTTTCTAGAGCTTATAGGGTTTATCTTATACAACAAAGGTACTATTCTTCACCACGTATGTGTTTTTCTAAACGAAACTTTCTCATCATCACTACATCAAAATTTCACCCCTTTGATTCCCATATCCATCCTCACCTCCTATCATCCGTTAATCGAAAAAAAGTCTAATAAAGGCTCAAAGAAGGCGACAAATGGTATATATCATCTAAGTTAGTGTTTGGGTGATAAGTGGTTAACAATGATGGCCTTTTATCCTTTCCAAATTGAAACACATATCATAGCCTCGACACGTAAACACGGCAAGTTCTAGAAGATAATCACATGCACGATATCACACAATTAATGTAAATCAGACAAGATATGTATACAAAGGAAGCTCAAGTCTCACAGATAAGCAAATGGTGAAAACAACAAGCCTAAGCCATCTCACGTCATTCATGCGCTCATTTTCTAACATATCATGCGACTATCATCAAACTTCACCAAAATTTCTATCGTCATTGGCCACATGGATTAACATACTTCACTTAACTCGTTGATCGATGCATACTAAAACGAAAAACAAAACAAAACCAACAACAAACGACAAAAGACCCCAAAGCATAACAACTAAACCTATAAAGCATAGAAAACATAACCAGATTCTCAACCAACTAAACTCGTTTACTCCCCCAAACTTATTGTGAACATGTGGAAACAATAAGGTTTGCGAAAAGAGTAGTTGGGAGAAAACTTACCTTGAAAGTCATACATCTGGGTGGCGGATAAAATCCACGCCATCGATTCCATTGTTGCATCATCTCCATCATCTTCGTTGTTGCTCGAGACGTGCTTGTTGTTGGGTGTAGATGGCTTCGCTGCTCCATAATCGGCGTCAAGTTCCCGCCAATATGGTTGAGACGACCATCTATGTGATCCAATCGATCATAAATCCCGGTCGCCGAACGGGTGGCGGGTGCAATATGCCGCCTGCCCGGTGAGCCACTTCGTGCCGGCTTGCTCGGCTTATTCGGCTTGCTCGGCTTGCTCCTCATGCGGTTGTTCGCCCACGACCCGCCTTGCTGCTCACGCCGCGTCCACGCATAATGTGCAGCGGAGCTCATATTCCGCTTTGCATCCGGAGTAAAGCATCGGCTTATGCTTCATGAGCTCTGGATTAGCGCGCGAAGATTGATTGCCGTTTGATCATATAACAGCCACAAGTAACGCCGGGTGCTCTTCAGAACGCCTAGACGATAGGCACGCCTTGTCCAGAAGATGTCGTGAGAGATCGGACTCTCTCGAATCGTAATCCCAAAGAAATCAAGAATGGGGTAACGAATCCCTATACATATCTTCAATTACCCAAACCGCTGGATCGATATGGAAGGTCTTGAGCTAAGAACATTCCGCATGCATCTTCCGTTGAACACGGCCCAATCGTAATGCTCATATCTTGTGAAAGGACAAAGGTGGCATGCTCAACGGCCATGCAAGGTGAATGTGAGGAGGTGGGAAGAACGGATCACCGGATTCGAATCGAGCTAACTCGATCTCGAGGCATCATAATATGGAGCGTGCTCGAGTCCGCATCCATGAACTTCGCCATACGCTTGACTGTGTACCGACGCCCCTATGTAATTTCCTTCCTGATTCCATTGATGATTCCATTAAGTTAATCTACGAGAGTCGACGGGCTCATTGTCGAGTGAAACACGATGTAGTCCGCATGCCGCTTGTCTTGTGAACATGGAGAGTCGACAAGAATTCGAGATGAGGATCCGTATGTAAGATAATTGGTCGTTATAACCGAGTACGGCTCGACCTCTCTGGCCAACCACGCCACATCATTGGTTATGCCCATCTCGACACGTATTGAGGCACATGAAACGGAATGCCTATGCCGTAATCTCACCAATCTATCCCAACGGCTTCTCGACGAGTCACTGGCGCCTCAATCTCAAAATTTTCGGATCGAATTCATCCGTGGTGCCATGCGTGGCTCGTCGTGATGCTCATCATGATGCTCATCGTGGAAATCATCTTGTGTCTCGTCGTGGGAGGTGGAGACAATGCTCTTCGCCTTTTCGCCATGATCGTGAGTACGCGGCATATTTGTACCTAAAAGAATATCAAAGTTAGCCTGTATGAATGAAACAATCAAAACAACGCCAACCCAAAATGTTCAATATAGGTCCCCAAACTTCAACTTAATCAAATTATTTCCATATTGTCATATGAACGCAAGATAACATACAATGGGAAAAACACACATAGCCAAAAATTCAAATCGACGCTGGCTAAAACTAGCGATCACCTTCGATACCTAGCGGTCGCTAGGAGGTCGCTGGCACTGCCGTCGCCATGACGACGGGCGCAGGCGGCGAATACATACAAGGCAGCAGCGTACCAGATACAAGCGCCAGCTGCCATAAGCATGGTCATGTCATTGCCAGACAAGAAAGTTTCAAACGCTATTTCACAATTTATAAACCCAAATCAACAATGTAGGCAATATCTGACTAACAATATACGTGTATAAACGTGAATAAACCTATCATTGGACAAATCATGCTCAAACACCACACAAATCTAGCAAAATAAGCCCTAGTCTCAAAGTTAATTAAACCCACCTCAAGAGGATAAATGGAACAAATCCTTCCTAATCATGCTCAATAAATGTAAACCCATGAAGAATTAAACGAATATAGCATACCTTGGGTGGATTTGATGGAGAAATGCAAGAAAATTGGGAAGAGAGGTGCTTGGTGCTTGAGAGGGGAGGGTTTGTCGCTATATCGAAAAACGTGTGTGTGTGTGGGTTACAATTTTGGGAGAAATAAGGTAAGACGCGGTCACGGGCGGGCGCTGGTCGAGGGCGCTGGTCGCGACGGATTCGCATGGTCGAGCTCGCGATCGCGAGCTTGGCCGCGAGCTCGCCGCCGTACAAAAACGCTCGCCCACTTTCGCAACACCCTCATGACTCGCGGTCGCTAGGTGGTCGCTAGACACTTTTTTTTTTTTTAAAGAAAGCTATTAAACTTTGGGATTTAACAAAACAACGAAACACGACACAAACAAAGAAACACAACCAAAACAAAAACGAAACAACAAAACAAAAGCATGTAAACTGCTTGGTTACCTCCCAACCAAGGTTAGATTTATCGTCGCTAGCTCGACGGTACTCGTATCATGGCTCGCTTAGCTGGGTCACCCGACTTCCGGTCAAGTGTGACTTGAAGTAGGATTTGAGATACCGCCGCTCACTTTAAAAATGTTGCCCTCGAGTCAGGAGCTCAGAATCCCATCGCAAACGCACGGTAAAAATGTTGTACGCCCCACCATCTCGACTTGAGCTTTCCCGTGAATAGACTGAGTCGAGCATTGTAAAGTAAGACTTCATTACCCGCGAAAACTTTGGCACGAATGTGGAGGTCGTGGAAATTTCGGCTCTTTCCTCAGATATCCGAGAATTCTCGAAAGCTTCATTCCTCCACTGTCGAGCTCTAACAGCTGGTCACTCCTCATCATACCGCCTCCTTGAAATCCATGTTGATTCTCCTCGTCGCCCAATATGCTTTGTGCTCTAGTTCGACCGGTAAATGGCAGGATTTACCAAATACCATTTGATATGGAGATAGCCGACGGGAGCTTTGTATACGCATCCAGAAGCCCAAAGAGCATCATCCAACCGCTGGCCTAATCCTCATACCGAACAACCGACTTTCTAGAATCGCTGATCTCTGGCTGGCGAGCTCTGCCTGCCCGCTTGCTTGTGGATGGTAGGGGAGGTGACTCGATGCTTCACACCATATTTGGCTAGAACGCCGCTTAGCCACTTATTATCGAAGCGATCCCCATCACCGATCAACGCCCCTGACTCCAAATCGAGTCGAATGTTCTTGTGAAGGAATTTGATCACTACCTTGGAGTCGCTCGTGACAACCGGAATCGCCTACCCAACGGAAACGACTCCACAGAAGAAGAATATACGTAACCACAAGACATCGAACGGACCCATGAAGTCGATCCCATACGTCAAATAGTTCCACCTCCATGATGGTTTTCTGTGGCATCCGCCTTTCTTAGTGACATTCCCCACTCTTCGACAACGATCACAACTCTTGATAAAGGATTGGCAATCTTTGAAGATCAAGGCCAAAAGAAACCATCGTGGCAAATCTTTGTCACCGCTTTGTCACGCAAAATGGCCACCAACAACTAACTATGGCACTCGTGGATTATGTTCTCCCATTCTCTCGGGGAACGCAACGACGATCAAACCATCGGCACATCGGCGGTAGAGATGAGGATCGTCCCAATAATAGAACTTAACATCGGAGAAACTTTTTCAGATGACCTTTGCACGATGGAGGTATAACCCAATCACCAAGTAATTAACAAAATCAGCATACCATGGTGTGTGATCGACGACGCCAAGATGTGCTCGTCTGGAAGTTCTCTTTATGCCAATCTTCCTATCCTCTCCTTCGATCAAGCTTCTCCAATCGCGACAAGTGGTCGGCAACCACATTCTCACAACCCTTTCTATCTTTGATCTCCATGTCGAACTCTTGAAGAAGGAGGATCCATCTCACCAATCTTGGCTTCAATCTTTCGCGAACAGATGACGAATGGCGGCATGGTCAGCAGGTACGATGGCGTGGGTGCTCACCAAATAAGGTCTAAACTTATCGAAAGCATAGACCACGCAAGTAATTCCTTCTCCGTGGTGGTGTAATTCATTTGAGCAGTAGTCGAGAATCTTACTTGCATAATAGATGACTCGGAAAAGCTTGTCTCGCTTCGCCTAATACAAAGACCGATCGCCCAATCGCCGCATCACACATCACTCGAATGGTTGACTCCAATCAGTGAGACCAAAACTGAGTCGAGATCGTGGCTAACTTCAATTTCTCGAACGCTCCAAACACTCCTTCGTGAACACGAACTTCATATCTTTCTCGAGCAATCCACACAATGGTTTCGTGATCGCCGAGAAATCCTTGATGAACCGCCTATAAAACCCGCGTGACCGAGAAAACTCCTCACCGATTTGACATTTGTAGGCGGAGGAGGTTTCGATAGCGACAATCTTTGCTCGATCCACTTCCAAACCCTTAGCCGAGACTTTGTGACCAAGCACGATACCTTCCTTCACCATGAAATGGCACTTCTCCCAATTGAGAACAAGATTCGCCTCCTCACATCTTTGCAAAGACTTGTGACAAGTTATGGAGACAATGGTCGAACGAAGAGCCAAACACGGAAAAGTCGTCCATAAAGACTTCCATAATATTCTCGATCAACCCATGGAAGATGGACATCATGCACCTTCGAACGTGGGTCGAGCATTGCACAATCTAAACGGCATTCGCCTATAGGCGAAAACTCCATACGGACAAGTGAACGCCTGCCTTGTGCCGATCTTGGGGCGATGGCAATCTGATTGTTCCAATATCCATCGAGAAAACAAGAGAACTCATACCCCGCTAGTCCGTCCAACATCCGATCAATAAAGGGCAGGGAAAATGGTCTTCCTCGGGTCGTGTTCGTAGCACGATAGTCGATGCAAACTCGCCATCCGGTTACGAGTCTTGTTGCCACAAGCTCGCTCGTCTCTGCCTCTCGATCACCGTGATACCCCTTCGATACCACTTGAGTAGGCTAACCCACTCGCCGTCGGATACGGCATAGATCATGCCCGCATCTAAGAGCTTCAACACTTCTTTTCGACGACCTCTGCATTGCCGGATTCAATCGGCGCTGAGGTTGCACCTTTGGCTTGTATTCATTCTCCAACAGATCCGATGCATGCAAATCGAGGGTCGAACCCTCGATATCGTAAATCGCCCACCCAATCGCAGACTTGATCGCTTCAACACGACCATCGCTTCAGGTCTCCTCATTAGTCAAAGCCAAGATATTATCACCGGGCACGCCTCATCGCCGCCTAAGAAGGCATAATGCAGGTGGTCCGCAACTCTTTCAACTCCATCTTCTGTAGTCTCTTCCTTCTTCACCACGGCCCTCTCCTCCAATCGGCTTCCTCACATCCAAATAAGGCACCGACTCTGGGAGGGCCTCGACTTCATCGATGGACTCAAGATACTCTAAAATCTCATCACACGCCTCATCAAGGTCTCATGGTGAGAAAATCGAGTTCGCATACAAAACTCCACCGGATCAACTCGATTGAAAGTGAGCGGGCGACACCGCCTATAACTCGACAATCTTCCATGGTCTTCTCGTCAGTCGCTTCATAGCATCATATATAGAGATTTTCATCTCCTCGCCGCTGACTCGGAAGGTGAGATCTCCATCTTGCACGCTCATCAATGCTCGCCGTAGCTAGGAATGGTCGCCCGAGAATAAGAGGTGTATTCCCATCCTCCGCATGTCGAGAACAACGAAATCACCGGAAGATGAAATCTCGAACTTTACGAGCACGCCCTCCACTATCCCTTTCGGATAAGTCACCGATGTGTCTCGCCATCCAAGAGCTATGGTGGTCGGCTTGATCTCCCAATCTCCAATCGTTAAAATGGACAACGGCATCGATTGATGCTTGCCCCAAATCACACGTAACCTCGAGTAACGTCGTCCTCCGATGACACATGCTATGGCGAAGCTGCTCTGATCTTCTCGCTGAGCGGCAACTTTTTTGCAAGACAAGATCGCACTCTTGAGATGATTTATCGCCTCGAATTTCCCAAGCTTCTTCTTATCGCAACGGCATCCTTCAAAACTTCACATAACCCGATATCTCGGTGCATCAAGTAAAGGAATATTGATGTGCACCTTTCAAACATCTCCATGAATCGTTAACTTCTCATCGATTTGGCTCGCTAAACGGTTTGAAACGGAATTGAGGCACGACGTCGGAAATTTCTTCATAGCTATTCATGATCGACTCGCGATCGCTGGCGCGGTCGCAGCACATGAACAAGATCCTCCTTCGCTCATGGACACGCGGCGCTTTCGGGCGCTAGCGCGTCAAGCTTCAGATGATTTCGCGCCTCTTCAGAACGACCGCGACCGCTGGTCGCCGCTAGGTCCCGGATCGACATGTCGCGGGCGCTGCTGACTTGTTGCGCCCACGAGCCGCCGCGAACTCCGCCAGATTCTCACGGCCGGCTCATGATCGCGAGCTCGGCCGCGAGATGCTCCTCTTGCCTGCTTGCTCCTGCTCGCCTCCTCGTGACTTTGATAAGCTCGCCCACCTCAAATGAATGGCATTATAGTGATTTTTGTGGTTTACCTCCAGACACTCGGAAATTGGCCCGACTTGGTCGCCCATTCTCACAGCGGCTATTCGACTTATTCGATTCTCCATCATCTTCATGTGCTTTCCCATAGCCATCACAAAGGATTCCAAATGATTAATCTTCCGCCGGTGTTGCTTATAAACCACTCGATTCGTTGCCAATTGTTGGTTGCTTACAACCAATCACAGATCATATCCTCTAGACTCGCTTCTTCGCTCTCAATTATCCGCTCGAATCGAGAAACCCGCGAGGTTGTTGAAAATTATGGGGTTGGCGACGAGAAATTGGGTTATTTCACAGTTAGATTGTACGGATTCCCCGTGACGGTTGTTCCTCCGATTTATGTAATTCACGCCCTCACCGATTATCTCCGACTGCAGATTTATCCGAGCCACGCCTTTTCCTTTCCTTTCTTTCTCAAATCGCTTCTTAACAAGGTGAATCGCCCATAATATTGTCGTATTGAGTCACCTTCAACGGTAGCACCTTCACCACCGGTGTTCTCTCCATCGGCCATCGATAACCGCTGGCCGCCATCTCTTCTATGATGCGGCCGGCCTCGCTTCACACGCCTGCTCAAAAGGCAACCTCCCGCTAACGCGCCAACAATACCCTCGTGTGAGGTGTCACCACAGAAACCGGGTAACTGCCGCCCTCGAAAATCCATGCCGTGGGCACCTTCTCAATAGGCCCCCAATCTTTCCCACGACTCGAACAAAGATTCATCTCCTAATCGGGAAGTGGGAAATCTCGCTATGATCTTCCGTGCCTTAGCCGGAGGAAAGTACTTCAAAGGAATTTCACACGTAATCGCCCAACTGCTGATGCCCGCACGATCTAAGGTCTTCAACCGCCCTTCGCTTGATTTCGCAGAGAATCCGAACATACGCATCCGGATTGTGTCTTGTGGCACCCCATTCTGCTTTGATGGTGTCACAAATGTCGAGATAGGTCTCGAGACGGGCATTCGATCCTCTCGTGACTCCTCTTCCGAACTGCTCCTTGAACCATGCCGATTAGGCCGGCTTCACCAAAATTGTTGGCATTTACTGGGCCCCATCCGCCTCCTTGAAATTGCTCGGTAGGAGGTCAGTACATGTAATTCAACGTCTTGCCGCCTCCGAGCAGGACAACGAGTCCCATAGTCGCCAATCACGCCAGATTTGAAACCGCTAACAAGCGCAGCAGCCTACTACGGGAGGAACGCCTGCTATTCTCGATTTGCCATTGCTTTTCTTCTCGCCCTTCTCCTTCTCCTTTGTGAATTTTCGATTTCGGATCAAAGTGTAGTTCGTGAGGTCCCTGGACCTTGTGAACATAAACCACCGAGAAAAAGAAGGAAATCGATTGGCAAGGAATAAAAATAAAAATAAAAGTACAACTTGAATTAATAATTCCAAATTGTCAAGTTATTCCTATATGATCTTAATAATCCCCAACGGCGCCCAAAATTTGATCGCTATTTTTCTAACACTAAAAGGTGTAAATATAGGTAAGTTAAGCATCGTATCCATTGTGGATTGTAATACTAAAATACGTAAGCTAACTCAACAAGGATTCATCATTATCCAAGTAACAAATATGGTTTTGTGAGATTTTAGGGCTTCGAACTCAATCCAAAGCAAAGGTAACAAAACAGAGTAAATTAAAGCAATAAACACCGGATGTTTAAAAACAGAGAAAGACGACTAACCCTAGGGATGCATTAATCCAATCCACAACGTATGTTTATCCTCGTTTTATTAACCAATTTTAATCCGCATAAAATGGAAGATCACATATATAACCGATAATTTCGTTATTTATTAAAAGCGGTCAGAGATTACTAGTTTTCCTATTATCATACGCCTCTAGTGAAAACAAGTAACCCAAACGGATCACAAAGACTATGCTTCCTACGAATATCCTATCTCACCACGACTCAAGGCTCATTCAGATCATGCATTCGATATCGATCGACAATTAACACAATTACGTAATTAACCGATAACTAAATATGCATCGAGATTGATCGAAACCAACACATATAAATAAGCACAATCAATCACGAATCAATGTATGGACGGTAAATAACGATAACAGAATCACAACATATAGGATCGAATCATGCAAACCCTAGGATTAGAACGAAAAACTAGCCGACATAATAAACGAAATGAAATACGATTTAATCATAAAGACGGAAATTAAATATATAAAACCCGTGATGTAAGCGTTGATTGAACACGCTGGGCTTCAATCCCAACCTCAAATAAAAACGGAAAATGCAGAGATCGTCCGGACTAAACGCTCCTGATCGTAGACAAAACGTGAAACTAACTGAGAACAAATCAGAAACAACTCTAGAATGAAAATATATGGAACCTAAAGCTAAAACTCGAAAAACTTATGGAAAACCGAGAAAAGAGGCTCGAATCGTAGGTATCAAGACGGGCGCGAGGGGTGTTGCATATATATAGGCACACCCCAAACCCTAATTTTTCTTCTGCTGCTCTCGCGACCACCCTTCGCGTCGCTAGCGTGGTCGCGAGGTAATCCTCGCTCTTCTCGCCCGCGACGCTTCGCGCGCCGCTATTGGTTCGCGACCATGACTCAGCGGTCGCTAGAAGTCCGATCCGCCGCGAAATCGCCCCTGGCTTTCTCGACTGGCTTCGCTCGCGGGCACGATTTCGCTGGTCGCGGTATGCTGGGTTCTCGCTGGAAGCCTAGCGGCGCCGCCCAGCGACCGCCAGGTTGGTCGCTAGAAACACGCCAGATTGTGTGTTTTGCCTCGCGCCGCTCCTTGCTTCGATTTTCAACATATAGACCTACACAACACCAAAAGAACACCCAAGAGCAAGATCTTCTAAAAATAGATAAAACATTAGGAATCGATACGTAAACGCACATTAAACGAGCAAAACTCATCTTCAAATATCAACTATAAACGTGTAAATGTGCGCTTATCACCTAGTTGTAGGAAAACATATGTTAACCTCGCCCGATGATCCATCTTGGGTGTTTAATTCACCATACATTGATTATAAACCGGCAAAGATGCGCACTATATAATTAAATCGCAACACGTTAGGGTTATCACGTGTTTACCTGGATCCAAGAGGTCGATGGAACGAGATGAAAGGATCGAACGGATCGGACTCGTGCTTTGACCTTCCGAACGGATCGTATCCCTGCTGCCCAATCTCCAACGCCGAGTGAGGACGATCTATGGAGAATACACCGAAAATCACCCGAACTCTCACAATTTTCAAAAACTCTCTCAACTCTATGAGTGGACGAAAATTCTTAGGATTAATATGAGCATTAACCTAGACTTTATCTCATACCTTATATTTATAATGCACTACCTTAATCCTATATGGAAATTACCATAATCCTATATGGAAATTACCATAATCCTATATGGAATATTACCATAATCTTATGGATTATTTCCATACTCTCGTGATTATTTCCATACTCGTGATTATTACCATAATCTTATATGGAAAGGATCTATGCATATACCATAAATATAATTATATCCTGTGGGATAAAGAGAATAAAATCTCGCCTTTGAGAGCTATAGGGGCCGATTTCAGAGTTACGGGCCTGGATGGGCGGCCAGGATCAAATGCAAGGAATAAAGATGGGCCTCAAATAAATTAATTATCTTATGTTCACCTGAACATAAATTAATTTATAAACATTCGATCATGCCACTAGAGAAAGAATGTCGACTTACCCCTTTATTACCGAAGGTGAGTCGGGTTTGCACTTAGACATTACGTAATCCCGTGATTTAAGATATCGAACGTCCATTAATCATTTCTAGCAATCGATCGCTTAAAACGATTAATAACTTCATTTCCTTAAGTAGTACCACTCAACCTTATTATTGTACTTGAGCTAACTCAACCCGCAGGTTTAGTACAATAAACCTTTGAGCTCCTTAAGGGGACGCCATCATCCTTAACGGATACGGTGACTGACATGATAACTAGCGTGACATACAAGATACCACCACCCAAGATGCGGAGAATTGTTAGAACATATAACCCTCACTCATAACAAGTCAAAGTGATGGTCAAGAACTCATACTCACCTAATACCTTATCGAGGTTTAGATCATCGAAGTCACCGAGATCTTGGTTCTTCACGACGGTCGAAGAAGAACACATCTCACCGTGATCCTTCAATACGCCGAGACGCATCAAAGATAGACAAGCAACTAAGTCAAGTCACTTCTTATCTATACCGCATTTAAACCGAAAACTCGTCCTTAAGTCGTCTCACCAGGAAACTTTTTATATCTCATTAAGCTCGACCAATCATACAGACTTCGTGATCTTCACACACCGTATGATCTAACTTATATATGAGATAAGGGACATGATATATGCAATCAAGTATTCAAATCGATAGGAGATTGTAATAGTGGTAACAGAAACATTATATACAAGCTCAACCAAACCGCCAAGATATAAACCAACAATCTCCCACTTATACTAAAGCAAACTTTAGTATACAATGTGTCTTTCTACTAGCTATTACAAACAACCATCACTTTGCTTCTCCCACTTATACAAAAGTTTTCTAAGTGGGTGCCATCAAGCGCAATCCAAGTCCTCTAACGTGTCCATCGTAGACTTTTTTGGCTGTGCTCTTCGTGAATGGATCCGCTAGATTTTCCGTCAGATCAATCTTTTTAATCAAGACGCCTCCTCGCCTAACGATTTCTCGTATGACATGGTACTTTCTCTATGTGTTTGGTCGCTTGTGGGTCCGTGGTTCCTTCGAGTTTGCCATCGCACCGAAGTTATCACAAGAAACTATGATACTCTTGGGCAAACCAGTACCACACCTAGATCCATGAGGTAGTTCTTGAACCATACAGCCTCCTTAGAAGCCTCCGCGGCTACATATTCGGCTTCCATGGTAGAGTCCGCAATGCATCGCCGCTTTGCACTCCGCCAGATACGGCCCACCTCCCAAGGTAAACACATAGCCCGAGGTCGACTTTTTCTCATCACGGTCGCCTTTGAAACCGAGTCAGATAACCCAAAGGCATTAGACTATCTCGCATGGTAACCAGCCTATAATCTCGAGTCCTTTCGTGTACTTGAGTATATGCTTTATCGCAGTCCAATGAGCTTGTCCAGGTTAGATCGATATCTAGCTACTATGTCACCGTGACAGCGTATATCGGGCCTCGTGCATAGCATTGCGCACATGAGACTTCCCACGGCAAGCGTATGAACTTGTCTCATTTCCTCTATCTCCTTTGGGTCATAGGTGATCGCGCCTTAGATAAAGGAACGCCATGTCCGAAAGGTAGCAATCCTTTCTTGGTGGTCTCGCATACTAAAACGAGTAATCACAAGATCAATGCAAGACGCCCGAGATAAGCTCAACATTTTCTTCTTGCGATCTCGGTAAACCTTGATCCCAAGAATGTACGCCGCATCTCCTAAGTCTTTCATTTGAAACCGATCGGATAGCCAACTCTTTACGCCTCGATAATGCCTTCACGTTGTTGCCAACTAGAAGGATGTCATCTACATAAAGTGCAAGAAATACCACATCACCGCTGACATCTAACCGATACACACAACTCGCTAGGCAACCGGGTAAATCCATAGGACTTTACTACTCGTCAAAGCATAAGTTCCATGATCGGAGGTTCGCTTAAGTCCATAAATGGACTTAAGCTTCCATACTAGATGCTTTTCACCATTTACCACATAACCTTCGTGTTGTCGCATATAGATGTCTCTACCTTCCTCAAGGTAACCGCTTAGAAAAGCGGTTTTAACATCCATTTGCCAAACCTCTAGGTTCAAGTGGGTCGCTATGGCTAGAAGAATTCGATGGACTTGAGCATTGCCACAAAGTAAAAGGTCTCATCGAAATCGATGCCCTCAACTGAGTGTACCCTTTCGCCACAAGCTCGGCTTTAAAAGTCAAACCCTCCATCGAATCTCTTCTCAGATATCCACTTACTACCTATGGCTTCCTCGCCATCGTGTAGAGGTGTCTTTCATATACATCCATAGCCGTTATGGACTCCATTTCTAAGTCCATAGCGGTGTGCCATGATCTTGCATCAATATCTTGTACGCCTCCTTGTATGTCCATGGGTCGATTATCGCATGTTCGTCACGGGACTAAACCAAGATTCACCCACGAACATAAATCGCCGGGTCGACGAACAACCCTCCCACCACGACGAGGTTCTACAGCACTATGGCAACGGGGGTGCAGACACTTGTGGTTCTCTAACTTGCACAACTTGTGTGTAGGTACCACTTGCACGGTCGGTATCTCCAAAGGAACTCGACCCACTTCAATTTCTTCAAGTATCCGTGTCGATCCTCCCACTAGACTCGACATCTCGCACCTTCGCCTAATCGGTGGTGGAATACGATCATCTTCTAATTCTCAAGAATGATTTCAACTTTGGACTTATGATTTTCATATAATCCTTTCTAAGAATCCAGCATTAGTGCTAATAATGACCTTCCGATCCTTAGACTATAGAATAAACCACCTTCGCTCCTCTAGGATAGCCAATAAATGCCTTTGCGCCGATCTAGCCTCCAACTTGTCACCCTTCTTGTTCAAGACATGTCGGATCGCCCATATCCTTATGTGGTTTAAACCGGGCTTGCGCCCAAACCACAACTCGAAAGGGTCTTTTCGATCGACTTGGACGGTACTAGATTTAGCAAGTATGCCGCCGCCTCTAAGGCATATCCCCGTAACTAAATAGGCAATGTAGCATAACTCATCATAGATCTAACCATTTCCAAAAGAGTCCTATTTCTTCGGCCCGACACACCATTTTGTTGTGGTGTGCCCGGTGTGAAGTGTGCGGGAGGTAATCCCACACTTCACTAGATAGTCCATAAACTCGTTATCGAGGTATTCGCCACCGCGATCGCATCGCAGCGACTTGATACTCTTACCTAGCTTCGCCTCCACTTCCGCCTTAAACTCTTTGAATTTCTCAAAGCATCTGGACTATGTGAAGTGTATATGTATCCGCACTCGAGTAATCTTCAATGAAAGTGACAAAATACTGCATTCTCCACGAGCTTGTGTGGACATTGGTCCACACAGTCGAATGGACTAACTCCAACATTTCTTTGGCTCTATAACCCTTCGCTGAAGCGGTCCGGGTCGACATCTTACCTTCTATACAGATTCGCAGATCGAACGGAGTAACCGTGAGATCACCCAACGCCCATTCTTAGCCGCCTTGGATCCTATTTAGATTGATGTGACCTAATCTAAGATGTCGAGAAAAGTAGAGTCATCTTGCTAAGAAAACTTTCTTTTTGGTTTGATGAAGATGCAACATAGTTATAGTATTATGTTTTGCGTAAATAGTATAAAGCTTAATTATATAAGGTGCCTACATGATAACTTCGTCATTTCTTATGATAGAAACACCACTATCAAAAATAATGAATATCCATGAGTAAATAATTTCAAACAAACAAGGTTCCACCGAAAATCCCGCACATATAAAACATCTTTCAAAACTAAAACTGTTGTCCCAAAACATAAAGAAACATCTCCAACTCGCAACAGCCTCGACTTTCGCAATGTCTGCCCATGGAGATCGTTATCTCGCCATCAAACAGCCTCCTTGTCCGCAGAACCCGCAAGGTGTAACAAACATAATCTACTACACAAGAATGGGTAGAACAAGTCGCTAAACATGTTTCACATTAAAGCAAACGGCGCACTGAGCCTCGAGCATAGGGCACTGGCCTCCAACGCCCGCCCACCGCACTTGAAGCACTTGCCTTCTCCTTCGCTTCTTCAAGCCTCCGGTGGCAACCATGTTCTTGTTCTCATTACTCCCACTATTTCCTCGCCTCACCACCTTTGGCACCCCTTTTCTATTTCCATTTTGCGATGAAAATTTTGGGCCCTTAGATGTGCTAGCAAGAGCATGTGTCTTTTCCCATAACTCCTTCCGCAAAGAACGAGATCATTAAGCAACCGACTAAGTGTAAACTCGGTCTTGCTCATGATCGCATTCACGAAAGTTCTCAAAAGACTTGGGCGGTATTGAGGATGATATCGACCTCGCTTCGCCGTCAATACCTCCTCCCAACCGATCAAGACTATCCATGAGACGAGTCATGGGAGACATGTTCATGGACCGAACTTCCTTCTTCCATCTTACACGCCAAGATTTCTCTCATTGTGTGAAGCGATTGTCCGATCCGATCGCCCAAACTTACTCTCGAGACTTGACCAAATGTCGGTCGCGTCACCATCGATCGATGTCGCACCGCAAGCCTTTGGACATCGTAGTCATCATATAACATTTAGCCATATTGTTCGACTTATTCCAAAGTCCGCTTGACTCGCCGCTCATTAGTCGACGCGTCGAAGTGGCATCGGGTTTAGAGTAGTGAGAACAAACATGTGTTCTTCAAATGATAAGAACATATTCCATGTTTCGCTTCCACTCGATAAAATTTGGACCGGATAACGGATTTTGTGCGAGCATATTGATAATCGGCGTAAGAGACATATCTCAAACGATAATGTAAAACACATAAGCATACGATCGCAAATAATTCAGTAACAATAATATTGTAACCTTTGATAAAACAATATTAATCAAACCTCCAATCGCCCAAGGAATCTCGCATGCAAGCCACGCGTGTGGATCGTTTACACACGAACCCCTCGACTGCACTAAAATATACCTTTTAGTCGCTTAATTTCAATCCATGTCAACTTATCCTTATGACAAATGAAATTAATGATTGGACCTTACTAGACCACATCACTATCGCAAGAAGGACTCGCAGGAAGTTGTACTTGAGGTGATGTCTAAGCAATGACCACAATTTTAACAATAGAAGATGAATTCTTAGAATTGGTATACTCACTCGGACCATACCGCCCAATTCAAATTCTTTTGTTATCTCATTTATATCTATCTCTAGAGAACTTATGAAAATCGCACATGAAGCCACGCGTGTGGATCGTTTACATGAAACTCCCACTTCTCAATAGATTTAAAATGTTTTATTTAGAAATCTCATCTAACAAACTTATGATAAGCAGTGCAAGCAAGCCACGCGTGTGGACGTTTACTCACAAAGTCGCCTCACTTTGTTTAGAGATCAAAAGTGGAGGTCTCGACATTTTAATTTGAAAAATTAATTTGTCGGGTTGCTTGCTTAGTCTTTTTATTCAAAAGGTTTGTCCATGCGCATCACGTAATCCTAGCATGCTTTTCTATAGAACTCAACATGTAAAACATGCTCGCAGTAATTCTAAAATATGCTTGATAAACGCGATAAACCTAGCATGCTTACTATGCGCATCCAATTACGTAAAACACTTAAAGGTTTGTCAACGTAATATAAACATACATAGCATGCTACCGCACAATTTAAACATCCACGACATGCATATGAACGATAAAAATAAAATAAAACGCTCATCGCGCCCAATCGTGAAACCCGCACATTTAAATCTAATCTATTACATAGATTTACAAAGCATGCAATTAAACTTCAAAAGGCCTCGCGTGCACCCGCACGGACCGGATTCAACAATGGGCCTCGCGTGCACGGGCACGGACCGGAAAATCGAAAACGGGTCCGGGCCGGTCATTGTCTGGCCGGGCGGCGGCGGTAGGCAAAGCCCAACCGCCGCCAAACCGCGCGCGCCGCCGCCCGCGTGTTCTCGCGGGCTACCTCATGTCGCTAACGCGACCGCGACCCGTCGAGCACGCGCGGCGGCCGACGCCCAAGCGCCGAACGTCTACCGAGACGTCGCCGCCCGCCGCCACACCGCGATCGCGAAGTCCGCTCGCCAGCCGGGTTTCGCGCAACGCGCCGCCTGCCGCCGCTAGCTCGCGACGCCGCAGCCTCGCGGGTAATCTCGCGACCATGAAGCTCGCCGCTAGGCGCCAGGATCTCGCGCGACGCGCGCCCGCCGCCCGCAGCCCTCGCGATCGCCTCGCGATCATGAGGCTCGCCTCAGAAAACACCCGGACGACACGCCGAGACCTGTTTTTCCGTCGTTTCGTTCTTCGTTCTTTCGTCTTCGTTCTTCTTTACGATAAGATTTACATAATAAAATCTAATCTAACCACGGATTTTCGTGGTGTAAAAAAAAACCAACAAAAAAAAAACAAGCCACGATGAACAGCGGATCCACAATAATTAAACGCACGTAATAATCAAACGTGAATTAATCCAACAGAGCCAAGATTCGATCCCGTGCTCGATACCAATGTAGGGAAAACATATGTTAACCCTCGCCCCGAGGATCCATCTTGGGTGTTTAATTCACCATACATTGATTATAAACCTAGCATGCGTCTATATAATTAAATCGCAACACGTTAGGGTTATCACGTGTTTACCTTTGGATCTGAAGAGGTCGATGGAACGAGATGAAATGATCGAACGGATCGGACTCGTGCTTTGACCTTCTGGACTGTATCCCGGTTGCCCAATCTCCAACGTCGAGTGAGGACGATCTATGGAGAATACACCGGAAAATCACCCGAGCTCTCACAATTTTCGAAAACTCTCTCAACTCTATGAGGGGTGGCCGAAAATTCTTAGGATTAATATGTGAGCATTAACCTAGACTTTATCTCATACCTTATATTTATAATGCACTACCTTAATCCTATATGGAAATTACCATAATCCTATATGGAAATTACCATAATCCTATATGGAATATTACCATAATCTTAGGATTATTTCCATACTCGTGATTATTTCCATACTCTCGTGATTATTACCATAATCTTATATGGAAAGGATCTATGCATATACCATAAATATAATTATATCCTTGTGGGATAAAGAGAATAAAATCTTGCCTTTGAGAGCTATAGGGGGCCGATTTTCTCGAGTTACGGGCCTGGATGGGCAAACCAGGATCAAATGAGGAATAAAGATGGGCCTCAAATAAATTAATTATCTTATGTTCATTTCGTAACATAAATTAATTTATAAACATTCGATCATGCCACTAGAGAAAGAATGTTGACTTACCCTTTATTACCGAAGGTGAGTCGGGTTGCACTTAGACATTACGAATCCCCGTATTTAAGATATCGAACGTCCATTAATCATTTCTAGCAATCGATCGCTTAAAGCGATTAATAACTTCATTTCCTTAAGTAGTACCACTCAACCTTATTATTGTACTTGAGCTAACTCAACTGCGGGGTTTAGTACAATAAACCTTTGAGCTCCTTAAGGGACGCCATCATCCTTAACGGATCGGTGACTCGATACGATAACTAGCGTGACATACAAGACCGCCACCACCCAAGACGCGGAGAATCTTGGGTTAGAACATATAACCTCACTCATAACAAGTCAAAGTGATGGTCAAGAACTCATACTCACCTAATACCTTATCGAGGTTTAGATCATCGTAAGTCACCGAGATCTTGGTTCTTCACGACGGTCGAAGAAGAACACATCTCACCGTGATCCTTCAATACGTCGTAGACGCATCAAAGATAGACAAGCAACTAAGTCAAGTCACTTATCTATCCGCTGCCTCAAACCGAAAACTCGTCCTTAAGTCGTCTCATTTGTGAAACTTTTTATATCTCATTATTTTTCGACCAATCATCTGGACTTACGTGATCTTCTACACAATCGTATGATCTAACTTATATATGAGATAAGGGACACAGATATATGCAATCAAGTATTCAAATCGATAGGAGATTGTAATAGTGGTAACAGAAACATTGTATACAAGCTCAACCAAACGCGCCAAGATATCAAATCCAACACTAGTAGGGGCAGAAGAAGGTGGACAAGCATGGGCCGGTGATGAGTGGGCTCGAGGCGGGTCCAGCCCGGCATCGGAGTCTCGGCCTCGGGGCCGCCTTGAGTCTGGGTACCGCCCAAGCTTGGTCGCATCCTCCCCGAGGCACGTGAAGCTTCTTCATAGTTAGATTTGTTTGCTTGCAATCATTATTGACTTGTGCATCTCCTTTTTCGGTGGGAGCTCGATGATGGGGCCTGCAGCTAGCTTCTTTGAGGCTGCAGTGTCGCCGCCGGGCTTGCACCGAGAGCTCGGCCGCAAGAGGCGCTGAACGGAGCTTGCCTTGCTGGCTGGAGCCGAGACCGCCGCGTCGGCTGCGAGGCGGGCGGGCCGCCGAGGCTTCGAGGCCGGGAGGGCTGCTGCTGAAGCCGCCAAGAAGAAGGCACTGGGGCGTGGCCGCCGGGAGGTCGAGGAGCTTAGGAGGAGCTGGCCGGGCGAAGAAGGACCTCGCGGACGAGAGGAGGTGCACCGGCCGATCGAGGACCCTGTTGAGGGCCTTTGCACGTGAGCTCATCGAGTCGGAGAGCTTCTCGGCTTTTATTGCCGATCTCGCCGCCGTCTTTGGCCAGAAGGTGGTGTCGGATCACTGGGAAGGCTGGCGGCCGCCATGCCCCGACTTTGATAAGGTCAAGCATGGGTGGACCGAGGTCGACCCAAGAGAGGTGGACAAAGCTTACGCCGGGTGATCTATGGGGCTGACTCCTTCCCGATGTTGGAGGATCGGCATCCAGCTCACCGCAATCTGATCACGAGGTCGTCGCCCGGTCAAGGAGGGCGAAGATCACGAGCTTCAGGAGCTCCTGGCGAGTACGGGCGGGCGGGAGGAGGAGGAGGAGGCGGAGGCGGGAGGAGGCGGGGTTGGAGCTCCATTGGAGGTGGCCACCGCAGGAGCATCGAGGTCGTCGAGACCGCCATAGGCTGAGGTCGATGGACTGATGTAATAGCTTGAATCTGGGGTCGATAGGACCACAGGTCTTTGTAATAATTTTCCTTTTGAGTAATAAACGCGACATTTTAAGATTTGTGTTGTCTTGTTTATTCTGATTACTCCACACTGAATGGCTCGGACTTGATCATGAATTATTGACCAAGTTAAAAGAGGTCCGAGGCGCCTGGCCGAGAAGGACGAAGAGGTGCTTTCCCGAGGAGCCTGGAGGTGACCCAAGTTTTGTGTCTGGTGACCCCCCAAGAGGTTTTGGGAGGTGGCCCGCCTCCGGCCGAGAACGAGGCCCTAAAGTTGAGAGTCACGGGGACGGAGTCGAGGCGGACTCATCCGCCGACGCTATCGAGGCGTTTGATAGAGTGTGAGGAGGCGACTGAATTGTTGCGGAGAGGCTAGCTCGGGTGTCGGAGGAGCATGCGGAGTCGAGAGGGCAGTCCACGTGGTGGTGGGACTACCATATCCAAGTCGACGACCGAGTTCGAGCTTGGCGGAGGCATGGTCTTTGAGGATGAGGAGGGCCCAACGGCAAGAAGTTCAAAGCTGCGTCAACTCCGTCGTGAAGTTTATGGAGATGTATGATATCGTCCATAAGCGTCGCATGCCCGGCCTGATAGCGAGGCCACAGCGGGCTCCGTGACCCGATCATAGAAGAACCGCAGAGGAGGCGGCTATCTCGATCATGCCAAGTGCTCGGGTTGATGGGTCGGTGGGGGCGGATCATTCGGTCGGTCGATCCTCGGGGCGGGCGGCGACCGAGGACCTCAGTCGGCGGGGGAGAGCGGCGGGGGGGGCGGTCGTACTCCCGACCCGGTGTCCGGTCGGAGGGTCGGGTGTGACCTCGGTGCGTCCCCACTCCCGGAATGCCCGTCTTGGCGCTGCGCCGCTCAAGTGTCGGGAGGCGGGTGAAGATGACCACGAGTCGCTGCTCTGCTCGGCTGCCTCAGAGCCCGCCGAGCGAGCTTTCGGGGCGAGGCCGTGGTGATTCCGACCTTATCGATCGGGTTGAAGGCACCGAGTTCGTTCGAGGCATACATCGTCGGCACTGGAGATTTTGTAGAAAATTGGTGCGAGCTTGAAGAGTCTGGCGGTGAACTGGAAGCCGAATGAGGCTATGTATAGTGTAGAACTTTGTATGTAGATATAAATGTATTTAGACTCGTTTCGAAGTGTATATTTCCCCTCTTGAGAGGTATAAACATAGCTTAGGACTTCGTTTTGGTCGTAAATGCATTTACACTGTATACTGAAGTGTGTATTTTCCCAAATAAAGGGGTATGAACGAGCTCGGAAGCCCGGTTGATTTGTATATGGCTTGGTACTTGGTTTATAGTCGTTAATGCATTTAGACTTTGTACCGGAGTGCATATCTTCCCCAAATAAAGGGGTATGAGTTGGCGAGATCGGTGCGGATGTCGCGTGCATGTAGGCGCCCAACTTAATGGGTGTCTGTATGCTGCGTGTAGCGTCCAACTTAATGGGTAATCATGCGCTTTGCGTGTGGGCGTCAACTTAATGGGTAATCATGCGCGCTGCGTGTAGGCGTCAACTTAATGGGTAATCATGACGCTTTGCATGTAGGCGCCCAACTTAATGGGTAATCTGTATGCGTACCTACTTGGTGGGATTTTCATCTTTGTAAGGGATTCGCGTGAAGGTTTAAATGTGTTGTATCCAAACAGATGTTCACATATGTATGAGGCAGTGAAATATTCATTATAAAAGCAGTGTTTTATTGAACATGTAATCAACATCGCACTTTGGCAAAACAATTAAGGAACTAACATGATGCCGACTTTAAATCAAGCTATGTAAAATACCTCCTTAAATGCGTAATGTGCCAAGTTAGTGGGATAAGCGCTGCCCGACAAGTGGGCGACTTGTAAGCCCTTTGCCGAGGTCTCGTGAACGCGGTATGGGCCTTCCCATGTCGGATCCAGCTTGTTAAGACGCTCAGCTCTACTGGCTTCATTATTTCTTAGGACGAGGTCGCCCACATGGAGCGCGGAGGCTTTGACCCTTTTGTTGTGGTACCGTGCGACCTGGGCCTTGTACTTGGCTTCGTTTATGAAGGCGAGCTCGCGCTTCTCCTCGAGGGCGTCAAGGTTGGCCCGCAGGTCTTCCTCGTTCCCGGCCTGGTCGAAGTGAAGAGTGCGAGGGCTTGGTGCGCCGATCTCAGCCGGTATGACGGCCTCGGTACCGTAGACCAGGCTAAAAGGGTCTCCGTCTGCCGTCAGGTGTGGTCTGTAGGACGAGAGGACTTGAGGAGATTTTCAGCCCGATCGCTTTAGCTCGGTCCGGCCTCTTCTTCAATCCTTATGCGATCGTGCGGTTCGTCACCCGGCCCCGACCATTCGCTTGCGGGTGTGCGACCGGTGAAGCGTTGATCGATCTGAAGCTCTTCGCACTCACCTTGAAGTTTTGTCGACGAATTGGGTGCCGTTGTCCGAGACCGGGATGTGCGGTACGCTTAGAAGCGGCGAGACTATATTTTCCACGAAGCGTCCGAATCCTTACGCTCGTGAGGCTCGAAAGTGGCTCGGCCGACCCATTTTGTGAAGTAGTCTATGGCTACGACTAAGTATCGGCGACACGGTGCTCGGTCGAGCGGGACAACGATGTCGATCCCCACCGCATGAAAGGCCATGGACTCGCAGTCGCTCAAATCGATGCGGGCGCTTTTGATCGTGGAGTGAATCGGCGCCGGGCACTTCTTGACGAGCTCGGCCGAATCTTGCACGAGGGTGGGCCAGTAATATCCCGACCTCAGCGTCTTCTTTGAGAGAGCTCGCGACCCGATGTGGCTTCCGCAAGACCCTCGGTGAATTTCGTTGAGCACGTGGTAAACTTCTTACGGCGAGGCACCTCAGGAGGGGTTGAAGGTAAGATTTCCGGTAGAGAGCGCCCTCATGCATGAGATACTTCTGGGATTTCGCCATCATCTTTTTGGCTTCGAGCCGATCTTGAGGCAGTGCGCCGTGTTCGTGTAGCGCTCGGGGAGACATCGATTCGGCTCTATCTCGGTGATGATGCCGACGTGGGACTCGCGATGCTTACGGAATGGACCTCCTCCTGGTGGACTTGTTGACGACGCAGCCAATTTCTTTGAGGATGTCGGCTCACTTATTTCCCCTGGGATTCGGTGGATTCTCAAGTACCGAGCGAGGTCAAGATCTCCTTTGCCTTTTCGGTATTGTTTCATTCGGTCCTCCTTGGCCTCGATTTGCCTAACACCGGTTCACCACAACACAGGAATCGCCAAGACTTGGATCTTGTCCACCCTCGGCTCGTGGTGGTGGGAGTCCGAGATTAGGGCCTCGTACTCCACCTCGTTGTTGGTGGTCGGGAAGGTAAACCGGAGGCGTGGGTGACTTCTTGCTTATCTCGGGCGAGGAGGAGGATGCCCGCCTTGTTGCCTGTCTTGCACGAAGCTCCGCCCACGACATCGCCGACAACCATCCGGTGGTGCTAGGGCGGCTTCTTCCGCCGTGGGGCGGGGCTGGAGTTACCTCATTGGCGAGCCTACCTCGGTGAATTTGGCCTCGACCGGAAAGTCGTGAGAGCTGCCCTTTATGGCGGCCTAGGTGAGTACGAGATGTCGTGCTCGCCGAGCTCAAATGCCCACTTAGCTATACGTCCGGATGACTCGAGGTTTTAACAAGACTTGTCTCAAGGGTAAGTCAGTTAGCACCTGGACGGAGTGAGCTTGGAAGTAGGGTCGGAGGCGTCGCTTGGCGTTCACCAGGGCTAGCGCTACTTTTTCGAGGCAGTGTACCTTGTCTCCGGTCCTTTGAGAGCTCGGTGATAAAATAGATGGGAGTTGTCGTCCCACCTCATCTCGTCAAGATCTGCATGATGGCCTCGTCCGAGGCGGCCAAATATAGAGAGGATTCACCTTGCCGGGCGGACGGGGTCGGCGGTCGGCAAGGTACTCCTTCACCTGTGTCTGGCGGCCTGGTGTTCTTCCCGCCAGCGAAGTCCCGAGCTCTCCTCAAGATCTTGAAGAATGGGGCTGTTTCTCGGTGGCTCGAGGCAATCACTGAGGCGGCTAGGCACCCGGTGAGTTTGTGGATCTCACGGATGGTCCTCGCACTGCATGTCGAGCACCGCCCACCTTGGTGGGATTGGCCTTCAGACCTCACGAGAAACCCAAGATCCCAAGAACTTGCGGTCTTCACCATGAATGTACATTTACGGGGTTGAGTTTGAGGTTGGCCGACTGAGGAGTTGGAGGATGGTGCCGAGGTTATCGGCGTGACTCTCCATTTTTCGACTTTGACTACTATGTCGTCGACGAGACCTCGACGATCTCCCGATGTGGTCTTTGAATGTTGCATCCACCATCCTCCGGTAAGTAGCCCGGCGTTCTTGAGGCCGAAGGGCATCTTCTTCGACGTAAAGACGCCAAGTCGGTGATGAATGCGGTCTTTGGTGCGTCCTCCGCTCGTCGATTTGGTGGTACCCTTTGTATAGATCCGAAGCTGAACATCTCGTGGCCCACCAATGTCTCCACCTTCTTGTCGATATCGGGGAGGGGTAGCAATCTTTAGGCGGTGCTTGTTGAGGTCGGTATAATCGACGCACACGCGCCCCCTCCTCCGACTTCGGACCACGGATGGATTAGCCATCCAGGTCGGGTATTTGACCTCGAACAAGATCTTGGCCTTCAGAAGTTGAGTCACCTCGTCCCTTATGACCTGGCTGCGCTCTGCCGCGAACATCCTTTTCTTCTGCCGGACTGGCTTGGTAGCCGGGTCGATGTTGAGGCGGTGAGTTATAAGCTCGGGTGACACTCCGGTCATATCGAGCGGGGACCAGGCAAACACGTCCCTATATTCTCTCAGAAGTTGTATGACATGCCGCCGGACGTCAGCTGGGCCCTGGGTGCCGACCTGGATGACCCTCGAGGGATCGTCGTCGTATAGTTGGAGGCCCTCGGTCAGGTCATCCCGGGGTGTCGGTCTTCGAGGGCTCGGTAATTGCTATGCCTGGGGCGAGGCCGCATCTTGGGTTGAGAGTCGTAGGCATTCTTTTGCTGCCGTTTGGTCCCCCTGGATGCTAAGCACTCCCACCGGGGTGGGAATCTTGACGGTGAGGTGGTAGACCGAACAGACGGCCTTGGTGGCGTCTGACCAATCTCTCCGAGGATGATGTTATGCGGAGAGGAGCTCGGACCGGGAAGAATCGGATGGCCTTGGTGACCGCACAGGAGCTCGCCCTACCGTGGCCGGAAGGTAATGATCCCCCGGGTGGACTACCTCTTGAGTGAAGCTCCGTGGCGGGAGGCGCGGAAGTACTGAATGCCTCCGACCTCAAGCTTATCCGCGGCTACGGAAGATGATCTTGACGGAGGCTCCGATGTCGATATAGACACGGTGGGCGTTTTGTTGCCCACCGCGGCACGAATGGTGATGGCGTCACAGTGCGGCATGATCTTGGGCACGGGTCCTCCTGGAGAACGTTATGTTCTCACCATCCCGGAGTCGCTTGTTCTTCGGCTCTTCAGGGGCCGGCCTCCGGGCGTCGTTCTTCAGGGACGACCTCGTCGTCCCGAGGGGCAGTCCGGTAACAACATAGACCTGCTCCATAGCGTTGGGACCTTCGTCCTCGTCGTCTTCAGGTTGGGTCGCCGCTGGGGTCGGCCCGCAGTTGTTGCCGCCTCCATTCCTTCTGCGCTTCCTGTTTCTCGGACCAGCTCGTCCGAGGTATTTCTTGAGGGCTCCACCTTTAACGAGCTCGTCGATCTGTGAGCCCAGGTTTCTGCAATCCTCGGTATCATGACCATACCCTTGGTGATAGTCACAATACTCGTCTGTGGACCTCTTCTTGGATCCCCCTTTCATAGGGGCGGGCTTCGGGAAGAGCTCGGCGTGGAGCTCGAATATTTCCGCCCTTGATTTGAGCAGGGGAGGCGCTCTGCCGCCAGGGTTGGGCCGAGGTCCGAGCCTAGACTCCAGTGGCCCTCTTTTGATTCTGTCGAAGGCGCTTCTGCGATCAGCGCCTCGACTTCGGTCATCTGGCTTTTTTCTCTCGGACTTCTGCTCGTCCCAGATTTCCCGCTTCTTCCGATCCGACTCGTCTCCCTTGACGAAGTTGTCCACCAGGTTCCAAAGCTTACTCGCCGTCTTTGGTTTCTCCCTGGTGATTTCTTTGTTCGGTGGCGGGTCGGATCCGTTTTGAGCAGCGTTGATGATGTAGAGGTCGTTGTCGTCGTCAATTTTGAGCGACTCTTTGATGAACCTCGAGGCGAAGTTTGACATCGTCTCGTTCCGCCTGGCGGATTGTGGCAGTCGGAGGAAGGTGCTGGGCGGCATCTTACGATAGAAGCGCCATTTGAAGCGATCCATGAGGTCACAGGAAGTGTATCTTTGTTACGGCGGGCGAGGTGAACCAACGCCGTGCGTTGGAGATCAACACCTCGGGAAGATTTTGCACATGTGAAAATCTTCCATTCCTTGATCGCCATGTTGGTGGTGTGGCGAAAAGGAAGTCGGAGGGTCTCCGAGGCCATCGTGAGCGCTATATTGGGTGCCCGTGCCATTTGGGGCGGGCGTGTCTAGAATCTCCACGGAGAAAGGGAGATGATCCTCCGTGCATCGGTCGAACCCAGGAGATCTTTGCCGTCTCTTTACGGAGGGTGGGGATCGATAGCGGCGCCTATCATCCTCCAGGGGTTCGACTCGCCTTTCTTCCTCTGTTTTGCTCGGCTCTCAGTCGGCATGACGAGGTGGAGAGCGGCTCCATGACAGCGAGGGGCGGCGGTGGTGGCGGCTTGCCGTGGTGGCGGCTCCGCGAATGAGGCGGCTCGGCCGCGGTGGCGGCTCCTCCGCGTCGGGCGTGATCGCTTCTCGGCTATCACGCGAGTGGTGGGTCGCATTTCGGATGGGGGGGCGGCAGGCGGCCGTGGTGTTGATCAGGGGCCTCGAGGGCCCGCCTTTGGTCCTCTGGTTGAGAAGCTTTGGAATTGGCGAGATTGGCGTGGAGGAACTCGGTCACAGCTCGGCCGAGGACCTCGTGGGACGAATGAGTTGCTTGTTCGTCCTCGTTGAGGTCGACATCTTCCCCACGTTGGGGAGGCGGTCCGAGGTGTATGGAGACATTTTCCATGTGGCCTCGAGTGTGGCGCTTCGTGGCGTCTCGATCTCGACGTTGAGTGACCACAGTCGTCCTCAAGACGGTTGTTGCCGCGTGGGCGGCGGTTGTGCGTGTTCTTGCCATTTAGTTGTAGAGGAAGCGAAGCTTTCTTGTTCGACCTTCCCACGACGGCGCCAATGATAAATCGGTTATGTGAGTGTGCGAGATTTATGAAAAGCAATAAAGAACACCGAGGCTTTTACGTGGTTCGATCGTTAATGATATCTACGTCCACGGAGGTGTTTCTCAATACTTTCACTATAATGCGGTGTGGTTACAAGCTCTTAGTATTCGATAAGTTGCCAACCCTCTAATGTCAATTTTTCTCCTATTTATACACTCCGAATCGCAATCGAAGGCGCGCCCGACCTCTCCATTGGTCGTGGCGTGACTCTTCCTCCGCATGCCTTCCATTGGGCGGGCGGGGACCTTCGCCTTATATGCGCCACGTGGAGGTGGCGCGACCTGGTTACGGGCGTGTCTTCCATTGGCGAGGGTGGAGGTTGGAGGCTAGGGTTTTAGGCAATGATTAGGGCTCGCCTTGGGCTCAACCGCGTGGGCCCGCTACCAACGTTAGGCCCAGCTCGTTTGGGCCTGTTTGTGGGCCTAGTCGGTTGGGCCATATCCCATCAAAGGAAGAAACAAATAAAAAAAAGTAAAATTAACCTTACCAAATAGATGTTCATCAATCATCATTAACATTTTCGATCCTAGCCATATCTTCAAAGCTCTTGAACGAAAACATAGCAACATGAAAACATTATGATTAAAAATGGATGGCTGGTCATCTTATACTTCATATATATGGTTAGGATAAACAAAAAAGTTATGAATCATGTACATCTCTCCTTTTCAAAATTTTGAACTAAGTATCTGCACCAATGAACGGGAGATCGAAGAATGGATCTAGACACTGAAATATAGACGTAACATCTTTGAGCGGTGTCAAGTACTGAGCCATATTCGAATAAAATAACCAACGGCATAAGAAGGCAGTCTAAACAAAGAAATGCTCATGCAAAACAAAGCAACCGAATGGATAAGTTACATACATATTTGGTCGAAGCAAAACTATACAAAAGGGAATGAGATGATTTATATATATAGAGAAAAAAATGGCATCAATAACTTATCAATGCAGGAAAAGTAAACCCTACGGTAATATTGTATAAAATTAAACATCCGCCAGTTACTACTTAATTCCTGCTGGTTTGTAGTTAAGAAATTCCAAATAACTGCTGGTCATTACTAAAGAAACAATGAAAAATCTTACTACTTTATTCTCTATTGGTTTGAGCTGGAAAATGAGTAGATAAAACTCCACTTTTTTGTATTGTATGGATGCCTAGTATAATATTTACTATACCACATCAGTTCTATTTGCATATGCCATTGCCATGTATACACTTATTTTTTACATAGTGGACTTGATCAAGAAATTAACAAACAAAACTCTCGACTAAATTTAAAAGTTGTAGGTCTACATGAACACAACATTTATGTTATGTGAATGGACTAATGGTTGTGAATGCGTCCAAATTTTGTTTTTACGTAGTGATAACTGTTAGGTATAGCATCGAAATATCCTAACCCCCTACCCTACGCAGAACGCCCAGTCAGCCCGAGCAATTCCAACACCCAATAGTATCTCGCCACGTATATCTTCGACAGACGGGTTTCCCTACTAATCATTCGACACGTGTGTCCACCGCCTGCAACCGGTGATCCAAGATTTTCGACTGGCTGTAGCCGATAACTCCCCCTCTTGTTTCCCGCTAGTTAACTGAGCACCGATCACCAGCTGAACTCAGCTTTCCTTTTTCTTTTATGTATTAAATTCTGTCTCTCCATATATTACTATTTTCTTCCATTCATGCCGGTCATCTCTTATCAGAAGTAAGTTTTAGTAATTTTCCTTCTCTAAATAGAACATTTCAAGTGCAGAGCTTTTTGTTGCCTTCCCGAATCTGGGTTGATTGTGAATTTCCGATCTCTGGTTATGTACTGTGGCGTAGGAGATGAACTAATTTGAAGCTTAATCTGAGAATTTTGAACTCATAAATATTGTTGTGTGAAGAAACTCGAATTAATTAACTTGATATTGTTTTTGATCACTCCTTTGTTTTCTGATAGGAATTTCCTGGGCTGCTAGCGGGGTTTTTCTTTCTGGGTCGGGAGTAGCTACGTTGAGTGTGCAATTACTTTGTCTTCTGCTTTTATTTTACGTTTTAATTGCTAAAGATATGCGCTTCAGTGAATTTTGTGTGGCTGAAATTTAGGGTTTGTTGAAAATAATTGTTGGGGTTGGGGGGGGGGGGGGGTATAGGTCTCTAGCCGAGTTTTCCTGGTTGCTTAACCGCTTGTGCTCTGTGCTTTTCATGCGAGTTTCTTAGCTGTATTTGTTGCCTACCGGTACCCTTCTTGCTTGACAGTTGCAAAACAAATCAATTTGAGATTCCCTGGTTGAGTGATTTACTGCTGGGTTATGCAAGCATCTGCCGGTGAAAAAACTGGCATATATGACTACCAAAATATTGGGGGATATTTATTTAGCTGTGTTTGGATTGGTGAAAGTTAGACTCTAATTTCAAGTACTGGAACTGATTACTACTCGGATCCCGAATCACGGATGGTGCCTTCAAGGGTGGCTGGAGGTACGGCCCAATCATCTCCAAGCTCGGGAATTTTCTTTCAAGGGGATGGGCAAGCCCAGGTTCCAGGAAATTCCCAGTTCAGTTCGAATTTTGTGAACTCGTCGAGTTCATTACCGGGACGTGCACAGTCACACACAGGTCCCATTTCTGGGGATGTCAGCAATACAGTCTTAAATAGTTTGGCAAGCTCTGGCCCTAGTGTTGGAGCAAGTTCTTTGGTTACTGATGCGAACTCAGGACTTTCAGGAGGCCCCCACCTTCAGAGAAGTGCTAGTGTTAATACAGAATCCTACATGCGCTTGCCTGCCTCACCTATGTCATTCTCATCCAATAATATCAGCATTTCGGGCTCTTCTGTCATGGATGGATCCTCAGTTATACAACAAAGCTCCAATCAAGAACCTGGTTCACAGCACTCCCAGCAGAATCAGCAGCATCATGGAGTTTCCAGTGCCACGTCATTGCCACACACAGGGCAAGTTCAATTTCCTGGTGGTGCAAGGATGCACAATTCTTTCGCACAGGACCAATCTATTATGTCTCAGCTACAGAAAAAACCCCGTTTGGATATCAAGCAGGAAGCTATTGTACAACAGCAGGTTTTGCAACAGCTATTGCAGAGACAAGATTCCATGCATTTAAAGAATTCTAATCCTCAATTACAAGCTTTGATCCAGCAACAAAGACTAAGGCAGCAAGAGCAACAAATTCTACAGGCTATACCGCCACTTCAGCGGGTTCAGTTATTGCAGCAACAGCAGCAGTTGCAGTTGAGACAGCAGCTTCAAGTGCAGGGAATGCCATCTGCAACTGGAGTTAGACGGTCTTACGATGGTGGAGTATGCTCACGTCGTTTAATGCAATATTTGTATCACCAGAGACAACGTCCTGCTGTGAGTACCTTAATCCCATCTGATTTTATCTAGAGGACCTTGTATTTTGGTTGGGTGCTGTTCTCTTTTCATGTTGATATACAACTCATATGTCTTTGATAATTGATTCAAACATTTTAATAGATTTTAACCTGTGTTAGAAATCTTGTAAGTACCCTGTTATGATGGTTTGACCTATTTGCTTCCTTTTAGGACAATACTATTGCCTATTGGAGAAAATTTGTGGCTGAGTATTACTCTCCACGTGCGAAGAAGAGATGGTGTCTATCCCTGTATAATAATGTTGGGCACCATTCACTCGGGGTGTTTCCTCAGGCGGCAATGGTATTTTTTTCTTATTCTATTGACTATTTAGTCATTGGCTTTATTGTTTGGCTTACCATGAAACACAGGTTCCCTGTGAAATTCATTTACTTTTCTGTCTGTAACCTGTTCCTGTTCCTCATTCCGCTTCTCTGTCTTTTGGTGTCCTTCAAAGCTGATTATGTAATTGGTTTGCTTTTGTTCCACAGGATGCATGGCAGTGTGACATTTGTGGCTCAAAATCTGGAAGGGGGTTTGGTGTGTTTAATCTCAACATGTAGATGTTGCCTAAATTAGTTTATTTTTTGAAAATATTCTACTCATATTATAAGGCACTAAACTATCTAGTTTCTGTTTTTTTGGCAATTGACCTAAAAGAGCATGATTTGCAGAGAGGTTTAAGACTTTCAGATACATATCCTTTGCATGATCTGCACAGATTGAAATGAAATATCTCTTTTAAATGGAACTGAGCTAAAAATCTCAACTGAGGCTTTGGAAAAAGTTTGTAAGGTGGCTCATCTATTTGCTTGCAAGATAAAGTTACTCTACTGAAATTATAGTACAGCAAATTAGTATTTCAGTTTGTCCCTATAGTGAGAATTCATACCTTGAGTAACAAAGAATTTCTGCAGCATGCATGTTGTTAGGGCCGTTTTACTTTAAAGTTGTACTTTCGACTATGACCATAATGCTGCCAAACATAGATGATGGTTTTATACTTTCCGAAACATGTTTTCTATGCTTGTGCTATTCAGAACTTCCCTTTTTTGGAAACGTAGGTGAATTAGCCAAAAACAAATATCAGAGCACGGATAAGTCCAGTTGTTATCATCTAAGTTTTGATACTTCAAATGATAAATCGTAGTTTTCCTTCCTTGTAGTAAACAATAAAGATGCCTATTCATAATCAGATACTCTAAAAAGCTTCAGGCATGTATAGTTGGCTAAGTAACTTGTGATTCAGCTAGCTTTTAGTGCTCTGAAAATTTGGCCTTCTTTTTTTTTGTGGTTTTAACAGAGGCAACTTTTGAAGTGCTCCCTAGACTCAATGAGATCAAATTTGCCAGTGGTGTAATCGATGAGCTTCTGTTTCTGGACTTGCCTCGTGAGTGTAGATTCCCTTCAGGAATAATGATGCTGGAGTATGCAAAGGCAGTTCAAGAAAGTGTGTATGAGCAACTTCGTGTGGTTCGCGAGGGTCATCTTCGCATTTTTTTCACTCCTGATTTAAAGGTAAACTGCAATATTGGCCGACATGAAAGTTCTGTTGGGATTTCTTATTCGTGTTTTCAATTTCATTAACACTTGCCTCACTAAAACTTCTTTAGATTTTGTCTTGGGAGTTTTGTGCCCGGCATCATGAAGAGCTTCTTCCTCGTCGATTTGTAGCTCCCCAGGTAGACATCTTTTGACTGAGTTTACGTGGGCTGAACTCTACAATCCTGTTGCCAGCATGAGAGATCATATTTTCCATATTGCTATACTATTCTAATCTTTGTTTAATAAGTTCTCCATTGCCTGTGATAAGCAGCTGATAACTAATGAATGCGGTTTATCCTTGTTTTACTTCTGCATAGTCATGTTCTCTATTTGAGCTTGGCTAGCTATATAATTCCTGCATCCTTGTAATAGGTTTCTCCTTTTTACTCTTGAAGTATAAGATGAATGCTCCATTGCAATAGCAGCGGTAATTGGGTTTGTTACTCTTGTGGATATGACACATCTATGTTGGTAATCAGTTGTGCAAAATCTTTTACATGTCTTATATGCATACTTCACAACAAGACTTAATTGGGTATTTGCCATGTTATAGTAGCAACTGCATTCATCTCGAAGTTTCATGCCATCTAATGCCTGAATAATAAGTTGAGTACAACGTCCTCAATGGATGTTCGCTTGGTTGTTTGACATTGTTGACGTTTCTGTGCACTCTTGAGAATTTGATATTATGTTACTTTCATTGTGTAGAAGTCTGGAAAGGTGATATAGGGATTAACATAGGAGAGACAGTATACCTGTAACTTATGGAAAAGATTTTGCATCAGTGCACTGTTAAATTAAGGCTGTAAAGCTTATAGAACAAGTTTCTGCTGCAGGTTAATCAATTGCTACAGGTTGCCCAGAAATGTCAGAGCACAATATCTGAGAGTGGAGCTGACGGTGTTTCTCAGCCGGATTTACAAGCAAACAGTGCTATGTGAGTCGAGAATTAGGAACTTTGATTCGTCTAGGTTACCTTCTTCTTGGTGTGGTGGTGTACTGGCTTCCACGGCAAACGGGATTATGCTTAGATATTAATTTAATGTTCTTTTATTGCAGGGTTTTAACAGCTGGGCGCCAACTTGCAAGGAGTTTGGAGTTACAGTCACTAAATGATCTCGGCTTCTCCAAGAGATATGTTCGGTGCCTACAGGCACGTCTCAACCATTACATACCCTTTAATGCATATTTCATTTCATCTGGTTTGTCATATTTGTCTACTGTCAACAGATAGCTGATGTCGTTAATAGCATGAAAGATTTGATGGATTTCTGCAGAGACCAAAAGAAAGGTCCTATAGGTAAGGATATATATATATATAGATACATATATAGGATGGATCAGGTAGGATTTTTTTTTTTTGTAAGAAATAAGAAAAAATCTAAGCCATTGATTTTAGTAAATCAATACACAATATTAATTTACGTTGTGCTACAATACATATCTATATGTGCTATATTTTAGTTTCACTGGATTTTTTCAAAAGTTATATTAGTAATTTCATTTTTATTAAAAACGTTTTTTTCCTTAATTTTAGGAAATACACGGTTATATGTCCTTTTTTTAGGGATTTCTTGTAATCTATCTTTTAACTTATTATTTTAGTTTCAATACTTAATCTCTACAAATTAATTTGTTATTCAATCTACATAATCCATGGAAAACCCAGGAATAAAAATTCATATATTAATTCATACATGCTTTTCACTTATTGCACTGGTGGAACATTTCGTAGCATATTTAGTTTATTCATTTTGCATATATACTAAAATTTTGTAAATTATTGCCAATTAATTTGATTTTTTGTCATGTAAAATTTATGGAACTCTTCAGAAATAATTTATATGTAATACGATCTTGCGTTTTGTGCAATATTAATAGTGAATATATGCTACACAATGTATTATTTATAACAGGATTACTATACATTGTCATATATATGCTATATTTAATGATTAAAGTGCTATAGAATAAATAATCAAAATACATATATTCATATACAATTGAGCTAAAAATTAAAATTACATGTGCTACAACAATTAAATTTTGTTTAACCTTATGTGAAAAATCTATATCCAACATGAGCTTAGATAGTTTATTTTAGATAAATTATATTTTTTTGTTGAACGGGTAGAATATATTCGTAGCATTTGCCGTACAACAATAAATTGTGTTGCGTGATGTGTAATGTGTGCCACATATTTATTAAATATATGCATTGTTTGTATTATATATGTGCTATAGAAAATGTAGGTATTGCAACAATTAATTGTGCTACGTGATATCTAATGTGTGTCACGTATTTATTAAACATGTGCTATAGAACGGTTAGTTTGTATAACATTATATTGAACAGATTATAAAATCTCTATTTTTCAGTAATTGATGAGATTATCTGAAAGTGGCAGATAAAATATTTTTTTTATACCTAATTTACCCTCATTCGAATTTATTAAAAAAACATATTCTAAAATCATTTAATATATTACATTTAATCTGGATCATTGATAGGAGATAAATGTGTGAACATGATATATTCTTATTTCTTACACTTTTAAGCATTCTCACCGGAATCATCCCTATATACATATATGTATCTACATATATTTCTAATAAATGAATTTCTTAGTAGTCAAGTTTATGTGCATGCCATATGTTGTTCGGACCATTGCCTATGACCAGATTTACATAGTTTGAACCCATGTTAGATTGAATAGAGCTTTTGGTGATCATCAATGCAATTCTTTTGCAGATGGCTTGAACAGTTTCCCTAGATGTGCTGCTGTGCCCCGGCTCCAGATGCAAGAAACGGATCACATGGGAGGACTCCAGGGTCTTCCAACTGATCGCAACACACTCAACAAGCTCATGGCATTCCATCCTGGGCTCAATAGCCAAATAAACAATAGCCAACACCCAGGGATTCCAGGAGGATCTTTGACTGGATCACCCGATGGTGGTCTTGCAATGACTAACTACCAGAATTTGCTGATGAGACAGAAGTCAACGAACTCAGCTAATAGCTTAAATCAACATGACGGATCTTCTCCTTTCAATAACTGTGAGTATTGTTTATTTGGCTATTGAGCCCAGGAATGTTTGTTTGGTAGTTTGCCGGATCTTCAGAGTGTTTATTTGACTCTCCCCACGACACCCGGGTCTTCAGGTGGTTTGCCGGGAATGTTTCAAAATACGCAAATCAGCAGCTTTTCCGGTAGCCAAGAATCACAACAGCAGTTACAGCTGCAGCAACCAAGTGGAAACGGCCTAATGAAGAACCACCAATCATTACAACATCAGATGATTCAGCAGTTTCTACATGACATGAACAAAAAGAACAATGGGGGAGCAGTTATGCAGCAGAACTACTCCATTCAAAACCCAGGCAATAATTGTATATCTACAGGTGGGCTTGGCATCAGAAGTTCTCCAGCAACATCCGCAGCTGGGAATGGCCCCGGAGCTGCTCAAGTGCAGCCACCGAGCAGAAGCAATAGTTTCAAAGCTGCTTCGGTCAAGAATGAGTCTCCAGCACCTGTTGGTCATATGGGATATAGCCAGAAATCGACATATTTTCCAGAGAGCCTTCACTCTTCTGATGAGATGGTTCCAGACATTGCCCACCAATTTATCGAAAATGGATTCTTTGACAATGATCTCGATGAAAGCATGAACTTCAGCTGGAAGGGATAACTAATTCTGCGTGTTATATTATATATATACATTCTGAGAGTGAAACATTAAGAATGTGCTCTGTATAGGCTGGTTTATTTCCTGTTTTTTCCTCCTTAACTTTTTTTAATGTTCCTCAATCCTCTGGTGGATTGTTCGCTCCAGTCCGAGGTTTTTATTTAGGTTATGGTTTTCTGACAAGGCCTCTGCCAAATGTAGACCGTTGATACTTATCAGTATAATCTTAATGTTTGTAAGAATGTAGAGAGGATTTGATTTTATCGTCTTTCTAAGGTTTGTAATTTGGGTGTATGTTCACATATCATTTTTTTCTATTGAACTTGAAAATTTATGTTACATTTTCTATTTAACTTCGATGGATTGATCATTGAAGTGCGACAAATTGGAACTTCAGTACCGACATAAAATTTAAAACGTATAACTAAATCACAAAAATTAATGTTTTTTTTTTTTACAACAATATAAAGAAAGATGAACACGAGAATGGAAATCAAGAAATTGAAGAGAGACACAAAACCTCTCTCAAGAAACTAATATTATGGACTTTGCTCCAAAATGTGGAAAGAGAAGTCAAAACTCTGACGGCAATTATATTTATATATCTCCGCGTATCTGACATTTCGGAAACTGGAGAAGGTGTTTATAAACATAGATGATGATATAATGAAAGTCGAAATAATTTAAGATACAAGTTGCAAACTTGAACCCTGGATATTCCGCAGCACCAACACGAACTAGTTGTCTTGCACCTCCTTTTGGCAAATGGGGCATTGCTGTAACCAACCAAAAACTGATTACCTCTATGCTACTGCTACATCCACTTTTCAATCATCTTTTGACTATACTTCATTTCTAATCCTTACCTTATTTTGCTGCAACCAAGTGATGATACAGTTTGAATGATACTGGTGTGCACAAGGCAAGGTGATCACTTTAGCTCCATGCTTGTATCCGTCACGGCATATCACACACCTGAAAGATTAACCCATAAAGTTAGCCAACAATTCTTAGTCTTCATTATGCAGGTCTATTCCCTTCTTAACAGCATGTATGCTTGAATATGTGTTTGTCTTTCTAAATGTGCACATGCAAATATTTCATATTCCCGACTCTAACCACACACCAGACACATCTATGCACAAAGGTTCTTTCCACTGTTCCACATATTGAAATTCTTGTTTCTCAGACGCTTTTCTGGACAAATAAAATGCAATGTCTCACTACTTGAACAGCATTAGCTTATACATGAAGTGGTAAAACACAATTGAGTAGCTGCTCAAAGTTTTGTGCATTCTTCGAATTGCGAGTCTTAGGTAGAAGATGAGAATGCAAAGGTTATAAAAGAGCAAGAACAGGAGCAGTTGATTGTTGTAACCAGCCCACATATATCTAGAATAAATTCTATTTAATCTTCCTAGGGTTTCACCTAGATGATATGGACAGTATGCATTTATCATATTCCTCAGCTGTTCTCCACCATCCAACCGCAGAATGAAAGGAAACAGGAGTGCACAGAAACACACAGTTAAACCTATGAGAGTACGAGTATACAGGGAATTATGGTGGAGCATATCTCCTATTAACACATTATCTACAAAATTTCGAGTTAGAGAAAACATACTCTTCTGTTTCTTCTTCTTCTTCTTCTTCTTTGAGGAGAACAAGCCAGATTTGTTAGATTTGTATCTGAATATTGGTAACCTTGAGATGAGATCCGCTGTCAGTCCTCTGTTCTCGCTTCCAACAGATTCTCCCAGTGATTGCAATTCCTAAAGATGAAAACGGACTTAAGAAATTCTGAAGCAAAGAGCTTCGAAGTTGGAGAAGAAATTAGCAAAAAATTGATACAGGTCTCATGTCCAACCTCGTAAGTCATTGTATCAGGATCAAAGCCATCTTGCCTTATGTTTTGACTTCCTCCCTTCATAGAGTGAGACATAGTAAATGTATATGCTAATTATGATATACAAAATAATGATCAGGAGGTGGAGAAGAGGAAAGTACCCTGCTAGGTGTGGCTCGTGTAGTTGATCTTGTGTTATCTGTAGATTATATTCGAATACTCTTAGTATTAGTAATACAGAAGAATTCAAACAAGGTAAATAATACGGGAGAATTTTGAATAAATTTAATGCGGTAGGTAGTGCTAATTCAAGTCCATAACATCAGCATCATACAGAATAAAGAAAATCACTACAACAACAGTCTCATCTGACAAGAAAAACCTAAAATTTCATATCACAATTAAAAGAGAAACTTATAGGAAATGAATAGAAACATTTTAGGAGATAATGTTTTACCAACTGCACTAACAGCACCCTCACTAACAGATAAATAGTTGAAGTCATCTCCCAGTTCTAGGGCTCTTGCTAAGGCTTCATCGAGAGCTAATTGGTGTTCAATACTTCCTCCACGCGATAGTTCTCCATTCTCGTGTTCCAAACCTGAACTGTCCTCACTAGTTTCACCATGGCTGGAGGCTGAATCCTTGTTCTGATTTTTGTTCTGAAATAACTGAAATGCACTTTCCTGTTGTTAGGGAAATGTAAATGTTAGTGCATTTGTTTAGAGAAAAGCTTATCCTCAGCTACCAAGAAAGCCGACTTCACGAATTCAATCTACCTGCATTAAGAGAAGTTCTTCGACATTTAGGTCGCCAAATTCTGGGCAACTATCCTTAAGATGTTCGGCGATTTCAGCCGGCGTCATACCAGTCAAAAAATGATTAAAGACCTCGTTGTCCTTCACTGGTGCTTCGGCCATCCGGGAATGATATCTTTTGAAATGATTCTTTAGGTATCCTAAATTTATTCTCCCTTCCAGAACAAGTTCAGAAAAAACAATAAGGATTTCTGAAAAAGACAATAAATTTGACAACAAGATCAGTTGAAGATCATCAGTCCAAATATTTGTAAGGAAAGCAGAGGAAGCAAATAATACTCCATATCTTTTTGATTGCAAACACCTCTAGTCTAGTGCAATTGAAGCTCTTTGAATTTATTAGAAATTAACATCATTTATAATGTAGCAAACAGAAACTCCGCTAAGAAACTTTAGAGAATCCATGATAAAACCAATCTAAAACCACATATTACCATAGACATGAAAGAAATCATCTCAAGTGTAAAAGGTAATGGTCTAAACTCAAGCACAAAACGTCAGGGATTAATCATAGCCAGGGGCCATTAGATAACAATACCTTCCGCTGCCACTAGAATCAACGAAAATGAGCTTGTTATCTTATTGTTAAATATGAGAAATCAATCTGGCGATAAAGAAGCACAGAAGAATGGGTCGATTTGTCCAATTTTATTATTTAAAGACATGTACTTGACTCAAAGGTCTTTGCTCAAAGCTAAAAGAAATAAAGTAAAAAATATAAAGTTATACCAACTGATTTTGTACATATAAAAATATTTTTTCCTTGATTGAAGAATGCGACAACTTGGCCAGCAATATGATAAAAGAAACAAGTAATATCTCAATACAAAACTGGCATAAATCAAAACCTGTCCTCCCACAAGATTAAACTAAATTATACTGGAAAATACTCACACTTCATTATCAGTATACATGCAAAAAATATAATGTAGTTTATTCACTAAATTAATTAATCATTTCCATCGCAACACATAAGCAAGGGCTTCATTAGTAAGACTGACTTCCACCATTAAAAAGCATAAAAACGAAAAGACAAGATCTTGCTCACATATTGCGCAGATCAGAATTAACAACGACATTTCCCAATCAAGAACAAGAAATTGCAACGAAAAACAAAACACATACCAAAACTAAAACAAGTAGCGCAAAAAGATGGATTCTTGAAGTAAAAACAAGGAATTGCAGAAATGTTACAGCAGAAAAAAGGAGTCACCTCTCAAAATTGACTGAAACCAACCAAAAGGGATACCGGGTTCTTGATTTCCCCCTTATTTCTCTTTGTTTCTCACTCCAAAGTCCACATTCCTCCACCTCACACAGTGAAGTAAAAGGCAAAACCAAACAAAAAATGGGAGAGACGTTTTTATATGTGGAAGCTGGTGGGAAAGTAAGAAAAAAAATGGGTCCCACGTGACATTTGTCTTGATAAAAGAATTGCGGCCGACTGAATGCAGCTGCCCTGCTATGGCATCTAATCTTTCTTGTTAAAAATTAGTAATAAAGAATGTTGACATATCTTACTTCCATCAACCTTTTTGCTATTTATATTAGGGAAAAGAAGCATCTTTATTCGCTAAGAGCGAGAAAATTTATCTATCTAGTTTTTCGCTCTTTTTTATTAGTTTCCTTATTTTTTTGCCGCTACTGTTCTTTGTTGTTAGCTCTACCACAAATTGACCATCTAGTGTTCATTATTATTTCTCATTTTCTTTGTCCTTTTCTCCTTATATATTATAAAGATTGTTGCAAGTACACAAGCAATCATGGTTAAGAAACGATAATATGATTTATAGTGATTTACTAAATGAATTAGGAACAATAATTTAACATGCAATATTTAGGCGATATTTGGAGATGAGATCCTATGTTACACTTGGAATATTACTAATAAATGAGAAAAATATTTTATCACCCGGATAATTACTATTTTAATGATATTTATTATAGAAATAAAACCTATTTATAGTCAATCTTAGTTAATAATTATTAGTTAAGATTTAAAACTAGGAAAGAATTACTCGGTGCAAATGCTCTGAGAAGGCCTTTGTCATTATAATTGTTGTTCCACTAATAAATATCCAAGCCCATTAACTCGAATCCGAAACCCACCCCTTGATTTTATTGATCTGAGCCCACCTTTTAAAGCCAACCCAACACATTTTTAAAACAATTTATCTCTTCAAACTTGAATAGTAATCTTCATTCTTTAGCCTAAAATTCCAAGACACATCAAACTTCATTTTAAAAGAATTGAAGTCTTGGAATGCCTTATAAATTACTCTAAATTGCATTTATACGTTCATCTTTCCCGATTTTTGTTTGAACTACGTATTCTGTTTTCTGGACTTTGGTACAAACTACATGGCTTCTCTCTTTTTTTTTTGGGCACAAAATTTGATTTGAATACTGATGGATCAGGAATTTCCATGAAACCAAACGGTAAAATGCACGAATTTCAAAATTTATACTAGTTTTTTTTTTTTTTTTAATTTAATACAGAAATTTTAAAGGCTGCGTCACGGTGGACTCGAGCCGAGGCCTGGCGCCAGGCGTTAACCACTCTACCACTAGGTCACACACACACAAAATTTATACTAGTTGATGTTTGCTAATGCCGCTAAGAGATTATTGAGAATATGTAATTTGAAAAATCTGTATTAATAAAGTGAAAGCATTGGAATACATTTAAATATCTATAATAACCTCTACTCGGGCCAGAACCCTAACTCACCTATATGGTCAAGATCCGTGTGATAAATAAATAAAATAATTAATGAATGTAAAAAATTATAATTTTATTTGGATCTATTCGAGTGGTACTTCTAAATATTTAGCCAGATTTGTAGATCTTGAAATAATTAATTGATTCCCAGTTTGTAACTCAACCATTTCGCCGGAAATTCTCAATTTCATTATCATCAAATCGAATCTATTGGAAATATTATAATTACAACAAATTGAATAGCCCAAGAGAGGCCCCAGACTCGATAAATAAAAGATTCATTTTCCTTGAAGATGCGTAATTTGAAAACAGAAAACAAAAGAAAGAAAATGTGGAAATTTATGAGGACGGAGAAATGAATCTAAAGTGTGACAATGATGACAGCGACAACGTACAAGTACTAACCTGGGACAAGATCTATCTATTTTAACGTAGACCTCTGCGTGTGGGCCCACCCCATTTCTCTATTCATAGATTTTTCAACTTTTGGTCCAAAGTCCAGAATTTGAGGACCATCTCTTACACAAATGCATTTAATATTTTCCCTCAAATAATACACTTAAATTTTCCCCTCATCATAAATGGAAAATTATATAATTATTTTTCGATCCTGCATTCCTGCTGCTCTCTCATTTTCTTTCCTATCTTATTATAAAGGCATTCGCGTTATTGAGGTCAAATCTCCTCCATTTCTAATCAGAGGCCAAGTTTCGGTATATATATATATATATATATATATATATATATATATATATCCTTTTAATAATTTTTAAGATTTTCAAACACAATAATAAAATATTGACTCCTCCTCAAACAATCTCATTTTCTCAAACACAAACTCTGCTGTATCTCTCTCTCAGGAAGAGGGGCCAAACATGAAAGGCCCGAACCCCCCATACTACACTCCGCTCGATAAACCCACGTCCAACGCCGCCGCCGCCTCCTTCCTTAAAAAACCCAAACTCTACTCCTTCGCCGCCGTCACCATCCTCTGCTCTCTCTCCTACCTCCTCGGTGTCTGGCTCCACGGCGGCACCACCGACTCTCCCTCCGCTACCTCCACCGCCGTACCCTGTTTCTCCATCCCCCACAACACCACCTCCTCCACCACACAACTAGACTTCAGCAGCCACCACCCCGCCGCCACCTTCCCCTCAGCCGTGAAAGCGTACCCTCCATGCAGCAGCAAGTACAGCGAGTACACCCCATGCGAGGACCAGAAAAGATCTCTGAAATTCCCGAGAGCTAGATTAATATACAGAGAGCGGCACTGCCCCTCCCAAAATGAGCTGCTGAAATGCCGAGTGCCCGCGCCGCACGGCTACAAGAACCCCTTCAAGTGGCCGCTCAGCCGCGATCTGGTCTGGTACGCCAACGTCCCGCACAAGGAGCTCACCGTCGAGAAGGCCATCCAGAACTGGATACGCTTCGAGGGCGACCGCTTCCGCTTCCCCGGCGGCGGCACCATGTTCCCCAACGGCGCCGACGCCTACATCGACGACATCGGAAAGCTCATCAATTTGAAAGACGGCTCCATTAGAACCGCCATTGATACTGGCTGCGGGGTAAACCGTTTAAACTATTGGCAATAACTTTAAAATGATTATCCTAATTATCAACGATTCATTGTTTTTGTTTCTTTCTCTTCCATTTCATGTGATTCCTTTTCCAGATTTCAGTTTATGTGTACAAAATTGTGGTACCAAAACCTTAAGTGTTGATATAATGCACTCGCCATATTTGGTTACGCATCAAACTTTATGTTTCTTTCTGCCATCATACACATGCATATTGCCTTTTCCTTTTTCCTCGCAAAACTTTTCTGAATTTCCTAACTAATATTGCAGGTCCTTTAGTTACAAGATTCTCCAATAATAATGCATTACATTATATATGATCTGAGTAATATATAAAAGTAAGATTTGGTGGTGCAGGTTGCGAGCTGGGGAGCGTATCTTGTATCTCGAAACATCCTTCCAATATCATTTGCACCTCGCGACACACACGAAGCGCAGGTGCAGTTTGCTTTGGAGCGAGGAGTTCCTGCATTGATCGGTGTCATCGCCTCCAAGAGGCTTCCATACCCTTCTAGAGCTTTCGACATGTCTCATTGTTCTCGCTGCCTCATTCCCTGGGCTCAAAATGGTAATATATATCAACTCATATCTCATATCAGTGGCGGAGGCAGAAAATTTTGTCTGTATAGGAAAAATAATAATTCTGCATCATACATATATATAATAAATAAATAAGTCGTTTTTAGGGGGAGTTCCAGCCTACACCAGACCTCCCTGTCTCCGCCGGTCATATCTTCCTTGCTTTATTTTACTTAATTAGTATCTATAATATTTGTTGCACTTGCACAGATGGAGCTTACTTGATTGAAGTTGATCGGGTGTTGAGGCCGGGCGGATACTGGATCCTCTCGGGCCCACCAATCCGGTGGCGAAAACACTGGAAGGGGTGGCAACGATCGAGAGACGATTTGAATGCAGAGCAAATGCAGATCGAGAATGTAACCAGAAGCCTATGCTGGAAGAAGGTGGTTGAGAAGGATGATATCGCCATATGGCAGAAGCCACTCAATCACTTCAACTGCGAATCCCTCTGCAGCACCTCCGCCTCCACACCCGATCCTGATCAAGCTTGGTACACCAATTTGGAGACTTGTTTGACCCCCCTGCCTAAAGTTTCTAGCAGCAACGAGGTTGCTGGGGGCGAGTTGCAAAAATGGCCCAAACGATTGAATGCTGTGCCCCCTAGGATTAGTAGGGGGAGTGTAGATGGAGTGACCTCTGAAATGTTTCAGAGAGATTTGCAGCTTTGGAAGAAAAGAGTGTCGTATTACAAAGCTGTTAATAGCCAGCTTGCGCAGAAGGGGAGGTACCGAAACATTCTAGACATGAATGCTTTCTTGGGTGGATTTGCTGCTAGTCTGGTTCAAGATCCACTTTGGGTGATGAATGTAGTCCCAGTGGAAGCTAAGTTCAACACTCTTGGTGCTATATATGAACGAGGTTTGATCGGAACATATCAGAGCTGGTATGTCACAAATTATATGTATATATTACTTATCTTGAGTGAATTAGTGCTACAATTTGTAAAATATGGGTGCAGGTGTGAAGCAATGTCAACATACCCGAGAACCTATGATCTCATCCATGCTGATTCAATATTCACACTTTACAAGGACAAGTAAATATCTCTTAATTTGTTAGGCATTTTTTTAACATTTATAGGATATGCAACTTGATCTTTTTATTTTATTTTTCTTGTTTGTGATGTATAGGTGCGAAATGGAAGATATCATGTTGGAAATGGATAGAATCTTGAGACCTGAAGGAAGTTTGATTATTCGAGAAGACGTAGATGTGTTGGTGAAGATGAAGAGGATTGCTGATGGGCTGAAGTGGGACAGTCAGATTGTAGACCATGAGGATGGGCCATTGAAGAGGGAAAAGCTTTTGTTTGCAGTGAAGTTGTATTGGACATCTCCAGATCAACAATCTTAAAACATTTTCATCCTTTCTCTTTGTACCAAACATTTAGTATTTACACATTAATGCTAATTTATTTGTATTTTCTGCTGATTCTTTATCTACCCTAAACAACTATGAATTCATTCCATAATAACATGTGAAGGCACAAACGTGATGACACACACATTGCGATTAGGTTGGTCATGCAAAACTTAAGCAACAGCGGCTAGCGGCTAGCCTCTCTCTCTATAAATATACTATATTGAAGGTAGAAAATAGAAATACAAGTGCATAGTATTCATATATAGGTGAGAAAAAAAATTAAGAGCAGCTATGAAGTCTGTTTTTGGTGTGATTTTGGTGATTGTAGTGGTGGCTGGGTTCAATCTAATGGGTGGAACCACGGCACAGAGCACGTGCTCGTCGTCCCTGTCAAGTCTGAATGTGTGCACGCCGTTTGTGGTGCCCGGTGCTGCGGCCAACCCCAGCGCCGACTGCTGTGGTGCTCTTCAGTCCATCGACCACGACTGCTTGTGCAGCACTCTCCGTATCGCCTCTCGTATCCCTGTGCAGTGCAACCTCCCTCCCCTCTCTTGCCGTATATATCCCACCATGCTTCTTCTACTCTTTCATTAAAATATTACATTCATTTCTTCTTATTTTTGGTTAATTAATATTTGGAATTTATTTCTCATATTGCAGCAGCAAACTGACCTTGGAATTTCGATCATCGCCAATAATGCTACAAAGCTGGGACTCCTTTTAGATTTTTTTTTTGTTCGTCTTTTTTAATTAGGTGTGTGAATGTCTGCTCTGCTAAAGCCTTTCTGCTCTTGAGAAATACCATGTAATGTAAGGTGAATGAAGAGCAAAGTGTCATCGAATAACCAACAAAGATGGTTTCCATTTTTCATGAATAAAACTACTTTCGAGTTCCTAAGTTACAATATTGATTTATTGCAGATTCTGAAATTTCATTATCGCATGAATTTGTTCACCATAAGAAGGAAACAGAGTATACAGTTTTTAGTTAATTTTTTTAGCGATTAATTTTAATTTCATCTTCATCTCATTAATCGTCTCATAACTCTAATCATTAAAACCGACTCCTACAATTTCTGAGTTTCTCACCTTAACTCCACATTTAACTAGAATGCAAATGTTATTTAATAGAAACTCCTTATAATCTCCACCGTACCTTTCTCCCAACTCAAAAAAGAAAAAGAAAATTGAAACTACTTGTAAAATGAAATGAAATAAACACACTGATTATGCAGTCATAGGGCCCTATTCTCAAAATTAGCCCACCCATCTTCATGATGGAAAAAGAAATTGAAAAATTACGGAATCAGTCTTAGGAAGTATTGAAGAGGAATCGTAAATAACCTATGATTTCTCCAGATCAACCAAGCAACAAAAATAATTAGCAAAGTTTCATCAAATTTCTTTTTTGGCGAGAAAAGTTTCATCAAGTATACGGTATATCCTAAGATTTGAAAGCTGATTTAACATCAATTAAGAGAATATGAACTGAACAATAGTTGTTAGCATGAAACAACAATCATGTTCAATCAACAGACAAAACATTCCAATTTCTACTAAAAAACATAAAAGTAGATGATCCTAGAGGTATTCTATTTGTTTTTTCCATTTTTTTATTATGAAAAAAGAATGAGGTTATATATTTGGAGGATTTTATTTATTTTACTAAGGTTTTAAGTAGTGGGGGTTACAAGGGTCATAATCATTATGATTTTGAACAAATATAAGTATAGATTTAAAGTGTAAGTTGATCGATACGCTTTTACAAAACTCATCTTTTTCGAAAAGCATTATCACATCTACTCAACTTGATTTTCCTTGTGCACACCCACAGAACTTTGGTAATGGCTAATAACACTGCAACTTGAATCCACGAATGCTAAAATTATAGTAATTATTAGGGATGTCAATATGAGTCGAAACCCACATACTGATTCCAATAACCCGATAAAATTATAGGGTTAGCTATAAAATCGTAACCCGGATATAAAATCGGGCTATTCGGGCCAGCCTATTCGGATTGGTGGGTTAATCGGGCTGGCCCGTTCGGGTTGCGGTCAGCCCAATGGACCGGAAAAAAAAAACTCATTTCCTTTTCTTTATTTTTTCCTTTGTCTAATAGTTAGAAATTCAAAATTCTTCATTTCAAAAATTTAAGTCTTGTTGTTAATCTTATTTGAGATTGTATATTTATTTCTCAATTTAGGTTGAATTTAAATTAAATTTGAAATTCATGATGGATTATTATTGAGAATCAATATTTGACTTTTAAATTAGCTATTATGGAATATGAATATTCAGACATATTAAAAAAAGCATTTAGTTGTGAGCGTTATTTTCTATTTTTAATATTGTAATATAATTTAAATGATATTATATTGAATTAACTTATTAAAAAATTTCAAGATATAAGTTTTAACTCCGTTATAATTGTATTATATTATTAAAGATCATTTAGTTATATGGAATATGAATATTAAAGCATATTAAAAAAAGAATTTAGATATGAGCACTATTTTAAAATTTCATCATTTTCTCTTTAAAGTTAGTATAATAAGATTAAAAAAAAACTTGTGGAATGTATTATGGTTCAATATTCAAAAGTTATACTTATTTTTCATTTCTTTGTACTCTTACGTTTATATAAAATAGTTGTTATAAATATATCATTATCAATATATATATATATATATATAGTTTATTTTTCTCCAACGCTTTTAATAAAATATTTGTTATAAATATAGCATTATCAATAAATATATATATATATATATATATAGTTTATTCTTTTTCCTTAAGCTTTCTGGTCCGATTGACCCGATGGGTTAGTCCGAAACCCGAGAGTTTAGGGTTAGGGTTGAATATTTCTAACCCGAAAAAAATATCAATCCGAATAACTCGAATCGAATAGCCCGACAACTCGAGTGGGTTAGTCAATTGACATCCCTAGTAATTATATTAAACCAGAATTCTCGAGGTGTGAAAAAAGGTAAAAGAAACATCATAAGCTATAGGATAAACATACTAAAACGAAAGAATTTTGATAGAGGGTCTTAAAGAGAGAAGAAAATTTTGATAGAATACAAAAAAACCCAAAATGGGCACGAAAATAAATTCCTTATGCAATAAAACTAATTTGGAACGGACCATTTGCTAAATTGTAGAAAAATGGAGTCGTCGTCCTGCAACATTCTTGTATACTGAAATCTAAGTAATTTTAACATATAAAAATATTATAATATTACTCATATTAATTTGTGCCCGAAATTACCAGTCCGAACCTTTTTTCTATCAGTTTGAGAATTAAATCATTGAAACCCCTTAATATTTGTTCACTTCAATTTTATTTTTTTAGACACGCAGATCAAATAGAATGAAACGGCCAAACGGGCTAAGCCCACAACCCGACCTGTAGCGCTGAGCAGAGTAGGACGAGTGGGTAAGGGACCAGGGTCGATCCAAGCAAACACTAATTTACTCCAAAAACCCTGGACGGTTGGATATTATCAGATCGAACGGACTCCAGTATCCAAATCTGAATTGCCCCATCCCCCTTCCTCCAACGAAAATTAATTTATTTCTATCTCCTTTTCCGGTGACCATCTCCGCTACGCCAGCCCATATCATCCATCCGCTGCCGCCATCTCAATCCCCGCCTTTCTCCGTAATTCTCTGCAGATTCTTCAGAGTAAACTGCGTCGCCGTCGGAGAGCACAATTCTCGCCGCTACTCTTTCGGCGGGCTACTTGTGAATCCATCGGTGCTTCTCTGCTTCATTTTTTCACCCTTGGCATCAAGTGAAGCTTCCGAGCTCGATTCCATTTGGCAGTCTTTCATCGCTGTTATTGCTTCAACTACCACTTCAACTAAATTTCCCAGTTTAAGGTATGCATATACTACATATCTGTATTAATAATCTTATTCCTATGTTATTACTTTGAGCCCAGTTAAGAAGTTCACCTTTGAATCAGAAGACTGTTAACGCTGACTTTAACTACTAAGTTGACTGTTAAAATAAAATTGTTAAGTTAAAGAATCATACTTATTTAGTTGTGTCAAGATTTGTGTTATCATAATCTGTGGTTATAGTGTAAACCTGCTGAAATACAAATTTTTTATATAATTGACATATTAACAAACACAGAGTAGAATAGAAGAATTATATACCCTTTACTCATAGCTGGAAACATCTTACTTCAATCCCTTATAAAGCCCTTCTGAAAAATCCTTAAGTTTCTGTTCAGGCACAATATGTTCATTTCTTTCGTGGTTTCTTTTCAATTCGCACTTGGTGGCAGTATATATTGCATTGTCTCACCATTGTGTATCACTAAAAATTATTGTCTCGTCTCATCTTGATAAAATGCTTACAAGTTACAATTAAGGCTGTCCAATATGTACTGCATATATAAAATAAATCATCGAAATAAGGTTTCATGCCTTCTTTCGTATTTCTGGTCAGTCTCCCAATATATCATGTTTGTCAAGAGACATGTCTGGGTCTAGGGCAAAAATACAAGATGTTTAACTGCCCTTCAAGGTTAAATAGAGTTTGAACTCATTATCATTGTCTCCCTTATTATTTCCTATGATTTTGGGATTGATTTTTATCCTTTCTTTTAGAAGGAAAGAGAGGAGACCAAAAGGAAATAGATATGAATTACTACTAGCCTAGGGAGCTCTTTGATTAAAAATAATAATTTTCAAATATTGATTGTTCATGCTTGCCTTTGCAGTTTGAAGGTCATGGATGTAAATGAACGCGAAGAAGTTATAAACCATGGGAATGATGTAGATGTCAGAATGTCAAATAATTTGGACTTGAATGTGAAGCATGACTGTCGTAGCCCAAAATCATCCAATGTCAATGGGGTTCGTTCTCATCGTTCTTTGAAACATGAGGTACTCAAACTGGGCACTGAGTTTGATTCGGATGAGCAAGCATATAGGTTTTACCATAGGTATGCTGAGTTGGTTGGGTTCAGTGTAAGAAAGGACTGGGTCAATAGGAGCAAGGTCCATGGCCGGGTGATGTCAAGAAAGTTTACCTGTTCCAGACAAGGTCACCGGAAGAAAGACAAGAGAGATGTTAATGTGAAGAAACATCGTAAGGAAACAAGAACAGGTTGTTTGGCTTACATGTTAGTAACTCGTCAAACTGATGGAAAATATCTTGTTACTCAATTTGAGGCAGAGCACAATCATGAGGATGTGAATCTGACTAAAGCTGAGAGGTTGCTGGAATCCCCATCAGGTAAAGGGGACTCTACTGAAGTTTCTGAAACTGACTCATTGAAGAACTTAGAGATTCAGTCAAAGCTGTCCTTTCAGATGTTAGGTATACGCTTTTGCCCTCCACAAAATTTCGATGACCTTCAAATAGATGATGAGATTTTCTTGAACACCAGACGGACAAGAGATATGAAGGAAGGAGATGCTGCACGCCTGATGTATTACTTCCAGAGACAACATTTTGTAAACCCTTCGTTCTTTTATTCTGTGCAACTTGACATTGATGATAAGGTTAGCAATATATTTTGGGCAGATGACAATATGATCATGGAATATGGCCATTTTGGGGATGTTGTCTGTCTAGATACGTCGTGCACAAGAAACAAAAGTTTTCGTCCTCTTGTTCAGTTTGTTGGACTAAATAATCATAGGCAAGTCGTCATTTTTGGTGCTGCCTTCTTATATGATGACAGTGTTGATTCCTTCAAGTGGTTAGTTCGAACTTTTGTTGAAGCGATGTCTGGTAAGAAACCTAAGTTCATTCTGTCGGATCAGGATGTAACAGTCGTCCAAGCTATTCATGCAGTATTACCAGAAACAAGCCACTCTATATGTGCCTGGCAAATGTATCTGATTGCCCTTAAACATCTTCACCATGTGGTTAAGGAATATGATTCTTTTGCGATTGATCTTAGAAGTTGTATCTTTGGTCATGAGCAAGAGGAAGATTTTATCCAAGCATGGGAGTCTATGTTGGAGAGACATGGCTTGTGTAATAATGCATGGTTGAGATGGATGTATAGAGAGAAAGAGAAATGGGCTGTAGCTTATGGTAGAAATACTTTCTTCATTGAGAGAAATGGCACACATCTGGTGGAGCTTTTGTCTGATAAACTCAGAAGCTGCTTAGGGCCGGATTTTGATGTTCTTCAGTTTTTTAAACATTTTGAGAATGTGGTCAATGAACAAAGGTACAGAGAACTAGAATCAACCCTTGACATGGGAAGGCATGCTCCAGTTTTAATGGCTAATGCAATCTTACTTAAGCATCCTAGTGAGACTTATACACCTAAGGCTTTTGAAGTATTTCAGAGAGAATACGAGAAATGTTTAAATGTCATTATTGCTAAGTGTGGTGAGCGTGATACAAGAACTGACTACAAAGCCAAAACATATGGAAAGTCCAAAGACTTCTTGGTTGCATATAATTCTTTTGATGGCACTGTTTCTTGCAACTGCATGAAGTTCGAGCATGTCGGTTTTTTGTGCAGCCATTCTCTAAAAGTCCTTGATCATCAAAATATAAAGGTTGTTCCTCATTATTATATCTTGAAGAGATGGGCAAAAGATGCAAGGATTTTGCCAATTGGAGAAAGTCATAGTTGTGCCGATGATGACAACAGAAAGATTATTGCCACTCGTTACAAAGACCTCTGTCGTAATATAATGAAAATATCTGCCAGGGCTGCTGAATCTGACCCAGCTTTTGAATATGCTGCAAGGCAACTGGATGAAGTCTCGCGAGGAATCGAAAGAATCCTGAATTTTAAGACTTTTGAGGATGCTAAGGGTCTTTGTGATTCTGATAATGAACTAGCTGATGTTGGTCTTGATAGAAATGGTTTTGAGGATCAAGATGTTGATGTGATGAAAGGAACCACTGAAGCAGAAAGTATAGTACCTGATAAAGATCAACTGAAACACTGTGGTGAACAAATCCCTGGTGTGAGTGGTAGTCTAAATATTCGCCCGTCTCCACCTGAGACAGTTCTATCTGTTGCATGTGCTCCTCCCACATATATTCCTTCTCCAAGTCCTGCGCCTTCACTGAGTCCACTTACACAGGTAGAGTGGCTACATTTGAAAAACTTCCTGATTGACTGTTTTCTGCGTCCTTCCTATTATAACCCAATGTTTAATTATGTATTTTTATTTCTATTGAAGGGCTTATACACTATTGAATCCAGTCATATGGTGCAGAGCATGTATCAAGCTACCATTAATCAGCAAGTTAATCCTAACATGTATGAACCATCAAGTTTTTACTCTAACCAGCAACATTCTCCCAGCCATGCTCAATTCCTTCAAGTAAGTACATTTGCACCTGCCATCAAAAATCTATTGCATACTGTTCGTAAGTGCTTTGACTAACCTGCTCTTGTACTTCTTTCAAGCAGGAGCCTTTGATTCATAGCCACTTTCAGGATCCTGTGTCAAATGGTAATCAATTGAAGCAGGTAAGTATAGTTGTTATGACAATATGTAATTTTTGTATCTGGCGGGGAATGATGCTTTGTTGACAAGATTTGCTTCTCATGATGCATGCGTAGGTAATGGATGACAGCCAGCACCTACATCCGTCTTCATTCATGCATTATAATCACAGATACAGAGCTGCTGGTGTTTAGAATATATATTGGGAAAATATTGCCTTGGTGCTGCCCGAAAAATCAAATTATCTGTTTGCCGTAGCAGGATTCAATGTAGTGTTATTTACATAGTTCAGTATTCCATACTGATATTTGAGATCGAGTCAGTATTCCCCTAGTGAGGCAGGCACTAGACGATATACTGCTAAGAGGAGTCAGAATACGAAATGCCTTATCAAGGAGGTTGCTTCTACTGCTCCTGCGGTAACTAAAGGTTATTCTCACCTTTGTCCTGCATATATTTCTTCCTACTTTTGCATTCTTTTGTACTCCCTCCGTCCATCAAAAGCTTGCATTTAATTCATTTTTGGTCCGTCCACCAAAAGTTTGCATTTTTCATTTTTAGAAACGTCAGTTACCCTCTATCTGTCCACTTATTTACTAAAAAACCACATATGACCTGTTTTTTTACTCCCACTACCTATTAACAAATTCATTTATTATTTCCATTCACTCTACACTTATTACAATTTATAAAAACCTGTGCCATCAAATGCATTGCAAGCTTTTGGTGGACGGAGGGAGTATATGCGAGTGCTTAAATAAGGGAGGACATATTTCCCATGTCCTACAATTGAAAAAGAAACTGGTTTGATGTTTTCGAAAGCCTGATTTTATCTGTTTCTGATGACGCAGAGCAGCTTGACTAAGCATATATGTGAAGGGACGGGACTCGATGCTGATTAATTCTTCCGATGGCAATTTCCCCAGTCCACATTGTACTCCATCAGTATGGTAGGACTAAAAATGATCTCTTCAGAAATGCGATTTACAGTTCTTTAATTGATGACGGCAGCATTTAAGTATTTATATATATATATAACTGTAGCACCCGAGCTTAGAGAATCAGTGTAGAGTTTTCTAATATCAACTCTCACCATTTCAATAATCTCAAGTTGTCATGGTGAATCTGTGATTCTCAATTTGTAGTTACCACTCTCCTTTGAATTTGAATTGTATTTTTTTCAAGAAAACTAGAATATATAAACAAATACTAGATTAAACATTTTTAATCAACTCTCACCACTTTAATCATCTCAAGTTGTTATGGAAGATATTTGTTTTGTTCTGTGTTGAAGGATTTGATATTAGAGGAGATGGAAGTGGGGAGATTTGGTTTGGTGGTGCAATAAGGGGAGGAGGTCGGACCCATGGATTACTAGGATTTGTGGCTCTTGTTAAGCTTTCCCCATCTCGGATCACGTCTCCTCTTTTGTGTGCATTACCTTTAATAACTCTAGATGAGTGTGAATCATTTTGAGCACCAAAAGTTACCTAATTTTTAACGTGTGAAATTGTTTTATTTATGCCAAATAATCATCCCTCTTATTTCTTCCCCAATCATCACTCTTGGTACTACTTCAAGTGCAAGATTTTGCCACCCAATCTAATTATGAGTTTACTTCACCGATTCTTTTGGTAAACCCCTACTTTTCTTTATTTATTTATTTTTAAATCCGACTGCTCAAGCACTTTCGCAAGTATCAGTTTTTTCTTTAAAAATAATGGAAGCAACTAAAAACTCGTTCTGAAAATAAATAAATAAATAAATAGGAACTAAAAATAAGTTGGTCTATTATAAAGACTCGAGCAAAAGATAACTAAGTTGCTAAACTCTCATAAGTTTAAGTAATACTTTCACATATAAAAATAGCACCTTTTTTAGAACAAAGATAATACTTTTGTAAAGTTTACTTTCTTCCAAATAGAAACCAATAGTTTACGTACTTTTGTTTAAACAAGTATTGTTATTTATTCTAAAAAATAACTTTAATCTTTCTGTCTCATAACCAGATAATCTGAGGATATTATGACATGAGAAGAAGATCTCAAAATGAACTTCATTTTCATAAAGAGTTTTATGGTAATCATGTCAAACTATTAAAATATATTCGTTTATATATTCTAGTTTTCTTGAAAAAATGCGAATACAACTCAAACTCATAGGCTATGGTAAAGTAATATTTTAATTTGTCGTAAAATGCAGTTTTGAATCTCCACATTTTCAAGTTCTTTTAAATTGTGTCCCTAACTTTCATTTATAGACATTAACTCACACTTTGACTTATGCCCAAATGTTAGTACTTCCATCTCCACTTATTAAATCCTTGCATTAAAACTTGGTCCACAAATAAAAAAATTGTTGATCTCAAGCCACGAACTAAAAAAAAATATTGCATTTAGCAGTGGGAGAAGTCAGTGATCGCAATTAACAATATAAACTTCAAATTTTATACTTACTTTATCCATCAAAAGGTTGCATTTAGTTTCCTTTTATGCAATTTCTAAAAGATTGTATTTTTTTAACATCTTTTTATAATTACAGTATGAGATTCATTCTTCATTCATTATAATTTATTAAAATTTATATCATTAAAAATAATACAAACTTCTAATAGACGGACATAATATTACAAATTAATATTTTAAACTAAATTGTATCACTCTTATTTAAGAGAGCAGGCGAATAATTCCCAAGAAAAAGTCAAAATTAAAATGTGTTCTCAACTTAAACATTTACCTGTAAATTATCTCCCAAATTTCAAAGTTAAGCTGCAACCACCACGACACCAGCAGCGCGCGTCGTCGTCACTCTCTCCCTCCCACTGTCAAAAGTTTAAACCTCCCCCACTCCAATAAATACCAGCAACGGATCTCCTCAATCATAATCAGATGCTCTCTTCATCAAAATGCTCAATCCATCTCAACTTCAATCTATCCCTTCAATTCCACTTCCTATAATGCGCCATGGGTAAGGCGGCTAGGTGGTTCCGCTCGCTTTTCAGCTCCAAAAAGCCGGCGGCATCTTCGCTGGCGAAGGGAAACAAGAAGAAAAATAACTGGGCCCTCTCCGATTCCGTCGATGATTCTCTCAAGTTCAAGAATTATGCGGAAGACCCCATGGCCAGCCCGTACATTGAGGGACTCGACGCCAACAAGCATGCAATAGCGGTGGCCGCCGCCACCGCGGCAGTAGCCGAGGCGGCGCTGGCGGCAGCTCAAGCCGCAGCTCAGGTGGTCCGGTTGACTCGCGGCGGTGGGAGTGGGAGAACAGCGGCATACGTTGCTGATCGGAGGTCTGTATTGGCCGCCGTCAAGATTCAGTCCGCTTTCCGAGCTTATTTGGTTGGTAATTGTGTTTTGAATTTGCAAAAGTTTAACTTTTTTTTAATAAAAACTGTCTTTTACTCAATTTCTGTTTTTTGGTTTTTGTTTTTAGTTAATAGGTGTGTAATTTGTTTCATTATGAGATTCAATCCGAAAAGGGGGGAAGTATTAATAAGTTTCAGACTTAAATTCCTCTAGGATGAGAGCCCCTCTTCCATTTCTTGGATTATATGATGAAGTCTATGTCATACATATCTATTTTTCGAGTAGTGTGTGGGGAACGACAGCAAATCATATATCACTCGTTTGATTCACACATGCAGACAAATAATATTAGATGCTCTGCAAATTTCACCTCTAATAAAAAATACAAGATTTTTGGGTAAGTACTGGTTGATGTTAAAGGTCATGAAGAAGGGAGTGGTAGAGGTGGAAGTGGGACTCAATTCCTCCAAACTAGTGGCTGTCGCATCTCACAATCACTAACAATTAGTTCCTTTGTCTTCTAACTCAGATGCTATAGCAATTTGTTCTGTGGTCTAAGTTGTAAAGAATTAGATGCCTGTCTCTTATCTGTAGGTTATCCTTTTATAATGTGAAAGAGGCTGATGTGCTTTATTTGATGGTAAAGTTTGTAAATGTCTTTACATTTGGACAATGTGAGACATGGAAGCACAGTTTTTAGGATAAGTACCATGTGATGCTTCACATGTGAAGTTGAACTGTTTTTTGTGCCCATTCGGAACAACTTTACAGTTTTGGTAGCACTCTGTCTGCCTTTGGATTCCACCAATCTGTGGCTGACCTTTTTTGAATGATGAGTTTTCTTACCTTTGTGGTGGTGAAAATCTACGGTGGTGAGTGAGACTTAGGTGTCACTGGTGACCAATTTTGAGGATAATGACTGGCTTGGTGATTGAATATGGACTATCACTTGTTCTAAACAGTTGCTGCTGCTTATTGAATTGACTGGGAGTGTTTACGTCTCGAAAATTCTTTAATTAATAAGCCAGACTTGCTTTGTACATTCTTGATTCATAAGTAATTGGCTCAACTCTGCTGCTCTTTTGTCCTTTGATTACTCTACTTAACATGTCCAACGGCAATTATAAAAAATGTGTTTCTTATAAATTGTTATGTCTCAGAAACTCATATTTGTCGCAGGGCAAAGCAAAGAAGTTATGATGTTCTAATTCGTGTTTGTAGGCTAAGAGAGCTTTGAGGGCCCTTAAGGGATTAGTTAAGCTTCAAGCCCTAGTGAGAGGCCACATAGTGAGAAAGCAAAGTGCAGATATGCTCTACCGCATGCAAACAATGGCCAAGATCCAAGCTCGAGCCTCTCTGCATCGATCTTACACACCAGAGTCTTCTGATGCCAGAATTAACTTCTTCTCCAATCATACAGTGAGTCTACTTTTCTTCACCAAATTAAGTTTGAATGTGTTTTCTTCAGTTCAAGAATTAGTGACAGTTGCAGAAAACCTCTACTCTGACAAACTTGCATCTATTGGAAAGCATACTTCCAGGAATGATCAGTCGAGTCCGCATGTTCATTAACATACTATTCTTGTGTGCGTTTACTTGCAGGGCATGGCAAGTATCGGAAAAAATGCAGGGAGGTCAAATGCAGTGAAACACGGTGGATCTCCTCTTAAGGTAGTTTTACTGATGATAATCTCAAATTATTACTCCAGTATTAACATGCCTCATGGCTTCGTGGTCAAATAGAACATTCTTTTATCATACGGTTCATACCTCGTTGCTTCCTGAAAATGCAGCAGCAGCATCCAAGATCACATATTGGCAACAATGTCAACAGAGAGAAGTCTCATCTAGCTTCAAGATGGTTAAACCATTGGATGGAACAAAGTGCATGGAACAACCTCCACGAGGCCTCCCTAGAGAACGGGCATGGCGATGACGAGAGAAGTGACAAGATACTGGAAATAGACACATGGAAGCCTCGCCAGAAGACCAGTGGAGACGACCGAGCACTTCCCAACTCCCACTATTTCTCAGCATGGAAGAACAATGACTTAGGGCAGGACCATTCGAGGAGAGTTTCCTCAAAGCTTCAAAAACCGAATCCTAGTATATCATCTGAGGAAGCAAGGACTGCTGACAACAGCCCCAGAGTGCATTCAGCCTCGTCTAGACTGATTAGTAACCTAAGGGGGCCATTCACTCCTGCTAGGAGTGAGTGCTCGAGAAGTGTTTTTGGTGATTACCTCAGTCACCCGAGTTACATGGCCAATACTGAATCATCCCGGGCTAAAGTCCGGTCTCATAGCGCTCCCAAGCAGAGAACAACACAGTACGAGGAGCTCGCCTTGAGCAGTAAACATGGCCGTGATCCTTGGAATATGGACACTATCTCGGAAAAGGGTTCTCCATTGAGCAACACATATACATACTCTGGTATTGTAAAGAAGCGAGGGACTCCGAGAAGCGATGCAGCTGTAGGTTTCAGCTCCAGCTCCGGCTACGGCCGTAGGGCCTACAGATGAGTGTGAAGAAGATTGGAATATTGCAGTACATGAAATGCTTGCTAGAGCTTGTGGTAAGAACTAAGATCAGTAGTAGTTTGGAGAAAAGAGCTCAATATTTTCTTGTTTTTTTGTTTTAAGTTGGCCTTTGTAAGTGTGTTTTGTTTGTGATCAGCAATTGTTTGTGAGGATAGATTGAGCACTTGTGTTAGAGATATTTCCAACCATAATAATTTATATTGCACATATTTGATTTTTATTTTGTGCTGTGGTTTATAAGTAGTTGTAGAAGATTGATCATTTGCTTTCTTGTATGGTTTGTGCTGGAGCTATGCATTATATTTGATGAATTTTAGATCTGTGTGTGTGTGTGTGTGTTGAAAGGGTAAAGTTGTAAAAGTAATTCAAAATTCATTTTTATTTGGAGAGCAGGTATAAAAATGGAGTAAGACTGGTGTGGCCACTTAAGTACTAATTACTTCAATCACGCAATCATTATTTCACTTTTGACCGGAGGAAACTTAGCGACAATTAATTATGTTATCAATGACAATGATAACAATAATAAATAGATAAATTTGAACTCAGAAATCCACCAATTACTTTTGAAGAATACGAGTTTTTCTTGAACTTCCTTATTGAGAATTTTACCATGCTTTTTAGGGCTTCGTTGAAAATTTTTATCCTATAGAATAAAAGCTATTTTTGAAGTTTACATACAGTTCAAATCTACCATCTTTTATGCCGCAAATTTAGATTTTCCTTCATCGAACAACAGTAGTGAAAAAACATGGAAGCAATTTTCAATAGCACAAGACATTCATTCCTTTGTCTTTTACTCCCCCGTACTATTTAAAGTATCTTATTTCTTTTGAATACTGGGATTTAAAAAAAATATAAAATAGTTAAAGCGTTAAAAGATGGATAGGATCCATAATTTTTGAAGGGATAATTATTTTTAAAATAAAATAAAATATTTACAATGAGACAACGAAAAAAAGAAGAGATTTTAAATGGGTAAGAGGGATTACTATTTTTGTAAGGGATGAGATGATCGTTCATTGAAAATGAAAGATTTTGAATTATGAGCTCACGGGTTGTTTTTATTCTGTCACATACTCAAAAGGAGAAATGCCCTAAGTAGGCATCCTATTACGTCTGTGTTACCATTTCCACTCTCTTACTTTCTCTCTCTCACTCACACACAATTACACATTCTTCATTTGTCTTTTCTTTTATCAATATGAATGAAAACAATTAGTAGAATTGCATTTTTCTTAGGGGAAACGTTTACTTTATCGTGTATAGCTAAAACAATTCAAGCTACTCCAGTATTTATTTTGATACATTAATCAATTTTGAACTTGTTCAATTTTATATTTTATTAATTTATTATATTACAAAAAATAAAGGCCTCTAAATAAAGACAAAAACTTGGGTGAGCTCACCCTTGTTTTTTCTTAAAATAATTATATATTAATTATTAAAATAATTATATATTAATTATGGTGAGTAATGATAATTAGATTTTGTTAATTTATAATTAAATTTATTAATTTTTAATTTAAAATTAGAATTTATTAATTCACAATTATGTTTATTAATTCATAATTAGGGTATATTAATTCACAATTAGGGTTTATTATTTCATGATTATGGTTTATTAATTCACAATTAGAATTTATTATTCAAAATTAAGATATATTAATTCAAATTTATTATTAATTAATTTATCATTAAAATTAATTTAATAATAATAATAATTAATTAGTTAATTAATTAATTCATTAGGGGTGGTCTCACACAGGAGACCACCCCCTAAATAAATTCCTTCAATTTTATTTCTATTAAATAAATTCATATTTGGGACATTCTTAAAGGAAATGAGAAAAATATATGTATGTAAATATAAAGAAGAAAAATATACATTCAAAGAAAAAATAATTAAAAAATGAAAAGAAGAAGAAGAAAGAAGTTAACTTCTTTCTATAGGAGTTGGCTCCTTCATTTGTCTAAGAGACTAAGCCTATCTTTGGTAGCCTTGTTTTGTCAGGATAACAAAGTTATGCGTCTGTTTGGTAGCTCTGTTTCGTATCCTGCGTCTGTTTGGTAGCTCTGTTTCGTATCCTTACGGCCGTGTTTTAATGACGGGCTTGGTGGTTTTGTCTGTTTGGTAGCTCTTTTGCACTATTTCTTTAGGATTTGTAACCTACCCAAGTGGTGGGTTACTAAACCTAACTTCACAAAGACATTTTAACTAGACGAAACTTAACCGCATAGACTAAACCTAACTGATTTAAACCTAACTGATTTAAACCTAACGAAACCTAACTAGACAAAACCTAACTAACCTACTAAACGGGGCTTATGTCATGGAGAAAGTTACGTTATTGTATCTCTTTTTTATGTGTTAGCAAATTTTCATTGAGTTTTTATGTAAATAGAATATTATTTGGGAATCATGCGTGTGTCACTTATCAAAACTCGTAAGATGATCTATATATATATTTGATATGAATACAACTATATTTATCATAAGAAGGTCAACAAATTTGTTGTCAAAAACTTGAGCTTCAAATTCATCAATTGAAATACAACCCCACGATTGTTGAAAATATAAATGAAGACAATTGAAGGGATTCGATTTCTTCTGTAATATAATTAGGTCTGGTCTGGTCTGGTACTGGTAGGTTGAATTTGAATTCCTCAACGTGGAGACAGCCTAAATACTTGTAGCCCATTTTGATAAAATATCATTTTTATTACCAACGCTTCAATTTGTACTTACATACTATAGTATATTATTCCAGTTTCCCTGTTTCTTCTACCGCATCGCAAATTACATTACCTTCCTCAAGCTCAGCAAATTGGTCGAATTAATTCTATGATAGATGTATCAATTGTCTACTTTATTTCATTTTTCAATCATTTTTGTTCAAGTTAACTTGCTTCCCCTACCTCCCTTGCTTTTCTAACCGTCGATTACTTACTGGCAAAGTTAATTTTAATTAATAGATTATTTCATCCGCATGGGCCTAGCTCGTGTTGATTTCGTCAAATATGCGTTAGGTAAAATCTTCCCTAAAATACATCAATCGGTTAAGTATAAATTTATAATTGAAGGGCTTATCAACATGTGGTTTCGTGGTGTAGTTGGTTATCACGTCAGTCTAACACACTGAAGGTCTCCGGTTCGAGTCCGGGCGAAGCCAAATGTTTTTAGTTTCATTATTCTGATTTCTGAGAATGCATCTTTTAATTTCTTTTAGCTAGTATTATGTTCTTCTCTATTACTTTTTCTTTTAAGTTATATATTTCCCAAAAGTTTCACACAACTAAAGTTTAAGAAATAAAAGTATAATCAGAATGATACTTAAGGAAAACAATATCCATATAAAATGTAATTGTTGTATGATGCGAACATTGCCTTTAAATTTTCATATTTCATATAAAATGTAATGTTGTAGGCCACCAAAATAATAAACAGTTAATTCCCTATAAATTTTCATATTTTATATTTTAAAACTTAATATTTATTTATTATTTCCCCAATGACACGAACAAACAACATAAAAAAGAAGTCGTGGCCAATAAAAATGGAGGAAAATTCACTTCAAATTGGTTTTTTGGGGAGACTGCATCTCCGAATAAATTTCAAATTTGTTATTGAAATGAAGGCCTTTTAGTGAATCATATTTTATCTGAATAAATACCTATTTTTTCTCTCTCTCTCTCTCTTTTTAAGAGTGCCTAAAACAATACATTGCTCTTAAAAATGACTAATTAAAATCTTCCCATTGTTTTTCTGTTTATTGAATTACATTTTTGGACTCTAGCATACCCACTACCAAGGCCCAGGTATTTTTTAGGGCCGAAGAGTGAGAACAAATATATGGTACAATTTGATCTAAGCAAATTATATCTTAAAATTGCTTACCGTAACTTTTAGTTGAAAAAAATAATAAAGTTTGTATCCAGTTTGCAATTCTTTATATATAATGATTGTATTTATATTTAATTTACAATATTCTCACTATTTGCTTTTTTTCCCTCACAAAACTCATTTCAAGGCTGACATAGTTTTAATTGGAGACGTTCTAGTAGAGGATATTTTTAATTGTAAATAAATTAAATTATCATATTGTAATTATAATATTTTAAAAATTATGTAAAATAAAAAAAATCAAGTAAGATTATGTTATTTGTAACAGTTGAAATAATATATTTTTCAATTAAAGAAACCTGAAAAGACCATGACCAATATGTCCGTTAGGAACAAAGGGCAGAGGGCCATGCCCGAAATAGAAACACAAATTCCCACTTTATGGTTTGGTGCTCAGTGCTCACTTGCCTCATTTTTATTTTTATTTTGTTTAATTAATACATAAATTTTAAATACCTTATCACGAAAAATTCAAACCCAAAACTTTAATGACTCTACAATTAGGTCAAAATACACATACAACTTGCCTCATTTCACTGCCTTATTTAGTTATTTTGTTCCCACGATAATTATTGCTCTCCCAAGCACGGACTGCATTACTCCTTAATCCTCCATACTTTTTGATTAATTTATTTTGACTAACCGTTTTAATTTTTAAGCCTAAAAGCATATATTACCGTATGTGACAAGTAACAACGACTAAAATAATACTCACTCCATTTTTTGGGAATGTGAATTAAATAGGATTGTGTTTTATGTGTAAAGTAGTATGAGATACGAAATTCGAGATACTTTTAGTGAATTTTTTTTTCCAATTTTTGGTATAAGCCAACATTAATAGGACAACCCAAAGAGGTATACGAGTCAATATTAATGGAACATATAGAGTATATTTTTCTAGTTGGTTGGAATTAATACATTACCAATCATGTAAAATTCTGAACATGCACCTATGCAAAATATTTCTTCTCAAACGAGGTTTAAATAAATATAAATATAAAAATAAAATAAGCCAATTTGGGATGAAGGGTAAAAATTTCACCGCTAATAACTTTTAATGAAGTGTAGTATGATGGGCAAAAGTGGAGAGAATTTAAGAGATAGCAAGTAGTGTCTGAAATTTTATGTTACTTTGGAAAATGTACGTTCTTGTCTCTTAATTATAGTGGAGCAGAACTTCAATAGTTTCTTGTTAAAAATAAAATAAAAGTTATGGAAGTGAAGAGTCAAGGATGGTTTCTTCCTGATTTTAAGGATAAAGAGCAGCTTGATGTCCCACTTCACTAAATACCTAGGAAATAGCCTAATATTAGGATTGATGAGTTTTATACGCAACTAACCATTAATTGACCGCATAATTCATCTTTCAAGCTCACCATTAATTGGTCATTTAATGAGATTTTTAAAAAGTCTATCATGCATTAATAGATAGCTGACTAATTATTGTATGTATATTATTCAATTAAATTTTGTTATCAAATACTTATTTTATTTTAAAATTATTTAGAAAAATAACTTTTCATGTAATAATTAAGGTTGATAGCTTTTCTAATATATGATTTTTGACGGCATGAATCACTTGTTCAAGAACACAGAGTGTATCTTATCATCTTTACAAGTTGGATAGACCAAATTCAACTATTGTGACTTGTTTTTTTTTATTTTGATGCCATTCACTTATTGCGAACAAGTTTTAAAGTAATATTTTTAAAATCGGATCGGACATAGAACTAGTCAATTGATTGAGTTGTTGGATCACTAGTTCGACCAATCGAACTGTTTTGAAAAAATCGAATGACCCGTCAAATATGTATGATGTATTTAGATTAAAACATATAAATATTTAGAATAAACATTAATATGATAAATTTAAATAATTAAAATTTCTATACATGTATAAACCAAAAGAATAAAATAAATCATCAATATTTGATCATTAGTATACAAAATAAATAAATAAATAAAAAAAATTCAAATCTTAATTAGTTCCTACCACCATCTTTTTTACATCATAATAACTATTTACATGAATTCCAATTCAACAATAATATTAATTTAATAACAATAATTTTATAAATATTAATTGTAGATGAAATAATAATAATAATTTAATATTTATGTCAATATTATTAGTAAGTAAATTAATTAATCAAATAATCAAACTTAAAAGTTTCACATTGGTTGAGTTGGTTGTTGTGTTAGTCTACTAACTCAATATTTATATGTTTGAATTTTATTTATATTATTTGGATCATTTTACAATTATATAGGTTTGAATCTTATTTACATCACTTTGCTCATTTTACAATGATTTTACTTGATTTATTAAAATCGATTTGGTTCATTGGATTAACAATTTAATCGGGTTTTATCCAATTTTTCACCGGTTCATCTTAATTTGTTAAAAAATGAAATTAATTTGAAGTCAAACTGTTGAACTGATCTGTTCGCGATTAAACCGGTCGAACTTGCCGATCCAATTTTCAAAACACTATCTCAACTAAGAACAAACCATAATCAGCCACATAAATAACCCATACTGATGAGCAATTTCAAGAATCAATATTGCAACAAAACTTTATAAGACAATAAAACAGAATGTTCAATGCGAGGAAGAAAAAGAAAGTAGCCCAACGAGCTTAACTTAATCAGTTAAGAACTACTCCTTCCGTCTACGAAAAGTTCCTACAATTTATATTTTAGACGTTCACAAAAAAATATCATACTTTTCATTTTAGTACATCTTTCTATTTTATATTCTTCTATTTTACTCTTAAATTTTCACTTTATCCATTCAAAAAACATCTGCCAACCATTTTCTTAAAACATATACCGAAGTGAGTAATAAATTTGGAATAATAACCAAAGATTGATTCTTAGTAATTATATAAATTTATTCCTTTCATTCACATTTTTATGAGGCTTTATGAGGCTAGAGTATGCATGTTCGGATGAGACAGATTCCCTTTCAAAGCAAGAAAAAGAAAGTGTTTGTATTGGCCTAATGATAGAGTGGTTAATTCCCGATGTCAAAAGTCTCGACTTCGAGTCCACCGTGACACAATCTTTAAATTTTTGCATTAAAATGACCAAAAATAAAAAAAGTCAAGAGAGCAGCATGGAGATGTTGATAAGTGTTCCTGTTTTCTTCCCCACTTCGCTATCTCAAAGCAAAACGTCTCTAAGTTTGTAACTATCTCATAGGCGTCTTTATTATTCAAATTATTCCAAAGAAGTTTAAACATCAGTCATAACAACAATATAAATAATTTCTAAATATTAGTATAAGTTAAACGAAGAGGAATCCCAGTTAATTCCTTTCACCATTGGAGTAGAATTTTATAAATTAATGTGAAATATGAGGAAAGTTGGTAATTATACTCAAATTAATTTTGAAGTGAGCTTGTCTTTATCTCTGGGAATGTAAAAGTGAAGGACCCCAAAAAGCAAAGGGTAAAAGACTAATATTATAATTTAAGTTATTTAACTTTAGATGCTCTAAAAAAGTTAATTATAGAGTATATTTTATGACTTTTTTTATCAGTGTCCACAATCCAATAATGTTCAACATCTAATTTCGACTTCTTTTATTTATTTTTCCTTCCATTTGGTTTTCTTGAGCTGCAACGTTACTTTTCCAAATTGAATCAACGCTCCCAATGAATTCTATCATATTTCTTGAAAATTTTAATCTCGCAACTTCAAGATAATCTCCAGTTTTAGCTTTTAAAGATCAAGAAATGATCTTTCAGGTTAAATTTCTTAAACATTGAGTCAAGAAAAGGAGAATTTGTATGATGGCAGTTGACCTAATATGTGTAACCATGTTTCTTCAATTATAAACTATGCCCCCACTTCCCTCTCCAACATCAGACAAAACCCATCATCACGTTCATGATCTTTACAAAGATTTAGAGAGAGAAAGAAGACAAAATACTGGTTTCTCGATCCCTGTCGAAGAACAACAAACCAGGAATGGGGAATTCGTTCGGGTGCTCAGCTTCAGGAGAGAGATTGGTGTCCGCAGCAAGAGATGGGGATTTTGTTGAGGCAAAGATGCTCTTGGATTGCAATCCATGCCTTGCAAAGTACTCAACTTTTGGTGGCTTGAACTCTCCTCTTCACTTTGCTGCCGCCAAGGGCCACAACGAGGTTTAACTTCAATTCTTTCTATATTTGCCTTGAATTCTTCCAATTCTTATTTTTATTGTTAATCTTAACTTGATTGAGGGTTTCCTACTTGTGTTCGTTTTTCATCTTGATTTGTGGATGATTGGATTGTCAGATTGTGGCATTGTTGCTAGAGAATGGGGCTGATGTGAATTCAAGGAATTATTGTGGACAGGTATGGAAATTCTCTATTTTGCTTCAATACTTTCCAATTGCATAATTTTGGGAAAGCTTGTTATTTTTTAATTCTTTTTTCTTTCCCCACTCTATTTTTCTTTTCAATTCATGGTAATCGTGATTGATTTTGAATCAACTGGGATGTGGTTTCGACCTGTTAAATGATTAAATTTGGAAATTTTCTTTATGAACAAATGATGCTGGATCTCTGTTAAATATAGTCATTAAATACCATACTTTTTCCTTCTGTAGACAGCCCTGATGCAAGCGTGTCGATATGGGCACTGGGAAGTTGTTCAAACTCTTCTTCTCTTTAGAAGCAATGTGAGTATTAGCTGAAATGCCCATATTTCTTTTATTCCTCATGCTACGCAGCTCATTGAGTAAGTTGTGTGATGCGATGTATTTGATCTTTGCAACAACTTTATGCTTTACTTATTCTATAATCTTCAATATTTTAGTTGATGATCGTATAGAGTTTAATGGATTCATACTTAATATCTTTGATGTCCTGTTCTGGGATACTTCAGGCTACTAGAGCAGATTATCTTAGTGGAAGGACTGCTCTCCATTTTGCATCTGTCAATGGACACGTGCGATGCATGAGATTAGTGGTTAGTGATTTTATTCCAAGTGCTCCGTTTGAGCCTCGGAATGCACAAACAGTTAGTGATGGGAGTGATGGTTCTAATAATAAAACCAGGTACAGACAGAGGTTTTATGTTTTTCAGCATCTACTTTTAACATTTATCTGATCTTGATCTTCAATCATGTCAAAATGGAAACGGGAACTGAAGCAAGCGCTAGGTTATGCTGCATCAAGAATTTCTCGATTGGGTTTGAATAGGTCAAAATGAACTTCTTTCGAATTTTCAACAGAATGAAAATGATCAATGTGGTACCGTAACTTAGGCAAATTAGTTCTAGATCTATCTGTTTACTTTCAACTGTGTGAAAGGTCTTCTACTCATTATGATAAGATAACTCGTATAAAGAAAAACAGCTCTATATATAGATTGGTCATGTACTCACAACATGAACATGACTCTAGTTTGATCTGGATCTGTAACTGAGAAAATGCTTCTTCTCTGAGCATGGTGGGTGAAAGGTGTTAAACTGAGCTAAAGCCTAACCTGTTCTTATCAGATTTTTCCTTCTTACTTGGCAGTGCTCTCTCTAAGTTTGTAAACAAGGCTGCAGATGGTGGTATTACTGCTCTTCATATGGCTGCGCTGAATGGATATTTTGACTGTGTTCAGCTCCTACTTGACCTTCAAGCCAATGTATCAGCTGTGACTTTTCATTACGGAACATCGATGGATTTGATAGGTGCTGGGAGCACTCCTTTGCACTATGCTGCATGTGGAGGAAATGTAAAGTGCTGCCAGGTGATGATAGTTCACCCACATTAATCTTTGAATTTATGCCAGTAATGATTGAAACTCCATGCCATAGTTTCTTGGTATTTACTGCTGACATATTATTTGTTACATTTACACTTTTGTACTTCTGCAGATCCTTCTTGCTCAAGGTGCCAGTCGTTTGTCGTTAAACTGCAATGGGTAAATTACTTGTAAATATGTTCTTTTGCCTCTGCTCATTTAAGTTTGTCCTTGCTATAATAATGGTCTAAACACTGTTTCAGATGGCTTCCTATTGATGTTGCAAGGATGTGGGGGCGTCATTGGCTTGAGCCACTGCTGGCGCCTAATTCTGATTTGCCAGTCCCAATGTTTCCTCATTCTAATTATTTATCATTGCCACTTCTCAGTGTCCTAAATATAGCTAGGTAAATCTTTATTTAGTTGAATTCCTTTTCTCCCATCAATTTTTCTGTGTCCTGCTTAATGTGGCCACTTGCTGCAGAGATTATGGGCTGCAGTCCCCAGCTACTGGGTTAGATGATGCAGATATTTGTGCAGTTTGCCTCGAGAGGGCTTGTAGCGTGGCTGCTGAAGGTTAGCAGCCTCTTTACCTGTGTCATTCTCTCCTCCTAAATTATATATACCTGTGTCACTGGTATTCTTGTTGGTGATTCCTAGACTGTATATTGTGGCAACACTTAATTGAAATATGTGGTAATTAACTGGTCCTCTTTGAGTTACTGTTACTTATTATGGATTTATTCTACTTATCAACAGTATCAGGGTCTTCCTTCATGACTCGAAGTGCTAATAATAATATAAACTACATGACCGTAATGGATTAACTGAGATGGAGCCAAGATCGAGTAACTTTTTTATTCTTATAGGATGAAACTAAAACTTGAAGTTTTAAAACATATAGGAAGTGCGTTAAAAAATATAAAAGGTTGGGGTTCAAAATATAAAATACATGACCAAATCTTAAGAACTATGCAAGAGAAACTTCTTAAAAATTTCAAAGGTGAACTAGATTAGTTGACTGATGATCTTCATGCTCCACAAGTCAAAATATTATAAATTTTTGAGAAAAATACTTTGGCCCTAAGCTGGAATCAGCTGGAATATTCGATCCCACTAGATGTGCTTAATTAAACAAGACTAGGTACAGTTGCCTTCAAGATTGTGAAACTATGGTTGCATTTTATCGATTATAAGGTTCCTGAATAAAGTTATAAATTTTCTTTCTGATGGGAATAGTTGCAAAAAAAGAATGAAGACTAGCGATACTACATTTCCTCTTATTAGTGTTATCCATCTGCAGTAGAAGTCTAAAGACTTCTGCAAGTAAAATTTTGACTTCTCCAAATATAAGAAGTATGATCTGGATGCTTCCTTTTGCTTGTGGAAGATTTGAAACTTGACGATTTGTTTCCATACCACTGACTGAAATTTTTGATTAATATGTTCTATAAGTTACATGTGACACAGAAAATTCCAAATACTTGATATGTTTCTCTGATTTACTTGTGGTTTTTATGATGATGTTTACTTCCAGGATGTGGACATGAACTTTGTGTAAGATGTGCTCTCTACCTTTGCTCAACCAGTAACATTCCTTCAGAATCTTCAATACCTCCTGGCTCCATTCCTTGTCCATTCTGCCGGCATGGCATCCTGTTCTTTGTCAAACTACCCGGTTCTTCATCTAAAGATATGAAACTACCCTTATCACTCGGCTTATGCACCCCCTGCATGCTTCATCCAAGAGAACGCGAACAGGACACCACTTCAGAGGTTGCTGGTTCACCAGATACGAGAAAGAACCGTGTTGCCTCTGTCTCTTCGGATATGTTCTGCCCGGTCACTTGTAGTCCGTTTCCTTCAGTAACTATCCCGTTGTGCACGTGCAACGAAGGCCCTTGTCCTGACTTTGATTCCGGAGAAAGGGAACCTCCGGAAGAGTCTCCTCATCATCCACAGCCTGTACCAAGCGAACGGGAGAAACTGGAAGGGATGAGATCGGAGAAAACGACATGTTCGAATATGTTCTGGGGTAGAAGAAGCTGTAGCAGGGAGCATCAGTGCAATGCAGAGATAAACGCATGAATGCTTTGAGTTGGTAAATATTCTTTGTTATTTGTGGATTTCGATTCTGAGATTAAGATTATAGGCCATAGTTTTTTTGCTTTGTTTGATTTTATCCTGGTTGGGAGACAGTTCGATAGGTATGTAAAGAATTGGTAGGTCAGATTAGGATTGAATATATATCAGTGTGGTTGGTTAAGTTCTTATTGATTTGGCTTGTACGTAAGAACCACAAAAATGCTTCATACTTGAGGATTCACTGTCTGCTCTCTTCCCCAATAATAATAATAATAATAATAATAATAATAATAATAATGATTTCTTCTATTTAGTTGAGGATTAACTGTCTGCTCTCGTCATGTATATGAGTTTTCCAACAAGATGATAAATATCAAGGCTACCCAGGGCTGCTGGACTGGGAGTTGACAGATTATGGGAACTGATCTGAGATATTACTTTTTTTTCTGGAGCAATTAAAAACTACTTTTACAATCAAATATTCTATATTTACTTAATCTCTCGATCGATCGATCGACATAATTCACCTTAGAGAAGATATTTTCTATTTTAATTAGAAAACTTTTGAGTAATTTTTTAAGAAAAAGGGGTGAATGAAAGTTATTCTTACTAGTGTTCTATAGGCAATGTACACATTAGAGAAATAATCAAATCGTTATACATATGATTTTATATTTCAATCGGAGTTTGTTTCTTTTAACACTTACAGTTCTGTTAACAAATCAAATTTGTTTATTTTTAAATGTTCTTCACATGTTGGATAAGAATGTCCCCCAACTCACTATATTCTAAAGTTCAAAAATCAAATAAAACAATTTGCATCGGTGATATGACGGAGCAAATAATTAGAGAATTCTTTGTTTTTTCATTGTACTTGTATGATAGGGAAACCGGCAATCACTGTCCAAATAATGTGCAATGGTCTACATATCATAACTATTATTTTCTAATTTTCTTATAATTTTGGAAGAGGCTGTAGGCGGATGATTTGGCCGCGATATGAAGGAAGACAAACAATTAGGTCATGGATGAAAGAAGCCAGATAACAATAACATTAATTCTTGTAACAAAGCAAGATTAATAATTAGATCCCTATCCGAAAAACAAATAGATAGTCATTTTTTTTAATTCATAGAAAACCCGCAACCACTACCATCCATAACGTGAGGTTGTAACTTGTAACTTTTTGGCCACATGAGTCTCAAAGGTATTGATTTTTTATTTTATTTTTAATTATGAAAGAAGGCCTCCATGATAGATTCGTAGTCTAACTATTGCAAAATACCTAAATAATATTTATCTTTAATGACAAAATAACGAACAAATATAAAAGACATTATTTTGTCATCCAAATAATAGAAGAGCATGACTGCATGACCCGTATAATAGTCTATGCACTATTCCATAGAATTCGTCAAATAATCACATCTTTCCTACGTAAAGTTTTGACCAAAATCACGACAGCTCTTGTTAAAAGAAACAAAATTACGACTCCAACTTTGCAGCATTAATCACGGTTGAAGAGAGAAAGAAAGTAGCATTGTGACGTTGTAGACTTTCCATATAAATAAGACGTAGATACAAGTAAATATTTTCAAAAATAAGAAAAAGTCTGGAAACTTCTTTGTCTTGTACTGAATTGTACTGTTGCACTGCACGTGCTATTCAAAACACGAACCCCTCTGCACACGTTCCAAATCCTAATCTCACAGTCGAAGTCTACATTAATTCCCTGCGGCGCCGCCTACTGTCACACTTACTCCCCACCATCCAACGGCTCATATTTAATATCTGCCCCCGGCAGCCGAAGCTCCAAATCCATCTCATGCTCCGCCGACGTACCTTCACCATCCCTCCTCTCCCGGCTGCCGCGCGCCGCCGCCATCGCCATTTCTTCACAGAATCTCGTCATCGGTAGAAGGTCCAGAGGCTTCACATTTTCCCTCATGTATAATTCACAAGCACGTGCACGTTCCTCACACCCGCCGCGATTATCGCTTCCGGCGTAGTTGGACATCAAAGTGCAAATATTGTTACACAAATTCTTCATGTGGCTCAACTCTTTGTTGAGCTGCACGTTTTGTTGCCACAACCGCTCGTTCTCGTCAATCAGCTCCGCCGTGCTGCCGCTGAAATTAGAGGATGAGATTACCTGCTCCTCCGCGGAGACCGAAGGAGACGGTTGAATCTTCGCCGCCGTCGCTGCCATTTTCCTCCGCTGAATGTCTCCTAAAAGCTGCTTCTCGCCTCTCCGGAAGCACTCGTTCGAGAACTCCCAGCGATCCGGCACAACCTTCCTGAATCCCTAAAAGTCAACGGCGAATACCCAATTAATCATCAAAAACACCAAAGTTGCGCAGAAATGGAAGGAAGCAGTAGTTTCAAGCTTACGTAAGTATTGAGTTGGCGAACAAAGCTGGAGAAATTGTTGTGCTTGAAGTACTTTGGGAGCAAATCTCTGGCAAACTCCGCCGGATTCCAGACGATAAAAGCGGATCCGTCGACGTTCCAGGAGATGATGTCATCGACGGCACGGTCGTCGACGAGCTGGTAAGTTTTGGTCAGAAACGGCGTCGGAACTAGCCTCGGCATATCTTCGCCCGACGATTCTCCGCCTTTCCGGTCCACCGACGGCGAAGCCATACCGCCTAAATCAACACCAGAAAATCACACACAAACTCATAGAGCTGAAAAAGAGAGGGAAAATTATCTCACTTACAAGCAATAATTCAATTGAAGACGAGGCAATTCAGGAAGGTAATGATGATGGATAGATCCATTTAAGAGAGATATTTGTGTGGAAAGAGCAAAAACTAAGCAAGCTAAGAAAATGGCGGAAGCAGACAGCTGAATGTGAAGAAGGTTCTTCGCAGGGACAGAAAATGGATGGCTGCAGGTCTGGTCTACACAAACATACTGCAGGTTTTTAAAGGCGCTTTTATATTTTCAACTTTAACTATATTTATCCATTATGTTATCTAAATCAATCTCAACGTAACACCGAATACTGGACTGAATCCAATTTACGTGGATTTCAATAATCTGGACATTTCAACATTCAACAACGGAGAAGAATTCTGGGAGGTGGTTTTCTTTATTTTATAATTAATTGGTCGTAAATTGCAGCTTTTCAAAAATTTCATCCAGATTGTCTAAGGTTTCACACTGGCAAAATATTTTTGTGAGCTTCTGTCTTTAAGTCGATTTAGCGAATTGGCGAATCATATCTTACAAATTCAAAGTCCCGACAAATTAAGTTACCTTAATTGAAAATTTCTGCCTAGCGTAATTTGGGGTAGTCAGAGGGTTAGTATAGTAAAAAAATTTGGAAATCCCCAGAAGACTAAAACTATAAATCCTGTTGAAAGAATTGTACATGATACGATTTTTATGTTGCTCAATTTGAACAACAACAAAATAATAATAATTTCCACAAAATCTCAAGATAATGTCTACCAGCATTAAAGATTTTGTTGATGATGCCAGGCTTAGTGGAAGAATAGAATCCCAAACCAAGTCAAATGAACTTATGAGCATCTCTCCAAAGCTCCTAGATATCTTAATCTTATTTTTAATTTTATCACTCAGTCAAATCCATCGTAAAGTTATAGTATTCGGTATTCAGATCTCCATTAGAAGCCATATTCATTCCATCAAATATTTTCTTAGAGAGTTGATGGCTAAAAAAAGAAGTCATTGATAAAAGTAGGGACACAATTAATCATTCTAGTTGCTTAAAAAGATAATTTAGCATTAGGCCCGGTTAGGGAGACCGAGTTAGGCATACAATATAAGATGTTGTACAATTATGCAATTGAGATGCGCGACGCAAGCAATAAATGGTGCCCAGAATAGCATCGAAGACGAACTAAGAGTAAATGGAGCTGCCACACCATTGCTCAAAACGGGACAAATAAAGAACCAGCAATCTGCGCTTAATATCAGCTAGCATCATTCCACCTCAAAGTAAATGAAATTCAATTACATTTCATAGTTATTTCCTGTTCAGATGCTTGTATGCTAGTGATGAATGCAAGATAAATTAACGCCTGGCTTCTCATCACAATGTTCCAACCAACACCATTTCCATCTCACCCTACATTAAACACCCACCAAACTCAAATTAACGTGTTCGGGCTAAATGTATTCAACCACAAACGACATAACGCAGATATGTACACATGCGAAGAACAAGTTTGAAGTTAAATATTTGGCCCAGAAACAAGTAGGATAATTGCAGTCGCTTAAGGTAACATATGAAAGATTGACACACAGAAGATAAACTTATCTTAACTCGTCCTGGTCTGATTATTCAACAAAAGCATTGGAATTCATCAGACGCCCAGAAACTTAAATAGCTCATAAACTAATAAAAGTAAACTCTTCCCATATATTTGCATGTTGCACTTCCTTGAAGTGAGATTTTCTAAATGTTGCAGCAGAATATATAAATACTCAGATAAAAGTATAATCAGCATCATTGAGGAAGGAGAGGCCTTTAGGCGGGCATATGAAAGGAATGTATCAATGCCAAAAATCTGAAGCATGCCCATAAATGAACATGCAGTTATGTAACGGTATAGAAAGTTTTCGGAGTGAAGTATGGGCATGCATTTAAACCGGGATAAAAGGAAAATGTATAGATAAAGAGAGAAACTCTTCAAAAATGTCAAAACTGTAGCAAAAATTGTCATGCTCATGGGTGAAACATAAAAGGTATACTTTTACAGAATCACACTGCTAATCAGTTCAGAGTGTTAGATGACCAAAATATGTGGCATCCCCAAAAATCAAGTGGTAAAATAAAATCAGGAAACATATAAAGTTCCACGGCGATACAAGGCAAGGATGGCGGAACTAAGCACACTCCAAACAAAGACAATCCACCAAGCCATAAAGAGCGCAACTTCTTTCACCAAAGCCGAGTAAAGTGAAAAATTATGAACCCCCGGGATACCTTTAAGGAAACTATCATTGAGCTGTGACAAGCTGAAGAGAAGGAGTATCATCATCGCAGGCACAAAAAATTGCACAACTGCTAGGCATAGGTAGTGGTTGTGAAGAAAAACCTTCGCCCTGCTATATTCCAAGTCGGGAACTTTGCTCGCGTGCAATCTCTGATACCAACATAATACGGCCTCGTTTAGGAACAATTGGATGTTAGGCCTCAATGTTAAAAACTGCAGCATTCCTGTAGTGAACAAACACCAGCTCCTCACATTGTCAAAACTCGATCTTGACATACCAACACGGCCTGCTATTTCAATGACTTCTCTCCTGTTACCAGCCATATGAGATCTATTTGAGCCACCATTAATGAGGAGTTCAGCAAAAGGGCTAATCCAAAGCAATGAAGTGAAGACTGTCATAATATAACTCGCATAAAGAAGTGTTCTTGACAACCAATTACAAGAAATTATCGACAAATTGGAGCGGATTTGATCAGTTCCCAGCCAAAAAGCCCGTGCATATCGCAATGAAGGAACGTAAAGATAACCCACAATGCAGCCCATGGAAACAGCAAGAAAAACCTTACCTAAACCATCCAGTTTATCAAAGCTAAAATCAAGAATCCGATCGGGAAAAACCCCAAAAGCAATAGTCAGCCCTAACAGAAACCCCAAAATCCCACACACGAAGCTCCATTGCCTCTCAGACCTCTTCGATGCGGACCTCTGAAATCCAACCCTAACGATCAAGAAGAACAATCTAGAAACGCCCACGAGCCCTAGCAAAAGAGGGATTATGGTCCCATTTTTCACCAACCCGGAATCTCTATCAACCCTCAAGAATCTATGAAGCGACAGAGACAGAAACCCAATAACGGTGAAATTAAAAGCGCTGTAAAACTGGCTGAAATAAATTCTCGATTGGAGGTGACCTTCAGTGAGCTTCAGTCTGAAGATCTGAGCTTTGTTCTCATCGAACTCGAATTTTTCCTTGGATTTCTTTCTGGGCTTCGGCTGTTCGGACTCCGCGGCGCCCGGCCTTCTAATTGCCGCTCGGATTCCGCTAGATGTAGTGGCGTTGGGATTGACATCGTCTGGATGAATGTAAGTGTGGAGGCCATGGAGGAATAAAGCTGGGATCTTGAAGAGAGTGAGGATGAGCGTGAGAGAGATTGCAAAAGCTGCGTGCAGAATGAGATTGCTAGTGGAGAATATATCTGTTATAAGCTTCATGGAATTCAATGCTCTTCAGTTTGATGGGGTCTGTTCTGAGATGAAGAAGTCAAATTTGAAGATCTCGCAGCAGCCAATTTTTGGGTTGTTAGTTTCAGATTGGATTTCCACAGGGCTTTCAGAACTTGATTGAGTTTAATTTTAGCGTTTCCTCTACTTCTCTTTGCTAGTTTGTGCGTAAGGTTCCATGTGGACAAGGATTATACTCCGTCCGTCGTCCAATTTCAATTTCAGAATTTTTTTGAATTTTAATAAAAGTAATTGAATATATTATGAATAAAGAAAGAAGTTATTTTAATATAGTATTAAATTAATTAGTGATGAGTCATAAACGATAAAAAATATAAATAAATGATAGTATTGAAGATAAAAAGAAAAGATAATGATGAATCATGAATGATAAAAAATATAAATAAAATATATAGTTAAGTATAATAAATAAAAAGAAAGAATAATAATTGATTATGAATAATAAAAAATATAAATAAATGGTGTAGTTAAGGACCTTCTTTAGATCCTTCTTGAAATCGCACTGAGTGAAAGTTTGTGATTCGGTTTGATCGGGACAGCCCATTGAACTTCCATATTCAACAATTTGATTTTCTTCAAAATATAGTTCTCAATCCAAATTTTCTTTGGCATTTTCAAATTTTTAGAACTCATTTTTTCTAGAATTTGCTTTTCAACAAAAACTTACCTCTATATATAATTGTAACACAAACTTATGCCCTCAAGGCATAGTTTTTCAAAAACAAAAAATATTGAACTTAAACATAGTATTGCCAATAATAAGCGGAATGAATATTATCCATAAAAGACTTTAACTTTTGACATGGTTAAGTTCCATAAATGTTATGATCTCAAATTTTTGGCAGAGGAAAAAAAATGATAAAAAGAAATTATATTTTAATATATTAAATAGATATCATATTTTGTAAATTGTAATCATTTAAGTTTAAATCATTCATTCGGCTTACTCATCCACAACTATCGTAAAATGACAATGCAATTATTATTCCAAGTAGAAGCAAAACTTTTTTTAAAATAATTTTAATTTATTGATGATGCATTTTAGCTAGGGAATAATAGATTTGAAAAATTGACGCTAAAAATAATTACTCCGAAACTTTATTTAAATATAGTAAGAGAATTCATAAATCACGAAAATCGATTCTATATTTCCTATAATCATTTTTAAGTCATTCTATATTATTTTTCGTTAATAACTTATTAGTATTGATTAATTTGATTATAAGGTTACGTAAATACCCTTAACCTTCATATTTAAATTCGCCCAAAAATTTTGTAGGTAATAGGGTTTGAACCAAGAACAAAAATAGAATGTAAATTTGTTCTCAACCGCCAGACCACATTAATATATTTGCTCATAGATAGTTTTATTTATTTAGTCGTTACAAATTAAATGTTAGATATATATTTATATAAATATATAGATTTCAACGTAACATATCTTTTCTACACCCAAAACATCTCATTAAATTAGTCAATACATCTTACTAGAACCAAAAATATAAATAATATGATAATATTGTACAATTTAATAATGTATCTCATAAAAAAATACAATATGTACAATATACAATGTAAAGTATGCATATGATATATATAATAAAATAATTGCATTATTATCTATTTGGAATTTAAGTAATAATAAATCATAATTTAATATTTGTAACAATAAAGTGGCAATGAAACCAATTCAGACGTCTTAGATTTCATATAGGATTAGTTATAATAGTTGAATTTCATATAGGAATATAAGATTTATGATACTATAATTATTAATTGTCTTTCTTAAAAAGTATTACTCTTAATTTTATTAATCACATTTGCAACTTAACATCATAGTAAGCAGTAATAATATATCTAGTATTATTACTTTTTAGTAGTTTATATACTATGTTATGATTTAAGATCGTAAGATGTTAATTATTATTTGATTTATACGATTATATGGAATAATTTCATTATGTATTATTTTTTAGTATAGTATGATGCTTTTTCTAAAATACAAAATTATTATTATTATTATTATTATTATTATTATTATTATTATTATTATTATTATTATTATTATTTCTATACTATTATATAATTTCACAATATATTTTCGAAATATTTATTTATATACTATAGTGAAATAGTGTTCACGACTTAAAAATATAGTAAGTAGTGATAATGTAGTTATTAGTATTATTTCTTATTAATTACAACCTATAGTATATCAGTGTGTCTGAATTTAAAGATATAGTAAATGGTGATATCATAGTTAGTATGATTTTATATCTTGTTATTATTTAGTATTAATTACATCTATTTATACAATTATATGAGTTTTTCATTATATATTATTATTCTAGTAAGATTAATTAATAAAAAACTAAGAAGTAGTATGTTATTCATCTATTTGAAAATATACAATATTGCATTTGATTCATTTTTTCTCATTTTAATCGATAAGATTAAACTAATACGATTGTAAATAACTAAGATAGATAGATAATATATATATATATATATATATATATATATATATATATATATATATATATAATATGTGAATATTTAATACATATAACAATACACTAGTCATTATCAAATAAATTTAATAGTAGAATATTCATTATATGTTTTAAGTGTAAAAGATGACATTGTTATATAGGAAATATATGCTTAGAGAAATATTATGTCGCATACCAATATTATGTCGTATACCTTCCCTGAGCACCTCTCACGTTTAGGTAACTTTAGTATTATTCTTTTTTGTTTTATACATTTATTTTGATTCTAACATATTAGAAATTATTATTTACAACATCAATTTAACAATTACATAAAAATAGAAGTTCGATTGTTCATTTTTCCTTTAACTTCAAATAAATGAAAAAAAGAACAAATCAAGCTTCAATTTCTTGTGTATTAAAATTAAACTAAATGTATAAAATAAAAAAAAGAATAATGTTAAAGAGCCCTAAACGTGAGCGGTGCTCACGGAAGATATATAGTATAACATTTTTTTCTATATATATATAAAATTCATAAAAATTAAATATAAATAAAAAATTGGACTATAAACCAAATATAAAATATTTCGATAAATAAATAAAATTGTTGTTTTTCCTAGTGGTTAAAAGAGTATTAAAAAATTGAATTTTTTTTTGTTGCTTGAGTTCGAATCGCACTACCTACAAAAAAATAAAAAATGAATGAAGATTAAGTTTTGATCTCAAATGTTGTTGAGGGTAAGAAAGACATTTCCTAAATTAATTTATGTGCGAACCGGATACAATAAAATCCAACGGGACCGATTTAAATTTTTAGAGATGTTATGTGTATACGTATTATGTATGGATAGATTTATCACTTTATAAATTTCGAAAAGAAATTGGAAGCTAATCTGAGGAAACTGATTTTGGGTACCAAAAAATAACTGCTCAAAAGTAGATATAAAAAGTTGTATCCAAAAATAACTACTCTGAAACTCTATTTGAATACAACAGTAGATAATGGATCAATTTTATTCGCAACCCAGTTCTATCGCAGGATGAAAACTTGAATTCATACTGATTCATCCAAAAAACTCAACAATTGAGTAGCAAGTTCTTGAAACCTAAAAATGGAGGGCGAAATACACAGAGAAATGGGCAGACACGGAGCAGTTGTTGTTTACCAAGAGAGTAATCGATCGTTATTTGAAGTACAAAGTTGTTGGTGAAACGTATATGCCACTAAAAAAAACGGCTTTAACGACGAAAAAAAAAACCATTGTTAATTATATAATATTTGTCAGTAAATTAATTTTACGACATCAACGATGGACATTTATTGCCGATATATTCAGTATCATAAATTTTTCTAACAATGGAAACGTCCGTCGTTAAGTTACCAACAAATTTAACGATGAATAATTGTTGTTAAATACGACAAGACCCTTGAACAGTCAACTTTGGCGATGAATTAACAATGAAATTAACAACGGATGAGTATTCTTTTTTTTGGTCAATTAATACAGAAATTTTAAAAGTGCGTCGACTCGAACCGAGGCCTTTTGGCGCCAAGATTAACCACTCTACCACTAGGCCAACACACACACACGGATGAGTATTCCTTGTTAAATAGTGTTATTACGGAAAAATAACTATTGTAATATCTATAAACGACTCGGGAGGTCTCCGTTCACGGCTTTCTTCATTTGGCTCCTATCATATTTACTCTAGTCCCAAGTGAAGCATTTTTGTCCAACAACGTGAAGTTAGTGGTTAGTAATTATTTGAAACAAATAAAAACAGTTGAATTTATAAGTTAAATTTCAACTTATTTATCTCGAACTCCCCAAAGTATATATCAATGGTGGACTAAGGAAGCATCTTCCGGTTAAACTAAGGATGTCTACATGCGCCTGGAAGCTGTTAGTCGCATTGCGCTGCACCTTACCAGATGGTTTTGAACTCTTCATTTCAGTTGTAATTTATAATTGTATAAATCAACATCATTAACTAATTTAATTCAAAACAATTGAATTTATAATATACTGACCAGTCATGTAGGCGACAATTCGACCATAATAAATCCTATCTACCATGTCATATACGGACAACATAACGGTGCAACATGGCGAGAACCTCAACAAATCTACATCCCAATGCTAATTATCGAGAAGCAATTACATGATTGCATCTATGTATATTTCAGAATCACCAAAAGCACGATAGAAAACGCACCAAGCACAATTCTTCATGATTCATACACTTATGCCAACAACCTTCAGAAACGACCTAATTGCAATTGCCACACAAATTATAATAACATCCTTCAGAAACAACCAGAAACGACCTAATTGCAATTGTAATAATCAATATATTCACACACAAATTATAATGACATCATACACAATAATTAAACTATAAAAATCACAAAAAAAGCAAAAGAAAAATACATCGGCGAACTATAAAAATAACAAAAAAAGCAAAACAAAAGCACACCGGCGCAGGCGGTGCTGGCCGCACTTGAGGCGACAACGGCAGGCTGCGGCAGGAGAGAGGGAGAGGGAGAGGGAGGGAGGGAGAGTTACAGACCGTGAGAGAGAGAGAGAGAGAGACGGCAGGACGAGAACGAACAGAGGAGGCGCAACGGGGCTGGGCGGCAAGGAGTGGCTAGGGCTAGGGTTCTGGCAAATTTGAATTTCGAGGGAAGATTATTCAGTTATATGTAAACTAATAGATTATCGATGGAATATTTTATTATTTTTATAAAAAACTATTATATATTTTTAATGGACTATCGACGGACATTATGAAATTTAAAAAATTCTGCTATTATTTAACCACGAATCAACAAGGAACATTAGGAAATTTAAAATAAAAATAAAAAATCTATTATTAATTAACGAAGGAATAACAACTGTTTAAAATTATTTAATAAATTAAACAACACCTTAGTAAACGATGTAAATACTTATTAAACGATGACGGCGAATCCGTTGGTAAACTATTCAATCGTGAATCTGTGGTTAGGGCGGCAAAATTTAAGATATAAGTTTTTATTTCGTAATTGGTGTCATTTACAAGTAGGCTGCTCGACGCTTTTCATTACATTACAAGAACAACACATCCCAAAATAATAAAAATACTGAAAACAAGAGAATATGACAGAGAGCAACCCAACAATATATCCCCAAATAAAAGAATGGGCTTAATTACTCCAAATTGGTATGGCGAGCCCGTATTTGATCGGGGCTCCGACCCAACACCTCGCCCAAGTTGTAAACCACCATCTCAAACAGCACAAACATCGCCCCCTCGTACACGCTTCCCATCGGCAGCAGGGCCCGACCCGGCCCGGGCCGATCATCCGCCATAGTCTGCGCGGGAATACGCACCACTACGGTGGCGTACGCCGCCGACGACCCCATCTCGGGTTGAGCCGTGAGGAGCACCACCCGAGCGCCGCAGCTCCTGGCCACGCCGCATATGGCGTCCACCGTGGAGAAGCCTCCCGGTCCGGCGGAGGCGATGAGGAGGTCCAGGGAGGCGATCGGAGGAGTGGTCATGTCGAATACGCAGTGGGCCGAGAGGCCCAAGTGAAATAGCCTCATGCACAGGGCCTTCATCATTAGGCCTTCGCGGCCCACGCCGTAGACGAAGATTTTACCACCGCGGTTGGCGGCGGCGGAGATTTCGTCGACAAGTGTGACGAGCGGCGGCGGGGAGGAGTTGGGGTGGTGAAGACGGAGGAGAGTTGGTTGCAGATTTGGGCGGCGAAAGCCGCTGATTCGGAAGTGTTGAGTTCTTCGAGTTTAGCCATAAAAGTCAAGTCTCTCTCTCTCTTCTTTTGACACTACTGCTGCCTTATCCCAAGCCGTGTTTTCGTTCACTGACACGTAGAAAGCATATTTTGGGATGGATAAATAAGATTTTGAGTGTCATATTCCAACTTTACTACAAGACGAATTTTAATTATATATACCACGAATAAAAAAGTAAAGTCATAAACAAAAAATGTATATCATAAACAGAAACTGCATCCAAAATTAAATTGATATTTTTGTTGCATTCTAAATCACAGAAAGATCGTATATACCCGAAAGAAAACATCAATATCTTTCATATCACCATTTCAAAAGATTTGAAGTTGTAAAAATTGGGCTAGTTCATGTTTAACAAAGTCACCATGTACCCCGAGATTCGTACATCTTACTTTTTACAAAGAACAAGAACGATTACATAAAATTCCACCTAAAAATGAAGGCAACTACAAATTTTGGCACCCCATAATTTGCGTTGCCCTTCTGCCTTCTGGCACAGCTTTGAAGTTATCACACACATGCACCCTCACACGCGCACACATTTATTTTACAGAAGTGTTTTCTTTGAGAGATGGACTATGTTAATGTTGGATTGTTTATTTTGAGTGATAGCTAAAATAATATAGACTAATTCAATATATACTTTAATGGATTAAATATTTTTAAACTTGTTTGATTATATAATGCTTCAAATATTCAATTCGTTGTATTATTAATCTAATATATCACTCAAAATAAACGTATATATTATATTTACAAAATAGCAGGATGAATCCCGAGTCATCGACAACAATTAGAGGCAGTAGATTCCCTCATCACCCCCCAAAAAATATAAATTAGAGGCAGTAGATTTCCCTCATCACCCCCCAAAAATTATAGCATATTCAGATCTTAAATTCCATATTTTTCGCAATACATCAATAACTCGTCCTTGTTGCCGTATTAAATCTCAAAGAGCTTAACGAACAGATTACAAACGAGAGGTTCTGGAACTTTCAGCCAACACATCATTCCAGTACAGATTTAAGAGTTTTGCTTAGAAAACAAAAGCTTAATAAAGTGGCCATGTTACAAGTTGAGAAACAGAATGTGTGAGTTTTGAAGTACCAGCAAGTACCCAAAGCAGATATTTAAGATCCATTTGCAGGTCGCGATGATTCCTTAATATCGATGTCTTTGACACCAGAAGTTATTGCAGATTCATCATCGGACTCGTTTTCCAGATGCGATCCGTTTCGTCGCAACTCTTTAATTTTGAGAAACTCGTCGTAGTGATCTTTCCTGTGCTCCTTAAAGCTTCTGCGCCTCTCAGAATCAGAATCTAAGAGTTCAAATTAGTTTGAATTAGCTATCCAGGAAAAAAAAAGAGCAAGCAAAACATCATACATTGCAATAATACAATAAAATAACAAAGGTTTCTAAGAGAGAAATGAAAATGGACGAAGAACTTGTTTTTAGGGACTAAGCAGAATAATCCTTAAGTTCCAACAGAGTCAAGCATTTGTAACCATTTCTCGACTAACAACTATTGTAATTTGAAAAGCAATCAAAGTCTATGCCACCCAAATGTTCTAATTAATAAACAGCTCATTTGGTCAAAAGAATACACGATTAAGTGATGATACATGCTATCCTATCAAGCAAAAATGAGTGCATAGTTGAACTACTACACAAAGAGAAAAGACAGACCTTCTTCACCTTGATCCATTGCATCTGCGTCATCATCAGATGATGTCCAGCCTGAGTGATGGGCGCCAGTTTTACTAGAGGAGCCCGCATCATTCAATGAAGAAGATGTCGCTAGTATATTCATGGCATCTTCAAAATAATCCCCAAAACTTCCTCTTCTCGAAGGAGATGAATCTACAACAGTGGGAACCAGTTAGAAGACGACTTATACCATATGCAAGCAAGTAAAAAGTAAGGCTATGTGGTTCGACTATCTTTAGTTATTCACATTTGCAACTTTGATGGCATACGAAAATTTCAATAGCCAATTAACAGCACATGCAAACTAGTCATGCTATGAAGACTACCTTTTAAATTTTCATATTAGCAATTAATAAATCATCCAAGCATATCCAATCTAGCCTTGGGACCTACATACTTCAAAACTTACAATCACTGAAATTGTATACACATACCGCCATCATCTTCATCGTCAATCATGGGATGGTACGGTGTCTTTGGTTCTGTTATTTTTTGCCTGACAGGTTTATTTGCCTCAATTTCTGCTATGTTATCTTCATTCCATTTCACTCGTGACCTAGCATCAGGAATGAATGGACAGCATTAGAACAAATGCATGATAACCAAACTTTTTTGAATTTTAATAACCTACATTCATGTAGCTAAAAAAGGGCACCACACAATCACAAGAAGCATATTATCTACTAGAGTACTGCTATAAATTTCTTATATCCACAACATGTTAGCAAGTCCAATTAATCAAATCACTGAAACAATCATATTTCACTATTTACAATCTAGATTTCCAATTTGACTCATTCCAGATAACTTGAAGGGAAGAAAAAATATATAAAACATTCATGCTTTATGACAAGTTAACTTGACAAAGAAAGGTCATTATCATTGAAAACGCCAAAATTCAATCACCAAATCCAAAACCATAAATACGATACAAAGAATAATTATGACAAACAAACATTTAGCAACAAATGAGATTTGATAAAATGGCAAAGTGTCAAGGGAACTCAATTCTTGATTGAAACAATTTGATAAATCGTCTGGTAATCCCAAATCACACTCCAACAGACAGATTACTCGGATAACCGAAATACAGAAACAACATTACTCTTAGTTTCAAATTATCGAGTCTAAATAGATAGCAAACAACGAAATCAAAACTTATTGCTCATAAAGCCCCTTCTGATATACTCATAGTACGCATTTACACAAAGAGATAAAGCTAAAGTATAATTAACACACCAATTTGGCATACTATCAACATTCTATAAGATCCTAGTCAGCCAATTATTCTGAGACGAAACAGATATTGCAATAATTAATATTCCCAAACGAAATCTTAAAACCGCACAAAAATAAACCAGAGAAAAATCAATGCCTACTTTCACAATTTCATAATCAACGTAAATAAACTGTTGTAAAATGGAAAATTTAAGAAATTAAAAAACATTGGTGACCTCCATGCCTAAATAAACGACGACGTTCAACAGCTCAAACGGAACGATGAGGTCAAAACCAATAATTTCGACAAGGCTAATACCGCAGATGTTGAAACAGAGATCAATTGAGAAAGAGAACAAGATATTCATACATTTGAGGATACACGATGGATTTCCTTTTCGTTTCTTTCCAATGCTTCGCTCCGAATGGGAACAAAATAATGAGTCTCTCCCTCTTCGTTTTGGCCTTCAGGGTTAGGAATCAGGAATTTATTCGCTGCCTACGAAATGACAAATGTGCCCCCAGTTGACTGAGATTGTAAAATTATTCTATCGGGAAGGGTGGTATCGGATTCCAGTTTCCACTAACATAAAAAATTTCTTCCTTCTATTCAAGATTTGGATAATATACAAAAATATTAGGGTAATACCCTACTTTCATATAGATATTATATAACATTAAGAATTTTTTTAGTGAATAATAGGCGAGTTTTGATATTTTAATGTGTGATTATTTTTAACTGAATTTTGAGAATTTTGCTTTTTGACATGCAAATATTTCAACAAAAGGATTGAAATTTTTCCATTTCATTTTTTCTTTTGAACAAGTGTGGAATCCGAGTAAATTCAATTTTTGACAGAACATAGAAAGATTTTTATTTGAAGCAACTTTGAAATATTTTGTTTCGCTAATATGAGAATTATTATGTAATGTTCTCAAAGACATACACGAAGGAAACATAATTGAGTTTTTTTACTTGACATTTTCTTAACTACTTTTAGATTCGCTAATAATACGGTGATATGGTGACAATGTGTAACATATGCTCGAACCCCACCAAACGCTTTATGGGTTGTACCTGCTTTTTTTAAATAATTATGAATATAATGTACAGAATGGTTCCCATGATATCAAAAAAATAAAAAATACTGTGACATACGGGGAAAAATGATTCTTGCCACAATTTTGAAGGTTTAGATACAAAATGTTTTTTTATCTTATCTTATCTCAAGTAAAATATATATATATAGGGTTGGTTAGCTCCTTAATGTACGAAAATAAGAATAGTAGACATCTTTCATATTTGTGAAGACAATATATATATATTTAAATGTTTCATCCATTCATAAGACATATGCTAATTATATTAGTTTAGCACATCTTTCTTAGTTCTAATGTTGCACAATAAGTAGCACACAAAACGCAAAACCCAGAGCACACCAAAAAATTAAATCTCAACCATTGATATAGCAAATCAAAGGCCTAGATTCATTCCTATTTCCTATCAAATTATCATTTCCTACATGATCCATCTCCTCTCTATATATATATATATATATTAAATTATTATTAAAGTTTAAAAGATGTAGAAATAGTACAAGTATAATTAAAAGTTTTAAGAATAAACACTTTTATAAAATAAAAGACAAATATAGCACACCATATTACATGATTATCCTTTAATTCATTATATGATAAATATATTAAAGACAAATCAATTTCTGTAACAAGGTTCTTTTATAAAAAGGTATATATTTATTTGATATCATAATTCTTGATGCAATATATGATTTCTCTTTTAGGAAATGAAAGCTAATTAGTGAGAGGATTTTAGGAGTGAGCATAACCGAATTGAAACCAATGTATTGAATGGAATCGATGGGTTTCAGTCAGTTTTGGGTGAGATTAGGTTTTGGTTCAGTTGAAAAACCAAGAATCGAAACTTATTTAGGTTGGTTGGTGGTCTGAATTACGTGAGATTCGGTTAGGTTAGAACCGACCGAAATAGGTACATGATGAACACATATATTTCAATCAATCGGACCGAAATAGGTACATGGTGAATACTTATGTATTTCGATCAATCGAGGGTTTGGATTATGTGCGTTTCGATTGGTTTCATTTGACCGATAGCACAATATCGATTCAGTTCGATTCGGTTAGAATTTTCAATAAATTTGGTTAATCAACGCAATCAATTTGATTCGATTTTTAAGCAAAACCGATTGGTGCACATACCTAGTGAATTTCACTATGTTAGAAATGCATTGAAAAGAATGTGGGTCGAATTTGTTTAGGGATGGTCTCGCATGTGGCCACTCATCTGGTGAGACCACCCTTAATTAATTAACTTTAATTAATTAATTAATTAGTTAATTTTAATCCTAATTAATTAATTCTAATTAATTAATTTTAATTTAACTAGTTTAATAAAATTTAATTGTAAATTAATAAATAATAATTTTGAATTAGTAAACTTTAATTGTGAAATAATAAACCCTAATTGTGAATTAATAAATCCTAATTTTGAATTAATAAACCCTATTTGGAATTAATAAACCCTAACTTTGAATTAATAAACCCTAATTGGAAATAATAAACCCTAATTTTGAATAATAAACCCTAACTTTGAATTAATAAACCCTAACTTTGAATTAATAAACCCTAATTGAAAATAATAAACCCTAATTTTGAATAATAAACCCTAATTATGAATTAATAAACCCTAACTTTGAATTAATAAACCCTACTTGTGAATTAAAAACATTAATTATGAATTAATAAACCTCAATTATGAATTAATAAAATCTAATTTTGAATTAAAATTATAATTAAAAATTAATAAATTTAATTATACATTAACAAAATCTAATTATCCTTACTCACCATAATTAATATATAATTATTTTAACAAAAAAGGGTGAAATTTCACGGTGGTGAGCTCACCCAAGTTTTTGTCTTTGTTTAAATAGTTTTCATAATAATTAAGTTTATTTTTTGCCTATTTCACCAAGCTTTGTTATTTAGACATGAATAATAGTCATTTTTTGAATGATAAAACAAAGCAGAACAATTTATATAAGATTAGATTCGCCTATTATACCCGCTTATGTACTTAATTTCAAGGCAATAATATAACTTAATATATTATACTTATAATAAATCTAAACATTTGTTATGATCTATCTATATTCTATATTCTAATAATTATCTAAGTAGTGATATCCATTAGAGTTATTCATCCACATAATTATTACTTTTATCTGTTGTTAATTTAATTTTAGAATTACATTCAAAGTATTTTATTAATAGTTTTATTAGAAGTTTAATTTGAGAATTCCTGGCAAAATTATGTTATGTATAAAACCTAGCACATGGATATTTTCATATCTTTTTTATTTTCTTGTTGGTCTTTTTTTTTTTTCCAATGACGACGAATAATAGGTTGACCAATGACCACTCATTGATTAAATTATATTCTAATTATTTTTTGGGTAAATAGAAGAGTTCTTTGTATATTTTTGAGTCTTGTAAAATTATATTTTGAGAAAGTATTCAATAGTTAATTTGGAAAACATATTAAAATGATAAATGTGATTATATAAAAAGAATATAAATTGCACTCGTCAAAATTATCTATTATAGTAATTCCTTCTACGAATGCACGTCATCCTCTGCTATTACAATACATACCATATATCCACCATATTTATTCATTTAATTTCGTTTAGTAAGTCCACAAAAATTGTTCATTTCCCTTTTATAAATATGAACCTCATTCAAATATTAACACTTTTATCCACATCTAACCCACTTATTTATAAAAAAAAAACCATTCATGTCCATATTTTCCACTCATATAATATATTTTAGGGTTATTCATATATAAATATACGAACTTTGATGTGATTTTAGTTTTGCATACGAACTCTATAATAAGTATATAATTACACAAGCTTATAAACAATAGTAATTTTTTCACGATTTATTTTTCCAGCCAAACTAAAACTGATATGTCATTAATTATGATAAGTTGATAATGATATGAAAATAAATTAAATAAAATATAAAAACAAACAAACAAATAAATAATGCAACAAACAAATAACTCAACACACACGGACACCCAAACACGCACACACAATAGCTCCCCTCTCTCTCTCGGCGGTATCACCGTCGTCGCTGGATCCGGCATCGCCGCCCCCACTGCTCCTTTTTCCCCTTTCCTTCGTCTCTCTCTCTCTCTTCTCTTTGTGTTAGGATTCGTTCTTGACAACATCTAATGCGCAGCGGAATAAAACTATCAAGAACAGATCTAGATCTATAATTAAAGCATGCGATGAGCCCCAGAACACGAAGATCGAAGACTTACGTGTTTATTACGCTTCCGGTAGTAGTAAAGCTTCCAAGGAATCATTCGAGGCGCTTCCACTACTATGGTATCCACGTGTCTTTAATCACCGGGAACAATTCCTCGGTAGCCAAAATTCAACGAGAAGCAAGAATCTCCTATCAATTTTGCGAAGCGTATTGAGTGTGTGTTCTCTGTTTTCGGTTTCACGTTAATCTCAAAGATTAACTTCCCATATAAAAGATAACTACCCACTAATAGATTGTATGGGCTTTAAGCTTAATTAACTAATGTCCAACAATTAATAATTAGGCCCATATCTAATATCTAGTCCATTTAACTTTCAATCTCCCACTGGACTAGCATTAGACAACATCTGCGTGCACTATGCATATACCGAACCGATTAACAATACACTTGATAGTGTGACCCAATAGGCCCCATTACCGAGCGATGATCTAATCAAAGTCTCGCACAAAACTCTTGGACTGCGTTGCAAATGAACTCGATATATGATGGACGTTTCGTGGAAAACATAAACTAACCTTTACATGAAGTTTATGTAATATCCTTTCATTCATGACACACTCGATTGAGCCTAAGATTTTGCTACGTGTCTATCCCAATAGCTCAATCATCCTTCTCATCTTTATTATAAGACCCATATGATGATATTCAATTACTTTAATTGAATATATCTCTTGCATTGGCCAATGACTTTATGGTCGAATAATATAGAGAAAACGAGTGCTCACTCAAAAATCTAATCGAGGAATGAATCTCATTCTTGGCTCAACTACCATTTTCATTTGTCTCATGATGCACCCAATCCAAGCCGTGTCTTGCCACTGCATAGCGTTGCCTTGGTCAAAGTCTGACTCAACAAACAAAATGTATAATGACCTCAAGTCTAAGGACTATTACATACTCCACACACTAAGAAATCGTAGACATCAAACAAACGATTTAATAGTTGGGTATACCAATACTCTCCAAAGTATTCATTTGTCCATCACGGATATCAAATATCTCGTAGTTGTGAGAACCACTACATTCTCTAAGAATGTGATGCAGACCACATGCTAACCTATAACATATCATCAATATCTCATTCTTGATGATCATTGGTTAGGGCTATTTTAGAATTATACTATATCATTGATGTCTCACAGCAAAAATGAACGTGATAATTCAAGGGAACAAATAAGAGAATAACGACAAACATCAAAATAATTATTCCATTAAATGTACAAAACCCATAGATAAAACATTATCTTCGATTGTGATCAAAAGTAAGTATATCTCAACAAAGGAGTTTCTAAAACATACAAACTTTAAACTCTCACTGAATCAAAGCCAACATCCCATATGTCTAACACACAAGCTCTCACAACAGCTTGGTAAAAGGGTCAGCTAAGATATCATCAGTGGATACTCTTTCTAATTTTACATTGTTCATTTCTATTATTTCTCTAATCAGATGATATCGTCTTGAAATATGTTTGTTTCTGTTTGGAAACTATCATCAGTGTACCCAGTCACTGATAGCTCTGGCTGCCCACCATAGACTAAGAATTATTCTTTAGTCCTTCTAAGGTACTTAAGAATAGTCTTAACAGATTTCCAATGTTCCTCACCGGGATTTTGCTGAAATCTGCGTGTCATGCTAAGCACATAGGCCACATCTGGCCTAGTGCATATCATGGCATATGCCTCTCTTTGGACACAAAACCTTCAGGCTGAGTCATGTAGACATCACCTTCTAGTTCTCCATGGAGAAACGCGGTTTTGACATCCATTTGCCAAATGTCAAAATTGTAGTATGCAACTATTGCAAGTAATATCCTAATGGACTTGATTTTTGCAACCGGTGAAAAGGTCTTATCATAGTCAATGCCTTCACGTTGACTATAACCCTTGCCACCAACCTAGCCTCAGAGGTTTGTATCTTACCATCCGCATCTCTCTTTTGAAGATCCATTTGACTATGGGGTAAACCCCATCCGGTAAGTCATCAACTAGTTCCCGACTAGATTGAAATACATCGAGTCCATTTCGGATATTAAGGCCTCTATCCACATCTTTGAATCGTGCGGACACCGCTTCATTATAGGTCTTAGGTTCATCATCATCCGATTCGACTTCATCATCTTGGTTCTCAACCATTATATTCAATCTATCGTGCACGACGAGTCCTCTCGTGGCTATTGAGTTGGGTTGTTTGCGAGTTCAAGTCGCTCATTCGAACGTGAGTAGGAGGCTCCTCCGTGTTGACTTCATCAACATTTCGAGATTCTCAAGAACTTCCTCATGATTTTCTTGAGGTGGAGGTGGCACAACTATTGTGTCATCTTGTATTTGATGAGTCTCATTGTCTTCTCGAGATGGTGGTGGCCTCAAGAGTCATTTCCTCCCAATAGATCATCAAATACTCCCACCGAATTCTTGTTTACACCATTAAACAATCATTCGTCCTCGATTGTCGTTTTGTGGTTCTTGAATTGCTTCAAGATCTCACTCGTTGTGACCTTGTTCCTTGGAAACATAAGAGTCTTCAAGAAACGTCACATTCCTAGAAATGATCACCTTGTGATCTCCGGTGAGTAGAATTCATATCCTTTTGTTTCCTTTGGATATCCCACAAAATAACATTTATCACTTTTTGATTCCAACTTATCGATGCATCTTTTTAACAAAAGCAGGACAACCCCAGGTCCGCATATGTTTAAGACTTGCCATTTTACCACACCATAGTTCATATGGCGTTTTCTCGACTGATTTAGATGGAACCATATTCAGAATATAAACGGCAGTTAGTAAGGTATGGCCCCAAAGGAATAAAGGGAGACTTGCGAAACTTATCATGGATCGAACCATATCTAATAAAGTTCGATTTCTTCTCTCGGATACACCATTCAGCTGTGGTGTTCCCGGAGGTGTCCAGTCTGATCGGATTCCATGTGATTTCAAGTAATCAAGAAATTCTCGGCTTAAGTATTCCCCTACTCGATCTGATCGAAGACTCTTAATACTTTTACCAAGTTGTTTCTCGACTTCTAACTTAAACTCTTTAAATTTATCAAGAGCCTCGGATTTGTGTTTCATTAGATACACATATCCATATCTTGAAAAAATCATCAGTGAAAGTTATGAAGTACGAATATCCATCTTTTGCTTGAGTTGGAAATGGTCCACACACATCTGAGTGGATTAACTCTAGCAATTCTTTGGCTCGTAACCCTTTACCAGAAAGTGGTTTCTTAGTCATCTTCCTTTGAGACAAGATTCACAAGTACCATATGATTCAAAATCAAATGGTGTGAGATAATCCAATTTTCTCAATCTTGCTATCCTTTTCTCATTGATATGACCAAGTCTACAATGCCAAAGATAAGTAGCATTATTCGTATTACTTAGCTTAGGTCGTTTGTTTTGTACATTGAGAATATCTCGTTCACATTCAAGCATATATAAACCATTCGAAAGAAAAGCTTTTCCATAAGACACTCCGTTATGAGAAAACGAGCATCTACCATTTCCAAAATGAAAGGAAAAACCTTTATAGGAATGAAAATAATATTCTTTGAAATTGCAGGAACGAAATAACAATCATGTAAATCTAGTCTATAACCGGAAGGAAGATCCAATCTATAAGTCCCCACGCGTCGGCAAAGAACTTGCTCCATTTCCTACGCAGAGATCAACCTCCACAGATTCACCTTCCTGCCGTCACAAAGCCCTCCACATTATTACAAATGTGTGAGCCACAGCCGGTATGTAATACCCAAGAATATGAATTGTTTATAGACATATTTATCTCAACGACAAATATACCCGAGCTATCACCCATTGCACCTTGTGCCTTAAATTTTGGGCAATCTCTCTTCCAGTGCCCTTTCTCATGAAGTGTGCATTTGGAGAGATCTCGGAGTATCTCATACTCCAAGGTTTGTGCCTCTAAGGCAAACAAACTCTTCAAGTGCTGAATCATTTCATAGGGAAACAAACATTCATGTTGTCTTTGGAGTTCTAAACTCATAGAAGTCAACATAATGCCCTGAGCCGACATAGCATCCTCAACGTGCTTCTCATGAGCAACCATGTCAAACGAGGCATACTCAGGAGAACGCTCATCAGGGATGATACTGATTGGTTTGTCCAAGACATACTCAATCTTATCCGTCCTTAATACCAAACGCAAGCAACATAGCCAATCCGTATAGTTTGACCCAATCAAACAATTTGTTTCCACCAAACATTTAAACAACATAGATGACATTGTAACTGAAACGAAAAATAAAGAAATAGAACAAAATTAGAACAAAGTAAACACAGATCACAATCGTATCACTAATCAAACAAGGGTTTATTGTATTGATTAGGTCCCACTAATTTTAACATATATTGCACCCCCAAATGCAATATACGGATTTATAACAAATATATAAATCTTAGTAGTCCAAGATCCAAGTCAATATTATTGTAGCCTCTGCGAGGGCTGATGACTACAATAATATCACCAAGAGCCTCAAAGCCAATTGCGCAACAGTTTTGCATCGATTAAGTTTGCATCATTGCAGCTCTGCGGTGATGACCACAATAATGACACTTGGTGGGTTTTGAATCCGAATGCAACAACGGTCCTCAACTCTTGGTTTATTAATCCAATTAATATGTGTCCACTAATTATCTTGATCACGAGGCAATATAAAATAATTAAGCAAGTCAACCCCATCACACGATGCTAACCATACATCTATGAGTGAGCTTCGCCTTGTAGATTTGGGAGTAAACACGGGTGTAAAACTCTTGGTCGAAAGGTTATTGACTCAAACAATTATGATGGACGACACGTTTTGTTTCATAGAAACAAGACTTCTATTTTGTGGGGATAAAATATGTGATACTAATTGTATATTTAATATCCAATATTAAATTCAAAACAATTCTTGGGTGCCGCCACCGGGCATAGAAATGCGACCACATATATTGGGCGCCACCCAAACATAGTAACACCTGACTACAAGTATTGGGCCGCCTACCCAAACATAAAACGGTCTTTAACTACTATAGTTAAAATAAGCATAAAATCAAATAACATGCTTATCACAGAAAACAGCAAATAGGGCTCAACGAATAAATTCATTAATCTAATTAATAATTTAATTTTCTAATTAAAAGTGGATTCTTGCATTTATATTAATTCCAAATTAATATAAATATTCATTTAGCATTATTATTTCAAAATAATAATCTAATAAGATTTATTAATCTAATTAATAAATCGTTCCCTAATTTATGAACATTAGTAAATCATATTAATTCTAAATTAATATAAAATCAAACTTTTACTATTATTTCAAAAATAATAATAAAGTTAAAATTTATTAATCTAATTAATAAATTAATGTCCAAAATAGTGATTAGAATTATTAATTGAAATTAATAAAATTAATCCATGTACATTACTAAATTATATTAATTCTAAATTAATATAAAATCAAACCTTATATTATTATTTCAAAATAATAATATAATTAAAATTTATTAATCTAATTAATAAATTAATTTCTAAAATTATGATTAAATTTATTAATTCTAAATTAATAAATTAAATCCATGTATTAAGTAGATTGTATTAATTCTAAATTAATACAAAATATAAATTAATGTTATTATTTCAAAATTAATAACATTAAAACAAAACTTATTAATCCAATTAATAAATTAATTTGTGAAATTTGAAATTGAACTTATTAATTCAAAATTAATAAATCGCTTTTTTTTAAAAAAGCGAATGACCAAAAAGGTCGCCACATTTAAACATAAACGCCCAAAATCCGCTCAAGACTTGCGCCCAAATTGAAGGTACATGTACCCACATAGCATGCTGCCCAAGACATGCTAGCAGCCACCGCCGCTTCCACCCGGCCAACGCGAGAAAACCCAAGCCCATCCTCGCCCGCAATGGTAACCCGTTAGGGTTTCGGAGAGCGCGCGCGCGCCTCCCTCCGTTCGCCGACGCCACGACTCGCCGCCGATGCCCACGCCTGGCGTGCGACGTCGGACGCCCGCCTCCTCCACGTCGCCGGTGACTTCATCCCGTCAAGCAGCAGCCGCGTTTCGCCCTTAATCTCCTCCGCGACTTCGCCGACGAGAAGAGATGTGCACGCCAAGCGCCGCACATCAAAAGCTCGACGACGGCGACAAAATGAGCTCGAGCTCCGCGCCGTCGTGTCCACCTCTCCGTTTCCCGGAAACGGAGACGATAACATTTTCCGGCGAATTGATTTCCAAAATCAAATTTCCAGATTTCGATTTTCAATTCGCAATTGAAGTGTTCGACGGCGAGGCGCACGCCAAGCGTGCGAAGGAGACGTGTGCTACAAAAGCACTGACGCGGCGGCGCATCTTCGGCGAGGAGACGGTGACCGTCAAAACGATTTCAATTTCCAAAATCACGATCAGACTTTTCGTGAAAACAATTTTCAGATTTTAATTTTCTTTTCATTTTCGTTTTCTTTTCCATAATCTAATTATTAAGAATAATCAAACGAAATGAAAATAAAATCGAATCGAAATCGAAATTCAAAATTTCGATTAATCCACAATTAATAGAACACGAATTAATTATAAATCGAGCCACGGGCTCGATACCATCGTTAGGATTCGTTCGACAACATCTAATGCGCAGTGGAATAAAACTATCGAAACAGATCTAGATCTATAATTAAAGCATGCGATGAGCCATAGAACACGAAGATCGAAGACTTACGTGTTTATTACGCCTTCGGTAGTAGTAAAGCTTCCAAGGAATCATTCGAGAGCATTTCCACTACTACAGATCACGTGTCTTTAATCACCGCAGAACAATTCCTCGGAGCCAAAATTCAACGAGGAAGCCAAGAATCTCCTATGAATTTTGCGATGCGTATTCAAGTGTGTGTTCTCTGTTTTACGGTTTCACGTTAATCTCAAAGATTAACTTCCCATATAAAAGATAACTACCCACTAATAGATTGTATGGGCTTTAGACTTAATTAACTAATGTCCAACAATTAATAATTAGGCCCATATCTAATATCTAGTCCATTTAACTTTCACTTTGTACAAACAAAAACACACACGCACAGAGTGATTTGCATGAGATGAAAGCGCTATCTTTTCCCAATTCATTTGTTTATTTGTTTCATTATTTATTTGTTTGTTAGTTTTTGTATTTTATTTATTAATTCATTTCTACGTCATTGTCAATTCATCATAATTTATGTCATGTCAGTTTCAATTTGATTGAAAAAATAAGTTGTGATAAAATTACTATAATTAATAAGTTAATGTATTTATATACTCATTTTAAAATTTGTATGTAAAACCAAAATCACATCAAATTTTATGTATTTATATTTCATTAACCCTATATTTATCATGTGTGTCTTATTCTCTATCACTTTATACTTATTGTATTAATTAAAACTCATGCCGATAAAAACTTCGAGCACCATATATTAAGGATGGGGAGGAGTATGATATATGACGCCTAACAGAGTTTGGGCCGCAACGTTTTTTGAGACTCAATCTGGGTGCTACTGCTGCACCATCACCATAATTGAAACCCAAATCTCGACTTGTTCAAAAAACCAATTTTTAGAAGCCTAAAATCACCGACACATTTGGAGCTCTTCATTTCAATTCAATTCAATTCATTCTTTAACAATTAACAAACGGAGGTACGAAATCCTATTTTCTAATGCATTTTCTCACCTTTTTCTTTTTCTTTTTCAAATTATGCGGAATTTGTGATCTGATTAATAGAGCCTTTGGCAAATTTTGCTTGATCTGGATGATTGGATCGTTCATTTGTTTTTTCTAGTCCAGTACTCGAATTGTAAATTCTTTGAATTTGTTTTCGGTTCTTCTATGTGTGTGTGTTAGGATTATTTGAATTGAGATTTAATTGATCAATATGCTGGTGTGCTGTTACTTCTTTTTCGTTACATTCCAATTATCAGACGAGATTTGGGTTTCTTATTTTTCTTAGATTATTTTACTCCATTAAGTTAGTGGTCACTGAACTAAAGGAGTCGTGGTTTTTGAAATGAGAGATTGGGTTATGAATCTAATTTCAAGCTCTTTTAATGGGGACTCATTCTCAAAGTGTTTATGACTCAGCATTTTACTCTGGCTTTCCTTAAGAGGCATTCGATAATCTCAGTCTCAACATTTACTTATGCATTCTGATGAAAGAACCATAGGAGATCAAAGCCGATGCAAGTTACATGGATTCATGGAATATAACATCTTTGTGGTATACTCCTTTCAGCTAAGATTTATCCTGGCAAATTCACACTGTAGTCATGGAAATATAAATGTCGACTCTCTGATATGCATTTGGTTGAGCATTAAAATCATCTGTGAGAAGACTTTATTTCAGTTTTGTTGGGGTGCGGTGTAATTGGTGATACCTTTCTTGCATTTTCATCTTTGTTGCAATGTTGCCAATTTTTATTCTTGGATCAATAATCTATACATGTTGTAAGTTTAACCCCAAATGTTCTACAATGCATGATAGAGGTGCATTTTCTGATCAATCAGTTGGTGCAGTTTTCTGGTTAAACCAGTATTTTTTGGGGTAGTAAAATTCTTGTTCGCTTACATTGTTTACGTACACAAATATGATTTGCCTTGTTGTTAGCATATGAAGAGTGCACATATATTGTACAACTGATGTCTTTTGATAATAATGCACTTAAATATTACTATTGTGTTCTCTCTCTCTCTCTCTTGGTCGCTCTATTTATTTACTTACAGGGACATTTTTTTATTCTTCTTGTTGCAGTCTGTATAGTTGCAAGATATTGAATTCCTAGTTATTTCCAAGACTTCATAGAAGACATTATTGGAGAACCGGATCAGTCGAGAGATGTTTTCATTGTTTTATGGACTCTGGAAGTACATGTTCACCAAGATGGAGTTTCATGTTCTCATTCTTGGAATCGACAAAGCTGGCAAAACAGTAAATTGCTAGGCTGCATTCTTGTTTTGCTATATTTTCCTTTGTTCCCTACTCCTCAGATCCATATGGATATTTCAAATTTATAGATATCTAATCAAACAAGTGTATATTCTTAGACATTACTGGAGAATGTGAAGGCACAATACTCAAACCTGGAAGGCCTTCCGCCTGACCGAATTGTCCCAACTGTGGGACTCAATATTGGTCGTGTTGAAGTGTCAAACACAAAGCTTGTATTCTGGGACCTGGGAGGTCAGGTTTGAAATGCACTCTAGCTCTCTGAATTAATGAATAATACAAGTATGTTAGTTCCCTTTTGTCACTGGCAGCACCATTCTAATTGTTGCATCATCAAAGTTTGTGCCCTTTTAAATAATTCTCAACATGTGTGTTGAGAGATCTATTGACTATTTCTTCGCAGCATGCTTCTTACATGCTTGATTTTTTCCCTCTTTCTCATGAGAAAATGTTGACTGATTAGATACTTCTTGTTTCTTCAGCCTGGTCTTCGCTCCATTTGGGAAAAATATTATGAAGAGGCACATGCTGTAGTTTATGTAATTGATGCTGCTTGTCCATCCCGTTTTGAAGATTCAAAATCTGCTCTTGGTAATGTTTATTGGGAAGAATATTTAAAACTGCATTGCAATAATTCTCACTGCTGTTAGTGGTGTTTCTTCATTATGTTTAACATTGTATTGTGAAGGTATTTAAACTTCAATCTGGTTTGCAGAAAAGGTTCTTCGGCATGAGGATTTGCAAGGAGCTCCACTTCTGATACTAGCTAATAAGCAGGTAAAAGTTTTTTTTCTCCAGTCCCAGACAGGGAGTTCGGGACAGTGAAAGAACTATCAAACACATTGATTGAGTAAAATATCCACAACTTAAAAGGATGTAATGTAGTTCTAACCACTAATATTTTCTGTAATTGGCTTCAAGTCTTATACTTCTAGATATTGTTAAGACCTTTGTTATTGTATTATGCAACAATGGCCACCGATTACCTTACAAGACCATCCGTCTAATCCTGACTGCTATATCATTAAACAAAATATTGAAGGGTAAACACCACACGAGCCCTCTCTATACAATCCTTTATTATCTGTGCACCAGAAGTTATTAATGAAATCCATACAGATTGAAGTAAACAAAAATGTTACAAAGAAGTAGCGATACTAACTTAATTAATTTGTACACTGCAGGATCTCAAAGATGCTGTACCTGCAGAGGAACTTGCTCGATATCTGGACCTCAAAAAATTGAATGAAAGAGTTTATGCATTTCAAGCAGTTTCGGCAACTGATGGGTAAGCACATCCTTTTGCTTACCACGTATTTGGTAACCCAGCAATTGAAAGTGGCTGAATCTGTTGAGACGGACATGACAATTTTTGGGTTCGACTGCAGGCTTGGGATTAAAGAAAGTGTGAACTGGCTAGTAGATGCAACGGAGAGAAGCAAGAGAACAGACACGTTGCGAGTTCGTGCTGGATCCAGTGTTGTCTAGAATTTATATATTATATATTTCTGTATGCAAATCAAGGTTCAATTTTTGATCTGTATCATTTGACATTGGACCGGATCAATTTTATAGTTTTTTGTGGCAAATGGATCCACCATTCTTGATTTATTTATACTGCATTTCGCCTTAAGTTACATTATCATGAAGAAAATTTGTGATATTACGATTAAGAACATTGAAATTCTTCAAATAATAATTCTGGACCATGTAACTTGAGGTTTGATAATTCAATTGTCCAGGTCCAGCTAGATTTAGGAAGCCAGTTTTTACACGAGACTTTTACAATAATAGGGAAGTCTAATCAGCTGCTGCAGAAAATCATTAAAATTTCCATGTGTATTTTAGGAAAGGGCATCAAAACAGATAGACCATCTATCTAAACCTAAAAACTATAGCTTCAAACTGGAATAAGGGTCTAAATTGTCATTTGGCAGCGCTATAATATCCACTGGTTCCTGATGAGCTAAGAGGCTGCTGCAATGCAATCTGAAGATGAGAGCCATCCTCCATTGGAATCTCACTGGTAAGTGTCTTCACTGCGAATTCAAAACAAGGATCGGCCCAGATATCACTGAAAGGAAGCACGGGAGAGGAAGCTGAAGCTTGAACTGGCGAAGCCTCTTGCATCTTGTTCACGTCTTCTAGAGGGATTGCACCGGTGAGCGTTTTGATTGCAAACTCAATGCATGGATCCATAAATAAATCATTCAATGAAGATTGCTTCTTCTCTTCAACACTAGCACATTCGTGCTCTTCAGCTGCCAGTGGTACATTAGTGGAGGCTTCTTTCTGCTTGTCAAGATTTTTAGAGCTATTCACCTCTTTTATATCCGACTGCTTAGATTTGCCGATGGTATCAGCTTCCAGTGGTGGTTCTGCTTCAACCCTAGCAAGTCGTTTTGAAGTTCTACGAGGTAAGCCATTCATCCACTTGCTATTTTTCTTTCTTTTCTTCCGGAGTGCTTCCTTCTCCACATCTTGTGCCGTAGAATCATTTCCTTTTTCTATTTGTCCAGAGGCATCTGTCTCTGGTGGATCAATGCATTCAGCTGCAGCACCTTCTGCGCCAACACGACACCAAAAACAATGTTCACTATCCAAATTATCACTTCCAAGGTCCATTATAAGCAGATATTATACAAGAAACATGTCGTACCTGACTTTACGCTTTCATTCCCAGAGCATGTCTTGTCACTAGGGTGATCCTGGTCATCCTCATTGCACTCTGCTTTTCCCGAATTCATAGTCTCAAGGTAGCGTTCAACTTCTTGCATAGAGCAGAAGCGATGCCCACTCACAGGGTCGATGTAAAACTGCAGAAACAAAGCACGTCTGAGTGAAAGAAAGCAAAGGAGATAAGGGGGAAAAGTAAATACGAACTCTAGCCAAGAGTCGAATGGAAGGAATTATGCAAGAAGAACCAGATAGCAGAACAAGCAGTTTCAGCAGATTGATGTCATCTGAAAAAACCAGGATATGGTTGGACACAGCACTGATCAAACGACAATGAAGTAAGATGATGATGTAATTAAGGATTACCATGTCTCTCATCGTCTTGCCACCCTTCCCTGTGGTCCTGATATCCTTGATCCATTCCGAAGGTAATCTTTCAGCAACACTCTTTTTCATATCCACCTGCGACGTTGCAAGAGTACAAAGCTCTTCTTAATGTACAGTAACGGTTAGATAATCTCTTTTCCAGACGGGTTCACGTTGCTAGGACAAGAACAGAAGGTTTCTAGTTTCTACCTTATTCTGTTTGAGATCTTTCTCAGCATTCTTGAGATACCGAAGCACCTCTGGCTTGGAGTTGAATTTGAGGTCATTTGATGGATTCACATAATACTAGGCATGTCCAAACAGAACAGTCAGAACCAATATTTCATAACTCAAGTATTCTAATATAGCAAGCTTTAGATAAATTGTGCATAAGCTCAGGTACTCCGTACTCGCCCCAGTTTTGCATAATCCTCATATATTTTTCTAATTTTTTGTTTCTGAATTTCTACCAACATAAATCAGATGCTTCAAAAATAATACTCCTTCCATCCACCAAGAATGTCTCACAAGAATGCGTCCACCAAGAATTTGTCACTTTTCTTTTTGGAACACTCGATCCTTATAATTTAACCTCACAACCGTTTATTATTTATCCAAAAAAACTCATGGCTCACATTTAATTCTTATAATTCAAATTCGACCACTCATTTCTTATATGACGTGACACTTTCTCCACTCAAATAATAACTAATAACATTTTATTAAAAACCATACCTTCCACCAAGTGACATAGTCTTGCGGACAGATGAAGTAATAATAATAACATAAATCAGAAGTGCAAACATAGTAGTATGTCATTCATAAAAAAACTGAATCTTGATTCATCACAGACTTCAATTACTATAACAAGTGCTTCTCAACATAATGTCTGACAAACAATTCCAAATAATCATGCTGACAGATTAGCTCTACTTCCTCCTCCACCCACTAAATCAAATCACATAGGCACCATGAATTCATCAAGCTAGTCCTAAACCCACTAAAATTGCATTGCAAGAAAAAATTTATTAAATTGAAATAGTGTAATTAGTTTTACCTTATCTTTTTTTCCAGAACTCCGAATTCTCAAATAAACTTTCCAGTCCACCGGCAGCCACTCCGGGCGTTCACCATCCATTTCACAAAACGTGTTCCAATTTGCACAAGTTTTTTTTTTCTTCCCCAAAAAAAAGAGAGAGAAAAATCTCAGGGAAATAAGGAAACACACAGTGCATTCTCTCACATTCTTTTACCCTGAGCTCCCAAACTCCCTTAATCTCACATGGTAGCGTGAATCTTAATCTTTGAAGCAAAACGAGGAGTGAAGAAAGGTCAAGTTGGGGAAGAGAGAAAAAAAGGGAAAGGAAAAGAGACCTGTGAAGAGTGAAGAGCAGAATGGTCTAATTGGGGCGGTGAGAAGCGGACAAATCGCATTCACGGCCACTTTGTGCGCTTGCATTGCAAGAGCAACACAAAGTTGGATCCGATAGCAAGTGGGATTCAAGAAATCTAGAAAATTCTGAAGACTGGTGCTTTTCAAGAATTTATTTTGGTATTGTATTGTATTTTGGTAATTGTTTGCCCCCCCATTTGTTGGGTTCTTTTATTTGAATCCACTTCGACCACAACCCACATCACATGTCACACGCCCTGCTTTAGGCATAGCTGTTTTGTTAGGTACCGTATTTCCCACCAAGAGAGAGAGAGAGAGATGCAAGGAAAACAAATAAAACTCCAACTTTACAGTTATTTCACCATTAATAACTGTGCGAGTTACTTTCTACCATAGTGAGTTAATCCAATGTATAGTTTTGACATTGGCACACGTGCCAAATGGGCATTCTGCACCCCCACACAACCAATCTCAAGTAGGAATCACTATACACATGATTCTTGATGTCTGTTGAAGGCCCAATATCAATGTCAGACTCCTCAAAAAAGAAAGAAAAAAATTATCTATAGCAATCCCAGTTTTTTATTTCCGACTAATCATTTGTTTTTGACATGAGACGCAGCATATATTTCAAAGTCAATTTAGAGTTGCCTGAAATTGCAGCACCCCTTGTTAGCAAGGAACACACTTAAAATAGAACTTCAAAAAGCTGAAGAATTTTGCAAGACTTGATTTTTTTAAAGTAAAACACGAAAACCTCAGTTTAATCAAATAGTTCCACTGTAATATCAACTTCACATAATGAGGTAATGAAATTTGAAAGTAACATTCATGTATATTTCATACAAACTACAGAACGCGTGCAAAAATATGATTCTTCACCATCAAAAGAATTCAACAATGGTTCCTCGAAATTTATTTCAGAAATCTACTGCAATAGAATCCAATCCATTTAATGAAATAACAAAAGGAAAAAATCTGTACATATCATTTAGTTCTACTCTTCAATATCAGACACAGAAAGTGGGAGTAAGGCTTGCAATAAGATCAGTTGTGGAGTGGATTGTGTCCACAAGGAACGAGCTTTCGCGACACCACTCTCCTCCCATAACGTATACCGAGGAACCGCGGAGAAGTGTCCAAGAAAAGTGGAACAAAATTTAGCTCACTCTTGCCTTATTTGCAGCGTGGTTGATGTGTCTGCAACTGGAAAGATGGAACTCTGCTGAAATGATGATAAAGAGGAAAATAAAGTGGTTCAATGATATATTTTTCTTGAATTAGATTAGATAGCAACACTGTGTCACGCGTATAGAAGTTGCTTCTCTTCCCTGCATCTGACTTTGTGCATATATATAATCCAAAAAATATAAAGGGTCCTGCATATCTTAGTTTGGTTATGACCTATAAAATATCACGACAGTTATATATATATGGAGGTCATTTTCTATGGAGATGTACCATTTGGTACTGATGCCATCTCACCGGTTACATAGATAGGGCTATAAATTGCAAATACAGACCAACTAAAGACGATATTCAAATAATACTTATAAATCAAACTTGGTTTATTTGTCATCAACTAAAAAATTTGGAGCACTCAACAATATGCTTCAGTTGTAAGGCATTGATAAAATCAGCATTTGACAGTATAACAACTGATTCATAAATAATTAAAAAAATGCATTTTTATTTAATACTATTCGACTGTGATGTCTTGCAGAAGAGTACTTACAGCTCAGTCAAATCATATACAAAATCAGATTATTTCAAATGATGAAAATTATCCGCAATTCTCATTCACGTGATCATCATCAGAAAAGGAAAAAAAAGCAATTATAGTCTTTTCAATATTCATCCTCCAAGAAAATTCCATGACTTATAAGTCAAAACTGCAACCTAAATTTCTGTCTTCACAGAATAAAAGAATAAGAGAAAAGAAAAAGGGTAGGAGAAAAACTAATTGAAAGATTAGAAGTCTACCTAAACGAGCTGAAAAATCATCAAAATCCCTAGAAATTCCATGAACAACGAAACTGTCGGAGGAGAAGACATCACGCCTGGTAATCTCGACTCTATTCACAACCAAATTTGGAGAAAGATTACCGATCTCGAGATGAGAACCGGGAACCAGTGTGCTCAGAGATGAATTCCCAGCTGCAGCCAACTCCACATAACTAAACCTCTGTTGCAGAATGTGAAGCCTCACCATTATGTCCAAGAACGGCGACGGCGAAGAAAGGAAATCAGAATTGAATGTGAAGCCTCACAATTCTGTCTAATTTTATTTGAAGAAAACTATTATAAAATGGAAATAATCGAAATTACCTATGGAACTCTGATTTTGGTCAATCTTTCCTGCAAGTCTTAATTTTTCCTCGTAGCATTCCTACCTCCTGCCTTTTCCTCTAATTCGGTAGTGGAAAGATGGATGGTACTAATAATATCCAAAGATTTCCACCTCAATAATTAAATGAATTCGCGTAGAAAAACCCAACTCCATAAGCTTCAACTCATTATTAAACAAAGATAAATAAAATAGACAAGTTTCGATGTACAAGGGCTGTCATAAGATGGAGATGCAAATAAGGGTAAAGTATCATCTCAACAGAATGTGCATTAACTGACTGATAATATTTCACTCCTTTTGCTCGACATCAACATCAGCAGCAACAGGTGTGGTTTCAACAGTTTCCTTAGGAGCAGTCTCTGATGGACCATCTTCTGCAGGTTTAGGAACATGACCCTCGGTAGCTTCAGCCTGTTTAGCGGCATCACTTGCAGAAGCATCAGTTACTTCGCCTTCGGTGGCACCATCACTTACTGGCACGGTTGCCTTGACGGTTCCCACCTTCACATATTTGCTCATGAACTTGTATTCCCAATCTTGCAGAGCTTCCATCTCAAACACGCCCAGCCCGTTGAGATCACCATTCAGATCTTTATCCTCAAAAGACATTTTTGCAAGAGCTCTACTAGCATCCTTCCCCGCAAACAATGCATATGGTCCACCAGGTCCGTAAAACATCCTGCAACCACAACACGAGCTCAGCTACACAAATTCATATGCAGGGACAGCATTTGGCATGCTCAAACATCTACATATTAAGTTCAGCTTGTTCTTAAGAGAATCTAGAATTTGGAAGGACAGTTACAACATGTCAAAAAGCAGAACAGACAGCATTGTTTGGCTTACCGGTGTTTGCAGACCTCAACTGCTAATTATGACACAAAACGTGTATTCTACATGTAAAGGACGACGCACATGTGTACAAAGTTCCAAAACAAGCATGTTCCATTCAACAACCAGACATGAATTTTGGTACCTACCTAAGTTGTTACTTGGCACAATCCTCCCAAGATAATATCACATTCAAATTAAGTCAGCAACTTGAGAGTTCATTTTGTCTAACAAGATTTAACTAGTTAAGGCTTATAGTGCATTCTTAACCATTTATAAGCTATATAAGGTTGTGTTAGATGGTTGGTGACAACCTGGTATGGTATTGGAATACAGCACGAAGATAACCTCTTTGAAAATTAATTGGAGTATGATTGTAATTAGCAATTACAATGAATAGGGAGTCACGTGATTTTCCCAGCCGAGTTGATAATTGGCAGCAAAACATGAAATACTACCGATTTAGCGATTAAAAAAATATTAAGTGTCAAAACCACAGGAACTACACAAAGGTATTGAGATCGTGTCCCACATGACTCCAACTTCCTGGGCTAATCCACTGGTTAAATATAGCAGAATAAAAGCTGAGGATCAGTGCTTTTATTTAAGAGGTGTAGAATAAGGCATTTACAGACAACAAAACTACCTGATTTCTCAACAGATAATAACACAATTTTGTATGCTGACTAGAGGAATTTTTTATTGCCTTATACAAAGGGTAGTATAAGTTGCAAATCAAGCTCCAATTAGATGGAAACACATAAGGAATAAAAAACTTCAACTTCAAATCCCTCACCACAACCAATTTAAAACCAGCACATTCCTCATGAAAGTTGCACATCCATTTTTAGGAGCAAAAAAAAGACTGAAGACTGCATAGAAATTACCTTACAAGAAATTCATCTCAAGAAAGGTGATGACTTGCACTGTTCTTATTGACTTAGCTTATCTTCTTCTTTGGAAGTTTAATTAGTAATAACAAATATCTTAATTAAACAGAGTATATAGTTGCGAACAAACCTTTAACCTTTACATAGCAGATTCAGGATATCTTTTGCTTCTAAAAAACTAATCTTTTATAGTCGTTAAAGGGCCCGCACATTGAGTGAGGAAAGCTAGAAAATACAAGTAAAAGAATTCATAGAGACAGCAAAGATCGAATCATCTTAACCCAAGAAAATAGGAAATCCCCACTCAAATCTTTTTCTTTTTCTTTTTTCACAACAAAAAACAGACAGTGTAACTTCATCAAACGAAGGCTTACAGAATTGGGGAAGGAAGAGACCAAAAAAGTAAAAGATAAAAAAAGGTCCTAATTTAAAGCAAGGGTTACTGCGCCCAAATACATGGACTTTCACCAAATTATGGTTTTGCACATGAACTAAAAATTCTGCCCCAACCAAATATACGAATGTTCTGATTTTTCACAGTGTACATTTCCGACGACCTTAAATCTATATGTGCATGCAATTTGTGCGATTCAATTTCTGCATGAAGATCCAGCTACATATGTACATGATTAGTATTAAGTAAGAAAGTAACTAGCTGCATATAAGTAAGAATCTATGGGGGCCGATGTTGCCCAAAATGTTCGCCGTGTGAGAAATCATAACTGAAAGTTTGTATGTATTTGGAGGCAGAATTTTAGTTCACGTGCAAAACCAGAATTGGATGAAAGTTCATGTACTTAGGTGAAATTATCCATTACAGCAAAGTTTAATCACTTTACCCAGGAGAAAGGAAGCTCAAAAAGTGAGAATTTAAACCAAAAATGGAACGACAAAAATTTGGACAAGGGAATCAACAGCTCAGTCAAAAAGGAAATTCCGTAAACCCTCCCTCTTTTTAGCAAATTCTCACCAGAAGCCAGAAAATCATCAAAACCCTAATAAATTTAGAAAACCCCGATCCCAGCAACACCAAATCCACCAAAGCAGAAATCTCAATAAAACACAAACAAATATAACCCAGTCAAAAAGGAAACAGGCAAGAGAGAGAAGATGGACCTGCTCTGCGAGACATCATAGATCTGACCCTTGATGGCCATGAGCAGAGGCTTCTTCGAATCAGAGCCGTCGAAGAGTTTTAACTCCTCGGCGGTGATCTCACCAAGCTGAACAGGAGGCGGCAGAGGCTCCATCTCTTCCTCAAAACCTCTCGACCTCTCATGGACGCGGCCGCCATCTGACGAACCGAACAAACTCGAAACGACGTAGTAAAGCGTGAGGCCTAGAGCAAGAACTGTGAAGAAAGTAGTCGGCGACAGCCCTGTGTAGGCGGTGATCGATTCTTTCAATGTCTCCCACAACTGAAGGGCCATTGCGCTCTAGAGAGAGAGAGAGAGAGAGAGAGAGAGAGAGAGGTGGGTAAGAACAAAGAAGAGACTGGGAAAGCTATGCCGCCGAGTGTTAGAAATTGAGCGGCTATTTGGACTATCTGACTTGTAAATCGTGTATTGGAACCATATTTATAAAATTGTTATCACATTTATCATTTATAAAATTAAGTTTGGTTAAATTTCCTCAGCTTGATTTCGGTGTAATGAATTCTAAAAAGGTGAATGAAAAGTTTTTACTTAAATATTTAGACCTTGAATATTAGAAATCTTTCAAAGGAGAAATTAATAGTCAATTAAAAGCTCAAACCTAAACTAATCATGGACCACACTAGACATTGGGATTGAGGTGAGGCCAAATGAATTAGAAAGGTATCAAAATTTAATGTAATTAAAGAATTTGAGTAGTTTGATACTGCTGTGTTTATTTAATAATAATATGAATAAACAAAAGATCATTTCTATGTCTAATTTTTTTGTATAGCTATTCATGTCTAGTTAAAAAGTGAAGACATACCAACTTTTGTTTTTGTCACCAGTTATCACATCTTGTTCCAAGATATAATATTGTTTCTTAAACTATATAAAGTTTGAAAAAAATTACATTATTTTATTTTATTTATTATCAATATAGAATAAGATTATGGATTGGAGGTACTACACCAATTCTATATCCTACATGGAATTTTATTATTTTCTTTTCTAAAATCTCTTTTAATGTTTTCTATCAGTCTCCAATTCCACATTATTTTTTGTGAAACTTGACCAAATGAGAACTTATATAAAATGATATTTCTATTCCTCAAGTCTCAATTAAATTTTCACTTTTAATTGATAAAGCGATTAATATTAATATCATTAAAATTACACTACAAATTTATTTTGGTCAAATAAATCATTTATTTTATTTTATTTGATAAAATGAAAAGTTTGAGCTAAATAAAATATTTTTAATTTATTTTGGCCAGATAATAAAATTTATTTAATACACTATTTAAATAAGAAAATATATATTTGATGATTAGTGGGTATTATAAACAGTTTTGTCAAATTCGACATGGACTTATTTATGATTTCTCAATTGAAAATCTAAATATAAGATATTTTAGTTTCACATCAATTTTTCATGATACTTTGTCGATGAAAAATTTAAATAAAAGGATGTATTTTGTATAATTTTTATATTGAATTTCACATCGATTTTTCATTAGACTTTATCAATCCAAAATCTAAATAAAAATATATATTTTGTATAATTTTTTTTATCAAATTTGGAAACCCACCGATTTTTAATTAGACTTCATCAGTTTAGAATCTAATTAAAGGATATAATTTTATTCACACGTTAATTTTTCATAAGATTTCATAAATCTAAATCTAATTTCATCAATCTAAATCTAAATAAAACGATATATTTTTACAATCGTTTAATAAATACACTTGTATTAAGTTTGCAATCATTACCATACGGGTTTGAGACAAGAAGGAGTAATTAGCGGATATTTATACTATTTATTATTAATGATATTCTTTACTATTCGAATTTTATTGAGATAGATAGTCAATTATTGTAACAGTTTTATTTAATTATTTTTATATTATACATAGATTTGGATAATTAGCGGGTATTATTATATGGTTTGAGATGTGAATGGATAATGGCGCGCGGCAAATGGAGACCACCATAATTAATTAATTAGTTAATTAATCTTAATTAAGTAGTTATTTAATCTTGATTAATTAATTAAATTAATTCTAATTAAAATTAATTAATTTAATCAACTTTAATTGTAAATTAATAAATATAATTTTAAATTAATATATCTTAATTTTGAATTAATAAACTCTAATTTTGAATAATAAAGCCTAATTATGAATTAATAAACCCTAATTTTGAATTAATAAACCCTATTTGGAATTAATAAACCCTAATTTCGAATAATAAATCCTAATTTTGAATTAATAAACCCTAATTGAAAACAATAAACCCTAGTTTTGAATAATAAACCCTAATTGTTAATTAATAAACTCTAACTTTGAATTAATAAACTCTAATTGTTAATAAACCCTAATTATGAATTAATAAACCATAATGAATTAATAAATTATAATTAAAAAATATAATTATCCTTAATTGATATATTTAATATACGTTTTTGTCATAAAACAAAAGCATAACATTAAATAATAAAATACTAAAAACAAAAACAAAATGTTATGGAGTAGTCGTAGCGTATACAAGTTTTTGCCATAACAAAATTATATTTTAATTTTAAGTTCGAGCTATCACCGTCATCATTGATTAATATTTTATTTAGTTTTATCCATGGATAAACATATATTCGGCGAATTAGAAAGACTATTTTATGAAAAAAAAATCACGACCGCTTTAATTAAAACATGGTTTTAAATGAATAGTCATCCAAATTATTATTAGCGTCAAAGTATATATTCCAATATGCAATTAGAATTACGAGCTATTACCTTCATCAATAATTATTTTCCATTTAGTTTCAATTATCCATCGATCAAAAATGTATTTTGGCGAGTTAGATTGACTGTTTTATGAAAAATTTCACGACCACATTAATTAAAACATGGTTTTATATGAACAATCATCCAAGTTATTAGCGTCAAAATATATATTCCAATAAGCAATTAGAGTTACTAATCATTTTGACAAATGGAAAGTGAGTTAAAATTAACATAAACATAATTTTTTATGAAGCCAATGTTTTACATGGTTTGATTCTGTATTCTACGTGGAATTTTTTATAAATTTTTATTCTTCTAAAATTTTCAATTTCACGTTGACTTTTTTATAAGATTTCATTTAATGAAAATCTATACAAAAGTACTTCTATTATTCCAATCAAAAATCATATTTTATTGAAAAGAAGATTAAAATTAATATCAATTGAACTACATCGTCAATTTAATTTGTTCAAATTAAAACACATTTAAGTTAATTTGACCGAATAAATACTTTTGATTAGATAGTATTATAAATTATAATGAATTATATTAAAATATAATAAATAAATTTACTGAATATTCTTAGAACTCTCATAATAATTTGAACGATATAACTAATGAATAAAATAGTATTGCACGTACATAACAACTTATAGTGAAAAATACGTTTTAGGAAACTAATTAACATAACTAACATCCCAATAACGTTTTTCAATTATATTTATAGCTTTGGTAAAGATAAATTGAGTTAATCCACGTTTTCTTGAGAAAAAATGGTTTAAGTTGTATGTTTTTCATTTGTTCCTTTCGCCATATAATATTCGGATTTTATTACCGCATATAATTAATTATTGTAATATTTTATATTTAATTATTTAGATATTTATAAATTTTAATTATTTGAGTAATTAACATATATTATTATACAGTTTGAGACATGAATAGGTACTAAATTATTTTTAATATCGGATTTAGACAAATATGGATATTTAAATTCTAAACAGGTATGAACATATATATAGACATATTTTAATATTTTGTTATTTATTCTATTTATTATTTCTATTATCAATATACAATATGATCATGGATTGAGTAATTAACATGTATCACTATACACGGTTTGAGACATGAACGAGTAGTAAATTATTTTTAAAATCGATTTCGGATAAATATGGGTATGTATATTCTAAATAGGTATGAACATATATGGCATATTTTTAATCTTTTGTTATTTTTTCTATTTATTATTTCTATTTATTTTGTAATGTTCAAGCTATTAATATCAATTATTGTGATATGTAACAAATTATTGTAACAACTTATAATTATGAATTCAAACAAGTTCTAATAATCAACAAGTTGTTGGAATAAATTTATATATGAGCTTAGATTTGGAATCTACATTTTGTGTAGATCAATATAGTGTATTTATGTGTTCAAATCCATTATGGGATGAATGAACAATTAATGCACAAAGATGGCTTCTTAATGGTGGGAATAAGTTTTCATCCACATTGAAAAAATAAGGAAGCTCAAGCTATTTATAAATGAGTTCACATCAATAAGGAATAATCAGTGTGCACCATCTATGGTGCACCCAATGAGTTTTAATTAGCTATTTTATGGCTAACCCAATGTTTACGAGGATGGTGCGGCACCATCCGAGTCCGAGAGTCCGAGTCCGAGCACGCACGTCGCACTTGTCGCATTAGGCGCTTTAGGCGCACTTTGCACCGCGCGACGCATCGTCGCGAGGAGCTTTGAGCCAAAAGTTTTGCCTACATGGCACCGGAGATGGCTCGGGCGACACGTCGGACTCGACTACGTGGCGGGCGGTTGGGCTCGTGCATGGACGAACCATCACGTCGGTTCGGGCTAACTGATAGGCGCGGATCGACGACCTTGGTTCGGTCGTGATTGGGCCTTCGCACCACTGCGCGAACAGCACCGTGGGCTATAAAGGGACCTGCAGAAGATGATTAAACACACCTGAACGAAGATAATCAATCTACTCATTCATTCTTCTAAATCCTCTCTGTCCCGACTATCTAGTAGTTCGCCGGAAATACGTCTAGTAGTGCAACTACTCGTATTTATTAAACCGTTGTATCTTGGAGATAATTCTTTGTTGAACCGCGTGCCTTTGTAGCGGAGCAATATTATCTTCTTGGAAAGAGTCTAACTCTTGCCTCGGTTATATATAGCATTCCTTTATACGTTATATTCGCATTTCTACATACCCGTTTCTAACAATCGCAAGATAATATTCGTGGAAATGGCGACAAGTCAAGCAACGTTCGAATGCCCTGCTCATGCCGAAAAGCCGGAAAAATTCTCGGGTTCGAATTTAGCGTTGGCAATCTAAAATGCTTTTCTACGACTACTCTCAATTTGGCCCGTTTCTTGAATGAGTCACCTCCTCTGTGGAGGAAGATGAGACCGATGAACAAAACGCAATGCGTTAGATGCATGGCATCATAGCGACTTTACGTGTCGTAATTACATCCTCAATGGGTTGACGACACTCTCTATAGTGTCTACTCTAATGCCAAGACGTCGAAGGAACTATGGATCTCTTTAGAGACAAAATACAAGACGGAAGATGCCGGTCGAAGAAGTTTATCGTCGGACGCTTCCTAGATTACAAAATGGTGGATAGCAAGACGGTGCTTGAACAAGTGCAAGAACTCCATTGATTACGCACGATATTCTCGCCAAGGTATGGAACTTTCGAATCATTTCGAGTTCTTTGCGATGATCGAGAAATTACCACCAATGTGGAAAGAATTCAAGAACTATCTCAAACACAAACGCAAGGAGATGGGACTTGAAGATCTTATTATACGATCGAGGATCAAGAAGACAACCGCAAATCGACAACATGGCAAAGAAATCGTCTATGGAGGCAAAGGCAAATCTAGCGAATCAAGCACCAACAACAAGAAACGCAAGTTCAACGGAAGAAGCAAGACCGAAGAAGCAAAGAGGATCAAAGGAGATTGCTACAAGCTGTGGCAAACCCGGCACATGGCGAAGGATTGCCGAAACCAAAGAAGAAAGATGGTCATCAACAAGCAAATGTGACGGAGGAAAACGGTACCCTGACTTATCCGAACTCGATTTATCTGTTGTTGTAGATGAAGTCGACATGGTAGGCAACCCAACCGGGTGGTGGGTTGATCTTGGTGCTACAAAGCACATCTCGTGCCGATAAGTCAATGTTCTCCACCTATGAACCCGTCACCGAAAAGAGGAAGTTGTACATGGGCAACTCCGACTTCCAAGATCGTTGGAGCGGAAAGTTGTGCTAAAGATGACTTGGGATTGAAAGTGGCGTTGACCAACGTGCTGCATGTTCCCGACATTCGCAAGAATCTTGTGTCCGGTTACATTTTGAGCAAAGTCGGTTTTAGACTAGTGTTTGAAGCGAGACAAAGTTGTAATGACCAAAATGGTCACTTTATAGGAAAAGGCTATCTAGATAATGGCCTTTTCAAGCTTAGCGCACTCAATGTAATCTCCAATGATGAAATAAAGGAAAGCGTTGCATATGTGGTGAGTCTCCTAATTTATGGCATCATAGATTAGGTCATGCAAATTAAATACACTACGAAGATTAGTGAATTTAGAGCTATTGCCAAAGATAACTTTTGATCAACATAATAAATGTGAAATTTGTGTTGAGCGAAAATGGCAAAGAAACCTTTTCATTCGGTGGAAAGATCAACTACACCTCTAGAATTGATTCACACCGACTTATGTGATTTAAAACTTGTGCAAACTAGAGGTGGAAAGAATTATTTTATAACATTTATAGATGATTGCACAAGATTTTGTTACGTGTATCTTTTGAGAAGCAAAGACGAAGCATTCAAGCTTTCAAAAGTTACAAAAGTGAAGTTGAAAATCAACTCAATGCCAAAATCAAGATGATTCAAGTGATCGTGGTGGCAGTATGTTGCACCGTTTGAAGAATTTTGTCGTGAAAACGGTATTATTCATCAAACAACGGCACCTTACTCACCACAATCAAATGGTATTGCCGAACGGAAAAATAGAACATTAAAGGAAATGATGAATGCTATGTTGATTAGCTCGGCTTATCACATAACATGGGGAAGCTATCCTTCGGCAAATAAAATATTAAACAAGTTACCCCAAAGAAACAAGATAAAACTCCATATGAATTATGGAAAGGTAGGAAACCATCCTACAAATACACGAAAGTGTGGGGTGTCTCGAAAGGTCAAGTACCAAACCAAAACAAGTCAAGATAGGCCTAAAACTATTGATTGCATCTTCATTGGATATGCAAACAATAGTAGCGCATATCGTTTTTGGTACACAAGTCGGAAATACCCGACATGCATGAGGAATGATCATAGAATCAAGAAATGCTACATTTTTGAAACTATATTTCCCAAGAAAGAAAAGAGCGCACAAGTTCTAAGAAGAGAACTTATGAAGAAAACTCGTCGAAAATATTGGACCAAATGTTGAGCCAACACCAAGACGAGGAAAAGAACAAAACCGCAAAGTTCTTTGGTCCGAACTTTGTGGTTTATTCGTTGGAAGATGATCCTAAGACAATCGATGAAGCATTGTGCGGTCCCGATCTTCGCTCTATGGAGAAGCTATCAATAGTGAAATTGAATCTATCTTAAACAATCACACTTGGGAAATCGTTGACCTTCCTCCTGGTTGTAAACCTTTAGGATGCAAGTGGATTCTAAAGAGAAAGTTCAATGCCGATGGAACTATTGATAAGTACAAAGCACGTTTGGTAGCCAAGGGTTATAAACAAAAGGAAGGGTATGACTACTTTGATACATACTCACCTGTTACAAGGATTACATCCATAAGAACGCTACTTGCTATAGCTGCGTTGCATAATCTTGAAGTACATCAAATGGATGTAAAACAACATTTCTAAATGGGGATTTAGAAGATGAAATTTACATGGAACAACTTTGAAGGGTTTGTTATCCCAGACAAGAAAACAAAGTTTGCAAACTTGTTAAGTCTTTATACGGACTTAAACAAGCACCCAAACAATGGCATGAGAAATTTGACCAAGTGATGATGTCAAATGGATTCAAAATTAATGAATGCGACAAATGTGTTTACATTAAAGGGACATCCGATAATTTTGTCATTGTATGTCTTTATGTTGATGACATGCTCATAATGGGTAGTAATCGTGATATAATCATGAATACTAAAGAAATGTTGAAGAGAACATTCGATATGAAAGACTTGGGATAGCCGATGTGATTCTAGAATTAAAATTTCTAGAACACATGATGGAATGTCTTATCACAATCTCACTATGTTGAGAACGTGCTTAAGAAATTCAAAGCCTATGATCTACCTCCGGCTAAGACACCGTTGATTTAAGTCTACACTTAGCCAAAATCGAGGAGACCCGATATCCCAATTGGACTATGCTAGGGTCATTGGAAGTCTAATGTACTTAGCAAATTGTACAAGACCCGACATAGCATATTCAATTAGCAAGTTGAGTCGGTTCACAAGTAATCCAAGCAAGGATCATTGGACCGCATTAACTAGAGTTCTAAGGTATTTAAAACATACTTTGAACTATAGTTTACACTACACAAGATATCCAGCTGTTTTGGAAGGATACGATGATGCAAATTGGATATCCGATACAAAGACTCCAAATCCACAAGTGGATTCGTGTTCACCATAGGTGGAGGAAGCGATGTCATGGAAATCTTCTAAGCAAACTTGTATAGCTCGATCTACAATGGAATCCGAATTCATTGCTTTAGATAAAGCTGGCGAAGAAGCCGAATGGTTAAGAAATTTCTTAGAAGATATTCCTTGTTGGGAAAAACCCATACCTCCCGTTATGGTGCATTGTGATAGCATGTCAGCCATAGGGAGAGCTAAGAGTAGCATGTACAACGGTGAAGTCTCGACACATTCGTCGAAGACATAATACCGTTAGACAATTGATCACGACTGGTATAATGTGTATTGACTATGTAAAGTCAAAAGACAATATAGCGGATCCGTTTACTAAAGGTATTAATCGTGATCAATTATACAATGCGAGAAGGGAATGGGATTAAAATCCACGCTAAAGAACGTTCATAATGGTAACTCAACCATGATGATTGGAGATCCCAAAACTTGGTTCAAAGAGACAACTAAGTTATGAAGGTTCAAGTTATACACTTGAAATCTCAATAATCCATTCTCGTAGCTGTTCAAGTGTAACCCTGCAGTTCGTGGTAAAGGGTAAGTTTTAAAAAAACTTTTAATGATTCTTATAGCCTTATTGGTGGAGTATAGCGGATACTCTTCATAGGAGATCACCTATCTAAGTGTGAAGTGTGGGCGCTTCAAATAAATAACACTTATGAATCAAGATATGGTCCAAGGCTAAAATGGACACAACGTGAGAACGAAAGATAGTGTATCTATTATTGTGTATGTGTTATTGTCTTGGTTTACACAAAAGCGATCGGTTCAAGACATCGTGTTCACCGAGCGGTGAGTAAATCGATAACACTATACTAAGGAAGGTTCAAAGCCAACAACTACCTATCCTAATGCAATAATAGGTCATCGGGACTTTGATAAAACTTGCATTTGCATTAATCGTCATTCATGTGGGGATTGTTGGAATAAATTTATATATGAGCTTAGATTTGGAATCTACATTTTGTGTAGATCAATATAGTGTATTTATGTGTTCAAATCCATTATGGGATGAATGAACAATTAATGCACAAAGATGGCTTCTTAATGGTGGGAATAAGTTTTCTATCCCACATTGAAAAATAAGGAAGCTCTAAGCTATTTATAAATGAGTTCACATCAATAAGGAATAATCAGTGTGCACCATCTATGGTGCACCTAGTCAGGTTTTAATTAGCTATTTTATGGCTAACCCAATACTACGAGGATGGTGCAAGCACCATCCGAGTCCGAGAGTCCGAGTCCGAGCACACGCACGCCGCACTTGTCGCATTGGGCGCTTTAGAGGCGCACTTTGCACCGCACGCACGCATCGTCGCGAGGAGCTTTGAGGAGCCAAAAGTTTTGCCTACATGGCACCGGAGATGGCTCGGGCGACACGTCGGACTCGACTACGTGGCGGGCGGTTGGGCTCGTGCATGGACGAACCATCACGTCGGTTCGGGCTAACCCGATAGGCCTCGATCGACGACCGGTTGGTCGTGATTGGGCCTTCGCACCACCGCGCGAGCACCGTGGGCTATAAAGGGACCTGCGAAGATGATTAAACACACCGAGCGAAGATAATCAATCTACTCATTCATTCTTCTAAATCCTCTCGTCCCGACTATCTAGTAGTTCACGGAATACGTCTAGTAGTGCAACTACCGTATTTATTAAACCGTTGTATCTTGGAGATAATTCTTTGTTGAACCGCGTGCAGCATGTAGCGAGCAATATTATCTTCTTGGAGAAAGAGTCTAACTCTTGCCTCGGTTATATATAGCATTCCTTTATACGTTATATTCGCATTTCTACATACCCGCTTTTAACACAAGTATCATTATATGAGTTTGAGATAAGCACGAGTATTATAATCACTTTTTAATCGAATTTGAGACGGATATATATATATACAATATCCTAGATGGGTTCGGATGGTTAAACTCTAGTCACATCATTCCGGTTCACAAGTTATTGTTGGGAGAGTTCACCAATTAGGGAACATAAACGAAATGTAATCTCACATTGTTTATTTTATTATATTTTATACTATTTATAGTTGTTGATGTTTACTGTGCAGTGTTTGGATTTATTGAAATAAGTAACCAATTTTTATAACAATTTATTTTAATAAATTCAAACGAATTTAGTGAGTTAATGGGTATTATTATCCGAGTTTAGGACGAGAACGGTAATTATGATCATATTTATATGCATCTCGTTCATATAAAGACTATATTTCATTTGATTGATTATAAGTGCAATGTAAAATTATTATATTTCCACATAGAGTAATTTTTTGTCGAACTTCAACGGGTTACAATGAAACATCAAAAACTGCATCCACTTATGATAAGGTGAAGAACATGGCTTACACACATGCTTCAATCTACAAAAGCACGAGGCTTTATCCTCCGATTCCAATAGATAGCAAAGAAGCTCTGAGTGATGATGTTTTGCCTGATGGACAGTTGAGAAAGTGTGGGGTAAAGAGTGGGCGGAATTCCACCTGTCGCGGTGGTTAGAGGTGTAAACGAGAATATCTCTACGTATTCGGTGTTTCAGGGCGGGCCGAGACTTTGTGATATTTTTTTAGGGATTTTTTGTGTGAATTGATTGTGTGTTTGTGATTATGGTAAGGAGAGGAAGAAATTGTTCAGATTTAACTCACTGTGATTTAATTGTTGTATTGTTTAACTTAAACTGAATTTTTAATAATAAGTATATTAAAATTCAAAACATATATTCTATAAATTTCTTTTCATTTGTTGCAGATAAAATAATTAGAAACAAACAAATAATGTCATTTTTTTTGCAGATAAAATAATTAGAAACAAACAAATAACGTCATTTTTTTATATCACGAGGAACCTGCCACTACCTGTGCATTGGGTACATAATGTCATGTAACAATTCTTCTAATGAAATGACTCATTACTTTAACTTTGAAGTACATTATTAAATAGTTTTTTATAATTTTTACTTATCAATTATAACGTCGATTCCCGTCAAAACTGCAAAGATTACCTACTAATAATGTACATTGGAAAATATTTAAATACAAAAGACTTAAGTTTGACCCAGCCTTGGTTCTAAAGATGCCGGAGCTCTCTCTCTCTCTCTTTTGACCAAAAATAAAATTACAAAAAATAAACGAAAAATCATAAACAAGCATAAATCCTAACGGTCAAGTTCCGGTTGCATAATATGAATTAGCAGGCACAGCTACAACTTATCTACATGAACAAGACTTGGATGATCTCCTCTCACCAACAGCAGCTACAAATTTAGCAGTCAGTTGCAGATGACATGTATTTACCATCAGATTTCTGCGCAGACATTCTTATTCAGTTTTGGTGTCTCTAGCACTTGGTGTTTTTATACACTACAGAGTACAGACATACTCATCATATCTTCAGAGACCTCACTTCATCATCTCTCCAAAGATTCTCCTCATACTTGTACCACCTTATCAGCCCCTCGTCGTTCCTCGTCCGCTGGCACATTGTGCACGACTCGCTCATGCACCTCACAAACTTCTTCAGCCTGATGGCTCGCTCGAGAATGGACTTGTCGAGCGCCCCAAGGACTCTCCTAGGAGCAGGATGAGGTGGGACCTCCACGAGCAGGCAATGCGATATGTTGAGCACTTCTAATCCAGGCAGGCGCTCCAAGATTATGATCAGAGCATCCTTGAACAGCACCGAGCAACGGAGGCTCAGGACTTCTAAGTTTGGCAGGAATGCAGCTAGCGTGGATGCGAAATATATGTCGCAAGGTCCCATTACTTTGAGCTCGGCGAAATTCTTGCAACTTCTTGAAATCTCCTCCATTAGGTATGGAGGGTTTGATATGCTAGGCATTGTTAGTGACTCGAGATCTTCCCACATCCGAACAGCCTTACATATGCCCGTCTTCTTTATTCTGTTCCATGCGGGCATCACCAGGCGCTTCAGCCGTGGGCACCTGCAGTGCAGATCAACGGATCATATATAATGAGAATCAAACAACAGCCAATAACCCACTTATTCAAGGTTCAATCATTTCTCTTATTCAAATCAACATCAAAAAATCAAGAAGCATCTGCTAATTATTTATATTCCTAATAAGATATTCGAGTCTGATAAGTGAAGCAACATCTTTGAAATTGTCCACAGATCGACAAAGATATTTCAAATAACAAGGGAATGTATGGGAAGGATACTGAAACGAGCACAAGCAGAAGTTTTCATAGTGATTTCATTTTGATGGCATTCAGTTTATAGAAACATTCGTGTGAGGAGAAAAGAGCATATCAGAAACTTTTTTGCAACGGTAAACAATAAGTTCCTAAAACATATGCCCCCCAAAAAGAAGATAAATAGCTCGTGATTTACCTTTCTGCTGTATATGTCAATTGATCGTCGCTGACATACATGTTATAATGAAAAATCAGGGTGACTATGTTTTCACGGCTGAGATTGAGAGCAATCTTCAAAACCCGAGTAGATGTTTTATCAGATCGACTATTCACATACACATATGGCTTCAAGGGGCTCTTGATGAAGTTCGACTTTAGCAATGACAAATCAAGGGTCCTCCAGAGCAAAGGGTCGCAGGCTGCCATTCTCCAGGTGTGACAAACATGAGCAACTCCAGAGGTCAGTTCAAAGATGTCCAAATTCTGGAAAATCGTCACCAAGATATCGATATCCATGTCCTCCCATCTTCTGATAGCAGAATACATATCCTCCATAGTTCGCATTTCACAAAGTCCTCAAATATGTCTTATGCCATTACCAGCCCTAGAAACTATTAAACAAGAACATAATCAACATATTAATGACTCCGAGAATCAACTAGCACATCAATCTCATGACTCCAACAAGAGTTCTACAGAACCTCACCAAATCCAAGAAAAGAAAGTTCACACAGATCCTACGGTTCCGAAGAAGCTCAATAACTCCTCAAACCTGATACAATCAACACGATTAAACAGTTTGTTCAACAGAACACATGAGACTAAGAGGATCAAATGGTGCATGATGAACGATGTTTTTAATGTGCGAACGTCCCAACAAGGAAGTATTCGGGTGATGCAAAAGTGCTTGGGAAATATTACTAGTGCAACAAGAACTGCTTCACTGGCTAGAGAATAAGCTGAGCACATCACATTCCCAACTTCATATTCTCCAATTAGTAATTTTCTCATCAAGAACAGCTCAATTGCTTGATATCACATCTTCAAATCACACATACTTCATTTCAGAAAACAAGAAATTGTTTCCTTGGAAATCATGCATAGTTTTGAAAAACAAGCCAGACATACACTCAAATCGAAACTAAAGAATGCCAAGCCAGAAAAAGGGAAGAAAAGAAAAGAATAGTTTTTCCTTGATTCTTGAGCAAATAGACCACAATCTTCACAAAATCTTAACAAATTCAAGAAGCGAAGGAGCAAAATTAACATGAAACTGGACGTGCACACACAACACCAGTCAGAAACCACAAGAAACACCAAATCATACGTGAATCGGATCAAACAACACCCCCACTTCAATTCTTTTAGGAAAATTCTCGACTCACACAAAAAAACCAAGACACCTTTTGATCCAATCACCAACATTCCAAGAAAATGCAAAACCCAGATGAAAAAAGAAACCGAGGAATTAGCAAAAGATGCTGCGAAATTGAAGTACCTTGAATCTTAGGGATCTGAGTACATACGGGTTTATTGTGATGATATCAGCATGTCTTAAATTGGCTATTTATTGCATATGTAAATTGCTTTTGTGTTTATTGAAATTTTGGTAGTCATCTAGTACGTACAAGTGAGATTAGGAGAGAGAATCAGGTTCCAGGAGGTAAACAAAAAGACTGAAAACGCTCGGATAGACGTAAATATTATTTCATTAAGTTTGTCTGTTTATAAAAAAAAAATATATATATATTAAAAAGTGTCTCGAATTTTATATCATCCATTATTTTATATACAAAACATAATTCTTTTTAATTTATATGTAAAAAAAATATCCATGAATATTGGAACGAATGAGTATACGAAAGATGACAACCAACTCGACTCCATTCTAGTTAGAGGTGAGCAAAACCGAATCCAAACCGAATAACCGAATCGAAACATAGCAATTTGGTCGGTTTGGATCAGTTTTTGAAAACTTCGGTTCGGTTTGGATGCAAAAAATGAAAATCGAACTTTTTTCGATTCGGTTCGGTTTAGTAATCCGAAATTTCAGTTCGGACCGAACCGAACCAAGTTTAATATATATATTAAATTAAAATATTAAATCTTATTAAAAAAATATAAACCCTTTTATATTAAAAATATCTAAATTTTATATATATATATATATATTTATATATAAAATATAAGTTTTTTTAATTTATATCGAAAAATAAATATTCGGTTGAATATTGGAACGAACGAAAATATATGAAAGATGACAACCAACTCGACTCCATTCTTCTAGCACACCTAGATTATCTGATTTCTGACACAAAAAGTTGGCCGTCAAATATCATTATTATGTCTTAACCATACTGACAAATGACAATGATAGCTTCTTACTCTCGTGCACTCAAATTTCTTAAATTAAACCATACATCTTTTTCTAATCGATAGTAACATTATTTATTTTATATATACCATTTCATAAATTTTATACTAATCGATAGGAATGTCAAATTATAACCACGAACATAAAATCATTATTTATTTTGGAAATATATACCATTTCATAAATTTAGAACATATACACATAATAAAACATATATATAACTCGGTTTTTAAACAATACATTGACGAAAGCGTCGAAAAGCGTCAAATTTGGAATACCTACTAAAAAGTCTAAAACGCAATAAAATGTCATTATTCTATCTGTTATTAAGAGTTAACATCCCTGTTTCCACAATAAAAAACGACGTTTGTGATATAAGCCCACTATCGATCGGGTTTGTTTTCATTGGGCTTGGTCTAAGACTGGCCCGACATGAGGCCCATTTTCTCAGTACTGACCCGAGAATCATGAGGAGCAACTCCAACAAAAACCCGGATCTCAGAAGGAAATTCTTATCGGCAGAACCCAAAAAGTTGTGAAATTTCACTCTCCAGTCTCCACTTACCAAGAAAGCTTGTTTAACGGCAAAATGGGCGGCGGAGGAGACCACCACCACTACGCAGATGGGGCACACGGCGGAGATTTCAGGGGAAAAGTGTGGAGCATGACGGGCGGGCCTAACTGCCGCCCCAAGCATTGGAAGCGCAACACTGCCTTCGCCATGGCCGGCATCGTCCTGATCTGTATCCCTATCGCCATGAAATCCGCCCAGCTTGAGGTACACACCTTCAATGCCATATGCCATATGTATTGGAGTTTGATTTTGTTGGCTTGATATTTTTTATCTCTGGTCTTTGTCAACATTGAACGTGGGTTTTTTGGTTAGGATTGTTTTGTTCATTTAATTGATTTACGCTATTCCGGCCAATAGGGTTCTCGCGATCTCTGGATCCCACGTATTGGGGCTTAGATGGACGGTTAGAGCAGTGTAGGTGGTGCCGAGTTTTGGCCGCTTTTAGTGTTTAGGGGTAAGTGATTTGGGGATTATCTGTTGCGAGCTTTGGCTAGTGCAAATTGTCTATTTTATGTTATTGTTCAGCTCCTGAGGATAAAGTTGACAACTTCACTACTTGACATCCGCGATGAAAGGGGAACCAAAAAAGGAACCAGGAAAGCTTTTGTTCCTCTCTCATTGTTATAAAGGGGGGTTGGGGGGGTGTCAAAAGAAAATAATGCATTATCATAAAGTGTGGTTGTGAGTTCCAAGCTTTTGTTCCTCCCTCATTGTTATTTCTACATGGAGCCATTTCTTTTTGTGGTTCATGTGTTTGTCTAGTCATGCCGGTCTGTAATGAGCTTAGTCTAAGAGTGATCAGATAAAATTTCGTCCTCTTTTTTAGTGGATTCTATCAGCTTTCAGCCCAAACTTTTTTCTGGATTTTGTAAGTTTTATATATGACTTAATGTCATGATTATTGATTTGACTCATCTCCTGAAAGAAATCATTCTCCTGGTAGCATAACTACATGCTTAGAACTCTTTCAATCTTAATTTTGCCTAGTCTCCTTTTAATCAACCTGTTTGCAATTTCATTGTCATATCCAATTTTTTCCTTCTAGATTAAAATTCTACATGCTTTCCTGATGTCCATGAGCAGCTCCACTGGATCCTGTGATGCTAAAATATGAGATGCTGCTTTTGCTCAAGAAAAAATGAACTTTCTTGAGATTCTGAGAAGCCTAAAGGCCCTAAACCACTACTCTCCTAGTCTCCTTATTGACTTGCGTATCCTATTAATTAGGCTATGAATCTTTTGGAATCCCCATACCATACTTTAAAGAATGTGTCTTATAATTCTACAATTAAGTAGTCTTCTAGTGATAAATGATAATAATCATCTTGCTAATCTTTAAGCTTTCATATAAAAAGGATTTTGGTATTTGTAGTAAGATGTTTTCCTTTTGTTTGGGAATTTTTGTGTGTAGTGTCTTGTCTGTATTCTTTCCAGGATGTAGAATCTAAGGTCAAGATTGGAATGCCAACGACTCGACTAGACTGAATGCCCTTTATAAATAATACCCTCTGAGTTTTTGGTTAACAGTTACCTAGATGGAATGTCTTCTAGTTCTAAGTATAGTTGAACTTTGTCCTTTTCATTTGAAAACATGCATTCTTTATGGAATGGAAGGCTTAAACAAAATAGCATCTTATAGTCATTGTCTGTATGCTTTAACTTGTGGTTACCATCACAAGTTTGTATTGGCAGATGGATATACTTAACCATGCTCTTCAAATTTGTGGAAAATTAACCTTGTGAATCTTCAGGGTGTTGCTTCTTTATCATATGAGACTCATTTGTTTGATTTCCAAGGGAACTTTAACTTTCACAAACCTGTTGACTTGCAGCATGGACAAGAACAAAACCGAACAAAACCTTAAGGACGAGCTCTAGAAGAGTGTATATTAAACATCACTAAATAATGGACAAGAACTTTTATGTGGATGATGTCGCTTTTGAACATTCCAGAAACTTATGTTTGAATATTATCCCTGGGAAAGTTTTCTTCACCCCAGCTTACGAATTGCAATACTAAGAATGCATTTATCTTCCTCATTCTCCAAAAAAAATATCTCAAAAATAAAATGGTATCCAATATGTATTGTTGTGCAATTTTTAGATTATTTCTTTGTTATAAATATATCTTTATGTTCAAACGCACAATATTACCCTGAAAAATATTGATATAATACTCTTCATTTCTGCACCAAAAATTGTCTCCTTCAAAACATACACACATATGCACGTGCGCATGCTCTCTCACACACACAAAAGACCTTGTCCCCCCAAATATTAAAAATGGCACTAGAATTTGTTGGCATGCACATTACTGGAAACATGATTCTTCGTATATATTTGTTTCCTAGTGTAATGCGGGGTTTAAAGGTTTGTTACATTTAGTTTTTTCACAGTTTCCTCATAGTCTGTTTCTTGATTGGTATTCCAAGTCTATTGCTTCCCTCTAGATGGCTTGTTACAACCTGCAGCTTATGTATAGTTATTTTGAAATTATGTTGTACCTTAACAATGATATTTGTTGCAGCAACGTCCACATCTTCCTGTACGCCCCATTCCCTCCCAGATGTGGTGCAAAAATTTTGGCAACAAGGACTATTAGTACTTTGTGATGCATGTCAGAAATACTATGCGGCTTCTCCTCGTTTCTCTGAAATTTCTTATGTTTCTGGAACGAGTAAATCAACGCGCATGGCATGTAATAAGAAATGACTGGATTTGTTCATTTCGTGATATCGCGACAATCTCAAGTTTCAGATGTAAACAGATTTGGCTTGCTTTATGTTCCTGTTTTATTTATGTGATGCGGAAAGAAAGAAAAATAAATTGTTGAATGATATAGTTGCCTCGCTTTTGTAGGTCGATTAGGTTTCGCGGAAGCAGTTAAGGTCAATATCCTTTAACTGAACTCAAAATATATTTTGTAAATTCTCTAGTATTTTCATCTCTGCAATATGCACAGCACATACGTGTGGATACCAGAATGCAAGTAGATGTTGCATTCATTAAATTTATTTTGACAATGTATTCGAGGGGTTGTACTACAATTATATTAGCGGTCATTATTATTATTATTATTATTATTATTATTATTATTATTATTTGTAATCAATTATTTCCTTGGTGTTGACGTTTCAATTTAAGGGTCCACTTATATTCAGTTAAGGCGCTCCGATAGTCTTTTGCCAGAATAATATCTTCAATCAAATATATATTGTGAATGATCTCCAAAATTTCATTATAAGTTGCGGTGGACTGGTGCTCCGTTCCATTGAGCTTCGGGAAATGCATGCAGCTTATACGCTTGTGTTCTGCGCGTTCGTAAATGAAATTAAATACTATAACATTAAAACAATTTAACAAGTATGGAAAATTATGTAGTATATAGCATTATACATTTCGTGGAAACTATGATATAGAATTAAAATATCACAAGAGATTATATTAAATTTAGAGAAGTGGGGTGGACATAATGGCATTGGCACCTTGTGGATGCACTCGTTGGCTCGCACGAAGCCACAATTTTTTATAGCAGCAGCAGTACAGATTCAAATAAAAATTTTAGCTAAAGTGAGAACGATTTTTAGCCATTAGATCATGAAAATCTACGGTGATGCATCATTTTGCTGGATGAGTACATTGTGCACAACCTGGGTTCGAATTCCATGCGGAGCGAAAATTCAAATATTTTTGTTTAATACAGTAATTTTCATAGAGAATACATTGTTTTCACGTTTGTATGATAACAAAGGCTTTTACAATAACTCACCCCTATATATATATATATAGGGGATGGTTCATGTGAGAATAGAAATAAGTATAGGAAATATGAATACATATGTAAGTCTAGCATATCTTTTATATTTGTGTAGCACAATCAGAATTACTATGTTGCACATGTTAGTTTAGCACATTTTTCATCTCTTTGTAGCACATATGCTAAATATATTAGTTTAACACATCTTTCATCGCAACAGAAAGCACAAGAAGGGTTCTAGTGTTTGCTTGACAAGAATCCGCGTAGCACACAAAACACAAAACCAGTAGCACAATCGAAATTAAATCTCAACCATTGATCCAAATAATCAAAGACCAGATTCATTCCTATTTCCTACCAAATTATCTTTCCCACCGATCCATCTCATATATATATATATATATATATATATATATATATATATATATGAGTTATGGTGAGAAAGCTCTTAGTGTAGGAAATATGAATAGATATGTAAATATAGCATATCTTTCATATTTATGTAGCACAATCGTAATTACTATGTTACACATGTTAGTTTAGCACATATTAAATTTAGAGAAGTGGGGTGGACATAATGGCATTGGCACCTTGTGGATGCACTCGTTGGCTCGCACGAAGCCACAATTTTTTATAGCAGCAGCAATACAGAATTATATATATAGTAGATTCAAATAAAAACTTTAGTTAAAGTGAGAACGATTTTCAGCCATTAGATCATGAAAATCTACGGTGATGCATCACTTTGCTGGATGAGTACATTGTGCACAACCTGGGTTCGAATTCCATGCGGAACGAAAATTTAAATATTTTTGTTTAATACAGTAATTTTCATAGAGAATACATTGTTTTCACGTTTGTATGATAACAAAGGCTTTTACAATAACTCACCCCTATATATATATGTATATATATATATATATAGGGGATGATTCCTGTGAGAATAGAAATAAATATAGGAAATATGAATAGATATGTAAGTCTAGCATATCTTTTATATTTGTGTAGCACAATCAGAATTACTATGTTGCACATGTTAGTTTAGCACATTTTTCATCTCTTTATAGCACATATGCTAAATATATTAGTTTAACACATTTTTCATCGCACAGAAGCACAAGAAGGGTTCTAGTCTTGCACAAGAATCCGCGTAGCACACAAAACATAAACTCAGAAAGCATAATCGAAATTAAATCTCAACCATTGATCCAAATAATCAAAGGCCCGATTCATTCAGATTTCTATCAAATTATCATTTCCTACTGATCTATCTCATTTTATATATATATATATATATATATATATATATATATATATATATATATAGGGGAGGGTTAACGTGAGAACCATTTTTATTGTGAGAACGTGAGAACCAAAACCGATGAATTCATCGTGAAAGTTGATGAATCCACTGGAAAATTATCGAATCCAAAAATAGAATTTTCGCCTCATGGGATTCGAACCCGAGTGAAAAATTCAATTTCAATTCATTAACTTTCTCAGGGATTCATCAACTTTCATAACGAATTCATTTGGTTCTTAGTTTTAGGATAAGAATGGTTCTTATTTGAACCAAACTCTATATATATAGATATATATATATATATATAGAGGATAGATCATATAGTACCCAAGCCCCAGATAGTATGTAATACTCAATCTCATCCATTAATCTCATAAATCCTATGGTTGAGATTTTTTCAGACTTTATTGCTTAATTTCACCGATTTTCGCTTCATTAAGGGTAGATTAGTAATTTGATTTGTTATGTGATTGCGAAAACAAACTATGCATTTAGTTGAATCGAATAGTGCATTCAAATGAACAAAAATGCATGCGATTGAACACAATAATGCATGCGATTGGAAGTCTTCGCCCGTCCGCTGGGCGCGTTTAGCGCAGCGCCACCTGCACCGCCGCCCAGGCGCTCGTGTTCACAAGGCCCGGCCGCTCGCTCCAGCGCCGTTGGCTGCATTTTACGTTTTGTTCAATGCATCGACATGTTTTGATCAATGCATGGACGTGCTTTGTTCAATGCATGTTTGTGTTTTGATGTAACATGCGCTTTATGTTTTATTTAATGCATTGTCATATTTTGTTCAATGCGTTTCATGTTTTGTTCAATGCATTTTTATGGTTTCGACGTAAAATCTCTCATTCATCCTTCTATGTCAATTCCGCTGTCTCTTTCATTGACATCGATGAATTCGCCGTGAACCACCGCCATAGCCATCATATTTCTCGATTCTTCAATCATCTATCAAATTTATCTTCTATTTTTCTCAAAATCCATCAATTTTGTTTTCAAATTTTTCTTCTTCCTTTTCTTTCTTTCAAAATCTATTGTTTGTTGTTATTTGTTTATATTGTTGATGTTCGTCGGTCGCCACCGCCGTCGCCGGCGTCGTCGTCACGCCATTGCCGCCGTCGCCGCCTCCTGTCGCCTGCTGCCACCAGGAGGAGGAGAAGAAGGTTGATTTGATTTCTTCCCATTTTGCCCCTTGCGAAAATTAAAAGAAAAGAAAAAAAGGAGTCGCCATGTGTTAGCTTGTGGTGCAACACGTGTTCAAAATATGTGGTCTAGATTGAGTACTACATACTATCGTCAGAATCGGTACTACGGAACCCAACCCTATATATATATATATATATATATATATATATATATATATATATATATGAATGAGTTATGGTGAGAAAGCTCCTAGTGTAGGACATATGAATAGATATGTAAATCTAGCATATCTTTCATATTTATGTAGCACAATCAGAATTACTATGTTACACATGTTAGTTTAGCACATATTTCATTTATTCGTAACACATATACTAAATATATTAGTTTAGCATATATTTCATTGCAACAGAACACAAGAAGGGTTCTAGTGTTGCACAAGAATCAGCATAGCACACAAAATACAAAACCGTATCACAACCGAAATTAAATATAAACCATTGATCCAAAGAAATCAAAGACCTGATTCATTCTCATTTCCTACCAAATTATCATTTTCTAATCGAACTATCTATATATATATATATATATATATATATATATATATATATATATATATATATATATATATATATATATAAATTGATTCATATACATACAATTAGAATGACAATGGATCTGATCCGCCAGTCCAAACCAAATTCGATTTTTTATTTGGGTCCGAATCCGTCCGCATTCATTGGGTCCCAAAAAAATTAGATCCAGATCCGTAAGATCTGCAAGGTCTAGACCCGGATCCATATGTTTTCGCTTCTAAAATAAATTATAAATCAACTATAATTCACGATAATACCATAATAATCTAAATACACAATAATACTATAACAATTATTTAGAATTTCTACAATTATCACTATATTGGAAGACGTTAGTTACAAATTTACTATAAGGTAGGAAACGAAAAACAACTCGATCGCCGATGGTGTAAGTGACGCGACCCGTCGCGAATACCGACATATACATAATTGAGAGAATTTGAAATGAAATTGAGAGTAGATTTGTTTTGGAAAAATTTGAAAAATGAAATTAAAGAGTTTTAAGTTGGAGTTAGATATTTAATTATATATATATATATATATATATATATATATATATATAATAAAATAAAACTAACGGATCCGTGGGCGGATCCGGATCGATCCGGTCTCAAAAATAAATCTCGGATCCGCATCCAAAATATACGGTAGGATCCAAATTCGATCCAGATCCATTGGGTTCAAATTTTTGATGATCCAGATCTTAAAAAATAGATTTGGATCCACGGATCTGGATCGAGTCCGAGATCCATTGTCATCTCTACATACAATCCTTAATATATATAAATGAGAACAAATCATGTCCATTAGATTTGAAAATCTAATAGTTATTTTTAAGTGTGCATCTTAATTAATTGTAAGTACATTTCTGCATATAATTATGCATTTATGCATATGCGTCATAATTTGTGCATTTAATCTGAATCGTCCATATTGATTTATCAAGCGTCGATATTTACCCTCATATTTATATTATAAAAAATATCTACACTATAACTATTCCCTAATATATATATATATATATATATATATATATATATATATATAATATTTCTTTTGAGATAATACCCATATATAGGCAGATCCATTATGGGTTGCACCGGCATGTCCCAATTTTTTCCATCTATGTATTATATTAAGTCCAATTCAAAATTAACCCAGTTCAAAATAATTAAAAAATTAAAACAAAGTTATCATTGTTGAGTTTTCTTATATTTTTGACTCATGAGAAAAGTCCATGAGCTCATGAGAAGGTTATAAGAGTGAAAAGGGTTAGCCACCATTTTTAAGGGAGAAATTGGAGCATCCAAAATAGAAAAAAGAGCAGCCAAAACAGAAAAATCTGTAGCATTTTTTTCTCCTCTCGTATTTTTAGCGTGCAACTTCAGAAAAATTTTGTTTTTCGAAGATTGAACTGTTAGATCATCGTGATTTTGGGACAGCGGCTTCACAGCATCTGGACCAACGTTTTGGACGGTGGAGATCGAATTTTGAGATTTTTAGGTTGGGTTTCGTCGATCTGAACAGAAAAGAATTTTTGGTGATATTTTTCTTGATCTTTGCTCGATTTTGATTCTATACATCTGGATGTGTTTATTTTCGAGTGTATGATGTTTTGTATTGCTCTAGTATAATCTAGAAAAGATTGTGTATTGTTCTAGGGTTTTTTTCTCTCTTTCGTTTTGAGAGGTTTTTTACGCTAAAATTTTGTGTCTCCTTATTGTTGCATGCCTACTGTTTTGAGCGACGTATATGGGTGCTTTTAAAATATCCTATTTGTCTGCATCCTCAAAGGTTCATACGAGTCGAAAAATTAGTCAAACAAAAGTGTCATGCTGCATCTGCTCAAATATTTGTTGATGTTGCTCTCTGCCCATTCAAAGCTGTCAAAGTTCAATTTCAATCGCAGCCAAGTTTTGCCAGTGGTTTGGCTGATGGATTTCCTAAAGTTTACGCTAAAGAATGGTTTATATTGAAAGAAATTTTATTAAAAATATAGATATATACTCGATTATTGATGGATTTTTTGTATTGAAATCTCGTAAGACAACTTATGAAAACATAGAAATATTTTAATATTTAATACACCGAAATACTTATTTTTCAGCTCATCCCATCATCAACTTTTGGATCCGCCGATGCCCATATATAAGCTTAGCACTCGTATGATTGACGGAAACTAGATAGCAAGATATTCTAGAACTTTGCAAATCTCAAATGTGTTTAAATGCTAATATATATTATGTGCAAACGTGAATCACGTGATGAACTCACAAATTAATCTTTACACTTTGATCGATCTTAATTTCGTAAGGGAAATAAATGCGCAAGAACACCAAAGATTTACGTGGTTCGATCTGTGAATAAGATCTACGTCCACAGGGCAAGAGAGAGCTTGTATGTGTATTGAGAGTATAAGAAGTGATTACAAAGAGAGTGAATGATCTATGTCGCCTAATCTAGCTTCTATTTATACACAATGTATTGACCTAGATCTCGAATCCAAGTCTTCTAACTAGGATTCGAGATCCTATCCCTTCGAATTAGGATTCTTTAGATACGGCCGAGCTTCTGCTCCCCCGACTTTAGGAGTCTTCATGGGTCGAACTTGTCCAGCCGAGCTTGATGTCGTTTACTTGTATTGGGCCCGATGCTTGGGCCCAGTAGTTGGGTCAGATCTATCACAACCCCCAAAAGACGCAAAACGAGGTCATGCCGGATTGGGGTTGTTGTGACGAAGCGGGTTTCGACGATCTTACATACTTTTCATTGTCTCGACTCAATGCTTCCGACGTCAGATATCGTGATGCGTTCGCGCAGGCGTCTGCCGAGGTCTTTTGTTGTTTGTATTTACGGCGAGGTGTCCCGGCTTCGCATCGAGGCGCCATGCCGAGGTCTTCTCACTGGCTTCACCTAAGGAGGCGTTATGCCGAGGTCTTATGACTGGCTTCACCTAACGAGGCGTTATGCCGAGGTCTTCTGACTGGTTTCACCTGACGAGGCGTTACGCCGAGGTCTTCTGACTGGCTTCACCTGTCGAGGCGTTACGCCGAGGTCTTCTGACTGGCTTCACCTGTCGAGGTGTTAAGCCGAGGTCTTGTGAATGGCTTCACCGTCGAGGCGTTAGCCGAGGTCATCTCATCGGCTTCACCGACGAGGCGTTATGCCGAGGTCTTATGACCGCTTCACCTAATGAGGCGTTATGCCGCGGTCTTCGACCGGTTTCACCCGACGAGGCGTTACGCCGAGGTCTTCGACCGCTTCACCGCCGAGGCGCTACGCCGAGGTCTTCTCGACCGCTTCACCGTCGCGGCGCGTCGAGGTCTTGTGAATGGCTATACCGCCGAGGCGCAGTCGAGGTCATCTTCTTGGCTTCACCGCCGAGGGCGTTCGAGGTCAAGACGGATTTTCCGCCGCTGCCGAGCATCGACGCGGGATACGATTTAATGCGCATTAAATTGGCAGCCGTTGGATTCCCGATAAAGTACATATTAGGGAATATCTTCCTCGATACGCAATATCTCTTATCACTTGCCTTCTACATTTCTCTGAATTTCAAAACTCTCGCCTTCGAGAAACAACTATTCTGCGCCATTGACGATTTGAAGCTCCTTGTCTTCTTCATCGATAAACAAAAGTAAGTAATGGCTACTTCTTCTCATAACGAGTCGCCTGAGCGTCAAATCGTGTCTGTTTTCCCGTCCAATTCGTTAGTGTCTTTACTGCTTTTACCCGTGTCCATATGCCTCTTTCGAGTGTAGTCCGCGATTCCCCCCTGGGGATTGCGGCAAAGTGTCCTCTTTTCTTCAATCCTAGGTATTTCGATATTAGGGATATATGTTTTCAATATAGTATTCCTCTAGTATTGAGCTCGTTGCCCCCCGTCCGGAGGATAGGGCTTGTGCCCCTCCGGATGGTTTTATTACCGTGTATGAGGACGCCTCAAGGTCGGTCTGCGTCTTCCTTTCTCTACGTATACGCTGAGTTCCAAGAGATGTTTGGTCTATCTCGCCCAACTCGCCGAACTCATTCCGGCATATGATCGCTTTAGGTGTTCATGCCTATAGCATAATTTTCCTTTGACCTTGGGGCTTGTCCTCGCTTTTTGCAGAATCGAAGGCGGCTCGGGGTGGTATTATCTATCACCCCGTAGAAAATTCAAAGCCAAGATTAAGTCAAGATCTCAACCGAAGTAAGTTCTTCTTCCGCCGGTTTGAGGACATATGGAGTTTCCATGGCGATCCGATAAGATCGCCGATGTATTCGCTGACAAGGACTTCGTGACCGAGGAGACGCTGGACAAAATGGCCTTGTTGACGAAGTCTTCTCCGAGGCCGAGCTTGCGGAGGCGGGCTTAGCCTTATGATCCTACCAGGGGTGGAGTCGGTGAAGGTGAGGCCCTACTTTTTTCTTTAATGCATGATTATACGTGTTGATGCCGACCTAAGTATTTCTTGGTAGTGAACTCGTCAAGGAAAGAAAGAAGAGAAGGAAGGAGCCGATCTCGTGGCCGAACCGATCTACGTGGTCGAGCCGAGGTCTCCGACTCAAGGATTTCGAGGACATGCCCGAAATGACCGTGGGGCCTTCGAGATCCCCTTCGCCGCAGCCACCAAGCGCTTGAAGAGGCGGAAGGATGTAATCCCCGAGTCCTCGGTGCCGCCGAGGTCGAAAAGAGATCATCTGCCCAAGTCCGCGCCTCGCCTCTTTCCCGAGGTTTTGTACTGTCTTTATACTTGTGTAGTAGTATATAAAAAAAATGTGATCTTCTGACCTGATGTGTATATTGTGTAGGGGGTCGAGGACGTGGCGGCCGAGGTGTCCAAAGTATCTGATCTTATATCGGATTACTTGAAGGGCGCCGTTTCGCAGTTTGATGGGGTGGCCCGGTATGCTGGGGGAGGTGGAGGCGAATACCTCCTTGCTCAAGAAATATCCGAGGCCGAGGCTAAGGTCCGGACCTCGTCAAACAAAAGCGGTGACGCGATGGCCTCGAGGCGTGGCGGCAAGGGCAGTCGGTGAGGCGGTGTGGCGGAGGACGCGGCAGCGGCCGAGGCGGCGAAGTCCGAGGTTGCCTTGCTGAAGGCCGAGGTGGAATGATTCGCCGTCGGGAGACGGACATGGCGAGCTCACGAGGAGAGACGCCGTGCCTTTGCAGAGGTCGCTCATGTCGGCGAAGCCCGGATGGTCTCGGACGCGTCAAGTGCTTAATATCGCTGCCCTGATGCAATCAAGATGTCGCCGAGGACTACCCGCACTGGACAAAGCCAAGTATGGGTACGAGGAGACCGAGGACAATGTCCCGAGACGGCCTACTTTGATGTGATCGTCCGCGGCCGAAGCGAGCTTCCGTCTGCGCAGAACCTCGCCTCCTCGGTTCTTTTGTCCGCGAGTCCGTTCGCGCTTTGTCCGTGGATCGGGATCCCCGACCGAGCTTTACTATCCGATTATGCCAAGGGGTCGGGTGCGGTGATGCTTCAAAGGCGTCGAGACCTTGGTGGTTCCTCAAGAGGCGGTTGCATGCGGACCGAGACCATCGAGGCGTCGGAGGCGGCGAATGTGGACGTGGCGAAGCTTCCGGAGGGTCGCTTGATCCCATCTTTTTACCCTTTTTTTTTGAATGTAAATGTACATTGATTTTTGCCTAAGGCATGTTAATAAAATGACAAGTTTATGTTAAGAAACTTATCTTTTTTTTATTCGATTGTCTCTGAATGCTTGATGCTTCTCCTTGGTTGAACCGAATCAAGACCTATCGCGGGCTCTTGAGTTGAAAGAGGTCGAACTCCTCCATATAAAGGCGGCTTGGCCACGACAAAGTGAGTCCGATGTCAGCATGAGCCGCCAGAGAGCCGTGACGAGCTCCGTGCTCGCCTTTTGAATGGAGGAGGCATTCGAGGTCGCCATGAGAAGCCAAGGTGATAGCCGAGGAGCATGCCGAGTACGAGGAGGTTATCCACGAAATGGTGGGATGACGATCCGGAGGTTGAAGCTAAGGTTGTCGAGGCTGCGCCGTTGTTCGAGGTACGTGCACGAATATGGTGGGACCTCCCGGCAATTTACGGAGCAAGACGCTGAATTGAAAAGGCTCGAGCATATACAAAACTGGCATCGCCGACAACCACAACTCGATGAAATACTTGACGGGATGCAGAGGCCTCTTCTTCTCACGGAGCTTCGCCAGAATAAATGAACCTAATTATGACGATCCGGAGTGGCGCGACAAGAGAGGCGTGCTATTGCTCTTGAACGCCGTGGACCCTCCATGCGCCGAGACCAAGGCGTCATCAAGTGGCCGAGGCCGAGCTCGCAGAGCTGCATCGCCAAGTGACCGAGGTCGCACGGGCCGGGCCCGTAATATAGACCGAGGACGAGGTAGAGGTAGGATTAGCATAGATGAACCGTCAATTCGATTTTTCTAGGGATTGGCTCGCCTTTTCCCGATCCGCCTCCGTCCTCGTAAAATGTAACCTGTACATCTTTTATTTAATAAGAATGGTTTCTTGTCGTCTTTGTATTTGAATAAGAGTAATATGCGAAAGTAGTTCGTCCTCGTAGAGAATTCCGCTTCGAAAGAAATCGTTCTCGTACGAAGGTAGGGGTTCCTGTTTTTTGCCGAGGTCGTCGGGAAGGGTGGTCCCCTTTATCTACATAGAGAGAACGGCTTCGTAATAAACGAAGGTAGTCTGATCTCGTATGTAGGAATGGTTCCTGTTTTTTTGCCGAGGTCGTCGGGAGGGGTGGTCCCCTTCGTCTACATAGAGAGAACGCTCAAATAAACGAAGGTAGTCCGATCTCGTATGTAGGAATGGTTCTTTTTGCCGAGGTCGTCGGGAGGGTGGTCCCCTCGCTCACATAGAGAGAACGCTCAAATAAACGAAGGTAGTCCGATCTCGCACGTAGGAATGGTTCCACTTTTGCCGAGGTCGTCGGGAGGGTGGTCCCTCGCTCACATAGAGAGAACGCTCAAATAAACGAAGGTAGTCCGATCTCGCACGTAGGAATGGTTCCCTTTTTTCGAGGTCATCGGAGGGTGGTCCTTCATCTACATAGAGAGAACGCTCAAATAAACGAAGGTAGTCGATCTCGTATGTAGGCATGCGTTTAGATTTACATTCGTATGAAACGAATGTAATCGACCTCCGTCGAGGGAATTTGTCCTTCGAGAGGGTAAATAATGTGAAGATTAATTATGCATTAGTGACAAGTAGAACTCGTAAAATAATATTTTATTGATAAAAGACGACGCGACCACCAAATAAGACTCGGACTCTAAACAGACTTTAAAAATATGACCGAACAAGACCCGACCTTGACACTTATGCATAATATTTCTTCGATGGATGATGTGCCATCGTTGGGTAATTGCTCACCGGACAATTGAGCGAGCTTATAGGCCCTTTGCCGAGGACTTCGTCGACCGGTAAGGTCCTTCCCATGTGGCTTCCACTTGCCGAGCTGCGCGGCTTTGTCGACTTCATTATTTCGAGTACGAGGTCGCCCACTTGAATTGTCGGGTTTTAACATGGCGGTTGTAATACCGAGCTACTTGTTGCTTGTACCGAGCTTCCTCGATGTGGCGAGGTCTCTTTCTTCGAGTAGGTCTAGATCACCAGATTTTCCCCATTTGCTTCGCATAGAAGTCAATGGTACGAGGACTCGGCATTCGATCTGCGCAGGATCATCGCTCGGTTCCATACACCAAATCGTATGGTGTTTCTCCGCTCGAGGTCCCGGCGTTGTTCGCACGCGACCATAAGACACGTGGTAAATTTTCCACCCGAGGCCTTTAGCTCGGTCGAGACGTGTTTTAGACCCTTTACGATGGTCTGCTGGTAACCGGTATGACCATTTGCTTGAGGATGGGCCACCGAGGTAAACTTTGTTGGATCCAAGCTCGACACCAATCTTTGAATGTCTTATCCGTGAATTGTGTTCCGTTATCCGAAAGGAGGATATGGGGGATGCCGAAGCGACACACTATGTTCTTCCATACGAAGTTGAGGGCGTTCTTGCTTGTGATTTTCGCCAAGGGCTCAGCTTCCACCCACTTCGTGAAGTAGTCGATCGCAACAATTAAAAATTGGAGCTGTCCTGGTGCTTTACAAAAGGGGCCCACAATGTCGATCCCCCATTGCATGAACGGCCAAGGGCTCTGTACGGAGGTGAGGTCGGTCTGGGGTAGCCTTGGTACATTCCCATGGATTTGACACTTCGGACACTTTTTTACGAGGTCCATTGAGTCTTGGAACATTGTTGGCCAATAGTATCCCCATCGCATGACTTTCTTTGACAAGGCTCGGGGTCCGATGTGGCTTCCGCACGAGCCTTCGTGTATTTCTCGTAGAACGTAATTAGCTCGGTTCGCCCCAAGCACCTTAAGAGGTTGGAGATATGACTTTCAGATAGGACTCGCTCAATTGTATATCGCAGATTTGTTCAGATCCTCCTAGCCTCCAAATTGTCGAGGCGATTCGCCTTCTCCAAGTACTCGAACGGGAGTCATCCAATTGGGTTCTTCATCCGAGACTACGTTGACCTCGGCTCCATCTTCGCATCGTTTATACTCCCGCTTTGAACTTCCTCTCTTGGCGGGCTCGTTGATGGCGAGGCCAATTTACTTAAGATGTCGGTGTTGGATTTGTATCTCGAAAGCGTTTGGTTGAGCTTGTATACAATGTTTCTGTTACCACTATTACAATCTCCTATCTGCTTTGAATACTTGATTGCATATATCGTGTCCCCTTATCTCATATATAAGTTAGATCATACGATGTGTAGAAGATCACGTAAGTCGTATGATTGGTCAAGTTTAATGAGATATAAAAGTTTCACACCGAGACGACTTAAGGACGAGTTGTCGGTTTAGCCGCAGATAGATAAAGTGACTTGACTTAGTTGCTTGTCTATCTTTGGTACGCCTCGACGTATGAAGGATCACGATGAGATGTGTTCTTCTTTTCGACCGTCGTGAAGAACCAAGATCTCGGTGACTTACGATGATCTAAACCTCGATAAGGTATTAGGTGAGTATGAGTTCTTGACCATCACTTTGACTTGTTATGAGTGAGGTTATATGTTCTAACCCAAGATTCTCGCGTCTTGGGTGATGGCGATCTTGTATGTCACGCTAGTTATCTCAGACGAGTCACCGTATCCGTTAAGGATGATGACGCCCCTTAAGGAGCTCAAAAGGTTTATTGTACTAAACCCTGCAGGTTGAGTTAGCTCAAGTACAATAATAAGGTTGAGTGGTACTACTTAAGGAAATAAGGATATTAATCGTTTAAGCAGTCAGATTGCTAGAAATGATTAATGGACGTTCGATATCTTAAATACGGGGATTCGTAATGTCTAAGTGCAAGCCCGACTCAACTTCGGTAATAAAGGGGTAAGTCAACATTCTTTCTCTAGTGGCATGATCGAATGTTTATAAATTAATTTATGTTCTGGGCTGAACATAAGATAATTAATTTATTTGAGGCCCATCTTTATTCCTTGCATTTGATCCCTGGGCTGGCCCATCAAGGCCCGTAGCCAAGGAAAATCGGCGCCCCTCATGCTCCCAATTGGCAAGATTTTATTCTCTTTATCCACATGGATATAATTATATTTATGGTATATGCATAGATCCTTTCCATATAAGATTATGGTAATAATCTTGAGAGTATGGAAATAATCCTAAGAGTATGGAAATAATCCTAAGAGTATGGTAATATTCCATATATGATTATGGTAATATTCCATATAGGATTATGGTAATATTCCATATAGGATTAAGGTAGTGCATTATAAATATAAGGTATGAGATAATGTCTAGGCTAATGCTCACAAATTGAAGAGAGAATTTTCGGTCATCTCATTATTGAGAGAGAGAATTTTCGAGTGTTTGGTTGTGAGAGCATTGGGTGATTTTCCGAAGCATTCTCCATAGATCGTCCTCACTCGACGTTGGAGATTGGGCAACCGGATACAGTCCCGAAGGTCAAAGCACGAGTCCGATCCGCTCGATCCGTTCATCTCGTTCCATCGACCTCTTCAGATCCAAAGGTAAACACGTGTAAACCCCAACGTGTTGCGATTTAATTATATAGACGCATGCTAGGTTTATAATCAATGTATGGTGAATTAAACACCCAAGATGGATCCTCGGGGCGAGGGTTAACATACGATTCCCTACATTGGTATCGAGCACGGGATCGTAATCTTGGCCTGTTGGATTAATTCACGCGTTTGATTATTACGTGCGTTTATTTAATTGTGGATCCGCTGCTCATCGTGGCTCGTTTGTTGTTGTTGTTGGTTTTTGGTTTTACACCACGAGAAAATCCGTGGTTAGATTAGATTTTATTATGTAAATCTTATCTGTAAAAGAAGAACGAAGACGAACGAACGAAGAACGAAACGACGGGAAAAATAGGTTCTCACCGTACTTGGGTGGTTTCGCGGCGAGTCTCGCGGTCGCTAGGGAGATCGCGAGGGCTGCGGGCGACGGGCGCGCTCGCGCGGGATCCCGGCGCTTAGCGGCGAACTTCATGATCGCGAGGATTACCCGCGAGCTGCGCGGCCGCGGCGAGCTAGCGGCGGCGGCGCGCGCGTTCGCGCGAAACCCGCGGCCAGCGGCGAGACTCGCGGTCGCGAGGTATGGCCGGGCGACGATGTCTCGGCGGACGTTCGCGCTTGGGCGTGGCGCGCGACGCGCAGCTCGACGGGTCGCGGTCGCGTTAGCGACCGCGAGGCAGCTCATGAGGAGGCAAGGCAGGCGGCGGCGCGAGGTCGGGCGCGCGATCGGCTTTGCCCAGCGCTGCCCAAGACTCTTTGGGACCGACCGCCCGGACCGTTTTTTCAATTTCGGTCCGTCCGCGCCCGCACGCGAGGCCCATTTGTTGAATCCGGTCCGTGCCCGCACGCGAGGTCTTTCAAGTTTAATTGCACTTTGTAAATCTATGTAATAGATTAGATTTAAATGTGCGTGTTTCACGATTGGGCGCGATGAACGCTTTTTTTTATTTTTATCGCTCATATGCATGTCGTGGATGTTTAAATTATGCAGAGCATGCTATGTATGTTTATATTACGTTGACAAATCTTTAAGTGTTTTACGAATTGGATGCGCATAGTAAGCATGCTAGGTTTATCGCGTTTATCAAGCATATTTTAGAATTTCATGAGCATGTTTTACATGTTGAGTTCTATAGAAAAGCATGCTAGGATTACGTGATCCGCATGGACAAACCTTTTGAATAAAAAGACTAAGCAAGCAACCCGACAAATTAATTTTTCAAATTAAAATGTCAAGACCTCCACTTTTGATCTCTAAACAAAGTGAGACGATCTGTGAGTAAACGCCCACACGCGCGTGGCTTGCTTGCCTTGCTTATCATAAGTTTGTTAGATGAGATTTCTAAATAAAACATTTTAAATCTATTGAGAAGTGGGAGTTTCATGTAAACGCCCACACGCGTGGCTTGCATGTGCGATTTTCATAAGTTCTCTAGAGATAGATATAAAATGAGATAACAAAAGAATTTGAATTGGGCGGTATGGTCCGAGTGAGTATACCAATTCTAAGAATTCATCTTCTTTGTTAAAATTGTGGTCAATGCTTAGACATCACTCAAGTACAACTTCCGCCAAGTCCCTTCTTGCGATAGTGATGTGGTCTAGTAAGGTCCAATCATTAATTTCATTTGTCATAAGGATAAGTTGACATGGATTGAAATTAAACGACTAAAAGGTATATTTTAGTGCGGTCGAGGGGTTCATGTAAACGCCCACACGCGTGGCTTGTATGTGGAATTCCTTGGGCGATTGGAGGTTTCAATTAATATTGTTTTATCAAAAGGTTACAATATTATTGTTACGTAATTATATGCGATCGTATGCTTATGTGTTTACATTATCGTTTCGATATGTCTCTTACGCCGATTATCAATATGCTCGCACAAAATCCGTTATCCGTCCAAATTTTATCGAGTGGAAACGAAACATGGAATATGTTCTTATATCAAGAACACATGTTTGTTCTCACTACTCCTAAACCCGATGCCCCATCGACGATCGACTAATGAGCAATGAGAGTCAAGGACTTTGGAATAAGTCAAACAATATGGCTAAATGCTATATGATGACTACGATGTCCAAAGGCTTGCGGTGCAGATCGATCGATGGTAGACGCGATCGATATTTGGTCAAGTCTCGAGAGTAAGTTTGGGCGATCGGATCGGACGATCGCTTCCACACAATGAGAGAAATCTTGGCGTGTAAGATGGAAGAAGGAAGTTCGTCCATGAACATGTCTCCACATGACTCATCTCATGGATAGTCTTGATCGGTTGGGAGGGTATTGACGGCGGCCAAGGTCGATATCATCCTCAATACACCGCCCAAGTCTTTTGAGAACTTTCGGCGTGAATGCGATCATGAGCAAGACCGAGTTTACACTTAGTCGGTTGCTTAATGATCTCGTTCTTTGCGGAAGGAGTTATGGGAAAAGGAGCACATGCTCGCTAGCACATCTAAGGGCCCAAAATTTTCATCGCAAAATGGAAATAGAAAAGGGTGCCAAAGGTGGTAAAGGCAAGGAAATAGTGGGAGTAATGGGAGCAAGAACATGGTTGCCACCGAGGCTTGAAGAAGCCGAAGGAGAAGGCAAGTGCTCAAGTGCGGCAAGGCGGGCATTGGAAGGCCAAGTGCCCTATGCTCAGCTCAAGGTACGCCGTTTGCTTTAGTAACGGAAACATGTTTAGCGACTTGTTCTACCCATTCTTGGGTAGTAGATACTGGTAATCGATCATGTTTGTTACACCTGCGTGGGTTCCCGCGACAAGGGAGCTGTTTGATGGCGAGATAACGATCTCCATGGGCAACGCGAAAGTCGAAGTCTGCTGCGCTTGGAGATGTTTCTTTATGTTTTGGGACAACAGCTTTAGTTTTGAAAGACGTTTTATATGTGCCGGATTTAGTGGAACCTTGTTTCTGTTTCAAATTATTTACTCATGGATATTCTCGTTATTTTTGATAGTGGTGTTTCTATCATAAGAAATGACGGTTATACGTGTTGGCACTTTATATAATTCGCTTTATACTATTTCGCAAAACATAATACCTATAACTATGTCAGATCTTCATCAAACCCCAAAAGAGAAAGTTTTCTTATGAAGATGACTCTACTTTTCTCTCGGCATCTTAGATTAGGTCACATCAATCTAAATAGGATCCAAAGACTCGGCTAAGAATGGGCGTTGGGTAATCTCACGGTTACTCGCTCGGTCCGCGAATCTGTATAGAAGGTAAGATGTCGACTGCACCCTTCAAAGCGAAGGGTTATAGAGCCACGAAATGTTGGAGTTAGTCCATTCGGACTGTGTGGACCGATGTCCACACAAGCTCGTGGAGGTACAGTATTTTGTCACTTTCATTGACGACACTCGAGGTACGGATACGTATACCGCTTCACCGCAAGTCCGAATGCTTTGAGAAATTCAAAGAGTTTAAGGCGGAAGTGGAGGCGGCTAGGTAAAGTATCAAGTCACTGCGCTCGATCGCGGTGGCGAATACCTCAAGAACGAGTTTATGGACTATCTAGTGAAGTGTGGGATTACATCCCAACAAGACTTCACCAAGGCACACCACAAAGAAAATGGTATGTCGAGCGAAGAAATAGGACTCTTTTGGAAATGGTTAGATCTATGATAAGTTATGCTACATTGCCTATTTCGCTCGGGATATGCCTTAGAGACGGAGGCATACTTGCTAAATCTAGTACCGCCCAAGTCGGTCGAAAAGACCCTTCGAGTTGTGGTTTGGGCGCAAGACCGATTTAAGCCACATAAAGATATGGGGTAGTCCAAAGACGTCTTTGAACAAGAAGGCGACAAGTTGGAGGCTAGATCGACGCAAGGTCGTTTATTGGCTATCCTAGAGGAACGAAGGTGGTTTATTCTATAGTCCTAAGGATCGGAAGGTCATTATTAGACTAATGCCCGATTCTTAGAAGAGGATTATATGAAAATCATAAGTCCAAAGTTGAAATCATTCTTCAAGAATTAGAAGATGATCGTATTCCACCACCGATTAGGCCAAAGTACGAGATGTCGAGTCTAGTGGGAGGATCGACACCGATACTTCAAGAAATTGAAGTGGGTCGAGTTCCACCGAGATACCGACCGTGCATGTGGTACCTACACAAAGAAGTTGTGCAAGTTAGAGAACCACAAGTATCTGCACCTACCGTTGCCATTGTGCTGTAGAACCTCGTCAGTAGTGGGAGGGTTGTTCGTCAACCCGAGCAATTTATGTTCGTGGGTGAATCTTGGATTTAGTCCCAAAGCAGACGAACATGCAATAATCGACCCATGGACATCTGAGGCGATACAAGATATTGATGCAAGATCATGGCACACCGCTATGGACTTAGAAATGGAGTCCATAACGGCTATGGATGTATATGAAAGACACTCTACCGGATGGCAAGGAAGCCATAGGTAGTAAGTGGATATACAAGAGGAAGAGATTCCGATGGAGAGGTTTCGCTTTTAAAGCCGTGCTTGTGGCGAAAGGGTACACTCATTGAGGGCATCGATTTCGATGAGACCTTTTCACCGTAGCAATGCTCAAGTCCATCGTAATTCTTCTAGCCATAGCAGCCCACTGAACCCAGAGGTTTGGCAAATGGATGTTAAAACCGCTTTTCTAAACGGTTACCTTGAGGAAGGTAGAGACATCTATATGCAAAGAACTGAAGGTTATGTGGTAAAGGGTGAAGAGCATCTAGTATGGAAGCTAAAGTCCATTTATGGACTTAAGCGAGCCTCCCGATCATGGAACTTACGCTGACGAGGTGGTAAAGTCCTATGGATTTACGCATTGCCTAGCGAGAGTTGTGTGTATCGGTTAGATGTCAACGTGATGTGGTATTTCTTGCACTTTATGTAGATGACATCCTTCTAGTTGGCAACAACGTGAAGTCGTTATCGACGTAAAGAGTTGGCTATCCGATCGTTTCAAATGAAAGACAAAGGAGATGCAGCGTACATTCTTGGGATCAAGGTTTACCGAGAAGAAAATGTTGAGCTTATCTCAAAGCGCCTTACATTGATATCGAATTACTGTTTTAGTATGCGCACCGCCAAGAAAGGATTGCTACCTTCGGACATGGCGTTCCTTTATCTAAGACACGGTCACCTATGACCGCAAAGGAGATAGAGGAAATGAGACAAGTTCCTTACGCTCGCCGTAGGAAGTCTCATGTACGCAATGCTATGCACGAGACCCGATATCTCGCTATGCGGTAGGCATAGTAGCTAGATATCGCCTAACCTGGACAAGCTCATTGATCGCAAGAAGCATATACTCAAGCACCGAAAAGGACTCGAGATTATAGGCTAGTTTACCATGCGAGATAGTCTAATGCCTTTGGGTTATCTGACTGGATTTCCAAGTCGACCGTGATGAGAAAAAGTCAACCTCGGGCTATGTGTTTACCTTGGGAGGTGGAGCAGATCTCAAGTGAGTGCAAAGCGGCGATGCATTGCGGACTCTACCATGGAAGCTTAATATGTAGCCGCCTTGAGGCTTCTAAGGAGGTCAGATGGTTCAAGAACTACCTCATGGATCTAGATTTGGCACTGGTTTGTCCAAGAGTATCATAGTTCATCGTGATAACTCGGTGCGATGTGGCAAACTCGAAGGAACCACGGACCCACAAGGCGACCAAACACATAGAGAGAAAGTACCATGTCATACGAGAAATCGTTAGACGAGGTGACGTGGTTGATTGAAAAGATTGATATGACGGAAAATCTAGCGGATCCATTCACGAAGAGCTCGCCGCAAAAGTCTACGATGGTCACGTTAGAGGACTGGATTGCGCTTGATGGCACCCACTTAGAAAGGAAACTTTTGTATAAGTGGGAGAAGCAAAGTGATGGTTGTTTGTAATAGCTAGTAGAAAGACACATTGTATACTAAAAGTTTGCTTTAGTATAAGTGGGAGATTGTTGGATTTGTATCTTGAAAGCGGTTTGGTTGAGCTTGTATACAATGTTTCTATTACCACTATTACAATCTCCTATCTGTTTTGAATACTTGATTGCATATATCGTGTCCCCTTATCTCATATATAAGTTAGATCATACGGTGTAGAAGATCACGTAAGTCCGTATGATTGGTCGTTTAATGAGATATAAAAGTTTCACACCGAGACGACTTAAGGACGAGTTGTCGGTTTTAGCTGCAGAATAGATAAGTGACTTGACTTAGTTGCTTGTCTATGCCGGTACGCCTCGACGTATTGAAGGATCACGATGAGATGTGTTCTTCTTTCGACCGTCGTGAAGAACCAAGATCTCGGTGACTTACGATGATCTAAACCTCGATAAGGTATTAGGTGAGTATGAGTTGTCGACCATCACTTTGACTTGTTATGAGTGAGGTTATATGTTCTAACCCAAGATTCTCCGCATCTTGGGTGATGGCGGTCTTGTATGTCACGCTAGTTATCTCAGACGAGTCACCGTATCCGTTAAGGATGATGACGCCCCTTAAGGAGCTCAAAGGTTTATTGTACTAAACCCCGCAGTCGAGTTAGCTCAAGTACAATAATAAGGTTGAGTGGTACTACTTAAGGAAATAAGGATATTAATCGTTTAAGCAATGATTGCTAGAAATGATTAATGGACGCTCGATATCTTAAATACGGGATTCAGAATGTCAAGTGCAAGCCCGACTCAACCGGTAATAAAGGGTAAGTCAACATTCTTTCTCTAGTGGCATGATCGAATGTTTATAAATTAATTTATGTTCGGGTCGAACATAAGATAATTAATTTATTTGAGGCCCATCTTTATTCCTTGCATTTGATCCTGGTGGCCCATCATGCCCGTAGCCAAGGAAAATCGGCGCCCCTCATGCTCCCAATTGGCAAGATTTTATTCTCTTTATCCACATGGATATAATTATATTTATGGTATATGCATAGATCCTTTCCATATAAGATTATGGTAATAATCTTGAGAGTATGGAAATAATCCTAAGAGTATGGAAATAATCCTAAGAGTATGGTAATATTCCATATAGGATTATGGTAATATTCCATATAGGATTAAGGTAGTGCATTATAAATATAAGGTATGAGATAATGTCTAGGCTAATGCTCACAAATTGAAGAGAGAATTTTCGGCCATCTCATTATCGAGAGAGAATTTTCGAGTGTTTGGTTGTGAGAGCATTGGGTGATTTTCCAAGCATTCTCCATAGATCGCCCTCACTCGACGTTGGAGATTGGGCAACCGGATACGATCCGAAGGTCAAAGCACGAGTCCGATCCGCTCGATCCGCTCATCTCGCTCCATCGACCTCTTCGGATCCAAAGGTAAACACGTGTAACCCCAACGTGTTGCGATTTAATTATATAGACGCATGCTAGGTTTATAATCAATGTATGGTGAATTAAACACCCAAGATGGATCCTCGGGCGAGGGTTAACATACGTATTCCTACGGTCATTTCCGCTATTTTGCTCCCTGGGATGCGAACTATCGGAAGTGTGAGAAAGTCCGCGCAGACTTTTTGTTTTTCAAGATACTTCTTCATTCGCCGCTTTTGCCTCGTATTTTCCCAACATTTGGCTTACGACGACTTGAGAATCATTTGTGAACTTGCACGGCTCAGATCAGAGACTTTGAGCGAGGCGAAGTCCTGCGATTAGTGCCTCGTACTCCACTTCGTTGTTCGTATTTTGAATGTGAACCGGAAGTGAGTAGGCGATCTCTTGGTTGTCCGGCCTAGAGTAAGATACCGCCCGCCACTGCTTTCCCGAAGCCCGTCAACGAGTTGCCAAGACTCGGTGTTTCAACCACGGGTTCGGCTTTGGCATCGTCGTCACGGACTCGGTGGGCTTCGGTTTTTCGACGGTTAGCCTCGGCAAGGAAACCGCTAGGCTTGACCTTTGATGGCTGGCGGGCGAAGGATATATCGTGTTCGCCCAGTTCGATTGCCCATTTCGCGATTCTCCACGATGCTTGGCCGTCAATACTTGCCAAGTGGGTAATCGATGAGGACTGTATGCGATGTGCATGGAAGACGGACGTAGTCTCCTCGCGGCATTTACCAATGCTAAGGCAAGCTTCTCCGGTGATACTCGCTTCCTGACCTTTTAGTGCTCGGCCGATGAAATACACCGGAGTCGACGTCCTTCTTCTCGCATCAGATCGCACTTATGGATTCGTCCGAGGCGGTGAGGTAGAGAAAAGGACCTCTCCTCTTCGGGACGGATAGAGTGGGGAGCTCGGCGAGGTAGCTCTTGAGGTCTTCGGCGGACCTGCACCTCATCCCATGAGAATTTCGGGCTTTTTTGAGTATCTTGAAGAAGGGTAGTCGCTTATCCGCGGCTTTAGAAAGAAAGCGGCTTAGTGCGGCTATGCACTGTCACCAGGTACGTCATGGATGGTCTTCGCATCTTCATTTCCAAAATGGTTTGGACCTTGGTCGGGTTTGCTTTTAGCCTTCTTGTGAAACCCAACACCCTAAGAACTTTCCGCACCGGACCGCAAACGTGCATTTCGGGATTGACTTTAGGTTGATTTTCCAAGAAGGCCGAGGACGATCCGAGGTCGGCCACACATGCGCTTCTTCCTTGCTTTTAACGACGATGTCGCTCACGATACCTCCACATTCCGACCTATGTAGGGCTGAAATATTTTGTCCACCATCCTTTGATAGGTAGCTCGCATTTTAAGACCGAATGACATCTTTTTATATGCGAAGACCTCAAGTCGGTAATGAAGGTCGTCTTGGTCGCGTCTTCGTCGTCCATCGTGACTTGGTGATACCTTTGTATAAGTCCAAGAAATCAAGACTTCAGATCCCACCAACGCGTCGACCTTCTTGTCAATGTTGGGAAGGGATAGCAATCCTTTGGGCAATGCTTGTTGAGGTCGGTGTAGTCAATACACATTCGCCATCCCTCCTCCTTTCTTCACCATCACCGGGTTGGCTATCCGTGTCGGATATTCGACCTCGAGCAAGATGCGTGCTTTTAATAGCTGGTTCACTCGTCATGAATAACTTGGTTCCGCTCGGCCGCGAAGATTCTTTGCTTCGCCGAACCGGCTTTATGTTCGGATCGATGTTGAGCCGGTGAGTGATGATACTCGGCGAGACTTGGTCATGTCGGGGAGACCAAGCAAACACGTCCCGAATTCCCTTAGAGTTGGATGATCGATCCTTCACTTCGGTGTCGTGGTGAAACCAACCGGACGACCTTCAATGGCTCATCTTTGCACAATGCGACCTCTTCCACCGACCGCCGTGGAGTGGCGATGTACTTGGGACTCCAACTCTTCGGGTTTCTTTAATTGCTATGCCGTGGGTGTTGGACCGAGGTCCCGCACCTCGTAAGGCAACTTGCATACACCTCGGCTTGCTTCGATCGCCTCGGATCACGGCCGTTCCCCGTGGTGGGTATTTTTATCGTCGGTGGTACGTTGAGCATACCGCTTACTGACGTTTCACCAATCTCGCCTAGTATGATGTTATACGGCGAGTTGGCCTTCACTACGAAGAACCGCACCACCTGGTCGAGGTCGTTGGTGCTTTCCCACCGTGACGGGTAGCTCGATTATTTCTTCGGGCGTCTCTTCCGGACGAAGCTTGAATTGCGCGGTGCTCGTGCGAGGTGTGCTTCTTCTATTCCTAGCTTGTCAAAGCATTCCTTGAAGAGGATGCTCACCGACGCCATTGTCAATGTAAACGCGTTTCACCAACTTATTTGCGACTACTACCGGATCACCAACGATCCGGTGAGGTATCGTCGCAGTACGGGTCGCCCTCGGAGAAGGTGATCGCCTCGTCCTTTCGAACCTCTTATTGGTAGGTTCGCGGTTCTAGGACTTCGGCATCCGCCTTGAGGGAGGACTTCGTGACTCACCGGGAGCCCGTAATTGTGAGACCACCCGTCATATTGGGGCTCGTCATCTCCTTCCTCGTCGGTGCTCGCGCTTTGTTTTTTTGTAGGGGCACAATTTCCCTCTTCTCTGCTTTCTTCTTCTTTTGACTTTGGTCGGCTTGGCGACTACGTCCTGGTATTTCTTGAGGATCCGTCTGAACTAGCGCTCTATTTCACCCATGAGCTCTTTGCACTCTTCGATGTCGTGCCCGTAATCATCATGGAATGAGCAAGATTTATCCATAGGTCGGCACCTCTTCCTCCCGCCATCGGTCGAGGCTTCTCGAACAGTTCATATAGAGTGCGAGATTTACGCTCTCTTCGTCAATGGGGTGTCTCGAGGTCGCCCGAGGCGTCGCGGACCGAGCTGGACTTTATCGGGCGATGTAATCATCGAGGCACTTCGCCGCCTGGTTCCGATCTTCCTTCCTTCGCCTCTTCTTCCTTTTTCGGGGTCCCGCCTTATCGCCTCGCGCTTTCTCTTGTCGGCCTCGTCGCTTTGGCGAACCGGTTGGCTATCGCGCCACGCTACTTGCGAAGACGGGTTCGTGATTGACGATCTCTCGGTATAAAGCCCCGGCAAGATGCCGCTTTGGAAGGCCGAGATGACTAACAGTCGTTCACGTCTTCGACCTTCAAACACTCCTTGTTAAACCTTGTCGTGAAGTCGCCGATGGACTCATTACGGCTTTGTCTTATGGTGAGGAGGTGTCGATGACGTTTTGATTCCGCTTTTGGAAGAACCCGGTGGAAGGCGACCATCGTCGCGATAGAGCCGATGCTTCCGAGGTAGACCGTCGAACCACCGCGGGCGTTGTCGACAGTAACTCCGGAAGAGTTTACATATGGACCGGTGAGACGTTGGTTGATCATGTTGTATTGGAACTGCGAGAGGAAGTTCGTGGATCCCTCACCCGTCGTGAGGGCGATGCTTGGTACCCGTACTTATCCGGGAGAAGTGTTGAGTATTCTATTTGAGAACGGGTGGCTATCTTCCGTATCCATCGGCCGCCCTCGAGATCGGGACGAGTTCGATGATCGAACTCGTTAGGTGACTCGGACCGACTTCGCGGCGGCCCGATGTTTTTCTGCGCTGCCGTCCCCGGAGATCGGGGGAGAGTCGTTGGATGGATTTATTCAGCGATCGAGGCCGGCCGCGCGATCACGACGTCCTCTCCGCGTTGCTCGTTCCTTGTGCGGTCGGTTTGGGCCCCGACCTCCGTTGTGATGCCTCGATCAGATGAGGCTTCGGTGTACCGTTCTTCGTGACGTGGCCGACCCAATGCTTCACCGAGGAACCGAGAAAGCTCTCCTTATTTTCTCGAAATCCTCGACGACGTCGTCAAGGTTTACTTATGAGCCGGAGGTTCCCCGGATTATTGCTACGATTGCCTTCGCTATGGTAACCGCCTCCTGCAGGCGGGTGTCCGTGCTCGCCGAGACTTTGGATATGCCCCGGGGTTTCTTCTCCGATTGGGCTCTTCCCGAGTTGAGCTCGGCGTTCCCTTCGCCGTCGGCGTTGTTGTTGCCGGCGACGGTCCCGATGATGGCCACGGTGTACTGGTCATGATTATTTCCAAACGGTGGTTGATCGAAACACAATATTTCGTTTCCCACGACGGCGCCGGTGATCGATCTTAATTTCGTAAGGAAATAAATGCGCAAGAACACCAAAGATTTACGTGGTTCGATCGTGAATAAGATCTACGCCCACGGGCAAGAGAGAGCTTGTATGTGTATTGAGAGTATAAGAAGTGATTACAAAGAGAGTGAATGATCTATGTCGCCTAATCTAGCTTCTATTTATACACAATGTATTGACCTAGATCTCGAATCCAAGTCTTCTAACTAGGATTCGAGATCCTATCCCTTGAATTAGGATTCTTTAGATATGGTGAGCTTTCTGCGTTCCACCGACTTTAGGAGTCTTCATGGGCCGAACTTGTCCGCGCCGAGCGATGTCGCCGTTCTTACTTCAGAGGCGCGATCTTGGGCCCGATGGTTGGTACCAGATCCTATCACACTTCAAAAGCTAAAGATCGTTTGAATAGGTTGGAGGTGTGCATTCTTTATTTAGGCCCTAAAGGGCGAGAACCTTCTATTCCATAACCAAGACATATGACAGTGATTTAAAATATTTTAATAGAATATAAAACATAATATTTCAATAAAAGATTCCGCTTCTTACTTTTCCAGTTTCATCCAAATTAAAGGAGTTCACTTTTAAAAATTAATTATCTCGTTCGGTTCGATAAAATATCAAAATCGAACTAAGTAATCGGTTTGGTTTAATTTGTTGATTTCTGCATTCTGCTTTTGTTTTCTCATTCGATTTGACTCGGTCCTGAACTGAATGATTAGATCAACACGTTCACCAAGACCTTAAGTTAGATCAAATTTAATTTTGTTGATTTTTCTTAAACATGAAAGCATATACACACGTGTATAACTAATCCGTGTGGAACTAATTTATGCAGAATGCACGTAGACTATGATAGTGGAAGTAATTTCAAATTAATACATAATTAATGGTAACCCCTCTGATAGCTTCTTAATGATTCTCTATACATTTTGTTTATTTAAAGAATCAAAAGATTTCAGATAGAGATTGTTCTAACAAATCGAAACGTGTTCGAATATACAAAACACACGAATCAATCTCGTGTATTACATGATGGTAAGAGTTGTCAATTCGGAAATGTTTTAAGGAAAGAAGCAAGGGTCCACTGCTTCTAAACTTTTTTTTCTAGAATTGCTTTTAAACTTTTTAATTGGGTTTTTACAACTTTATTTATAGGATAATCAATTTTAATTCATAGGACTATGATATCATCAATTTTTATAATATGTAAAGATCTATATAGAAACAAAACTAACCTAAACACGAAGTTGAAAGATTAAAAAGTCAAATTATAATAAATGTACATTAAAATAAAAAAGATTGCATCGGCCTCTGGTTTACATATTTTGAATGTTGAGTCATAATAAAATATATTCATATTCTATATATATTTTCCGCTCAATTGATTTGAGAACCAAACTGAAATAATCCTTATCTTGCTATAAATCGCGATGTGTGATCTCAATTAGGGATGTCGGCGGACGAAACTTTCTGGGATCGTAACAAATAAATTAGTATTGGTTACGGTTGCAGGAACCGCCGATAAATATCGGATCCGGACCGGATCCGGACCATCAAGTTATGGTTCCGGGTCGGGTATTATCAATTAGGGATGGCAATGGGCCGGATCTGGACCGGATCCGCTAGGTCCGCATCCGCATCCGATTTTTTTGCTTTAGTCGGATCGGTCCGCATCCATTGGGTCCAAAAATTAAATCCGCATCCGGATCCATAAGATCCACGGGATCCGGGGTCTGACCGGATCCATATGTTTCGCTTCTAAAATAAATTCTAATCAACTATAATTCACAAGAACACCATAATAATCTAAATGCATAATAATACTATAATAATTATTTAGAATTTCTACAATTATCATTATATTGGAAGACGTTAGTTACAGATTTACTATAAAGTATGAAGTAACAAACAACTCGATCGTCGATGGTGTAAGTAACGCGATCCGTCGTGAATGCCGATAGATACATAATTGGGAGTATTTGAAATGAAATTCGGAATATATTTGTTTTGGAATAATTTGAAAAAGAAAATTGAAGAGTTTTAAGTTGGGGTTATGTATTTAATTATAATAAAAATAATATATATATAACTAAATGGATTTTGAAATGGGAAATTGAGAATGACGGCGAGACGCACGAATAAAAATTATTTAGGTTAACTAATTTAATTATATTAAAATTATATTTATATATGTATATATATATATATGTATATATATATAATTGGCGGGTCAACGGGCCGGATCTGGACCGGATCCGGGTCTTAAAACCTAGACTCCAGATCCAGATCCGGAAAATTGATATATGTTCCAGATCCGGTCCAGATCCGTCGGGTCCAGATTTTTGAGGATCCAGATCCTTAAAAATGGATCTGGATCCACGGATCTGGACCGGATCCTGGATCCGTTGCCATCCCTATTATCAATTACTAACTGGTTACCCGTTGGGTCAAATATTCAACTTTTCGATAAAGTTACAACTTATTTACTGTACTCTGACAAGATACAACTTACATTACATACATGAATTTAAAATATTTTATCAAATTTATAGTCACAAAATTAATTAAAATGCCAATTTTTTCTTACGTTCGCCCTTAGATTTGAAACTATACATTATTTGTCAATTTTAGAAACTAAACAATATTAATTGGAAATGAATTATTGTTCACGGCTTGTACGATTAAAAAGTCACATGAAAGCAGTTTCCAAAAAATAGAGATTAGAAATAGTAATATTTTTACAGACATCTATTAGAAAAAAAAATTTACGTTCTGGTTCTTCATGAATCTACAACAGCTATTAGAAAAAAAGCACCCAAAAGGATTCGAATCGGACCACTTGGGAGAAATCCAACACTGTTAACCAACTCACTAAAATATATTTATATACTTTAAATAGATATATGGTAGTAATCTTTTTGAAAAAAAATAAAAAAATAACGTTGTCATGTAAGTAAACATTTTTTGGTTAAATACCTTCATGATATAATATGCAGTTACAAGTTGTGTTTGTAAATTAATTAATTTTTCCTAATTACACTCAAATGTAAAATGCTCTTACAAAAAAAGTAGATATGTAATGCTCAAATAAAAAAAATAAAAAAACTGACCAGGTCGGATCGGAACCGGACAAAATGGGTCGGGTCTGAACTGGTCTGGGTCCAAGCGGTTCTAGAACGAGAACCGAAACCGGAACCGTTGCTTTAAAGTTTAATGGACTTTGAACGATTTCGGATCGATCCGGATAAAGACCGTCCGTTGATATCCCTAATCTCAATTAATAATATTGACAAGTGGCAACGGCTAGAATGTGTTAAATTTGTGGTGGACGCAGTGCACATGCACATACTAAAACATCAGCATCTCACGAATTACGTCATCTCTCATACCATATTTCTTATTCCAAAAGGAGAAAGTCTCTATCGAGAGAATCACACACTGTCCCATGAGAATATGAAAGGGTAAATCATGATAATTCAACGATTAAGAAATTATGAGGATTTTACCTAGTATCCGTAAGAAGCCACCTAAAGATGATGAAACTCTCACACTGTGCATGACTGATATGACTCGATCATTGGTCTTTATCCCAAATCTACTAGCTCTTAACTAACTGAGCAACCACTATATCAAATTTATGAATATATTAAAAAAGAAACAAATGTGTTGCAACTTACAATTCATAGTTGAATGAGATAGCAATGGCATTTAATAACATTTACTTTTATCAAACTGAAAGAAAATGATCAAATAGTGGCATAACGACATATTGTATAGAAGATAAGGAGTGACATAAGGTACGTCTCAGGCCACGTCAGACGAGGGTTGTCCACAAACCACAATACCGAATTGAGGTACAAAAGCAACCAGCATATGAGTTGTCCCTCTGCCACTTATATAAACAACAAAGAATAAATACACAGCGGTGCGTGTTAGTGCAGTGGTAACGTGGTTGTCTCGAATTCGAGTGCCAATTAAGACGCAGCCTTTAAAATTTTCAGATGAATGACAAAAAAAGATTAAAAAAAAGGAATAAATAGCGATTCATAACTACTAGCCCAAAAACCTACTCTTTTATTTCACATTATTGAAAAATATTGATGAATATATCATGCTCAACTTATGTTATATTTTGATGTATTGAGGCATGAGATTTTGTTATCTCCAAAAAGCATGAGATTTTGTTATAGCATAGAAAAGATGAATTCCACAACCAAACTTTAGTCACGTCAATTCTATATAAGAGATTAAGAAAAAGGAAAATGTAACTCTTTTTCTTGGGAAAAGTTTTATACATTCAGATACATGATGCATCTCCTTTGGTTGAATTTAACAATTACAATTTAGAGTTTATTAATTTCAATTAAAAATTATTAATAATGATTAGAATTTAATTAAAACGACCACTCTAAATATATTGGTGGATATACTATATGTCTATAAGTATAGCATGATAGTTTGTGAACGCCAAAAACAGTGTTGTATGAAGAAATAAATATTACATAAAACAAAATATACTATTACTTCAAGTTTAAATAAAAATTACATAAAACAAAAGATACGTACTATTAATTCAAGTTTATATTTCTGATTCTCATCATTTTTTTTAGTTCTCCACCAAATATTGTGCGGTATGCCTTATTAACGAGCCGTTTCTAAAGGATTTCAATCAAATCACTGTGGTTATATTTAAATTGTATTTGTGATTTTTTGAATAGGAGTCACAAAGAAAGAAAACTTTGTATAAAGCCACGATATTCATCTGTATTCAATGTGTAACGCCAATATGTGTAACTTGAAAAAGTAACTCCTTTTATAGAAAAAGAAGCCGGATATATATGACCTTTTCGGGAATATGTAGAGTAAGATCCACATGCATAATAAATAACGGTGATTCAAACGATTAAGTATCGATATATAATATTGATTAAAAGTCATCCTAAAAAAGATAAAATTCTAATAATACTGAAACTATTAAAACACTATAATTGATCTTTACTCTAAATTTTAACCGACTTAACAAAGGTCGCATCATACTTTTTTTGGTATCATTGGGAACCCGCTATCGTTACCTACAGTGCATACTGGGTAAACTCAACGTTCTTATACAATAGCCTGTAAACCACAAAAGACAGGTAAACCATACTTGAAAAATCAAATATGACAGACTCAAATCATACATGACATGTAAATCACACTTAGAAAACCAAGATATGTAAATCATACTTAGAAAACCATGTGTGACAGACTTAAACCACACAGGACAAGTAAATCACACTTAAAAAACCAAGTGTGACAGACTCAAACTCATAGAGGAGTTTGATGAGGTTCAAACCTTTGATATCTCGACCATAAGAACTCATATTAACTATTGGACTGTAACTAGTAAATATATTTATTGTTATCTGTTTTAGGTCTTTTCGTGGTGATTTCATTGTCACTTTCTCCTATTTATATTGTTCTCTTGGGACCAAACAACTATTTAATATGAAGATAAACATTATTTAATTATTTATCTTCAAAACATGTTACATAATAATCCGCATAGAGTTTGGTTTAGATTTTTTCCATAACTAGAATATTTCATGCGTGTTTAGAAAATCATATATCCTAATTTATAAGGTGTTTTATGTACAAATTAAATATGTTAATCCTATCGTTACTATTGGTGGGATGTACAGAGTCATTTTAAAAAAAAATCTGTCAAGCTATCATGTCAATTGTATGAACTATGAAATAATCTGGTACATAGATATTGAATTATTGATTAAGAATATTGCTTCTTTATATATTACTATAACGTTTCATTTTATATCAGTAGTAAATCATGCAAAGATCTACAATACAATTATTAGAATAAGAAAGACTTTTATTTGAACCATCCTTTATAGAATATACCTATATAGTTACATACATTATTTATAAGTTTTTTATGGTAAATTTATGTTCGAATTTGGATATATTGACCCATTTTACATATTTAGTGACATATTTATAATTTTTTATACTAAATTTATGTTCAAAATTAGATATTGACCCATTTTACATATTTCTACCATTATTTTAATAAAAAGAGGGTAATAATTGCTTATCTATATCTTAATTTCTGGATATTTTCACTTAGGTGACGGCTGGTATATACTAATGGAATGGTGATTCCTACCTTCATTCATAATCATATGGCTGATAAGATTTTTACGATATGAATCACCGTTCCCGAAGTAATGCTTATTCCCATGAATACGATATTAGCCAAATTTATTTATTTTTTCTAACAAAGTTATTCATGTTTATTTTTTTATCTTATAATAATAATAATAATAATAATAATAATAATAATAATAATAATAATAATAATAAAATTAGTAATATTTATGATAATAAATAAATAGTAATTAAATTATAATATAATAATAGTGACAAAATTAATTATTAATAATATTAACATAATAAATAATAATTAATATAATACTTAGTTACATTAAAATAATATTAATATTACTAATATAAAAAATAATAATAATAACAATAATAATAAAAATAGTAAAATGATAATAATAATAATAATAATAATAATAATAATAATAATAATAATAATAAATATTAATAATAATTCATAAGTTATAAAAATTATAGTTATTAATACTATTAACGTAATAAATAATAATTAATATAATAAATAGTTACATTAAAATCGTAATATTATTATTGATATAATAAATAATAATAATAATAATAATAATAACAAGAACAATAAAAATAGTAAAATGCTAAAAATAAAATAATAATAATAATAATAGTAATAATAAAAATATTATTAATTAATTAATAGTATTATTAAAAATATTAACATAAAAAATAATATCAATAAACATTTTATTAAAATATTCATATTAATTAATTAATAATAATACTAATAATAATAATAATAATAATTATAATTATATTTATTAATTAATAGCAATAACTAATTAATTAATTAATAATAATGATAATAATAATAATAATAATAATAATAATAATAATAATAATAATAATAATAATAATAATAATAATAATAATAATAATAATAATAAAAGTTATAAAAATAAAGATTATTTCATTCTTATTCATTCATTCCCTATTCATACTAGCAATATAAATCACATATTTCATTTTATTCAATTCCTATCATCATTTCATTCATATCTAATTTCATTTATGCGTACCCGTCATCACCTTAGGGGGTGGTTGGTACGTGGGATTTTACCGGGAATGGAATGCCCATTCCTACATTCATTACAAATCCTATGGTTGGTATAATTTTATAATCAGCAATGGTAATTCCCATAGGAATCGGTAATCCCATAAATATAGGATTAATGATTCCTGCCGCCTCCCTTGGTATTAACTAATCCTGAAAATGAGGATTATAATTTATCATGTTGTTTGTCAAAACTATCCTCATCTATTTTTATTTTGACAATTAAACCTCATCAAAACCTACTAAACACCGTGCCTATAAAATCATTCTCACCCCAAATTCTTCTTCTTCTATATTCTAATCATCCCTCTCCTTTTCTCACTCGAATCATCTCTTTCTCTCCGCTTGCTTTGATCTCATCGTTAGATTGCCCCAATTTGTCAAGAGTCTTGAGTTTATTGAGGTAATTTTGTTTTAACTTTTTTAGCCATGTTCATTGGGACGGTTATATTATGCGTACGTCAAAGGGGACTTTTTTGATTGGGGGGTGGGGGTGGGGGAGACTTTTATCATAATAAGATGGAAGCACAAAAGTAATTTTCTATACAGAGGCTTGTTGGTTTCATTTTGGGTAACTGCCCAGAATCCATAAATACAAATTGTGGGTGCCTTAAGAAGATACCAACGTCCTTCAATTGTTAGATTGCCCCATTTCAAAGATTTTATTTACTGTTCTTCTATGCCTTTTGGGTTTTTATGCATGCGATTTAGTTGTGTTATTTATATGCTTTTTACATTATATGTGATATATATATATATGTATGCAGTTATGGCAAGATTAAGTTTAGCAACAAGAAAATTGGCGAGAAGAAAGAAGTACATTGCAATATTTTCTTTCTGGTTAAGCATAATGCAACTAGTGAATTGGTTTTGGCTTTTTGTAGCTACACATGTGGAACACCATGTTAGATCGATAAGTCTTAGACCGATCTATGAGTACGATTTTTTTGAAAGGAGAAAATATATATAGAGAGCAATTTATTTGAGTGATAGTGTGTGCATAAACACCACTAGGATGGATAGGCAAACTTTTATTCATTTATGCTCTAGACTTGAGGCTAGCGGTTTTGTGTCATCAAATAAAAATATGTTAGTGGATGAACAAGTGGCTATAACGTTACATATTTTAGCTCATCACCGAAGCAAAGAACAATAAAAACAAATTTTGGATGGTCTAGAGAACCAATTAGCAGACATTTTAGACAAGTAATTGATGGAGTTATTACACTTGAAGACCAATTACTTAAGAAACCAGAGCCAGTACCTGAAGACTGTACAGGTGAAAGATGGAAATGGTTTAAGTTATGTTACTTGATGTTTTTAATTATTTTAGATAAACAAATATTTATTATAGTTTTATTATAGGGTTGCTTAGGAGCTTTAGATGGTACACATGTCAAAGTTTGTGTGCCCAAGGAAGACAGACCAAGATATCGCAAACGTAAAAATGAAATTGCTACTAATGTTTTAGGAGTGTGCTCGTGAGATATGCAATTTATCTATGTCCTAGTAGGCTGGGAGGGATCAACTGCTGATGGTCGAGTATTAAGAGATGCAATAACTAGAAACAATGGTTTGGTGGTCCCTCGTGGTAAGAATTGTTAAACACTTGATACGATTAACTACATCAAACTAAACAAAAAAATGAAAACTAGCTTATAAGTTCTATATTCTTTTAGGTTTTTATTATCTTGTGGATGCTGGATATACAAACGGTGAAGGATTTCTTGCACCATTTCGAGGTCAAAGATATCATTTGAATGATTGGAGTGAAGGAAGCCGACCTAATACTGCAGAAGAATTTTATAATATGAAGCATTCTTCCGCGAGGAACGTAATAGAAAGATTATTCGGTTTGATAAAGAATCGTTGGGCAATTCTTAGAAGTCCTTCATATTATCCCATAAAAATTCAAAATCGAATTATTATGGCATGTTGTTTTACTTCATAATTTCATAAAACAAGAGATGGGTGATTACCAACTAGAAGGAAATGATGACCTTGTTGATCAAGATGGAAGTAATGGTGATGGAGATGTAGAGGAATTTGTCAACTCAATTGAACCTTCAGAAGAATGGAATAATTTTAGAAAAAATATTGCAATTTCATCATTCAATAGTTGGAGAGCACAAAGGAACAATAGATAGACCCATGATTATTTTGTATTATTGTGGATGAATAGTTTCATATTGTTTTGAGATGTGATTATGTTTTCTATTCACATGAACATCTTATATATATTTAGTTCATTTTCTAGATCTTGTGATTTGTGTTGATTTTGTTTATAGTGTTATTAATTCTTAATGTCGAGTATTTTGATTTTTTTATTTTTGTTTTTATTTGTGTCTTGCAAAGAATGGACACTGACACTATTCAAGATATAAGAGGTCCTGATAGGAACAAGAGAAAATGGAATCATGAGGAAGATGCTAAACTAATTGAAGCACTTCTTGATATGGTAAATCTTGGCAAATTCAAAGCTGAAAATGGGTTCAAACCTGGTTACTTGAATTATATGGAGGAGAAACTACAAGTTGTTTTGCCTTATTCGGGTTTGAAGGCTAAACCACACATTGAATCGAGAATTAAAACACTAAAAATAGATTTTACCGTGGTGTATGACATGCTGAATGGTCCCAATACAAGTGGTTTTGGAATGGATCCAATCAAAAAATGTATTACAGCAGAAAAACCTGTATGGGATGCATATTTGAAGGTTTGAGTATTGTTTCAATTTTTCTATAGAATTTTTTATTTTATTTCAATTACATTAATATATTTATATAAAGCATGTATATCATTTGTTTGCAGAGTCATCCTTCTCATTCGATATGGCAAAACAAACCATTTCCGTTTTATGATGACTTGATCATTATTTTCGGAAAAGATAGGGCAACTGGAGCCAATGCTAAAGGTCCCAGTGACATGTTAGAAGAGATCCACAAACAAAGTAATAATCATGCAGAGGATAATGGGAAGCTATGATGACCCATCTCGATGATTTTGATGCATCATTTTCACCTTTGCAATCTCCTACAAATGAAAGGGTTCACATTCCAAAAAAGAGAAGGAGAAGTGGCGATTCTGATACTTTGACAATGATGGATAATTTGAAAGAAGCAGCTTCAGTTATTGGAAATGAAATTTCTAAAGCTAGCCAAGTTTTTAGTAAAGCAATTGGAGTTGATGCTGAAATTTCAGAAAAAAGACAGAAGATTGATTCAGAGATAAGGAAGATACCGGGTCTTACAGTAGGAGAAATCATCAAAGCTGTCACCCAAATAGGTCACCACGATGACTTGATTGACATATTTTTTAGCATGAATGATGAAGGAAAAGAACAACTGGTTAAAGCTCTTCTAAATGGTGATGTTTGAATTTTGTTTTGTTTTATTTTTTTGTTTTAGAGGATTAAAAACTGAATTGCATACTCTAGATTTTCATTTATCAGTTGAAGGAACAGTGACAAATAGGTTTGGATTCTTTTGATTTTAAATTGAGTAATTATGTTTGAGTATGCTCTTTTCAATTGCTCATTTGTCTTGTTGATTTAGGGAAATAAAAAAAAATGTTCATGTTATAGTTATTTAATTTGGAAGTGAACGAAAAACTATAGGAATTGTCATTTATAAAAACTAGTTTTATAAAAAACTGTACGAATGGTCACTTACTATGTTTGCTCATTTTTTTTGCGAAAATCTATATTAAAATTGTAGTGAACGAAAGATAGGTGTTTGAAAAGTAGTTTTATATAATAAATTTCGTTAAGGGTATACTGGTCATTTATAAAAAAATACATTACATTCCTTATTGATACCAACCATATGAATGGAATCAATTTAGGATTAATCATTCCATTCCTTATTTATACCAACCATAGGAATAACTTTCCCATCTTCATTCCTTTCCCATCTTCATTCCATTCCAAAGTTCATTCCATTCCTATCTAATTCCATTCTTCCGTACCAACCGCCCCCTTAGTATTCCAATATTAATATATTGTTATTAAAAATTTTAACGTTCCATACTTTTTCACTTAATGTCATCTATAAAGTTTTCCGATTCTGTATATTTACGTGGCTCAACATAAAAAATCCACGTTGAAACAATAAAAAATTAATAATCAGAAAACGATGTCGTTATCTTATTAAAAATAAAGATAAGATAAAAGAAACTCCAATCACGCAAACTACCGCAAAAGTTTTCGAGTTTCCGCAGTTCAATTCTCTCACGCCGTCAGAAAAATATCAGCTAATTCTAGGCAAATTTCTCGATTGCTGCTGCAGTAGACCTTCGTCCAAGCTGTTGACTTTGTGGTCAATCTCTTTCCATCTCTTCTACTCATTTTTCACAACGAACGCTTGGCCGAATTTTCCGAATCCTTGCTCCGCTCAGATTTCTTACCCCACCATACGAATTGAAGTTAAACAAACCAGCACTGGATTAACTCTAACTAACTAGTCACATACCTACGCGTACATGTATGAATCAAGGACAGAGAGAGAAATGGAAAGAAAGATTGAAAATTGATTGGTTTTATATTGGAAATAAGTTCCATGAGAGTTGAAGAAGAAAAGATCATATACATTCCGTGTACACGTATTTACACATGTATGCAATGTGTATGTATATGAGAATTTTGATTATTCATCGTTTGTTGTGAGAACGACTTCGTTTTCTGATTTTTTTTATCCACGAGGATTGGAAGTGGATTTTCCGCGAGCCACTTAAATATATGGAGGGCACCGAAAAATTTATGGAACATATAAGTGAATTGAAATAGTATGAAACCTTGAAATTTTAATAACAATATGTTAATATTGGGACATTGAAAATGTTCAAAATTGGAATATAAGTTGTTATTACCACTTATTAAAATAAGAAAAAGTAGTTGACTATCGTTAAATTTGTTAACACGGATGGAAATCAATAGAAATAAAATGGAAAAATTAATCCACTTCAAAACAAAAACCTATTACTAACTTTACCATTTTCCTGGTCGGCGAAAATGACCAACACTTGAAAAGTGAGATAATTGAGCATATAAAAAGGTGGAAAAACCAAGTATATATATAATGGAGTACGACAATGGTAGTTATATTCTTATTTCTACGCATGTATAACGCTTGCCTTAGCCCCAACGGAAGATTCTCATTGGCTGAACCCCAACCCCCTGAATCCTCCTCCACCGCCGCATCAAAATTCACAAAGCCTCCTCAATCTCACATGAATGGGATATGAAAAACTCCTCCTCCGATTCCGCCCCCCATAACCCCACCGATCAGCCGGAGACACCCCGTTGCGGCTGGGGTTTCAATCTCTCCGCCGTGATCTCTTCCTCCACCGCCGCCTCCGATGCCATCGGAGTCCTCGAATTCGACCACACCAACTCCTTCCTAGCCACCGGCGGAATCGCCAGAAAAATCAGAATCTACAACGCCCAAAAATTTCCAATATCTTCAACGGAGAAAGCCGCCGCCACAGTTTTCGACCACGCCGCTGCATGCGAGTACTACATGTACACTCCAGCGAAGCTCAGCAGCCTCAAGTGGAAACCTAGGTCTGGATCCCGTGTCATCGGATCCGGAGACTACGATGGCGTGGTGATGGAGTACGACCTCGAGAAGCGAGTGCCCGTTTTCGAGCGCGACGAGCATGGTGGGAGGCGAGTTTGGAGCATAGACTACTCGACTGGGGACCCGACCTTGGGCGCATCCGGGTCGGACGACGGCACCATACAAATGTGGGACACGCGCTGCGATGCGGGGAACTCTCTCGCCTCGGTCCGGCCGAACCGGGCGGCCTGCAGCCCAGTCTGCTGCGTGGAGTTCAACCCATTCGGTGGTCCAACTGTGGCGGTTGGATGCGCGGACCGGAAAATATACGGCTACGATAGGCGTATGATGGTCGAACCTGTTTTCGTCTTGGAAGGACACGAGAAGGCCGTGAGCTACGCGAGATTTCTGGATTCGCAGACGATAGTTTCTTCTTCGATTGATGGGAGCTTGATGACGTGGCACGCAGAGGATCGCCGCCTTATTCAGAGATATAGAGGCCACGTCAACAGCCGGAGATTCGTTGGGTTATCGGTGTGGAGAGGGGGTGGGTTGTTGAGCTGTGGCTCCGAGAATAATCGCGTGTTTGTCTACGATAAGAGGTGGGGCGACCCGATTTGGGTTTGTGGGTTCGAGACGGCGGCGGCGCAGCCGCGGAGTCATCAGGGGTTCGTTAGCAGCGTCTGCTGGAAGCAGACGGCAGAGGAGCAGTGCACGCTGGTGGCCGGTGGCTCCGATGGGGTGTTGCAGGTGTTTGAAGGTCAGCGGTATGCGCCTGGGGTTGATTAACAGCATGTTTGGGTGAATAACTGCAAATTTTTTGAGGTATGGAATAATCTTACTTTTTCTTAGGCGTTTTATATCTTTCTTTATTCGTTTAATATTATTTATGTATAGGAGTAGTAATTAATATCGAGGGCGCATTTCTTTTTTCTCGATTCTTGATTTTGTTTTCCGATTTTATTACCAGTCGTGACGTCAATATACTATCCAATATCTACTCAGAAATAAAGTGTATTAAGAATCAATAAAAAATCAAGACAAAATATGATTTTACAGTTAGGAAATATAACATCTACCAATTAAATTCTAGTTTTAGATCTTTTGTTTGCTCGCTGGAGCGGCCAACAGCAGGAGCTTTTCAAGTCCCTCATAAGAAATTCAAAACACCTATGTATAATCATTTCGTTTCATGCGTTGTGAAGAAATAAAGCTATCACATGTCATTTTCCAGATTCCATTCAGATACTCAGTTTGCTGAATTTGTTATACAGTTACATGTATATTCAATTTTATGACACAAACAAAATTATAAATATAATATTAATAAATATGAAATTGGAACCAGATATTGGCAATCTTATGAATTTTGACTTGGAAGATGTCTTATACAAGGATTTGTGAAAAAAAAAAAATCAATTATTAATAACTCCAATAAACATTTTAAGGGAAATTAAAGTGCAACAATTTCAGGACATTTAGATCAAATGCTAATAAAAGATTGAATTATATATAGATCAATTTCACATATTACAAGGAGAATATTGCATATATTTTTCCATCTAAAATTGTCAAGTTATAAGTTTCTTTGTTTTCAAATTAGATCTATACTGCTTCATTAGCTCAGGAAAGATGAAGCTTATATACTTGACATGTATTCCACTTCCCAATGCTATTCTTTCAAAAGATTTCGTGCTGACTTTTACGTATAATTAAAAGAAGCAAAAGTATTGATTCAACATACTAACGAACAAAATTTAGTAATTGGATGAATGTCTTAATTTTTTTTATCCGAACATAAATCATTCGATCAAATAAGCATTTTTGTTATTAATCAATCATGAGTTACATATCGAGCGACAGGACAGGATAATAGGACTAGCCCGTGATGTGAATAAATTAAGCCACAATATAACTTCCTTTATTGTGAAATTGTGTAGAATAATACTCCTTCCGTCCCGTTATTCATGACTTCTTTCTTTTTAGACGTAGATTAAGGAGAGTTTTATTTTGTGTGTAAAGTAGTGAGTGCCACGAAATTCGAGGTATTTTTTAGTGTAAAAAATGTTTCATTTTTTGGAAACGGATCAACTTAATGGGACAACACAAAATGAAAACGTGCCATGAATATAGGAACGGAGAGAATATTATTTTATTAATTATTTACATTTAAGAGTTTGGCCCTTGTATTTTCTTGGGATCCATGGCACCAGACATGCATGCATGAGCTGAAGGGCTTCTTGTTGAAGAAATGTGGCTATCTATCTAATCACATGCCCTGGGAATCTCGATGTATGTATGTATGGGTTGGATATGGAATACGTATAACAATATTATTCATATAATTTTATCTTATCCTATTACCCTCCTTGCTATCTTATCCATATCTTCTCTCTTAAAATCTCTCTATTGCATCCCCTCCCCCAAAAAAGTATCTTGGGGTCAATCATTTGGATAAGGGGTGATACTAAATCTTACCCCCACACCCAAAAAAGTATTTCATTCAGTCCTCAAAATTTGTTTTTTAATTTTGTTTTTAATATGTTTCTCAAATTCATTTATTTTTTATTTATGAAAATTACTTTACAAAATATTTTTTATTTATTACTCTTATTAACACTCTTTATTTACACATTTATCACATATGACTCATCGTTATCCCTACTTAAGTCTTAAGAATTAATACTACTTATTTATACATTTTACCATTGATGGCCATCACTAATCAATTTAATAGTACATTGATGTGGAACCTTTATTTCATTCACAAAACACTCAATAATTTTTATTAAAATTCGCACCGAAAATCCCTGGAACATATTTTGGGGAGGGAATAAATATATCTCACCTAGTTGATGAGAGAAAGTCTAATTAAATTACAATTATATAGTTACTTCTCTCTCCGCAGCTTACTTTATCGTGTATACATATATGTAGTGTTTCAATCGTACGTGCATTACACATTTAATTTCCAGCCATTATTGCAAGTGGATCATTTTTTCCCTATCCATAATCTCAACTCTGAAGTTTTTGAGCCTAACTCCAATTCTAAGTGAACCTGCGTTTGGAGATGCACAAAATTTTATTGGGAAGGTATTGTTCGAATTTAAAATATTATTCGATATTTCCGGCGAATCTGCGATATAGAAGGATTGAAAGAAGATAGAGAGTTTTGGAGCTTCAGGGCATCTGAATCTATCACTGTATATGGTTACAACAGAAAGCATGTCAACTAATCCTTTTGATATGAAAATATATTTAAATTCTTTCAACTTAAAAGGAATCTGAAGTCCTGCCTGCTTTAAAATCTTAATTATCATCATACATATAATAAGTTGTAACATCTGCATCTGTAATGCCTCTGGGTATCATGGAGTATTAGTAGGTGTACCAGTGGACTTCAACTGTATTTCTTAGGAACAATAAGTGGAACTATTCCAAAAGTTAATAGATCGATTTTTAAAAATTAATTTAAAATCCATCCAGCCACCTCTTTAATCTCAAATCCAAACCCACCAATTTTGTCGGAGGAAATAGCACTCTAATTCTCTCTCTACAACATATTGATTTATCATCGTTCTACTCCCACATTTGCATGTTAAAGAAATCAACCAATGGGAAAACGATATGTACTCATGTTGTTTCTTGAAAGACAAATAATACTCATGACTTAAGTGAGTCTCGTTAGGTGTATGAGAGGGGAAGCGGAATAAACCTGAGTCTATTTTTTTTGGTTATTCTGCATGAAATTAAGTTATTTTTTATGCGTAACCAACATCCTTCAGGTTCGGATTGACTTCTCCTGATAAAGGTTGTAACTAAGTCGAGATAACACTCCTACTAACAACTCGGTAGCTTATCGGTTGGTCATTATCTCAGTGAGTCAGGTGCAAAGTGTATGAGCCATAGATTATATTCGTTTTTGAAACTTTTCTTTTACTTTAAGAGAACGTGTTCAAGCTTGTGCAACTAGTTTTAAAACAATTTCAGGTAGGTACACACATGAACTAAGTTTTGTGAAACACTTAAAGAGATCTCATGATATGCAGTGTGTATGACACATCAGATCAAGCAATAAATAATAAAGCAGTAAGAACACGACATTTTTAAAGTGGTTCGGAGTATTCACAAATTCCTACATTCACTGTCCCTAAAAATAGGTACAGAATCACTCAACTTTGTGATTCCTTTGTGTATAGAGGCAAGATCATTGTTCAATGTTTCACACAATTGTGAACTGACACTACTAGAAAAATCAGTATAGACTACGCATAATATGTGTAGTCTATGTGCGTTTTGGACCGTAGAGAAAAGTGATGTAGAGAAAACTAGACGCGCATAGACTACGCTTTTTATGCGTAGTCTATTCTGACTATAGACTACACTTTTCGCACATAGACTACGCTTTTTAAGCGTAGTCTATACCGACAGACTACACTGAATTTTGCACATACACTACGCTTTCTGAGCGTAGTCTATATCGACTATAGACTACACTGAATTTCACATAGACTACGCTTTTTAAGCGTAGTCTATATCGACTATAGACTACACTGAATTTCACACTTATTTTCGCATACACTACGCGTTTTATGCGTAGTCTAAATGTATTACTACGGTTTTAATGCCAAATTTACTACGGTTTTTATGCCAAATTTTATATTTTATATACTACGCTTTTTCTATTACAACCGTAGTCAATTTAATAACGACTACGGTTGACTTATCAAACTGTAGTCAATATATCTTTTGTACTACGGTTTTTCAATTTCAACCGTAGTTAATTTCTTTATTTAAAACCTGTACAATTAATAACGCACAATCTAATAGCAAATGAGATTAAAATATACTTGCATTCATTACGTTCAAAATCACTATACAAAAATATACAATATGTTTTCATTACAACTACAAAATCACTATACAAAAATACTATGCACATCACATAACAAAATCACTATACAAAAATAAGTAGCTCTCGCATACAGGAAATATCCGTTTTGCAGATTCCTACAAAACATCAAGATATAATGATTAGGTTAAAGAAGTTCAAGTGCAAGACATGAGAACAAGTCTTCGTGGAAGCAAAGCGAAAACATTCATTCCATTAGAATAGAAGAAGAAATGAATTAGACTTCTTGCCTGAAGTGCCAAATCCATAGATGCATCAACTTGAAAGGATACAGTATCATCCTTCCCGTGTACTCTACAGATGGAGATATAACGTCCGTCAATCCCAACCAATGTTGAAAAGAGATCGTCAATAACAATTAACTCCTGCATAATGCACAAGTAACACTCAAAACTGAATGAAGGCTGAGCATAGCCAATCTAATAAAGGCAGTAAGAGGATCAGACAACTGTTCGGTGCAAAGTGAAATCTATTGTAGTGGTCCAGAGGAAAGTAGTGATCTGTTAGATAAATAAATATGCATATGTTCTGTTACCATAGACCTCTCATGTGGTTTTACAGTTTTCATAAATCAAATCCAGTATCTTTCTACATTTTGACGGACTAAAATATGGTTAGAAAAAGTTTCAATGTTTTGAACATGAAGGTACCAATTCTTTGGGTCACAATCAGTTTCTGTTTTTATACATTGCGTCACAATCAGGGAGGATAATAAGAGGTTTAAGGCAGAATATCTTTTAAGTGTCATCCCACATGTACAGAGGTTTCTATAGTTTCATTTCTCTTCAAGAACGTATAGGTCAATTTTTGAGAAAAGGTGACAACTAATGAAGGCTATACATGATTTTTGCATGCACTGAAAAAGTTCAAAGGATCCAAGTTACTGATTTAGCAGAAGATATTCAACAAATTAACTTAGAATATAGATACATCATCAAAGAAATTATTCTATAAGGTTCCTAAAATAAGTAGAATTTAGTAACATAATAATTTTGTCTCACAAGGTAATATGAATAAAACACTTACCTAAAGAGCAAGCCAGAGCCATGCCAACCATGCCACCTCCAACAATAGCAACATCGTGCACCGGAAGATTACTTTCAGATCTTTGTTTTTCTGCAAATCCCTATAACAATAAAAAAGTTTAGGCGACAAATTATCATGCAAAACATCAGGAAAGATAAAATTTGGTTCCTGAATATTCAGGACCTGACAATCTAAGATGCTAGCAGAACATCAGAATTATCCTGCATTAATCACTCTGCTATAGGGATACACTTTTTTCTATTATGTTTCTCTGGTTATATTTTGAGAATTAACTACTGGCATCAAGAGCTAAATGTTGCAGATCCTTTTCTCCTAGTTAAGTATCTTAGTCATCATAATTCTTCCATTTCAGTCAAGACATATTCATGTCCATTCAATTCCACAAATAAGAAACGCGTCTCTTATATTTTTGCCTAAAATCAGGAAATAGTGTATTATCTCTTGAACTGTAATCTGTCTTTATATGTGGAGCAAATTAACAGAACCTTTCTACTTCACAACCAATAGATCAGTCTCAAGGGGTATAAGAAGGAAGTTCAAGACTAAAATTATGAACACATCCCAAGGCTCCTGAAACGAAAAGGCAGATATAATAGAAAGACGAGGTTTCATTATCATGAAAATGAAGCAAACACTAAATCAGCAAGCAACTACAAAAGTAACGAATGTGAAAGATACAAAGTAACAACCACACCTAATAAAACATAGCTCCGCAACTGTAACAAACTATCTTCGAGGATTCCTTTCCAATCACCATCTACGATTCTTTTCTTGGACTAGCAGCCATAATTGTTATGAGCTACCAATTAATGTAAGTAAAAAAAATGCAGAATAATAGAAAGATACCGCCTGCAGACACGCCCAAATGAATCTAATATTCCCCATTCATTCTTTAAAATTGGGAACCAAGAAGCAAAAAATGCAGAAAATTGGTCAACACCTGACATCAAAGGAGACAGAGATTAAGCATTAGAGCGCAAGTGCACACATACACATTGCAGCCAAAAATAACTTTCCTAAACCCCGAATTAGAAAACTAAGGATCAAGTGCAACACCACCTCAATCATGGGCAAATATAGACAATATAAGGACAACATGTCAGACATCAATGAGAGAAAAGGAAACTTGAGAAAGATCACAATGAATATAAATAGAATACAGAAGAACCAACCATTTTAAACATATGATTCACAATCATTGCCAATCACTGATAAGCAATATACCAAGAAAAAATAAACAGTGTTTTTGGCATTTTCTCTCATTTCAAAACATCAAGAAATTTTAGCATTTCAGTAGACAATTAACATTATTACTACTGACTACTGAGAAAACTCAAATGCGAAATAACTGACTACACTTCTCTTGCATTTTTTGGAACAAAGAACATCAACCAAAACTAATCAATAATAAAAACTATTTCTTGCCTCTTTGAGTGCATGAACATAAATACTCTTGTCCATAGTTATCATAAAACATGAAGAAATAGTAAAAGGGCAGGCAACCGAATAAGATAACACTAACAGAAAACTTGCATAAATGGCAGATTCAACAAAATTTACTCTGAAAGAATCTGTCAACTCCAGCATAATATGGAACACTAACTTGTTGGTAATCCAGGAAGTAGGAGAAATATAATTTAAAAAATGGCAATCCAGCCCAGGACGCAGTGTGGTAAGTGCTTTTAGTAAAGAAAACAAGAGACATATTTACCCATATTCAGCAACCTCAGTGACTGCAATAAAATCAAAAAGAATAATGTCTTCGAAATTTCATGGGAGTTGCAGCATTTGACAAGCCACGGCATGTGCTCATCAGGTCTTAGTGAGAATGTCTTTGCTAGCTTACTGATGTTCTCAGTATTAACCAAAGATATTTGTCCATGATCCAATTTCTGCAATCATTTGCAATTAGACAAAGGAAAATTAACTTGCAAGTTTACTTTAAGAAGGAATCCATCACTGCCTGCATTTATGATCTGAAATAGTTTCACCTCTCGACCAATTAATTTTATGAATGGCAAAGGCAAAAGGAAGAAAATCTATCACAATAGGCAAGACAGGAATGTAATAATGGTTTAAAAGAGAAGCACCTCCGAAGAAAGACCATTTGATATCAGTCAACTTAGCAGCAATTAGGTGCAAATGTTACTTAATTTAGCCAGTTAGTCGGTTATTTAAGCAATAGATAAATACCGCAACTTTAATTCTTCTCTGGTCTCTTATTCCCATTTCTCTGTTCTCTCTCTCAATTCTTTCTTTTCTATATAAATTCTGAAATCCAATCAGATAAGTCTCTCTTTTCATCATATTCTCACGAAATGGATTATCAATATTCCAATTAAAATTTGCAAAGATCCGTGAATGTTACAATTTGAATGGGTTCGTACAAAATCAAAGAAACCTCGCCACAACAAAAACAAAAGTGGAAATTCAAAAGGAAGTAATTCGTTCCACTTTCTGTTGCAGCAAAATCATTTCAATTTATCCTATTCAAAGCATTTATACTAAATAGATATATAAAAAGCATAACAACAATACGAAGAAGCTTAATCCTGAAAACTGCAACTACTAATTTGTAAAACCAACTGACAATTCCTTCACCAAAAATGCAAACTCACACCATATTTAAACTTCCGTCTTACAATTAAAAACTTAACTTAGAAAAATCTCGTTCACACATACAGTAATAATGCGAAAATGAACAGATCCACTGCAATTTATATTCATCCAATTAATACAGCTCAATTCACACAACATGAAACAACAAATACAAAAGCATAATTCAAAAAATGAGTAATTGTAAGATTTTTTTTTTTATGTTTATTGAAAACGAAATAAAAACTCCATACCTTATCATTTTTGTTGAAAGTTTTCTTAGGCTGAATCAGAAAGGAAGATATGTGTGTGTGTAAGGAACGAAAGTGAAAATGCAAAGTTTTAGGAAGAATAGTAGGGTTTTATGAGAGCTTGTGGCCGCTCAAATCAGATTCTGAATAAGCAGAATCAGGTTTTGAAGTATTTGCTTCCAATAAATTTGTGAAGAATTTGTGAAGAGCCCTCCGAGCAGGGAAGAGGAATGACTGAATGAGGATTGGGAACGTCTGGACTGAATGAATTGACGAGAGAGAGAGAGAGACGGACTGAATGAGGATGAGGATTGGGAACGGCGAGACAGCTCGGCGCCGGTGGTTAGCGGCGGCCGGACTGGAGAACGCCGGCGGATTGGGAACGGCTGGACTGAATGAATTGACGAGAGAGAGAGAGACGGAGCAGCTCAGTCAGCGGTAGGGGGAGGGAGAGATGAAATTGAAAGCCCTAATTCTAAGAACTGAAGCTCAAGGTTGTAATTTTTATTTTTATTTTAAATTTATGCACATAGACTACGCTTTTTTAAAAACTGTAGTATATTGGGTATAAAAAACATGCACATACACTACGCTTTTGTTAAGCGTAGTCATTACTTAATAAAGACTACGCATATTAAGTAAATCGTAGTCTATATTTCAATAATTTTCGCACATAGACTACGGTTTTTACAAAAAAGCGTAGTCTATACCTATAGACTACGATTTTTCAGAAAAAACGTAGTCTATGAAATGTAAAGAAAAGGTAAAATTGTAATAGTGTGAATCTAGAAATGTCGTTCTAGACTTCTTAACATAGCTTTCAGCTTATCACACAAGATAGCTTACTTGCATTAACTTCTACCAGCTTTCAATCTACTAAGTAGGATAATTTCTTTGCCTTCAAATCACAACTAATTACTATGATGGGGTAGATGTGTGAGGGTAAGTTTCCAACATTAGTGATTCTTTAAAATGAGTGCATATGTAATACTGTAATAATTTGATCCAAGCTTGGATATAGTTGTGGGCTTAGAATCTGAACACCAAACAGGAGGCTAGATATGATCTTGAAGATCAAGAACTTTGGGTTCTGCAAATTATCGAGCGCTTGGTTGAATAGTTTTGAGGTTTTGAGATCGTTTTGGCTTTATTTCTTATGATATTGCTAATTCTCTCGGGCGTTTAAAAAGGAATGCAAACCTCTCGTAACCTTGTTTAAAACCAAGGAACCTCTTTACTTTTTATAGTATATATGTAACATAACTTTTTGTCAAGATGATTGTTTGAAAAATCATACTCAGTTCGTTTTACCTTCGTTTCATATGCACTGAGTAAACTTGACCTAAGCAGGTCCAATCTTTTCTATTCAGTTGCACTTGATCTTGAGCTCTTCTTGTTTTCTTCAGACTTCAAAATATTTTATTAGCTGCAACATTCAATTGACTAATACTTAAAGCAAAAGCTCCATAAAATATGAGCTTGTATAGCCTGAGAAAACTTTAAAAACTTGTCCGAACAATATTCACTCTTCAATACATTATATATACACGAATGCGTAGAATGAATAGTCTTCTGCAGAGAACTATGTTTGTGCAATACAACAATTTACGTTGTTGCACGAATGAACAAACTATATTTTATTAGTGCTCATTAAAAGTGTTCTTCTTTTTCCCCTTAAAGGTAATTTTGGACGTTCGCTCAATAAATCGGTATGAGCTATATGTTTTCGAATTTATAAACATATTTTATATTTTATCACTCTGTTCTGAATTTAAAATGTTGGTGTCGACTATAATATATATAGATGGCGAGAGCATCATTCAGTTATAAGTAAATTGTAGAAATTTTTACCTTTTATAAGCTTATGGTTGATGAGAAGATGATGAAAGAAAATTGTTATAAAAAATTTGGGGTTGGTTTCAAATGTACGTGGTATATTGAAGGCCTCACACACAGTGTAAGGTGGAGGTGGTTAGTGGTGAAAATGTATGCAGATTTCTGACATTGAAGATCTTCAGACAGCAGTTATACTACACTCAACTGTTGTCTTAATCTTCGCAAGCCCCCCAATGTCCTGCATGTCGGCAGCTCTGCTTAAACTGAAATTAATCGCATTCATTAGCCCAAATAGTTAAATCGAATTGAAAGGGGTGAGGGCCTGAGTTAGAGGGTCTACAGCTAATAGCTCAACTTCAAACTTTTTAAGAATAGTTTATAATATATTTTGAAGTTTGTAATTAATATTCTTTAAATTTTTTGGCAGTAATTTCAAAAGAAGATTATATTTGCTCTCAAAATAAGGTGTTATAAGTTTCTCTTAGAAAAGTTATGGGATTCCCAATTAAAAAAAAAAAAAAAAACAGTTCCTCTATCCATAAAAAGGAAAATTTATCCAAAACATACTCGCAAATAACTGGCATGAAATTTCTCCTAGAAAAATCCCATTCACTATAAATGAAATCGGGCCGATGCCAAAATTCGAGGTTATTTGGAACTTCTTTATGCCTTTCTGAAAGTAGATACTTCTATAAAAATTAATTGAATTAATTCAATTATTTCTCAAATTATTAAGAATGCTCAAAGCTGTAGCTTATTAGGTGGGCAAAGATCACTCTTCGTCAGGTCATTAAGAAATTCATTCGTAGAGAGTAGGACCCCTCAAATACAATTGACATTACTGATACAAGATGAATGATAATCATAGATTAAATTTGTTTTAATATATACGCTGGGGACAAAAGAATAGCCCAAGGTCTAGCTAGGGAAATAAAGGTAAAGAAACAAACTAAGCCCAAGAAGCAGAGCCAATCACTGAACTTTACAAATTAAACTATCTCTGACTGCTGATTGAGCCCGAAAAAACTTTCAGTATATTTAAGTGGGAGTCGTGTGTTTTAGGTGTTTATTTGTATCTTGCGAATTTATCACACCTATTAGATTACTAGTTGAACCAAGTGATTGCCGTAACTGTTTATATTAAGGGGGTGTTTACTTTGTATGATTAGTATTTTGAATGATTGATTATATGATGGATTAAATATATGATAAGATAATTTTTATCTATCAATCCTTTGTTTACTATAAAGGATTAGTGAAGGATTAAAATTGGGATAAGTAATTCTCCATTTATTTGTAGGATTATTTCAATCCTACCTATATTGGTTGGATTATAATTAATAGAGAATAATTCAAAGGATTAAAATAATAGCATTTTGAAGGATTGACTATTTGGGTTTTGGGATATCCTCAAATGTTAATCCTTGGGAATAAAGTAAACATTTGATTAGGTTGGATTAATTTTATCTATCCAACCTAATCATGCAAAGTAAACATCACCTAAATGTAAACACTTGATTATGTTGGATTAATTTTATCTATCCAACCTAATCATGGTAAGTAAACACCCCCTAACAAAATAAATATGAAGAGACTAATCCGCAAATATAAATGGGTGGGTTGGCCCTTCTAGATGCGGGCTAAGGCATGCTGGCCTATGTGCTATGCAGTGATGGAGCCACGTTCAGGCCTGGGGGGCCAACATTTTTCAAAATTATTACTAATATATACTCATATAAAATTCTATAGTCCATAGTAGCGTAGTTGGTTGAGCGTTGTTTCTCAATCAATTTGCCTAGGGTTCGAATCCCTTCTAGGACTTAGCTGTTCATTATTTTTCTCCTCCTTTTCCTACTTTGTGTTCTTTGTTTTCTTTTTTTTTTCCCCACTTTATTCACTTTCTTTTCTTTTTCTTTTTTCTATAATTTGTTTTATGTTGATAAAATAAAATATATATGTAAATAATAAAGTTTTATATATAAATTAATAAAATCAATTCAATTTCTAAAAATCTTATGATGAATTTATTATAATAGTTATAGGTAATATTTTTTTAAATTATTTTAATAAGTTATATATGTGAGTTAATTCTATATTTCATTATATATTTGTAATGGGTACAAGAAAATCAAGATTTTAGTTTTGTAAGATAATACAATTTACAATATTAATATTTATAATTTTCTAATTATTTTAATTTTGTAGATATTATTCATTGGTTGTTTAGTTATTTATAAGTTAATCTTATTATTTTATTTTTGGAAGATATTAGAACATACTGAAAAAGAAATTTAATATAAACAATTACCTCTATTAAAATAATATTATTTTATTTAAATTATTATTATTATTTAATTATTTTTAAAATTATATTTCATTGTCTTGTAAAATTATAAATAATTGGACCCTCAGTTAAATTTTCCTGGCCACCGGTGCTATGGCAGGCTTGACAACCCATCAGGTTTTCTGTCGTTTTTTTTTCTTTAAAATTTGTAGAAATAAAGAAAGGGTGATTCTATAGATATCACCCATTCTACTCACTAATAGCCTATATTTTAAAAAATAATAGTAAACTACTATTTTACCCCTCTAATCCACAAAATCAAATTCATAGGTTCTCGTGTTCCAATTTGCCGTTGCTTTCAGAATTTATGAAGTAGTGATATTGAATTATTGATGTGCAAAGAGAGAAGTAGATTGACCGAAGACCTCGACCTCTTTTGTCGATATCAGGGTAGAGGCCCGGACCTTTCCCATTATTTTATTCACTTAAATTCGAGGAATCAAATACCCCAACAAAAGCACATAAAATAAAAAGATTGAAGTAGAAAAATCCCTCTAAATTGATCGGTTAACCATGTAGAATTTTAAAATCAAAGACAATCGGAACGACAAATCATTGAGTTGGTATTTGATTTTGGTGTTAATGTGCAAAACTACCCATATTCGTAATTATATATACTAAATTTATATATATCTATAATATTTCTATCAAAACTATCAAATCTTTGATGAAGAGACGAAAATATCATTGGATTTGTTTTGAATTTTGTTAAAGTTCCTACACTTTTCTTATACAGTGTATTTGTTTAAAAAAAATATAAGAAGTCGTCAGTGTTGGTTGTTGGAAGCAATAATTTTGATATATACTCTTTCCGTCCATCAAAACTTTCATTATTTTTTATGGCACAAATTTTAATAAATTGTAGTGAGTGAAGAATGGATCATACATTATAAATGTAAAAAGATGTCCAAAAGAGAAAATGCAAGTTTTTGGTGAACGCATAAAAATGAATTAAATACAAACTTTTAGTGGACGGAAATAGTATTAACTAAAAATAACAAAAACATCAACTAACAATTTAAAATAAAATAAATTTCAAATAGTAATTTATTGTCAAAAAATATAAATTTGATTTGTGGAATATAAGTTTTATTTTGTTGGGGTTTAAAAATTATTAATTATTTGTTTGAGCATATTTTGGGAAAAGTAATATATATATGATGGATCAAATACTACCCGAGCCTGATGTAGTATATAGTACTCAATTTTATCAATTCATCTTATAGATTCTATGATGGAGATTTTTTTTCAGATTTTTAAGTCATTTGGCCATGATTTCGCTACAGTAAGAGTATATTAGTAATTTGATTCTTTATGTGATACAAAAAAACAAATCATACATGTTTCAAAACAAAAAACTACATACGTTTGAATAAAAAACTGCATCTGTTTGAACACAAAACTACATACGTGTTAACAAAAAAATACATGAGATTTATTTCTCGAGAAACTATATGCATTTTGTTATACAGAAAACTGCATATGATTGAACATAAAACTGCATAAGGTTGAACACAAAATGCATATGAGATTGATTTCTCCAAAATTTATTCTCACGTTTATATCGATAACTTCTAACTTCATAATTCGAAAGAAAACAAATGATCAATCATAAAGAAAGCAAATGATCAACAAGATAAGTGTTTGTGTATACTAGAGCAAATATAAAGAGAGATATCGTGAATAAGAAACCTATGATTTTTTTAAAGCATGCATGTTTGTGTTTTGTAATATGCATATTTTTGTTAGAAAATATACAGGTTTATATTTTTTAGTATGCATGTTTACGTTGCATGTTGACTTTTTGCGTATGTATTTTTACGTTTTATAGTATGCATACTTCATTTTCGACAATAAAGCTTCTCATTGTCCTTTTTCGTCGTTCTGTCGCTTCCTTCTCCGATTACCTGCGAATTCTTTGTAAACCACCATGCCTCTCGATCCTTCAAAATCCACATCTTTTTTTTTTCCACAAAATCCCTCAAATTTCTTCTTCTTTTTTCTTTCAAAAGCTGTTGTCCGCTATTTCACATCGATGTTGTTGCGCCGCCACCTTCGCTGTTGTAGCGCCGAAACCACCGCTGCCCGTCGTCGCCGCCGTCGTAAAAAATCGAAGAAGAAGAAGACTAATTTGTTATTTTTGCTCAATTTACTCTTACGAAAATTAAATAAATAAATAAATAAAAAATGGACTGTCACGTGTCAGCTTGTGATGCGGTCACATATTCAAAATATATGATCTAAATTGGATACTGCATACTACATGAGGACTAAGTACTACGAGAACACAACCCTATACATATACTTTATATATACATTTTTTTTCTTTTTTTTTTCTTTTTTTTTTGATATCATGGGGGATCCGCAACCGCTACCTTAAGTGCGCACTGGGTAAACCCCGGAGCTAGTTATGTTTTTGGTCAGTTTATGCATGATTATGACAAAAAAACGTAACTAACCGTCTTAATACTAGCGTCGATAAACTGACTAAAAGCGTAACTAGACGTCTTCTATTTTTTCTTAGTCGGCGTCTTTCTCAAACTAAGTAGCCGACGTCATTCCATTGGTCACTGCCTCACCGTCACTTTGTCTCGCCGAAAATCTTCAATTTGTGATTAACCGCATCTCACATATTAACCAGCCGTCTCTCTCATAATTTGTATTTCATACATATATATTTCTCAAAATTTATGATAAGTACAAATTTTGAAAGTGTTTGTGCTAAAGTATCGATTGATTGAGATAATATTAAGGGTAAATTTGTAAAGTTAGATAATTTTAGTATACAAGTTATAGATATAGGTAGTTTTAGTATACAATTTATGAATTATGTGTAAAAAATAATTCATCCCCATCCTTGATTTTGTGCATTATAGGGATAAAATAATCAATTTATTATTATTTTTGTAAGCAGTGATTATAGATTATAATGAGTAAAACAGGAGCTATGTATAGAATCATCCATAAATAAAATACATTACAGTAAAGAGTTAAAGTTTGATGCCATTATTGGAAAAAATCTCAAGTAATTACATTTTCTAACTCATACACGCGAAGGTTTTTTAAAAAAATTGCTAAACATATTTGAATAAAATTGTACTTTCTTATGTTAATTACTTGTTCTTTTTAATTACTTGTTTTTTATTATCATGATTATCATAGAGTATATTATTTTTAATGAATAATATTATAAGTATATAGTATAGTATAATTATTATAATTATCAAATTATCAATACTCTGATTCTTCAAGCAATTATCCTAAAATTAAAATTATTGGGTACGAGAAGATGGTGTATTTTTGCGAACTTGAGATTCCCTCCTATCATAAATATAAAGCGAAATTCTCCAATTAGTAGGAAAGTCGCATTTCCTACACAGGAACTTATTTCGAGTTTTTGCAAAGCGGGGAGCTAGACGCCCTTAAAATTTTCCACATCCCCGCTGCAAATTCTGCACAAAGAAGAAGAAATCCATTTCCTCAAATCTGCGATAAATCACGAGAAGAAAGAAAAATAAACAAGTAATCGGATAAAGAGGGGGAAAATGGTTACTTCGCCGGTGGTAAATACGTATCCTCTTTCGAGCTACACATTCGGCACTAAAGAGCCGAAGATGGAGAAAGACACCTCCGTCGCCGATCGCCTTGCTCGCATGAAAGTCAAGTTCGTTTTTTTCCGTCTTTGTGTTTTTGTTTTACTATTATTATTAGGGTGATTTGGCACTTGTGAGTAAAACCCTAGATCAGACATGAGTAATTCGATTTAGGGCTTTAGCCGTGACCTAGAAATGTCGCCTGCGGCAAGATTTTAATGGATCTTTTGTTTGATTGTTGTCTTGCAGCTACATGAAGGAAGGCATGAGGACTAGCGTCGAGGGTATCTTGCTGGTATGCGTTTTTTCTCCTACATTTTGTAATTTTTCTTAAGCTCTTACCGTGAAAATTGATCTTTTTGTTAGTTATTGTTTTAAAGAAGTAGTGTTCGAAATTATTGGGGAAATGTGTTCACTACACAAGATCTTGCATGAGATTTAGTTAGATAATAGAGGAATTACAAACTAAAACTCAATGGAAATGGATATGGATATGTTGCATTATTATTTCCAACAAGGTTATGAATTTATGAACTTTTTGTATGCAATCAAATCGACACAAACGCTTTTGTATAGTTGTTAGACTGTTTGACATAATTGTGTTTGTTCAAGCAAGCACTTGAGTTTCTTAAGAAATCTACAATTTGTGTTTACTATTGCTGTCAGTATAAAAATATGTTCTTAATGTAAAATTAATTTTGTGAAGATCTTTATGGATTTTTCTACTTCAAATGGCATGAGAAACTTTTTAACTCTTCTTCAATTACATTTGATTGGATGTCATATCTTCACATTGATTTAAGCTATATTGAAACAATTGTTTGGTTTTTGATGGTGTTATACGCCTAAACAAATTTTCAGTATGGAGCCAAATGTATAAAATTCCTATTGATTGACCATTATCGTTGTTGTCTCTGAGTCCCTCTTGATGAATGTTTTCATTGCTTAGCCAATTTGCTTAAGTAAATATCAAAAGAGACCCCAAGGTGGTTTGTCATTGTGTTATTGTGTTTCCTAAATTTTGTTGCTGCTGTATCCATGAAATTGCTTTGTTGAAGATGAGGCCTCATGTTATTAGTTTTTGTTTGATGAGGCCTCATGTTTATCTGTCTGATTGATTTCTATAGAAAACTAATATGCTTGGTTTCAGCTTAGGGTACAATAAGGTTGTTAGTCAAATATTGTATAAGATGTGACCTACACATATAATGAGTTTCTAACTACACTGCATTATTGGAGGATTCTGGTTGTAGAATCGGAGTTCATTCATCTAAGATGCTAGATCTGTTCTTTTTATACTGCTTTAAGGATTCAATAACTATCACAAAATCAACTTTATAGACTTTTGTCACCCCATTCCATATACAGATAAGCTTAACTTTCAATGAAGTTGTCAATCTTTCAACTTGTCTGATAGTGAAAAAATCTCTAAACTTCCAGGTCCAAGAGCATAATCATCCCCATATTCTCCTTTTGCAAATTGGAAATACATTTTGTAAACTTCCAGGTGGTAGATTGAAGCCAGGAGAGAATGGTATGATATTTTCTTGAGTACTATTTGTCATTTGTTATGCGCTATAAACTTTTGTCAATAAAAAAATAAACGCAGAAAGATATGGTGCCATAGCGGACTTTTAATTAGCAAGTATTAGTTTAAATTAATGTAATCTTACTTTTTCCGTTTTACCCCTCAATTCAACTCTACAGAAATTGAAGGTCTGAAGCGGAAGCTCTCTAGCAAACTTGCTGCTAATTCACCTTCTCTACAGCCAGATTGGCAGGTAAGAATTAAAGAACTCTTGTCAATTTAAGGTAGAATAGTCCTCAGTACCTGTGTTTCAAAACAAGTATGATAGTTAAATAGTTTTTTATATGTTAGGCACCTCAGGCTTGAGATCCATGCAGCATTGTGGTATGATGGTATCAGATTGATGCCATTTCTATTAGGTTTTTGGTATAACTGTCATAAGAAAAGCTAAGATCTGTCTTGAATAACCTGATTCCGCATGTCTATACTATAAGAAAAGCCATGACTACTTGCTGTATGGTCATTATTTGCATTTCAATCTCTTTCCAGTTTAATTTTTGCTTTGGAGATTCTCAGTGAAATGCAAAATTTCATGCAGGTTGGTGAGTGTGTGGCAATTTGGTGGAGACCAAACTTTGAAACAATCATGTATCCTTACTGCCCCCCACATATAACAAAGCCTAAGGTAGAATCACTGTGACACCCGACAGAACACCTGCCATTGATTGCCATGGAATTATACTTATCGCTGATATTTGCCGATGCAGGAGTGCAAGAAGCTCTTCCTTGTTCACTTGTCTGAGCGGGAGTATTTTGCTGTGCCGAAGAACTTAAAACTTCTGGCTGTTCCATTGTTTGAACTATATGACAATGTTCAGGTGTGTGCAAGATTTAGTAATTTCATTTTGCGCATGTGTATGTATAACTGTGCACACACACACACACACACACATATAGTACGTTAAGTTGTTCCATTAACTATGCATTCTTGTTTCCTTTATTTCTTTTTTATGAAATAATTACTTTCTTGCTACTTTATCATAGCATGTCTCCATTTTTATTCCTGATATTGACAGAGCATGTTGGGATTCATTTGAACTGGCATTTCAACTTCTAAGCTACCTCTGTTTTCAGTGTGAAACATTCCTTTGAGTTCATTAACATTTCTATTTCTTTTCCCTCAGACTTTTTATGAGCATTTAGGTGGTTTCAACTTCATCTATATGTAGTAGTCCTATGTGCCTTATAGAGCTCTTTGTTGGTCATATGCAGAGATATGGACCTGTTATATCTACCATCCCGCAGCAGCTATCCAGGTTTCAGTTCAACATGATTCATCCATGAGTATGGGGATTCTAAAATTCTCATGAATCATGACTAAAGACATAAAGTGATATGATGATCATGAATTGGTTAGTGTATCCGGTCCCAGGTTTGCGGAGGAGAATTCGAACCTTATTTCATATCTAGATACATTCCAAGAAAATTCAGACCGTTCAACTTGTTTTCTATGTTGACCAATATTAGACTTGTGATCTTCCTCTCAATTGGGCACCTGACTTAGCCTTACTTTAATTCAACTATTTATCTTGTTGTTTATTTATAAGTCTGTTTTTTTTTTCATGTATTCCTTGTTACTTACCGTGTCCTGTGTAATTGTTTGGCTAACCAAGGAGGCAATTAGAATTGGAAGCATGATCCTACACCAAAATTGTAGGTTTTTCCATGTAAGATTTGAGGGTTGTATATGGCATGGAGCCTCAGATTTTGTAACCTAACCTACCTCGTACGTGTATAGAATGATTATTAGTTGAAGAATTTGATGATGATGATGGCATCATTATGTTGGTTTTGGCTGAGTTTCATGTGCATCAGTTTCCACGTTTGAATCATGTATTGGAATTGAACCATAGCGCATAAGAATTTATGCGCGCCCTTATGATAGTTATCAGAGCTATAGTAGTACTGGTAGATCACCTTTCCTACACATTGAAACATAATTTCTCAAGAGTCCTATCGTATTTATCGTTTACTATACTCTATTGATTCTTACTCATTATTTAGGTGCTGTAACAGACGAGAAGGTTGAACTGCTTGTAAAATGGTTCATAGAGAAAGTCATGGTTCATAGAGAAAGTCGACGAGGATTTTTCATCTTGTCTGTGTTTGTGTTTGTGTTTGTGTAGAGAAGTGTGCTTATTGCTTATTCTCGTGTTTGAACTTATTATAGTGTCAAAATATAATAAGTGATTACATGAAGTAACATATCTAGTTAAGCTAAATTATTGCAGCTCAGTGGAGAACGTTGAGGAGGACTATTCATCCTTGACTGATAGGGTCAATTTTTTCAAACCTTTACGGTTAGAAGTGCAAGTCGTTTTCCACTTGGGATTTTTCGTGATTAGGTTGGATAGATAAAATTAATCCAACCTAATCTTTACTTTTAAGGATTAATATTTGAGGATATCCCAAAGCTCGGGATTATTTTAATCCTTTGAATTATTCTTCATTAATATTAATCCAACCAATATAGGTAGGATTGAAATAATCATCCAAATAAAGGGAGAATTATTTATCTCAATCTTAATCCTTCATTAATCCTTTGTAGTAAACAAAGGATTGATAGATAAAAATTATCTTATCACACATTTAATCCATCAAATAGTCAATCCTTCAAAATGCTAATCATGCAAAGTAAACACCACCTAAGAGTCCAATTTGTGTAGATTTCGACACAAAAGAATACAAAATTTTTCTTTGATGTGTGTGGTTTAACAATTTCTTTCAGTCTACGCTTTTGCTTACAACGGCAAAGATTAAGAGGCAACTTTTTTGTCCATTTGTGATAAGAAAAACTCGTCCTTTGTTCTCTGCTTCAATTTTATTTTTTTTACAATTTTACTTTTCTTACACTATAAAACTGATCTATACCAGCTTTCGGAAAAAAAACCCCAATCTATACCAATACAAAATTAGGATAGAATTTCAGAAATTGTATTTGTTAAATGGAACTTTCAAGTTCCATTTTAATTATAAAAAGACCACCAACATTTGCGGCAACACATTTAGAGGGTGTTTGGTGAGTTTATAAGTTCTTAAAAAAGCGAACATATGTTGTTGTTGAAAGTGTTTGGAAAAATAATTTCATAAACAATTTTATATGTTGTGAAAATAAGTTCCAACAGTTTATAAGCTCCCATAAAAAATAAGTTGCTCAAACCCAACTTATTTTTTCATAAGTTTATAAGGAACCATGAATTTACCAAAATAATCTTATTATAGTTCGTTATTTTTTACATATACACTACCAACTTCATTTCTCGTCAATTTTGTCTCTTTAACTCTTGATTCTTTTTCTAACTTATAAGATCAATTATTCAAACACTTTAACAACTTATAAGTTCTTGAAACATTATCTCTCTTATAAGCTTTTGAAACATCTTATAAGCTCTTTAAAATAAGCTTAGCCAAACACCCCCTTAATTCGCTGCAAGATCTAAGTGAAACTTTAGATTTGCTCTAGGCGTGAGTTCAATTATGCGCATGACTTCGCAAGTTGTAAAAGATCTGAATTGGTTGTTCAAAGATACCATTCAAAGCCTAGTACAATTTCAATTGACATTATGAATTACAAAATATTTTCTCATAGGCTCTTCCAAATTATGCCCAGTACCACGTAATATGGCTTAACAATTCGCAATGAAGTCTCTCTCTCTCTCTCTCTCTCTCTCTCTCTCTCTCTCTCTCTCTATCTATTTTAGGTTATCAAATTGAAAACTATTCTAACTGCTTGTTGCAATAGGGTCTGGGGCGAACAATAGAAATGAGCCCTTTATCTATAACTACAAAGGCATAATATGCTGCTAATATAATTTTTTTGTTAATAATGAAAATGAATTATTTTAGTTTTTTACCTGTAAAGTCATTTACAAAATTTAATATTATTTAATTAATTTTGAGAAAGATATCCATTTGCCTATTTTGCTTAAGCAATAAAAAATCAATTTGGAATGTAGCTATACACGAATCTCAATATATTGTCGCTAATTAATAATAAAAATAATAAACAGTCAAGTCAACTATTATATGGATATGAATTATTCATCTTTATGAATTACATGAAAGTAATATAAGAAAGGTTAAAAAAAATATTTTCCTTAAACGACATTTCTAAAAAAAAATTGGGTCTCCTATTGCTATTAAGGAAATTGTAGGGTATCAACAAAGGGAAATGAGAGGCTTAATAAAATATAAATAAAAGAACAGAATAATTGAAAAGAAAGGAGAATCAAATGGAGAAATGAGAGTCCCAATTAATATAAATAAAAGAAGAAAATAATTGGAATTAAAAAAATATTTGAAATTGAAAAGGGAGAAATGAGGAGCCCAATAAAATACAAATAAAAGAAGAAGAAAAAATTTAACATTAAAAAAAAAATAACAAGGGGAGAAATGGGGGCCCGATAAAATAAAAAATAAGCAAGAGCTACTCCAAAAGATCAAACTCAGATGATCCACAAAATAAGGCCGAACACTTACCACTACACCCGAACAAATATATTTATATGTATACCTCTATAACTCTAACAAAATATTCCATCCGTCTCCCAAATATAGTCCTAAGAATCTTCGGTATGAGTTTAATAAAAAATATTGAATGTATTATGAGTGGAATAAATGTTCCACAATAATGTAATACACCATCCGTCTCATCCAAGATGATCTGTATTTCTTTTTGGGTCGTCCCATCCGAGATGATCCGTTTCTTTTTTAGAAAATAATTATCTCTTCAAAAGTTGTGGGACCTACCTACTTTTTATCACTTTATACATTCTCTAAAATAACCGCTCCGAAAAGAAATAGGCTATCTTGGGTGGGACGAATGGAGTATTAAATTACTTAGTGGTGGGCCATAAGTGGTAAAATATGTAAATAAATAGGTTGTCGGGGATAAAAAGAGAAACAATGATGGGCCATGGGTATTGTGTAAATAAAGATTATTATTGATGGTAAAGTTGGAAAAATAATTACCATAAATAGATAGGAAGAAAATTGGGGAATATCCCAAAAAGGAAAATTATGAAGGAAATTGGAAAACAGATGAAATATATCATTGCCATCTTATTATTATCGGAACCCCCAAATTTTGGGTCCCTGAGTCGTCGTCCAGGTTCGCCCACCCTCAAGTCCAGCCTTTAACTAACACTATTACCACTAAACAATGATGTCAACCAATTAGATTAATTCCTGACCAACCATTGCACTATGATTAACTTAGGCCTACGTGTAGTTACCTTAAATTGATCGAATTGTTTGACTATCTTTATGATAAGACTTTTCGTTGAACATTATAGGAAAATGTCAACTAGGACTAAAATGATCAAAATTATCTGAAACACGATGCTATAGAAAAGAAACATAATGGAGGTCTGCTCTTAATTAATTTCATACAGTTTTATTGGAGGTTGCATGCAGCAGTGGATTAACATGAGCATAGACTATATGTTCCTGTAAATGAAATATAGAAATTTGATATAATAACACACTACTTAATTAATCAGATCTTACACTATAATATATAATTACATGCCGAAGTTGTTACAATTTCAAGATTTTTCCTAGTCCCATGCGCGACCAGTTAGAAGAAACAGAAGCCTAATGATCATTTAATACTAAATAATAAATATTAGGTCGTCACCAGGAGGCCAACGAACATAAAGCACAGTTAATAGTGGCTGTCAAGTAGGTTTAAGCCTGCTTAATGACACAACACTAAGGGGTGTTTGGCTAAGCTTATTTTAGAGAGCTTATAAGCTATAAGAGCTTATAAGATGTTTCAAGAGCTTATAAGAGGTAATGTCTCAAGTGCTTATAAGTTGTTAAAGTGTTTGGATAATAGATCTTATAAGCTAGAGAAACAATCGTGAGTTAGAGAGAGAAAATCATAATTAGAGAAATAAAATTGACGAGAGGTGAAATTGATAGTGTATATGTAGGAAATATGGTTGCTTATAAGTTTATGAATTATAATAAGGTTATTTTGGAAAATTTATGGTTCTTATAAGTTTATGAAAAAATAAGTTAGGGTTGACTAACTTATTTTTATGGAGCTTATAATTTATGTTGATTTTATTTTCACATTATTATATATAATTATATTATAATTTTGTTTATGAGCTTATTTTCACAGAAAATCCAAACCAATTATAAAGTTTGGTTTATGAGCTTATTTTCCCAAACACTTTGCAACAACTTATAAGCTCCTAAACATCTTATAAGCTGTTTTAAAGAGCTTATGAGCTCAGCCAAACACGCTCTAAGATACTGTTGGAGTAGACTCCCTGTTTATGGTATTGCTAAAAATTAAATCCTCAAAGAGGACACCTAGTCACTAACTAAACCCATCGGTTAAATTTTTTAATTCGTACTTGTTGTTTTATACGCCATTTCTACCAGTCTTTTTAAAACATTAAAGAGGTAGTTAATGTCAAATTATTTTAAATTCTTTAAAAACAATTACACATCTAACTAATCCTCCTTTTCAATATCTAGGCACCCGTATAAATACAAGTCTCCTTTTCTCAATATTCCTGTCCTGTTTCTTCTGCATGCTACATGGATTATACATCACAAAATAAATAATACATACGTATTTTGAAATATACTTGTGTGAGAATGGGTTCCCAAAAGGCTAAGAAGAAGCACAGGAGAGGATTATGGTCCCCAGACGAGGATGAGAGGCTGAGAAACTATATTTTGAAATATGGGCATGGCTGCTGGAGCTCTGTTCCTATAAATGCGGGTCAGTATCTTAGATAAATATGCATGTGTAGCTAGAATCATCAATATATAATACAAGTGATCCTTGTCAGACATAAATAAATAATTTAATTATCTCATTAATGGGAATGCAATTTCAATCAGGTTTACAACGGAATGGGAAGAGCTGTAGATTGAGGTGGATTAATTATTTAAGACCAGGGCTGAAGCGCGGCGCTTTTAGCATGGCAGAGGAGGACACAATTTTGACACTTCATACAATATTAGGCAACAAGTAAGAATTTCACATATGTCGAAAATGATCGTTGTACATAGCTTAAATAAAAGGGAGAGGTTTTTTCAGTTGAAAAAGGAAAAAGATGAAGCTAGGTTGTGATAGCTATTGTTATATGTGACAGGTGGTCTCAGATAGCACAGCATTTACCGGGAAGAAGTGACAACGAGATAAAAAACTACTGGCATTCTTATCTCAAGAAAAGAGTTGCAAAAATGGAGGTTGGGGCTGTTAATAGTAACTGCACAGAATCATCCATCCCTTTATTCAATCACATAAAACCATCACAAAATGAGGCACATCAAAATATGAGTTTGCCAAAGGTTCTTTTTGCGGAGTGGCTTTCCTTGGATCAGGGTTTCGCTTATTCTTCGGATTTCAACAAAACCTCAGATCTTGGAGATGGGGCTTTATTTGATGGTTTGCTACACAATCATACTTATGTGGATGACAACATGGCATTCAAGTTGGATTTTCAGACCCCAATTGATTATTTTCCAGGAGAGTTCAACATGCATACCTTCTGACAATTTCGGAAGGCGTATTAGGAGGAAAACTGTCGACTCGATCTCACTCTTTACATAGATGAGGTCTGGTGGGTAATTTTGATACATTAGTTATTAAACTAATAAATGGGAAATAAATTATAGGATAGAGTGCGAGAGAGAGAGAGGATCACGAGCCGTATAATTATTTGATGTTTCTGCTTAATTGGCATGGTAATTCATATCTAAATTGTCGGGATAAAAGAGTGTTTTCACAGTGTGAAATTGTGAACATGATGATCATAGTGTACTTTTTGTTTTCTTAATTTCTATCTTTTTGGCAGATGATGATACTCATAAAGTGTACGTAAATCTAGTTAAATGAGTTTCTTTACTTTCGTATTTGAGGTCAATAGTGATATATTTGTGTTGACACCCAAAACGACACTAGCAAGTTGTTAATTAAATGAGTTCGTTAGTTTAGTGTCTATTTTTGTATAAATAAAGATCTGCAGTTGCGAAGGAAATTCTCCGTGACCCAGATGCCAAATCCTGATCGAACATTACTTTGGAAAATCGCAAAAAAAAAAAAAAAAACCTAAGAGAGAGACAGAGACACAGAGAGAGAGAGACAGAGAGAGATGAAAAGGAAATTTGAGAAGCGCGGCAAGTGGAATTTAAAAAATCAAAAAGTCGAGAAGATTGTGAATGCTTTTTAATATAAATCAGAGAGATATTCCTTAATTCATGAACGGTCAAAAGTTAGAATAGTTGTATTTAGAGAGAAATTTTATAGAACATATAGATATATTACATCTTATTTATATGATAATATTTTATTAATATAAATTAAATTAATAAAATATTATCACGTGAAAGATCAGTATAATACATTTACATACTATGAAATTTCTAATAATTAATATCACCCAATCGTTTTGGATAAACTAATTATATTTAATTGCAACTGCACCCTAAAATATTCTCTAAACTATAAAGAATATGTTTTTTGCCAAAATTTAAAAATCTTATTGTAAACTATAAAAGAGTAAAATTTGTGTTACTATATGCAATATTGGACCTCACCTCACGTGAAACGTGGTGGCCCCCTCTAGCCTTGACGATGTAAACAAACATTATTAATTTCTCAGTCATATATATTATCTTTGTCTCAAATTTTTAGTTATTAACAACTCAGCAAAGTCCGTGAGGGAGCAAGTAATTCATTGCTCCTGTAGCTTTCCTTTTTAGTTTAGTTTTGTATCCCAAACTACACCAACAACTATCTTATCATCTCTTATTCCTCCTTCCTTTTCTCAACAACTCACTATTCCAATGGTAAATTTGGTTCCAACATTTTTGATGTCATATCAACTTTTAAAAATTTATATTATTTTTCCATATTTCTCTCCAATCATATACCTACAACACCAACTTTTATATGGTCTCACTATAATATACATATAATTATATCTATAAGACAGTTGTGGGATCCAAAAAATGACCCAAAAAAAAAAGACTATTGTGGGATCCGAAAAAAGTAAAAAATCAGCTTTTATCTTCATAAGTTGGCTTCATAGAAAATATTAAGTAAACATATCTATAATGGTAAAAAAATTGATTTCTCCAATTTTTTAAAAGAAAAAAAAGCTAACATTGGAAGAATTGACTCTTAACTTTTTAGGACATCACCTTCATTCCAATACTAAATAAGTTGATTCTCAACTTTTTAATAATGAAAAAACCTACACTCTTGCCTTTTTGTAGAAACCGACTTTCAGATGGACACTTGTACTCTCAAACCAATTAGCTTCTTATTTTACTCGCGTTCATCTTACTAATTGGTGAAATCGACTCTCAAGTGTGTGTGTTGGCCAGTGGTAGAGTGGTTAATCTGCCGGGTTCGAGTCCACCGCGTGCCTTTAAAATTTATTAATTGACAAAAAAAAATCGACTCTCAAAAAGAAAATGCACCGTTATTATATAAATATTACAGATTATATGTTATAAACACTTCTCAATTATCAATAGAAAAAGGCTTATGAATTATTGTAGATCATTTTCAACCTTTTCTTGAAGTTCGATTGATTAAATTCTAGTTCTATTTGAACAAAAGGCACATGGTTTGACCAGTCTCATTATGAGGTATATATTAGGTAAACTTCGATTTTATACAATAACCTGAAAATCATATAGAGAAACTAAGTCGTTTTCTAAAAACCAAATACAACCGACTCGATTTAGAAGACGTTGATGAGATTTGAACTTGAGACTCTTGTTATCAAGAATACCAACTCTACCTAAGCCGGAGGACCATTCCACACCTTGTTTCCTTTCTGTTTTAGCAACGAAAAGGCAACACACGTTCCATTAATGGAACCTCCATCAACATTATTTGGGGTTTTAATGAGGGGCGATTATGTGTACTTGTGCTCAAAACCTTTCTTCTACTTTCATAGCACATAAACTGAATCAAGATTCTTGAAGCTTCCAAACTGAGAATTAACTCTCCTTCAAAAATACATACATCAGTGACTTGCCCAAATTGAATCTATAAACAAATGAACGCATCTATGCACACATGCTAATGAAAAACAAAGATTAATTCTACACCAAATTACCACACAACACATTTGAAAGATAAATAGATATCCAAAGGAAGAACAAATGCAAAAATACAACTTCAGGTTCACAACTCAAAAGAAGCTGAGTAGTTTCTTTGGAGAAGTTCCGGTGGCACGATATTTTGCCGCTATCTCCTCTGCCTTGAGAATATCTTCCCCACGCCTGGCTTCAATCATTGCTCGTTTTTCTTCGGCTGCCTTGTGGATTAGTGCGACCTTGTTCTTCGTCTTCTCTATATATTCTGCTTTCTTTTTCTCCAATTTTTCCTGTACAACAAACAAGAATATGAATGATAACTTGCCCCCATATTGAAAATTTTGTCATTAGAAGTATGTATAGTTGAAGACATGATATTCGTTACCTCAATCTTCTTGAGCTCAGCCTCTAATGACGCCTTCTTGCTGTTCTCCCAAGCTGCAATAGAAGACATTTTCATTTGGGCCCTGCATAATAAAATGCAGTAACCCGAGTCAGTGTGAACTTTAGATCCATATTTGGTATTTGATAGATCAAGTCTTGATAAGGAATCTACAGTTCAATGTTCCGAAATTTGGTTTTTCTATCTGTCCTAGGAATTGGTTATAAACAGATTACTAAGATCAATCATCAAAATTAGAATTAAAAAATTCAAGATTTGAAGCTCATATATTTTTTCAAAAAACTCTAAAAAGAACATAGAACCAAAGGAACACAATATTGATCTACTCCTTGGATAAAAAGTAGAAAGAGATTTCAGAGATAAAGAAAGGAAAAAGTGCATCGACAGAGAGAGTTCAGAGAAAAAAGTGAGTAGGGAGAGAAAAGAAGCGAACCACAAAGCCAAATTCCTCGAAAGAGAATCATCAAGCAATATCATGCATGCCAACATTATTACAATGAGCAATGAGGCAAGTCCAATGTTCAAAAATAAAAAGTTGTTTCTCACTTATACATAAAGACCAGTTAAGAGAGTTTTCATGTTACAATCACAACACTTCCTTTTTCTGTCTTCTCATGCGTTAATATGGAAGAACAAAATTATTAATGCACCAATAGTAAGTTTCTGCATCTATTTTAAATAAATTAACATAACATCCAAGACAAAATATAGGTAGTAAAGAAGAAAGCACTCACTTGTTTGCAGCTTTTGACTTCTCACTTTCTTCCCATGCTTTTATTAAAGACAGCCTCTTTTCTGTCGCTAGCCGCGCAAGCTCAGCATCTGCAAAATCATATCAAAATAGTTATGTAATTGTATAGTTTTCTCCGGCTAAATGAAATCAGTGAGTATACCTCTGCCCATAGATCCCTCAAGTCTCGTCTCCTCGATTTTTTCGGGTTCTGGCAATACAAACAGAATGCTTCACAAATTAGTAAAAGCTGTAATATATGTTTAAACAAATTAATTGCTGCTACTATTTTCTGTTTGTACCCCAAAATAAGGTCGAAATTTCATACTATAATTTTAACCAGCACAAAAGAAAAGGGATAATTGTGAACCAATTGAAAATTATAACAACTCCGGCAATTATTTTGCCCCAGGCAAAAAATATGAATTACTAGTAAGAATTAAGAAACTAAGAGGTCGAATTCAAGAGAAAATCTTCAAACATATATCTATCAACTTTTTCTTTTTCTCACACACATTCAAAGACGCAGCAAGATTTGTTCATCTAAAAAAATAACATAAAATATATAAACTTGCATACGCCAACAGATGGTGAAAGTTTTTCCCCTGTAGAAGGAAAAATTACGAGGAAAAAAGCTCTAATTCTATTAGCATATATAATTAATTAAGGTGAGTGGATTACTTTCAACTATGGCAAGAGCTTTGAAATCATCTGCAAGCTTCTCTTGAGCGGGAGGTGGAATGAGGGATTTCTCCTCTGCAGCCACATCTTTGGGAGCTTCAACTGACTCCAGCGGTGGAGCCTCGACGCAGGCCTCCGGCGCCGGCTCAACCTTCCTGGCTTCCTCCTCTGCCATAACTTCCGAAAACTTAGCTATGTTTGCTGAGTTAAGTTGGCGACAAATTAAAAGAAAGTGGAAGAGTGAATTTGATGAAAAGGAATTGGGGGGCTACGAGTAGCAGGAAATTATATAGATAAGTGAGATGTGTGTAGTGTGTGAGAGAGAAAGGGATGGAGGGTTTAGTAGGAGTTGGTTGGAGGAAGATAAGTGTCGCTTCAGATTGAACAGAAAGGGAATCGCTGTATAATCGATACAGGTATTACGTCTTACCTTAGTCTGACTTCTCTGCACTCTTCTTATTTTCGTCATTTTTCCACGAACCAAATTATTAAATTCAGCTTTGACGCCATTTTTTATCCATTTTCAACTATACCTTTTATTTACTAAGTATAATTGCACCTTCTAAAAATGAATAATACTCTATCCGTCCCGCTTAAAGTGTCCTATTTCTTTTGGACATGTGTATTTAGAAGAAAAGTATAAAGTAGTTAAAGTATTAAAAAATGGATAGGGTCCACATTTTTTGAAGGAATAATTATTTCCTAAAATGGAATAAGACATTTATAATGGAACAACCCAAAAAGGAAAGTGATACATTTTAAATGGGACAGAGGGAGTAGTATTTTAAGTCTCAAACTATTCTAATATTATTAATTATATTTTAAATTATTATTTTTTAAAATTTTAACTATTGATTTTGTATCAATTGTACCCCTCTCTATTTTCTAATTCCAAAAATTTGATGTGGTTTACTGAAAAATATCCAAAAAGTTTTTGTTTATAAAAGTTAAATATATTGTGACAACTAGGCGAATCATGTCAATTTTCTAGGTCAAAAAAATGGACAAGGCACATTTGATACAAAATCAATAGTTTAAAATCAAAAAAATATTTTCAATAATTTAAAATATAATTAATAATATACAATCTAAAATTCTAAGTGATATTTACTCATCTAAAAATAAATGAATAATGAAACACACTCGTTGTGTCACAATGATGAAATAGTGGATGCATGCAATTGTTGATGTAGAGAATAAAAAACCTAAAATAATATAGGCATAGCCGTTGTGGAGTGTGCAATAATTATGTTGAATGAGTGCTAGGTTACCAAAAGTGGTCCAAAATTCTACTGGCACTTTAAAATGCTTTCTTTCTCCTCCTTTTTATTTTTTTAAAGGGTTACTGTTAAATTTTAGCAGAATTTTGATTCTATGGTGATATATTAATTCGATTTATAAATATTACATTATAGTCTGAACTTATTTTAATTATTCATTTTTTAGTTGAATTGAAATTTCGGCAATTTGAAGCTTAGTATATCATCAAAAACCGAGTGATATCTTTAAAAAAATGAAGAAAAGTAGTTGGTAACTTTAAAGATATCAACTCAACTTCTAGCGGTACACGTAAGTAGCTTCAAGTTGTCGGAATTTAACTCGGACAAATAAATCACTATATGGTCGATGTTAAGATTAGAACTTATAATAACCTTTATTTTGAGACTCGATTTAATCGTTACGGTATATTTTGAGCAATTTTTCTGAGAACTGTGAGATACATGAAAAGTAGTTGGACATATGTCCCTTCATTACTAATTTTTGTTTTCGATTTTTTGCTGAATGAATTTTTGAGTCGCTTTAGTATAACTTCTTCGAATGGATCCTTATGTTTTTATTATAAATACTTAATTTATAATTCGTAATAAAATGGAATCTGTAACCATAGTATAAAGTCCCGATGCAAATAGACGACGGAATATAGGGAATATAAATGTGTTTTCCCTCTACTTTCACAACGTGGCTTGAAAAAAATATCTTCGTACGTCTATTTCCTCAACTACTTATGAAGAGGACCTTCTTACATTTTATGGATAACTTGATATTTCTGGAAAAGAAATAGGAGAAATAATGAAAGATGAGAGATAAGCGTAAAGGACGAAATAATTATTTTCATTCATAAAGTGGACCTTTTTACGTTCAAATGGCCGCCAGAGATAATCAGTGGTCTTAAGATTAATTATACTTAACTTTATTTTGAGTTTAGAAATTGAAATTATCTTCAAATAATATAAAAAGAGATCTTGATATTAATTTCACCAGATCTTCAAAAATGGCACAAGAGCGAACTTTCTATATCGAAATGCTAAGTTATCAGATTTTGAACACGGAATTAAACGATTAAACTTGATCAAGCCTTAAAATCATATCCGTAGTATAGAACCATCGATGCAACGGAAAAATGGTATAAGAAATTGTCAAAAAAATGACCGAAAATCGGAACTCTGACACACCAATTAAGCAGTATTCCGGTAAATTTCAACTCGCAGCAATGTTGGAAATTCGCTAAAATGATTGAGTTTTTTTATAATATATATTTTTTATATGTCATGTCATTTTGAGACTAGGATAAAAAATGAATTCATAAAAATATAATTAATAATTATAGGGTATTGTGCATAAATACACCAATTTTGGATCAATTTTGATTTTTCCCACAAACTTTAAAAATTTAAAAAAAATACACAAACTTAATGACTTTAGTGTTTTTATCGCGATTTCGAATTCATGCCAAATTAGATCGACTTGACATCTCAAAAATTTATTATAGACTAAACGGTTAGTGATATAAACGACATCGTAGAGAGAAAGGACATAAAACATCGTCGTTCCATCAAAATAAATCAGATTTTTTATTTCTAGTATTTATCACGTCAACCCCCATTACAAAAATGAAGTCTTCTCGTTTGTTTTATCGTCTGGTTTTAATTGGGATCAAAACAATCGATATCATATCTCTACGATATCGTTTATATCACTGACTCTTTTGTTTATAGTAAATTTTGGAAATGTCAAGTCAGATTTAATTTGACTTAAATTTGAAATCGTAATAAAATCACTAAAATCATTAAGTTTGTGTATTTTATGATAATTTTTAAAATTCGTGAAAAAATCAAAATTCATCCAAAATTGGAGTAATTATTCACCAATAACCTATAATTATATACTATGATTCCATCATCCGATTTGTTTTGTTTTGAGCGAAATATCATAATGATGAATGATATTGATACATTTTTAGAACTGTCTATGGGACGGAATCCGCTGAAATTGCTTCCTTGAAAAAGAAAGAAAGAAATCCGCTGATATAGGAATCTTTCCCATCGAGTAGGCCACAGACTGCCAGCGGATGTGAGTTGTTCATCCCAGGGTTCGACAGCGCCTAATGCCAGCCTCATATTACACAAACCTTAGTGTCTCTACGTATACGATTTTCCGTATTATACATAACATTTATGTTTATATTTGGCCAAGACACAATTTAATATCCCAAGTTTGTTCATAAAAGTTATCCAATATATAAGTAGTTATATATTATATTAATTAGGGGTCCTACTGATTCATTTATTAAGAAATGATTGGGACCAATTCTTAGTTGACACATCAAAACTCAAATACGTCTTTGTTACTCGTATTTTTTTTTTCATAGCATGCTTTATCACTGCACATTATGGACTTCATTTCACTAGTAGAAATATATCATCGGAGATGAAATATGAAATTGCACGCTAATATACAAGAAGATCAATCAAAACAAAAATTTTATATATTATTTGCAAGAAAATAAGTAGATTTATTATATAAAGTAAATACGGTGTAATACTGATACTTAAGTAATAACCAAGTCTGACAAAGATACATTATTCATTTCTTCAAATTGAATAACATAAAATAAGAATTCTTATTTCAATAAAACTTGTGTCCACGAATTATATTTTTCTCGAATATGCTATTGCTAATATACTATAATTATACTAGATTTTCTCAGATACTGCAGTGGTAGAATCTTGATCCATTATCACGGGATAAATGGTACTAAAATATGGATTCGTTGGATTGTGATCGCTCAAAGATTCCGAGCGAGGCTGTGGGGACGTCTTGACAGGGAATCACTGCCTCTGGGCCCCACTATTCGAATATGACTGCTTTGTCCTAATCCCCACAAAGACAATCATATCCCACTCCCTTGTTCTCATTCACTTTTATTTTGTCTATTACAATAAAATATGAACAAGTAATCTAATATTTCATCTGTCACTCAAATTTTTTTCTGAAAATTTTTAGTGCGTATTTTAATAAAAAAATATTGAGTATAAGTCGAATAAAGATTTCACTTTAATGTTATACTAATTAATTAATAGTGAATTATATGGTAAAATATATACATAAGTATTGTTGTTGAAAGTAATAAGAGAGATGATAGTGAATTTATAATGATAAAATATGTAAATAAAAGATATATTGAAAGATAATAAATATAAATTATTTTGTAAGATAATTTCTATAAATAGAATAGAAAGAAGTTTGTGGAATATATTGAAAAGAAAAATGGAGACGGAATATATATAGAAAAATGAGTGTCTAAAAAGCATCCCATCGATTTAAATTAATGTGGTAGACCTTTACATGTAATACAACTTTTAATAAATGATAATATATTGAATTTCCTTTTCTAGAGAATGCTACAGAATTGGCATTTGGAGGGCAATTTGTTGTATTTAGTTGGCAATGGTTTCAAGCGGGTCCCGCAGGCTTTATCTTCAAGCATAAGTCCTCTAGAATTAAGTAGATAATACATTGCTTAGCCAAATCTTACTAATAAGCATCCTTGTCAAAGAAAACTTTAATTATTTTTTAATGCGAGGATGATAGTTTGTGGCTTATTAGCGCATAAAAAGTCAGCCAGGCATAAAGTTAGGCAACTACTCTTGATAGGCTACAGGCTACTTAGCTTTGGAGGAACAATGACATTCAAATAATTGATAACATATTATGAGGTTAAAAAGCTTTTGAACCACCGTCGGTTTAATAGGTTAATAACTTATTGATGCGTGCGTGCGTGGAACAGAAAGAATAAGATCAAAACTAGTTGATTCAAAAGAATATCGAGGATTGACGATAAGAGATAAATCTTGATTTCATAAAAATGTCAAAAGTTGCCAACGAAATGAAACAAACGGAGATTAAATACTAACCCTAATCTCCGAAAATACAAGAAATGCCAAAAAGGCCCAAACAAAAATCCGAAATTGCAAATAGCCCCGAAAAACACTAAACTACGAATTTGACCCTCTAAACGATGGAATTTGCCCGAAAAACACTAAACTGCGAATTTTCGGAACGTCGATTACACCCGAAAAACATTAGGTTTTTCTCGAAATCTGAAACTTCCCAGAATTGCGGCAATTCTTCGGATGATCCGCACGTTTCATAAAATCATCCGCAACTTGCGCCGCATCACTTATGCAGCAAAAGCATATAAAATGTGAAATTTATATGGATTTGTCCTTATATATTCAATATCTTTAAAAGTAAGTAAAAGATAAAAGATGTACTTAATTATTAATATTTAATATTATGACATTAGAGTATAATTTGTTAATTCGGTAAAAACACTGAATTGGTCGCGAAAAGAAAACTAGCCCTTATATCAAAGTACTTATTATTTATTAACTATATCAATATGAACTTATGAAGCACAGGAAAAATCTGTTGGGAATTCTTGACCTCGTCTAATGATACGTAGCGGAATGTACAGTTAAGAAACAGATCTAGATCTACAATTAAACATGCGATGAGCCCTATGAACATGTTAGATAGAGAACTTATGATTTGCAATGCTTCCAATGGATTTGCAACACTTCCAAGCTTCCAATGAATCCTGCAAGGTTGTCTCCACAACTATGGTATCCACCTGTATGCAAATCCGATGCAGGAACAATTCCTCGGTATAAAGTTCAAGCAGAGAAAGCCAAGAAATCTCTGAATGAACTTAACGGTAGTTCTCTAAGAATGATTTCTATGTCGTCTAACTTCTAACTTAAAGAATGAATTCTCTCTATTTATATTAAATAGAGCAGCCCATTAAAGCCCTAGCTTATATGGGCTTTTATTCTTTAGTCTGCTTTAATTAATTAATAGTCCAACAATTAATTAACTAAAGCCCATATATCTAATTTAGCCCATAATCTTTCAATTTCCCACTTGAACTAATATTAGATAACTTACCGTGCACTATGCATACTGTTGAGCGGATTAACAATACACTTGATAGTGTGACCCAATAGACCCCATTACCGATGATGATCTAATCAAAGTCTGCACAAAACTTCTGGACTGCGTTGTGCAGCGAACTCGATATATGACGGACGTTTACGTGAAAAACGATAAACAAACCTTTACATAAAGTTTATGTAATATCCTTTCATTCATGACACACTCGATTGAGCACAGATTTTGCTATGTATACATCGATAGCTCAACCATTTTCTCATCTTTATTATAAGAACCATATGATCATATTCAATTACTTTAATTGAATATATCTCTTGCATTGGTCAATGACTTTATGGTCGAATAATATAGAGAAAATAAGTGTTCACTCGAAATTCTAATCAAGGAATGAATCACATTCTTGGCTCAACTACCATTTTCATTTGTCTCATGATGCACCCAATCCAAGCCGTGTCTTGCCACTCGCAAGCGTTGTCATTGGTCAAAGTACAACACTCAATAAACAAAATGTGTAATGACCTCAAGTCTAATGACTATTACATACTCCACACACTAAGAAATCGTAGACATCAAACAAACGATTTAATAGCAGGGTATACCAATACTCTCCAAAGTATTCATGTGTCCATCACGGATATCAAATATCTCGTAGTTGCGAGAACCACTATATTCTCTAAGAATGTGATGCAGACCACATGCTAACCTATGACATATCATCAATATCTCATTCTTGATGATCATTGGTTAGGGCTATTTTAGAATTATACTATATCATTGATGTCTCACAACAAAAATGACAGTGATAATTCAAGGAAACAAATAAGAGAATAATGACAAACATCAAAATAATTATTCTATTAAATGCACAAAACCCATAGATAAAACATTATCTTCTATTATTTCTCTAATCAGATGATATCGTCTTAGAACATGTTTGTTTCAGTTTGAAAGCTAGCATCAGTGTACCCAGTCACTGATAGCTCTGACTGCCCACCATAGACTAAGAAGTATTCTTTAGTTCATCTAAGGTACTTAAGAATAGTCTTAACAATTTTTCAATGATCCTCACCGAGATTTTGCTGAAATCTGTCTGTCATGCTAAGCGAATAGGCCACATCTGGCCTAGTGCATATATTGGCATACATGATTGATCATATAGCTGAAGCATATGAGATCATTTTCATGCAAGCAATTTCATTGTCATTAGAAGGATAATCCTTCTTAGACAATTTGATGCCATGTCCCATAGGAAGAAATCATTTCTTGGAATTTTCCATTGAGAAACGCCGTAGCAATTTTTCTATGTAAATGGATTGTGACAGACCCAACAATCTATTAGGTCTATCCCGATAGATCTTGATCCTAATGATGTAGGAGGTCTCACCGAGATCCTTCGTCATAAAGGATTTAGATAGTCAGTCTTTCACGGATTGCATCATGGATCGGTCGCTCCCCATAATCAGAATGTCATCGACATATATGACAAGGTAGACAACGTTTCCATTCTCGCGCTTACTATAAACGCAAGGGTCCTCTTTGCTTCTGACAAAGTCAAACAATTTGATAGCTCTGTCAAAACAAATGTTCCAACTCCTCGATGCTTGCTTAAGTCCATAAATAGACTTCTTTAGCCTACATACTGCATTGGGCCTTTCTTTGGATACAAAACCTTCAGGTTGTGTCATATAGACATCACCTTCTAGTTCTCCATTGAGAAACGTAATTTTGACATCCATTTGCCAAATATCAAAATTATAGTATGCAGCTATTGCAAGTAAGATCCTAATGGACTTGATTTTGGCAACTGACGAAAAGGTCTCATTGTAGTCAATGCCTTCACGTTGACTATAACCCTTTGCCACCAACCTAGTCTTGTAGGTTTGTACCTTACCATCTGCATCTCTCTTCTTTTTGAAGATCCATTTGCAGCCTATGGGTAAATCTCATCTGGTAAGTCAACTAGTTCCCAGACTAGATTGAAGTACATCGAGTCCATTTCAGATATTAAGGCTTCGAGCCACATCTTTGAATCGGTGCCAGTCACCGCTTCAGTATAGGTTTTAGGTTCATCATCATCCGACTCGACTTCATCATCTTGGTTCTAAACCATTAGATTCAGTCTTTGGGGTGCACGACGAGTCCTTTGTGACCTATTGAGTAGGTTTGTTTGCGCAGGTTCATGCTGTACATTTTGAACATGAGTACGCTCCTCCGTGTTGACTTCATCAACATTTTGAAGATTCTCCAGAATTTCCTCATGAATTTCTTGAGGTGGAGGTGGCACAACTATTGTGTCATCTTGTATTTGATGAGTCTCGTTGTCTTGAGATGGCCCTCTAAGAGTCATTTCCCCTCCCAATAGATCGTCAAATACTCCAACTGAATTCTTGTTCACACTATTGAACAATCGTTCGTCCTCTGTGTTGTTTTGTGGTTCTCGAATTTCTTCAAGATCTAGCTCATTGTGACCTTGTTCCTTGGAAACATAGGAGTCTTCAAGAAACGTCACATTCCTAGAGATGATCACCCTGTGATCTCCAGGTGAGTATAATTCATATCCTCTAGTTTCCTTAGGATATCCCACAAGATAACATTTCTCACTTTTCGATTCCAACTTTATCAGTCAACATTTTCTTAACAAAAGCAGGACAATCCCAGGTTCGCAAATAGTTAAGATTTGCTCTTTTCCCATATCATATCTCATATGGTGTTTTCTCAACTGATTTGGAAGGAATCCTATTCAAAATATGAGCAGCGTTAAGTAAGGTATGGCTCCAAAGGAATAAAGGAAGACTAGCGAAACTCATCATGGATCGAACCATGTCTAATAAGGTTCGATATCTTCTCTCGGATACACCATTCAGTTATAGTGTTCCCGAAGGTGTCCAGTCTGACCGGATTCCATGTGATTTCAAGTAATCAAGAAATTCTTGACTTAAGTATTCCCCTCCTCGATCTGATCGAAGATTCTTGATACTTTTACCAAGTTGTTTCTCGACTTCTAACTTAAACTCCTTAAATTTATCAAATGCCTCAGATTTGTGTTTCATCATATACACATACCCAAACCTTGAATAATCATCAGTAATAGTTATGAAGTACGAATATCCACATTTTTCTTGAGTTGGAAACGGTCCACACACATATGAGTGGATCAACTCTAGCAATTTTTTGGCACGTAACCATTTCCCAGAAAATGGTTTCTTAGTCATTTTCCTTTGAGACATGATTCACAAGCACCATATGATTCAAAATCAAATGGTGTGAGATAATCTAATTTTCTCAATCTTGCTATCCTTTTCTCATTGATATGACCAAGTCTACAATGCCAAAGATAAGTAGCATTATTCTTATTACTTAGCTTAGGTCGTTTGTGTTGCACATTGAGAATATTTCGTTCACATTCAAGCATATATAAACTATTCGAAAAAAATGCATTTCCATAAAACATTCCATTAAGGGAAAACGTGCAACAACTGTTTCCAAAATGGAAGGAAAAACCCTTCAATGTCTAACATAGGAATGAAAATAATATTCTTTGAAATAGCAGGAACAAAATAACAATGATGTAAATATAGTCTATATCCCGAAGGAAGATCTAATCTATAAGTCCTCACGCGTTCAGCAGCAACTCTTGCTCCATTTCCCACGCGCAGATCGACTTCTCCAGAATTCACATTTCTGCTGTCACTTAGCCCCTGCACATTATTACAAATGTGTGAGCCACAGCCGGTATCTAATACCCAAGAATGTGAATTATTTATAAACATTTATCTCAATGATAAACATACCTGAGCTACCACTCATTGCACCTTGTGTCTTGAATTTTGGGCAGTCTCTCTTCAAGTGCCCCTTCTCATGACAGAATAGGCACTCATCCTTTATCAATGTCGGCTTCTTCTTATGAGCCCTTCCACCCTTCTTAGGCTTAAAGACATCTGATGCCTTCTTCTTGTTTATCTTTTGCTTTTTCTTCCCTTTGAAAGATTGAGCAGAAGAACTCACCATGAGTACAGACTGGCCATTCGAATTAGGGGACTCATAAGTCTTCAACATGTTATGAAGATCAATCAGTCTCACCTTTGTGTTGTTCATATTGAAATTCACAATGAAATTTGCAAATGAACCAGGTAGAGATTGCAAAATCAGGTTGGTTGAGACATTGGCTGGCATAGTTATTCCAATCGACTCCAGTCTCTTAATCAATCCAATCATCTTCAGAACATGTTCGGAGATCTTGCTCCTATCATGAAGCGTGCACTTGAAGAGATCTCGGAGTATCTCATACTCCAGTGTTTGTGCCTATGAGGCAAACAAACTCTTCAAGTGCTGAATCATCTCATAGGGTAGCATGCTTTCATGTTGTCTCTGTAGTTCTAAACTCATAGAGGTTAACATGATGCACTGAGCCGACATAGCATCCTCAACATGCTTCTTATGAGCAACCCTGTCAAACGAGGCATACTCAGGAGAACGCTCATCGGGGATGGTCGATTGGTTTTCCAAGATATACTCAATCTTATCTGCCCTAACACCAAGCGCAGTAACGAGCTAATCCGGATAGTTTGACCCGGTCAACAAATTTGTTTCCACCAAACATTTATATAACATAGTCGACATCGTGAATCGAACAAAAAATAAAGAAATAGCAAATTAGAACAAAGTAAACACAGATCACAATCGTATCACTAATCAAACAAGAGTTTATTGTATTGATAAGCTCCAACTAATTTTAACATATATTGCACCCCCAAATGCAAAATACGGATTTATAACAAATATAAATCTTAGTAGTCCAAGATCCAAGTCAATATTATTACAGCCTCTGCTTTGGCTGATGACTGCAAATAATATCACTCAGTGGGCCTCCTAGCCGATTGCAACATTAATTTGTAGCGATTCAAGTCTTATATTATTGTAGCATATGCTTTGGCTGATGACTATAATAATAATACTTGATCGGTCTCCAAAATCGATCGCAACAATAAATTTGTAATTCTTGGTTTATTAATCCAATTAATATGCATCCACTAATTATTTTGATCGTTTTGGCTGTTTCAAAATAATTAAGCAATTCAACCCCATCATACGATGCCAACCATGCATCTATGAATGAGCCTTTGCCTTGTCGATTTCGGAGTAAACACTTTGGTGTAAAACTCTTGGACGAAAAAGGCTAGGATCCTCACACAATTATGATGGACGATGCGTGATGTTTCAAAAACTAGACTTGTATTTAAGTGGGGTTAAAACATGTGACATTAATTGTTAATTTAATATCCAATATTAAATTCAAAACAATTACTGGGTGCCGCCTACCCAGGCATAAAATACGGACCACATATATTGGGCACCGCCTACCCAAACATAGTTACACGGACTACAAGTATTGGGTGTCGTCTACCCAAACAATAAAACGGTCTCTAACTAGTAACTACTATAGTTAAAATAAGCATAGAATCAAATAACATGCTTATCACAGAAAAACAACAAATAGGGCTCAACGAATAAATTCATTAATCTAATTAATAATTTAATTCTCTAATTAAAAGTGGATATAGACATTTATATTAATTCCAAATTAATATAAATATTCATTGAGTATTATTATTTCTAAAATAATAATCAAATGAGATTTATTAATCTAATTAATAAATCAATTCTTTAATTTATGAACATAAGAAAATTATATTAATTTTAAATTAATATAAAGTCAAACTTTATACTATTACTTCAAAACAATAATAAAGTTAAAATTTATTAATCTAATTAATAAATTAATGTCCAAATTGTGATTAGATTTATTAATTCTAAATTAATAAAATTAATCCATGTACATTAGCAAATTATATTAATTCTAAATTAATATAAAATCAAACTTTATACTATTATTTCAAAATAATAATAAAGTTTAAATTTATTAATCTAATTAATAAATTAATTTCCAAAATTATGATAAAATTTATTAATTCTAAATTAATAAATTAAATCTATGTACATAAGTAGATTGTATTAATTCTAAATAAATATAAAATCAAAATTAATGTTATTATTTCAAAATAATAATATTAAAATAAAACTTATTAATACAATTAATAAATTTATTTGTAAAATTGGAAATTAAATTTTATGAATTCAAAATTAATAAAAGATAAAGCGTTTTTTTAATAAGACTATGATGACCCAAAGTGAGTCGCCACATTAATCGAGCCCAAAACACGTTAAAACCGCGCTTAAACGGCACTGAAGCATCGGCCCATTGCACGGATGCCCAGCAGCTCGCGTGAAGCCAGTGCGCTCGTCCACGGCCCGCACGCGGAAGCCCGGCCATGGGGAGGCCAGCATGATTGAGAGCCCCAGGGTTCGGTAGCGCTTCGCGTCGCGTCGCTGTTGCCTCGCCGTTCGCTCCTTGTCCTCGCCGTTTCGCCGACATCTCCTCCATCTCTGCCGACGCCCAGCGTGCACGGAAAGTCTGCGGCGTTAGGCGCAGCAAACGAGCGCTGACGACGGCCGACGCGACGCCTCTTCTCCGTCGCGTTGGCGAAGTCAATTGAGAAAGCTTCAACGTCTCCCAGCAACTGGCTCGACGGCGGCGACGAGCGCATCGTCGACCGCCGTCCATGAGACTCAAAAGTCGGTCGTGAAGAGGGATTCCGGCGGCTGCACGGCAGTGCAATTTCCAATTTACAGAAATCAGTTTTCAATTTCTTTCGATTTTTCTTTTTGTTTTCTTTTTGATAAAAAACAGAATTGTTAAAAAAAAGAAAAATCAAACGAAATAAAATCGAAAAATACGAAATTCAAAATTTCGATAAATCCACAATTAATTAGAACATGAATTAATTATAGATCGAAGCCCGGGCTCTGATACCACTGTTGGGAATTCTTGACATCATCTAATGATACGCAGCGGAATGTACAGTCAAGAAACAGATCTAGATCTACAATTAAACATGCGATGAGCCATGTGAACATGTTAGATAGAGAACTTACGATTTGCAATGCTTCCAATGGATTTGCAACGCTTCCAAGCTTCCAATGAATCCTGCAAGGTTGTCTCCACAATTATGTATCCACGTGTATGCAAATCCGATGCAGGAACAATTCCTCGGTATAAAGTTCAAGCAGAGAAAGCCAAAAAATCTCTGAATGAACTTAACGGTAGTTCTCTAAGAATGATTTCTGTGTCGTCTAACTTCTAACCTAAAGAATGAATTCTCTCAATTTATATTAAATAAAGCAGCTCATTAAAGCCCTAACTTATATGTGCTTTTATTCTTTAGTCTATTTTAATTAATTAATAGTCCAACCATTAATTAACTAAAGCCCATATATCCAACTTAGCCCATAATCTTTCAAAATCTACATATACTAAAACGTATAAAAAAAACTATAAATAATTTTTTTATTGTTGTTAGTGGTACATTAATTAGTCGAAAGCAATTGCAGACATATCAACGATTATCTCCATCACCAAGTTATATATATTGTTGTCATTGTCGGCGGTAGATTACTAGAACTAGAATGTAACAAACAATACGGCCGCCTATAATTCTCATTAATTAACTAAACAATTGTAAAAGACAAATAGATTAAAAACACTCGCCATATGGACCAAAGCGGATTTCTAAGATGACAATAAAAGTAGCAACTACTATCTAAGAACCTTAATAATATATTTGTGTGGTTAAATCTTCCTTTTGGTCGTAATCAATAGGGTTGGCGCTTCATTCCCATAAATAGGGCCATAGGGGAAGTTATAATAGCCTTCAATTGATTTTAATTTTTTTTTTATCATAATTTTTAATTTTATGTGTCACGAAAATTTGGACCTTTTTTATTTCTAGCGATTCCATAATTTCCATTATTATCCCATTGGCTGTAGTTTACTACTCGCGCTCTTTGACGTAGATAAATATAGTTCACCATATTGAAAACTCATATTATCAGATTTTGAAATTCTTTCATTAAGATTCCGTTTAATTCTATTTCATCTTTATTGTACAGATAGACAACAGGAATCTTTAGCACATACCGTAAGGCATTACGTTGCAATTCTCACATGTAATAAAAAGAACCACAAGTTGCTCCATTCCCAACATTTTATAGGCCTCAGACAAAGTAATGAATATATTATCCCTAATTATATCATAAGTATCAAATTTATAAATTCACATTCAAATAATTTACAATAAAAATTTGTTAAATGCATGTACAATTTACTAGTCACCTTCTTTATATTTCTATATTTCAATTCTCTATCTATAATAGAATACAGACTATACAATATCATAAGAAATGATTTCTTCAAACATTTTCAGATGTAAAATTATTAATATCCATATCAACATTAATGGTTTCTAAAAAGATTTTATATTTTGGATCTTTAAAAGAAGATAATTTATTTAAGTATTATAATTTTTGGCCCATTGAAATGGTGGACCCTGGGCAATCGCTATGGGGCTTATTTGATTAAGCAATCGGTGTCAGTTTCCGTTAGCACTTTTTGTCAATTTCGATTTTCGTCAATCGAAACCTAACCGAATCTCACCCCGATCGCCCATGGTGGCCTACCTTCAGGAACGGCCCTTGTCAAAAACACACACACAAGGTGCACAAACTCACCATGGCATAAACCTATATGGCTGATTTATGCCAAAAAAATCAAGGCAATCAGCCAATCAAGCAGATTCAACAGAATACATGAGGACAATGGATGACAATCTCAACTACATAAAGACAATTCCTAACAAATCTAATTAATCATACAACAAAAAACAGATGACACAACAAACGTTGCAACATATGATCAGACAGACAGCTCGGTCTTGGAAACTAGAATGCCATCCGTATCGGCATAAAGCCATTCCCCATCACATATCCTAGTCCCACCAAAATGCACAGGAATGTGCTTCTCTCCGAGTCCCTTCTTGCTAGCCTTCATCGGGTGCGAACTCAGAGCTCTCACACCAATGTCACACCCATTGATCTCATCCACATCCCTTATGCACCCATTCACAATGATCCCCGCCCACCCGTTGTTCTGGGCTTGAACCACCGGGTTGCCTCCCAATATCGCGCATCTCAAACTACCGCCCCCATCAACAACCAGAACCCTGTCATCGCCGTTCTCCTCAAGAAACTCGCGTACCAACACGTTGTCTTCAAACACTTTCAGAGTAACAACTTGCCCATAGAAGACTTGACGCTGCCCATATATCTTGAAAATTGGCAGGAGAGCGCGGAGCTCCCCATTCATGATATACTGTGGGTTTGCGTCACAAAGTTCGGCTGTGGTTACCAAGGCCATCCTACACCAACAATAATTAGAGATATTATAAGCATTTTCATCACAATATTGTGTCAACTAGCTTGACCGTTGAGAAATCTCTTAAGGGGGGTTTACTATTCAGCTAAGATGGATTAGAAACTATGGGATATTCTAGTTGAAAGACTCAGAATTGGAGAAATCTTACTGATGCATATAACAATATTCAGGAACTTTCCCCGACTGCTTCACCCCCCAAAAATAGAAGAAAAAAGAAAAGTAATAGAGCATTTGGGGAAGGAGACTAATAAAGCCGAAATAAAATGTGGTTTTGCAAATATTCATTGGAGCAATCACGAGAGGGACACGATTCTACCATGCAAAAAAATCATGAGAGTTTTTCTTTTCTATTGCATTGAATTTACAACTGTAGCTATACAAATAAGCAGCAATAGAGCATAACCAAGATCGTGCATCATTAAGCAATCTGATCATAAATCTTCTATATATTCGTTTCTTGCAAGTCTAAATCTTTCATACAACAACCAACATCAGAACGCAACATAAACATTAAATTCTGCAACAAACTTTCAGGGGAAAAAGAAAGAATACGACGATAAGATTATATGATTGAAAAGGCTAAAATAATATAGAAATATCATGAAACGTACGATTGCATGCCCGATAAGCGGATGCGTGATGTTCCCTTACAAATCACGTCTGAGAATAATCAAATTTTGAGAGTTTTGAAGAATTGATGTCAAACTTTTTTGTTTCTTCTCTTTTTTTTCTTTTTTTTTTCTTTCTGGGAATCGAATTTGGGGAAAATAAACACGATGGCCAAAGGCGCTGAGATTTGTTTGTGTTATATATATATATATAGATAGATAGACGAGGCGACAATCCCAACATTCAGTCAAATATTACCAGTCACCCGTTTTCTTTCACGTTTTGCAGATTTCTGCCCTTTGAATTGTGCCCGACAGATAAATCCCATACCCAAATTAAATTTCAAGATAAATAAATAAATAAATTTTTTAAATATGATTTATGTTACACGTAAAAAATAGCAGGTGTAAATTTCTATAAACACACACACACACATACATATATATATATATATATATATATATATATATATATATATGGTTGAAGAGTGGTTATCGTGTAAAGTGTAAACACTTTATAATTAAAAACGTGAGGATAAATATCAATCCTTCATAAATCAATATGGATATTTAAATTCAATACACAAATTATGACACAGATATACAATTATATACAGAAATACATATATGACTAATTCAGATGCTTACTTAAAAATAATCATTAGATTTTCAAATCTAATGGACATGATTCGTTCTCATTTATGTATGTTAAAGATTGTATGTATATGAATTCATGGGTTGATTTTGGTGAGAATGCATATATATGTAAGAAATAAAAAATAATCTTCACCATAGATTTAATCAAATTAAATGGTTCTTATGGACTTAAAATCATTTGATGATGTCAATATTCATCTATTGTATCTGATCGAATAGGGGTAAAAAAGATATAAAAAATCAATCCCAAAATATCGCTACTTCCTTAATTATAGGGATGTTCCAAATCTTCATAAATCTTATCACATTAATTTTTTGTTGCACTATCTAAACATTGTATAGCACATATATATGAAAATAATGCATTATTTGAGGAATTAAATGTTGTATGTTTTTCTTTTTATGCTAAATGTGGAACATTGATTATTGCATACATTAAACAATCTGTAACATATTTATAACACATACTCTGCCCAATTTATTGAAACTAATCATTCTTTAACACATGTTTAGCAATTATTAATATATTCTTTAAATTAATCCAACAAAAATTATATCATATGTAGTTATGAAATGTGGCACATTGTAAATTAATATTATCAATTGATTTAATAAAATCAATGGTATTTATTCTTATTTCTTACAAATAATTTTATTTTACATGATCTATCACACACACACACACACACACACACACACACATATATATATATATATATAATGAAGGATTAACATGAGAATCATTGTTATCATTAGAACGTGAGAACCAAAAAATGATGAATTCAATGTGAAAGTTGATGAATCGCTGGAAAAGTTACTGAATCCAAAAAAATAAAATTTTCCCTCATGGGATTTGAACCGAGTGAAAATTCTGAATTGTTGAATTTAGTAACTTTTCCAACGGATCCATCAACTTTCATAGCAAATTCATTTGGTTCTTAGTTTTTAGAATAAAAATAGTTCTCATTTGAACCTAACTATATGTATATATATAGGAATTAGTTCAAGTACATATAATCTTTAACATACATAAATGATAATAAATCATATCCATTAGATTTAGAAATCTAATGATTATTTTGAAGTGTGCATCTGAATTAGTTATATGCATATTTCTGCATATAATCGTGCATCTACGTCATAATTTATGTATTGAATCTGAAGCGTCCATATTGATATATCAATGATTGATATTTGTCCTCATATTTATATTATAAGGAGTGTCCACATAATAACCACTCCATATACATTTCACATAAAAATTTAATGCACTTTATGTATTAGTTAACTTCACTACCAAACATTGATAAATAGTCTTGTTTTTTTTATCAGAACTCAAATGTGCATTAGCTTTATATTTAAAGTATATATATAGGGTTGAATTATAATAAAAATCTATTTTTTCATAATAACCTAAAAATCAATTTATTTTATGTACAAAGTTAATGCACTTACGTATAAAGCTAATACACACTTGAGTTCTGGTAAAAGACAAGACTATTTATCAATATTTCATAGCGAAATTGATTAATATATAAAATGCATTAGTTTTTTATATATATATATATATATATATATAGGGGTTGGTTATAGAGAACCACCTCTTAGATAAGAACTAAGAACCAATAACTACCGTTAGATTAAGTAAGATCGGACGACACATAATTATTTAATGATAAAATAGCCAAATCCCTAAATTTTCGTTATTTGGATATTCACATTCTATTTTCGTTGTTCATATAATTCATATTGTTATGCATATAATCATAGTTCTTGTGCATGCTATTCATTCCAATTCATTGTTATGTTCATGTAATTCATGGTGTTATGCATATAATAGTAGTAATTATGCATACGAGAATAATTACAATCAATATACAAATCCTTGATTTTAGGGCTAAGCGGTTATCATTAAATTATGAGGATAATTAAATATTTATAATTAATCTTGACCATTAGATTATAAAATGAATGGATCACATTAGTTCTTAGTTCTCAAAAAGTTGGAGTTCTCATTTGATCCTCCCTATATATATATATATATATATATATATATATATATATATATATATAAAGGATCAAATGAGAACTCTAACTTTTTTTAGAACTAAGAACTAATGTGGTCCATCCATTTTTTATAATCTAATGGTCAAGATTAATTATAAATCGTTTATTATCTTCATATTTTAATGGTAACCGTTTAGCCCTATAATCAAGGGATTTGTATATATATTTACGCTAAATATTCTTACATGCACAATCACCACGATTACATGCACAATAACATAAATTATATGAACATAACAATGAATTGGAATATGATAGCATGCATAACAATTACGATTACATGAACAACAACATGAATTACACGAACAACGAAAATAGAATGTGAAAGATCCAAATAACAAAATTTAAGGATTTGATTATTTTCATCATTAAATAATTATGAGTCGTCCGATCTTATTAAATCTAACGATGATTATTGATTCGTAATTCTTATTTAAGATGTAGTTCCATCTATAACCAACTCTTATATATATATATATATATATATATATATATATATATATGATTCGGTGGGAATGTCTATAAATGTAAGAAATAAGAATATATTACATCCACATATCTAGCCCATATCAACGGTCTAGATTGAAGAGAATTTAGTTAATTGTTTCAGATTTTATTTTATTAAATAATTTGAATAAGGGTAAATTTGGTATAAAAATATTTTATCTGTCTCTCTAGACGTAAATCTCATCACGTCCCAATAATCTCGTCACTTACCAAAAAAGTAGAGATTTTATAATCTGTTGAATATAATGTTACACAAATTAGCTGCTCTATAGTAATATTTAATAAATTGTGGCACATATACACATAACGCAACATAATTTATTATTGCACTACCTATATTTTCTGTAGCACATGTATAATATAAATAATACACATATTTAATTAATATATGATACACATTATACATCACGCAACATAATTTATTATTGTAGGCAAAGGTTATGAATGTATTCTACTTGTGTAACAAAAAATATAATCTATCTAAAATAAGAAGTTACAATATAGATTACAACAAATCCCTAAAATCAAGAAAATAATTGTATTTAACATAAAATAAAATTATTTATATAACGTTTAAATAAATCCTGCAAAATTAAAGTAAGTATATATAATAATATATTGTAGCACAAATATTGTCCATTGATTTACTAAAATCAATAATTTAATCTATTCTTATTTCTTATAAATAATTTCATTCTCACCGATCCATCTTATATATATATATATATATATATATATATATATATATATATATATATATATATATAGGAGAGTTCAAATAAAACTTTTATTTGTGTGTTAACTAGGAACCAATCCGAGTCCTTTATTTTTTCCGATCGATGGATAAGATTAATTGATGATATGTAATTATTTAAATTTAATTATTATATAAACCAATTAACTGAATACCTTATTTGTTGGGATCATGCAATATATTGTTTCTCTCTCCTATGTTGTACTAACCATTTTTAGATAAGAGAGAATAATATAAAATATTAAATATATTACCTATATATATATATATACGTCTCTCATAGATTAAATATATAAAACATTATCTTGGTGCCTTTCAATAAATTGTCTCTTAATTAAGTTTCAATAAATTGCCTTTGAATTATATATGCAATATGTTTGTTTAATTCTCAATTATGTATATTTGTTTAAATTTGACATGAATCCCTCAAAGATTATGTATATCCATCAATTATTAAGTATATGCAATGTTGTTTTTTTTAACTAACCTTAATGCTTTTAATTACTCTTAAAGTTTGCTTTCATCGTATAAAATATTATTTTGTAAACATCATAGTTGCTTTCTTTATCATCCTTTAATGCTTACTTACTTATATTCAAATTGTTGTTAATGATATAATTTATTGATTCCAACATCATTTTTTGAATTTCTTTATTGATGTTATTAAACACTAGCTGCTTTCTTGCAAAAACATCATAGCTGCTTTTTTTAACTAACCTTATTGCTTTTATTACGCTTGAGGTTTGCTTCCAAACATCATAACTGCTTTCTTTATAATCCTTTAATGCGTACCGAAAATAAAAGCGTAACACCAAAATAGATGAAATATTTTGTCTCCAACAATAAAAAACGGAATTAATTACTCATACCATTGTCGATATCCTCCTGTCTAAGTTGGCATTTAGTACCCATGAAAGAATAATTTGCCTCTGAATATTTACGCCAACCTTTTTTAATTCTCGATCAACCTTTGTTCGATTGTTTAAATAAAAATCTCTTAATATTTATTTAAGATTATGTATATCCCATATACGAATCCAAATTATATGGGATCTTTTTTATTGAATTGATAAGCCAAATCACGGAATCTACGCTTTGTTAATTACATAAAGATATTAATTAAGCGATTAATTTATAATATTTTCTTAATCGAGCGGTCCATTAAGTATAAATCTAAGGTCTATAATGGTTCCTAGTTAACACATAGATGTTGGTTTCTATTATAACCCTCCCATATATATATATATATATATATATATATATATATATATATATATATATATATATAGGGAGGGTTAACGTGAGAACCATTTTATTGAGAGCGTGAGAACCAAAAGCGATGAATTCACGGTGAAAGTTGATGAATCCATTGGGAAAATTCGAATCCAAAACTAAATTTTCGCCTTTCATGGGATTCGAACCCGGGTGAAAAATTCGAATTTTGAATTCATTAACTTTCTCAAGATTCATCAACTTTCATAACGAATTCATTTGGTTCTTAGTTTTAAGATAAGAATGGTTCTTATTATAATATATATATATATATATATATATATATATATATATATATATAGGGATAGTTCGTGAGAATGGAAATAAGTGTAAGAAATAAGAATATATCACATCCACACATCTTTCTCAAATCAATGGTCCGATTAAAAGTAATATATTAACTAATTTTTAATTATTATTTTTATAAATTAGTATAAGGGTAAAATAGAGAATATAGAATAAAAATTACATCATCATCTTCCACTTTCCTTAGCATCTGAGTTCTTGTTCATCGTCCGAAAACCATATCCCTTAATTGTAGGGATTCAAAATAGGTTTGCATATCTCTAGTTTCAAATTAATTATGTAGCATAAATAATACATCACGTAGCATATTCTTACAAATACATTGCATAACCTTATTGAATATATGACACTGTGTAGCATATTCTTAAAAATACAATGCATAAAACACTAGTTTGTACTGCATATATATTACTTCTTAAAACTTGCATAAATGTAATTTTCTATAGCACTTGTTATTTGGTAACATATCACAAATACATTTATAATACATAACGATAAATTGTTATTCAAACTTTTTATATATATATATTTCATTATGTAGCATATATTAACTTTTTAATAGCATTTTATATTTATATGTTTACCACCAAAAACATGTATATATTAAAATGCACAAACGAAAAAAAAATCAAGTTGAATAAAACTGAAAAACTGAAAATCCATAAATCTTAGTGGTATGTGCAACAAGTAATTAAAAATATGCTATGAAACTGTTATACGGATGCTATATATTGGACCACACGTATGAGTCAATATATATATTATTTACTTAAGTTTTCCATGGATTTGCTAACTTGAATCACAAATAATTTTGTATATATTAAATATTGAAACATAAATAATGTTGAAGATAATGATTTAAATGATAAGCTACAACAATTACCTATATATAAGTATACAAATCGTGTTTTGCCAAAAAATAAGGAAAAAAAAACTGATTTTTAAAAGATGCAATTACTTATTTAACCTTTAGTTAAAACACATAATTTTTTCCGTAGCACATATAGTTATAGTTTGTAGCATAAGCGATAGGATATGGCCCAACCGCAGCCCTGACATCGTGCCCAATACGGGTAAAGTCGACGTCAAGCTCGGCTGGACAAGTTCGCCCAAGAAGACCCTAAAACCGGTGGGAGCAGAAGGCTCGGCCATATCTAAATGAATCCTAGTTCGAGAGGGATAGGATTAAGATCCTATCTGATCTCGAATCCTATTTAGAAGACCTAGGATTTAAGATCAGGTCTAAATAATTGTGTATAAATAGAGGCTAGATTAGGCGAAATAGATCATTCACACTCTTTGTAATCGCTTTCACACATTCAATACGAATACTCTCTTGCTCGTGGGCGTAGATCTAATTCAAAGATCGAACCACGTAAATCCCTGTGTTCTTCTCGCATTTATTTCTCTAACGAAATTAAGATCGATCCTTTGAGTGCGTGGAAACGAAATTTTGTGTTTCGATCAACCACCGTTTGTGGAAATAATCATGACCGAGATACACGAAGTCATGCATCCGGGACCGTCGCGGCAAGAACAACGCCGACGGCGAGAGGGAACGCCGAGCTCGGCTCGGAAGAGCCCGTCGGAAGAAACCCCGAAGGATATGTCCAAAGTCTTGACGAGCACGGACACCCCGCCTGCAGGAGGCGAGATACCATAGCGAAGAAAATCGCGCAACAATCCGGAGGAACCTCCGGCTCATAAGTAAACCTTGACGACGTCGAGGGTTTTCGAGAAAAATAAGGAGAGCTTTCTCCAGTACCTCGTGAAGCACAAGGTCGGCCGTCACGAAGGCGAAGCGCCAAGCCTCATCTAGGTGCGAGGCATCACAATGAGAGGTCGGGGCCCAAACCGACCAGGCAAGGAACGAGCGGCGGGAGAGGGCGTCGTGATCGCCACGAAGTCGGCCCCGATCGCGAGCAGTCGGATCAGCGAACTCCGCCCGCTCTCCAAGGAACGAGCAGCGCGAAAAGGCATCATGGCCGTCGTGAGGTCGGTCCGAGTCACCAAAAGCGAGTTCGATCGTCGAACTCCGTCCCAATCTCCGGAGGACGGCCGATGGAGTGCGGAAAATAGTCACCCGTTCTCAAACGGGATACTCAACACTTCGACTCCCGGATAAATACGGGTATCGAGCATCCCCTATGAATGATCGGGATCCAGAACTTTCTCTCGCGGTTCAATACAACATGATCAACCAACGTCTCATTTCGGTTCATATGTGCAAACTCTTCCGGAATTACTCGTCGACAACGCCGCGGTGGTTCGACGATCGCCACGGAAGCATAGGCTCTATCGCGACGATGGCAGCCTTCCATCAAGGTTCTTCCATACGGAGTCAAAACGTCGTCAAGACACCTCCTCACCATAAGGCAAAGCCGTAACGAGTCCATCGGTGACTTCATGACGATGTTTAACAAGGAGTGTTTGAAGGTCGAAGACGTGAGCGACCTATTAGTCATCTCGGCCTTCAAAACGGCATCTTGCGGGGCCTTATACCGAGAGATCGTCAATGGCACGAACCCGATCGCTGACGGAGCCGTGGCGATAGCCAACCGTTCGCCAAAGCGGACGAGGCGATAAGAAAAGCGCAAGCAAACAAGGCGAGCTCTCGGAAAAGGAAGAAGAGATGAAGGAATGGGAGATCGGAACCAAGCGCCGGCGCCTTGGAAAGATTACATCGCCTATAAGGTCCAGCTCGGTCGCGTGACACCTCTGAGCGACCTCAATACACCCGTGACGAAGCCGAGGGCGGAAATCTACGCTCCATATGAACTGTTCGAGAAGCTTCGACCGATGATGGAGGAAAGAGGCGCGAACCGTGGATAAGTATTGCTCATTCCATGGAGGCTATGGGAGCGACATCAAGAGTGCAAAGAACTCATGGGAGATAGAGATGTTGGTTCGTGATGGACCCGAAGAAGTACCAAATACGTGGTCGCCAAGCCGACTGAGAGAAGAGAAGAGAAAGCGAAGGAAGAGGGAAAATTGCGCCCCCACAAAAGCGCGCACGACATCAATGAGGAAGGAGGCGACGAGTCCCAATATGACGGGTGATCTCCACTATTACGGGCTCCCGTGAGTCCTGAAGTCCTCCCCGAAACCGAAGCCGAAGTCCTAGAACCGTGAGCCTAGCAACAAGAGGTTCGAGAAAGGACGAGGCGATCACCTTCTCAGAGGGCGACCCGTGCACCGCAATAGTACCCCACCAAGACGCGGCGGTGATCCATGCGGTGGTCGCGAATAAGTTGGTGGCGTGTGTACATTGATAGCGGTAGCGTCGGTAAGCATCCTTTTCAAGGAATGTTTTGACAAGCTAGGGATAGAAGAAGCGCGCCTCGCCGCTGCTGCCACTCAAGCTTCGTCCAAGAAGAGACGCCGGAAGGGATAATAGAGCTACCGTCACGGTGGGAAGTCACCAACGAGCTCCACCAGGTGGTGCAATTCTTAGTAGGAAGGCCGCCATATAACATCATACTAGGGCGAGATTGGTGAGCAGCTGTAGGGCGGTATGCTCAACGCACACGCGACAATGAAGATACCCACCACAAGGGGCAGTACCGTGATCGGGGTGATCAAAAGCAAGCCGAGGAATGTATGCGAGGTTGCCTTACGAGTGCGGGGACCTCGGTCCAAAGACCCACAGCTTAGCAATTAAAGGAACCCGAGGAGTTGAGTCAAGAAGTACACTCCCCGATAACCAGCGGAAGAGGTCGATTATGCGAAGATGAGCCCTTAAAGGTCGTCAAAGTTGGTCTCACCAAGGCACCGAAATAAAGAATCGATCATCCAACTCCTACGGAATTCGGGATGTGTTTGTTTGGTCTCCCTCGACATGACCGAGTCTCACCAAGTATCATCACCATGGCTCAACATCGACCGAACATAAAACCAATTCGGCGATAAAGAATTTTATGACGAGCGGAACCAAGTCATTCACGACGAGGTGAACCGGTGTTAAAAGCTCGCATCTTGCTCGAGGTCAAATATCCGACCGGATAGCCAACCCGGTGATGGTGAAGAAAGGAGGAGGATGGCGAATGTGTATTGACTACACCGACCTCAACAAACATTGTCCGAAGGATTGCTATCCCTTCCCAACATTGACAAGAAGGTCGACGCTGGTGGTCGGAAGTCTTGATTTCTTGGACTTATACAAAGGGTATCACCAAGTCACGATGGACGACGAAGACGCGCCAAGACGATTTTCATTCTTGACTTGAGTCTTTGCGTATAAAAAGATGTCATTCGGCCTCAAGAATGCGAGGGCTACCTATCGAAGGATGGTGGACAAAATATTTAAGCCCTACATAGGTCGAATGTGGAGGTATCGTGAGCGACATCGTCGTCAAAAGCAAGAGGAAGCCGCGTGTGTTGCCGACCTCGGATCATCCTCGGCTTCTCAGAAAAATCAACTGGCTGAACCCCAACCCCGTGCACGTTTGCGGTCCGTGGAAAGTTCTTAGGGTCTTGGGTTTCACAAGAATGGCTAAAAGCCAACCCGCCCAAGGTCCAAACCATTTTGAAATGAACATGCAAAGACCATCCATGACGTACCTGGTGACAGTCAGATAGCAAGACCGAGCCGCTTTCTTTCAAAAGCGCGGATAGCAGCCTACCCTTCTTCAAGATACTCAAAAAGGCCCCGAAATTCTCATGGGATGATGTACACAAGTCCGCTTTGAAGATCTCGAGGGCTACTCGCCAAACTCCCCACTCTATCCGTCCCGAAAGGGAGGTCCTTTTCTCTATCTCGTCGCCTCGGACGAATCCATAAGTGCGATCTTGTACGAGAGGAAGGACGCGACTCGGTGTATTTCATCACCGAGCACTAAAGGCCCGAAGCAGGTATCGACCCTTGGAAGCTTGCCTTAGCATTGGTCGGCCTTGCGAGGAGACTACGTCCATACTTCCATGCACATCCCATACAAGTCCTCACCGACTACCCACGGTGGTATTGACGAAGCCCGAAGCCTCGTGGAGAATCGCGAAATGGGCAATCGAATCGGCGAGCACGATATCCTTCTCGCCCGCCAGCCATCAAAGGTCGCCTCAGCGGATTTCTGGCGAGGCTAACCGTCGAGAAACCGAAGCCCACCGAGTCGTGTCGGATGATGCGAAGCCGAACCAATGGATGAAATACCAAATGAGTCTTGGCAACTCTACGTTGACGGGCTTGGGAAAGCAGGTAGCGGAGCAGAATCTTACTCCTAAGCCCGGACGGCCAAGAGATCACCTACTCACCCGGTTCACATTCAAAATACGAACAAAGTAGAGTATGAAGCCTTGATCGCAGGACTTCGCCTAGCTCAAAATCTCCAAACACGAGTCGTGCAAGTTCATAGTGATTCTCGTGTCGTAGTAAGCCAAATGTTGAAATCTGAAGCAAAAGCAACGGGATGAAGAAATACCTTGGAAAAGCAAAAGCCCGCAACGGATTTTCTCATACTTTCGAGATAGTTCGTATCCCAAGAGAGCAAAAGCACCGAAGGTGACATCTTAGTAAATTGGCCTCGTCGTCAACGAGCCCGCCAAGAGAAGAAGTCCAAAGCGAAGCATAGACGATGCCGATGTGAGCCGAGGTCAACGTAGTCTCGGATGAAGAACCCGATTGGATGACTCCCGTTCGAGAGTACCGGAGAATGGCGATCGCCCCAAGACAATTTGGAAGCTAGGAGGATCTGAACAAATCTATGCGATATACAATTGAGCGGGGGTCCTATCTGAGAAAGTCATATCTCGGCCTCTCTTAAGGTGCTTGGGTGCGAACCGAGCTGATTCGCTTTTGCGAGAAGTGCGAAGGATCATCGCGAAGTCACATCGGACCCCGAGCCTTGTCGAAAAAGTCGTGAGATGGGGATACTATTGCCAATGATGTTCGGGACTCAATTGACCTTGTGAAAAGTGTCCAAGTATCAACTCCACGGAACGCGTGCGAGGCTACCGCAGACCGACCTCACCTCCATATGAGCCCTCGGCGTTTATGCGATGGGGATCGACATCGCAGCCCTTTTGTAAAGCACCGGGACAGCTCAATTCCTAATTGTTGCGATTGACTACTTCACGGAGTGTGGAAGGCGAGCCTTTGGCAAAATCACAAGCAAGAACGCCTCAACTTCGTGCGGAAGAACATAGTGTGTCGACGGCATCCCTCATATCCTCCTTTCTGACAACGGAACACACCACCGATAAGACATTGAGAGTGGTGTCGAGCTTGGATCAACAAAATTCACCTCGGTGGCCCATCCTCAAGCAAATGGTCGGACCAAGTCACCAACGGGACCATCGTGAAGGGGCCGAAGACTCGTCTCGACCGAGCTAAGGCGCTGGGTGGAAAATTTACCACAGTCTTATGGTCATACCGAACAACACCTGGGACCTCGAGCGGGCAAGCGGTGATCCAGAAGCGAAATTAGAGTACCGAGTCCTCGTACCATTGACTTCTCTGCCAAGCAAATGAGAAAAATCTACGAGCTGATCGGATCTACTCGAAGAAAAAGATACCTCGCCTACATCGAGGCTCAGTCAAGCAACAAGTAGCTCGGTATTACAACCGTGTTAAACCCGACAATTCCAAGTGGGCGACCTCGTACAAATAATGAAGTGAAGAAAGCCGTGCAGCCAAAGAAGTTGGAAGCCGCATGGGAAGGACCTCACAAGGTCGACGAAGTCCTCGGCAAAGGGCCTATAAGCTCGCCCAATTGTCCGGTGAGCAATTACCCAACGCATGGCACATCATTCATACGAAGAGATATTATGCATAAGTGTCAAAGGTCGAGTCTTGTTCATCGTGTTTTCGAGTCCTGCTTAATCAGTCGAGTCTTACTTTGTTACGTCGTCTTTATCAATAAAATTTTATTTTTGTGCATGTTTTATTTGTCACTAATGCATAATTAATCTTCACCATTATTCTATACCTCTACGGAGGACAAATTCCCTCGACGGAGGTCGTTACCTTCGTTTCATACGAGGATGAATTTAAGCGGCGGGGACCACCCTCCCGATGACCTCGCAAAAAAAACAGAACCATTCCTACATACGAGATCAGTTACCTTCGTTTATTTCAAGACGGTCTCTCTATGTAGGCGAAATAAGGGGACCACCCTCCCGATAACCTCGGCAAAAACAGAACCATCCCTACATACGAGATCAGTTACCTTCGTTTATTTCAAGACAAGATTTCTATGTAGGCGAAATAAGGGACCACCTCTCCGATGACCTCGGCAAAGCAGAACCATTCCTACATACGAGATCGATTACCTTCGTTTATTTCGGCGGTACTCTATGTAGACAAAATAAGGGACCACCCTAAAACAACCTCGGCAAAATCATTAAATCAAGCGGAATTCTCTACGAAGGCGAGATACCTTTGTACGAGCGGATTCTTCGTTTATTCAAGACGGAACTCTACAAGGACGAACTCCCTTCATATATTACTTTTGTTCAATATAAAGTCGTCTGAAGCAAATAAATCTTTCTTATTTCAAAATAAGTTATGCAGATTACATATTACGAGGCGGAGGAGACCGAAAAAGCGAGCCAATCCACAGAAAAATCGGGATTCAACAAACTCATCTATACTAATCCTACCTCTACCTCGTCCTCGATCTACACTATGAGCTCGCCGGCTCGACCTCGCCACTCGGCGATAAAGCTCGCTAGATCGACCTCGGACACCGACGACGGCCGCGCCGACCCCCGAGGATCCACGTCGTTTAAGGCCATAGCGCCTCTCTTGAGCTATCCACCGGATCGTCAAAATTCGGAGCATTTATTGTGACCGAGAAGCCCCGGTAGAAGAAGAGGCCTCGGCATCCCGTCGAAGCAGTTCTTCAAGCTGTGGTTGTCGAGCAATGACGGTCTTATATATGCCTCCGAGCCTTTTTAATTCAGCAAACTGCTCCGTGAAGTGCCGGGAGGTCCGACCATATTCACGTCGGTACCTCGCACAACGGGCAAATGCCTCGACAACCTGGCTTCAACTTCTTGGGATGGTCATCCCACCATTTCGATGGATGACCTCGCCGTACTCGGCATGCTCCTCGCCTATTAATTTAGCCTTCTCCTGGCGACCTCGAACCACTCCTCCATTGCAAAAAGCGAGCACGGGCTCGTCACAGCCTCCTCTGGCGGATCTATGCTTAATATCGACTCACCGCACATGGCCCGCTTGTCCTTTATATGGAGTGAGTTCGACCTCTTTTAATTCGAGGAGCGACAAGTCTTGATTCGGTTCAACCGAGGAGAAGCATCAAGCATTTCAAGCGACAATCGAATAAAAAGATAAGTTTCTCGCATAAACTTGTGATTTTATTAATACGCCTTAGGCGAAAACGATGTACATTTACATTGAAAAAAAGGGGGATCAACCGCCCCAGGAAGCTTCGGCCTGTCTGCCTCACCTACGAGCTCGGAAAGCCTCGGCCTCTCCGCCTAACCGCTAGTTCGGCTTGGCCTCCTCGAGAACCGCTCGAGCCTCGACGCCATGAAACCCCATTGCTGCCTCACGACCCGCTGCAAGATCAGCCATTAGGCGTCGGTCGGGATCTCGGTCCAGGCGGCGGTGCGAGCAGACTCATGCGGTCGGCGAGTAATCAAGATGAAGTCGGGGTCCATGAGACGGAAGCTCCTTCGGCCGCGGACAAGGACATCGAAATAGCCCGCCTCGGGACATCATCCTCTATCTCGCCATACCCATACTTGGATTTATCGATTACAGGTAGTCCTCGATGACTTCTTGATTGCATACGAGATGGCGCGCTTATTGAGGACCTCGCCGCATCACCAACCATCCCGGAAGCCCCTGCACAGAATAACCCTCCGCAAATGCCCAAGCATTTCCTGCGAGCTCGCCACCTCGGCCTCCCGACCGAGCCTCCTCCAACTCGCCTTCATTAAGGCGACTTGCCTCGGCGGCCTGCCGCCCTAGCCACTGCCGCCTCGGTCGCCCGTCGCCTCGATCGCCGTCTCGACAGCCGCCGATCCGCCGTACATTTGACGAGGTCCGGATCTTTGCCTCGGCCTCGCTAATCTCTTGACGCGAGAGTCTCTCTCCTCCATTCCTCGAGCATACCGGCCACCCGTCAAACCGGCTAACGGACCCTTTCAAGAAGTCCGTTATGAGACCGGACATCCGGGCCATCCCAGACATCTTGGCCACCTCGCCGACATGACCTCAACCCCTATACGTAATCCCATCAGTCGGAAGAATACATTATTTATATTACTCACAAGGAAAAGGATAAGTACGCTACCTCGGGAAAGATGGGGAAGCTCATTGAGTGCCAACGACACATTCGGGTCAAAGAACCGCTGCCTCGTGGATAGACGTTTAACCTCTTAAAACGCTTAAGAGGCTGCGACTGGGACTTCAAGCCTCGCTCGCTTGAGGCAGATCCCGACATCCTTCAAAATCGGGAGGAGCTCGACATCTTTAAAAATCGAGGAGGAGTTCGCACCGACGCTCGACTCTTCCTCTTCTTCTTCTTATCCCCGATCAAGTTCACCGTAAAAATACAAGTCAGGCATACACACACAGATAATCATGCAACAAAGATGAAGAGAATGAGGGCCTCACCTTCACCGACTCCACCCCTCGGTGGCGGGATCATAAGGGCTAAGCCCGCAATGCAAGCTCGGCCTCGGTAAGGCCTCATCCACGAGACCTACTTTGTCCAAAGGCCTCCTCCGTGCCACCGTCAATCTCATCAACCACCACATCGGCGATCTTCTCCGATCGCCATGTAAACTCAAGAGATCCTCGAACCGACAAAAGAAAAACTTCTTCTGCCAGTTCGAGATCTTCGACTTTATCTTCGCTTTGAATTTACGACGGGGTGATAAATAATACCACCCCGAACCACCCTTCAGTTGCAAAAACGGAGAACAAGCCCCAAAGTGAAAGGAAAATTGTGCCGATAGTATAGACACCTAGCCCCCGCGGATCCGGAAAGAATTTGGCGTAAGTTGGGCAGTGATATGCCGAACATCCGTTGAAGTTCGACATATACACGAGGATAAGGAACACGAAGACCAGCCGGAGGCTGTCTTCGCACTATGTGACAAACCTTCCGGAGGCACAAGCCATATGCTCCGGATGGGGGCAACATAAATAATATCGAAATATAGTATTGGGAGACAATCTCTTTACATCGGAGGTTGTTAAGATGGAAGAAAAGAAGACACTTTACCAAAATCCCGAAGGGAGAGATAAAACCGCCGCTAATCCGACTACAAGATGCACACTAATACCAAAATCCCGAAGTGAGGAGCATACAAAACCGCCGCTAATCCGACGGCGGCACGTATACTAATACGAAGCTCGGAAGATTTACTAGAAGAAGAAGCCATAACTTACTTTTGGTTTTTCGAGGATGATGGTGATGAACTCCGGACAACAATGGCGGCGGTTATGCTTTTTTCTCGAAGTTTGAAAGTCCGAAATTTTGAAATAGCAAAAGTGATATGAGAAATGGCGATCAAGGAAGATATTCCCCATTATACGCTTTATCGGGAATCCAACCATGCCACATTAAATGCGTATCCCGTGTCCCGTACTCAACGACGCGTAAAATCCCGTGTTCGGCCTCGCTTAACGCCCGCCGTGACGCCAGCGAAGACCTCGGCTTAACGCCCGCCGAGAGGCCATCGAGGAGACCCCGCTTAACGCCCGCCAGTGAAGTCGGCCAGAGACCTCGGCTTAACGCCCGTCGGTGAAGCCGAAGAAGACCTCGCCAACGCCTGCGTCGGGAGAGGCCACGGGAGACCTCGGCTTAACGCCCGCCGGTGAAGTCGGCCAGAGACCTCGGCTTAACGCCTCGTCGGTGAAGCGAGCAGAAAACCTCGACTTAACGCCTCAAAGAGATAGTAACAACAAGACAACCTCGGCAGATGCCTCTGCAAACGTGGCATATGACTTCGGAAACATTGACACATACCAAGTCAGATCGTTCGCGCCCCGCCTCGGCATAAACAACCCAAAAACCAATACGACCTCGCTTCTGCGTCTTTTTGGGGGGGGGTTGTGATAGGATATGGCCCAACTGCCAGGCCCAAGCATCAGGCCCAATACAGGTAAAGCTGACGTCAAGCTCGGCCTGGACAAGTTCAAACCAAGAAGACCCTAAAACCAAGGGAACGGAAGGCTCGGCCATATCTAAATGAATCCTAGTTCGAGAAGTGATAGGATTAAGATCCTATCCTAGATCTCGAATCCTATTTAGAAGACCTCGGATTTAAGATCAGGTCTAAATAATTGTGTATAAATAGAGGCTAGATTAGAAGAAATAGATCATTCACACTATTTGTAATCGCTTTCACACATTCAATACACGAATACTCTCTCTTGTTCGGTGGACGAGATCTAATTCAAAGATCGAACCACGAAATCCCTGTGTTCTTCTCGCATTTATTTCCTAACGAAATTAAGATCGATCAATAACGAAAATAAATCTTATCTATTGATTTACTAAATTCAATGGTTTAGATTTATTCTTATTTCTTATAAAAAAATTCATTCTTACCTGATCCATCCTCTATATATATATCACTGCTTACCTGTCGTACCATATCCGGTCGTACCGTATCCGATTACATACGGTAAGTAATAATTCGAAGCAAAATTTGAAAAGAGAAATGAAACAATATAGGATTAATTTTGTTTTTCCCACCAAAAACTTGGTGCTATATGATATTTCATTGTTTTAAATGCTATAAGTATGTTTACAATATAATTTAGCTAAAATATATGACAAGTCATTTAAAATTCGTAATACTATACTAAGAAAAATAGAAAAGAAAAGAAAGAAAAAGTGCATCAAGAGTGACACATTAATCTTGGAGGAGAGACGTGCGATTGGAAATACTACGTGTGTAGTTAAGGAGGCGCCATACATCTCCGTGCTAATCTAAGCTGGCTTCATTCAAATTTCCCACGTTTCTTGTTGGGAAAAATGTGTACAAAAACAAGACAGAACTTGCGGGCGATTACAACTCGAAAGAGAAAAAATAAGAAGATCAAACTAACAATGAACTTAAACGATATAATGTAATTACAAATAACCGTATTCTAGATGCCGAGTCGAGAGTCCTCTTTCCAGAAGACGAGATCGCCCGATAGTGCTCTCGGTTTTGGCGTATCGTCCCAAAGATGAAACAGCAACGTCTCGTGGGTGGCGACACCGCAAACCAACGAGCTCCCGTGAACCGGACCAAGCGAGGACAGAGCTTGGACACAAAATATGAATGCAGAGAGTGCTCTTGGGTATCTTTGGAATGCTTTTGCAAGAGGTGGCTTATCTTTGGGGAGACATGTCCTATTTATAGGCGCCGCCCTCACGTAGAAACATCTTTGAGTCAACACCGCATTGATGTCGGGTGTTACGGAGTTATGTCCCCTATTGAGCGCAGCAGTTTCTGAGACAACGTGGGCACGCTTCCGCAGAGCCATCATGTCGGGGCGTTAAGCGGTTCAACGAATCTGGACAACGCGTGCGTCGTGTTCGTTGGACGTATCCGGGCGTCTCTTCAAGTGCAAGCAGGCCAACGGTTGGGCCACACGAGTTGGGCCTCGGACCAACTCCATCGCACGCCAGCCCAAAGTTGGGCTACACGAATTGGGCACCGAGCAACTTCATCTTTGGGCTCGATCAAATGTTGATCCAAAATATAGGACAATGGGCCACTAACCGAGCCCACGGCAAGCCCACGAACGCAGACCAAAGAATGCCCAAAGACCACCCAGACCAATTGCCAAGATCCAAGATCCAAGATCCAAGATCCAAGATCCACGATCCACGATCCACGACATCCAAAAGTATGTGGGATGCGTTAGAAAAGAAACCGTAGTGATGACGCAGTCTTAAGAAGTTCATTGTAGCGAATATTTGGACTACAAGATGGTCGATTCCCACGGACCACGGACCACGGACCACGGACCACGGAACCGAACCGAGCGGAGCCGAGCCGAGCCGGGCCGGCACGGGCTGGGCGCGCGCGCCGGGCGCCGGGCACCGGCAGCACGGGCGTGGCGGCATGTCTTGCAGGCGTGGGCTTTCCACCCATCACTTGTGCACATAATTATACTAAGTGTTCAATGAACCACTTATATAGACAATTAATGAAGGTACATTAATCAATGTGGGATAAGGATTAATTAATCCATGCTTATCCCTTAAGCACAAAACTCCATGTTTAAGTGACCAACTTTGATCCACTATTTCTCACTCACCGAAATCGGATTTGAGAATGTGAATACACCACGATCATCTACTCAAAACGTAGATCGATCCTATGCCATTTAATTTCACAAAATTAAATGTTCGTCACTCAAAATCTTGGTCAAAGTAGCTCGGCAACTTGACCATATATATATATATATATATATATATACGCATGATTTCCAACAATCCCCACATGAGTGGAAATAGCCATATCGTGAATCGCAGACACATTCGATCCCTCAAGAGATGTTAAAATATTTGGACGGTGGTTTATGACTTTGAACCTTCCATAGTTAGTACCATCGAGTACACAAAGCGGATTAGTGGACATGATGCGCTTGAACTATTCCCCCACAGTAATCGAGACAATGGTATTAACACTTTAACACCTCAACCTCATCCGTTCTCACGTTTGATTCCATTTGGTCATGGACATCCACTTTGGATTCATAAGTGTTTTGTTTGAAGCGGCCCCACTTCGCACTTACATAGGTGATTCTTTACCGAGTATCTTGCCATACTCAACCTCCCGAGGTATCTTAGGAATCATTAAGAGTCAACGACTCAACCTCACCACTAGCAAGTTTTTCAACACTCGTTTGCTTTCTAGGAGAAATGTACTAACTCGAGTGTTTATACACGAACTCATATAGCTTAGTTCTCCCATTGAACCAAGTTCTTGGGATCTCCAGTCATCATGGTTGGGTTACCACTATGATTGTTCTTAAGATGTGGATTTTAGTCCCATTCCCTCTAGCAACTTGATCATTTGATCTCGGTTCAACCCTTTGGTTAACGGATCTGCCAGATTATCTATTGACTTGACATAGTCAATTGATATAACCCCACTTGAGATCAAATGCCTCACGGTATTATGTCGTCGACGTATATGTCGAGACTTACCATTATACAAACCACTTTTCGCCCTTCCAATAGCCGCTTGGCTATCACAGTGAATCATCACTTTGGTGGCGCGGGTTTAGACCAACATGGAATATCTTCCAAAATTACGAGCCACTGCTTCCTCACCGCCTTTATCCAAAGCTATGAATTACGATTCCATGGTGGATCGAGCTATACACGCCTGCTTCGTGGATCTCCAAGAAACAAAGACCTCCCAATCGTGAACACGCACCCACTTGTAGAAAGTGAATCTTTCGTGTCGGATATCCAAGTGGCATCACGCATTCTTCAAGCACCGGGATATCTCGTGAATGCAGCCCATGATTTTGAGTATACTTGAGTACCTCAAAACTCTCACTAAAACCTTCCAATGCTCCTTGCTTGGATTGCTCGTGTAACGACTCAATTTGTTCACGGCAAGAAGCTATGTCGGGTCGGGTGTAATTTGTAAGATACATCAAACACCCGATGACCTTAGCATAGTCTTCTTGCCCAACGAGTTCACCCTGTTCTTACTCAAGTGAACATTGAGCTCCAATGGGGTCTTAGCAGGTAAACTATCAAACGCGTTGAATTTCTTAAGCACTTTCTCGACATAGTGAGATTGTGTCAAGACAATTCCGTCTGATCTTCTTAGAATCTTGATTCCAAGAATCACATCAGCTAATCCCATGTCCTTCATGTCAAAATTTCTATTTAACATGCGCTTTGTGTCATTAATGACTTGAGTATTGCTACCCATGATCAACATATCATCTACATACAGACACACTATAACATAACCATTATCAGTGTTCTTAACGTAGACACATTTATCACACTCATTGATCTTGAAACCATTTGCCAACATTACATTGTCAAATTTCAGTGCCATTCAACGGCGCTTGTTTCAAACCATATAGAGACTTCACGAGTTTGCATACCTGCCCTCGACTGTGTACTACAAACCCTTCGGGTTGCTCTATATATACCTCATCCTCGAGGTCACCATTCAAAACGCATCTTAACGTCCATTTGATGAATCTCAAGATTGTGCAAAGCAAAGAATTGAGAAGCACCCTAATAGACGTAATCCTCGTCACGGTGAATAGGTATCGAAAAATCGTACCCTCTCTTTGTTTAAACCCTTTGACAACCAAACGGGCTTTATACTTTTCAATTGATCCATCGCGCTTGTACTTCCTTTTAAGGATCCACTTGCATCCTAAGGGCTTACAACCTTCGCAAATCAACCGGACCCAAGTGTGGTTTTGCAAATGGAATCAATCTCACTGAGCGACCTCGCCGAGCATCCCGTCTGGCCGAGCATAGGCTACTTTGATTGAAGTTGGTTCTTCTCCAACATGAACGCAATATAGTCGGGACCAAAATCCTTTGGCGTTCGACTCTACCGCCACGCCTGGATTCAGACATCTCGATCGAGACCTCGATCGCTTATGCGATATCGGTTCTTCCTCCAAAGGTTTAGAACTCAAGCTTCACCATCGTTCTATTGCTAGAATTGGCTTCACTTTTATCCTTATCTTTCTGAGGATAAACACTTTCAAAGAATATAGCATTCCTCGACTCAATCATCGTCCCCACGGTCATATCCGGCACCTCGACCGTGGATCGAAACGATAGTGCCATTGCTTGATGCATACCCAATAAAGATACAATCGATTGTTTTAGGTCCAATTGTAACTTGTTTTGGAAGAGGCACCTCAACCTTCGCCAAACACCCCACACTTTGAGATATTTGTGCGATGGCTTTCTTCCTTTCCACAACTCGTGAGGTGACATCCTTACCTTTGAGTGGAATCTTGTTCAAGATGTAGTTGGTGTCAAACAGCTTCCCCACAAGTTCAGGGCAACCTCGAACTAATCAACAAAGCATTCATCATCTCCTTAAGTGTTCGATTTTTCGTTCAAGAGCGCCATTAGGCGAGGTGAATAAGGGCTGTCGTTTGGTGTATTATACCACTTTCGTTGCATAATGCCTCAAGCGGAGCTACATATTCTCCCTCTATCACTTGAGCAGTCTTAATTCGACGTTTAATTGATTCTCGGCTTCGTTCTTGAAGTTTTTAAAAGCTTGATAGCTCGTCTTTACTTCTTAGAAGGTAAAGATAACAATATCTTGTACGATCATCAATAAGCGTGATGAAGTACTTTTACCACCTCTAGTTTGTACAAACTTTAAATCACACACATCGGTGTGAATAAGTTCTAGAGGCTTAGTGTCTGTTCTACCGAATGAAGCGGTAACTTAGCCATTTGGCTTCCACACAAACCTCACATTTCGTTTGTGTATTAACTTCATTTAACTTTAGTAAATCTAAATTTACTAATCTTTTATTGCATTTAGATTAACATGTCCTAATCTACAATGCCATAAATCGAGCACTCATCAGTAAGAGAAGTAGATGCTTTTCATTCATCATAATTTTGGGTACACAAGACAACCATTACATTTAGTTTGAAAAGACCCCGGTGAGATAACCTCTACCAAGAAACTTTCCAAACTTAGTCAAGACAAACTTGTCCGACTCAAAACTAGTCTAAAACCTTTATTAACTAGAATGAGCCCCGACACTAAGTTCTTGCGAATGTCCGGGACATGCAAAGACATCCTTCAATGTGATCTCAATGTCGGACGTCATCTTGAGCACCACATCACCAACTCCGCAACCTCGGATGACTTGGTTCCCATGTTGAGCTTCCTCCTCAACAGGCTTGTAGGTGGAGAAACGCATCTTTTCGGCGCATCACGTGCTGTGATTGCGCCGATGTCGATGAACCATCCACCTTGATTCTCGACGTGGTTGACTTCTTGGTCACCACGCAGCCAAGTCATCCTTGTCCCATTTGTCAAGTCCTTCTCGACAACGTTGGTAACTTGCTTAGCCTTCTTCTTCTTAGTCGACTAGCCTCTACTCGTGTGGCCATGCTTGCCACAATTGTAACGATCCCGTCAAACTTACGGAAACCACCTTCCTTCGCTTTATCTTTGACATGGGACGAACACGTTTGTTGGAGGACCGCCTCTCCAACAGTTGGCTCAACATCGATCAAGCCTTTCCTTTAGTTCTAGCTTCTTCACGTCGGACTCGATCGCCTCGACGATCAAGTCTTCAGTGTCATATCCTTTCGCTTGTGCTTAAGGTAGACCTCAAGTCTCTCCACCCAGGGGTAGCTTCTCAATCAACGTAGCGACGACAAAGCCGTCCGAAATAGTGTGTCTTCGCTTGAACCTCGTGCACAATGAGTTGAAACTCTTGCACTTGGTCCATGATCGGTCGGGGAATCGACCATCTTGTAGTCCAAATATTTGGCTACAATGAACTTCTTAGTACTGCATCATCACTACGGTGCTTCTTTCTAACGCATCCCACATACTTTTGGATGTCGTTACAACAAACATAAACACTATACAAGCTATCTTCTAAACTACCAAGTATAAAATTTTTACAAAGGTAGTCGTCGGTCGCCGATTGTCATATCTTGCTCGGACGTGAAAGTCCGTCACTTGACCGAACGGCGGGCTCATCTTCTACCGAAGTTGGCGAAGCCCAACGTCGTGAGTAGAACAACATCTTTCTTCGCCATCTCAAGTCGGATCCTCCAAACTTGGTGGCTTCTCGTGGCGGCATCATCCTTGCGGTATGAGCAGGGCCGAGATCGATCCACGATCGGATCCACGGTGTTAGATCCCATGGATCCAGCGGTCGACCAATCGAAAAGTGCGATCGTCGAACGAAGGAACCACTAAAAGTGGAACCTATTGTTGAACCACTAAAGTGGAACCAGCGATCGACCCAAAGGGTCCGATGGTTGACCGAAGGCATCGAACCAAACATGACCGAAGCCATTGTGCGTAATGGCGGCGATGGCGATGGCAAGGCGGCGGCGGCGGCGGCGGCGGCGCCAGGAGGCGGTCGGTGGCGGTGCGGTCGACATCTCCAAGCAAAGGTATTATGTTTGAGCGTTTTAAGTCGATTTTAAGTCGACTCTTCGTGGCAAGTATTATCTCGTCTTGCGATTGTTGGGAAAAATGTACAAAAAGCGATGAGAACTTGCGGGCGATTACAACTCGAAAAGAGAAAAATAGAAGAAGATCAAACTAACAATGAACTTAAAGCGATATAATGAATTACAAATAACCGTATTCTAGATGCCGAGTCGAGAGTCCTCTTTCCATGAAGGCGAGATACGCCCGATAGTGCTTTCGGTTTTGGCGTATCATCCCAAAGATGAAACGGCAACGTCTCGTAGGTGGCAAGACCGCAAACCAACGAGCTCCGTGAACCGGACGAGCGAGGCGAAAGCTTGGACACAAAATATGAATCGAGAGTGCTCTTAGGTATCTTTGGAATGCTTTTGCGATGGGTGGCTTATCTTTGGGAGACATGTCCTATTTATAGGCGTCGTCCCCGTAGGGAGCATCTTGGAGTCAACACCGCATTGATGTCGGGTGTTACGGAGTTATGTCCCCTATTGAGTCGCAGCGATTTACGAGAACAACGTGGGCACGTTTCCGCAGAGCCATCATGTCGGGCGTTACCGCGGTACAACGAATCGGACAGCGTGCGTCGGGTTCGTTGGGCGTATCCGGACGTCTCTTGAAGTGCAGCAGCCCAACGGATTGGGCCACACGAGTTGGGCCTCGGACCAACTCCATCGCAGCAGGCCCAAAGGATTGGGCTACACGAATTGGGCCCGGGCAACTTCATCTTTGGGCTCGATCAAATGTTGATCCAAAATATAGCGACGATGGGCCGCGGAACCAGCCCACGAAGCACTCCAAAGAACACCCAGACCAATTGCAAGATCCAAGATCCACGGACCACGGACCACGGAACCGGAACCGGGCCGGGCCGAGCCGGGCGGGCGGGCGCGGGCGCGGCATGCGTGGCGCGGCGCGGCGGCGGGCGGCGGCGGCGGCGTGTCTTGTGGCGTGGGCTTTCGACCATCACTTGTGCACATAATTATACTAAGTGTTCAATGAACCACTTATATAGACAATTAATGAAGGTACATTAATCAATGTGGGATAAGGATTAATTAATCCATGCTTATCCTTAAGCACAAAACTCCATGTTTAAGTGACCAACTTTGATCCACTATTTCTCACTCACCGAAATCGGTTTGAGAATGTGAATACACCACGATCATCTACTCAAAGCGTAGATCGATCCTATGCCATTTAATTTCACAAAATTAAATGTTACGTCACTCAAAATCTTGGTCAAAGTAGCTTACAGCAACTTGACCATATATATATATATATATATATATATATATACGCACAGATTTCAACATTTCTTTCTACAAAATTCCCCTTCTCTTCTCTCTTATCCCTTGCAAATATATTCCGTTTCTGATCAATACAAACTTCTCTCACCCTCAGGAAAGGACAAAGCAGACAGAGAGAGGGGATGGAAGCACAATTACATCGACCTTCACATGGCCATGAAGACAGTGGATCCTTTCAGGTCACAAACATTGAGATATATATATATATATTATCGGTTAGTGTATATTCGTTTTACTTGCGTCTTTAACATTTTTTTTTTTTTTTTTGTCTTGGCGTGTTGTTTTGGTTGGTGAAGTGGTGGAGGGAGGAGGTGAAGGTCACGAGAAAAAATCAGTGTTAAAGAAGGTTAAGGATAAGGCTAAGAAAATCAAAGACACCATCAAGAAACAGAGCCACGTTCACCAACACCATGACGACGAAGAAGAAGAAGATCATGGAGTTCGTGGCGCAGCCAGTTCGTTTTCTCCTGCTCATGTTTTACTCATTGAGGAAGTGTTTAAAATGGAATTCCTATTAATTTTAAAATTCTAAAAGACCCTTAAGAAAAGGAGAAGATACTAGGAGTTAAAATATCTCGGAAGCTTAGATTTTACATGCACATAACTTGTGGGCCGCCACTTAGAGTTGATCATCTTGATGCGATGGGCCGCCATAGAGTAGATCATCTGAACGATTTTAAGATTTCTAAATTACTTACTTCAAAAATTAATTTTACTTATGGATATATGATTTTATTTGGATCCAAATTATTGTATCACTCAAATAAAATATTTCTTTTAAAAATCCAAAATATTAAGAATTTTTATATTTTGTTTACAGAAATATGTCTTCATTCGGTCCCAAAATATGTTAGAAAATATTGATATTGATATGAAAATTAATGATTTTGCATCTGAAAATACTCGAATAAATTATTTTTATAATATCGTACAGAAATATAATGTTGACAATTAAGTTGTATATGTTTTTGATAATTTTTTATTATCTATTTTTATTTGTAGATCATTTGAATTTTACATAAATTTATAAATTGTTATAAATATAATATAAGAGGTCTTTTTGGATTGTCTAATGATATATTGAGTTTATGTAGTCAAAGGTCACGAGTTCAAAGCTCACTATCGTCTATCACACTTGTTTTTTTCGGATGTGGTTTAGTCTTCTTGTATTATTGGTAAGCTATTGTAAATGAACATAAGTTTTATCTAATGTGCATGAAAGATAATGATTGAGAGTTTTTTATAAAATTTAAAAAAGGAGTCTATATTCCTTATTTTACCTAGGGCCTATAAAATATCAGGAACGGTCATCTTGTGACAGTATCAAACAGTATCAAAGACGAGAGAATAAGCTAATAAACATCTTGTTCCAGTTTTCAACTCCTATTGATATTACGAACATTTTCTTGTGTTGTAGTGCACGAATCCACTGTGGTAAGGAGCACAAATCTCCCCAAGGAAAGCAACAGCAATCCAAGAGCCCCAAATAATTCTCCTGCATATCTTCCTCACTCCACACCCACCGGTAACATCTCATATTTTCACTGCCCACTTACTTTTTCCTCACAATTATTTTCACCGGTAACATCTCATATTTTCACTGTGTCACGCGACTCGAATCAAGGCCTCTGGCGCCGGCGTTAACCACTCTACCATTAGGCCAACACACACACACACAATTTCTTATAATATATGTTTGTTGCTAACTAGAATATAGTTTTGACACTTTGGATGGACATGTCCATGTATCAGAACAGAGGAGTAATCATCAGTTTCCTCGGCTAAATTCGGGATCCAATCCAGTTTCTGAACAAAAATCCTCAATTCAACCAGAAAAATCAAGATTCCACTGACGCGATTGCCTCAAAAATATCATCGGCCACTTATGCCGTCGCCGATAAGGCCATCTCCGACAAGAACGCGGTCGCATTCAAGCTCGGATACAGCGGCGGCTGCGGCGGTGAAAATGGAGGCGAAGATATTAACAAGGGGCAGTCCACGAAGGAATACTTGTGCGAGAAAGTGAAACCGAGAGAAGATGATAAGGCGCTATCGGAGGCAATAACCTATGCTCTTCACAAGGAGGAGGAGGAGCCGAAGGTGACAGTGTCGAAAGCGGTGGCTTAACGGCTGGGCACGGCGCAGGATAATAAGAGGGAAGGAGAGGACGCGTTGGCCTCAGGGGAAGAGAGTTCGGGGCAGGGGGTGGCGGAGAGGCTGCAAAACGCGGTCAGCTCGTGGCTGGGGAAGAGTTATGAGATTGAGACTGCGAAGGATTCAGTCGCTCATGCATTTGGCGAGTTCTCATTTGCAATTTCTCTTCACTCATTCAATATGGCGGCAACTGATGTGTACAATTACTTGTGTGTGTTTTTGTGATATTGTAGTGAGCGAAGCCGGCGGTGGAGCCGGCCCGATGTCGAACGAGCCGTACCATCGCTGAATCTACTCTGCATTCGTGTGACTGGGATTGTGTTACATTGGCAGTATAAATTGGTTTGAGTTTTATTTAAAGATGAATCATGATCTGCTGATTTATGTGGTTGACTTGTTTTTCCATGTTTTTTGGTTGACTGCGTAGTTCGGTTCATTGTAAATTATGACTAAAGAAGTCATCGCCTCAATACACAAATATATTTTCAAAATATCACTTACATTTCAATATAACATTATGACAAAAACTTGGGTAAGTTCACCTTAATCCTTACCCTTATTTTTTGTTAAAATATTTATATTAATTATGATGAATTTATAATTAGATTTTATTATTCACAATTAGGTTTTATTAATTCATTGTTTATTAATTCATGATTAGGGTTATTAATTTATAATTAGGGTTTATTAATTACAATTAGGTTTTATTAATTTTAATTAGATTTTATTAATTTAAAATAAGATTTATTAATTGGTGATTTAATTCATAATTATGATTTATTAATTTATTATTAAATCAATTAATTATAATTAGAATTAATTAAAAATTAATTAGGAGTCTAAGTCTCACTTACGTGCACAAGAGATCACTTATTTTTCAATTATATCTAGAGCCATGAGTTTTGATCGATTAATATCCATATTGCAATAAATTATGAAATATCAACTCGGACAACATGTACCAAAAGTTTTAGTAGGACCGGCTACGAATTTGAAGTTGAAATTTCCACAAAATTGTAGAAAATGTGTATTTATAGAAAATTTAAAGGAGGATAGTTTGAATTTGAAGTGAAAAACTGAAAATACATGCATAAAATGAAAACTGAAAATGACTTTTCATGTATAAGAATGATTTTGTTATATACTACCCAAGCTCAGATTTTTGGTAAAAGGTATATAGTTTTGAAGTTTATATATTTGCAGTTTGAATATTAACTTAGTTAAAGTACATAATTCTACATAGAATTAAAAAATATCTATTTAGGTACTAGAAATGTTGTATTTTGGATTTTAAAAATGAGACTGTTCTCTAGCTACCATATTTCTAATTTGGATTAAACGGATAAAATTGACAATACAAAATAGATTTTAAAAATTAACTTATTAACGGGTCAAAGTAGATCATTCATATAATAAAATTAAAAAGTAGTTATTCTTTAAGATATATATATATATTTAGTATTTAATCTAAATATGGATATGGTGTGAATGTGTACGTGATGATGGACACATGAGCTGGAAAATAAAAGACTTGTATGAAACTGGAGACGATTGATAGGGTCATTAAGAGCTGGACCGATGGCAACAGATATTCTAGATTTTTTGGCATCTTATGAACTCTTACAAATGTGAACGAAATTGGAAGATAGTTGAGCTACTTACATGTATGTGCTGCGTGCACGTCATCACCAATTATAAAAAAAAAAAAATTCTTTGAGTTACATTATATTTTCTAATTGAACTTCCGATAAATTTTAATTGATGAATGGGTGTAAGAAACATTAAGATCAATCGTTTCCTGACTCGTACTCCGATCGAAAACCTCAGAGATGTTTGAGAAGCCAAAACACTAGCAGGACCAGCTCAAATCTGATAATAGACCATTCATTTGATTTTTCTCTTTTATAGGCACTCTAGAAATAGGATTATTTGATATAGAGGTATTTGGCTAAGCTTATAAAATTTCTTCAAAGCAATTTATAAAATTTGTTTAGAGCCTTATGTTCTCATGCAGTGTTTGTGAAAATAATTTCATAAAGCAGTTTATAATTTGTTAAAATAAGCTCCAACGAACATAATTTCCTTAAAAATAAGTAGTTCAACCCACTTTATTTTTTCATAATCTTCAATAACGATGAATTTATCAAAATAACCTTACTATGATTCGTTATAATCTACATATATATTATCGACTTCACATCTCGTCAATTTTCTCGCCTAATTATGGTTTAAATTATCCAAACACTTTGACAACTTATAAACTCTTGAAACATTATGTTTTATAATTTCTTGAAACATCTTATAAAATTTCTTTAAAATAAAACCAAACACCCTCAAAGTCCGAGAGTGGAACGTAACTTTTCAAATTATATTTTCTGTTATTTAAAAGCTTTGAGGATTTAGTTGTTTCATTTTAATTAGTGAAATACTATTTCAATTAACAAATATTCATGAATGCTAGCTATATAATAAGTATATTGATGCTGGAATGATGATCAATTAATTTAAACAATATTGGAATCCCTTGTTTAAGGAAACACATTGGAAGAAATAAAATAAGAGAAACAAAATGAAAATATCTGGAAGAGTCTGGAGGAGGATTTGTATGAAATTAGTTGGAGTGGTTTCTTACTCTTTGGGTGGTTGCTTTTCCTCTTTCTTTGCTGGGCCCACCGACACTATGTCGACCTTACCAACTTTTCTCAGTCTCTTGACAACGGCAACTGCGTCCATTTCCCCCACCACCGTCACCTTCTGATCCTTCACATCTGCTGCGATCGAATCCACACCTACAGATTGCTTTCATCTCTTTTTTCAAATGAAAACTATATATATTATATGGAAATTAAGTTGAAGTATTTAATTTACCAAAAATATCAGCGGCTGCTTCGATGGCTTTCTGCTTCGTCTTTTCGTCGGTCATGGTTAACACCCTTAGCACCACCTTCTGATTTTGCACAATACAAAAGTAAGACCAGAATGAAAGTAAAATCAAGATTTTCTGATCATTAATGCATGTTAATTACTTATCTTTCAATTTTAGAGAGAATGAGAGGGAGAGGGAGAATACCTGAGCCATAAGAGGAGAGACGAATGAAATGGAAACAAAATAAATAGATTGGACTTTCTGTTGGGATGTTTATTTTTATCTTGTTTAATTGGAAAAAGGAATAATCTTATGAAACCTACTTGTTAAATAAAATAAAATTATTGTTTTCGCCTTGTGATGACGGGAAGAAATGTCAAACATATGAATGAATCCAGACATTTTGTTTGGGTCAATCGTGCAAATTTACATGAGTTCACCTTCTTTTCCAATTTACGGCATGCATATTTAGTAATATGTCATTCATATTTTTTTATTTATTTTTAAAAATAAATCGCGAAAAGGAAAAAGGGATAAAATTAGTGATTCTATTTATAGCTCCAAATTTCTCATTGTAGTCCCCTATTTTAAAAATAATAATGAATGTACTATTATATCTCTATAACTTCCAAACTAATGAATATGGAGTTGATCAACTCAGAATTACATCAATCAATCGTTACTTGTGCCTTAGAGCAAAATTGTTGTTGCGTCAATTTTTTATGTTAATTTATATACGTTGTGTATATTTTATAGATTTAGAAAAAAAAAAAATACGCTAGTGAGACCAACTAGTCAATAACCTCCTCGAAATCAAACCAAAATCTCCATCTTTTTTTTTATTCAATTTCTAATACAAAAACGCTGGAAAATCACATGCTTGTGGGAACACAAACAATTTTATAGTTCCCTACTACTTCAGCCGTTCAGCGTGAATAAAAGTGTCGTATCAATACTTCTTCGATGAAGGTTTGAAGTCGGCGGCTGTGGGATTAAAAGTTGGTGTTTGATCAGCTGTTTAAATCGGGGTCGGGGCTATGGAAGTAATGCAAAATTATTTATATAGATGAAAATATATTATAGAAATAAAATAGTTCATCTATTATTATTATTTTAAATCAAAGATGGAGGTTATATATAGAATCACCAAAACTAATTCATATTCACTCCGTCCACAATATTCGTTTATTTAATTCAATTTTAGTCCTTCTATATAATATGTTCACTTTCTTTTTTAAGATATATCAATTTTATATTTTTACCCTAAACTTATCTACTTATTTATAAAAAAATCACTCATGAGTCATGACCCACCTTTTTACACTCACTATCTATTAATATATTCATTTATTTATCCTTCTGAATTATGATAAATCTTTTAATCTCACTATCTATTAATGTATTCATTTATTATCTCTACTCACTCTAAACTTATTATAATTTATTAAAATATATATCATCAAAATCAATGAACGAAAATAGTGAAAGAATGAAGTATATATTAGTGTGACGAGATAAAAGTTAAAACACAAAAACTTGTGTGCTTGCAGCATACGTGTACAAGTTTTTTACGTTGATTAATTATGGATTTTATTTTATTGTTTTAATATGTTATTTTATTATTTTGTATTTTGTTTATTAATTCATAATTAGGGTTTATTAATTCATAATTAGAGTTTATTAATTCAAAATTAGAGTTTATTAATTCACAATTATGATTTATTATTTCCAATTAGGGTTTATTAATTCAAAATTAGGGTTTATTATTCAAAATTAGGGTTTATTAATTCTAAATAGGGTTTATTAATTCATAATTAGAGTTTATTAATTCATAAGGGTTTATTAATTCACAATTATGGTTTATTATTTCCAATTTGGGTTTATTAATTCAAAATTAAGGTTTATTATTCAAAATTAGGGTTTATTAATTCTAAATAGGGTTTATTAATTTAAAATTAGGGTTTATTAATTCAAAATTATGATTTATTGATTCAAAATTAGGGTTTATTATTCAAAATTAGGATTTATTAATTCACGATTAGAATTTATTAATTCACAATTAAGATATATTAATTCAAAATTATTATTTATTAATTTACAACTAAAATTTATTATACTAATTAATTTTAATTAGAATTAATTTAATTAATTAAATTTAATTAGAATTAATTAATTCATTAAGATTAACTAATTAAGATTAATTATTAATTAAGTAGAGATGGTCTCACTGCACAGGCGCGCACAGGAGACCACCTCAAGTTAAAATGTGTTTTATGGTCTTCATAGAGGCTTAGAAAGTAGTGAAAGGTGATGGCCAAATCATAGGCCCAATGCATGCTTCACGCGGTCAACAAACGATCCAACGAAATGCTACCACTTGAGTATAACAATATCTCAACTACTTGGATTTTTGCTACCTATATTATCTACACATTTAAATATCCAATTAATTACGACACTTGGGAGCAAAACTTAAATTCTTAGAGTCTATAATCAATTCTAAAATTTGCTATATTTTATATCAATTGTATTAATTTAACGTATTTTTCAGTAAAATATGATGTGATTTTGATATCATTATGTTTTTTTATTAAAATCAGTGCATTTTAAAGTTTGAAATGAAAAATGAAGTCTTCGGTTGACCGGAGACAATATAATGGTCAATCGGAGACTTCAAAAATATTAGAATTATAGAAAAAACTTGAGATTCCAGTGAAAAACCTTATTTTCGATCGTGAATTATTATTTTCGGTCGTAAAAATAATTGTCTTCGGTCGACCGGAGACTAGGTTTTCACGACAGGAAATAAGATTTTCCAATGAAATCTTAAGTTTTTAATAATTATAATAGTTTTAAAGTCATCGATCGATAATTACACTATCTTCAATATTCTATCATTACATTGTTTTCGATCGATCGAAGAGATTTTTCATTTTTTTGAATTAAAATATATTAAAATAATGAAATGAAATGAAATATAAAGTGTAGTAAATTTTTAAAATGAATAAAGAGATATATATAATTCCTTTTATTATTTTGCGTGACAGATCATGTCATTTTCAGTCTGAACTATCATCATAATTGGCTTCACTGTAATTATTTTAATTGAGATAATATTAATTAGTTGTTCTATTTTCTGTACCGTACCTCTTTGGCATTTGATGATGTTAATTATTGATTAAAAATCTTGATTGGTATGAAGGAATATGTTAAAATAAAAATCTTATTTAAAATGAAGAATTATTTTTAGATATTAGATCACAAAGACCAACGATGATGCATCATTTTGCTGGAAGTGTGCATTGTGTACGACCCGATTTCGAATCTCATGAGGAACGAAAATTCAAACATTTTTGTTTAATGCAATAATTTTTCAAGAAGAATGCATTGTTCTCACACTTATAGGATAACAAAGGTTTTTATAATAACATATCCCTTGGTATAAATATGATATACCAAGGGATATGTTATTTAATTATATTTTGATCTGTCCACAAAAAATATTTACTTTCATTTTTTAAAATGTCAATTTCATATTTTTACATTAAATCCACTTATTTACAAAAAATCACTAAAACCTACTTGTTTACATACGCTATCCATTAATATATTTATTTATTTATTATTCACATGGTCTATCTTCTTATACCAACTTATTTTACATTTATTACAATTTATTAAAATAAATGTCATGAAAAAATTAAGGAACAAAATTAATGAACGGTGACGAAATGAGTATATTATACATACAACATGATAGAGACAGAGATAATCCAAGTGCTTTTTACAGAAAGGACAGTGCCTTTATTTGAGAAAATAGAAGCCGAAAACATCCATCACCCTCTTGCAAAAATAATCATATTCCCTCCCCTCCTATTGAAATCAAACATTACACATGCATAATTTTCCTTTAAACTTGTTCTTGATAATAAAATCAATCTTGAAAATTCATGTACACTCTACATTAAATGTTACATCTAACATCAGCATTCAGCCGTACTAGAGATTTAATTAACTATCACTAAAACCTTCATCCTCCAGCGGTAGCAATTTCAGCAAGGAATAAACCATAAAACCCTAGTACAAAAACCGCCTAAACAAAAGAATATTATAAGCAACCGAAAAAAAATAACCTTAAAAACAATAATTTGAACTCCTAAAATTGAATCATTAGAAAATATAGGGAGAAAATTGACGAGCATGGCATCGACAATCACATGATAGAGCAAGCATGAGGATTGTCGTCACTGAAGATGGAAGCCACGGCCTCGTCAGCGGCGACGGCGACCGAGTAGACCGCCGGCGTATGGAAGAAGGTGTGAACGCCGGGGGCCGTCACGTTTCTCGACGTTTCATAGTAATGGTTGATGACATGAGAAGGGTATTTGAAATGTGTATATCTATATAATTCTTTTATGATTTTAAAGTTTGAAATGAAAATGGCCAATCAGATACTTCAAAAATATTAGAATTATAAAAAAAACTTGAGATTTCAGTGAAAAACTTTATTTTCGATCGTAAAATTATTATCTCCGATCGCAAAAATAATTATTTCCGATCGATTGGAGACAAGGTTTTCACGACAGGATATAAGGTTTTCCAATGGAATCTCAAGTTTTTTCAATAATTCTAATGCTTTTAAAGTCATCGATCGATAATTACACTATCTCCAATTGATCATTATACTGTTTTCAATCGATCGAAGAGATTCTCCATCTTTTTGAATTAAAATATATTAAAATAATGAAATGAATATAAGTTTAGTAAATTTTTAAAATGAATAAAGAGATACACACCTTTGGAAAAATGTGTATATCTATATAATTCTTTTATGATTTTGCGTGACAGGTCATTTCATGTTCAGTCTGTATTATATCATTATTGGCTTCACTGCATTTATTTTAATTGAGATAATATTAATTAGTTGTTCTATTTTCTGTACCGTACCTCTTTGGCATTTTATGATGTAAATTATTGATTAAAATTTTTATTTAAAGTGAGAATGTAAAAATTATTTTCAATTATTAGATCGTAAATATCAACGGTGATGTATCATTTTACTGGAAAAGTGCATTGTGCATGACCCGATTTCCAATCCTATTTTTGTTTAGTGTAATAGTTTTTCAAAAAGAATACATTGTTCCGAGCATGGGATATGAAGGTTTTATAATGATGTATCCCTTGGTATAAATATGATATACTCCCCTCGTCCATTAAATACGTTCATTTAATTACATTTTGATCCGTCCACAAAAAAAAAATTCACTTTCATTTTTTAAAAACATCAATTTCATATTTTTACCCTAAATCTATCCACTTATTTATAAAAAAATAACTCACAACCTACATTTTTAACTTCAATATTCATTAATATATTTATTTATTATTCACATGGCTCTTCCCTCTTATATCCGTTTATTTTATATTCATTATAATTTATTAAAATCGGTATCATTAAAATCAAAGAACTATTTTTTTTGTGGACGGACGGAGTATATTATACATACAACATGATAGAGACAGAGATCATCGAAGTGCTTTTTACAGAAAGGACAGTGCCTTTATTTGAGAAAATAGAAGCCGAAAACATCCATCACCCTCTTATAAAAATAATCATATTCCCTCCCCTCCTAATGAAATCAAACATTACATATGCATACTTTTCCTTAAAACTTGTTCTTGATAATAAAATCAATCTTGAAAATTCATGTACACTCTACATTAAATATTACATCTAACATCAGCATTCAGCCGTGCTAGAGAATTTAACTATCATTAAAACCTTCATCCTTGTAACAGCCCCATAATCCTAAAGACGGATTAAAGAGGACTAATACTAGGAACAGTAATTAGGGTTCATGATAGCCTATTTCAAAGACATAAAACCCTCACAATAAGACAATTCAACCATAATATACATTAATAACACAATGTACAAAGAAAGCTAGGCCATCAGATCCAAAAGAATACCAACGATCTGAAGGACTTAAACTATTAACATTCAGACATAAGCATAATATTCAAAGTAGACATTGTTCAAAAACACGTGAAGGCATGTGAATACACGTATGACGACGCGTCAAGGTTTCTAGCTTAACATTCAAAAAGCATTCGGACTTCTCAACACCTCCATCATCATCATCATGACTCAACCTCGCACGTTTAAAACAAACATGCGGTGAGTACAAGAACGCACTTTCGGTGGACTCATGCAAAACATTTTATCGTATTTAAATTACTGCCACATCATGGTAAGACATAAGGGTTTTACTTGAAATGCCTTATGCTTACTAAATCATTTTCATCAGTTCATAAACATCATTGCTTGGCCAAGCATTTTACTTGCATGTATGATCCATGTCCTTAATCTCCTTATAACATTAACATTTACGCCGTAGAAGGAGGCCTCCCTCTACGTCGCCGTGACCGGCCGTGCATTGTCCTTACAGCTCCCACAGTCACTATTTTCTTGTGTACACGTTAACCCTAGCCAGGTATAAGCCTTCCGGCATAGGATCCGAATTCGATTTCATTTTTAAGTTGGGAATGACCCAACAACATTCATTCATTCATGGATAGGATTCATACATAAAACATAAACATTTTTGGCAGATAATTTCATAAACATTTTATCATCATCTTTGATATAAGCATCGTAAATAAATCATTTGTTCAGCATTTTATCATTTAAGAGTATAGTAAAGCCCACTGGACTCCTTGATCGTCAAATTTTCGATTCTTTTTTCGCGTCAGTCGTCGCGTAAACTTCTACACCTTTACGTAAAAGCGATCGTTGGTCGCGTTTTCGAGATTTTCAAAGTTTAGAATAAACTTTGATAACTTATTCTAATATAATTTGAATTCCTTAGCAATTCAATACGGATTCAATCGCGTATTTTGAACTAACATTTCTCGTACTTGAGATATGTTCGACTATTTTATTTTAACCTTTTAGGTTAAGCGTTTAACATATTTACCGTTTTCGATGCAAGGATTTCAATTATGAAATCTTTTCTCACTAATGAGATTTCCTTATATAAATAATCGTTTACACGTATTAGCGTATTTTCGAGCGTATTTCATCGTTGATTTCAAAAGTCAACATTTTGACTTTTCTTTATTAAATTCATTAATAATTCATATTTTAATATCTAAATTCAATATAAATCGATTTTCAATCGATTTCTTTTCATAAAGTCCTAATTCTCGATTTTTCATGCAAATCGATAAACTTCACTAATATTTTCTTAAATATTAATTAACTTATTCTTTAAACATTATTTTTCATTTCTAACGTTATTTAATATAGCGTCGTCATAAACATAGTATTCTATGTTTATAAAATTTCATAAATTCTTAATATGTCTAAATTAATTTTAGACATATAATGTATTATTTTCTTAATATTAAGGTTTAAAATCCTTAATATATATATAAGCTTACGGTTTTAAGCTTATATTTTCATTCTTCTTCCAAAAATTCTTCTAAAATCATGTAGTGTACTATTTTATCATAGTATCACTAATATGTATTAATATTAACTATAGAAAAAATTTGAGCATCACTTATCCTATACCTATAGGTCTCGACTATTTTCAAAAATTAGCCAAACAATTTTCTAAAATTCTAATAAAATTATACAAGGTTCCAACATTAATTTATAGTATACCTATAACCTATAGTCCAACAAATTAATTAATACACCAATGTATAATGGCTCATAGCTCACGGTTCTTTATCAACACATACCAAATATTTTGTAAAATCTTATAAAATTACACAATGCTTAATCATCATTTTACATCACTAATACACCATAATATTCATCAATATCAACTCACATATCATGTATCCATTCTATATAGCCTTCGAAAATTTTGAACATATGAGCATATAATTTCCAAAAATTCTAGTAAATTTATAAGGTACTAAATCAATGCTCTAGATCAACATTATGCTATAATATCACTTAAATAAAATTTGTACATCAACCTACCATTTTCTTTCATTTTCGGTAATGATTTAAATAATAGCATAGGATTTTTTTTAAATTTCCAAATAATCACTATGAGTTCCCTTGCTAATATATAACATTAATCCATTGACAAATTGAACATAGAAATTTTTGGTAGTCATAATAATTAAACATAACATGCTTATCTTCCAAATAAAACATCAATATGAAACTTATATTTCATGCTCAACATAATTAATGAATAATAAGACATGCTAGCTAAATTTTTCATTAAGAACACATGCTTAATAATTAAAATCGAACCATTCAAAATTGGAAATTTTAACGTATAATCGAAGCTCGTTCGATATCTAACCTCTTTAACGGTTTGGATTTAATGTGCAAAGGCTATAGATCAAACTTTGATGATTGTAAAAGCAAGAACTCTTAAGGTTTTCTCTCTTAGAAGCTTACGGTAGTTTTTCTTATTTGGAGAGTAAAAAGAGTTGGTTTTGTGAATACCAAGACTTAATACTTATGTAATGAATCAAATAAAATCCCACCTCTCTCACTCTCTCTCTCGGTCCTTCACTCACAAAACAAGACACAATTTGAGAGCCTTTTCAATAAAGTTTGGTGACTCACAATTCATTACATCATGGTAGTAACTATGTAAAAAGTTTTCTTGATTAAAACAAAGAAAATCCTTAGCTTTGGCTGAAAAATGCATCGCCTATATCACACACACAAGCATTAGATGGTGACTCACTATGTATTATGTCATGGAAGTAAGTATACTTACACATTTTGAAAGAAACAATGAAATATCTATTGCTTTTGAGAAGCAAATGCCGTCGCCCATAGCCTTACAAGAGGAGAAATTTTAATTTCATTTCATCTTAATACATGTATAAGTCAAAGTACACTCTATCCCAAATAAATTTTCATCATCAAAAAGAGTAGTGTATAAGCTTCCAACCTCAATTGGGAGACCAATATACACGGTTCCATCACCCTTCCCATACCACTTGATTTTTACTTGATTAGAGTGTACAATATACTACTTGCATGAATTAATTCATAACATAGCAAAGCATACCCCAAAGTTAACGTGAATTAGCTATTGAACATTAAAGCTCACGGCTTTTTCATTCTAAATTGCTAACTTTTGATTTTTCATGCTAATTATACATATATATCATAATATATGTTTTAGATGATAAATTATATCATAGGAAAAATTATTGGTATCATTTCATGAAGAAAACCCTAATTTTGAATTAGGGTTTTCGAAAATAATGCATTGTCAATAATTAATCCTTAATATTCTAGCATTATTTTAATGCTAAATAATACTCTAATTACATATAATAATCATAGGAATTTAAATACTATAATTCTTTGATCATTAATCTCATTTTTCTATTCATCTCTAAACGTTAACGTTTGAAACGTCTCAAAACGTTAACTATCGACTCATCTCAAAATGGTCGTAATAAAGTCATAATCACTTTATTAGATTATCCCATTTAATATGGAATTTAATTCTAAGCTTCGATGTTTAGAAAATTTTACGAAATTTTAACTATCGATACTCAATCGACGTTAAAATTATACTGCCGAAACACTTTATGAGGTTCTATTCCTTAATTCACAATTCTTGTGAATATAAAATAGAATTCATTATCTCATAATTAATCGAAATCATTATTCGATAAATTACTAATTCAATTATTACGGCGAAACCTTAATTTACGAATTTAAATATCGTAATTAGGCATTTAATTCTTCGGGATATTACAATCCTCCAGCAGTAGCAATATCAGCAAGCAATAAACCATAAAACCCTATTACAAAAACCGCCTAAACAAAAGAATATTATAAGCAACCGAAAAAAAATAACCGTAATCTGAATCTCCCCACAAAAAAAAAACAATAATTTGAACTCCAAAAATTGAATCATTAGAAAATATAGGGAGAAAATTGACGAGCATGGCATTGACAATCACATGATAGAGCAAGCATGAGGATTGTCGTCGCTGAAGATGGAAGCTACGGCCTCGTCAGCGGCGACGGCGACCGAGTAGACCGCCGGCGTGTGGAAGAAGGTGTGAACTCCGGGGGCCGTCACGTTTCTCGACGTTTCATAGTAATGGTTGATGACGTGAGAAGGGTATTTGTAAAATGAGGAAAAATACGAGTAGCCAGGATACGGCCATGGCTCCGCCGCTTTCCCGGCGCGTTTTATAGCCTTGAGCACCTTTTCTCCTCCAATGCATAACCCCTCACCGTTACTTTCTGCACCTCCATGTCCACTTCCACCTCATCCACTCCTAATTTTTTAAAATATATATGTGGCTCATTTGAGTAATTATCGCGTAAAAGATAGTATTTCATCTCGTTTTCAATAAAGTCGAGGAGAGTGGGCTCACCTTTGAGCTTGAGTAGAGCTTTCCTAACCTTGGAAGCACATCCCTCGCAATCCAAGTTGGGAACCCTCACCTCCAACATCTACAAAAACACGGAATATAAATTGGTAAAGTATTATAATTATAATTTAAAATTTTATATTTTAAAATAATCAAGAAAAGGGGAGAGCAAAAAATCACTTACAGACATATTGAGATAGGTATGAAACTGAAGAGTGGAGGAGGCTTGAAGATAACTAATTGAATTTGGTTATATATAAGGAAAAGGAGGGTTGTTTTTGGGCAAATGGTGTGATGATGAAGAGAGGCAGGTCATGATATTGAATGCATTGGAGATTGAGACAAGAAAGCACCGAAGGGGTCAGGCGTGGGGGTGGGAGAGCGTGAATCACTTTATCTCACACAGCCTTCTCTTTACACTTCTTTCAAACCACATCGTGTTAAATTATATTGAACATATAAGTGTACCTACATATTTTATGAAAATTCCTCCCAGCAATACTATTACAATTTTTTTATAAACTCTTACCCTTCTATCAAGACTCTACCATTCAAGAATCTAAGAAATTAATTATAAATAGAATCAATAACAAAGTTATAGTGTGTTGATTGGTGTACTGTTGCACTGCTCTTGCAACTCTTGCACACTTTCAATATACAGAAATGAGCTCAATTTATAAAGTTATTGGAGCTACAATTTTCTTCCTATAACCACTCTATATCTGGAACTAGGGATGTCAATAGGTGGATTTTATCAGGACCAGAACCAATAAATAAGTAATAGTTCTGGTTCTAGAACCGACCCATTAGATATTGGATCCGGATCGGACTAGGACCATCAACTATGGGCGGTCCGGATCTGAGTTGGTCCGGATCAGAACCGGACCAGAACCAAAACTAAAACCAAAATCGTTGGTTTATAATTTAATGTGCGATGAGTGATTTCGGATCGGTATGGATATAATTGGGTTATTGACAAAACTACTTAAACTTAAACTTGTTAATAGATGAATTTTACCGGACCAGAACCAATAAATAAGTATTGGTTCTGGTTCTGAAATCGAAACCAGACCCGGACCGGACCGGACCAGACCATCAAACTATGGATCTAAGCGATTCGGGTCAAAAGTGGGTCTAGAACTGAAATCGAAACCGAAACCAAAACCACTGCATTAAAATTTAATGGGTTTGAATGGTTTGAATCGATTCGGATAAAATTCACCCATTGACATCCCTATCTGGAACTACATAAGCAACTCTCGTAGGGAGAGACTTGCAAAATCTCTAATTTTCAGCTGCAATACAAGGTTTCATTTCATCTCCACCTTAGGTCAACTTTGACGGCTTGCACTTATGGTGGATAAGCTTTCATGTTTCTTTTATTTTAACACAAACTCGACACTAACAATCTTCACCTTGTCACAAGCCAAAAATGATCATTCCATTAAATTTTTCTACGTCAAACTTCATTGAATTTCAAGTCTTTGACATGTCGTATCTCCACCCCTAATTGAATAGTGCACTAAAGACACCCAGACATTTCTTAAGAAATCTTTTCTAATATGGAAGATCTGATAATGTTGCAATCACAGAGCATATGTAAAATATTAAAATACCTTAAAAGGGGCATGATACCACTTGTTAGGAAATTAAATCATGATTCATTCCTATGGGAAAATGAAAATAAACAATAAATAAACAACAACCATCGACACAATAATTTAATATGGAAAACTCCAAATTCGAGAAAAACAGGATCCACAAAAACAAATCATTATACGATAAATTTCTACAATCACACATTATTCATTTCTCTCTCGATACCATACATTATTCCGCAAATATTCGATAAACTATCATCCTTCTATCAAATCTATCACTAGAGAATCTAAGAAATGAATTATAATTAGTATCAATCATAAAATTATATATAATGTATTGATTGATGTATTGTTTCACTACACTTGCAATTCTTGCATACATTCAATATGCAGAAATGAGCTCAATTTATAGAGGAATTAAAGCTGCAATTTTCTTCCTTATAGCCACCATACAGCTGTAATTACGTAAGCAAATCTGATAGAGAGAAGCTTGCAAAATCTCCAATTTTCAGCTGCAATAAATGTTTTTATTTCATCTTCACCTTATCCTTATGTCAACGTTGACAGCTTGCACATGTGATGGATAAGAAATCATGTTTCTTTTATTTTAACATAAGCTCAACTCCAACACTCACTAGGTGTTTAATGCAAGTTTAAATTCGAAATTTATTGAAATACATAAAGCGATTTGTTCTTTTATAAGACTTTAGAATATTGGACTTCAGAGATATAATTCATCAGATACAAAATCATATGTCACATGGTTTGATTAAAAGGGATTTTTATTCATATTTGAATCTAAATGCATATCCAATTACATATATTTAATTGTAATATTTTAAGTATTTAAATTTGAATTTAGATTAACCTCCTTCATCCTATATTAATATGTCGTTAGTATGTTGTTGTCATGTTGAATACTATAATGAATTTATTGGACAAGAGCCATAAAGAAGCGGAGTGCCTGCTTCATCAACTCCATATATATCTCTCATCATGTTGCGAATTGCGATCCAGTTTCAGTTTAAATGTCTTTGACGATTAGAAAGAAAAAAAGGCGGAAGATTAATACTTTAAGATATCTATTTACTTTTAGAGGAACACTTTCTCTTAATATGCACTATTTCTTTAAGGCTAAAAGTGGTCAGTGCAGCTGTATATATATTTGAATAATAGGGTGGCTCCGACGCTACCCTTTTCAACTAATAAAGCTGGCTATTTCTAATTTTTTACCATTATATAAATTATTATTAGGATGTGGATGTAAGCTCAACTCTTTTATAAAGAAGTTGACTTCTTGCAAAAAGCTGTTAATTTTTTTCCATTACTTTCCTTTTCTGATTCTAAGTGAATATGCATATATAGTTGTGTGTATATATTATAGTAGAGTTCATATAAAAGTTATTTCATTAGGTATATATAATTGGAGAAAAAGATGAAAATAAGTTTATGAGTTTTAAAAATTAATGTGATACTTATATGACAGGAAAAAAGTTGAATTTTAATCCTCATTATTGGGATACCCTATTAATCTAAAAATGTGCCAACTGAATCGAATCGATAATTGCGGATCAAATTGAGTTTTTGGATTCAGATCGAATTAGATGTGAAGAAAATCAAAAGTTTATTAGTTTTATAAACTTTATAACTGATAATATTTTTCACTAAAACAGATATGTGGTCCTCAAAAATTGCAATATTTTCCAAAAATAAAGTCGAATTAGATAAAGTAGATAGAAAAGTTGGATCCCGTCTTTCCCTACCGTTGGGTATATGGTAAAGAAAAATAAGGGACAAAAAGGTATGAAGTTACAGAAAGACGAACATGTACATGCTTTCCAAAGCAGTTGCAGAAAAGCCCAGGATCCACTTTAGGTAACTCAATCGTACTTTAATTTTCATGTCTTTATATTGTTTTCTTTTATCCACTTTTACTATTAAATAAAATAAAAAAATATTTTATTTGTCTTATTATTGTTGACAAGTTTTCTTTTTTGAACTATCCCATTAAGTTGACACGTTTATAAAAAAGGAAATATTTTTTATAATAAAAAGTATCTCAAATTTAGTATCACTCATTAATTTACACACAAAACATAACTCTCTTTAATCTACGTGCAAAAAAGAAATGACCTATGAATATTGGGACAGAGGGAGTATCATTTATATCTCAAAGTTTTGATATTTTTACAGGAGTATTCTCAACTTTCAAATAATTAAAATGAATTACATAAAGTATAAATAAATAAATAAATCTAACGTCCGACGAAAGATGGGACAAAGAAATGCTGACAGACTCATCAATCATCATCACCGGATATTTTTTTTTTGTTAATGGAGAGAATTACCCAATTCTTAATATTGTTATCTAATTTAATTCATATATTAATATGCTATTTTTTTATCTATTTTTAATTAAAATTATAAAAATATCCTCCTAACCTTCTTGACCCATTTTCCGATCGATCATCCATCCTCACTCTGGGTGTGACCCTCCTCTCTCTTTTCTCGTGACGATCTTCCTTCCTCCTCAGCGGTGACCTCTCCTCTCACTTTTCCGGTGTGACCCTCTCCTCCTTTTTTCGGCGGGGTGACCTCCTCCCGTTTCATACATTTCCGCGACCAACCCGCGGTCGACCCGTTTCGGCGTTGACCAATTTTCTTTGCAATTTTTGGATTCGTCGTCGGAAAGCAGATGGGAAGGGGTGAGGTTGACCCGCCGCTGAAGGGGAGGAGGAGGATGGTTGGTCGTGGGAAGCAGATGGGAAGGGGAAGGAGGTGATAAATCTGTCTACGTCGGTATGAAAGATTTATAAGCGATAAAGAACACATGAGTTTTAACGTGGTTCGATCGAGAAAGATCTCGTCCACGGAGATGATGGTCCTCAAGATGTTCACTATAATCGTATTCTGATGAGTATCTCAAAGAGCTCTAGTATTGATGAATTTGCTAACCCTTTTACCTTGATCTAACTCTATTTATACATAAGCGTAAACCTTGTCACGAATCCTTGATTGGCGGGCTCATAATCTTCCTATAATGGCCATGATCTCATAGCGCCCATGATTTCCACCGTTACCCATTATCGTTCCTTGACTCCCTTTAATTGGGGTTTGGGGGCATCGTTGGGCGTGTAGGTAGAGGCGACATTAGGTTAGGCCCGGCTCGTTTGGGCTGCTAGTGGGCGAGAGGTTGGGCCGTATCTATCATAGCCCCAGAAAAGTCGAGGAATAGCCTTGCAGGGTGAGCGGAGAATTGGCTTTTGGGGTGGGATGTTGCTTGGTGAAGTTTTCGTTGAAGGTTCTTGTCTCTTCTTTGCCTGAGGAAGCGAATTTTGACACGAATCTTGTATCTGGGGTTTGGTGCAGATAAACCGCACTTTATGGAGGACGTCGGTCCGGGCGAAGGAGAAACTCTTGTAGGGGCGTCGTTGGTTGACGAGGGAACCAGGGTGCGATTTGGGTGGTTGCTTGAGGCGAGTGCGACTGTATGGCTCCTGCCTTTTTGGAGGCGTCGGTCCGACACGAAGACTTCTGGCTGGTGCGAGGATAACATGGGCATAGTCAGATGTCAGGAGCTCAATGTAATCATTCGTGATCGGTGGCGGATGTCGAGGTCGATGTCGGGAGAGCGTCGGTCAGGCACGAAGACCACTTGCCGGTGCGAGGAGGACATGGGCGTGGTCGATGTTCGAGCTCAATGTAATCATTACGTGATCGGGGCGATGCATGCTTCCATAGAGTCGTCATCAGCGCGAGGCGGTGGTTGGGCGCTTGAGCGATGTCTTGGCGTCGATCACACGTCGATCGTAGATGAGCACGTGTGATAAGCGAAGCGGCAGATTTTAGGCGCCATTGCCCTATAAATAGGTCCAAAAGAGCAATTGTTCATTTTCTTCTTGACGTTTTATTCGGAGAGCATACAGTGAAATTCCCAATTCCTCTTTCAAACTTTGTTGAAGAAATCGGATATCTCGCTCAGGAAAAGTAAGTATGTATTCTTCATCTTCTCGTTCCTCTTCTCGCTCGATAACTACGGTTCGGTTTGGGTTACGCGCTTGATTCGATGTGAGGATTATATATGCCACAACCGCCTAGGTAAATCTATAGGACTTAGTTCAGGGTTTCACCGGTGTCATCGGTATGGGATGGCATCGAGTTGGTGCGGCGAGATCAACTTTAACGACGGAGGAGCTCTTGGAGGTTGCGAATACCACGTCGGAGGATGCATGGTGGTGCTGCGAAACCCGATGATAGGCGATGGCCCTCAGGAGGGTTTATTACCATTTTGTAGATAGTTTAATAGCTGGGCTTAGGTTTCCTTTTGCCCTATTTTCCTTAGCCTTGAGTATTTTCGGATCCCGTATGCCAAGTGACCTCGAATTCTATTAGGTCGGCGGTTGGGTGGGGCTGGCTTTGTTATGGCATAGGCGAGGAGTTTTCTTTTGAAGTCTTGATGCGTTTTAGCATCAAGTCTATAGGAGGGTGTATTATCCGTCACCTCGTGCGAAGTTTAAGATAGCTTCCCGCCGAAGGTATCCCAGCTGGCAAAATAGATACTTCTTCTGCGGGGTGAGGGGTATCAGGGTATGAGTGGGGCCTCGGGCGATGAAGGATGTGAAATCAATCCCACAGGCCATATGGAAGATGTTGAGCGATATGGGTGAGATCCTCTCGATTAATTATCTGGGGATGACTTGAACAATCTTTGAAATTTGAGTGTTTATAGGTCGAGGCTCCATTATCGAGTGCGATTTGGGTGAGAAACCTTCTTATCTTTATCCTTTCCCATGCGATTTCGTTGTGCTAACGACATTCTTATTCTGTATGCGATGAAGATTGACCCTAGCGAGAAGTTAATATTGCGGGCTCGGCGCCGCACCGTCGATCGAAGGAGCCGCGAGGAAGAAGGCGGCGACGAGTCCACTGACAACTGTGGTGGTGGGCATACTGAGGACTTCTTGGGCCCTCGAGCAACCTCGAGTCCAGCCGGAGATCGAGGTCCATGGCGATCCACAGAGGTGTCGGCTTCCAAGCCTCCTTTATCCTTCCCAAGGTATAAGTCGCTACTCTTCTCCTTGTAATTTTGTCGTTACGTGTTGCTAATTGTTCTATATTCGGGATGCGGCCTCGATGGCGGTGAGATGCACGCATGGCGGTCTTGTTGTTGAGGCGCCTCGTGTCTGAGGCTATGGAGAAAGGCGGCGGCTTGGCTCACGAGGGCCTTCTTGAATCCATGTTGGGCCATTTGCCGGGGTGGACGCCGAACTTGCAAAGCGACGCCGAAGTGGCAAAGCGGCGAGGCGCCTTAAGAAGAAGGACCGGGCACTGCAGTGGCCGTGCAGTGGAGGCGCTCGGGAGGAGGCTGCAGGGAGAAGAAGGCGGCAGCGAGACAAGTGCACTTCTTGGCGGGCGAGGACCTATCTTGAGGGCCTTCGCCGTGAGCTTATCAGTCGGAGAGTTTTCCTCCTTCGTCTCCGACTGGCGGTGTGATGAGGCGCGGTGATATCGCCCACCTAGAAGTGGCGGCGAGAGACTGATTTTGACAAGGCCCGGCCACGGTTGGGTTGAGTCGCGCCTCGGGAGGTATGCATGAATTATGCCGCATAATCGTGGGCGACCTCCTTCCCGTGGTGGATGCTGGCATCTTCGCCTCGCTCGGCGCGGCGGGGCTGTAACTCGATGTAAGGAAGATGAGGCGTGGAGCTTCAAGCATTCCTTGCTTGAGTTGAGCCAAAAGCAAAGCGGCGGGACCGAGCTCGGACATCACTTAGAAGATCGGCGACCACTTGGGAGGCGGCGGCAATGAGCGGCGGGGAGGTCGGAGAGTGCTTGCAATGAGCACGAGGTCGATGGGCCGAATGTAATAGGCGATTTGCGGGGTCGATAGGACCACATGTTGTACAAACTTCCATTTTGAATAATAGACATATCTTGTTAAAATGCGCTTTGTGTTGCTTTATTTCTAGCATTCCACGTCTCAATACTTGGACTCGATCATGAGTTACTAACAAAGTGAAAGAAGTCAGGAGGTGCTCTAGCGAGAAAGATGATGAGGTGGCGCGTTGGAGAGTCGGTCTGCGGTGACTCGAGTTACGGCGACATGGATGTCATTTCGGCATCGTCGGTGACTGAAGCGAAGTTGCATGAGGTGGCTGCAGTGGTCGCCTCCTTCTTCGAGAATGAGGCGTTAAAGTTAAGGATTACACAACTCAAAGTCTGGGGGTGGTTATCTGCAGATGTGATCGAGACGGTGATGCAATGCGAGGCGGCTCGGTGACAGAGGAGGCGGCTCGGATCTCGGAAGAGCATGCAGTATGAGAAGGTAATCCGCGGATGGTGGAACTACCATATCTGAAGCCGACGATCGAGTTCGAGCTTGTTGGCGGAGGCATGGTGCTTGAGGATGAGGAGGGCCAAATAGCACGAAGTTTAAAGCGCCTCGACTCATCACGAAATACATGCGATGTCTGAGCTCGTTCATAAGCAGCGCATGCCGCGATCCAGCAGGCGTCTACGGCGCGTGGTCGATAATTGAAGAGCTGAAGAGGCGGCTATCTTGATCACGCCGAAGTGCTCCGTCTAATGGGTCCACTGAAGAGGCGTTTAGAGGACGGCCTTTCGGCGGTCGGGCGGGCGGCGCGGCGGCGGTCGGCGTGGAAGAGCGGCGGTTCGGGGCGAGGCATGGTCTTGGCGGCATCGAGGCTCGCGGGGTGAGTGTGGCCTCGAGTGCGGATCACGTCCGGGCGGAATCCCCGCGTCGGGTCGATTGCGGTAGGAGCGGGCCGGTGGTGCCGTCCTCATAGATTGGGTGGAGGCACCGAGTTCATTCTGGTATTCATCGCCGACACAGGGATTTTGTTGAGAACTATCTCGACCGGTGAGTCTCGGCGGGCCGGAAGCCCGAATGAGTTTGTTTATAGTGCGGGACTTTGTATGTAGGTATAAATGTATTTAGACTCGTTTGAAGTGTCGTTTTCCTCTTGAGAGGTATAAACATAACAGGACTTCGTTTGGTCGTAAATGTATTTATCTTGTATCTGAGCATAATTTGGTGAGATCGATCTGGATGTCTTTTACATGTAGATTTTTAATTTAATGAGTAATCAGTATGCGTGCATGTAGACTTCAAATTAATGAGTAGTCGTGTCGTTGCCTTTGAGGCGTTCAATTTAATGAGTAATCTCTGAGTGCGGTGTGGCGCTTAGTGAGTACCTACTCGGTGGGTTATTAAATCTTCGTGAGGCGTCCCCGTGAAGGTTTAAATGTGGTATATCGAATAGATGTTAGCATATCAATAAAATGGAATACTCATTAGAAAAATAAATATTTTATTGACAAGTGTATAACATCGCACTTGACAAAAGCAAGTAAGGAGGCTAACATAAGGGCGATCTGAAATCGAAGCTATGTAAAGTACTCCTTAAATGAGAAATATGCCGGGTTCGGGGATAAGCGCCGGATAGGTGAGATAGTTTGTAGGCCCCTTGCCGAGGTCTCGTGAGCAGCGGTATGGGCCTTCCCATGTCGGATCAACTTGTTAAGGCGTTCGGCTCTGCTGGCTTCATTATTTAGGTGGGACGAGGTCGCCTACTTGCAGTCACGGATGTTTGACCCTTTGTTGTAATACTGCGACTGGCCTTATACCTAACCGTTTATGAAGCGAGTTCGCGTTTTTCTTGAGGGCATCAAGGTTGGTCATGATTCGTCCTCGTTCCCATCTGGGTCAAAGTGAAGAGTGCGCGGGCTCGGTGCGTTGATTTCGGCCGGTATAGCGGCCTCGGTTCCATAGACCAGGTGAAGGTGTTTCTCCGATGCGAAGTCCGGGTGTGGATTACAGTAGGACCGAGGACTTGGGAAGGTTTTCACCAATCGCCTTTAGCTCGGTCTAGCCTCTTCTTTAATCCTTGTATAATCGTGCGGTTTGTCACCTCGGTGCGACCATTGGCTTGCGGGTGTGCGGCAGAGGTGAGCGTTAGTCGATCTGGAGCTCTTGCGCACTCCTTGAAATTTTATCGACAGGCGGGTGCCATTATCAGAGACCGAGAATGCGGTATGCGGCGGCGGACTATATTTTTCCACGAAGTGCGATCCTTTTGCTCGTGAGGTTCGACGGTGGCTCGACTTGACCCGTTTGTGAAGTAGTCTATGGCGGCGACTAAATATCGGCGGCACGGTGCTCGGTCGAGCGGACCAGCGATGTCGATCCCCATTGCATGAAGGCCATGGGCTCTGCGCTGCTCGGTCGATGCAGGGTAGCTTCTTGACCGTGGGTGGGCGACGCCGGACACTTTTGACGAGTTGGTGAATCTTGAATAAGGGTGGGCGATAATATCCCGACCTCAGCGTCTTCTTTGAAAGAGCAGTGAGCGATGTGGCTTCCGCAAGATCCTCTGTGAATCTCATTAAGCACGTGGTAAACCTTACGGCCCAGGTACCTCGGGAGGGTTGAAGGTAAGACTTAGGTGAGAGAGCCCTCATACATAAGATACTTACAGGATTTCACCATCGTCTTTTGGCCTCAAGCCGATCACGAGGTAGTGTGCCAACTTCGGTATGCTTTTAGGGCGTCGTCCGGTTTGGTTGACCTCGAGATAACGCCGGCGTGGGCGCCTCAATGCTTGGAATGAACTTCCTCTCTTGGCGGTTGCCGATGGCGAAGCCAATTTACTAAGGATGTCGGCTCGGTTGTTTTCCCTCGTGGGATTTGATTAATCTTGAAGTATCGAATGAGGCTGCGTCTCTTTTGCCTTCTCAAAGTCTTGCTTCATTCGATCCTCCTTAGCCTCGTATGTGCTAAGACACGGTTTACCACGACACAGGAATCTCAAATATCTGGACTTTGTCCACTTTCAATTCCTTTGCTAGGCGGAGTCACGAGATCGGTGCCCGTACTCCGCCGTTGTTGGTGGTGGGAAGGTAAGCCGGGGCGTATGTCACTTCTTGCTTATCGGGCGAGGAGGAGGATGTCGCTCCTTGCCGTCTTGCATGAAGCTCCGTCCACATCATACGCCAACAACCAGCGGGTGATGCAGAGACGGGTTCCTCGCCGTGAGGCGGAGTGACCTCGGTGGTAGAGGTAACCTCGGTGAATTTGACCTCCACGGGGAAATGCAAGGGCTTGCCACTTTTATAGCCGACACAGGAGAGTATGAGATGTCGTGCTCGCCGAGCTCCAGTGCCAGCTTAGCTATCGTCCGGATGACTCGGTTTGATAAAACATCTTAAAGGTAAGTCCGTTAGTACTGACGGAATGAGCTTGAAAGTAAGGCGGGCGTCGCTTGGCGTTCACGGGGCGAGCTACCTTCTCGAGGTTGGTGTACCTCGTCTTGATCCTTTGAGAGCCGGTGATAAAGTAGATGGGAAGTTGCCGTCCCGTCTCATCTCGCACCGATCTTGCTTGATTGCCTCGTCCAGGGTGGCGGATATAACGATAGAGTTTCACCTTGCTTTGGGGCGGATAGTGTGGCGGGTTGGCGAGATATTCCTTCATTCTTGAATGCGACTGGTATTCTTCTGCCGGTGAAATCTGGAGCTCTCCTCGGGATCTTGAAGAGGAAGCTGCTTCCGGCTCGAGATAGGAATCTGTTGAGGCGGCGGGCATCAGATGAGCTTGTGTATTTCACGGATGGTTCTTGGGACTGCATGTCGAGCACCGTTTTCACCTTGGTAGGATTGGCTTCGGGCCTTCTTGAGAAACCCAGCATCCCGAAATTTACCGTCTTCACCACGAATGTGCCTTACGGGGATTAAGCTTGAGGTTGGCCGACACGAGGCGAAGAATAGTTTCGAGGTCGGCGCGGTTCTCGACTTTTGCTTTTGACTACTATATAAATCGACATAGACCTCAACAATTTCCCTATGTGATCTTTGAAGATCGCGTCCACCATCCTTTGGTAGGTAGCTCGGTATTTTTCGAGACCGAAGGCATCTTAGGTGGCGAAGACACTGAAGTCGATAATGAGCGCTATTTTTGGGCGTCCTCCGGGCTCATCGGGACTTGGTGGTATCCCTTGTATAAATCCGAGCGAAGATCTCATGCCCCACCAATGCTTCCACCTTCTTATCAATGTCGGGAGGGTATGATCCTTTGGGCGGTGTTTATTGAGGTCGGTATAGTCGACACATCGCCATCCACTCACAGCTTTCGAACTACAGCGGATTAGCCATCCGGGTTGGGTATTTAACCTCGTCTGATTTTAGCCTCACAGGTTGGGTTACCTCGTCTCTTATGACTGGGCTGCGCTCCGTGCAAAACTTCTCTTTTACGCGGCTGGTTTAGTAGCGGGATCGATGTTGAGGCGATGAGTTATGAGCTCGGCGAGACCCGGTCATATCGATGGAGACCATGCAAATACATCTCTATATTCCCTTAGAAAGTGCATGACTGTTGGCGAAGATTGGTGAACCTTGGGTGCCAACCTTGACAACTTTGGAAGGGTCGTCGTCGTATAGTGAAGATTCTCGGTCGGATCATCCAGGGTGGCAACCGGAGGGTTACTGTAATTGCTAGGCACGAGGTGAGCCGCATCTTGGGTTGAGACTCGTGAGCACTCTTTAGGCTGCCGTTTGGTCACCCCAGAATGTTAACACTCCCAGGGGTGGGTATCTTAATGGTGGTGGTACACGGGCGAGGCGACCTGGTTGCATCTGACAAATCTCTTCCGAGGATAATGTTGTATGGAGAGGAGCCGGACCAAGAAAAATTGAATGGCCTTGATAGCAGGCACGGGAGCACGTCCTATGGTAACAGGAAGGTAATGACACCTTCAGGTGAACCGCCTCTTGAGTAAAGCTCATGGCGGGAAGGTGCGGGGTGTACTAATTCCTCCGACATCAAGTTTATCGAGGCAGCTCACGGAATATGATGCTAACGGAGGCTCAGATGTCAATGTAGACCCGATGTACATTCTTGTTGCCCACCACGACTTGTATAGTAATGGCGTCACGGTGAGGCATGATCTTGGAGTCTTGGGTCGTCTTTGGAGAACACGATGTTCTCTCCATCCGGAGTCGCTTGTTTTCGGCTCCTCGGTCGACCTCAGAGCTTCATTTCTAAGTGGCGACCTCGTCGTACCAGCTGGCGATCCGGTTATAGCATAGACACGCTCCATTGCATTGGGACCTTCGTCCTCGTCATCTTCGTGTCGGGCTGCCATTGAGGTCGGTCATGATTGTTACCACCTCCATTTTCCTCTGCTGCTTTTATTACCGGCCCGGTCGGCGATGTACCTCTTGACGCTCCTTCCGGCAGCGAGCTCGTCGATCGTGAACTCGAGGACTTGCAATCTTACGTATCGTGACCGTACCCACGGTGGTAGTCACGATACTTTCCGTTGACTTTTTGGATCCTCCTTTCGGAGGAGGAGGTTTTGGAAAAAGCTCGGTGTGAAGCTCAAATATTTCATACTGGATTTGAATAGAGCGCTCGCTATTACCGGGGTTTGGCGAGGTCGGCCTTGATTCTCTGGGCCTTTTGATTCTTCGAGCACTTGGCGTTCGGCACCTCGACCCCAATCCTCGGCTTCCTGCTTTGATCCATTGCTCGTCCGGATCTCTCTTCTTGGTCCGACTCGTCCCTTTGACAAAGTTGTCGACCAAGGTCCAAAGGCGACTAGTTGTCTTGGTACATTCATGGTGATCTCTTTATTGAGCGCCGGTCGGATCCGTTCTTGAATCGTTGATGATGTAGAGATCGTTACTCTCATCTATTTTAAGGGATTCCATGATGAATCTTGAGGCGAAATTCGACATATTCTCGTCCGCCCTTGGCGGATTGTAGCGGATCGGATGAAGGTTGTTGGTGGCATCTTTTGGTAAAACGCCATTTGGTGATCCATGAGGTCTTTGAAGCAATGGATGTTGTTACGGCGGCGAGGTGAACCAACGTCGGCGTTGGAGATCGACACCTCGGGAAAGACCTTACATATGGAAATCTTCCATCCTTGGTTTGCCATGTTGGTGGTATAGGCAAATAGGAAGTCGGAAGGATCTCGAGGCCATCGTGTGCGGCGATATTCGGGCCCGGTATCGTGTGGCGAAGTGTATCGAATCTCCTTGAAAATGAGAGAATTCGTCGTGCGGTCGAATCCGGGGCTTCGTTACCATCCTCTGGGAGGATGGGAGATCGATAGCGGCGTCTGTCATCCTCAGGGAGTTCGACCGCCTTTCCTCCTTGCTTCCGTCCGTTCACATGGGTATCACGTCGAGGTGGAGGCGGCAGCGGAGGGTGCGGTGAATGAACCCGTGTATTGGGGCGGTCGTTGTGCGCGGTGAGCGTTGGTTATTTCGGAGGTGAGCGACCTCGATTGCTGTAATCACCGCCGGGCACTCTTGAGGGCCAGCTCCATTTGTCCTCTGGTTGAGGAAACTACGGAATTTGTTGAGGTTGGCGTTGAGGAACTCGGACCTTTGCTCGACCGAGGACCTCGTGGGGCGGTGAACCTCGCATTCACCGATGCGAGGTCGGCATCTTCCTCTTCGTTGGCGGCGATCACGAGGGTGTATGGAAGCATTTTCCATGTAGCCCTCGGTGTGTGACCGTTGGTGGCGTCGCAATCCCTTTTCCCGGCGTTGTGTGACCACACGATCGTCCTCTGCGGTTGTTACCGACATCGCCGGCGATACTAAGCGTTTGCCGTGTCCTTGCCATTAGATTGTAGAAAACACGACTTTTGTTCGAGAATGTTCCCACAGACGGCGCTGATGATAAATCATCTACGTCGGTATGAAAGATTTATAAGCGATAAAGAACACGGGAGTTTTAACGTGGTTCGATCGAGAAAGATCTCGTCACGGAGGTGATGGTCCTCAAGATGTTCACTATAATCGTATTCTGATGAGTATCTCAAAGAGCTCTAGTATTGATAATTTGCTAACCCTTTTACCTTGATCTAACTCTATTTATACATAAGCGTAAACCTTGTCACGAATCCCTTGATTGGCGGGCTCATGATCTTCCTATAGCGGGTGTGATCTCACCATAGCGCCCGTGATTTCCACCGTTACCTCATTATCGTTCCTTGACTCCGCTTTAATTAGGGTTTGGGGTCATCATTCGGCGTGTAGAGTAGGCGACATTAGGTTAGGCCCGGCTCGTTTGGGCTGCTAGTGGGCACGAGAGGTTGGGCCGTATCTATCGTAGGTTATGTTCATCTTCCCCAAATTGTTATGTTCTTCACTTGATTTGAATAAACTAAATAATTATCCAACAGCTCAATATTTGATAGAGTCGATAGAGGTTAGCTTGGCCCTTGGGTGCGTCCGGACTCACGGCCAGCTCCATGCCTTTATATATTCATTTACAGATTTTAATTATATTTTAAAAGATTAATTAGATATTACTCCATCCGTCCACTAAATTTGTGCATTTAATTCCGTTTTGATCCGTCCACGAAAAATATTCATTTTCCTTTTTTGGAAACATCAACTTAACATTTTTACCCTAAACCTATCTACTTATTTACAAAAAAATCACGTATGGTCCACATTTTTACACTCAATATCCATTAATATATTCATTTATTATCCACACATTTTTATACTCGCTTACTTTACATTCATTATAATTTATTAAAACTCATGCCACCAAAATCAATGAACGATTTTGGTGGACGGAGGGAGTAATAAATTTTTAATGAGATTAATGAACGTTGATTCCCCATTAAGATTAATTAATAAATAAATAAGGATAGAACTAATAAAATATTCAATCTCATATAGTAAAAATAAAAAATAATTATCATTACTGTTTAATCTTTATTTTTGAATTAATCTATTTTGCATACAATTCAAAACTTGAGTTGAGTTAACTTTGAACTAGTATTTTTTATCATCAATTCAAGACTAAACTTGATTTCAATCTGAATTTAGGTATAAAAAGGCAATTCATTATTTGTCTTCCTTATGATAAATTTATGTATAAATGAAGTAATTTATGGGTTTCTTCCCGGACTCTTAAATTTATGCATCAAATGAGAAATTCATGAGCAACATACCTTGAAATAATGGTGAATTTTATAAGTCCCCAAGAATAATAAAATACTTTTACTCAGAAGAAGAGGCTATTTTTTTACCTTTTTAATCATAATAGATACTTTTTATTTTTACAATATTAAAATTAATATTTTAATTGATTAACTCAATAAATAAGTCCGTCTTCAGGCTTGCTGGGCCATTTTTTCCCTAATGCACGTGGATTCCCCACTTCCTTGGGGCTGGATTGCACCTTCTTTCCTTCGATTAAGGAAAAAGGAAAAAGATTGTACTTCTCCTTGAAGAGTGTATTCATTTTTCGTGCTTTTAATTCTGCATATACCGTTTTCAATTTCAATTTTGTCACTTTATTTTTTTGTTGGTTTCTTATTTATTAGTAATTTCTTAACAGGATAACAAAATATGGAAGGTACGTGATTTGAACCCCTAAAATATTTGTATACACAATATAAATAGTTATGAAGAAAACTGTATGATTTATTTATTACCATTAATTTAATTATTTGTCGATGAATGATGGGTCTATTAGAAATGAGTTTGGTAAGCAGTGAAGTGAGTCTATGTGTGTGTGTGTGTGTAATCCTAACAAATAAGTAAATCAAATACATCTTCTAATTTTCCAATTTTGTATAACCACAAAATTATGGTTGCTTACTTAGTGCTAAATATTTAGACAACGGGGTCTCCAATGATCATTTATTGCCTTCCATGTGATAAATTCTTTGCGTTAAACTAAATCATATTTTCTAGTTAGCGTTAAACTAAATCTTGCCACCATATTCAGTAAAATATTCTTATTGCTAAAGATAACTATTCATAGTCAACTCACTAGCTGTTAATGACTAGAAGCCGTATACTTAAACCTTTTACGCCGCCCAAGATGCACGAGCTTCCAAATTTATATAAAAGCACATTTACCTGTATTTGAGTAACTCCATATTTTCATTTCTTGCTTTAATCAGAGAAAGAAGGTTTTGAAATTGGAATACGTGTCTCACTCTGATACTAATAAAAATTGCACTATCGCAAGTAGGTTTTAGATTTTTAGTATAGCGAAAATCACGAAACTACTACTTTTGCTCCTTTAATTCCAGATTTTTTGGAATTGTAACTTAAGAATGCACGCTTAAAAACAATCATTAAATTTTCAAATCTAATCAACATGATTTATTTTCACTTATATATGTTAATGATTGTATGTACATGAATTAATTCCTATGAATCTTATTATATATATATATATATATATAGGAATTGATCAAATTAAATCGCATCTTTTTTACTGAACTGCGAGCCATACATGGGCGGCGAAGATGATGCGCAAAGCGGTATAAAGTTGTGTATAACGAAAATTTTTAAAATTATTTTGTTGTGCAACAATTTTAGAAAGTTTTAGTTATCACAACTTTATCTTGTTTTGTCATCATCTTGATGTCTTATGCGTGGTTCTCAAGTTCTCAAAAAGATGAGTTCTCATTGGATCCAATCCTATATATATATATATATATGTAATAATATCCGAGCACGAGATAGTATGTAATATTGATCTCATCTACTCATCTCATAGATCCTATGGTTGAGATTTTTGGACTTTTAAAGTTCATTTATTGATTTATTCTGATAATGGTAGTTTAGTAATTTGATTTGTTATGTGATTACGAAAAACAAACTATGCATTTAGTTGAACTCACTTATGCATTCAAATGAATACAAAAACGCATACAGTTGAATACAATAATGCATACGGTTGGAAGCTCGCGCCTAGCGTGCGCTTGTGCTTGCGCGTCGCTCCGGTGCCAACAATGCATTTTTACATTTTGTTAAATGCATGATCATGTTTTGTTAAATGCATGAACATGTTTTATTAAATGCAGGAACCTGTTTTGTTAAATGCATATTTGTGTTTTGTGCCAACATGCAATTTTATGTTTTTTTCAATGAAGTTTCATATTTTGTTCAATGTAATTTTATGTTTTGTTAAATAAATTATATAATTTTAAACATCAAATCTTTCATCCATCATTCTCCGTCAATTCCTCTGTCTCTTTCCCCGAATACCGATGAATTTATCGTGAACCATCGTCACAGCCACCATCTCTCTTCATTCTTCAATCATCTATCAAATTAATATTCAAATTTTTTCTCAAAATCCATCAATTTTATTCTCATTTTTTTTTTCATTTATTTCAAAATTTGTTATTTGTTATTTTCGTGTATGTTGTTGGTCTTGCCGATCGGCATAAATCTTGTTGCCATCATCGTCATTTTCGGTATCGTCATTTCTTAGTCGAAGAGGAGAAGAAGAAGGTTGATTTGATTTCTTCCAATTTTGTCCCTTGCGAAAATCAAGAAGAAGAAGAAGAAGGAAAATGAACTGCCACGTGTCAGCTTGTGGTGCGATCACGTGTTCAAAATGTGTGGTCTAGATTGGGTAATATATATTATCTAGACACCAGGTACTACGAGAATCCAATCCTATATATATGGAATCCGTAACCATTATCTTCGGTGCATATTGAAATAAATCTCACATTCTTATGTAATAACTTACAAATCATGTGGCTTGCCATGCGAGGAAGACTAAAGACGGTTGATAGATTGAGATACTTGAATATCTCACGGTATGTACCGTTTGTAATGTCCATTTGGAGACTCGCGATCATTTGGTTTTTAAGTGCGAGGCACGGGCGGTATGAAAGCAGATCAAAGAGTGGCTCCGTCTCTAGGAGTATGACTACTATTGCCGGTGCTATCAAGCACATTAAAAGGGAGAAGAAGGCGGTCGACCATCATCCGCCGTGCTAAGTAGATCGGGTTAGCGACTCTGATCAATCACATTTGGTATCGCGTAACAAGATTAACCGAGGACATCCTTGATGTGAAGACCATTGTGAAGAGTATTAAAGAAGATGTGTATCTTTGTCTTATATTCGATGTATTATGTTGATATGGTTGTATCGCACTTTGAGTTGGGTTTGTAGTGGTGGGGATGTCGAGTCTTCTTTTGGATCCACTTTTGGGATGCCATATTATGTATTGCGTTTCTATTAGTGGAATTTGGGTGTGTGGGTTGAGGGGCTTAGGCCCAACCAAAGCAATGCACCTCGTGTGGTTACATGTATTCACTTTCCTATCCCCTATACCCATGATCACCTGCACAAGGGCCTCTTTTTCCCTTTGGTCATTGGGTTTTAATGAGGTCCGCCATACCTGCGTCCTGAGGGGTTTTGTTGAGAGGTTAGTTTCTTTTATTGCTTTCATAGGTTGGCGAGTATTTCTTTGGCTATGTGTTTTGGTAATTAGGTCTTTTACCCCACCTTGCCTTGTTTATGAAACTTGTTGTATCCCTCGGGTATCGTGAGTTCGGTTTGTAATATGTTTCGTTTATGTTATTTAGCGTTTTGAAAAAAAAAACTTACAAATCATATTTGAAAATCTAGGTATAACATATTCAGACTTACAGAAGAAAACTATATCGAAAAATTAGGTATAACAGATTCAAAATTATTAAAAATATTAATGAGATTTGAACTTATGACATTTTAATCAGATAAAGTCACTTAATGGCCGTACCAAAATAACTTATGACATATATTTATCACGTAAAATAATTGGGTTCTTACCAAATTCCTTTACTATCCTCACATGGCCGCCAACCGCTACGCCTATATCAGAAAACCAAAACGTATAGCAGTCAAGCAACTATGAAGTACATATTTCGCGAGTTAATCAAAATTCGTATCCTTCTATTAAACGAAAAAAGAAAAAGAAATTATAACATAAAAAAAATATTTTAAACTTGAGGAGTAAAACGTATGTACTGAAATCATGAAAGACATTGGCAGGCCGCCTACTTTTGTCTCGTTTTAGGACTTCTCAGTTCTCACTCACGAGAGAGCCTTCCTCTCCCACTAAACTCATCTCTCTCCCTCTGTGCAAATTTTCTGACTTTCCCCTTTCATCTTCTTCCTCACATAGCAGTTCAATCTGTATCAAGTGAAGAAAACCTTTTCAATCTCTATCAAGTGAAGAGAACCTTTTCAAAACTCAAAATATTCTTCAACTCTTTTTTTCTCAGAAGTCGAAGGTTTCATTATAAATTAACTGGGACAGTATTTCAACTCTTTGAATTCTTTACCAATGGCGCAACTACTCTTTGTCTCCTCTAAATAATTAGTTTCATACATATGCGCAGCTTCTGAAATCCGAATCAGTTTTTATCGAGAGATTCTTTTTTCTAGTGAGATTCTGTATCTTTTTCTGGTCGTGGAGAGCAACCGTCGGCATGGAGACGATCCGGCGGCCGGTGGCGAGATCGTCGCTGGTGGCGCTCTTCTTCGTCGTCCTCACTCTAGGCGCGTTCATTTGCACGCGCTACCTGGACTCCTCTGCCGCCGTAAGTTTTTTATCTTTTTTATTTTTAGTTTCTCTTGCAATAGTTGCCGATATAACCCAAACTCTTTATTTATTTATTTTGTAATGCTGTTTTCTTGTTGACTGGGATTTGTATTATTATTTTTCCTTTTTTTTCTCGACTGTTTTGAATATTTTAATGTATCCTTCACGGCGGTGATGGACACAAAAGTATGTTTTCAGATCCTTTTTCAATTGTTATTTGAATTCCATACTTGTTTGTACATTATTGTTATGATGCGTTTCCGATGTGCTGATTGAAAGAGAAGAAAAAAAGGAATTTATTTGACTAAGAAAATGTGAGATAGGTACGTGTCGTTTGTGGTCCTGATTTGTGATCTAGTACATGTGCGCACCAGTAATTTCTGGACGGGGAACATCATAATAAGGTTTTAGTGTGAAGTTTATTACTGTACTCTCACTTTTGAATAATTCAAATGTACGCTTAGAATTATTTAGAGTTATTTAAGCCACTTTTGAAGTTATGACAATTACTTAGATGTCAGTCACAGTTTAAATTAAGCTATAAAAATTATTAAAATAATTAAAGCCCATTAACGATGATCGATGTATAAATTTTTTTCTTCTTTTGTTTGCTCCCATTATTTGTTCTTTTACTTTGTTTATGCACGAACCTGCAGAAGGCATTTAAATGAAATGAAAAAGAGAGAGAGAGAAGGAGAAGAAATGTTAGTCGTGGGCAACATTAATAATGGATTTGTATCTTTAATGAACATAAATGGATTGATCATTTTTCAGTTATAATGTCGTACTTGTACAACACATGGTTTACTTTTTCTTTATTTTTTTAATTAATTAACTCTGTCTAATTTTGTTCAGCACAGCTATGGCAAAGATGAATCACATTTCCTATGCGATCTCATGGTTAAATTTGTCAAATAATCTAAGATAAAATATATAGTCCTTAAAGAAGAACACTATTTACTAGAGAATTTCTAAAATCTAACCCGAATTACACAAGATTGGCTTGGATATTATTGTGATTAAAATTTAGTGAATTCTAGAGTTTTAGCAATAACTTTGTCTTAATTAACTAGTTGTTTAATTGATGAAGGCTAGACCCAGTTAACATGTTTTCACTGCCTTATCCGGCCATTATCAGGTTATTGCTAAATATGTATTCTTAAACAGTATTATTAGATCATGGAAGATGTTATGAAGATGAATTCGTTGCATTTCATTCTTCCAAATAATTTAAAGTTTGTACATATGAAAAGAGACAGATGGACTGACATTCAACAACAGATGCAGAATGATTTTGCTCAAAATACATATCTGTGCACATGATTATATCTTTCAACTCTTAAGTGATGTTACAAGTTGGTGGTGATTCTCTTGCTGCAGTTGATGGACACACACTCCCCTCAAAGACCAGTATTTACACCTGAAGCAGTTGGTTCTGGCTCCACTCAAAATCTCCAGACTGCTCCCAAGCCCATAAACATCCCATTAAACTGTTCATTGGGCGAACTTTCTAGAACCTGCCCTGCCAATTACTACCCGTCCCAGATTTAAGCTGAAACTAAACACCGTTCGTCTTCGCCACCACCATCCTGCCCTGATTACTTCCGTTGGATATATGATGACCTGTGGCCATGGAGGGAGACAGGCATTACTAGAGAGATGGTGATGAGTGCCAGTCGGACAGCAAATTTCCGACTGGTAGTAGTAGACGGAAAAGCTTACGTTGAAAGATACAGAAAATCGTTTCAGAGCAGAGATACTTTCACACTATGGGGCATCCTACAGCTGCTTAGGAGGTATCCCGGCAAACTCCCTGACTTGGACCTCATGTTTGATTGCGTAGATTGGCCGATCATCAAGAAGGACACTTTCCGCGGTCCGAAATACTCCGCGCCTCCTCCATTGTTCCGATATTGTGGCAATGACTCCACACTGGACATCGTGTTTCCAGACTGGTCTTTCTGGGGCTGGTATGTTGTTTTCATCAGTATGATCGTAGTTTTGATTGTGTGACACAGAGTGACACGTTGTTGTAACTGACTACTATGATTGATTAGGCCGGAGATCAATATAAAGCCGTGGGAGGCATTGTCTAAGGACTTAAACGAGGGGAATATGAGGAGTAGATGGAGCAACAGGGAGCCATATGCTTACTGGAAAGGTAATCCAGTTGTAGCTGCGACTAGGATGGACTTACTCAAGTGTAATGTTTCGGATAAACAGGACTGGAATGCTCGTGTCTATGCTCAGGTAAAACGGATTTGGACCTTTTCTGCTTCATGCCATTCAGTGAAATTAACGAGGGTATCAAAACTGCAGGACTGGGGGCAGGAACAGAAGCAGGGTTACAAGCAATCCGATTTAGCAAGCCAATGCATTCACAGGTTGGGAATTGGCATAGCCCTCTTTGACTATAGATATCTCCTTTCTTTGGTTTTAAAAATCCAATCATAAACTTTATCTCAAAAACAAACACAGATTCAAAATCTATATTGAAGGATCGGCGTGGTCTGTGAGTGAGAAGTACATTCTGGCATGTGATTCTGTTACTTTGCTCGTGAAGCCTATTTACTACGACTTCTTCACGAGAAGCTTAATGCCTTTGAAACATTACTGGCCGATTAAGGACGAGGATAAGTGCAGATCCATTAAACACGCAGTTGAGTGGGGAAATAGCCATCAGGAAGAGGTAATCAATCACAAAGAAACAAGGTTTCCTCTCCTCTATTTTAGCTCTTATAAATCTTGACTCGTGTATCTTTATCCGAGTAACAGGCTCAGGCCATTGGCAAGGCTGCGAGCAGTTTCATCCAAGGCGAACTAAAGATGGATTATGTCTACGACTACATGTTCCATCTGTTGAGCGACTATGCTAAGCTCTTAAAATACAAGCCCACCGTACCTGCGAAAGCCGTTGAGCTTTGTTCCGAGTTGATGGCCTGTCCTGCAAAGGGAAATGAGAAGAAATTCATGATTGATTCACTAGTAGGTCCTGCATTGACAGAACCGTGCACCATGCCTCCACCATACGACCCTGCTTCGCTTCATTCTGTTATTGAAAGAAAAGATGATGGAATGAAGCAAGTAGACACTTGGGAAAGAGAATACTGGCAGAGTCATAATAAGCAAATATAGGTACCTAATTACCATCTTCTTCTTTTTCTTTATTCTTCTCTCACAGATACATATAGTGACAGGTATACAAGATGAATGTTTGAATCATGTTGAACTGTATTTTTGTAGTCCACCTATTTTTATTTTGCTTATGATGCTTAGAAAATAAAAGCATTCCTCTTGGCTTGAGAAAAACAAAAGAGTGACCCAGAAAAGAGAACAAAACATGAAGAATCTCAAACATTACAAGACCATTGCATATCAAAGCATATCGGGGAGTTGGTAAAACGGAGAATTACGGTAAACTAAGACAAAATACCGCACGAATCTGTGCTGTGAAACAAGAAAACAACCCAAGTTTTTAAAACATGAAACTCTAGGGATCAGCTGCAACTGAACAGAGCATGGCTGTGATCATGCGGCGCGTGCTTTTACAATGTCTAGGCTCATTTCACTGGCATCAGTTGCTTGCAGCTCAACTTGGATCCCTTCCAATTCCCTCTTAAACCTGTCCTTTGAGCTAGCATAGACCATCTTATTTCTCACTTTGGATGTCTCAGGTGCCCTGCAATCAAGGAAATCAAAAACACGTTATCCAGATTTTCAAAAGGAATCATATTGCAAGATCAAACATAACTAATCATAATGTATATGTATATAAGGAGGGAATGTTTAGCTAGGTTACCATGCAACGAAGATGATCTTGCTCTTCTGGCATTTTTCATCAGTAGTGAAGTCGAAATCATACACAGCATAGCGACACTCGTCAGCTGGGAGAGATGATGTGAACTTGTCATAACTGTCCTCAGGGCTGCCGAGCTTGTCCAACACCACTTCTTGATCTTCGATCTTGAAGGTGATGTAACGGTAGTTTCGTTTTGATTTCAGTTCGAGGAACTTGAGCTTACACTCATCATTCACGGCCATCCCAGATGCAGAATTCGCCTAAACCAAGTAGTCATAAACACAGAGAACACATGGTATGCAAAAAAAGCCTAAATCATTTTCATTATGTGGAGATTGAATTTCCATTTCTCGGGATATATTCATACATCTCCTTCTCAAGTTTAGCTGAACCAAGTTCAATGGAAAGTGAGGAGATTCAGTTTTCAATAAAGATTCAAAATGTATTCTGTTAGATCACAATGCAGAAATGTAGATCAGAAAATGTAAAGAGTTTCCATGATGCTTCCCATGAGAAAGCACGTAACATAAAAGAAAAAAGAAACCATTCAGTCCATCTTCAGAGATTTACAACATAATTTAAGGAAAATAACACCTCGAGAAAATATATTGAATCTGCAATCTCAATATCTCTTCCCTCACCGGGGTAAAATAAAATAATACGATCAGTCTAATCATTACTAGGGTCATGCGCCATAACCCGGCTAATCTCATGCAAGCTCCTTTTTTCTTAAAAACTGAATCAAATTAAGGAAAATAATAGCATGCAGTTAGTCGAAGAGGCAGAGAAATCTGTATACCATTGTGTCTTCAAATGAGGGAATAAACACCTGCAAAAGAGGATACAAAAATTAAGGAAAAAAGAAAATGATGCAGAGAGAAAGGAATGGCATGAATGTGGAGAGGAAGGGAAGTAGGGTAGTTTTAAAAGGAGAGAGAAATGCGGGGAAACATTAGATAAACACAGGGTTAAGAATAGTCTTACTCCCTCTTCGCTCGATACTTTCCCATATTCTAACAACTTTTTCTTCCATTATTTTAACATATTCAAATTAATCTACTCTTTTCATTTTTAGTTGAAAATTACTCTATACTGACTTACATTACATCCTAAAAAAAACTCCCGTAGCAAACTTCTCTTTACTTCTACAAAAATAAAAAATAAAAACAATCACTCACACACACTCAACAAACAAACAAAAAAAAAGCAAAAAAAAAAGAAGAAGAAACCTCAGGAAAGTCCACGTCTCGAGTGAGCATGGATGGTATCTTTTGATTGAAAACAGTATTTGTTATTGTGTTTTTAAAGGTACATATCCTGGACTGGGCCTACAAATATGGTTAGCTTTTTTAAGTTGAGAAATACAGTTGGTCGACTTTGTGGGCTGGACTGAATTCAAAGCCCAGCATTATTATTACAATTAGACATACATACATCCATATATTGCTTAGAATCATAACCCATAATATTTCGGAGATAATGTGTAGAAATTTAGATCTGGCCCTTTATCTTATTCTAATTTTAAGCTTTTTAATAATTTATATTATTATCATATTTGACTATTAAATATGAATAATGAACCGTCAAATCTGATAAAATAAAAAAATGCCATGGCTTATCGCCTTTGGCCAGTAATACATGTGCAATCAGTAAGGATGAGCATTCATTAACCCATCGTTGATATAATTCTTCGTCCAATGTAATGGCGAAATAATCATCATTGTTTTGGGACTTTTAAGTTGTTTTTTATTTAATTCAGAAGCCTCAAATATTACATCTGACGATTCATTATTTATGTTTTATAATTGTATACTTAGATCAATTGTTTTTCTCTAATTGTATATGAAATTCGAACAATAGCCATTTCGAGTGAAATTTTTAGGTTCGTAGTTCCAAAATTCTGGAAATTCTTAGTGTTTTTGTTTCGTCATTCCTTGCTTTATATTGAAGGGATGATGATGAAAAGGAGGAGGGCATCTGGCGTTACTTGATGGTTCATTGCTTCTACTTTGTGGGTTGTGGCAATACTTTTCAGTTTTCAGTTTTAGAGTGAGAAGTAAGTCTGCTAATTTTGTAATTTCTTTCTACTGTTCTTGCTTTTCTTCAAAATGGCAACACAACAACCACGTTGACATTCCTTACCATTTTTAAAAATAAAATTATACATTATTTTAGTGACAGCTATAGAAAATGAATTAAAAAAATTAGAGGTTTGATAGTTTTAACTTAATAAATCTATTCATTAATGATAAAAGTATGCCTACCTTGTGGTAATATTAAAATAATGATTGTAAAGGAAGAATCGAATGTCGTCTTGGATAGTTGGATGACGTGTAAGCTAGAATAATTGCAAAACAGAGCAGGAGAGTGGTCTTCGAATAGACACTCAGACACTCAAGTCAGTAATGTATTATGCTCAAGGTTTATTGAGTGCTTAAGATTGCGTAACTCATACCTTCAAGACGGGGGTATTTATAGATGTAGAAATAGTTTTAATCGGACTCATTCCTAATCCTTTTGGGAATATGAGATAGGCAAATCCGCACTTCTCGCACCAGGTCTCTTATGAAGAGACATATCTCTTCATAATACTTGACTCCTTTTGCGCTGCTATTTCATTATCAGAGACCTGGACTTGTGCCTATGTTATAGGCTTTTTGGCCCATCCTCAAGAGCTAGTTACCTGTAGTAATCTTGCTGACTTGATACTTTTGTACTCAATATGATATACGTGTTTGAGCCACATATGTTTATCTTGTGATAAGTCATATGTTATATTTTATTCCTTATGAAGGTTAAAGTTAACAAAATCATTACCTTTCAAATTGATCGTTTATGTACCAAAAATAAAAAAATTGATCGTTTATTTTCGTTTTTACTTTATTTTCTTCTCTAGGTTTTCACATTTCAATCTTTTTTAATATTATTTTTAATAAAAAGATGGAATCCATTTTGTGTGTGTTTCTTGATCATCAATATTTGGAAATGACTTCCAAACATTGTTGATGAAGAAATACAAAACACACACACAAAACATCTTAATTCGTTAGAATCAAAACTTAATTGAGTGGGTATGTTATAAAGAAGAATCGCATTTTATACAAAATTGCCAAATGTCAAAACATAACTACTACGATTTTTAGTCACATGCATGTTCTCATATAAATCCTTGGTAATTTAGATGAAGAAATGGAAAACTTTTAATAAGGCTATGTTTATCTCTTTATTAAGAAAAACTAAATTAAAACCGCTTTTATTAAAAAAAATGACTGTAATATACTAATAGTACCTTTACATTTTAGACCAAGTTGGCATTGAAAAATGTGGTCTTGTGCTATACAACTCCATTCCAAGAAGAAGTGATTTTATTATCTGTGAAGTATGGTTATGTCAGTCTGCCTCGTCTTAAGTGAACAACACCAACGGAATTCGTCCCCTTTGCGTTCATTTTAATTACAAATTTAACATAAGAAAATAAAAAATAAGAAAAAATAGAGAAAAAAAATCATACTTTAGTGTTTTTTATCTTTTTTATCATATATTCTTTTAGGATAAAAAAAAAAAAATATTATCATATCAATACCTCATAATAATATTATTATAAATTAGGGTGAAAAGAAAGGAAAATAGATGTTAGAAAAAGTTAAATCCTACTAAGAAAAATCATTCATCCTATAGAACATGTAAAAACAGTAAAAAAAGTATGAAAATATATGTTTCCACTATTTTCCAGCAAAGAAAACACACTTTTATAATTAATGATGTGGTGCAGTCTTTTATTGAGTTCAATTCAAGTGACCACCCAATGGCAAAAAATCAGTAAGGCCTCAAATCTAATTATTTTCTTAATATATTAAATCCCTATATATTATTATTGCGGATATTTTCGCTAACATGACAAGACGAAGATCATATATGGAGATGCTCAAAGCTAAGTTAGAAGAAAAGGAGTCACATTTTAAGGCCGATATTATGCATTTCCTATTTATCTTAATTAAATACTAGCCCTATTATATTATTGTGAAAAATCCTCTCTGGCGTGACATGAGACGACGAAGGCAGAAAACATGTCAAAACGTTAAAAATGTCGATGGAATATAATTTAGGTGATAGGAGGCGGCCCATTCTAGGAGCCCAACAATGAGCAATCTGGTAAACATGACATCAAGTTCGGCCCGGGCAAGTTCGGTGAAGACTCTAAATCGGTGTGAGCGAAGATTCGGCCATATATAGAAGAATCCTAATTTGAAGAGAGATAGGAGGAGATCTCGGATTGAAGATCTAAGTCGATATAATTGTGTATAAATAGAGGATAGATTAGGCGAAATGGCATCTACACTTTTTGTAATCGCTTCCTCACATTATCAATACGAATACTCTCTCTCTCCATGGGCGTAGATCTTATTCATAGATCGAACCACGTAAATCTTTGGTGTTCTTGTGCATTTAATTCCCTTACGAAAATAAGATCGATCACTTGGCGCGTGCATGGGAACCGAAATTTTATGTTTTCGATCAACCATCGTTCTGGGGAATCGATCACGACAATGCATATCGAAGCCACGCATCCAGTCGTCGCGGAAACAACGATGGCGGGCACGCCGAGCTCGGCTCGGGAAAAGCCCGGTCGAGAACTAACCTCGAAGGTCATGTCCAAGCGATCGACGAGCAGGCGATCGGTCTTGCATGAAGCGAGGATATCAGCGAGGAGATCGCAATAGTAACGAGAGCACCTCCGGCTCCACGGATAAACATTAGACGGCGCGTCGAGGTTCCTTGAGAAAACAAGGAGTTTTCTCGATACCTTAGCCGCGCAAGGTCGGCCGTTTCGAAGAGGGCTGAAGCCTCGTCTAAACACGAGGCACCGCGACGAGGTGAATCCGACATTAGTCATGGCGCTCACACCTGCGCAGCGTTGCGGCCCAAACCAATCGAGCAAGGGCGAACAGCGCGGAAGAGGGCGTCACGATCGCCACGAGGCGGTCACGGTTATCAAAGCGAGTTCGATCGGCGAACTCCGCCCCTCTCTCGAGGCGGTTTCGGCAGTGCGGAGGATAGTCACCCGTTCTCAAGCGAAATACTCGACACCCCACTCCCGGACAAATACGGGTGCGAGCATCACCCCTGACGAACTAAGGGACCGAGAACTTATCTCGTAGTTCGGTACAATATGATCAACAGCGCCTCGGCGAATTCATATGTGCAAGCTCTTCCGGAGTTACTAGTCGATAACGCGCGGTGGTTCGACGATCTACCTCCGGGAGCATTGGTTCTACCGCGATCGATGAAGGCCTTCCATGAAGGTTCTTCCGAGGTCGAGTCAAGATGAATTGACACGTCTTCTCACCGAGGCAAGGCGGAGCGAGTCCATCGGCGACTTTATGACCGGGTTGATAAGGAGGCACGAAGGTCGCGGATGTGAGCGATCTCCTCATCGTCTCGACCTTCGAGCGGCGTTGATAAGCGCATTTTACGTTTATAGTTGATATTTGAAGATGAGTTTAGCTCGTTTAATGTGCGTTTCGTATTGATTCTTAATGTTTTATCTATTTCTAGAAGATCTTGCTCTTGGGTGTTCTTTTGGTGTTGTGTAGGTCCGTATGTTGAAAATCGAAGCGAGGCGGCCTTGCGAGCGATATACATTCGACTGTTCTAGCGACCAACCTAGCGGTCGCTGGGATGGCCGCTAGAAACACGCGAGAACCCGGCAACAGCGACCGCGATAACGTGCCAGCGAAGCCGGTAGAGAAAGTCAGCTGGGCGATTTCGCGATCGGATCGAACTTCCTAGCGACCGCTAGCCATGGCATGAGCCAACCAAGCGGCAAGAGGCGGCCGCGGGAGAGAGGGCAGCGAGACTTACCTCATGTTGCACCTAGCGATCGCGAAGGGTGGTCGCGAGGCAGTGGTGAAGGAAAATTAGGGTTTGGGGTGTGCCTATATATGGCAACACCCCATCGCGCCAATCTTGAGACCTCGTTTCGAGCCTCTTTCTCGGTTTTTCATAAGTTTTGAGTTTTAGCTTTAGCTTCCATATAGTTTCATTCTAGAGTTGTTTCTGGATTGTTCTCCGTTAGTTTCGTTTGTCTACGATCGGAGCGTTTCGTCAGGACGATCTTTGCAATTTTCCGTTTTTATTGAGGTTGGGATTGAGCCCAGCGTGTTCATCAACGCTACATCACGGGTTTTATATATTTAATTTCCGTCTTTATGGTTAAATCGTATTTCATTCCGTTTATTATGTGCAGCTGGTTTTCGTTCTAATCACAGGGTTTGCATGATTCGATCCTATATGTTGTGATTCTGTTATCGTTATTTACCGTCCATGCATTGATTAATGATTCGATTGTGCTTATTTATATGTGTTGGTTTCGATCAATCTCGATGCATATTTAGTTGTCGGTTAATTACGTAATTGTGTTAATTGTCGATCGATATCGAATGCATGATCGAATGAGCATTGAGTCGTAGGCGAGATAGGATATTCGTAGGAAGCATATTCCTTGTGATCCGTTTGGGTTGCTTGTTTTCACCTAGAGGCGTAATGATAATGGGGAAACTAGTAATCTCTGACCGCTTTTGTAAATATGACTGTCGGTTATATATGTGATCTTCCATCTTATGCGGATTAAAATTGGTTAATAGGAGCAGGATAATCATACGTTGTGGATAGGATTAATGCACCCTAGGGTTAGTCGTCTTTCTGTTTTAAACATCCAGTGTTTATTGCTTTAATTTACTTTACATTTTGTTACTTTTGCTTTGGATTGAGTTAGAAGCCTAAAATCTCACAAAACCATATTTGTTGCTTGGATAATGATGAATCCTTGTTGAGTTAGCTTACGTATTTTAGCATTACAATCCATGTGGATCGATACTTAACACCTATATTTACACCTTTTAGTGTTAGAAAATAAGCGATCAAATTTTGGCGCCGTTAAAGGATTGTTAAGATCATATAGGAATAACTTGACAATTTGGAATTATTAATTCAAGTTGTACTTTTATTTTTATTTTTATTCCTTGCCAATCGATTTCCTTCTTTTCTCCGGGTAGTTTATGTTCACAAGGTCCGAGGACCTCTGAACTACTTTGATCGAAATCGAAAATTCACAAAGGAGAAGGAGAAGGCAAGAAGAAGGAAGCAATGGCAAATCGAATAGCAGGCGTTCATCGAAATAGCTGCAGCGTTGGCAGATTTCCGCAATCACGGCGCCAATTGGCGACAATGGGACTCGTTGTCCCTGCTCGGAGGCGACAAGACCGTTGAATTACATGTCGGACCTCCTCACCGAGCAATTTCAAGGAGGCGGATGGGGCCCAGTAAGCGCTAACAATTTTGGTGAGCCGCCCCTGTCGGCATGGTTGAGGGAGCGGTTCGGAGGAGGAGTCACGGAGGATCGAGCGCCCATCTCGAGACCTATCTCGACATTTGTGACACCATCAAGCGAATGGGGTGCCACAAGACCAATCCGGATGCGTATGTTCGGATTTTCTCTGAAATCAAGCAAAGGGCTGGTTGAGACTTTAGATCGTACGGGCATCAACGGTTGGGCAGTGCGTGTGAAATTCCTTTCAAGTACTTTCTCCGGCTAAAAGGCACGAGAAGATCATAGCGAGATTTCCCACTTCTCCCGGTTAGGAGATGAATCTTTGTTGAGTCGTGGGAAAGATTCGGGGCTTATTGAGAAGGTGCATGACATGGATTCTCGAGGAGCGGCAGTTACAGTTTCTGGTGACACCTCACACGAGGAGTATTGTTGGCGTCGGTGAGGGTTGCCTATTGAGCAGGCGTGTAGGCGAGGCGGCCGCGTCATAGAAGAGATGGCGGCCAGCGGTTATCGATGGGCGATGGAGAACACGGTGGTGAAGGTGCTACCGTTGAAGGTGATTAATCACGACAATATTATGGGCGATTCACCTTGTTAAGAAGCGATTTGAGAAAGAAAGGAAAGGAAAGGCGTGGCTCGGATAAATCTTTGCGAATCGAGAGATGATCGGTGAGGCGTGAACTATATAAATCGGAGGAATAACCGTCACAGGGGAATCCGTACAATCGAAGAACAAGTCACCCAAATTTCTCGTCGCATGACCTGACAATTTTCAACGACCTCGCCGAGTTTCTCGATTCGAGCGGAGTAATTCGAGGCGAAGAAGCCGAGTCTAGAGGACATGATCGGCGGTTGGTTGTAAGCAACCAACAATTGGCAACGAATCGAAGTCGTTTATAAGCAACACCGGCGGAAGATCAATCATTTGGAATCCTTGTGGCTGCTATGGGAAAGCACATGAAGATGATGGAGAATCGAATAAGTCGGATAGCCGCACAGAATGGGCGACACAAGTCGGGCAAATTCCAGAGTGTCGGAGGTAAACCACAAAAATCAGCGTAATGCCATTCAATTGAGGTGGGCGAGGCTTATCAAAGTCACGAGGAGGCGAGCAGGCAAGCAGGCAAAAGAGAGAATCTCGCGACCGAGCTACAGCCATGAGCCATGAGCCGTTGCGAGAATCTGGCAGCGGAGTTCGGCGGCTCGGTGAGCGCAACAAGTCAGCAACGCCGCGACATATCGGTCAGGGACTGGCGGCGACCTAGCGGTCATGAGTCATTCGAAAGGCGCGAGAAATCATCTGAAGCTTGAGACGCGCGCGCTAGCGCGAAAGCGCCAGCATGCGTCGATGACGAAGGAGGATATTGTACATGTACTAGCGACGCACAAGCGGTCATGAGTCGAACTCATGAAGACCGGTTGTGAAGAGATTTCGGCGTCGTGCCTCCAATTACATTTCCAAGCCGTTTAGCGAACCAATCGATGAGAAGTTAACGGGTTCATGGAGATGTTTGAAAAGGTGCATCAATATTCCTTTACTTGATGCACGAGATATGCGGGTTATGTGAAGTTTTGAAGGATGCCGTTGCCCGATAAGAAGAAGCTTGGGAAATTGAGGCGATAAATGCATGCCGAGAGTGCGATCTTGTCTTTGCAAAAAGTTGCCGCTCAGCGAGAAAGATCGAGCGGCTTCACCATAGCATGTGTCGTCGGAGGAGACATTTTCGAGGTTACATGCGATTTGGGGGCAACATCAATCGATGCCGTTGTCCATTTTTAACCGATTGGAGATTGGGAGATCAAGCCGACCACCATAGCTCTTGGATGGCGGACACATCGGTGACTTATCAGAAAGGGATAGTGGAGGGCGTGCTCGTGAAAGTTCGAGATTTCATCTTCGGTGATTTCGTTGTTCTCGATATGCGGAGGATGGGAATACACCTCTTATTCTCGAGGCGACCATTCCTAGCTACCGGCGAGCAGCGATAGGCGTGCAAGATGGAGATCTCGCCTTCGAGTCAGCGGCGGAGATAAAATCTATATATGATGCTATGAAGCGGACTGGCGAGAAGACCATGGAAGATTGTCGAGTCGTAGAAGCATTGTCGCCCTTCACTTTCAATCAGTTGATCCGGTGGAGTTTTGTATGCGAACTCGATTTTCTCACCATGAGACCTTGATGAGGCGTGTGATGAGATTTTAAGTATCTTGAGTCCATCGATGAAGTCGAGGCCCTCCAGGAGTCGGTGCCTTATTTGGATGTGAGGAAGCCGATTGGAGGAGAGGGCGTGGTGAAGAAGGAAGAGACTACGAAGATGGAGTTGAAAGAGTTGCTTGGACCACTGCGGTATGCCTTCTTAGGCGGCGATGAGGCGTGCCCGTGATAATATCTTGGCTTTGTTGATGAGGAGACACTGACCGATGGTTGTCTTTGAGCGGTACAAATCTGCGATTGGGTGGGCGATTTACGATATCGAGGGTGACCCCTCGATTTGCATGCGGATCTGTTGGAGAATGAATACAAGCGAAGGTGCAACCTCAGCGCCGATTGAATCCGGCAATGCGAAGAGGTCGTCGAGAAAAGAAGTGTTGAAGCTCTTAGAACGCGGGCATGATCTATGCCGTATCCGGACGAGTGGGTTAGCCCTACTCAGTGGTATCGAAAGGGGTATCACGGTGATCGAGGCGAGGACGAGCGAGCTTGTGGCAGCAAGACTCGTAATAGGATGGCGAGTTTACATCGACTATCGTGCTCGAACACGGCCGAGGAAGACCATTTTCCCGCCCTTTATTGATCGGATGTTGGACGGACTAGCGGGTATGAGTTCTCTTGTTTTCTCGATGGATATTCGGGTACAATCAGATTGCCATCGCCCCAAGATCGGCACAAGGCGGCGTTCACTTGTCAGTATGGAGTTTTCGCCTATAGGCGAATCCGTTTAGATTGTGCAATGCTCCGACCACGTTCAAAGGTGCATGATGTCCATCTTCCATGGGTTGATCGAGAATATTATGGAAGTCTTTATGGACGACTTTTCCGTGTTTGGCTCTTCGTTCGACCATTGTCTCCATAATTTGTCACAAGTCTTGCAAAGATGTGAGGAGGCGAATCTTGTTCTCAATTGGGAGAAGTGCCGTTTCATGGTGAAGGAAGGTATCGTGCTTGGTCACAAAGTCTCGGCGAGGGTTTGGAAGTGGATCGAGCAAAGATAGTCGCTATCGAGAAAGCGCCTCCGCCTACAAATATCAAATCGGTGAGGAGTTTTCGGTCGTGCGGGTTTTATAGCGGTTCATCAAGGATTTCGGCGATCACGAAACCATTGTTTGGATTGCTCGAGAAAGATATGAAGTTCGTGTTCACGAATGAGTGTTTGGGCGTTCGAGAAATTGAAGTTAGCACGATCTCGACTCGGTTTTGGTCTCGCTTTGATTGGAGTCGACCATTCGGTGATGTGTGATGCGGCGATTGGGCGATTGGTCTTTGTATTAGGCGAAGCGAGACAAGCTTTTACGAGTCATCTATTATGCAAGTAAGACTCCGACTACGCTCAAATGAATTACACCACCACGGAGAAGGAATTACTTGTCGTGGTCTATGCTTTCGATAAGTTTAGACCTTATTTGGTGGGCACCCACACCATCGTACCTGTGACCATGCCACCATTCGTCATCATTGCCGAGAAGATTCGAGCCGAGATTGGTGAGATGGATCCTCCTTCTTCAAGAGTTCGACATGGAGATCAAAGATAGAAAGGGTTGTGAGAATGTGGTTGCCGACCACTTGTCGCGATTGGGAAGCCGGTCGAATGAGAGGATAGGAAGATTGGCATAAGGAGAACTTCGAGACGAGCACATCTTGGCGTCATCGATCACACACCATGATATGCTGATTTTGTCAATTACTTGGTGATTGGAGTTTACCTCCATCGTGCAAAGGTCGTTTGAAAAGAAGTTTCTCCACGATGTTAAGTTCTATTATTGGGATGATCCTCGTCTCTACCGCCGATGTGCGATGGTTTGATCGTCATTGCGTTCCCCAAGGAGAATGGGAGAACATAATCCACGAGTGCCATAGTTCATTGTTTGGAGGCCATTTTGCGTGACGAGGCGGTGACGAATTTGCCTGATGGATTCTTTTGGCCTTGATCTTCAAAGATTGCCAATCCTTTATCAAGAGTTGTGATCGTTGTCAAAGAGTGGGAATGTCACTAAGAAAGGCGAGATGCCACGAGAAAACCATCATGGAGGTGGAACTATTTGGCGTATGGGGATCGACTTCATGGGTCAGTCCCGATGTCTTGTGGTTACGTATATTCTTCTTCTTTGTGGTCGTTTCCCGTTGGGTAGGCGATTCGAGCGCCACGAGCGACTCAAGGTAGTGATCAAGTTCCTTCACAAGAACATTCGACTCGATTTGGAGTCGAGGCGTTGATCGGTGATGGGGATCGCTTCAATAATAAGTGGCTGAGCGGCGTTCAGCCAAATATGGTGTGAAGCATCGAGTCACCTCACCTACCATCCACAAGCAAGCAGGCAAGTGAGCTCGCCAACCGAGAGGTCAGCGATTCTAGAGAAATCGGTTGTTCGGTGCAAGGATTGGGCCAGCGGTGGATGATGCTCTTTGGGCTTCTGGGATGCGTACAAAGCTCCCGTCGGGCTATCTCCATATCAAATGGTATTTGGTAAATCACGCCATTTACCGGTTGAAGCTGGAGCACAAAGCATATTGGCGACGAGGAGAATCAACATGGTTCAAGGAGGCGGTATGATGAGAAGTGACCAATTGTTGGAGCTCGGCGAGTGGAGGAATGAAGCTTCGAGAATTCTCGGATATCTGAGGAAAGAGCTCGAAATTTCACGACCTCACATTCGTGCCAAAGTTTTAGCGCGGGAATGAAGTCTTACTTTACAATGCTCGACTCGTCTATTCCGGAAAGCTCAAGTCGAGATGGTCGGGGCCCGTATCTTTTTACCGATGCGCTTGCCCGATGGGAGTTCTGAGCTCACAGACTCGAGGCAATATTTTTAAAGTGAGCGGCCGTACCTCAAATCCTACTTCAAGTCACACCCGACCCGAGAAGTCAGGTGACCCGACTAAGCGAACCATGATACGAGTGCCGTCGAGCTAGCGGCGATAATTCTAGCTTGGTTGGGGTAACCCAGCAGTTTTACTAACTTTCGCTTTTGTTGTTTCGTTTTGTTTTTGGTTGTGTTTCTTTGTTTGTGTCGTGTTTCGTTGTTTTGTTAGATCCCAAAGTTTAATAGCTTTCTTTAAAAAAAAAAAAAAAACAAGTGTCGGCGACCACCACAGCGACCGCGGTCGCGCGGTGTGTCGCGAGATTTGGGCGATACGTTGTTATACGGCGGCGAGCTCACGGCCAGCTCGCGATCACGAGCTCGACCGCGAGATCCGTCGCGACCCGCCCTCGACCGCGCCCGCCGTGACCGCGTTTTACCATATTTCTCCCCAAAATTGTAACCCACACACACACACACGTTTTCTGAACAAGAGCAGCAACAAAACCCTCTCAAGCACACAAGACACCCCTCTTCCCAAATTTTCTTGCATTTCTCCACCAAATCCACCCAAGGTATGCTATATTTGTTTAATTCTTCATGGGTTTACATTTATTGAGCATGATTAGGAAGGATTTGTTCCATTTATCCTCTTGAGGTGAGTTTAATTAAATTTGAGAGACTAGGGCTTATTTTGCTAGATTTGTTTGGTGTTTGAGCATGATTTGTCCAATGATAGGTTTATTCACGTTTATACACGTATATTGTTCGTCTAATGTGCCTACATTGTTGATTTGGGTTAATAATTTGTGAAATAGCGTTTGAAAACATTGCTACTACAGCGCATGACCTTATTCATTGACATTGTATTGGCTGCTACAGTCTGGCGCTACATGTGTATGTATTCGTCTTGCGCCCGTCGAGCGGCGTGATGGTGCCAGCGATCTCCCTAGTGACCGCTAGGTCTCGAAGGGTGGTCGCTAGTTTTCGCCAGGCGTCCAATTTTGCAATTTTTGGTACGTGTGTGTGCTTTTCCCATTGTGTGTTATCTTGCAAGATCATATGACAATATGGAAATATTTTGATTAAGTTGAAGTTTGGGGATCTATATTGAGCATTTTGGGTTGGCGTTGTTTTGATTGTTTCATTCATACAGGCTAACTTTGAAATTCTTTTAGGTACAAATATGCGCGTACTCACGGTCATGGCGAAAGGGCGAAGCATTGTCTCCACTTCCACGACGAGACACAAGATGATTTCCACGATGAGCATCATGATGAGCCTCGCGATGAGCCACGCATGGCACCACGGATGAATTCGATCCGAAAATTTTGGGGTCGGGCTGCGAGTGACTCGTCGAGAAGCCGTTGGGATAGATTGGTGAGATACGGCATAGGCATTCACATTTCATGTGCCTCAATCGTGTCGAGATGGGCGTAACCAATGATGTGGCGTGGTTGGCGAGAGGTCGGGCTATACTCGATTATCACGTGATTATCTTACATACCGGATCACGACACTCAATTCTTGTCGACTCTCCATGTTCACAAGACAAGCGGCATGCCGACTACATCATGTTCCGGCTCGACAATGAGCCGTCGACTCTCAGTGGACGAACTTAATGGCATAATCAATGGAGATCCGGAGGAAATTACATAGGGGCGTCAGTACAGGTCCAGGCGTATGGCAAAGTTCATGGACGCGGACTCGAGCACACTCCATATTATGATGCCTCGAGATCAAAGGCTAGCTCGATACGGAATCCGGTGGTCCGTTACTTCCACCGACTCCTCACATTCACCTTGCATGGCCGTTGACGCGCCGCCTTGTCCTCACAAGATATGAGCTCTCGGATTGGGCCGTGTTCAACCGGAGGATGCATCGGCATGTTCTTAGCTCAAGACTTCCATATGCGATCCACGTTTGGGTAATTGAGAATATGTATGGGGATTCGTTACCCCATTGCTTTGATTTCTTTGGGATTACGATTCGAGAGTCCGATCTCTCACGACATCTTCTGGACAAAGCGTGCTATCGTCGAGACGTTCTGAAGAGACCTCGACGTTACTTGTGGTGTTATATGATCAAAGCGACGATCAATCTTCCGCGCCCGATCCAGAGCTCGCAAGTATAGCGATACTTTACTCGGGATGCCAGTTGGAATATGAGCTCCTGCGCATTATGCGTGGACGCAGGTGAGCGTGCGCAGGCAGGCCGAGGCGAGCAACCGCATGAAGAGCAAGCCGAGCAAGCCGAGCAGTGGCTCCACGAGGCGGCGGCATATTGCACTCCACCACCCGTTCGAGGCGACCGGGATTTATGATCGATTAGATCACATAGATGGTCGTCTCAACCATATGTGACGGAACTTGACGCCGATTATGGAGCAGCGGCAGCCATCTACACCCAACAACAAGCACATCTCGAGCAACAACGAAGATGATGGAGATGATGCGACAATGGAATCGATGGCGTGGATTTTATCCGCCACGGAGTAAGCGGCTTTCAGTGCGCTTTTCTCCCAACTACTTTTTACGCAAACCTTATTGTTTCCACATGTTCACAATAAGTTTGGGGGAGTAAACGAGTTTGGTTGGTTGAGAATCACATTTATGTTTTCTTTGCTTTATAGGTTTAGTTGTTATGCTTTGGGATGCTTTTGTCGTGTTTACGTTTTTCTTTTCGTTGTGGTATGCGTCGATCAACGAGTTAAGTGAAATATGTTAATCCATGTGGCCAATGCGATAGAAATTTTTGGTGAAATTTAATGATAGTGCGCATGATATGTTAGAAAATAACGCATGAATGACGTGAGATGGTTTAGGCTTGTTGTTTTCACCATTTGCTTATCTGTGAGACTTGAGCTTCCTTGTATACATATCTTGATCTGATTTACATTAATTGTGTGATATCGTGCATGTGATTGTCTTCTAGAACTTGCCGTGTTTACGTGTCGAGGCTGCAATATGTGTTTAATTTGGAAAGGATAAAGGCCATCATTGTTAACCACTTATCACCCAAACACTAACCCGATGATATATACCATTTGTCGCCTTCTTTGAGCCTTTATTAGATTTTTCTTTCGATTAACCGGATGATAGGAGGTGAGGATGGATATGGGAATCAAAGGGTGAAATTTTGATGTAGTGATGATGAGAAAAGTTTCATTTAGAAAAAACACATACGTGGTGAAGAATAGTACCTTTGTTGTATAAGATAAACCTATAAGCTCTAGAAAAGAAAAGAAAAAGAAAATGTTAAGTTCACTATGAGTGTTGAGCATAAAGGGTCTTTAATCAAAGTATAGGTACCTTGCGTGGCATTAAGCGTTGATTTAGCACGTTGGGAAAGAAGAGGAAAATGGGCGAAGTCCATATGTGTCGAAAAGTATAAATGGGGTGCTTGGAATGTTTTGAGTCACTTAGCCATATTTTATCCTACCTTAACCAATGTGCCTACATTCAACCTATGAAAAGACCTCTTTGATCCTAATTTGAACACAATAACGTGGTGGAGATATTAGAAAGCGGCAAGCCTATGGTAAGATGTTGCATTGCATTGATCGTTGAGTGTATACCGTCCTACATTCCTTTATGGTTGAGTGTATCCTATATTTTACACACATGCCGTTGTGAGGGTGATTTAAATAAGTTTTGCCGTCAATTGTTGTTTGTGTTGAGTTGGCTAACGCCGTCATGTGCACTAATGTTTTCGGCGTTGATATGTTTACGAGGCTAGAATGGTTGTCATCTTTGCTACGCTCGTTGATCTTTTCGTTGTGTCTTTCTGTTTTGGTTTTTGTTTGAGGACAAACAATGATTTAAGTTTGGGGGGTTTGATAAACGCGCATTTTACACGTTTATAGTTGATATTTGAAGATGAGTTTAGCTCGTTTAATTTGTGTTTACGTATTGATTCTTAATGTTTTATCTATTTCTAGAAGATCTTGCTCTTGGGTGTTCTTTTGGTGTTGTGTAGGTCCATATGTTGAAAATCGAAGCAAGGAGCACGCCTTGCGAGCGATATACATTCGACTGTTCTAGCGACCAACCTAGCGGTCGCTAGGATGGCCGCTAGAAACAGCGAGAACCCGGCAACCAAGCGACCGCGATAACGTGCCATGAGCAAAGCCCGGCCGAGAAAGTCAACTGGGCGATTTCGCGACGGATCGAACTTCTAGCGACCGCTAGCCATGGCATGAGCCAACCAAGCGGGCGCAAGAAGCGATCAGCGGGCGAGAGGGCAGCGCAGACTTACCTCGCGACCGCACCTAGCGATCGCGAAGGGTGGTCGCGAGACAGCGGTGAAGGAAAATTAGGGTTTGGGTGTGCTATATATGGCAACACCCATCACGCCCATCTTGAGACCTACGTTTCGAGCCTCTTTCTCGGTTTTCATAAGTTTTTGAGTTTTAGCTTTAGCTTCCATATAGTTTCATTCTAGAGTTGTTTTACGGATTGTTCTCCGTTAGTTTACGTTTGTCTCACGATCAAGGAACGTTTCGTCCGGACGATCTTTGCAATTTTCCGTTTTTCGCTGAGGTTGGGATTCAAGCCCAACGTGTTCATCCAACGCTACATCACGGGTTTTATATATTTAATTTCCGTCTTTATGGTTAAATCGTATTTCATTCCGTTTATTATGTCTGGCTAGTTTTTCGTTCTAATCCTAGGGTTTGCATGATTCGATCCTATATGTTGTGATTCCTGTTATCGTTATTTACCGTCCATGCATTGATTCATGATTCGATTGTGCTTATTTATATGTGTTGGTTTCTGATCAATCTCGATGCATATTTAGTTGTCGGTTAATTACGTAATTGTGTTAATTGTCGATCGATATCGAATGCATGATACTGAATGAGCCTTGAGTCGTGGCGAGATAGGATATTCGTAGGAAGCATATTCCTTGTGATCCATTTGGGTTGCTTGTTTTCACCTAGAGCGTAATGATAATAGGGAAACTAGTAATCTCTGACCGCTTTTGTTATATGACATCGGTTATATATGTGATCTTCCATCTTATCGGATTAAAAATTGGTTAATAGGAGCAGGATAATCATCGTTGTGGATAGGATTAATGCAGCCCTAGGGTTAGTCGTCTTTCTCATTTTTAAACATCCGAGTGTTTATTGCTTTAATTTACTACATTTTGTTACTTTTGCTTTGGATTGAGTTAGAAGCCCCTAAAATCTCACAAAACCATATTTGTTGCTTGGATAATGATGAATCCTTGTTGAGTTAGCTTACGTATTTTCGCATTACAATCACAATGGATACGATACTTAGCTTACCCTATATTTACACCTTTTCGTGTTAGAAAATAAGCGATCGTGCATCGCGCCTGGGCCTTATATAAAGAGATCGTCAATCACGAACCCCGTACTGCGATAGATCTATAGCGCATAGCTGACCGGTTCGCCAAAGCGGACGAGGTCGATGAAGAAGCGCGAGGCGGAGAAAGCGAGCCCTCGAAAAAGGGAGAAGAGGCGAAGGACGAGGAGACCGAGGCCAAGGCCGACAAGCGCTTGGAGAGAATCGTCGCCCATGGAGTCGAGGCTCGGACGCGTGACACCCGGGCGATCTCAATACACCCCATGCGAAACCAAGGCGAGATCTCGCACTCCACGAACATGATCGAAGCCTCGACCAATGAGGGGAGGGCAAAGCGCCGATTCGAGGATAAATCTGCTCATTCCATGAGGATTACAGACGCGAAACCGAGGATTGCGGGGACCTAATGGGAGAAATTGAGATGTTGGTTCGGGATGGAACCTTAAGGAATATCGAGGCGGGGCCGCCGGGCGGCCAGTGATGAAACTCCCAACATGAGCGAAAGAAGAGGAAGCAAGAGAAGAAAATTGCACCCCACACGAAAGCAAGGCGCGACACCGGCGAAGAAGAAGATGATGAACCGCAATATGACGGTCATCTCCACTATTACGGGCTCCCCATGAGTCTGAAGTCTCCTCTGAAAGCCGAAGCCGAAGTCCCTATACCGTGAACCGGCCAACAAGAGGCTCGAGAAGGACGAGGCGATCACCTTCTCCGAAGGCGACCACAGCACTGCGATAGTGCCCCACGAGGATCGCGGCTGGTAATCGAGGCGGTGGTCGCGAACAAGTTGGTGAAGCGTATACATCGGCGGTGGTGCGTCGGTGGCATCATTTTCAAAGAATGCTTTGATAAGTTAGGAGTAGAGGAGGCGCGCCTCGCACAGGCACCGCTGCCGCTCCGAAGCTTCGTTCAGGAAGAGACACGCCCGGAAGGGATAATCGAGCTACCTGTCACGGTAGGGAAAGCTCGACGAGCTCCACCAAGGTGGTACACTTCTTCAGTAGTGAAGGCCTACTCGCGCCGTATAACATCATACTGGGGCGAGATTGGCTGAACGCTGTAAAGGCGGTATGCTCAACATACCACCTGACGATGAAGATCCCCACAAAGGGGGATAGCCGTGATCAGGAGATCGAAGCAGGCGAAAGAATGCTACGGTCGCCTACAGTGCGGGGCTCCAACCCGGCACCCTGAGACATAGCAATTAAAGAAACCGAGGGTTGGAAGTAAAGAGACATCGCCTACCCTGGCAGCCCGGTGGAGGAGGTCACGCTATACAAAGGCAGGCCACTCAAGGTCGTCAAGATTGGCTTTACCGAGGCACAATTAAGGGCAGGTTATCCGACTCCGAGGGAATTCGAGGCGTGTTTGCTTGGTCGCCCCCGACATGGCCGGGTCTCCCGAGTATCATCACCCACAGGCTTAACATCGACCCGAGCACAAAACCGAGTTCGGCGTAGCAGCAATTTTGCGCGAGCGGAACCAAGTCATCCATGGCGAGGTAAATCAATTGTTAAAAGCTCGTATATTGTTGAAGTCAAATATCCGACACGGATAGCCAACCCGGTGATGGTGAAGAAAGGAGGAGGGGATGGCGAATGTGCATTGACTACACTTGACCTCAACAAACATTGCCCAAAGTTGCTATCCTTCCCAACATCGATAAGAAGGTCGGACGCATTGGTCGGTCACGAAGTCTTGATTTCTTGGACTTGTATAAAGGGTATCACCAAGTCTTGATGGATGGCGAAGGCGGCCAAGGCGGCCTTCATTCTGAGACTTGGTCTTCGCATATAGGAAGATGCCATTCGGACTTAAGAATGCGGGAGCTACCTATCAAAGAATGGTAGACAAAATATTTCACCCTACATAGGCGGAATGTGGAGGTATCGTCGATGACATCGTAGTCAAAAGCAAGGAGGAAGCCGCATGTGTCGCCGACCTCCGGATCATCCTCGACTACTTGAAAAGTCGACCTCAAGCGAATCCCAGTGCACGTTTGCGGTTCGGTCCGAAAAATTCTTAGGGTCTTTGGGTTTCACAAGAAGGGTTAAAAGCGACCCGTCAAAGTTCAAACCATTCTAGAAATGAAGATGCGAAGACCATTCACACGCATACACAAACCGACGGATGCATAGCGCACTAAGCGCTTTCTTTCAAAGGCGGCGGACAAGCGACTACCCTTCTTCAAGGTACTCAAAAAGGCTCGAATTCTCACGGAATGATACACACAAGTCCGCTTTGAAGATCTCAAGAACTACCTCGCCAAACTCCCACTCTATCCGATTCAGAAAGAAGGAGGTCCTTTCCCTATACCTCGCCGCCTCGGACGAAACCATAAGTCAGTCTTGATGCGAGAGGAAGGACGTCGACTCCGGTATATTTCATCGGCCGAGCATTAAAAGGCCGAAGCGAGGTGTCGACCTTTGGGCTTCGCCTAGCATTAGTAAATCTTTGAGAGGCTAGGCGTCCATACTTCCATGCACATCCCATACAAGTCCTCATCGACCATCCACTCGGCAAGTGTTGGCCGAGCCGAGCTTCGGGAGGTGCAGTGGGCGGTTGAGCTGGGCGAACATGACATATCTTTCGCCCCGTCAAGCCATCAAAGGTCGAGCCTTGCAGACTTTCTTACCGAGGCTCACTTGGCAGAAACCGAAGCCCCGAGTCCGTATCGAGACAAAGCGAAGCCAAACCGATGGAGAAAACACGGAGGATTCTTGGCAAGTCTCGTTAGCGAGGCTTCGAGAAAATAGATAGCGGAGCTGGTATCTTACTCGCCGGACCGGATGGCGAGATCACCTCACGCGCCGCTTTATCTTCAAAGATACAAACAATGAAGTGGAGTCACGAGGCCTTGATCGCGAGGCCGCCGGCTCAAAGTCTTGATCTGACGGTAAAGTTCATAGTGACTCTCAAGTCATCGTAAGCCACATGTTGGGGAAATGCGAGGCAAAAAGCGTGAGGATGAAGAAATACCTCGAAAGCCAAAAGCTACAACAAACTTTCTCCCACTTCCGGATAATTCGCATCGAGGGAGCAAAATGGCGGTGACATCTTAAGCGGCCTCGTCGTCAACAAGTCCACCAAGAGTGAAATCCAACACGAAGCATAGATGATCTTGATGAAGGAGCCGAGTCGGCGTGGTCTCGGATGAAGAGCCAAATTGGATGACTCCCATTCGAGATTATCCGGAGAAAGGCGAAGCGCGGAGACAAGCTCGAGGCCGGGAGGATCTTGAGCAAATCATTGCGATATATACTTGAGCGGTATTCTCAGAAAGTCATACCTCCAGCCTCTCCTAAGGTGCTTGGGCCGAACAGGCGATTACGTACTACGGGAAGTGCACGAAGATCACGCGAAGTCACATCGGACCCGAGCCTTGTCGAAAAAGGTCGTGCGAGGGGATACTGTTGACCAACAATGTTCAAAGACTCACTTAACCTTGTGAAAGGTGTCAGAAGTGTCAAATTCACGGGAGCGTGCCAGGCTACCATGACCGACCTCGCCTCCCTACAAAGCCCTTGGCCATTTATGCGATGGGGATCGACATCGTGAGGCCCTTTATGCAAAGCAGGAAACCCAATTCACGATTGTCGCGATTGACTACTTCACGAAGTGGGTGGAAGGCGAGCCCTTGGCAAAGATCACAAGCAAAACGCCTCAACTTCGTGCGGAAGAACATAGTGTGTCGATTCGGCATCCCTCATATCCTTCTTTCGGATAATGGGGCGCTTGATTCATCGATAAGATATTCAAAGGCGGTGTCGAGCTTGGATCAACAAAGTTCACCTCGGTGGCCCATCCTCAAGCAAATGGTCGACCGAGGTCACCAGCAGACGATCGTGAAGGGTCTCAAAACCCGTCTTGGCCGAGCTAAGGGTCTTTGGGTGGAGAATTTACCGCAAGTCTTATGGTCATGCGAACAACACCTCGGACGACGAACGGAGAAACGCCCACATTACGGTGTATGGAACAGGCGGTGATCCCTGCAGAAATCGGAATACCGAGCCCCGCATCATTCACTTCTCCGCCCGAAGCAAATGGGAAAATCTACAAACCGATCTAGATCTACTCGAGAGAAAGAGACCTCGCCTACATCAAGGAAGCTCGGCACAAGCAACAAGTAGCTCGGTATTACAACCCAGTGTCAAGTCCCGGCGGTTCAGTGGGCGATCTCGTGTTCTGAAATAATGAAGTCGATAAAGCGCTAAAGCTCGATGAACCGGAAGCCACATGGGAAGGACCTTACGGTCGAAGAAGTCCTCGAAAAAGGGGCTATAAGCTCGCCCATTTGTCCGGTGAGCAAATACCCAACACATGGCACATCATTCATTTGAAGAGATAGTTTGCATAAGTGTCAAAGTTGAGTCTTGTTCGGTCACGTCTTTGAGTCCTGTTAGGTCGAGTCCGAGTCTTGTCGTCTTGTTCCGTTATCTTTTATCAATAAAAATCTTTTCTTTTCTCTATCTATTTTTTGTCTTGCATGTTTTCATTTGTCACTTATGCATATGACTCTTCTAAAAATTAATATACCCTCTTCGGATGACGAACTATACCCTCGACGGAGGACAAACTACCTTCGTTTAATACGAAGATGAATTTCAAACGCGCATAAGGGGACCACCCCTCCCGATAAAACTTGGCAAAACAGGAACCCATACCTTCGTGCGGGGCGGATACCTTCGTTTATTTCGAGGGCGGATACTTCCGTCGAGGGGCGAACTACCTCGTTTATTTCGAGGAAGCTTCGTGCGGGCGAAATACTCGTTATTCGGGGACGGATACCTTCGTGCGAGGGCGAACTACCTGCCGTTTATTCGAGGAAGCTTCGTGCGAGGGCGTAATACCTTCGTTTATTTCGAGGGCGGATACCCGTGCGAGGACGAACTAACTTCATTTATTTCGAGGAAGCTTACGTGCGAGGACGGAATACCTTCGTTTATTTCGGGGCGGATACCTTCGTGCGAGGAGGAACTACCCTCGTTTATTTCGAGGAAGCTTTGTCTGCGAGACGGAATACCTTCGTTTATTTCGAGGCGGATACCTTCGTACAAAGATGAAAATACCTTCGTTTATTTCGAGGACGACACACCTGATTATTTGTTGGGGTAGTAAAGTAATGTCCAAGAAAAGACAACACGAAGCAAGAAAAATTCTTATTTCATACATTACAAATTCATACATTACGAGGACGAAGAGGGCCCGGAGGTCGGGAAAAGCTAAGCCGATCCCTAGAAAGTCCGGATTCACGAGCATCTATGCTAAGCTACCCCATCCTCGGTCTACACTAAGAGCCTGCCATATCGACCTCTCGGGCCACGAGGCGACCTCCACGGCTTGATGAAGCACGACTTGGCTCTGAGGGCCCCACATCTCTTGAGCACGTGGCGTCTCTCTTGAGCTATCAAATCCGGGGAAGATATATCCGGGAAAAAATAAGTCGTCCTAGCGGATGAAGAAGCTTGGCGAGAAGAAGGCGTAGTAGCGAGCGAAGCAGCGTCGAGGAAGGATGACGTGCGCTACAATCTCGTATAAACCACGATCTTCTTCAAATCGTCATATTGCTCTCGAAATTGCCAGGAGTCCTGGCCATACCTTCTCTTATACTCCGAACACCGTGGTTTGAGGTCTAAGACCTTAGCCTCGGCCTCGGAGATGGTCATTCCACCTTGTCGGCGAATAAATGCCTCGTACTCGGCGTGCTCCTCTATGATCGGTTTGGCCTTATCCTCTGCAATCTCGAGCTTCTCCTCAATTTCCAAAATCCGAGCATGAAGCTCGTCCAACTTCTCTTGTGACACCCGAGCTTGACTTGACCTCCTCCATCACATGGCCGAGCACGGCTTTCAAATGATAAACCTCGGCTCCTTGATTTCAAGAGCCCGTGTCGAAACTGGATCCGATTCACCGGGGAAGCATCGGGCATTTCGGAGAAGGCTGAACAAAGGCAAGTTTATTATGAACAATGGTTTTATTAAGCCTCGGCGAATCGAAAGGACGTCTCTGTAGCGGCGTATTTACATTAAAAAAAAAATACAAGGATCAATGACCGGCCACTTGACTTGTCCATCCGCACCTCTCGGCGTCCGCACCTCCTCGGCATCCTCCTCGGCATCCGTACCTCCTCGGCATCCCGCACCCGGCATCCTCCCGAGCCTCAATAGGCTGCACTCGGCCATCGCCGGTCTTCGGGACCTCGGCTTTGCCAATTCAACAATCAAAGCCTCAAGATTGGTTTCGGTCCACGAGCATTGCGGATCAAATCGAGGTCGACAAGGCCGAGAAGCGGCTAGGGCCTCCGGCCTGAGCATGTCCTCCGGGCCGGCGAGGACCTTCGCGTAGTGCCGCGCTGAGGCATCTTCCTCCGTCACCTCATAGCCATATTTGGACTTATCAGCTGCGGGTAATCTCGGCGATCGTGTCAGGGTGGTCGCTACCAGCGCTTGTTGAGCACGTCGGCCAAATCTCCGCCAACCGGAGAACCTCCGGACAAACGACTTATTGCAAAGGCGCGGAGAATTCGCCTTGGCTACCGCCAGCTTCCGACGTCGGGTCGCTTCAACCTCCGCCTCGGCGAAGCCGACTTTGCCTTCAACAAGGCAATCTCGGCGGCTGCCTCCGCCTTATTTGTCGTGACCCCGCCTCACCGCCGCCACCGCCAAGGCCTCGGTCTCTCTCTTCTTTGCCTCCCGAGCCGTCGCCTCGGCCTCGGCCACCTCCACGGACAAGGAGGGTCTTTCATCCTCTAGATCCTTGGAGTATCGAGCCACCTCGTCGAACCAAGACAGCGACATCATCAAATATTCCGGCGCCGGTGAGCTCGACCTTCACGAGCTCGTGCGCTGCACATAAGTCACCCGGTCAAAAACTACATCAAAAGAAAAAAATTAGTGGCGTGCAAATTTCAAGTTACCACGGGGAGCGTCAAGCCTTGCACGGCTCACAGGGACCTTGCAATCATCATCACCGCGTGAAGTGTCGATGCGTTTCCTTCTTTTAAGGGGTGGAGGAGAAGGCGACCTCAACTTGGCCTCGGGCCTCTCGGAAGAGACATGACCCATCCTTCGGTGTAGCCTCGGGCCTCTCGAGAAGAGACCGCAACCACGTCCTTGGCGTAGCCTCGGGCCTCTCGGAAGAGACCTTGAAACCGACCCTTTCCTTCACCTTTGGCGAAGTTCACTGAAAAGAGCATAAATACCATTAAAAAAGAAAAGAAAATTTAACAAGGAGCTCAAGACAAGCAAGAGGCCTTACCCTTCACCGGCTCTATCGCGGTGGCGGGATCATAAGGGCTCGGCCCGCGGCGGCAAGCTCGGCCTCGGTGAACACCTCGTCCACAAGACCCGATTTTATCCGGTCTCCTCCGGGCCACGAAGCTTTCATCGGAACCTCGTCGGCAAGCTTATCCGATCGCCCGACCGAACTCAAGCCGTCAAAGCGACAAAAGAAGAACCTTACGCGATTCGAGATCTTGATTTTGTCTTTGCTTTGAAGTTGCGACGGGGTGAAGATAGTACCACCCCGAGCTGCTACCCTTCGCTTGGAAAACAGGAGGACAAGCCCGGTGAAAGGAAAATCATGCCGATAGGCATAAACACCAAGCAAGTCAAATGCCGAAAAGAATTGGGTGTTATTTGGGCGAGATATGCGAACATCTCTTGAGTTCGAGCACACACAAGGGGTAAGAGGCGAGACCGCTCTTAAAAATTTGTCTTCGTATACGGTGATAAACCCTCGGGGAGACTAGCCCTATCCACGGATGAGGAGCAACAAACTCAAAATCGGAAGGAATATGATATTGGGAGGCAAGCTCCCTTATATCCGAGGTTTCTAATATCGAAGAGAACAAAGAAACCTTACCAAAATCACTAAAGGGGAATCTAATACTACGTACAAAAGGAGGAAGGCGGTCGCGGTAAAAACATGTAAACCGTCGGCAAATCAGTGATGACACGAGACAACATGAGGTTCATCATCAAAAGACTCTGGAGGCGGCGAAGAAGCCGTGAAACTTACGGTTTTATGTAATCAAAGGAGATGGCACTAAACTCAGGGGCGACAATGGCGACAGTTGAGCACTTTCCGAAAATTAGAGATTAAGCACGAGAAATTTGAAAATGGCAAAAGTGATATGCGAAACAACGTATCGGGAAGTTATTCCCCAATATGCGCTTTCGGGGAATCCAACATTGCCGCATTAAATGCACATTAAATGCATATCCGTATCCGTGCATGACATCGGCGAGAAAATCCGTGTTCGACTCGGCGGGGCGTTACGCATTCGAATAAAAGAACCGTATATCCGACCTCGACCATGAATTGCATAAGCGACTTGGCATAACACCTCGTCGGTGAAGCCCGGTCAAAGACTTGACTAACGCCTCGTAAGATGAAGATCGAAAAGGACTTTGGCTTAACGCCTCGTCGGTGAAGCTACTCGAGGACCTCGGCATAGCGCCTCGTAAGGTGAAGCCGGTCGAAGACCTCGACGTAACGCCGTCGGTAGCGAAGCAAGTGAGAACCCGACAAAGCACCCGGCAAGAGACACAAACAACATCACGAGCTTGTCATAACACATCGAGAGGTAAGCGAATTTTGTACAACCTCGGCATGAAGCCTCGATAAGATGATGTCGACAGCGACCTCGACTGCGCCGCGGTAAAGTGAAGCCCGGTGACGTGCAACCTCGGCCTTACGGTAAAGTGAACCCGGTAGCGCGACCTCGCACAATACCTCAAAAATCGAGCGAGTGACATGCCACCTCGGAACAATGCCTCGGAAGGCCGGCCGGACGGACGAAGTCGGCCGAAGAGGCCCCGCCTCATCACACACGTCGTTGGCGAATCACTACCCCAAACCCGTTATGACCTCGTTTACTGCGTCTTTTGGGGGGATGTGATAGGATCTGCCCAACTACCGGGCCCAAACAACGAGCCCAATACAAGTAAACGACATCAAGTTCGGCGAGCAAGTTCGCCCAAGAAGACTCCTAAATCGGTGTGAGCAGAAGATTGACCGTATATGAAGAATCCTAATTTGAAGAGATAGGAGGAAGATCCGATCCTAGAGGAGATCTCGGATTGAAGATCTAGTCGATATAATTGTGTATAAATAGAGGATAGATTAGGCGAGAAAGGCATCTACACTTTTGTAATCGCCTCACATTATCAATACTACGAATACTCTCTCTACTATAAAGTGGACGTAGATCTTATTCATAGATCGAACCACGTAAATCTTTGGTGTTCTTGTGCATTTAATTCCCTTACGAAAATAAGATCGATCATTAGGCTTCTGCCTTATTGGTGTGTGCCTTGTTCGTTTTATCGAGATGTTTCCGAAAAGGTATTATGAGAATCAGAGTTAATGGCTGAAAGTTACATCATTTTTAGATTCTGCAGATTATGAAAATCAGATCTGATCGAGTCCGGTCTAAAAATTCAGAAAACATACAAAGACTATCATGAATATTTGAAGATTTCTCTAAAGATACGTTCTTAGCTCCTCTATAAATAGTGTTGATATCCTTGTAATAAACACATTCACATATGCATACTCAACCTTTACATATGCTCTCGATTAGACTCATATGGTATTAAACATTGTACTATTTTTTCCTTCAATTGGGTTTTACCTGATTTTCCAAGACAAGATTTTCATAAGGAAACACTCAAGACTACTTTTCTTCAAACATTCAAAATAATATATATATATATATATATATATATATATATATAGGGTTGGTTATGGTGAGAAAGCTCCAATAATATCGAAAGTAGGAATAGTAGCATATCTTTCATATTGTATAGACAATCGAATTAATGTATTGCTTGCATGAAAGTTTATACATATTTCATCCATTCGTAGCACATATCTAAATATATTAGTTTAGCACATCTTTCATTCTGATAGCCTGAGAAGAGTTATAGTGTTGCACAATAATCAGGTGTAGCACACAAAACACAAAGCTTGTAGCACGAAAATTAAATCTCAACCATTGATATAGCAAATCAAAGACAGGATTCATTCCTATTTCCTACCAAATTATCTATTCTACCGATCCATCTCTATATATATATATATATATATATGGGAGGTTAACGTGAACCATTTTTATCATTGAGAACATGAGAACAAAAATGAAGAATTCATGGTGAAAGTTGATGAATCCATTGGGAAAGTTCTTGAATCCAAAAATAGAATTTTCGCCTCTCATGGGATTCGAACCGGGTCAAAAATTCTGAATTTTGAATTAATTAACTTCTCAACGGATTCATCAACTTTCATAAATAATTCGTTTGGTTCTTGGTTTTAGGATAAGAATGGTTACCATTCAACCAAATTCTATATATATATAATTTCGACTATTTTCCACATACTATTCATTTATTCACGTGAGTTCGGTAATTGTTTGTTATCAGCTCGTCGAAAGCAGACGTCCATGATTTTCACTAATTCTCTTTTATTTCACAACAGTTTGAAATCTCGATCACCGGATTTTATTTTTTCCCCTAAATTATTTATTGATTTGGCGTATATTTATGTATATATATATATATATATATAGAGTTTAGTGCAAATAGACTAAAACCATTCTTATCCTGAAAACTCAAGAACCTTTAGTGTAATGAATTTGTTGTGAAAGTTGATGAATCCATTGAGAAAGTTAATGAATTCAAAATTGATTTTTCCAACGGGGTTCGAATCACATGAGGCGAAAATTCTATTTTTGGGATTTAATGAACTTTCAAAATTGAATTTTCACGGGGTTCACTATGAATCATCATTTTTGGTTCTCACGTTCTCATGATAAAAATGGTTCTCACATTAACCTCCTATATATATATATATATATATATATATATATATATATTTACAAAATTATAAATTAAAAAAGAATAGTGATGTATAAATACACCAATTTTAGGCTCATTTTTATTTTTTCTATGAACTTTAAAAATTATCATAAAATATACAAATTTAATCATTTTAGTGATTTTATCACGATTTTCAATTTTCACTGATCGTTTTATTTATGGTAAATTTTCAATTAGATTTAATTTAATCTGAATTTAAAATTATGATAAAATCACTAATTAAGTTTATATATTTTATAATAATTTTTAAAGAACCAAAATAAACCAAAAATTGATATATTTATACACCAATAACCCAATAAAAAGTAATGATACATACATTTAAAATCGAAGCTAACTTTCCAAAATAATACTCACTTCGTCCTTGTATTATTGATTCATTTATTTTTTACGTAGATTAAAAAAATTATATTTTATGTATAAAATAATATATAATATGAAATTCTAGATGTTTTTTAATATAAAATTATTATTTTTTTAAAACGAATCAATAATGATAGGATAATCTAAAAATAAAAACAAATCAATAATTATGAGACCCATGAAATATATCATTTGAAACAGATTCCGTACCTTTTTTCACAACATCCCACGTGCCCCGCAACTTAACCATGTCACTCAGCGCGTAGATATCACCTCACCTCGACGGCTTAGCTAACCGTTTCAAAACTAAACCTTATATTTTTGAAAGAAATTCAAAATTCAAATTCCCACTGAAAACTGCCTGTTATTTGAACCCCGTTCACTTCTCAGTCATCACTAACCCTAACTTCGTCTCTGCACACTCTCTCTCTCCCTCTCTCTGCAAACACACATTCTGCTTTTCTTTTTTGAAGGTGCAACCCCAAAATGCGTGAGATCTTGCACATCCAGGGTGGCCAGTGCGGAAACCAAATCGGTGCAAAGTTCTGGGAGGTTGTATGCGCCGAGCACGGGATCGACTCCACCGGACGCTACAGTGGCGATAATGAACTCCAATTAGAGCGCGTGAACGTCTACTACAATGAAGCCAGCTGCGGGAGGTTTGTTCCGCGTGCCGTGCTCATGGATTTGGAGCCCGGCACCATGGACAGTGTCAGATCTGGGACGTACGGGCAGATTTTCAGGCCTGATAACTTCGTTTTCGGGCAATCCGGCGCCGGAAATAACTGGGCAAAGGGCATTATACTGAGGGGGCGGAATTAATCGATTCCGTGCTTGATGTTGTGCGGAAGGAGGCCGAGAATTGTGATTGCTTGCAGGGTGAGCTATTATTTAGTTTTGTTTTGTTTTGTTTTGTTTGAACTTATATCTTATTTCACATTTCTCTATCTTTTTACGGAAACTTCTTTGGCTCTTGTTAGGAATGTAAATTTATTGTTATTTGGTGTGATTTTGATAGATCTGTGGATTTGAGTGGCAATTTGTATCGGCTTCTCTGATCTGGAATACACTTTAGCGAATTTCGAACTGTTTAGATATTTAGCTCGTGCTGTGTATGGTGTATGGCGCAGTGAATAGTGTGAGTCTTAGATCTTGCGGTTTTACTATGAAGTCATGACGTGGTGCTTATGAATTTATGCATGCGGGGAATTATATGAGTACCTCTGTTCGTTTCAGTCCTTGTGCAGATCTTGATTAGTGAACTTTTGAGAGTAAGTTTTGTTTCCTTTTTCTATATATAGGTTAAGACTTCAGATTTGTTGCATGTGGCATGCCTTGTAAAAGATTTGCAGGTTGTGCTCTTCTAGTAGTTTGACGGTGTAAATCTAAGAAAACTATGCATTCAAATGTTTGGGTGGTGGCCATTACGAGTTTTACCTGTTTAAAGACCTTATCATTTTCCATACCCTATTTTCTTTTAGATATCATGGGTTATTTTCTGTAGACCGCTATCTTTTATTTTTCACGTTCTTTAAAATGTAATTCCCTGTTTTCCTTGAAAAAATTAAAATAAAAATGAAGGTGGGGGAATGAGTATGTCCACATGAAACTTTTCTTACTGGTCTGTATTTTCATGAGTTTTGAAAAATCTTGAAAATAGGTCCAGCAGTTTGAATTTGTGTTTGCTGTTGATGAAGATAATGCATTTTGTATAAATTTTTATACAGTTTTACTTGACTAAACCATATGTTTTATTTGTCATCTTCTCAGGATTTCAGGTCTGCCACTCATTGGGAGGTGGAACTGGTTCTGGGATGGGAACTCTTCTGATTTCCAAAATCAGGGAAGAGTACCCAGACCGAATGATGCTCACTTTCTCTGTCTTCCCATCACCTAAAGTGTCAGACACCGTTGTCGAGCCTTATAATGCCACTCTGTCCGTTCACCAGCTCGTCGAGAATGCTGATGAGTGCATGGTGTTGGACAATGAAGCTCTGTATGACATTTGCTTCCGAACCCTCAAGCTTACCACCCCCAGCTGTAAGTTGCTCTGATTTGTTGTTTCTATCTCTGGCTGCAGGAGTATAGTTTTCTACATAATTATGGGATTCCAATCTTGTCCATCTTTAGCTATGTGAGTAATTGCATTTAATTTGTATGAAAACTAAAGTTTGCTTCTTTGCTAGATGTCCAACAGAAAGATATGCTTCTGTTAAACTTGACTCTAATTTTTTGATTCTCTACATGTTATATACAGCATATGTTATCACATGGTCTCATGATAGCTTGTATGAGGTTGCTAAGAATCTCATGGTGCATGACATTTTAATACTGTCTGCTAAGTTGACACATGTATTCAGATTCTTTGCATCCCGAGTTCACGCTCCCTTACTAAAATATTTGATCATTTGTTTAACAGTTGGAGATCTCAACCATCTGATTTCCGCGACCATGAGCGGTGTGACTTGCTGCCTGCGTTTCCCTGGTCAACTCAATTCAGATCTCCGCAAGCTTGCTGTCAACTTGATTCCTTTCCCTAGGCTGCACTTCTTCATGGTCGGGTTCGCTCCGCTCACATCTCGTGGGTCACAGCAGTACAGAGCCCTCACTGTTCCTGAACTTACCCAGCAAATGTGGGATTCGAAAAACATGATGTGTGCTGCTGATCCTCGCCATGGCCGTTACTTGACAGCTTCTGCCATGTTCCGTGGGAAGATGAGCACGAAGGAGGTGGATGAGCAGATGATCAATGTCCAAAACAAAAATTCATCCTACTTCGTTGAATGGATCCCCAATAACGTCAAGTCCACTGTGTGTGATATTCCTCCGACTGGCTTGAAAATGGCGTCAACCTTCATTGGCAACTCCACATCGATTCAGGAGATGTTCAGGAGGGTCAGTGAGCAGTTCACAGCCATGTTCCGGAGGAAGGCTTTCTTGCATTGGTACACTGGAGAGGGTATGGATGAGATGGAATTCACGGAGGCGGAGAGCAACATGAATGATTTAGTTTCTGAATACCAGCAGTATCAAGATGCGACGGCAGATGAGGAAGAGGAAGGCTATGAGTATGAAGACGAAGATGAGTATCAGGAGGAAGCTTAATTTTGTGTTGTTGCTTCGGCCCTTTTTGTTTGTGTTTCAAGGGGTTTAATTGCTTTCTGGGATTAGACTACTATTACTCTTGCCTGCTTGGCATGTCTAATATGTGCTTCCCTTTTCATCAACTAATGCTATGTATCAATGAATTTGTTATGCTGCACATCCGTCTCTTTTACTGATATGCTTGAGCGAGCTGTATATAGTTTTTCCAATATATCCACATAATGATAAACATACATTGCATGAATTTAAACAGTAATTATTATTTAAGGTTTTGAATTCAAGATTCTGTTGCGTTCTATGCAAACGCAGCAAAGAAGAAAATTGAAATACTTAGCTCTGTTAGCCTTGTAACAACCACAGAAAACAGCAGCTTAAGCTCCGAATTTGGGAACTTTAGCAGTAGATATTTGGGCAAGGAAGTGTTCTGCTACAATTCGCCGCTGGATTTTACCTGTAGCAGTTTTAGGGACAGAATCAGTTATGAAAACCTTCTTTGGTACCTTGAAGGCAGCCATATTTTCCTTGCAGAACCTCGACACCTCTGCATCATCAAGGTTTGATCCTTGGCGAGGGATGACCGCACAATTTATCTGATTATATAGGCCACGAACATTTAATAAGCATTGAACTACTGAAACAGTGCTAAACAAAAGAGATGGGCTTATCTTACTTCTTCGCCATATTTATCATCTGGGACTCCGAATGAGACAGCCTGAGCAATATCTGGATGCGACAAAAGAATGGCATCGACTTCAATAGGTGATATCTTCTCCCCTGTAATTGTGAAGAAACTATATGTCAAATTTGAGAAATTACTCTGCACCACATGACTTTTCTTATAGTAAAGAAATCGGTATAACAGGAAGCTAAGAGTTGTTACGTTATGGACAAACGAACTATTGTCAGGCTTGCAGTAATACAAGGAAAGGACTAGCCACAAGAGAGCTCAACAGCTGATTTTTTCTTCTTTTCTACTTAATAAATGAAGCTTAACAGAATATGTGAAAAATATTTGAAAAAAGGGACAAACAAGTTATACCCAAATAATTTATAATTTAGAAGTTTGACCTACTTCATAGGCCAGGATATAATAACAGTGAATGTATACTTCCAGACAATTAGAAACAGCAGAAACAGGCAATTTCCACGATATTCTTTTCATCAAGAAATATGGAATTAAATAACGATACAAGTCTGTGGGATTTGTTTCAGTTGGAGTAAATACTTCCAAATAATGGTAGTAGTAGTCCATATACTTCTCTATCATCATGGTTTCTTGGAAAAGTATACATGATATTTTTGGTGCTAATTAGCAATCATTTTATCTCACATTATCTTCCACCATTACCTCTAATCAGTATTACATGTTGAAGTGTGAACTAACTTTGTACCAGATGCCTTCCTTAAAAAAAAGGACTTTGCAGTAGATACCAATTATAATATACTACTTGTAATGAAACACTAGATGAAACAGGGAATCCAGCACAATAACATGTATACACACATTAGTTCTGGCCAATGACTGTTTAATGCCTAATTCAAATGCAAGAACGGACATACACTAAAAAATTTCAAATAGGTAGATTGAAAACATTACCTCCACGGTTAATCAACTCCTTGATCCGTCCAACAAGATGCAAATATCCATCTGAATCGAGGAATCCCAAATCTCCAGTATGGAACCATCCAAACAGAAAGGCCGACTTATTCGCCTCCGGATTATTCTTGTACCCCTTCGTCACATTCGGACCCCTAATGCAAACCTCTCCATTAGCATTAGCCCCTTTCTCCACTCCACTCTCATCCAATATAGTCAGTTCCTGACCCACCGGTTTCCCAACCGACCCGGCCTTATGCGGGCCATCCTCCGCAAAGGGTTCGTCGTCATCAAATGAGCGGCCTCCGTCATCGCATACGCCTCAAGAACTGGCGCCCCGAACGCCTCCTCCATCCGGTCCATGATAACCGGCGCCAGCGATGCGCTGCAGCTCCGGATGAACCGGAGCTTGGGGTAGCCTGCCGGCTCGGGGCTGCTGAGGTGGCGGTCTAGTAGGATTTGGTGTATAGTGGGCACGGCGGTGTACCACGTCGCGTTGGACTTCTTCATGTCTGACCAAAATGTCGAGGCCGAGAATCTGCCAACGGCAGGCAGGGCCACGGAGGCTCCGGAGGCGAGCGAGCTTAATAAGCCGGCTACCAATCCGTGCACGTGGAATAATGGGATGACGATCACGGTGGAGTCTGACTTCGTTATTTTGTAGACGGACTTTATGCTTTGCACCGAGAACCGGAGGTTTTGCTGAGTTAATGGCACGCCTTTGGGTCGGCTCGTGGTGCCGGAGGTGTGGAGGAATAGTGCCACGTCGGATGGATCGTTTGTGAGTTCGGAAAGCGAGTCAGAGGCTGCGTTGGGCGGAGTTGGGGATAGGTCTATCTTTGACTCGGCGTCGGACAGCACCGCCGTAAGGTGGCGGATTTTGAGCTTTGCGGCGGCGGCTTGAGCCGGCTCGTTGCCTTCTTTTGACGTGATTAGGAGCTTTGATTCGGTGTCAGATAAGTAGAATTCGAATTCGTCGAAGGTGTAGGCGGCGTTGAGAGGCGCCGCCGTTGCTCGGACTCGTATCGCAGCCAAAAATATCACGACGAACTGCAGTAATATTATAAAAAGCGTTGGTAGTGAAAATCAAGTCATTCCATCATAAACTAACTGTAAACAAGTCATTCCATTCTTTTGGAAGTGAAAATCAAGTCATTACATTCTAAAATTACTGTAAACAATAACAAATTGCCATCATAAACTAACTAACAACATACTATTTGATTAATCAAAATCATGAGGACATTGAGATTTAAAAGGAACTAATTACATAAATAGATAGGTAACAGACGATTAAAACTCCAGAATAGCGTGAAAAACGAGGAAATAGAAAAGGGAGGACAAAAAAAAGTAGAAGAAGAAATTACTTACACACTGTAATGTATCATTTTCAAGAGGAATCTAATTTCTGGAGGTTGCGAGTATGATGATTTTTATGCATTAATTAACATTTAAATTTGTTAAAATTAAAAACTTCACCTCAACAGTGTTGGGGAACGTAAGCGAAACGACGTCGCCAGGTCCAATGCCAGCGGCGAGCAGTTTCGCGGCTGCGTCTTCGACGAGTTCATCGAGGCGTGCATAGGTGAGATCGAGCTCGCCGGAGACGGAGATGGCACGCCGCGAAGGGACTGTTCCGGCCACCTCCTTCAACAAACCAGTGAGAGTATGAGCAGCCATTTGCTTTTTACTGTGTCAAAATTACCAAAGAAAATTGAAGTGAATTTAAGAAGTGATGATTGAGGGATAAATGGTGTGATCCTTTCATGATTTGCTGCAAATTTATTGGAAATGACGCATCGATCGATGCCGGCCAGATCAGGGAATGAGGTACTAATAGTAATAGTCACGTGTGAAACAGACGAATCAATTATTTATCACTTTTATATTGCTTTCTTAGTGTCAAAGCATAGTTTATTAAATTGGTTTGGAGGATTACCATCTATATATGCTTGAAGCTAGGAACTGTTGATTGCAATTTTATTGAGCTTGTAATGCAATAGAAAGGGGCTGCATCCCTACATAAATCCGTCTCTTTTTGGCAATTTCTAGAAACATTTACTCTTAATATTCATTTTTGAATGACTCAACACAAAGAAACAAATTAATGACCCAAGAGATTTTATACATGAGGACGACTTTTCATCCATAACAGCTTAATTCATTTGACTTATTTGAATAAGTTCATTCCATAATAAAATTTAAATCGAGTCCTATTATTTAAAATTATTACTGAGTAATTTAACATTAAAACTTAATTAATCAAAAGTCCGAAATGCACTACAACAGTGTTTATAGCAATCCCATTTAAATTCTAGATTGTGTTATAGGATATAACTTTAGATGTAGGATTCGAAGTTTATACTTCCTACGTATCACTGATCATTATATATATTACTATATAAAATAAATTCCAAATATCCGTTCATTAAGATGATTTTATTTCTCATGATATTAAATTAATCCAAAATGTACATTATAAATTTATTTGAATGTGGTAAACGGAAAAAAAGATCAACATAAAGGGCAATAAATAGGGTAACTTTTCATTAATAAATGCTAAATGACAAAATAAACATTTAAAGGGCCCAACCGGGTTCGAACCGGTGACCTATTGATCTGCAGTCAATTGCTCTACCACTGAGCTATGGACCCTCGTTGTGAGGATTATAACAGTATTTTATAAATATTAAATATTTCAAAATCATTTATATGCCTTTTTAGGGGAATTAGTATATTGTTAATATGAGTGTAACACAACATTTTGCCCCCAAGTCCCCAATAACTTTTAGGTGTATCGTTAATTACTGGAATATTGTATCGTTCTTTTATAAACTCAATCGATGTTTTCACAGTAACCTTTAAAACATAATTCTAAAATACTTAATTACATGATATGTCAAAAATACTCACGTATTTAATCATCTAGCTCTGTTTGACGTTTTCAATTAAATATTACTAGAATGCACCTTCTTTCTCTGGTTGATTGATCCACATATAAATAGTAGAAATATAGATTATAGGATAAAGTTTCTTCATGATAGTAAATTACCAATATATATAATTTTGTCCTCTTTGTTTATCGGGGCAATATTATGCCACTTCTAAACTTTCGGACTATGTAATTTATTATGCACATTATAGAATTGGTAAAGTTAATATATTGCAGCTTGGCTCAAAGTGAATTTATTATGTAATTTATTATGCACATTAAAGCTTCTGTCCTAAAATATTTGAAGTGTAAGTAAAGTATGCCTCGGAGGCCTAATTATATTGCCTTGGGAAATCAGCTATATTTTATAATATTGTATCACAAAAACCTTAAGATGGGTACATGCCAAATATCTGGATCAAACACATATCTATAATTTTGTTGATGTTTTGTAATATTTGATGTGATATGATCCGATTGACGAATCTTGACCCACTGTATTGCTGTGCAGAAAGATAGAGCTTCAATATATTTTTCTAAAGATATTGTACATAGAGCTTCCAAATCTCATAATCTTAGTTTAAAATTACTGCATGAGCAGCTTCAATGAACCAAAGTATTTCAGCAGGAACATTACTGCAACAAACAACAGAAAAGCAAAGCAATTAGCGAGCTGATCTATACATAATAATATAAATTAGTTGTAGTTGGTGGTAATCCTTGTTGTATTAATATATATGATGAATTTGAAGTTGATCCAAATGATAGACTTCGGTGAGGTTAGGGTAATGCAACCCCCAATGCTGCTCCACACCTCCGCCTTCTGATTCTCGTTGAACATCGAGAATATATAGGTCTCGATCTCCTTCCCCGGCCTCATCGGCGTCCCCTTCCCTGACGACACGTGTCCGATCAGATTGTTCACATACGTCCGAGCATTCTCTACGCTCGCGTCTCTCCCTCCATCACTAGGCCATCCCGTCTCCGACACAATAATCTCCACATCCGCTCCACCGACCTTCTCCAAAGCGGAATAGGCCGCATCGCTCATGGCGTCGAATAGGTTCAAGTAAGTGTTCCGCCCGTCGCGAACAACCGTCTTCCCATTTTCGAAAAGCGCGTACTCCAAATCTACGTTGACTGGGTCCCCCACGCGGGCAAAATAGGGGTACACATTCACAAGCAGAGGGTACTTCTTCGACGCTAGAAACTGCGCTATCTCAGCCATGAGTGGCTTGGCTCCTTCGGAGAAGGCGCCGGCGGAGGGAGGGTAGGAGGTGGATAGCGTCTGCAGAGAGATGGCGGTGCTCACTGGTATGGATAAGTTGGCGGCGGCGATGGCGGCGGCGAGATTCTGCATCGCGGCGGGGACGTACTGCGCGAGCTCCCCGGGGTACACCTCGTTGCCTGCGGCGACGCACGTGAATTGGACCGACGGATGGTGAGGGAGGATGTTCGCCTCCACCCACGCGGCGGCGGCGGATCTGTCGGAGGCCAGTGGTTTCAGGTCTTGATTGAAAGTTCCGACGATTACTGATATGCCGGAGCCGTGTAAGGCTGTGAGCACGTCTTTGTCGGGTTGAAAAACCCTAATTTTGCTGATATTGATCTGGTGAAGCCGTGATACAGACTTGGAAGGGGGTGGAAGGTTGTTTCCGAGAAGCCCGTAGTTGATGCCTACTGCACCTTCAGCACCTTCTGTACATACCATAAAAACGTCCATAGATAAAGGTTAAATTTGAAATATTGAAAAAGGAAAAGCATAATGGAGGTACATATATTAATATATATATATATATATATATATATGTTCAGCTTCTTACTTGGATGATTATACAGCAAGAAAGTGAATAATAATGCCAAAGAATAGTAAAAAAGTCTGTCCATGGTAAAAATTATATATTGGAGGCTGTTTGAACTTTGGATGCATGGTATGCCGTTGTTGACGTATACCTTTTTTATTTTATAGTGGAATTTCGTGGTGAGAATTTATTATGGGATAGTAACGTATTTATACCAGGAAGCATGCTGAAATATTTTCTTTTATTGTGTATGGTTATGTGGGAATTATAACTTATCTTGGCAGGCTTTATTTCATTAGTCAACCTTTATAGGATCCAAAAGAGAGATGAACGTTGTTTGCTTTGGATAATAATATTAATTAGGAATTATATGAATAGAGTGTACATAGATCTTGAGTACAACTCATTACGATAGTGAACTTTTTTTTTCTCGAGAAAAATAATAAATGACAAAAATTCATAAGATATGTCAAAATTTGAATCCATATATAATCAAATATCAATAAATTATATATATATATATATATATATATATATATATATATATCATTAATTGGATAGTATAATCTTGACTTGTCTTATAAATTTTGGGTTATGATTTCGTATAAATTTTTATGTAAATTTTATTTAATATTACTCAGAATGTTGTGTACATATGTCACACACCATGCCAACCAAAATAAATTCAAACCTCTAATACTAGGCTAATGAGCAGTGAATGACCAGACATTTTGGTCGGGAAGTCAAAAAATATTTAGAATTCAAATAATCATAATTTTATAAATTCATAAAAAGAATTTTACAATTAAAATAAAAAATAAATGACAATTTAATATGAAAAAGTGAAACTTAGTGCTATATGATTAAAAACAATTAATGTGTTTACCGAAACAATCAAAATTGGTATTTTCAATGCTAAAAAAGGAAGAAAAAAACCATTCTTTTCTATGTTTAGTTCTCTTTCAATTTTTATGTATTTATTTTAAGCATGGTATATACTAATTTTCATATATTTTGTACATTTAAATATTTTTTTAATTATTAAATGTAAATTTACTATTATAACCCTAGTGTTTTTTTAAAATCCAGTGGGGCCCAGTGCCCCCACTGCCCTCCCCCTGGGTCCGCCACTGCTAATGAGCCCATATTATTAAACATGGATAACATATATATGTAGTAAAGCAAAGTCATTTGTCCAAAATGTAAAGTATGAGTAAATTATTTGTAGAATTTGTAAGAATCAAGCAAGGATAGATTAGTTGATATAGAATAGCAGACTTAAGATTTTGAGTGGTTTATTTTCGTTCACTGCATTTTTTATTTTTACTTTTGTAATTCCTTTTTACGTTTTCCTACATTTTCATATTCGTTACCATTTCAGAGACTAGCAACTTCCAAAACCGATGGAAAACCAAGTAGTAGGAAAAGGAAGAGGGAGCGCAAAACGAACGGTGTCCCAGTGCGAAACGGCGTCGTCTCAAAGGGGTGTGACTTATGTCTAAAGGCTGTAATGTGACTAGTCTCTAAAAGCTTTAAATCTACATGAACTTGATTAAGAAGTGTGTTCAATTAAGGTATTAGTTATTTTTCATATAATTAATATTTCCAAATAACTTTTCTGCGTGATTTGATTTTGCAATTCAATAGTGAGACATGATTACATATTGGGAAGGGTACAAAATAATATTCTATGTCCCTCAATTTCCTTCATAATTTTTTTTTGGGACGTTCCCCAATTTCATTTTTATTCCATTTATGGTAAATATCTTCTCTATTTATTACCCTCAACAATCACATTTATTTATACATTTTACCACCCTCAACACACTATTATTTCTCGTCTTATTATCAATAACCTACTTATGTATATCTTTTACCATATATGACTCATCATTAATTAATTTAATATTACACTAATGTGAATCTCTTTCTCCACTCACAATACACCCAGTAATTTTTAATAAAACTCGTATCAAAGATTTCATAAAGATAAAATAGGGGACGGAGGGAGTATAACTATTGATACACACCCCACACCCTTATAAGAAAACGTGCCATCTTAGGGATGCTTAAGTCCACCACAGTCTAAAATCGAAACTAACTTCTCCAATTTTACCAATAAATATTAATTTATATTTCCCAATGATATGTAATTTCTTGCCTTTCCCCCCCTCCAACTTGGAGGGCAGAGTGGTGGGATTAGATCCTTGGATATCATCCCATACAAAGTGTGGTCACACCAACAATAATCTGTAGTATTAATATATGATATAAGGCCTAAATTTGAATGTCTCCAAGCTGCTTCCTTAAAGAATGAAAACCTCTGTTTAAAGAATATCCTTTCTATGTTGTTTCTTACTCCTGTAAAAGAATTCCTGGAAACAAACTGTAGATCAATACCAACTTGTTTTAGTTCAAAAAATCTTTATTCCACAAGCTAGAAACATGCTTACCTGAATTACATATCAGCTTATCTGATTATGGCAACTATTATCACAAGGATATGCACAGTCGATCTCCTTGCTTATCCTTCTGCTGAAGTACCAATCACCAACGGCTTCTGCGATGGTCTGTTAATACGATGTCGTGTGCTATAACAAATTAGTTTCGACTCAAAAGTGTATTGGAAAACCAGTAGGAAGAAGAAGGCGACAAACCTTATTGTGCACTCTTGGAGAGTCAGGTGCTAACCAAGTGTCTTGTGTTTCACTTTGGCAATGAGCAAAACAAGAGTTTATGAACATCCCTCCACTTGTTGAGTTCATGTAAAAAGGCCGCACCGTTTCGAGCATGTATCTCCTGAATCCTGGGAGAATAATGTATATATATTAGAACGGTTTTTTCATTTATTTGGTGAAAATAAAAACATTAGCATGAAGGGAGATGAACCTTGTAAAGTAGCTATCTGGACTGTGTTGCAAGCTTTTGGACTAAGTTTGCAGTGATACCAGTGTCCATGAGGATCAGCAGCCGGTGGCACCAAGATATGATGAAACTGTCAAGATATAGATGCAGAGTTTAAGTTTAACTACTTTGGCATGAGAAGCACAACGATTAATATGAAGATATTCTTACTATTCTTACTTGATACACATCATATGCCGTGTTCAAGATGAAATAAGGCGTCTTGATATATGGCAATACATATTGCGGGAAAAAGCACTGAAGGGAAATACGAGAGGGAACGGGGGTAATAAATCCTCTAAAATTAATCTGTTTAGCTAATGAAAATGCAAGATAGGAAGAGTATCATACTAATTCGGGATAACGAGAACTCTTGCAGTTCTTATTCAGATTCTTCTCCACACCCTGTTTAGTTAACAAATGGTGATTTGTGAATATTTGAAAAAAGTCACAAAACATAATTCCCTTAACATACATACCTGTAGAGAAACGACACTTTTGTAGAAATATCGCATGCTGTGGTTCATAGCAATGTCTCTTCTGCAAGGGTTAACACAGCACCGTAGAGTTAAATCATATAGGATCTAATGCAGAAAATTCAGTCTGTAAGTAATGTATCCGCATTAAGGAACTTACGCATCTAGAAAAAACCCGGCATCGCTTAGACATTTTACACTTGCATTTTCTGGCAAATAGCTAGTGAAGTCATCACAATGCAGAAAGGTAGCCAAGCCCCCAGCAGAGCAACCAGATAGCAAAGCCTGGCATAATAGAGGAGAAAAACTTTTATTTATTCCTTATTCTTTTATTGAAAGCAGAATGAAACTTAGACCAACTGAATTACCTTTTTTGCTTGGCCTAGGCCTTTGGGGAGAAGATCAAGAATGATTGCTTGCCATATTCTTTGGCCTCTAAAAAAAAGCAATGATGTCTGTGGTTCATTCAAATTGGTGAAACTTTCAGACTAAACAAAGCTCGATCTAATTTAGGCCGCACAAGTATGATTAATAGGGAATTACTGCAGAAAACATTTAAGAAAATATGGAATGGGATTAGCTTACTCCATTATCAAATACAGCATCCCCAGCAAAGGAGGCACCATCGCAGTATCTTAGCTTTACACGGTTCCAATTGTAAAAATCTGTCGGTTTAGGCAAGTTGGAAGAAGATTTCAGAAATACTTAGTTCTGATCATGTTTTAGAGTGGAGAAATTGAAGCTATAAAAAGGGTTATTACTAGTTAATATTTACCGTGCTAGATTGGAGTTATGTGTCAAGTGTGCCACTAAACACTCTTGATGATAACACAAATTCATGCAAACAATACCTCAAACTTGTCTTAAATTGTAGAACATTGAATTCGTTCTTCACCTCCATTTATGAGATATAGCGCAACAACATTTACTCTCTAACTAAGAATCTTCATTTCAGGACTATAGATAGAGATAACGTAATGTAGCATTCAACAAATACAAAACTTCACATAGAAAGAAAGAAAGAAAAAATTAAAGTTGCAAAAAAAAAAAGAAGGAAATATATATATAAGTTATAACACAGCGAGGCCCACATTTAGCGTATTGGCAAGCTCGTATCTAAGAGCAGCCGGTGATCCCACCAAAGTGCTGAACAACATGACTTTTTCCAACCTTAATTTGTTTGTTGCTTGGCTTCTCCCTTTCTTTTCCTATTTGTGCTTTTGGTGTTTTTCAAGTAACAATTAATACTATCTCTGTATGATTAGCATAACACGAACAAGTCAACAAAAGGGGCGTATCAGTTTTTTTTTTCTCTGGACCAAGAAATAAAATGAGAGAACTTAATTATTGTATACAGCAAGAAAATGACCCTTGATGGCTATTGCTTTCCCCTTTTTTTTTGGAATAGATCATTTTTATGGCAATCTAGATCTGTCTACATGTGCAAATGTCACGCGACAGCCTATTGGAGCACACTACTTTTGTTAGTCGTTAGAACTATTTTAGAATATAGATTCGATTTTCTTTATATTGATATTGGATCCTACATTACATGTAACTACTAATGTCCACTTCTACGATTAGAGCGAATAATACTTTACCACAATTGACTTTTCCAAATACTATTTCCTTCAAGATATATATGCATATAATATTATTGAATAAGTAAACAATTGAGTCACTGACTCATTTCTTAAGATGCACACAATTATAATCTCGTTGGTATGAGATACAAAGCAAGACACGTACCGAATACAGTTAATACCTCAAACAATTATTTTGCAAACATAATTGTTGTGGTTCGGATATTTATTCAGTTATATGAATTAATCAGAAATTAAGAAATGTGGTCCTATTCAATGATAAGCATTTAAATTTATCCACCAATGTTATTATGGTCGTGTCGGTAGGATAATGCATATATGGAAAATTTGAAGCAAAGAGTTGCGATAAATAAGGCATACCGGGATTTAACGAGGCGTTGTTGCTCAAGATGCCGGAGAAAACCTCAACCTTAGACATGTGAAGAGAGGATCCACGGCGAGTAGCGGCTCTGTCCAGGCAGGATTTAACGTCGTTGCACCACCCACCGCCCTGAATTATCACGTGCACTATTCTCCTCTTCAGTATTTTTGACAACTAATTTTCTTATTACTACAACAAGGCAGAGCTATTGGCAGTATATATCACAAGTCTTTAATACAATATTTACGATGTTATGATAACTTAATAATAATACGTACTATTCTTGTGAAATAATGAGGTAGTCTATTGTGGGCACAATGAGAACCACTTTTAATTAATTAACTATTTGATAATTTTAAATTAATACTTAATTAGTTCTAAATAAGATTTTATAAATACTAATTGATGATTAAAATTTATCGTTCCAAAGATAAATAATAATCAGTGGGTAATAGATTATAGACCTAATTGAGCTTAATAAGTGGAATTACGCTAAGGGGAAAATTGGACACTAGCTATGTATGCGAGTGCTTGGAATCTTTGGAATGCAGATTGGCGATCGATGGCTTATCTTTGGGAGACATGTCCTATTTATAGGCGTCGTCCTCGTGGGAAGCATCTTTGAGTCAACACCGCATTGATGTCGGGTGTTGCGGAGTTATGTCCCTAGTGAGTGTGGCACTTAATTAGTTCTAAATAAGATTTTATAAATACTAATTGATGATTAAAATTTTTTAGTTAAAAATTAATAAATAATAATCAGTGACTAATAGATTATAGATCCTAATTGAGAAATTAATAAGTCCTAATTACGCTAATTTAGGGGATAATTCACGCAATTTTGCCTGAGATAATAAATTACACCATAATAATAATAATAATATTATTATTATTATTATTATTATTATTATTATTATTATTATTATTATTATTATTATTATTATTATTATTATTATATATAGACCAATTTGTAATTATTTTTATTTTTATTTTATGAGCAAAGCAGCTCAATCGGAGTCAGAGTTTGAAGTAGGGCTTAATGGTGTCATGCTCGTATACAAAAATATAAAATTGGATTCTAAATTAAATTAAAACTACCGTAAAACTAAGGTATTCTTTTCTTAATCCTCCAATATAAAACTAAAAAATATTATATTTAACAACACTAGCTAGCTTAGTGTTACCCACTAATCATTTGATCTTTAAACCAGACATCCCTGTCGTCTGGTACATATATATGTTGGTTAACCATTTTAACTGATACAATATAATATCTATTTTTTCGTTATCGACGCAGACGATGTATCAGGGATGAAATTATGTTTAGTACCTTTTTGCTTGTACCATTTATATACCATCCTAAAAAACTTAGTCTAGTAAAGTTATTATCAATTATAAATAATTAAATTTGTGTATGTTAACTTAGTGATATAGTGGTTAATGTTTGAAGTTAAAAGTTTCGGGTTCGAATATACTGTGTATGACCTTTAAAATTTATGTATTATTTGATTAAAAAAATCAATAAATTCATAACATATACAAAATAATATTTCTCTCTCTTATGTTTACATGATAATTTTACATTGCTCCATATAAATAATGGAGCACAGGATTTATAACCTGAAAGCTCAGTTTAATCACGGAGATGAAAGCTCAGAGTCGGAGTGAGAGATGATAGTGGGTTCTAGAAATTAGGAAGCGTTTTTTTTTTTGATACCGTGACGTGTTGTTTTTTAGAATGGCAAATAAGACATGTTACAGAAAAGGATGAGACATTTTACTATCAAATAAATCATGCATCTCATTGAAAATGTATCATAAAGTGGAGTGCAAAAAATATTGATTAAAGAGAACACAGAGAACAATAATTAAATTAAAGAAAATAGAAAAGGGACGAGACGAGACGACCGTTGTCTGACATGGCAGAGCAATATTAAGCAAGCATGAATGCTTTTTCCCTTTCTGCCCCATAAAATTACCTCAAATTGTAAAAGCCAGTTGCGCGCCCCCGCCCCAAATCCTCTGTCCAAATGATATGCCGGCAAACTTCCGTCCAAGCAATCTAAACAATTTTTTCCAAATTATATATGTATATGTACATTCGAAGGAGAAAATAAATGTTAAGTAATAAAACTGAGTTTGTTATTGTGAAATCGGAATCACGATTTGTGAACAGGACTAAGAGATATCGCCAAATTCATGTGAATGCCGGCGGAAAACTTACATGCGCCGATCGACGAAGCGTTTCGAACGAGAGTCATGTTCACGCGCCGCTGCTCCTGCGAGTTAATGCACGGCGGCGCGCACGTTAGCAGTAGCAGCAGCAGCAGCAGTAGCAGAGGTAAGCTAAACGCGGCTATCGCCGCATTCGCACTCATTTCTGTCGGCGTTGTTATCTCTCGAAATGCCTCATATGTATAGACCGAGATTCTATGTGTATATATACACACACGGAGAGAGAGAGAGAGAGAGAGAGAGAGAGAGAGAAGGCAGAGACGTTTTGTTGGCAAAGTCATCTGGTCCTACTTTAGAAGAACGTGCACTTGGAAGGAACAATGGAAGGGATGATGGAAACGTAATGTGAATCTGTTAGGATATATGGTTCGCTTAATTGTTTTCTAGAGAGAGACAAAGTATATTTGGAGGCTACGGAAATTTTATGAATTCTTGACTTACAAGTTGAAGGATGGAATGAACTGTATTTGAAAAATAGGACAAAACACTAAAGGGTGGCAATGATTTCTTCATCATTTTCATATAACATCTTGTATTTCACTATTATCTATACATATCATTATATTATCAAATTGAATATCAATATCATCATAAATATGTTTGTGACATTGGGTAAGACGTAACTAAGATATCAAACCAAAGAAATTCGATATCGATATCGATTTCGATCAAGGGATAGGAGATATAAGGAGGAATTAAAAAAAGGAAAACGACCAAACATAGATTACAAATTGTTATGTGGTATTAAGGAAAGTACTGGGGCATATATGGCATTTACATCGCGTTGAGGGGTCGAATTGCAAAATTAGTTAGAGGGACAACAATAATGAGAGTTCCATTATCGTGAAATGATGTTGAGTTTGAATTTAAGATTGAAAAGTAGGACTTGATAACAGATTGATAGTTAAGTGAAATGCAAGTGATTTGGAATGTGGGGACTTGTATGAGCTTTTGGTATATCTTTCTATGGTTGTTACCCACTCACTATTATGCCCTCGTGAGAAATTAATACCTCTTTTAGCTTGTTAGCCGCTCAATATTGTGTTATTCATGACAAAATAAAACCGCTTTTGGTTTGCCTATTATTTATTTTGACTGCTACATATTTATCCTTCCGAAAAATAATACCTCTTTTGGTTTCGTATTATTTAGACTGCTACATATTTATTCTTCTGAAAGTCTGAAATTTATGCAGATACGCTAGGAGATTGAGGATAGCATCTGGAATTGTGATCTCCAATTCAAACTATATTTAGGTAATTTTTGCCGAATATTTCTGAAAAGGTCTATTTGCGTGCAAACAATAAATGCACAAAATTTCTTATTCTGTATTGCGGTTCATTTTTGTTCACGCCTTTCTTCTTATAGCGGATCATATCATAGACACAGTCTTTATATGTGTGAACAGATATAACTGCTAACACACAATATTATCTACTTATTTTAATGGCAAGGGCCCCAATTCACATCTAAGATATCTTATTATGTCTAAATCGCTTGGCATTTTAAAGGACAATAAGATTCTATCTCACAACAATCGTACATTATCATAATTTTGTTAGTGCAAAAAAACTAAAGAACGCCTACCATTAGTAAGCAGCAAGTGTGATTTCCACGTGTGTGTGTGTTGGCCAGTGGTAGAGTGGTTAATCTTGCGGTAAAGAAAGTGCCGGGTTCGAATTCACCGTGACGCAACCTTTAAAATTTCGTATTAATCGACCAAAAAAAAAAAAAAAAAGTGTGATTTCCACGTAATAGTCAACTTCTAATTTTATTTCAAGATGCATCATTATATCCTTGTCTTCCAACACCACGTTAAGTCATGTGAGCATCATATGTTCCTAGCCAATACCATATTTTACGTCTCTAGCTGTTTGAATTTCAATTTGTTCTCAACTTCTTCGCAATAAATCAGATTTGCCTAGCCAAAATTTGCAAAGAGACGTTAAATAAATACAAAGTGAATCGGACCACATTACAACAGACGCAGGCCTAATTGTACAGAAAGTGTAGAAGGGATGTTACATTCCTAATAGTGATACGCTGATTTGCGATCTAAAGGGCATAAAATTGAGAGTAGAGATGGTCGCGGATTTTATAATACTCCTCCGATAAGGGGCCTTCCAGTATGATTTGCTGGATGTTACCACCACCCTACAACAACCGTCCCCACATTCAGAAATAGGGACTTAGGTCAGGCCACCGAACGTTGATTTTCGTGGCTACTGAAAGAAAATATAGGAAATTAGCTTTACGTTATAGTCAGAAGATACCGACCTTTTGGCTCGAGTCCCCAACTTTCCGCAGAGTCACATACTCACCACAACGCAAGGCCCCACTAGCAAATTCCACCTGTATACCGGAAGTTGCGTCTCAAATAGGGAATTCATGTGATTTCTCATTCTGGATTAGTATATTATGGAAATAGTGGTTTTCAGAGTGGAACCAAACAATCCTAATTCTTAGGAACTCCATTAATGCATAACAAGCTGCGGAGATATTCAAGCCGTGAAAATGAACGAGGAAGAAGAAACACCTATGTCAATGATGGAAGTGCATTTGCACATGAAGCAAGGACTAGAAAAAAAAACAAAGAAGAGATTGCATTACCTGAATCCCTTGGCCAGCGAGAAATTGCTTGAAATCTGCCATCTTGATATCCCCTACCAAGACTGTCTTATGAGGTGGTGGAGGGGTTGAAAGAGGAAGCAAAGACAATGTGCCATTTTCGGTCTTCCCTACTTCAGCATCAACCCATGCTACTTCAAAATCACCAAGCTACAACAAAAAACACTCACATATCAGAAGCATAGAGAGAGAAGAATACAGCGAAGCAACTGCTACAGGACAACTAACTTGAATTTGGCATGTTATTTTCACAAAACTCAGAAGAGGATTACTAGGGCACTAGCTCAAACCTAGCTGAACAAAATATGGCATTAACAAGTTCATCCCTTTCTACACATCCACAAAATTAGGGACAGCATGAGTGACACACATGCATATAAAAGATAAATATTTATAGACAGCTAATAATGATAATAAATGTAATTACCTTCTTAAACAGGATGTTGCTCATTAATTTCTCAGAAAGTTGAACCTGTATCACAAGTTAAATGACTCCCAGATTACAAAGATGAGTGGTTGCAAAGGTGATCAGTAAGAACTTGTGGTTTTTGCTTCATGAATGGACTTACTTTATAAGCACACAAATCTGAAGTGACATCAATTGATTCTTCAATTTGAGGAGCATATACATGTGGACACACATTTTTCAAACAATGTTCCTTCAAATGCTCAGTGGCTTCGGCAGACCCATGCACCAAGACCTTCAAGACAGAAAACAAAGCAGCAGTAAAATTAACCTCTCAACATTAGACCACACCATACTATATAATTTAGTTACCAGAGAGTTGAGCATTAGATATAAATAATTCGATAGATGGATTGGTAAGAGAGATCATATATCCCAACTGGTTCCCTTAATAGTCTAGAATTACTAATTCTCTACGACTTCAGAAACTCTCTAGCATCATTTTGCTCCTTGGAAAAGAACAGTTAATTTGATATAACTTGGAGCTGCTTCTCTTATAAAACTTACATGTCTTATCTTATCATCGTGGAGCACGAGTACTTCCCAAAAGAATTCAATAACGGAAGAAGCCGGAATTTAAGCACTATACTGATTACTGACAACTATATGTGGTAACCAGAGTGAACCATATGATTGGTATGTAGAAAGTCTGAGATAGCAATAATTACTTCCAGGAACATAAGATGTTAGATTTAATAACTTAATTTAAAGACGCCAAAGGTACGAAAGAAGGCTCACAAGCTTCAATGGAGAGACATGGCTAAGAATCTTTTTCATTGAACCACCGTCTGAACGGCCTTCAAAGTCCATGTAGACCAACGAGCACTTGACATAGACCTGCATTGGCAGAAAGAATTCCATCAACATTAAAGGAGAAGAGGTGGAATGTTCAGCAAAAGAGCAGATGCTGAAATCAGAATGACAAATTCATGTACTAAGACTAATCAGTAACATGGGACAATTCACTGAATGGTTGTTCCAAAAGGCTCGACCACAGACACAGTGAACCCATGCCTTATTGTATAAGCACAATTTTGCCAGTTTATCAGCAAGATCAACTCAAACCAATAAAGGAGCAATCATAACTTACGGACACAAGGACAAAGAAACAGCTCTATATCATTGGATTGCTATATATGATACTCAAGCCTTTGGTTTATTGACTCAACACTTTTAGAATGAAAAAGAAAATTTTGAAACATGCAGCAAAACTGCATTCAGAGTGTTAGCTCCTAAAAGCTATGCAGATCTATATAATAAAATTCTTCTACAGATTTTACAATATCCCTACAAATAAGAAATATAAGATTCTATTTTCATAATTCCAAAATGGATCCAGCATCTACATTATTCATCTTCACTGCATTTGGGATTTCTAGAAGGAAACACACAATTAAGAGTTTTGCCCATGCAGGGGATAAGGATGGGAGGCAAAAGAAGCTTTTTTATGAAGTTGAAGAAATTCAATGAGCTATTTCCCATCTTCATTGCATAGTTTAGAGGAGTCATGAAATAGGAGTAGCCAACACTACAAACTTGTAATATTGCTAGTTCTAGGTGCCCCCCTCCCCAACCAAAAAAAGAATGTTAGAGGAGATAGAAGTAATTTTAGCATCAGTCATGCAAGAAAATAAAGGCAGATTGGACATACTGTTTGCTCGGAAGATACTACTTTTGATGGTGTTGCATCAAGAATCAGACTCGCAGATGCTTCGTCAAGCTTCCCATTGAGTTCTCCACCCTAGACAAATAATTTTGTGAGACACACGACTCTAATTTTCTCATCAAAATTTATAAGGAAAGCATTTTTAACTAGTATAGACATAAAATGTAAAGAGGCCACCTTCTATAAATAAAAATTTATTGTTTTCTTCTCAGTTCTGATTGGCATCCAATTAGTGGGAATTTACTTTTATAATTCCATTTTCTTATAACGTTGTTTACACTTTTATGGGTATGCTACTTAATTGTTTACTGAAAATAGAGAAATAAAACACCACTCACATCTCAAATTATACATTTTTTCTTCATAAGTTATCATTTCATTTTTTGTACATTCGCATGGTCGTTACATTGAATTGAACATCAGTGACTGTCCATCTTTAACATAGTTAACTAGGGATTCCCACCAGAACTCCAAATCCATAGAATTATCTAATGTTCTATCATCAAAGACTCCACCAACCAAACTAAAAATAAAATAAAATAATAATACTAATAGATAATGATAGCAAACAAACAAACACAAAGAAATGAAAAGAGAAGAAAGAGTATTAATATTTATCAGTGAACAAATGACTACACACTTTTTTTTTACAAGAAACAAACAAATAATTTGAATTTGACAAATTTTGGCTAAAGTTGTGAAGAGCCCTTATTGTTATAAATATCATCAACAGTCCTCTTGCTTTATTACCAGATTCAGCTCACATCTCTAAAGTCAATACTTTTCACAGTATCTAGCTTTTTCTTTCCTTACACTGCTTATAGAAATCATACGGTGGAAAAGGCGTTCTAAAAGAAATTGTGATAAGCATGCAGAATGCAAGGACAATTTACACAAATTACTTGCATAGATGCCTGGTCCATTTCTTCATCCTTGAGTGTATAATCATCTGGATCGATAACCTCACCAAAATCATCCCATTCGAATGTATTCTCATGGAAGGGGAACATGGGGCCAGCACTAGATGGAGGTGAAACAAATCCATCTATAAATACATCTTTGAATGCTCCATGTTGTAAAGTAGCACCTACGAAGATGTATAAAATAAAAATCAAAGCCAGATGAGTCTGTTTTCTTATGTGGATGGGGCTATAAACTTTAGGAGCAAGCACAAGAATTAAGTCCCATTATCTTATAAAGGTTGGAAGGAAAAAATGGAAAACAAAATTGTGCATTTAGCATACATTTTTTCGAGCTATTCAAGTTAGTCAAGATCAAGATCATAAAATATGCTCTTTTTCTTTGGCTGAGGCGTATTTAGCTCGCATGATAGAGAGCTTAAAAATACCATTTGCAGAAGGTTGTTTGATTTTAGCATCAATACTCATAGGGTCATCAACAGCAAGTTCTGCTCCAAGAGTTGCTTTTGATTCCTCTTCCTTGATGAGAGCAGCTTTAAGAGCTTCTTCTTTTCTTTTCCGGTTTTGCTCTTCTTCATAAGCAGCAAGCTCCTCCCCAACCAAGGGGATTCTCTTTGACATGGTAACTTTAACAGCTTTTGGAGGAGGATCTGACTGAAGCACTCGTGAGAGTGTGCCAAACTACAAAGTGAAGAAACACTAGCCTATATAAATGTAATAGTTGCAGAGAAATATCACCATTCTTTTTCTTCGTATTTCCCAAATTCCTCTTGAATGACAAACACAAAAACAATACTAACATTACATCTTTTTAAATTTGAAGGAGAAGATATTCTTTTGAAACAGATGGATACTAGAATACCAATAGGAAATAAACAAAAGAGGTAATACTTAAAATCATGCGATTAATGCGATACAGCTGCACTTTACTTCAGAACTCAGAAGTGCTGAGTAAGGCAATTATAAATGTGAAAGCATATGCATAAGAACTAATAATTAATAACTACTTCATTGGCCTAGTGCAGCCCACAAGGCCCAACATATGTTACATCAAAAAAGTCAATTTCTTCAGCAGAAATCTGATAAATAAAAATTGGGAAGCATGGATGACAATAATAAGTCATGGTACAAATTATAATAACAACAGTTGCGACTTATCCTGTTTTTGTCACTCAAAAATATAAAACGTCCCTCCAGTTAATGGACCTAAGGAAAATATAACGAGAATGATAAATATATATTTTACCATTGGTTTTAGTTACCTTCCAAATAAAAATTTGAAAATTAAATATGAAAATGATTTATTTTGTTTCATTATATTTTGTGAAAAATTGTGCAAGGGCAATACTGAAATTTAACATAATCTTTTCAGATTACAATCCATCAGCATTTTCCGTTAGAGCACAATGGAAAATACAATTTGTATGTCAGGCACAATCATCAAATGCAGTTTTTATAAAATCTGAAAGATAACGAATTTTTCAATGAAGGCAACAATATTCAAGGGTAATTTTGCAAATTGCAATTTCTCCAAAAAAAGAGCTTTAAGGAATGTATCACTCTATCAGAGCTTAAAAGGTAGTAGAGAGGATAAAAAAGCTAAATAAATGAGAATACAAATACTATTGAACTTCACAGGCCCAACAAATCTGCAGCATTATTCATCAGTTTTCAACAAGTTTCAAAATAGTGATTCCAAATTACGATATCATCTTTTTGCAAGGGGGGAAATTAGTTAGACTTCCCATGACAATGCTAAGTTTGTGAATGATAAGAACTAAAGCAGCAGAACCAACCTGGCCTCTCTCAGAAAAAAGAACAAGGTTCTTTGAGTCAGCAGCCCATTCAACAAAAATATCATGAGAAAACCCAACCTCTAAACTTCCCATGGATGCTAAGACAATCTGACCAAAATGTAAAAAAGAATTCATGAATAAGAAAACAAACACTTCTGGAATATGATTTCATAAAGTTTTCAGTAATCTTAACCTTTGGGCCATCAGGAACTTTTTCAAGCTCGCTTTTGCTGATTAGAAGGGTTACATGTCTGCAAATTTTCAGATAACATCCTTAATGAGAAACCATCATGAGATCTCGGGTATTTTTATATTTAAAAGCAAAAGTTATAATAGACATATTAAAGGCAGTCATGAGCAACCTCACATAGAATAACACAACAGGAACAGTAGCATTAGCATTGATAATCAATCTTTAACTTCCTTAGGTTTATGCAAAAAGTCTAGTTCATTGAGACCATAAGCAAAAGTAAGTAACCAATCACAAGCCCAACACATCCAGCCCAATGATTCAGGATACAGTCAGTATGGAAAAGTCCAAACAAGCTAGTGTGTAGCTCTACAGTTAGACATGTAGTATACCAACATTAAGTCCTTCTCTACACAGTTGTGAAGTTTTCTAAGAAAGAACTCAAAGCCAAAGAAAAACATCTTACTTCAAAAGAAACGCATTATCTCGTGTGTCCTCAAAGGATTTGGCTATTTTGTCACTCATCCACTCAAGAAAACTCTTTGCATAATCAACTGTGCTCGATGAAACATATGTCAGGAAGAAGATGGGGTAAGTTAAGTGATGGTGCTCCCAGAACTGCATGTTTATTCAAAAGAAAACATTAGAAATGGATACTTGTCTGAACAAAAGAGCATTGTGGTAAAGGTTGACTTACCTGCTCCAGTATCAAAAGCAGCTCCAGCACTCTACCAGCAGTATCGACAGGTATTAATATATTACCATCTGCTCTCAATGTCTTCAGTATGGCATCTAAACAAGAATGGTGATAAATGATTTCCAAAAATCCATACCCTCATAATGTTAAGGCACTGAGTGGATAGGATTCATATAGAAGAATAAAAGCAAAATAAAAGGCATTTTTTAAAAAGCAATCCTATCTTTTAACAATTAAGAACAGAAGTAAAACATGACTATGAATACTTCAAGGAAAAGACAGTATGTTGCTCTGCTTAATTAAGTAACTAATAAACTCAAATCATGATTCCGTTCGGGAGCAGACAGGGAAGATAAGAGGACGTGGGCTGTGACGTCTGTCTTAGTTAATTATAATTGCTTATATGATTCACATAGATGATATATATTTAGCAACATCTTATACTCTCTGCCCCTCCCCCTCTGTGTGTACTGTATACACTGGCACACATTTATACACAGCTAATGTGTCTGGATGATTTTCAGAGGGTAAAATTGGACAAGGAAGTTTACAACTGTAGCAATAGTCATTATGGTAATCATTACCTAAAAATTGCTGGTCTTTTTGACGTCTTGGAGGCTGATTACTCAACAGAGCATTGTATGCATCTGTTATTAAAACAGCAGGGCGCACAAAAGACTCTAACACAGTTCCATTCAGAAGCCTGAATGGAACAAGAGCAATCATCAGTACAAAAACAATCCATAAAAGAAAGCAATCTATGGCTAAAACAATTTATGCAATGATAAGCCAACTTTTCTTTACGGTGATTGAAGTCCACGGCATATATAACATCCTCTCCATCCTTTGTGATCTTCCAAAATGTGCCCCCTAAAAGGTGACCAGTTGCAAGGGGTGCAATAACAATTCCTTCTCCTTTTCCTAGAGATGGTTAGAATGGAAACTCATAAGATGCATGACAAAGAACAAGCTTAGTATATTAGTATAATACATGATCCCGTCTCATATTCACATGATTCAACCTGCAATGAACAACTAATATCATCTTTAATTCAAAACGGGTATACAAACTTAATACAACTTTTACAGGAAATGAGAAACTGGAAGTAATGGAACAGCTTAGAGTCAAACTAACATGATTTAGCATGTAAAATCTAACATAAACATCTGAAACTTGAGGTGCTACTTGTACATTCTTAGCACACAGTATAAAGAAGACAATGACATGAAATCGGCATCTTTTTCTCCCGCAAAGTGACACACACACACACATGCAGAATGAAAGATAGAAACACAAACAAACAAGAAGAGGCATTTAGAAAGGCTCACACGTCGAGTAATTAAGCCAAATATGTGCAAAAATAACATACAGGGAAAAAGGATTCTTAGCACACGTATGAAGAAGACAATGACATGAAATCGGCATCTTTTCTCCGCACAGTGACACACACACACACATGCGAATGAAAGACGAAACACAAACAAACAAGAAGAGGCATTTAGAAATATAAAGTAGACAATATTTTTTATCTCCAAAAGGCAAGAGAACATAAAATAACTTACCAGACATATGATAATTCTGGGAGTATGTCAATCTGATGATGTTTTGGAATGCAGAATCAATATCGTCCAGGGTGAACAAATCAAAATCAGATACTTGCTGCAGAAAACAGATACTATTAGAAAAAGAAAGAACATCAACAACAACAAAATGAGCATGCTCATTACCAAGAAGAAGAAATGTATAGAAATCAGATAATTATCTTCTGGTAAAACTTCCAATAAAATGGTTTACAAGATAACCATAGTCTACACCCATTTCTATATAAACTTCATATCATCTAATGCGAACTGCACCAAATTCAGATGACATGCTAGAAATAATCTCTATTATACCCGCAGGTTTCAGTTCAGATTTATTACATCTTAAAGAGTTCAAATCATTATTTTCCTTTCTTGTCTGTTGAAAGCATCACTGTTGTTCATTGCAGCAGAAAGATAAATTGCTAAGTTCATAAAATAATGCCTTTTAGTATTTGCATACTGAAAGAGCTTCATAGCATTATCTTTGCAGTACAATATTTGCAATCACTTTATGCTATACATTGAAATTATTTAAATAGTAAAAACGGAGCTGAGCTGCACAATGGGAGACAATTTTACCATCAACAGTGGACTGCATGGTACTAGTTTGGACAAAATCTGTAGAACAAGTGTATTTTTCCCTGGATATCAATTCAGTACAATAATATACAGCAGATCTTGATACGTTTGAGCCATGGCAATCTGTCATTCTGAGACCTAGTGAAGCAAATCAGAGATTGAGCACGGCCTATGATTGATGAATCAACACTGTTTCAGAACCCCATTACTTTAGTTTAATTTACTTCAGAAGAAAACAAGAACACCAAATCACTGACACAACTCTGAATTGCAGTCAAAGCAGCAAAACTTGAACCAAAATCAAGATCAAGGGCACTCAATGAACACACATTCCCAAGATCAAATTTCACCTTTCGAGACAAATAGTGATCATAAATGGTCAGGAGGCCCAATCTGTAGACAGGTTCAGTTGCAAAAACTGGAGCAGAAATTCCAAACTGCTTCATTGCATAAGGTAAAGCACCAAGATGAATTGTGTCTGAGTGTGATAGTAAGACAGCATCCACAGTTGAAGCAACCCTGATAACCAGTGCGGGGTATCTCAGCTTAGAGAACAGGAGTGACCACAATAACTACTAACTATTGGCTATTATCTTGTTCAAAAACTATAAATTTACTGCAAAGCAAATTACACTAAATGATTACATTCTGACACAAAGCAAGGCTGGAAGTTGGTCAATTATGTGCTTCAAAATCTGATTCTTCTAGACTTTCTTTCCCTTTGAAACACTTATCTAATAAGTAGCATATTGGTCAAGCCTATCACGGATTACATGTTTGACTTTGTGCACAAGGTTGATCCAAAAATGACAATTATATTGAACGGATTTACAGAATTATGTAGATGAGGAGAATTTGGCAGAGAGAATTTGAAGTACTTGTCATTTTACAACTAAACATGGCCACAAATTCACATAATGGCGGTCACTACTCAATTCTGCGGAGACAGAAATCAAGATTTTCTGGTTGGAAAACGTCAAGAGACAGCTCTAGTCAAAGCTGATTAATACACACCAATTATATTACTGAATTTACTGGCTTAGGAGGATGACAAGCTCGGAGGATCCTTTGTCTTTTAACTTCCTAGTACGCGCACGAGTTCACTTGACAGGAGTAACCACAGTCCAAAATTGAAGTTAGTACATGTGAATATCTCACTCTCGTCGCACGATATGTGCATATATATTTAACTCTCAATGAAAGAAAAGCTGGAAAATTATGTCAGGTGGGCTGAACTATAATGAATTATCCACTTAATCCCTAAACCCCTTCCACTTAAGCAATGGAAAAACAAAACTGTAATAAATATAACCTGCAATAACAAGATAAAAAAGTGAAATTGAAGACCTGGATAGGGGTTCAAGAAGAGAGGTGTCAAACTGGTCGTTCCAACCGCAATCGACGAGGAAATTGAAGTCGTCGATCGAGACTAAGTATGACAGCGGATTCTCGTTGTACACTCCACATAGCGGCTTCACCTGCACTGACGTCCCCATCTCAATGTGGATTCTTTAATCTTCTACCGCCTCAGGTTTCCGGCGCTTCACCGTTGGAGCTCCGGTTCCTGATGATTTTACGCGGGAAAATGCAGCGCCCCAGAAATGGGTGATTTTGGGCTTTTAACGAGTAAACTGGCCTGGCGGGGAAGAGCGTTTGCAAAATTAAACTTCCTTTTCTAGGTCTCAACAATTAAGCAGGTCGCAGCCAGTTTCATTTGGAAAGGTTTTAATTTTTTTATTTCCAAACCTTTCTTTATTTTGAATGCAATACTTTTTAAGAAATTCAACTTAGGTTTAGGAAGACAATCCATTTGATATGTTACATATTATTATTATTATTATTATTATTATTATTATTATTATTATTATTATTATTATTATTATTATTATACCCAACTTATTTCTTCAATTTTTGGCCATTTCTAAAAAATGTACCTAAGGCTTACATTTTCTAAACAAAATCCCTTACCTTTCTGAGTTTTGTAAAAATGTCTCGTCTTTCCAAAAATATCTACAACTTACATTTTCTAAAAACAATCCGTCATTTTTCATCATTTTCTAGAAATGTCCCGTGTTACAAAATTCTATAACGGGATGATGTATTATTTTTTGATGGATTCTTAGGTGGATTATAGGTTAATTGAGGTGGGTTTTTTTTTTCTCCACCCCACCATCAATGATGAACCACCTCATCAGATTCTTAGGTGGATCATAAGGTAATTAAGGTGGAATATTTTTCTCCACTCCACCATCAAAACTACATCGTTTTAACAATACAACATAAAAATTCACCTAACATTTCTTAGCCGTCCTCATCCATGAATTACAGGTTCTCGTGGATTACTTTTAAGTTACATGATTGTTGTCGATGCCGCAATGATCTCGCTAGAGTCGTGGATGAGCTTGTGATGTCAATGCTGCAAACAGTGTTAGGTGGATTTTTAATTTTCTTAAAATGATGTCATTTCGAGGGTAAGGTGGAAAAAAATTCACCTCAATTAAACTATCATCCACATAAGAATTGATATGTGACTCATCATTCTATGGCCTGGTTTTTTGGCACATAACATTTTTTGGAAAATACTGAAAAATGGAATTTTCTTTTAAAAAGCATAAATTCAAATTATTTTTTTGAAAACGGCTGAAAATTAGGGCACAAAATATAATTAACCCAATAATTAATAATCATGTTAAGAAAAACTAGACAAAAGTTACTAAATTGTTTTTGTATTTGGTTTGTTGCACATTTATGTATGTGATAATTGAGAGTTAAAAGCGCAGGGGTGCTTGAATAGAACACATTTGTCTTCAATGTGGTAACCATTAAAGTATTGCTACTTATGGAAATGTGTGGGTTGGCATTTTTATTACCATTTATTTCAACTGTGAAAAACTGTTCCATCACGGCATGCTTGCTGCTTACCTTATTTATTTATTTATTTTGAGGAGGGATGCTTGTTGCTTTTAGGAAGCCTACTACTAAATTCTAATATGGAAACGGACTGTGAAGAATTACGTGTGGAAAATAACTAGACACAGTTGGTGTATATCTGTATAAATAACTAGTCGAATACAATACGATATCATGTTGTGCCTAAAAAACCAACATTCTCATTTTACATGTGTTAATGATAGTAAAACATAAAATCCAGTTAAATCTAACGAGAGATGTCATACTTGAAACACTAGTGTGGACCAACTTCGAGAGGAAGTGCTCAAATCACATATGAAGGCTGTCAAGTTTATTAAACAGAAATATTCCAACCAAAACTGGCATATGATCACGTACACCATCATACAACAATTTCTTGCATTTTCTACAATATCCTTCACAAATATCACTAGGTGATAGACATTATTCCCCTTCGCCATTTATTTCCTTAACAATCCACTTTGTAAGTGGGAAAGAGGTCAAGGCGGGGCGATATATACAATATACGCCCAGATCAAAGTTTAAAAGTTCAGAAAAGGACAACGACAATCATGCCTTGAACTTCTGCGATAATCTCTCAACTCCCTCTTTCCAATCTCCAGCAACGCGCTTCGCACCTTCCTTGACAGCTGAAGTAAATTCCGTGGAGTTACGCTGCACGCCTTGTAAAGAACTGTCCCACCTTGATTTTGCAGCATCTTTTAGGTCTCCTGCCTTTTTCTTCAAATTAGATATGAATAGAACTATCATCTCGATGATTTTTGTAATTGTATCTTTGCTTTTCCCTCTAACTTCATCTGCCATTTTCTTGAGTTTGTCCACGAGGTTCTCGGACCTCTCAATGGATTCTTCGACTGAGAACTGCTGTCCAGCAGCGATCCATGTATCTCCAGCTTCAGCTTCCTCACGTAGGTCGTTGTCGACCACAACTTTTATGCCTTGTCGCTCCCATCGGTCTCTAGCCTCATCCAGGGCCTTTGCTTGCACCCTTGCCCTTTTCGCCTCATCTTCAGCCCAGGCCCTACACAAAAATACATGAAGAAAAATTGGAAACTCGATTTATATGTATTACTTCTTCTACCAACTCATTTGATAGATCTTGACGATCATTGAAAGGATATCAGGGGGTGGTGGAGGAGAAAATACTTTTACAGTGGACGGAGCATTCTCGTAGGAGTCTGGATAGATAATAGGATGGACATTTGCAGAAGACAAATAAACACCAAAACTCACAGCCATTTCTTATATCCACTAGACATAAGTAGCTTCCATCATTATACAGAAAAATAAAATTATTTTGTCAAGTCCCTAATACATAACCCTTGAAGTACTCGACGTCTAGCATAAGCTCAACACCTCTTATAAAATGGACAAATAAAATAAATAGGCCAACATGAAGAGGAGTGGTGAAGCACACTAGTATAGCAAAGAAAGACTATTATCACCATTCAACAGCATATACATTCTAAGTAGAACCATACAAAAATGTTGAATCCAAAAAATAAAAATTCTATGTATGATCTTTCCCCAAAATTCAAGCTACAGTCAAAATGAAAAGATGATATAAACTTCTCACCGTGCCATGGATAAGGCTTTGCGCTCAACTTCCAGCTCATATTGTAACCGTGTTAGTTCCTGACCCTCAGTTTCGGCATCTCTCCGGAGTTTATTCAGCCTTTCTTTCTCATATGAAATCTCCAACTTATCGGTCATAAGGGCCTGCAACTGTTCCTCCACTTCTCGCCTTAATCTAGAGAGAATTTCCATTTCTGAATCAACAGCAGCACGTTCCTTTATCAGTGAAAGACTTTCCTCCTCCCTTGCGGCACTCAGTTTATCCACTTCTCTTCTTGCTTCCTCAGCCAATCTCTCGACAGCATTGATCTTTTCCCTTTCCAGGGAAAGCTCCTTCTCAAAACTCACATTTAGATCCTTCTCAACTTGAGCAACTATAGCACTGTGCACAGAAACAGCATTCTCTGCCATAGTTTCAGCTTCAATACGTGCAAGTTCCTCACTAACAATAGCAGAAGCATCCCCAGTTGAAAGTGCAATGGCAGCCTGTGCTTTTGTCACAGGTTTTTCTGGCTGGAAGAGTCTTGTATATCCTGTCATGTAATGTGAATTATAAAGAGAGACGCACATGCCTCATAAACACAATTTGCTCATGTAAGGAAACTCACCAAATGCAAGAGTTATAATACCCTGATCTCCAGCTGCTATGTCAGCTACCACTGCAGGCCATGCATCTGGGTTGATCTTGTCAATATCTATGAAACCAGTTAACTGCTGCAAGATCTTAATTCCAAATACAATGAAAGAAAGCAAAGTTAGTAACAAGTTCATCAATGACTCCTGTAGATCAAGAATGAGTTATATTCTATCATTATGTGATAACCTTTTTGTCAACTGCTGGTAGCTGCCTTTTTTCAAGGGCCATCTTCCAACTCACAAGATCTTGACGAGATAAGAAGCTGTTAAGAGATAACAGAATTTGAAAAATAGAAATGGTCTATATCAACTCCATTAGAAAGCATAACAACTTCACATCAAGGATAACCGGAAAATTAATGATGAAACTGGGAACAAAATGACGGAACATGTGCAAATACGAATGATGATGTGATCCAATGGAAGCCACCGGACACAAGAATGCTGAGAAGGAACAAATGCTAAAATTTCAACTTACAAAATTTTTAATATGAGGAAAATAGTGAGAAACAAGTAATAAAATTCACATCCATAAACCTCTAATGTCCAAGATAAAGGGCAGCAGTCTTCTTTATCAGTATGTATCAAATTTGTCCATTGTATAATAAATTAGATGAAAAATTGAAGTCATCGAATAGAAATAATATAGCGGGAGTTCACTCGTGCTTATCTACACCTTTCAGGAGAGAAATGTAAAGGACTAGTGTCTTCATCGCCATATGATTGCATATCATGTCTTGAAAGCTTGCTGGCAATAAGTCCAGCCTCTGCCAAGCCTAAAAACATGTAAACTAGTTCAGACATAAATATTAAAAAACAAATAGTTTCATGATCAGAGCTATGGATTGTCACCCAAAAGTTAGATTTCACCTTGAATGGATGGGAAATCAGGGTCTTCAGGTGTAATGTCATCAAAAGCAAGTTCAGAAACATTTTCGATGTACATAGCAGGATAGACTTTGGAAGTTGTGTTCCTACAATAATTCCAAATACTCGAGATTAATTTGAATACTGCAAGATTCGTTCCTAAGATAGGTCTCATTAGAACAACTTAAACCTGGAAAGAGCACTGCTGGCTTGAACTAGCCAACGAGCGTACTCCCTTCGTGTACATAAATCTCCAGGTTGAACACCATCTTCAATCACCTAATAGAGCACAAAATATTAACATTTCAGAATGTGTGATGAAATCCCATCTTGCAAAGAATCCGGTATCTAAAGCAATATTTAACAAACCTTTAAGACTTGTAAAGCAGCAAATGCTTGACTTTGAAGTTGATCAACAACAGCCGGAACCAAAACCTTTCCAGGAGGGGACTGCAGAGCTGCAGAGACAAGAGATGGAGCAGGTATGCCAGCTGAAGTGAAATAATTTCCAGGAACTGTAGAGTCAAAAAGGGGTTGGCTAACAATGTCATTTTGATTATTTTGAAGATCCTGATATCCAGATTGATAGGAGTCTTCTGTTAATAAAGGTGCCCCAGTCGGTACAGTTCCATTTAACATTTTCCCTACCGAAGATTCAACATTTTGATTAACGAAAACCTCGTCAATTTTGCTTGAAATGACATCTATTGTTAAGGGCTCCTTGCTTTGCTCAACATCCATTGTTGAAAGCACATCTTCAGTCTTCAAAAGCTCTTCTTGGGCAATGCTTGTTCCAATAATTGCTTTGGAATCTGATTCGATTGATACATTTGAAATTGAAGACTCAACAGAAGAAGGGTTAAGTAACAAGTTGGACTGTTGATTCAAGCTAGACACTCTGTTCAGATTGTCAGTGAATGAATTTTCTGAATTAGCAACAAATTCAGATGGTTCTAATGTATTGGCATCAGCGAGTTTGTCGAATGCTGGTTCAATGGACTTTTCAGAAGCTGTAGTATCATTGTTGCTTTGAATGCTTTCTATAAGTGAGGAACCTCCATTAATATCATGTAAAGGATGTTTGTCATCAGGAGAAACCATGTTGCCGCTAACAGCTGATTCTGTTTGGACATCTATAGGAATAGAGCCTCCACCTTCCTCAGATGACTGCCTCAAACCAGTATCATCACTAACTCTACTTTCTATAGCTGCAGTATTTTCGTTAATAAAAACATGATCTCCATCTTTACCTGTCATGCTTTCTGCAGTATTGCTGTCCAGCATCTCAACTTCCTTCCAACTTTTATCCCCCTCAACTTGATTCTGTTTGTCATCAAAGGACAATGACTCTTCTTGTTCTGTTGTCAATGGCTCCATTTGTTCTCCAACTCCTGCACATAAGAGCTAATGCATTCAAATTTAAATTGCCTGCCGCATCATCAATTAAGAAGGTATTTATCATATAACATGACAAGAGGTCAAGATCCTGTAAAAATATTGTAGTAATGTAGTTACTTTTTGGAAGACGAATTCTCTTTAGCAACATCATCAACATTCCCTATCTGCTAAATAAATGTTGATAGTTTGACAGGTTATATCTGCTCCATGGAGCCGTAGGTTTGCTAGATACTAATAATTGAATACCAAGGAAGAAATTACCCACTTGCAGTATTCCTTCTACTCATAGAAAATGCAGCAAATGTGATGCCAGCAACCAGAAAAATCCCAGCAGCTCCTGCCGCCAGTATCCCTGAAAGTAGACTACTTCAGTAGTGTTATTAGCCAACAAGAAAAGACATCAGCATAATAAATGTATATTTTACTTCAAATTGTATTTCAGGATGCTAACTTCAAATTGCATTAATTCTATAAATTTTCTAAAGGCAATAAACAAGAGATTATAAAGCTAGAATTTAGTCGATATTAGTCCAGATTTTTCAGCACCCATACCAACCTGAAATGAATAACAACCTCAAGAGCAACTACTTTTCCATTAAATACAGAAACTTATAACAATTAGGATTTAGAAGCAGGCAACATCAGTCTTACCTACAAGCGATTTCTTCGGCTTGGGATCACTAGAATGTCTATCAGCGTCACCATTAGCCCAGCCAGAGAAATCATCAGCCGCAGAATTCAAGTTCGTCCATGACGAATTGCCTGTACTACGTCGATCCACGCCGTTACCGTTGACCGCGCTACTCCGTACAACCACCGACTCGAGTTCCACACTGCGGCGATCGATCTTCGGAAGGCGAGTTTGCACAAACGCCAACTTATGTTTCCGGCCAGCGAGTGCGAATTTAAGCTGAAACGACGTCGGACAGAACGCCGTCGCCGTCGTGGTCACAGCGTTCATTTCCGATTTCTTTTGAAGAATTCTCCTCCGTGGAATGCAGCAACTATTCGGCGATAGTATTCCTGTAGCTCAAAATTGTTATCATTCGGTATTTAATTTAGATGTGGTTCTAGGGTTTTTCTGAATTGCGTTAGGGTTTTGTGTACAGCCTATTGTAGGTTTCCATCTTATCCAACGAACCGCAAAATTCGAGTTTCAGAGATCAACGGAATTACCGAACCAACCTTCGGTGAATTTAAATTCTCATTGTCGTAACAAAATAGTTTTGCTAATTTAATAATTAGGGTAAATTTCTTGGTGAAATATACACACTATATATAGAATGAAATAAATCGAGTGAACTTATAACCTTATCTAAAATCATAGCGAGCATATAAATTGATTTTAGTAACATTATCTTAGATAACTTCCTATACTTAGATAAATAATAAACATTATCTTTAATTAATCTTCCACTAAAATTAATTTTGGAAACATAATTATCTATAGAAAAAAGTTAAGGTGCATACCATATTATGAGCGCTTGTGAGCGCCTCCATCCCACATCATCAGGATTTTGTCTTTCTCGCCTTTTAACTTTCACAAAAACTCATGTGGAATCCACTCTAGCTAGGGACTTCCAAAAAATATTATTTATAATGATGAAAAATATTATTTATTTTTTTATTTATAAATAAAAAGTATATTTATTGTGAAGAAAAATATTATTTCTATTAAAAAAATATCATTGATATTGAAAAAAATTATCATTGTCTCTACGTAGGATCAACCCCACGGGAGTGTACCTCTTTAACTTTTTATCTCTGAAGGGTTCATATTTCATGAATAGAATAAATAAGATTGATATGATAGAGTATGATAAAAGTGTTAGAATTTTTTAATTGTGTTTGTATTTATTGATTGTGGTGTAGGCTAAATTGAAAGATCATGACTTAAATATTGTATAACGTTGAGATTGGCTTGTTGTAAATGATAAAAAATAATTTGGGTGAAAAGTATTTTTAAAATTTTACATTATAGAGTTAAAAATTATTAAATAATCACCTCAAATTTGAAATGATAAATTTTCACCCAAATCAATGATTGAGACACAGATCGAGTTATCCATCACGACCTCAATAATTCTAATCAAACATGTGATAAAATAAAATATTTTAATAATATAAGAAACAAGCACTTTATCTGAATGTACAACTACTATATGCAATTTATTTTAATGGAATTGAAGTTGTCAAATTGAAATTACAATTAGGACACGTTGAGAGACTCCCTTACTCAAAAAAAATAACACTTAAACGCGAAATCTTTACATTCATGTTAATTTTGTACAATTTATCGTAAGAGAAGACACAATTGTAAATTTAACAAACAATATTAAACCTTATAATTACAATCTTGAGATATTACAAACTGATATACAACAAAGTTTATACTACAAATATGAATAAGAGACAAATTCGTTGATCAAAAGATTGTTTAACCATTTAATTTTAGAAAAAACTTGTAATTCAATAAAAATATAATAAAATCGACTATTTATCCAAAATTCATATAAAATAAATACATGGAAAGCCAATCTCATATAAAAATAATATATTGAAGATATACTTTACATATATATACACACATTGGTACATTTGGCTTGATACAAAAATAAAATAAAAATTACAACAACACTGTTGATATAAATTTAATTATTTCAATAATCAGCAATTTCATGTTAATGAATGCACTATTATCTAAAATAGTATGTATTGCATATACTTCTTAGTTAAATAGAGTGTTTATTCGTCTATTCATTAATAAATACTTTAAAACACACATCTTTACACATGCAAATAATCATTACAAATATTAATCGGGCCTGTATTATATTTTGATCCATTGGGTGACATTAATCTCGAAAATTTCAATTACAAACTAAACGATACATACAAATTTCCCTCGAATACGGTGTTACGTCATTTAAACTATTCAACGTGACTATAAAATAATACCAATTATAAATGTACAGAAAAAAAAAAAAATTTACTCAAAATTGACAATTACTTGAAATCAATTGGGCCAACCTGCTGGTTTATTAAAATTCAGAATAAACCCAACTACAACCCAATCAATTAAATGCTAGCCCACAATATAACAATATTGAGCCCCTAAAATTGAATTAAACAAAAATGAAGCCCAAATTAAAATGAAAAGAAACAACATAAAAATCCAAACAATATCCGTTGATATGTTTATTGGATGAGCGGATTGAAAATTATATATTTGTCAATATTTGTTTCTATTCTATCATCACTTCAAAACTCCAATTTAAAACTATTAACTATGTTGAATAAAATGGAACTGGTACCAAACTTTAATTAAGAGGGTGTTTTGAGCTTATGTCCCCAAAACAACTTATGTTCGCTTTTTAAGTTTGGCGAGTTTTATGTTCTCACCAAACACCCTCTAAATCGATGATCGATGATGGAATGTATATGCAACAAGACTTTTGCTGCTGTGAAGATAATTTGAATATATAGTATAACCTATAAACGAAGAGGGTTAAACATTTGTACGAAAGCTGCAACTTTTCTTTTCATAAAAGCCTACTATGAATATAACATTTTCTGCTTCAATATAAATTAGGTTATATTCAGAATTTTATTTTGAGCATCAGAAATTACAGTAGAAAAACATTGACACTCTGGTCATATTTTGTTTGTCAAACTATATTTTAATAAAATAAAAATTGCAATTATGTTTTATGTGCGAAGCAGCTTTCACTGCAGTAGCTACATAACTGAATATGTAGCATTTTATTTGATGTTATAATATTCTAATTCATGGCTTGTATTAGAAGGTAGGAACTCCTATAATGTTGTTGAGATACATTGACCATGCAAATAAATAGTATATTTTTTTGCCAATTAAATAAAAAAATTTAAAAGTCGCATCACGGTGAACTTTGAACTCGAAGTCTTTGACCTCGGACATTAACTATTATACCACTGAGCTAACACATACACAATTTGTGTAGTTTTTTTTTGGGTCAATTGATACATAAATTTTAAACGTCGTGTCACGGTAGACTCGAACCTGGGACCTTTGACATCAGTCATTAACCACTCTACCACTAGGCCAACACATACACACAACACAAAGTGTATAGTTATTGTCCATTAATGGCAACAAGGTTTGAAAATTTATATAGATGTAGGTAGATTATATCCTTCATACGATAATATTTTATTAATTTATATTAATAAAATATTATCATACGGAAAGGATATAAGACACCTATGTTTATGAAAATTACCCAATCTTTCATATCATGATGTGGAAGCAAATAGTCTTACAGGATACAATGCGAGACAAGGCGTATCGATTCCAATTAAGCATGTCGCCCCTCTTATTATTGTCATCTAATAAAATAAAATTGTCATTTAACTATTTAAGCTTCAACGATGTCCATTTTCTCTTATTATTTCATATGTAATTACTATTTTTATATGATGGGTTTTTTTTTTTTTTTTGCAAAAAACTATTTTACACATGGCCAATTGTACATTGTCATTTATAGATTTTGTAGTCGATGCATTTGCAAGTCTTTCAAAATTCACAAAATTTAAAAGTGATATTTTTGTATTTGTTATGCTTAGATATTGTACCTCAATACGTAAATAAATAAAGAATATATTAAACCAAATAAGTATTTCAATATTTAGCCATTATTCTATTATAAATATTTTATATATAAAGAAGTTCAAATATTTATAAGATTTTTATATACAATTTTAATATTATATATGATAATTGAGTTAGTATTCATTATATAGGGAAAAGTCAACGTAAAAACTATTTTTATTACAAGAACCAAAAAAGATGCATTTAGTTTTAAGTTTGATGCATCCATTAGAAAAATTATTGAATAAAAATTAAAATTTTCTTCTCTCATAAGATTCAAACTTAAACAAAAATTTCAATTGTTTAGGACTCAACAACTTCCCAATAAATATATCAACTTTTACAACAAATATATTTAAGTTTTACATTAGAATGATTCTTATATAAACCCCTCTATATATATAAAACGTGATTTCTGTCCATCAAACGGGGCAAAAACTACTTGGGATTTAATTAGTGGATCTAAACCAAACGAAATTTGACCAAATGTTGATATGCATAGCTTAAGGGATAAAATTACTATATTTCCTAAATTAAGAGGGTGAAAGTGTAATTATCGGAATACTGCCGGCTGCGCCTGCGTCTCACTCACTCTCAAGTCTCTCTCCAATTCAGTTCTCTCACTGTGAACGCTCCCCCGTTACAGAATCCCCTTTCCGTCTTCCAAAAAATTCGCAAATGGTAAATCTATTTCTTGTATGGCCCTTTTTGTAATTGACCGAGCAATATTTTCCTCTCAGTTCTTCTATGGAATAATTCATTTCTTGATTTTGTTTCGTTTAATGCCTACTTTTGTTTATTCACCGTTGAGTGTTTAGTCAACCCCTGCTGATAACTTTTCCGTGTTTTCAGGTAGATGATGTTTATAATTTTGAATTAATTTTCCCGTTGCATTTACGCACTCTTTCGATTTGGGTTTTGGAAAGTTGTTTTGGGACAAATGATATAATGGGGCTTATTTTCCTCTTATTGGGGAATGCTCATGTTTTTTTTTTCCTTTGTGATTTTAGTGAAATTCTTCCAGAGATGGATTACTGGAATAGAGAAAGGTTGTGCCTCAAACAAAATGTTTCTTAAGAAATAAATAGGGGAATGATGTGCATTCTTTGTGATTTACTTATGTTACTATATATTTTGTTATTGAAATCAGATGCGACATTTTATATTTGTTCTTGCTTGTTCTTGTTAATGTGGAATTTTTAAGTTCCCTAATGTGGGCATGATTGCTTACTCACGCAATTATTCCTTTCCAGGTTCGGGGGCGTTGTTCATATCAGATTTCGAGCAGATAAACATAGATTCTTGATTACCCTCTCGTGATTTTGGAGTAATCTTTTCCATTTCATTCATAAGATCTCCAAAATTTAGGATTTTTGTATTTTTTACAATCCTTGTCAGCAACTAGGTGTTTTCCAGTGGTCTTGAGATTGTTTTGAGTTAGAGAAAAATTTATAGCATGGAGCCTCTCTGGAAACTTGCATATTTACTTGAACCATCTTCACTCACACTCTTTGTCACAGCCATAGTAGTGTCATATGCATCTGCTTCTAGAGCTCTGAATTACGGAAAGGAAATGGAGCGGAACCGTGATTTGTCTGAAGCTTCCATTACTCTAGATAGCTCCCAGGCACTGATGATCCCGATAATGAGCTCTTGCAGCTTGCTCTTTATGTTCTATCTGTTTTCTTCTGTCTCTCAACTTCTCACTGCTTTTACTGCAGTTGCATCGGCATCCGCCTTATACTTCTGTCTTTCGCCATATATTGCTCAAATCAAGTCGCACTTTGGTCTACCCGACCCATATGTATCCCGGTGCTGTGCTAAGTCATTTACAAGAATGCAAAGTATGTTGGTATTGGTTTGTGTTGCTTTAGTTGGGGCTTGGCTGGTAACGGGGTACTGGATTTTGAACAATCTGTTGGGCATCTCTCTTTGTATTGCTTTTGTCAGCCATGTTCGACTTCCGAATATTAAGATATGTGCGATGCTCCTTGCCTGTTTGTTTGTGTATGATGTATTCTGGGTTTTCTATTCAGAGAGAATCTTGGGGCAAATGTCATGGTATCGGTTGCAACGCAACAGGCATCTAATCCAGTACACACTGTAGCTAATAGTTTGAACCTTCCTGGCTTACAGCTAATAACGAGAAAGCTTGAGTTGCCTGTCAAGATTGTGTTCCCCAGGAATATGTTGGGCAGTGCGATACCTGGAAATAATACTTCCGACTACATGATGCTTGGTCTCGGTGACATGGTAAGATAAATTGCTACTTTGATTAATTGGTGTTCCAGTTCTGTAACTGTTTTGACTCAATATGCTTGAAGTGGCCTAATTTGCAGCTAATTGTGCTGATTAAGGCTTAAAATGGATCTAATTTGTTATTCTCAAAATTATATGAACACTTTCAGAGACCCGACATACACTTATTTTTGGTATTGAGCTCTTTCATTAGCTGATCCCGCAACATATTTCCATGCTAATTACCATTTAACTTCACCATTTCACTTCCTACCTCCTGTTAAAACTTTTTTATAGCTCTGTTACTATTTGAATCATGTAATAATTTGTCAATTTCCCTATGTTGTCACACTTGATCTTGGTGGAGTTCTATGGATTTAGTGCATCCAGTTATGAATGGAGGCTATTCAAGTGCTTAACCTGTTAGTTTTATGAATTCATTCATATCATATGCTGATCTAAACTTCTCTTTGACAAATGAAATGCTTTCCGACTAATGTTGGTTACATTGACTGGTTTCTTGATGATGAGTATCCCATTAACGTTATGCGAGGATTTCTATAGGTCTGCTTTCAGTAATATCATGATTGTTTTTACTTTCAGCCATTCATTTTGCTGTCAGTCAAAGAGATATGGTAGACAACTATTGAGCTTTAATACTTCTGCTCGTTGATCTTGTAGGCTATCCCCTCGATGCTCTTAGCATTAGTTCTCTGTTTTGATCACCAAAAGGGTCGGGAATCTAAAATAGTCTCAGATACACAAGCTTCAAAGGGGTTCAAATACTTTTGGCATGCTCTTGTTGGGTATGCTGTTGGACTGTTTACTGCCTTGGCAGCTGGCATCTTGACACGCTCGCCTCAGCCCGCGCTCTTGTACCTGGTATATCTGCTGATTTGTTATGCATTTGTTTCTTTTCTTTTTATTCCTACCACAGTCAACAGAGGTCACACGCGAAGAAGGTTTCACGATCACAGTATCACTATGCCCCTATATATTTATTCTCTATTTCTTATGACAACCTGTATAATATTGATTGAAATGGAAACCAAACATGAAAATATTTGTACACTTATGCTCAATATTCTGATTGCTCGGGTTTTCTTGTGGCCCAGAGGCAGCCTACAGCTTTTGGAAGTACCTCTTATACTGTAGCCCTCACTCGACTTGATGAATGTAGGTACCTTGTACGTTGGGACCGATCATTATCCTGTCTTGGATGAAGAAGGATCTAGCAGAGTTGTGGGAAGGAACGACGGGAAATCCAAACGAGAAAGCACATCTCACTGGAGTATGAGCGGTAGATCGGCCCTCGTGATAGATATTTGAGTCTACGAAAGTTCAACGGGGAAAAACTAGGACATCAGCATCTTGGTAGTCAACTAGGCTGTCAAAGGAAGTTGATTTACCTATGTCAATATTATCATATACCATGAAAAGGGCTAAAATTGCATTGAAACTTACATTCAAATTGCTGAATGGAAGAAAATATGATGCCTATTATTCTCTTTGATGACGCTGGTGCTGATATTGTGCAATTTTTTTGATACATAGCAAATGTCGGAAACTTCACCAAATATATAGAAAACTAATTCGACGACAATGCGTTACAATACTAATGAATTGCTATAGGTTTTGAACATTTTTAATTCAATCGAGTTTTAATTATGTTTTGCTAAAAGTGTCTCTAACTTATGTTGGGGATACAAAACATGAGTTCATTTTTTTTTTCTCGTTTCTCTTTTCCCTAAATTGATAAGTTGGGAAACAAAATATGATTTGATTTTTTTTCTATCTAAAAGTCAACAAATGGTGTACTTTTGGTAGTTATTGTCATGTAATATTCCATACGTCATAAAATCTAGCCAAGTCACAAATAATGTGCTTTGAATTTGATTTATGAAAAGAAGTGTTTTATTATATTAGAGAGTGTTTAGTTTACATGATTGATTGATGTGATACATGATTGAGTATTTTTATTCCTATTATTAGAATTTATCTAATTTTATTTTTTCAATGGGATATGAATCAAATTAAATTAGCTTAAATAGAAATATTTCAATGTTCTAGTCTATCGAAGTAAATAATAAATTTGTCTATACTATTTTTATCTATCTGACTAATCTTTAAGAGTAAACGTTCCCTAACAAAACAAGCATATAAAGTAAAGAAACAAAGCACCTCTTTACTGTTGGGGTGATGGACGGTAGCACTTCCAACTATTCATTTCCTAAAACAAGCAACGCTTCTAATGGGATTAAATCTAGTTTTTGAAATTGGATTCGAGCTCATTTTCCCCAATCTTTATACTATTCTTTAAATAATTATGTAGCTATCCTTCAGATTGTATTTCTATAAGCTCTAGAATTCTTGCGTTTTCCTTTTCTTCTAATCAGTTATGTGTTTGTGGGTGTACATTAAGCTCATAATAATTATTGCATTTAGATCCGTGTCTGCCTTAATCCTCTCTTCTACACCTCAACCTGAATGCATGCCCTTTTTTTGTTAGTGGCTGCTGAAAAAGGATTTACTTTGTGGAGTTATTAGCAAAACGGCATCACTTGGAATATTCGATTGAGTCATCTCTTTCTCTCTCTTTTGTTATATCTAATACTCCCTCCATCCCCTAAATTCCTCCAAGAAATCTTGAGTACAAATTTTAATAAAAGTTGTTGAATGTATTGTAAGGTAATATTAATTAAATTAGTTGTAGATATTTAATCCTTAGTTATCTTATTATTGGACTTAATTAAAATGAAACATAAATGTAAGCTAATAAATTTAATCCGCCGTAAATTAAAAAAAAGAAGAAGAGGAAATTATGCTGAGAAAAGAGCTAGAAAATTATGGTGGGAAATCAAATCCAATAGCACGTGAATAAATTGCAAGTGAATTAATTATAAGTTGAAATCCCAAACTTAAAACTTCACTTCAGATTTTTACAAAATTCAAAAAAAGAGAGGAAAACATATAACAATCAACAAATTAATTTCCCATCAAAACGGAGCTTATAAAATTAAAACTCCTATCACCACTCATACACTACAAATATAAATACATAAGACAATATCTGTATTTATTGCATACTACCATAAATGAAGTTCTTCAAAATACAATTTCTCTTTCTTCAATAAAAGCAGATTGCTCAGATCAACAATCACTTTTGGATTTTCTTAGAGAATAATACACACTATTTGAAACCAAGTCAAGCAACAACTTGCAATAGGACAACATGTGCATTTTGAAATGAAGATAGCTACACCAAATAGATATAGAAAGGTACATGATGTGGAGAAGATGAAGTCACTATCTGTGTTAGAAAGGTCTAGCATTAGAAAGATAGTTCCAAAATTAAATGGAAGTAAATCTCTTTTGGGAAGATGTATAAAACAAAAAGCTTATAAGGCCACATACAAGTGCCATAAAACCTGCACTTTATGTGGCAAACAAACTTGTCAGACTCAAATTCAGTTTGGGTCAACTTAGGATTGACAATCCACATGAAGGTAAAGTCAGTTTTCAAAGCATGAACAATACCATCCACATTGATGAGAAGTGGTTCTATATGACAAATCACATTGATGAGAAGTGGAACATTTGAGTAAGCATCTCTCTCTATTGCTGGCCATGGTGTATTTTTATTTTTCCTTCTCTTTTATTTTAGTAGAGAAATATGTATTGCAAGAGAAACATACAAGTTCCTCCACAAACTTCAAGCTATATCTTGGACTTGCTTTGTGAATGATTATTTGTATGTGTGGGACAAGACCAAGAATTGATACTCGTATCATTTTTCAGGGGAAACTGTATGTTTATGTGGTCTTATATATATTCAATTCACAATGTTGTTTCGTCATGTACAAACCAAAACTAGCACTGGGGTTTTAGCCTGCAAAATTAACATGTCACACAGTCTTTATGTTGCAATTCACTCACTCTCTCCTAGTTGATTTATGCTTGTGTATCTCCTCAGAACTTTGACAATTCTAACGACGGAAGGCCACTAACTCTCTAACCAGAGAGGCTTGCTGTGGATTCATCTCTGGCGCTACTGTAGCGTTTGTTTGGCAACCTTTGAGTTAGCATGTCATCGAGTCGGGCTAAAGAACTCACCCTCGCTCACATTGAACTAAACCGAAGGACCTCGACTTTGTGGGCACTGTTATGGCTTCAACCGTAGCACCATTGGAGTCTTAACCATAAGGTCTCCCAAAGTGGAGAACTCATATATGTAATTGTAAATCTCTTCAATTTTAGTGTTGGCCAAAGGCAATTTTTTCATGGATTGTCGGATATTTTCAGGCGATTGTCGTATCAGGATTCAGTGCTGCAGCTTGTTGGCATCCGATTCCATATCTGGGAGATTTTATAAGACGCCGAGATGATGGAAAGCGTGTTGACAGAAGTCTTCCTCGTTATCTGTGAACTTATCAATCCAGAGGCTCCAACTTCTACAGTGAATTCCTCAAGAAATTCCGTATTACTGCTTGGAGTGTATTGTGTGGTGAGCTTAGTACACAGAACTCCCATAATTTTTGGAAAAGACTGCTTGGTTTTGTATGGTAAGTTTAGCACCCAAACTCTTACATATTTTGGAATAGTTATCTTGATATTTTTGCATTGCACCCTTCTTCCTTGTTCAGGTATGCCATTTTTTAAGGTGTCTGTGGGGACTGGACTAAGCAGGGAAATACTGCACTAGTTGCATGGAAAAACATTATACTCAGTCCACTCGTGATAATTATATTACAATTACCTTATCAAACGTTTGAAAAATACATATCACTTTCATTTTTCAAACATTACTACTTATTATTCAATATCACAACTACTTATTTACTAAAAAACTATTCCTACCGCTCATAACATAACACATAATACACATAATAGAATTCTTTCCCAACTCAAACCACCCATCAACAATTTTATTAAAATCAATACATTCCACAAATGATAACACTTATTGAGAACGGGGAGTATTTCAATTTCATGACATTTGAGGCTTAATTAATATATGAAGACAAAAAACTCGAAAATTATAAATCATTCACATTTACTAATTCAGATCGCGTAAGCAAGACAAGATGTATCAGCCAACATATATCTTTCCTTACAACTGGCTATTCAACTACTAAATACTCTTGGATCAATGATCATGTTTGCAAGAAATATGCCAAAACAAGGTTTACCAAAACTGAACAATCAGAATTCACAAAATTGGGAAAATAGCTCAGGTTCGTTGATATAAGAGACATCAGACAACGAATGGAACATAAGTTGGAGCTGAAACAAAAATTTAGGTGTTTTTTATCATAATTTCTAAAAGACGAACAAAATACATTAATGCCAGACCAACGTGTTCCAAACATTTCACTCTAAAAAAAAAAAGGCAAATAAAAGAAGATCTCACTTCTTCTTCTCACCACCTCCAGCAGCCCTGGATAAAACACAAATCTCATAAGCAATATGAAGAAAGAGGCATTAAAATCAAAATTCATTTTAAGGTCTACAGGGTAAAATGAAATCATCAGAAAGCAGGATTCATTCAAGTAGTTCACCTCATCTTGCGCAGAGCACCAGACATCTCCTCTCTCTTCTTCTTGGCTCTCTTATGGGTGCCCAATTTTCTCTTAGCCACCTTGAGAGCCCTCTTGTCCTTGCCGACTTTGAGAAGTTCGGTGATCCTCTTCTCATAAGGCGCAAACCCGGCTACTTCTCTGATGAGACTCCTTACAAAATGCACTCTCTTGCTTGTTTTCTGGATAACATCAAGAGATAATAATGGTATAAACAGCGAAAATTAGTATACATTTGGGTGAGGCAAAGTACAACATCCTGTACAAAACAGAACAGTTTCATCCCATGCCACAAAGATAACCTGTTCCATTAAACTAACAAAAGCTCGAAGTGATTCCTAACATTTAGTCTTTTGAAGAGGGAAACAAATAATTCGGCTACAGAAATAATCATTTAGATTTGTGGTAGAAGTACCGACATAGTAGCAGCACTACCTGATACTATAGAATATCATAATAAGTGTAAAGAACTTATGGTAGAATCTGAATCCTAAAAGGTGGAAATTAAGAACCGAACTGAAGTGGCCGAAACAAGGCATTAAAAGACTGAATTCACTCTATAGTTTTTAACAATCTATAAACTGAAAGCAACAAAAAATAAACCTTTAACCGCATACATTGATAAATACTGGCGGCAGATAAAACATGGAAATGTAAACTATTCGTACAAAAATAGAATGGAAGTCCATTAAAATTAACTAAACATAAATATTATAATACTTACACCCTTCCTCTCTGATGGGCGTGGCGCTAGCTCCTTTGGAGTAACAACATGCCCCTTTTTCAACCCGACGAAAATCCCGCTGTTTTGCTGCTTCGGAGCCATTACCTAAATCCCACAATAAACAAAAAGCAACTTCGAATCCTTAAAACAATATCCTCAAGAATCAAATGAAAATTCTGAGCATAATCCCATCACATGTAAACAACAAAAAAGTTATCAATCCCCCTTCATGCCCAAATTCACAAAGCGAAATTTCTAAAGCGACGGCTTCAGTATAAATTCAACAACCTTTCACATAATGCAACAAAGTGTGAAGAGATAGAAGAAACACATAGAGAAGAATAAATAGATTCAGGTTGCTATTCCGAATTCAAAAATTTGCAGGATACGAACAGTAATACCGGTAAAATGATCAACCGAGCACCAATTATCAGCTTAGAGTAGATTGGTTGGCTTACCTTTTCCCGATCTGCCTTGCGACGCCGCTTAGATTCGAGGCGGAAGGTTGAAGAACGCAACTAGGGTTTAGAAGAGTGTGGTTTTATATAGGACCATTAATTTCAAGTTGCTTTGTGCGATTAGGGCTACATTTGGGCCTTTTAATGGACCCGTAGAGGCTTCCATTGGGCCGTCACGCTTCAATTCTATTAAGCCATTTTGGGCTTTTGAGTTGGTAGCGTGTTCTGTGAACTCAATTCACACCGATTATTTACCATTTTACCTTTCCAAAATTAATTAAAATACAAAAAATAATTTATTTGACATTTTTGTCCTCGCTGGTTTATTAGTCAACTTTCAGTTTGGTAACCAGGATTTAGAGGGTCTTTGGTTAAGTTTTTTTAGAGAATTTATGATTTTTAAAAAATTATAAGATGTTTTAAGAGTTTATAATTTGTCAAAATATTTAGATAATTGACCTTATAAGTTAGAGAAATAATCGTGAGTTAAAGAGAGAAGATTGACGAGATGTGAAATTAATAGTGTATATGTAGGAAATAAATAATCATAATAACGTTATTTTGATAAACTCATTGTTATTTATAAATTTATGAAAAAATAAATTAGGGTTAAACAATTTATTTTTAGTGAAACTTATAAGATGCTTATGAACTTATTTTATTAAACACTCCACATATAAGCTATTTTGGAATGCTTATGAGCTCAGCCAAACACCTTCTTAGCCACATGATGGTTGTTCGGTTTGATGGACACCCAAAATTTGGAGGTTGTTTAGTTGATGGAGAAAATAGAAAATACCTAATAGAGCTCACACATTAAACCACAGAAAGAAAATAGAAAATACCTAATAGAGCTCACATAGAACTCTTTTGATGGAGAAAACAGGGACAGAGCCTTCTTCTCCTCTGAAATTCGCAGCAGTATTTGTATAGATTTTTTTTAATGAGATATTGGGATATATTATTTGGCTCTTAAGGATGAGTATAGAATTTGTTATCGCCTATAGGAGTAAGAAAACGGAAAGCTTGGAAACTCATGGTTGTTTGAGAATACAATGAGTTTATTGATTTCTCTCTGGTTATGCTCAATGAGGTATTACATTGCATTTTTATAGGCAAAAAATAATTATTACAACAAACATAAAATGATGCTACCGCTATTCTAAGAAGACATCTTACCTAAAAAGCAAAACAAGACATTACACATATCATATCTTATCAAACATCTTAATAATGCTTTCTACCATTATTTTACACGTTATCATCATTCCTATACGTGTAAAAGAAAAACAGAAAAAAGAAGATAATTACAAAAGAATAACAGTTATAAATTAATAATTGTTACAAATCTGTTTAATCTTTCAGAAATCTCTATGAGTTTCTGAAATTGTGTGATAACTTTGAAAATCATCAATGTCTTATTCTTCTTTATCTATATTGATGACAACATTTTCTTCATTTATAAGACTGTAGGTAATTAAAAAGTTACAGAATTATTTGGATTACATTAAGTATGATTCCAAAATTAAATATATATCATTGATATTTAATTATGTGGATTTATGGTATAATCAAAAGTTACCATATGTCAAATTCTACATAAAAAGGAAATAAATCAAGAAGATCATGCCATGGGCCCAAAATTTATGGGTTTAAGCTAAAAGCTCATTCCTGAACTTCCTAAATTAAGTTTTCCTACAACTATAAATATGGGGTTTAGGAGGCTCATAAGGAGGAGAACAAATTAATTGAAGAGTTCAAGCATTGGAGGAATTATTTACAAAGTCTCCAACATTTAAGAAGTTCTTCAATATTCAAAGCATTCTACTCCAAAAGACGCGCTCAATCCGGAAACAAAGTGAAAACCCTCCAGATCGGCGTTTTCAAATTTGAAGATCTTCACGGCGCTCTTCAAGATATCAAATCAAATTCAACAAACAAACTGAAAACAAGACGAAGGTCCTTCGATTGATATCAAGAAATCATAAACCTTGAAGAATATTCAAGATCGCTCAACAAATCAAATCAAGAGTAGAATCGGAGGAGACAATAGAGATCGGACTCACACAATTGTACTTTGATCCAAATCATATTGATTTTGTACCCAATTTCGTGTTTATAAAATTAAATACTAAAATTTGTGTTACAAATTTTGGCACGCATGTGGGACCTCTCTACCTCTCATCTCTACTCTCCACCAAAGCTAACGATGGTCACCTCCGAATTTCTTCTGAGAGCATTGGTGTCCTCACGCCAAGCAAAGCTAAACAAATTCAAGAAGCTTCTAAATCAAGAATTGTCATGAAAAGGAGCAATACCTTGCAACCATAAAAGAAAAGAGCGCTGGAAGAGGCTTCGCTTCCCCTGCTCCACACTCCATCACAAGTTACTCATTTGATGCTCCTGTTATGATGACAAACACCTCCACTGTGGAGGAACAACTTGCGAATCTCACGGTTGGTTCAATCTTTGAACAAACATATCCAAGTGCAAGATGCACAAATTGCAAAGCTCAAAGGAGAAAAGAGAGAGTCAAGCCACGTAAATGATGAAGAAAGTGAAAGGGATGATGAGGACGAAGAGCTCCACGAGAGACAACAAGAAAGAAAATCAACTGGAAAAAACCTTCAAGTTTCATCCGATGGTTTCATCCCGATAGATCAACTAAAGGAATTCATCGAGGTAACTATGAAGAATCGATTCGATGGAAGCTCCAAGTCATCTTTAATCTACTCTAAGCCGTACACTCAAAGGATCGACAACTTGAGAATGCCTCATGGTTACCAACCACCCAATTTCCAACAATTTGACGGAAAAGGCAATCCAAGGCAACATGTAGCTCACTTTGTTGAAACATGTAACAACGGCACCTTTGGAGATCACCTAGTCAAGCAATTTGTTCGTTCTCTTAAAGGAAACGATTTGATTGGTACACGATTTGGAGGCAAACTCTTTCGATAGCTGGAACAACTAGAGCATGAGTTCCTCAATCGCTTTTATAGCACGAGAAGGACGGTCAAGATGGTGGAACTTACAAGTTCTCGCCAATTTAAAGAAGAGCCTTGATCGACTATATTAATAGATGGAGGAACTTATGCCTTAATTGCAAGGATCGATTATCCGAATCATCCGCCATCGAGATGTGTATTCAAGGATGCATTGGGGCTCACAATACATTCTACGAGGAATTCACCAAGAACATTCAAGAGTTAGCAACAAGAGCTCACGATATGGAGCTAAGTATGGCACAAGTGGAATCAAGAGCCTCCATCCATGAACCTCGCAGTTTAAGGATAAGCCGAATTCAAAAGAGGGCAAAACCATTTGACAAGGTACCAAAGAAAGAATCAATGGCGGTGAAAGCAACAATGTCAAGTTTTAAAGAATGATTCGATCAAGGCAACAATCAAAATACTTCTCAAGAAATAAGTCAAAGAAAGTCGACATTAAAAGAAATGCAACAAAACAAGACCTTTCTTCGACTCGATGTCTCTCGAATTTTCGACGACTTGCTCAAAGTGGGACTCATCGAGCTACCGAGATGAAGCGGCCAAATGAGGCGGGAAGAACTGACGACCCGAAGTACTGCAAATACCATCGATTGGTTGGGCATCCCATACATGACTGCTTCATATTCAAGGATAAAGTCATGCGCTTAGCTCGAGAAGGAAAAATATCACTTGAAGAAGATAATGTCGCCGTAAATGTTCTCACCACCGAATTTAATGACATAATTGAAGGTGTTGCGGCTCTATACGACACGATAAATCATGTAAGAGAGCAGTTCAAATAAAATGCTATGGACGGTGAAAATGTCTTAGCAATCACATTCTCCGACAAAGATTTGCAGCTCGGGTATGAGCCTCATAATAGACCACTATTTGTGAGTTGTTTCACCTATGAGCAAAAAGTAAATAGGGTTCTTATCGATGGAGGGTCGGCAGTCAATATCCTACCTTTAAGAACATTAAAAGAATTAGGAATTGAAGAGAGTGAGTTATCCAGCAGTCGGTTGATGATTCAAGGATTCAACCATGAAGGACAGAGAGCTCTTGGAACCATAAGATTGAACTTGTTAATGGATGACACGAGTTCAAGTGTATTGCTCCATGTAATTGATGCCAAGACATCTTACAACATGCTTCTTGGCCGACCATGGCTTCATGAAAATGGTGTTGTCCCTTCCACGTTGCACCAATGCTTCAAGTATCATCAAAATGGTACCGTGAGAATAGTGGTCGGTGATCAAAAACCTTTCACGAGGTTGAATCATACTACGATGCAAAGTATTATATGGTGAAGACAAAGACTACAACGGCGGAAAATGATGAACGACATAAAGAGTCCGAATCCATTCACAATGCAGCAGGAAGACCTCCTCCAAAGATAGAAGGATTTGTTATGCCTTTAACAAAGATTGATGCCAAGAAGCCGATTCCCCAACCACTGGAGGATTTGTTCGACCAAAACAAGGTAGTGCTCGAACATGGAGAATTTTCAAGTAACGAAATCACTAAGCATTTTGGTCCAAAAATACAAGCTTCTCGTCGGCCGGATACAATCCTCATGAGAGCTCGATGTCCAAACCACTTTTGAAAAGAATGATCACACTACCCAAAACCCAAGGCGGGTTTGGGACTTGTCACACATAGTCCTATTTGTATCGCTATCAAAAGGCTACCGCTAACTGTATGCGAAGAGGAACCGATGAATCCTCAATTAGAAGAAAACTCAAAGAGTATCCGTTTTCAAAAGGATAGGTAAAAAGAGGATCAACGAGTGTCTCAGATTCAAAAGACTTAGCAAAGGCAAGGGTTTAAAGTGCAACATAGCCGAATACAAAGAATGAACCACATATGACGTCAAAGTCGAGGAGTTTGATTCTTCTCGCATGAAAAGATGTACCACATTACTTGTGTCATGTGATAAAGAATTGAAGGCTAAGATGAAGACCGTCGCCTTTACACAAGTAGCCAAAATGAAGAAGATAGAGAGTGTGGGTTCATCTTACTATACCACCAATAGTGAACAAACGAACGATGATGTTGTCATATCAAATCACATAACCTCATGTGAACAAGTGATCATCGAAGAGGAAGATGTGAAATAGCTCCTCAACAATTTGAGGAAGGAGTCAAGTCATCGTCGACGAGTTGAAAGAAATTAACTTAGGCTCGCTGATGATCCACGACCCACCTATATCAGCAGCATTGTCGATCGTTGATGAAGAATGCTTATATATCGAATCGCTTAAAGAGTTTAAAGACATATTTGCATGGTCATATAAGGAGATGCCGAGATTGAACCCACATATAGCAGTTCATCATTTAGCCATCAGAAAAGAAACACGACCCATTAAGCAAGCTCAACGTCGATTTCGACCAGAGTTGATTCCATTGATTGAGGCTGAAGTGAATAAACTCATCGATGTTGGATTTATTCGAGAAGTCAAGTATCCGACATGGATTTCAAGCATTGTTCCAGTGAGAAAGAAAAATGGACAGATTCGCGTATGTGTGGACTTCAGGGATCTAAATGAAGCATGTCCTAAGGATGACTTTCCTCTGCCTATCGCCGAATTGATGATCGATGCTACAACTGGGCATGAAGCATTGTCTTTCATGGATGGATCATCTGGATATAACCAAACCGTATGTCACCAAGTGATGAGGAATTGACGCGTTCATCTAAAAGGTATATATTGCTACAAAGTGATGCCATTTGGATTAAAAAATGTTGGCGCCACTTATCAAAGAGCCATGCAGAAAATCTTCGATGATATGCTTCACAAGAACATTGAGTGCTATGTGGATGATTTGGTGGTGAAGACCAAACGACGGGATGATCATTTGCAAGACTTGAGAGTAATATTCGAGCGGTTCCGAAAGTATCAATTGAAGATGAACCCGCTCAAATGTGCATTTGGTGTCAAGTCTGGCAAATTTCTTGGGTTCATCGTCCGTTATCAAGGGATAGAAATCGAACAAGCAAAGATTGATGCCATATTGAAGATGCCTGAGCCTCGGAACATCCACGATTTGAAAAGCTTGCAAGGAAAGTTGGCATACCTGCGAAGGTTCATTTCAAATTTGGCTGGAAGATGTTAACCATTTAGCAGAATCATGAAAAATGGTATACAATTTAAGTGGGATGAGTCATGTAGCAACGCGTTCAAAAGTATCAAATCTTACTTGACGAGACCTCCCGTTTTAGTGGCACCAGAGATGGCAGGCGCCCTCGATTTTGTATATTGCTGCTCAAGAACGTTCTATGGGGCATTACTTACACAAGAAAATGAAAATGGAAATAAAATGCGTTATACTACTTGAGTAGAACAATGACGCCAAATGAGTCAAGTATTCCCAATTGAGAAGCTATGTTTGCCCTCGATATTCTCCATCCGTAAGCTTAAGCATTACTTCCAAGCTCATACGGTGCGATTGATCTCCAAAGCAAACCCTCGAAATTTGTGATGTCGGCCCGCCTTGTCGATGCACTTGCAAGATGGTATCTCCGGTTGCAACAATTCGAATTGTATATGTTCCTCAAAAAAAATCAAAGGACAAGTATTGGCTGATTTCTTAGCAGATCATCCAATCCCAGCTGAGTGGGAATTGAGCGATGATCTTCTGGATGAAGATGCGCTCCCAATAGAAATTTGCCCTCCTTGGGTGATGTTTTTTGATGGATCATCTCACAGAGAAGGAGCCGGTGCTGGTGTCGTGTTTGTGTCACCTGAACGACAAGTTTTGCCATATTCCTTCACTTTGACTAAAAATTGCTCCAATAATGTAGCAGAATATCAAGCGCTTGTCCTTGGTTTAGAAATGGCGGTGGATACAAAACGGCTACACCTCAAAGTATATGGAGATTCCAAATTGGTGGTGAACCAAATACTTGGTATATATGAAGTCAAGAAACTTGAGTTACTTCCATATGTCAAGTATGCCCAAAAACTCATTGAATGGTTGGGGGACGTTGAAATTGAACATGTCCAAAGAAGCGAAAATAAACAAGCAGATGCATTGGCTAAACTCGCGTCCACGATAGCCATGTCCGAAGGAGAAATCCATATACCAATATGCCAGAGTTGGGTTGTACCACCTATATTTGACGAAGAAGATTGCAAAGATAGTGAAAGCAATATTAATTGTTGAAGTCTTTGAAATTGACGAAGATGATTGGCGCCAATTGTTGGTCGACTATTTGAAATATAATAAGTTGCCAAGTGACCCACATCGAAGAATCGACATTCGCCGACGCCGCCACCCGCTTTATATTTTCAAAGGCACACTTTATAGGCGGTCATTTGGTGGAGTCTTTTGAGATGCTTGAATAATGAAGAAGTCGCCAAAGCCATGGAAGAAGCGATTCTCGGTGTGTGGCGCCCATCAATCTGGACCAAAGTTACACTTTCGAATCAAAAGAATGGGTTATTATCGCCAACAATGGTGAAAGATTGCATGGATTATGCGCAAAGATGTCAAGCTTGCCAATTTCACGCAAATCTCATTCACCACCGCCGAGCCACTTCATCCCACAATTGCTTCGCCCTTCGATGCTTGGGGCATGGATGTCGTAGGACCTTTGACGAAATCATCAGCGGCATCAGATATCTTGGCAAGAACCGACTACTTCTCTAAACGGGCGTAAACTCTTCCCCAAGAGAAGTAAAGAAATAATAGTGTGCATGGACCGAATCGATCGAAAAAACCGACCGAACCGATCGGTTTCGGCCGGTTCGTTCGGTTTTAAAGTAATCGGTTTTCGGTTCGGTTCAAAATTTTACTAAAATCGGTTTCGGTTCGGTTTCGATTTTACGCTTTAGGTTCGGTTCGATAATCGAACCGAACCGAAACTATTATTTTATATATTTATATATTTTATATAATAATTAATTAATATTTTAATTAAATAATTAGGATAAAATATGTTTATTTAGAAAATATATATATAATTTATATTTCGGTCGGTTTTGGTCCGAATCAAACCGATCGGTTTTTTCGGTTCGGTTTTCGGTCGGTCCAAATTATAAATCGGTTCGGTTCGGTTCAAAAAATTCTTTCGGTTCGGTTTTCGGTTTTGAAAATTTGATTGATTCGAACCGACCAATCGACGCACACCCCTATAAAGAAAGAAGCTGTTGTTGATTTCATCAAAGCCCACATCATCTATCGTTATGGGATTCCACGATATATCGTCACTGATAATGGAACACCTTTCAGCAATACTTTGATGAATAAACTCTGTGAAAAGTTTGGATTCAAGCAAAGAAAATCATCCATGTACAATGCGCCCGCTAATGGATTAGCTGAAGCCTTCAATAAGACTCTGTGCAACTTGTTGAAAAAGGTCGTGGCCAAATCAAAGCGTGATTGGCATGAGCGAATTGGAGAAGCATTGTGGGCATACCGAACCACCCATAGGACTCCTACACAAGCAACTCCATATTCTTTGGTATATGGAGTGGAAACGTGATTCCACTGAGCAAAGAAATTCCATCACTAAGAATTGCTATCCAAGAAGCGCTTAATCAAGAAGAGAACGCTCGTCCGCCTAGAAGAATTGGAAGCCTTAGATTAAAAGAGGCTAGAAGCCCAACAAAGATTAGAATGCTATCAAGCTCGCCTTCAAAAGCTTACAACAAAAAGTGCGAATCCGCTCTTTCCAAGTTGGAGACTTAGTGCTCACTGTGAGAAGGCCGATTATTACCACGCATCGTGTGGGGAACAAGTTCATATCAAGATGGGATGGTCCGTATGTCGTCAAGGAAGTCTACACTAATGGGGTATAAGTTGATTTCGGAAGACAATGTGAGAATTGGGCGATCAATGGAAAGTTTCAAGCGCTATTATCCTTGAAAAGTAGCAGTGAAGGATGTAAAAAAAAAAATGGAAAAAAACAAACAAACAAAGAAGCAAGACAGCTCCATGACGCACGAGCCTAAACTGCATGTTACTCCTGACCCGCATGAGTATAAACTGTGCATGGTGACCACCAAAGAAAGTGTACGTGGTTAAACTACTAAACTTCTCCCACCAAAAAGGTAAACTTATGTGGTTAAACTGTTATATACTCCACTTTGTCTGTATAGTGGTTAAAGAAATAGTCACTCCTGGCCCGCAAGAGTTTAAACTGTGTACGGCTCCCCCACATCTTCAAAATATAAGTTGATCTTTTGAACTACGTTTTGACTTGATCCCTCTTAAAAGGGTACGTAGGCAACTTAGATTTTTCTAAGTTCAGTCATGATTTGTGTTTATGTTTGGTGTTTTGATTATGATTCATTGTTTGGATCAATGTGTTACAAATATTCAAACTTTAAGAGAAATCATGATTAAAGCAAAGTACCAAATATTTTATTGCACGAGTGTCTACCACAAAGAAACAAGCAAAGGATAAACAAAGTAAAAACAAAAAAGGGAAAAAAAGAAAGAAATAAACTAAGCTAAGCAAATGGGTCTTGATCTTCCAAGGACTTTTGAGCAACTTCCAAAAGATGTTCTGAATTCTTCAAGTTCTCCAACACTTCAGCATCAAGAAGAGGGGCACTTTTGAACTTATCAATCTCTCCTTTGAAGCCCTTGATTTCACTTTGAGTCATTTGAAGTGATGTATGGCATCTCTTTAAAGACATAGTCAACTCATTCCTCTGTTTGTCAAGCTCTGCAAGCTCCATTTTGATAAGTTCAACTTGGGAGATCTCTTCTTTCTCCTTAATTCGAGCATCACGAAGACAAGCTTTAACTTGCTGGAGTCGTTATGAGAATGCTCCCGACGCTACGAGATTCTGATCTTGCCTTATCATAAGCAGCAGCCTTGATAAAAAGTGTATTGATACTCGCTTCAAGATGAGAAAGATCAAAATCTTGCTGAAAGCCCTTTATACGAGACATGCCATCTCGTATCTCATCTTCAATTGATGACAAGAATTGCAATGGTGTCCTTGTTACCTTGCTACGAAGAACACCCCAAATGTTTTTGAGACATATCCTAAACTCAGCATCAAAGATGTTCTTACTATTGAATTCAGATATAGCCCCTGCTCTTGGTACCGACTTAGCACTTGCTTTCACACCAAGGTTGGACGTCTCGTTTAGATGGTCAGACTCAACAGACTCATGGCTGGCTTGTGAACTTTCTTCGTCATTAGTTCCAAGAACCTCTGATTGTACCTAACAAGAAGGAAGGTCAATTTAGAGATAAAAAAAATACTAGCAAATGAACAAGGAAAGATTTGAAGAATACCTCATCCGTAAAGACATTCGGGTTTCGGTGGTCACTTTGGTCATGTTCCTCAATAGGTTCCGGAGACTTAGCATGTTTCTTCTTCTTCCAATGGCGTTCAACACTGCCGCTCATAGAATCATCTAAATGAATCAAGTCGCTTACGTTTTCCTTAGAAGAGCCCGCTTCAATAGTTTTTCAACAATATCTTCAACTCGTCATGACCTTTGGAAATGTCATTTGCCTTTGGTTGAGTGAAGTTAAGATGTTTTCCTCAAATGAGCTTCTATACACTTGATCCCACCCGTTTTGTAATCAACGCTTGAGAATTTCTTCGCATTTGAAGTCAAACATGGAAAGAAAGCCTTTGACGCAGATCTACGTAGCACGCATGCACTCCAATACTTAAGGCCATCGTCCAAAGCAACTTCCCGAATGTTTTGAGAAAGGACGTCGGAAGAACTTGATAGTACCCAAACCTGGCTAAAGCGATGTGGTCGTAGGGCTCAATGATAAAGCAATCGTCCAATCTCCGAGCGAGGTAGTTGGAACGGATAGCCATGAAGAAACAATAGTCAGACTCCTTTGCATTATCGCCATCAATATATGTGATGTCTTTGTTCTTCGTGAACATTGCGCAACTCCATGCGATTTGATCCCATTTGTGAATGCGCCTCCGAGCTTCGATATGGTCGTAGTATCTCGCCCCTCCTTCACCAGAATATTGAATCATCTTCGGAACATAAGAATTTCGCTCAAGCGGGAAATGAGTCGTGAAGTAGTGTGCCATCCAAGCATAAACAAAGTGGACAGGGAATGCTGTTCGAACTCGAGAAGGCTCTACAAAATTTGCAATTTTGTTTAGGCCTCTAAATATGCTAGTCAGAACTGGAATCGTAAGAACCACCCTCTGTTGATTTTCCATCATGCTTGCCATTTTGAATGTGTTGGGCCTAATCAATGTAGCATCGCCAACGGGAAGAACAAAAGCACACAACCAACAAGCAATGTAGGCAGCTAAGTGTGTCTCATCCCAATACCTCTCCTTGATGCCGAGCCTTATAAATAAACCCTTCTCGGCAGAAGTCCATGGCTCATGAGCCTTGAATTCGCCTGTAGGATTGTGAGTGAGTTTGTAGCGAGCTGATTTCTTCTCTTTGCGTGGAGGAGGTTGTTGGTACCTCGAGCTCTTTCTTGACCATAACTTGATCCATTCTTCAATCTTAACTGAGCATCTTGGACTCTTACTATCCTCGTTCCCAAGAAGATGATAAGCATGGAATAAATGTCTGCAGCTTGTAGGAACATATTGTTTTTCTTCTCGATCCACACCAACGAGCTCTCTCGTGCAAGGTATCACCTCGTCATAAAATTTCCCCATTGCTGGGAGTCCAGACAAAAATTGCAAATCCCACAATGAAATAGATAGCTCGCCTGTTGAAATTAGCAAGGTATTTGTTGATGGACACCATGCTTCACAAAACGCTTTGATCACTTCAGTGTTTCGATCATAGGTGAAAAGGGAAGCATATATTGGATCATAAATTCCAGCATTGCGAAGCTCGTTTCCAAACCGGCTAAGGACATCCTCGCTCCATTCCCAATATCCTTTGAAATAATGAAATTCTCCAAGAAACTCCATATTTTCTCCCCACTTGGCATTTTCTTCGGCAATTCGGCGACCCAAAGTCAACAATGGGTTAATCTCTTTAGTTGGTCGATGATGAGCTGATTCCAATGTCCACGCCACAGATGTTTTGGTCACATTAGTCTCTTTGGTCCATACCGGTTTATGAAGAGGACTTGTGAACCTAGGCCAGTTGCCGGCGAAATGGCCAATTAGTGGATCGTAAGTTTTGAGACGTGTTCCTTTGTCGGTGGGTTGTTCCTTGTTGTCCAAGATCACCAAATAATTTTGTCGAGAGACAGTAACATCTTTGAAGTAAACCATGTTATGACTGCAAAAAAAATAAACAAATAAATAAACGTGGGAATTGATGTGGTTTATGCATACGATGTTACAAGGCATAAAATGCATGCTCTCGACTATAGTGCTTGAGTCGTGAAGTCCAATTGGGTTCTCAAAATGGAGTTTTGATAGGATATTGAGGTAGGTCCTCGAAGTGATTGAGGTAGACCTCAAGTAGTGATTGAGAAAGATCATCGAGAAGTGAATGAGGTAGACCCTCAAGCACCGATCGAGAAAGATTCTCGAGAAGTTATTGAGGTAGACCCTCAAGTAGTAGTCGAGAAAGATCCTCGAGTAGTGGTTGAGGTAGACCCCCAAGTAGTTTTAAAAAGGAAGCTCCTCATTTGAATGCGACAGATCAAGATTTGAAAGTATGATGAAGATAAAAAAAATGAGGACATACAGTTGCGCATATTTAAAAAATAAAGCTTTAGTTGATGAACTAAATAAAGCTTGACAAAGAGTGGTTACTTGGAAGCAATATGATCGGGGCAACGACGACTCCAAGGGATTCCTTTCAAATCAAGCCCCTACTCAACCAAGTGAATTCTGCAAAAAAAAAAAAAATCGAAACATCGTTGGAAACTAAAAAAAAATGCAGCAAGAAAATTCAAGAAATGTCGAACACATGGTGGGTAGCACTTAGGAATTGATTTCTTGTAACCATGGAGGATGAAACTCACCAAGATTTCGACCAAGTATCATCAAAATTCGTGTGGATATCTCAAACGAATGAAGAGCTCAAGGAGAAATTGATGACTGTTATTCTCACTTAAGTTTGTGTGAAAAATCCTATGCCATGACATCCTTTATATAGTTGAAACACTCCCCTTATACATGGAAAATTCCTTGTTCGTTAATTGCTTGAAAAGGAAGAAAAAAATTGAGAGAAGAGAAGAAGGTAAGAAATCATGAATATACTGCCATAAATTAAAAGAAAATATTGTGCCATATCAAACAAAAAAACGTGAGGATCTGTTGGCTTATATTTGGAACACAAATATGCTAAATCCAATTTATGTCTCTCGATTATTTATTTTTGGGAGATGTTTGATTGTGGTGCAAGTTTTTATCTTCCGCGTATTCACGTTCACTGAACAACAAATCCTTCTCTGCAAAAAGGAAATTGAAAGCTATGGTTGTTGATGATGTATACATGTGGGCCCATGGATTTATTGTCCAAATATGATCTAATAAACGAAGTAGTACGTGGACTTTAATGTGCTAGAAGAATAAAAGCATATTGGGCCAAACTTTAAAACATGATTGTTTTAAAAAAGTGGGAGTTGGTCATATGGATTCAAGGACCGAAAATTGAGGATGATTGTGGGCTGCACAAATATTCCAATAAGTAGTTATTGTGATTATGGGGCCACTGAAGGTTTAATTTGGATTGTCAAATTAAAGTGGAGCAAAGTATAAATTCAAATTCAAATTGAAGAACTCCTAGATACGAGTATAAACTGTTTACAAATTCAAATTCAAAGTCAAATTCAAATCCAAGAACTCTTAAATACGAGTATAAACTGTTTATAAATTCAAGTTCAAAATCAAATTCCAAGAGCTCCTCGATAAATAGTTTAAACTATCTAAATGAATCTCGAGACTTGTCAATTTCCAAGACAACTCGTCCATGAACGAGCCTCGATGGGGCAATTTGTAGGTAATTAAAAAGTTACCGAATTATTTGGATTACATTAAGTATGATTCCAAAATTAAATATATATCATTGATATTTAATTATGTGGATTTATGGTATAATCAAAAGTTACCATATGTCAAATTCTACATAAAAAGGAAATAAATCAAGAAGATCATGCCATGGGCCCAAAATCTATGGGTTTAAGCTAAAAGCCCATTCCTGAACTTCCTAAATTAAGTTTTCCTACAACTATAAATATAGGGTTTAGGAGGCTCATAAGGAGGAGAACAAATTAATTGAAGAGTTCAAGCATTGGAGGAATTATTCACAAAGTCTCTCCAACATTTAAGAAGTTCTTCAATATTCAAAGCATTCTACTTCCAAAAGACGGCGTTCAATCCGGAAACAAGGTGAAAACCATCCGTATCGGCGTTTTCAAATTTGAAGATCTTCACGGCGTTCTTCAAGATATCAAATCAAATTCAACAAACAAATCTGAAAACAAGACGAAGGTCCTTCAGATTGATATCAGCAAATCATAAACCTTGAAGAATATTCGAAGATCGCTCAATAAATCAAATCGAAGAGTAGAATCAGAAGAGACAATAGAGATCGGACTCACACAATTGTACTTTGATCCAAATCATATTGATTTTGTACCCAATTTCGTGTTTATAAAATTAAATACGAAAATTTGTGTTACAAAGACTATCACCTTCACCACTGAAAGGAATGAACATATTCCAATTTGGTGTTACCCATATTTGTAAATAATATCCTTCAGCAGCATGTTTGTACTTCATCCGTAATTCAATTTTAGGGATATTTTCAGACTTCTGAAATATATTAATTTGTTCTTCAGAATACTGAAATGAAAAATGATCTGATTCCCTCTTTTTGAATTTGGTTTGAAGATATCATCCAAAATTTTCAATGTCTATCAAATAAATTATTTTTCTGGCCGGACGATAACTGTGTGATGTATGAATAAATGAAATTTATCCTCATATTTACACTATAAGGAGTGTCTACACGATATCACTCTCTCTCTATATATATAATGAAGCTATAAAATCATATTTCTAACTATTGTTTTTATGCCAAAATTCAAAATTTTAAACCAACTTTCAGTTATCCTCTTGTGTTTATTTTCCCAGAAAATGCAAGCGAACCATGGTCGGGTTACGTGTCATTGAAAACCGCATGAACCTAATTTGTTTTCCTAGGATTTTTAAGAGCAGAGGAGTGAGGGTAAAAATGTCAAAATAACACCATATATCAAATACTAAAAGAATGTATTTTTTATTATTTTTATTTTAAAATTATATTCAATTTAATAGACTATCGAAAATAATTCCCATCTCTCATACGTTATATCCCGAATCCCATAGCTGATATATTTTTGGACATAAAATCCCATATCTCATTAAGACACACTGTAAAATGAAGTTCTAATAAGCTGACCTAGTAATGCTAATGCTGAATTAACAGTTTCTAGAAAGTCAACAGAAACAGCAAATATCAACAAAAATATTTGATTTCCTATAATACGAGGCGTTTTACAACAATATTTGTTTTATAATCTAGTCACTGTCTTCCATTCATTAGTTTCTTATTTCAATTATATATAATGCTGGTTGGTAGGTAGTTGACCTGGAGGCTGTGTCCAACAGTATAGTCATTGGGTGCCTGGGTGGACCCAATCCCACAATTTCCCTCACATTTTTCTTGATTGCAACTCTAAACAACATTCATATGCAGCTCGGTCCATTTTTCATCGGTCCCATCCATCTCGTTTCATGCCCGACAAAAGCCGCCCGTCTGTAAATTCAAGAAACTTTCAAATCCTGACTGTATACTTACTTTGATGACTCACTTTCTTTAATCAGTTATAGATTGGGTTCTTGGGTTCCATTCATCTGGTTTCTAGATTCGGAGTAGTCAAGGATCAGGTAATGCCACTCATAGTTTTTTGTTATCTATCACTTGATTTGCTGTTATTGATTTCTTGAATTGAAGTTTGATTCGGTTGGAACTCTTGGTGTTTCTGCTTCAATTGGATTCAGTCACTGCATGATTTGCCCGCGGTATTTATTTTTTCCTTTTCTTGTTTTCTCGTATGCCTTTTCTCCAGGTTTTGAATGTGAAGTATCCTTTCTAGAAGCATTTTACTTTTGCTGGTTTGCACTTGTAAGTTAACTAGCAGCTTATGATGATTTTGCTCAATCTAATGAATTTTTTGAAATTTTTTTCCTTTTCCCCCCTTAAATTCCAATCCATTTTGAAATACTTCCAATCAGTTAAAACCATTTAAAAACACACACGAAATAGTGACGGACTGGACGAAAATCAGAAACGGAATTTCATAAATCCGTCCCCATTCCAAAATAGTGACGAACTTTCCTGTTTTAGTGACGGATTTAGACAGGAATGTCGATTCTATGTGGCGTACCTCTTCTGGAGTGTGTGTACTGCATAGCATGCACGCGGTGGGCGTGGAAGAGGTGCCTACACAATGCAGGGCATGACAGCGAGAAATGGGGCCTCGCCACACCCGAAGAGTTTGAACCCGTTCCTAGGCTCTGTCGATACATAATGGCTGTATATGAGGATGATCTCAGACAGCCTCTCTGGGAGCCTCCTCGAGGGTATGGAATTGATCCAGATTGTGTGATCTTGAAACGAGGCTACAAGGAGACGCGTGGGCAAGTCCCTCCATACTTATTGTACCTTGATCACCACCATTCCGACATAGTTCTTGCCATACGCGGCCTAAACATGGCGAAGAATAGTGACTACGCAGTTCTGCTTGATAATAAGCTCGGGAAGAAGAAATTTGAAGGGGGCTACGTTCACAACGGGCTGCTGAAGGCAGCCGGGTGTATCTTGGATGCGGAATGTGACATTTTAAAGGAGACAGTTGAAAAATATCCAAACTACACTTTGACTTTTGCAGGGCATTCACTGGGGTCGGGTGTGGCGGCTTTGTTGACCATTGTTGTGGTGCAGAATCGCGATAGGTTGGGGGATATCAAGAGGAAGAGGGTGAGGTGCTATGCTATTGCGCCTGCAAGATGCATGTCGCTCAACTTGGCCGTGAGATATGCAGATGTGATCAATTCAGTAGTCTTGCAGGCAAGTGTGCTAAAGAGGTGTTTGCTTGTTGCATTTTGTGAACTTTTCCTGTGTTTTTTTTGAAATGATAAGCAGATCTTATCAGAAAGGTTTTAGCATTATCAATTTGCTAGTCAATGATGAAAAATCAAATGGGATAATTTGTGATGTAAATTCATATTTCTTGATATCAAGAAAGGCCCTGTTTACTGAAACAGGATGATTTCTTGCCTCGAACAGCCACCCCTTTGGAAGATATCTTCAAGTCACTATTCTGGTGAAGAAATAGCAAACTTGGTTTCTATTTATACATCTTAATTAGGCTTCATTTTAAGAAGTAATATTTGTGTCTACATATTGAACAGTTTGCCATGCATTTTATGCTTGAGGTGCATGAGAGATACATGTATATCAGAGGAGAGGATGCTCAAAGATCCGAGACGGCTCTATGCACCCGGCCGCCTCTATCACATAGTCGAGAGACAACCTTTCAGGTGGATCAACATAAATTTGCTCTTCAAATATCATTCAAACTAAGTTTACAATACTGTTACTTTTTATGATTGATTATATACATGATTGAGTATTTTTATCTTCATTACTGGAATTTCTCCGATACTACTCCTTTCAGTGGGATATGAATAAAGCAAGTTAGTTCAAATTATGAAAATTATCATAGACTTGGGATATCCCAATGTTCCAATCCATTTTAATAAACAATTGATTAGTCTATAATATATTTTTTATCTATATAGACTAATCCTCAATAATAAACACCTCATTATTATATATATCTGGACACTAATGCGAATGCAGATGTGGAGTATTACCTCCGGTTGTGAGGAGTGCAGTGCCTGTGGATGGAAGATTTGAGCATATAGTTCTTTCTTGCAACGCGACTTCCGACCATGCCATTATCTGCATAGAGAGAGAAGCTGCAACGGCTCTAGAAGTAAGTTTTTTCTCTTCCCTTGTTGTGGCTCAAGGCATTTCCTTTTATTTACCTCTCTTGAGATGCAGTTGATGCAAGGGAAAGACGAGGGCTTGGCGATTCCTCCGAAGCAGAAGATGGAGAGGCAGCAGACACTGGACAAAGAGCACAAGGAGGAGTACAAGGCTGCTCTAAGGAGGGCCGTCACTTTGGCCGTTCCCCATGCTTTGCCGCCTTCTGAATATGGAACCTTCAATGATGATTCCAACCACTCTGCGGAATCATCGTCCAAGACGAAAGAGAGCTGGGGCGAGTTGATCCAACGCCTTTTTGAGAAGGATGAATCCGCCCGCATGCTGCCCAATAAACCTCTTGTTGCTGATTGACATATTCTTCATCCGTGCACTCTCTCTATTTATTGTACTTGTATTCTTCATCTTTGCAGTCTTTTTTGGGAGTGTTATTTGTATTTGTAAATGACTTCATTTATCAATAGAGCTTGATTTTCATGTTGCCGAAGTACATACACGAGGATTCTAAATACCTTGCATTTTCTGTCACTTTAAAAAATTTGATCAGAATTAGTAAATACACAAAATCCTTAAATTAACAGACTAACTCCCATTGTCAAGGAACTTTGAACTAAAAAAAAAAAGTAGAAACTTTCCCCCCCAAATTACAGAAAGAAATAAAGAAAATGAGAACAGTCAAATAAGAAAAGTTAATTTGAAATTAGAAGCATTTTTCTTTTTTGAGGGGGTAATCTGAAATTAACATTATTTGTTTGTTTCATTATTTATTCTGAGTTGATAATTAAATCACGCTTCGAACTATATCGCTGTTTAAGGAACACGATTTTGGTTGAAGAGGAAGGGGGGAGTATTCAGGCCCGCGCTTTCACAAGAAACCGATTCAATTGTTCGTAGTCCGCTTCGCAGCTCACACATACAGGTACAAGCCACCATCAATGGCGACCAATCTCGCAATTCTCCCCTTATTCTTGCTGGCAGTGACATTCAGTAGCTCTTCCGCCCTGCAGTAAGAGAAGATTGATTTCTCTCTATCCCTCTCTGTTTTCTTTTTGGTTTTAATTGCATTAAATTGTCATTTTGCAACTCGGTTTATAGATCGATGCATAGTCTGAATCTTCCCCTTTTAAGATACTACCGTACTTATTTATTCGGATTTTCATGATTGAATGCCATAGCTCCTAACTGATGAGATTTTGGCGAGGATTTATGTCTTCATTGTGATGATCGTATTGAAAGAATTTGTATTTATTTGAGCTTTTTTCTTGTACCTTTTTTTTGGAATTGAAGGCAAGAAATGTCCATATTCATATTTCTGAAGCGTTTCCGAGGTCTATAGCGGAAAAGCTGGGAAAAATCCGCGTTGCATGTTTTTTAATTCCATCGACAAATACATTTTTGCAATACGTTTTTTTATGTATTACAGATTTACTGGTGTTTGAGAAACCGAAAAAGATCCCTTTTTTTTTGTCTGCCAATACACCGCCTAAACCTGTCAAAATTGTGCAAATATTAAGGCCAAAGTCTAGACAAATGGAATAAATTGTCTGGAAAAATATTTTTGGATTTGTGTACATCTGTTGTAACCAAATATTGGTCTGCCTACATGTATTTACGTGTATTCTCCGGCTAAATAAAAATAAAACTGAAGTGCATTAAGGTGTAGAATGAATTTTTCCATGAAAGGTGTGTAATGCAATTTTACTGTGATTGTGATTTGACAATTGTATGTGCAAATTTTTTGAGTCAATAGTTAGAACTGTTTTTCTAGTTTAGCTTGAAAGTAAGCTGTTTAAAACAGTTGGTTATTGTTCACTGCAGAACCTGTAGCATGCTAGATAATATTGCCGTCCTTGAATGTTAGAGCGTGCGATTTACACTTTGTATCTGATTTTGATAGGGCTCTGGACTAATTTAGGTTAGTCTACTGGTCTAGATAAACATTGCACTTGTGGTCTTTGGTTTGTGCTATGTGGTTCATAGTGTGATTTGAATGATTCTATGTAAATATTAAAGTTGTTTTGAATGATTTCCCTTATTTCAAAATCACGTAGTGTGCATAGCATGGCTAGAAAACATATGTCCATCCACATTTACTATGGTTGTAGTGTTTTTTGTGTTTTTGTTTTGTTTTTGAAACCACCTTCTCCATTTGACTTTTCCAGCATATTGACTTCTAGATTTGCATCTCCTCTCCTCTTCTGGCAATTCTTTACTCATCTTTCATTTGGAAGGCATCTATACCATTTTAGTGTTTTTTTTACCATAATCACTAACTTTAAACTGCTCTTTTTTGCATTAAAAAGCATGGCTTAAAGTAATGCTTTGTAGAAAGAGTATCTTGAGGTAATCAATTTCATTTGCGATTACAGTAGCCGAAAGGATTTGCAATCCAAAGAGATGATTCAGAACCGAATCATTCAACTGGGCCATCAAGTGCAGCCTAAAAGTATTGATCCGTCGCAAGTCATTCAGCTGTCCTGGCAACCAAGGTCAGGTAATCCCAAGACCTAATAACTGTCTTACATCTATGTGGCACTGTGTGGCCACTGAAATAATTACTGTGAGTACTGGTATTTAGCAGCATTTTATTATGCAACTAATATAGTCCCTAGACCATGTAGTCGTGTCTGAGTTTCCTTAGACCATGTAGATCGTGTCTGAGTTTAGAAGCAAGATTTATCTTATTGCTATCTAACATTGAGATTGCAATGGATATGATAACATCAATATCCTTGGGGCACAGGGTCTTCTTGTATAGAGGCTTTCTATCAGAGGAAGAGTGTGATTACCTGATTTCTTGGGTACTTTCTTCTCTTTTACTTATATTGGACTGCATTTTTCCTTTGACTGTTGTTTTCAAACTCTGTTTTGGATTCAGGGTCATACCATGCGAGGCAACGATTTGGCAATTTTTGACACGAACGATATACGGGATGATCTTGGCATCTTCGTGCATGCAGATGTGACCCATCTTTTGATTATGCCTTCTGAATTTTTATAAGTTCCTTTCTACCTGAGTTTTGTATAGGACAATTCTTGGAGCAAATGATAGCTCTGCAATTATTCTTGTTGTGTTTGCTAAAAGTTTATTTGGATTATTAAATTCATTATGAGTATTTGGTTGGAAATTCGAATATTGTGCTTGTCCTTTTTACCCTTAAGTCATTCCAATTATAATGTGTATGAACTACAGGATGAGATTGCCGAAAGGATTGAGGAAAGAATTTCTGCTTGGACTTTTCTTCCCAAAGGTATATATATCTAATGTTGCATGCTACTTGTCAACTTCCTTATCCAATTTCTCATTGTTGTATTATCATGTAATTTGCTGCCTTGCAGAGAACAGCAAATCTTTGTCAGTTCTGCACATTGGGCCTGAAGCATCTAAACAGAATTATCATTATTTTGATACCAAATCTGTGGAGCAAGTTGGTGAACCCTTACTGGCAACAGTTATTTTGTATCTCTCAAATGTCAGTGAGGGAGGACAATTACTTTTCCCTCAATCAAAGGTAAGAGAGAAACCAGTCATCTTATTCTGATTGCTGTAGTCGTGCCCCCTTACGGTGATAATTTGAATCTTAACTCGATGCAGAGTGACGTATGGTCTGATTGCTCAAAGAATAGCAATGTCTTAAGACCTAGTAGGGGAAATGCTATTGTGTTCTTCAACCTACACCTTAATGCAACTCCTGATAGGAGTAGTCACCATGCTCGATGTCCTATCCTCCAGGGCGATTTGTGGTTCGCCACCAAATTCTTTTATCTGAAAAGCATCAGCACTAAGACGAATCTCCCCCAATTGGATGAGGATGATTGCGCTGATGAGGATGAAAACTGTCCCGGCTGGGCTGCCTTAGGTGAGTGCCAAAAAAATTATGTTTTCATGGTTGGTTCTCCCGATTACTATGGAACGTGTAGGAAGAGTTGCAACGCGTGCTAATATAATTGCTCGACGCATCTGTATCCAATCTCCTTTCATCTCCCATTCACCTCATTAGTTTTTTCATATTCACTGACAGAAGTTATGTACACATCATTGTTTTGAACAATATATATATGTGAGCCTGCATACAGAGGCAGAAAGCAGATGCCAATAGTCTCAGTTATTCAAGGTGAACTATGTATTTCCAATTACTTTACAAGACTAATATTCAAATGTAGGACATTTTGATGGTGGAAAATTGCTAATTGGCGCTAGCAAGTTCCAATCATTTGCAGCTGCTGAGTCTTATCACAGTCCAGAATAATTAATTGATATAAATTCCATAATTAATGCAAGTTATTAGCTCACTCCAACAATATATGAGTGCCATGCAGTTATCTCTTTTAACAAACAAATTCCATTTGTTAAAAAAATAGTGATGATAATGAACCAGGGTCGCAAGCAATGTCATTTTTTCAACATACATTAAACTATCTTGAATTGCCACTTTGCAAAGCTTGTAAGAATACATGTCATCTACGCATAAGAAAAAGTCATCCTTGAAGTAATTTATAATTTGCATAGTCATATTAAAAAGCTAACAAAACCAGGGAGTTGCATAAAACACTGTGACAAACATAAAATTCTTAACAAAAATATATTACAAAATAAAGAAGAAAAAAGAAACATCGCACTCCAGTCTCTGCGAATTGTGTGACAGTAAAACCAACTTTCTCAAACTTCCCTCTCTCGTCATTCTCTCTGAATTTCACATAATCTGCAGCAAGAAAAGGTTATAAAGCCTCAAATTCCCTCCCACAACTTCCTCAGGAGCAGCTATCAATTTATCGTCTTGGAAGCACCAGAAGAAAGCATGGAGAACCGGTTCATGTTTCTCCTGAGGATCACCCTGTGCTGAGTTGACAGCAACTCTCCACGCCTGCATCAAGTCACCAATGTTGACAACGAGCGTATCTTGACGTGGCGAGATGTCCATCCACCGCCCTTCCCTGGACCTCAACTTGGAGCCCACAGATGTGTCTTGATAGACGAAGGTTATGCAACTCATGTCCGTGTGCGTGCCTAGCCCTTCAACTACTACTTCATCAATGCAGCAAAGAGAGGAATAGTTGTTCATTCTCAAATAGCCATGGCAATTCTTGAACTCAGCTGCAAATTTCATCCCAAAATCAGCTCCTCTCATGCATTTGATCACCATTTCAGTGACTGCTTCGATAACTCGCTCATCCTGATTCCACACTCTTCTACTATCTCGCTAACTAATAATACGAAATCAACATGATCACATAATCTATAATGGTTTTAATTACACTTTATAACACGGCCTTTACACTGAATTCTAAAAATGGTCGACCTTTCAAAATAGTAGCAAATATAGCCTGAGAGACGTGGACTGCCGGAGACCATGCTAGATATTTACATCTAATTGTATTTTCCACATAATCCTAAACCATGTTGTTTCATGATTAAATTTTTAAAAATATATTCATTTCATTCATCAAAACCTTGCATTGTTTTTTATGGCACAATTTTAATAAATTATAATGAGTGTAAAGTGAATGAAGATAATAAATGAATATATTAATGGATAGTGGAGTAAAAACTGATTCATATATGGGTTCTTTTTTTAATAAGTGAGTAGATTGAGGTAATTGATGTTTTCAAAAATAAAAAATACATGTTTTTGGTGAATGGATCAAAAATAAATTAAATGTAAAATTTTGGTGGATGGAGAAAGTATATATTTTTGGAATCCGAAATTTCCAACTCATGCCTTTTTTGCAACTTTTTTTTGAAAGGTTGGAATTTCATCATGTGAATACTTGAAAGGTCATATCATTTTGCAACTCAGTCCAAATGTCAGATCACAAACTGTAATCAACACAATCTATAAAGAAAACTTCATAGTTTCATATCTTGTGCTTTGCTTACCCGAATACATAGGTTGAGTGGTGTAGGAAGGTTTGGCAAGAAGTGTGTGCAGAAGCGAAGAAGTCGGGTCCGGATACGCGTAGGCTCTCGAAGAAGGGGGAGGCGATGAAATGGGGAGTGTATATCTTCACAGCTGATGAAGGGCCTGCTTTGTGCTTCACCTCTGATGGAAGGTTGAAAATCTTGGAAGGCGAAGAATGCAGTTTCTTTAATAGCTCTTTGGGAATTCCATGGTTGGTGATGTGGAAGAAACGCCATTCTCTGCAGGCTAGAGAGAGAGGATGAGCTGAGGGGGCCTGTGAGATGTCAAAGATAGGAAGCAGTATAGACATGATGATGAAATGTGAGATTTTGAGTTACTTCTGTTTATTCGTTGTAGCCTTAACTAGCAGGTTAGACCATTCATTGTCATTTAATATCAATTCGTTTCAAAACAAGTTAAACCTTTAGAAAGATTATCAGCATTGCTTGCTGAAAAAAACTCATGATCTACATGCATATTCAGTGAATAAGAGACAAAAGTGAATAATCTAATGTTTTGACATGGCAACTTGGTTTTGAATACCTGGGTTATGAGGTTAAGGTCAATGAAGAGGAAGTTGGTAATAATAGTGGGGCGGGGGGGCAGCAAGCAGAGACAATGGAGCTTTGCTGGTTAATCATGTTTTGTCGGACATGTTGTGTGCTTAGATTCTTCATCTCAAAGTTTTGACTTTGCACTAATTTTTCAAAGCTAATGGGTGAAGTATTTAACGTTGATTTAGCTCTCGATGAGACACAAAAAAACTGTTAGATGAAGAATTAGAACCGCGACATCATACCACTTCTTATAAAAGAAACAACTTTCGTTTAGCCAAAATAAAGAAACAACTTTGGTAGGGAAACATATTCTATTTGGAAAAGAGCATCTAATTTATGTTCGATGATCATTGACATATCTTTGCTAAATCGTGAAATGTGCTGCCTTTTTCAAAAAAATTCTATGAAATTCTTATTGTATTATCTTCCATATAAATCCAAGGTTCCGCATTTTTTTGTTCAACACTATGATATTCTTGGCAATTGGCATTATAAGAGGGAGTGATTCTTGCTGATCTTACAAACAAAGAGGTATCAAAATATCTTTTTGATGGAGAAGCTGCTAAAAATACCCCTGAGTTGAAGAACTTAGTTGCTAGCACTAGCTTCCTTTTTGAACAGAAACTGGTAATCCTCTTTGTATTTTGCCTCTTTACTTGCTATTGTGTTTTTAGCACTAATGCCTACTTATATGGACTTAATGCATGCAATTCGAAAAACAATCCTGTCCTGAATGCAAGTTGCAACAAAAAGAATTTGTCAAGACCGGTTGGTTTCTGTATTTCCAGATGTTGGTTTTCTTGCTGTGGTTTCTGTGTTGTGATTTTTAGCAAGATAATTCCACCACCTCTTAATGCATCATTGACTTGCTTTACTGCCTCACTAATGTGTAGATTTATTTCTCCCCTTGGGCTCTAATCCTCATGCAGCAATGTATAACTTGATAAATTGCTAAAGAATGAATGAGAATCAAGTCTTTTTCGCTTCAAATTTTTCTTTTTTCTACTTCGTCGTTTAATCCAACATATTAATGTGCTAACTTAGGTCCAAAACGGTTAATTTTAACAGATGCATTGTATATCAGGATGCAAGTTTTAGTATCTTTTACATTAAACGATTAAACAAATTGGCTCCATTAATTTTGACACAACGCAAACGTGGAGTAACAAATATTATAACACCTTGCGGACTTTAGTACTAAAATAATACTCGCCTAGTAATCTTTGTATGAGTTTTAATAACATCGGTATGAGTTTTAATAAAAATTATTGAATATAATATGAATATATTATGAATGGAGTAAAGGTTTCACAATAATATAATATTATTAAATTAATTAATAGTGGATCACATATGATAAAAATTATAAATAAATATATTGTTGAGGATAAAAAAAATAAAATAATAGATCATATATGATAAAAAATATATAAAAATATTATTTAGGATAAGATTGAGAATATAATTAACATAAGAAGAAAATTGAGGGAAGAAAATTAGAGGCGAGGAGAGGGAGTATCATCTAATCTAATGGAATAATCTCATGACACAGAAGCAAAAAGCTTCCCTTCACTAGACACGTATAGGCCAAATAAGTCCTCAACGAATGCCACGTGTACCCTGACTGCATCACCTCCACTCCCGAGTTCCGACCATCTCCAACTTCTCTTTCCCATCCCTCCAACTCTTCCCAAAGAGAAAAAAAAAGAAGAAAATAGGAAGTTGCATCTTTCATCACTCCCTTGAACAAAACACAGTTGCCAAATTTTCATCGGATAAAAATGTCAGGCGGCGTTGGTCCGACATGCGACATAACCCTCCCCAAAGCCGAACTCCACGTACCGGAGGCCTTCACGCTACCGAGCTTCTTCACTCTCCGGCAGCTCAACGCCCTGGCCATCGTCATCGTCCTCTCCGCCAGCGGGATGGTGAGCGCCGAGGAATTAGGGCTGGTATTCTTCTCCATATTCTACATGCACTTCATCTCCAGAGTCGCCTTCCCGCCGAACTCCGCCCGGCCGGAGCCCCCTGTCTTCGGCGAGAAGAACAGGATTCTGAGCGCCTACGTCTTCGTCGGCGCCGTGATCGGTCTATTCCTCCCGATCGGCTATATCTTCCACGGCATATTGGAGGGAGACCAGGAAGGGGTAAAGGCGGCGGCGCCGCACGTTTTCCTGCTGGCGAGCCAGGTCTTCGTGGAGGGGCTGTCGTTTTCGGGAAAATTCTCGCCGCCTATCCGCGTGCTGGTGCCGGTGTTTTTCAATTCGGTGCGGATTTTGAGCATCTTGGAGTGGGTGAGAGCTGAGATTTCGAAGGCGGCGGAGACGGGGTATAGGGGGAGTAGTAGGAGGTTGAGCGTCGGGAAAGCTCTGGCTTTCATCAATATGGCGTTTTGGAGCTTCAATTTGTTCGGCTTTCTCTTGCCCTTTTACCTTCCCAAGGCCTTCAAGATCTATTACGCCAAAATTAAGGACTAAACCACATTTTCTTTTTCTTTTTTTTTTCTTTTTTTGGAAGTGGAAAAGCACTGGTCTTTCGTTTTGCTTTGTCCTTCATCTGTTGGGTTTCTGTGATCAGTAGTTAAATTGATGTAAATTTGTTGTGTTGATTGTTGATGCCATTAGGGTTATGCATAAACTTAGCTTGCATCTAAATGTTTAGTGTATCAGTTCTAATTAACTTTGATGACGAGAATAATAATTTGTGTATGTTTGAAAGGTCGGTCCATTTATCTTAATTAAATTATAACAAATAAACTTTAATTGATAAACGATGAACCGTAACATGGTGGGATGCACCATATATGCAGAACACCAAAGTGTGCATTATAGTTCAAAAAAAATACTATTTATATTGAAGAAAACTAATATATCAAATCAAACATATAAAGAAAAGTATTAATCATTATTAAAGTTTGCACATATATACATCCACATAGGGATGTCAACGGCATGGTCTTTCTGGACCGATCCGGAACCGCTCAAAGCCATTAAATTTTAAAACAACGGTTGGGTTAAGTTGTTAAAACTGCTGGACCGGACCGTCAAGACCGGCCTGCTTTGTCCGTTCCGTCCGACCCGTCAATACTTTATGTTCTTTTTTTATCATTGACTCATTTTTATGTCATTTATATAGGATTTAATGTTTTCATAAATATGAATTCGAATAAAACATTTTATAAATATATTTAGTTGTGTTTTGAGCAAACTGTGATATGGATAGATGGATGACAATAATGTTAATTGCTAAATATGATGAATTTATTATGATTTATGAGCCATTAGCTTCATTTTAATAATGCGAAAGTAACATCGAACCTAGAGGAATCTATCAATGTAGTATAGAATTTTGAATTTGAACGTAACATTGTATCAACTTTTTTTTAATGAGTCATGTACTCAGAGTAACGTAACATTTTCTTGTCATTTCTAAAAAATAGTATACTGCTTTCAAGTTCTGTAACGTCATATATTTCCTATATATCTATCGTAGTTGTAAATAATCTATCTATATACTAAATATTGACATTTATTCAACTAAAAAATGACATGTATGTAGAGTACATGCCATGCACAGTGTTCATCGTGCTGTAGATTTGTTATTTCATTGCAAAAGGAATATACGGATTGGTAGGGAAATTTTAGTTTTTTTTATTGAGAAAGCTTTTAAATATTTATTACATGCCATTTTTTTATGTTTCGTAAACTGATCTCAAATCAAATATATGAATTCTGTGGATTAAGTTGATTATCATATGCATAGAAATTTTTGTGCGTCACATTGCTAAAATACAAAATAATAGTAATAGTAATAAAAATAAAAGGCATTGGCAGGTTGAAAGGGAAAACTTTGAATTGAACTTTCCAATTTAGGGTAAACGCTTTCTTTGTTTTCGACGGAGAGTAAGGGAAAATGAGTAAGGATTTGGGGTAATTAAGATCCAATGGTATAGAAATGGTAATACCGAATCGGATCCATAATTTAATGGTCCGGATCCGTCCGGTTTAGTATTTATTGGGCGGTTCGCAACCGTAACCAATACTAAATTACTGGTTCTGGTCCGGGTAAAATCCGTCCGTTGACACCCCTACATCCACATATTAAAATTCGCATGTAGAGGCAATCGTTTCAAATTAATAACTTTAATTCCATGACATGCACCATTAAATCAGCATTTGGTAGAGAATATGAACTAGTTTCCCTTAATTAATTAGTTTTGACGCCCCACCAAAGGAGTGCTGTATCTTAATTATGTATTTTAATGTGGACAATATTTCAAAATCAAATTTAAGAGAGTATTAGATAAGCTACAGCAACTCAAATTTGGAGTAAGATTTTATTTTATTCGAATAAAGTTTAGATTCTCCCGCTCGCCACCCTTTATCCGGTTATGTCCGACTCAGTAGTTACTATTGCAATAGTTGCTTGTGCCCACTGGACAATAAAAATGATAATTTTTTTATCAATCCACATGATTGTTGAAGATTTCATCTAGATTGTAAATTTGTATGATTTATTTTTTGATATTCACATTATAAGGTCTTCACCCTATAACCAGACTATATATACAATTGTCATTAATATCACAAACTCGACACCATTTTTATATTCATTTTATCAATTATCAGTTGGACTCTGATGCTATGTCTTAAGACTCTTAACAGATATGTCACGTCATAATTTAACTAGACTTAATAGCTACTTACATCTCGATCTTTCCATCTTATCTTAACAGAGATGTCATATCATAATTTAATTAGAGTTAACTGCTAATTACATCCAATATTTCGATCTTTCAAAATGAACTCAATTTTTAAAATATTTTAATAATTGTTCAATCTTTTGAGTTGTAGTAATTAGTCTCACCCAATTCTCTATGCAAAATTAGAGATTCATTTAAAGTTGGAACTCAAAATTGATTGGACACTTTTGAAGATATTCTTAATAGTTTGAGTTGCAACTCAAACTTATGATGTAAAAATTACAACAATCTAAATAATAAGTTTTAAAAGCTAACAAACATTTTTTATTTTAGATATTAAATGATTGTCAATCTCTAACTCTAAACTCACACGAGAAAAGAGAATCGTTGAATTCATTACAAATCAAAATATCAGAAAATTATTAGAATAATTTAAAAATTAGGTCCAATTTGAACATGATCAATCTATTTGGGCAAATTCAACAGTTATCGGCTACGTGTAATAGGACATTGAAAACCAATAAATGAGGAGACGACTAAAGGAGCCTAGCCCCATGCAAAGGACGCAGACAATAAAACTAGTATTTTAAAATAAACCCTATATACCAATAATATCAATAAATGACATAAAAGAGGTGCAATGTCAACAAACACCATAGATTTGATATCCCTATTCCATGCAACATTGCAACCCCACTTTGCTACAGACTGACATAAAATCTCCGGTCTAGCTACGTAAAAAGTTGGATATATTTTTCATGAAATGTCTGTGTCAGAACTACTTCATTTTATTTTCAGAAAAATTGATACAATCTTGCTATATATAACTTGCTGACAAGTACAAGAAAAAAATATTGTGAGATTAATTGAAAAGAGATGTGGCTGTTTAGGGGAAATGGGCCTTCTGGTTTTTCTTCAGCTTCTACAGCTGAGGAAGTTACCAAAGGAATTGATGCCTCTGGCCTCACCGCCATTGTTACAGGTCCTAAAATTTTCTGCATTTCTTATTTTATAATCCTGTTTTTAAGCTGTGTACTGCATGTTTTGTCGCTCTTTGTAATAAATCTTGAGTTTTAGGGGGCGTTACTATTCAGAATAGATAACATACATAAATTGAGTGATTTTATCTTCATCGCACTGATTTATTCAATTTTAGCCCTTCCAACAGGATATAAAATTATGAATGAAGCAAGTTATTTCAAATTGTAGAAATAATCAAGAGATTTAAGATATCCTAAGTTTTCAATCCATCTTAATAAATAATAGATTAGCTTGTGCTATTTTTATCTATCTTGACTAATCCTCGAAAGTAAATGCTCTCATAAGGGACTAGATTAGATTAATGGTCGTGTACATAATTCTTTTTGAATTTATCTGATATTAGCCATGTTTGAGCTTCAAGATTTGGGTAGATATATTATTTATATATGTCACCATTTTAGTTTATATGTATGTGTAGACTTGGCCCTTTTTCAGATGCATGTTAGAGAGTTATAGATGTAGTATTTTCAAGTGAAGATTTATGATTTTATATGGTAATCTCTTTCTGCGTTTAGGCCAAATTCCTAAACATAAAAGGGGAACTCTAGCTAATCTTGCATCATAATCATTCCAAAATGTTGCCATTATATTCCATTACAAGGGTTGGTGATGATTTGTGAAAAGTGCAGGGGCGTCAAGCGGAATAGGATTGGAAACGACGCGTGTTCTTGCTAAGCGCGGTGTTCATGTTGTGATGGGAATCAGAAATATGCCTGCCGGGAGAAGGTTAAAGAAAGAATCATCATAGAAAATCCAACTGCCAAAATTGATGCCATTGAGTTAGATCTGAGCTCAATGCAATCTGTTCGAAGTTTTGCATCTGAGTTTACATCTTCAGGCTTACCATTGAACATTTTGATGTAAGTGCAATGTCATATGCATATCATATTTAACAATGCCAATGATGTGCAAATTGAACTAATTTACCAAATCATCAAATTTCCCAATAAAATGACTTTTGCCTTCTCTACTGTCAGTAATAATGCTGGAATAATGGTACCACCTTTCGCACTGTCTGCAGACAAGATAGAGCTACAGTTTGCCACTAACTATTTAGGTATATATTTATTTGCCTAATTGATGTTATGCATTATTATGCCTCTTGTTATATGCTTTAACATATAGGGATACATGGTTTGCAGGTCATTTCCTTCTAACTCACTTGTTACTGGACACGATGAAGAAGACAGCCCGTGATACGAAAAGGGAGGGAAGGATTGTGAACCTCTCCTCAGTGGCTCATCGCCTTTCATACAAACAAGGAATTCGGTTTCACAAAATCAACGATGAGAAAAGGTCTGTATTTCTTTTCCATACATGATACAAGATAATTATTTGGATGTTTTAAGGATTAAGGTGCAAGATTTGATGTGTGGTATTACATCTCTACTTGCAGTTATAACAAGTATTTTGCATACGGCCAATCAAAACTTGCTAATATTTTGCATGCTAACGAGATGACTAGACGGTTAAAGGTAATATTTCTCAATTAGCAATCACTAAACACGTCTTTCACTGTATATCAAAGTTATTCACGTGCTGCACAAATTCTGACTCTTGAACAGGAAGAGGGTGCTGACATAACTGCAAATTCAGTTCATCCTGGAGTGATCACAACCAATCTTTTCCGTTATCTTGGCATTTTTGAAGGTAAAAGTAATGTGATTTGTTCATATCTTCAGCTGAGAAACTCAAAACTTTGAGAAAGTTCCAAAACCTCATCTTTAAATTTCATATCTTGGTTGTACAATAATCTAAGGCATGATGGAATCTCAGCGGAACCGTACTGTTTATTCAGGTTTAATGAGCAGCATTGGTCGTCTGGTGCTTAAAAATGTTCAACAGGTAAGTGATGTCCACCAATTAAGGCAAAAAACGCGAAAACAATCAAAATTATCAATGAATTCTGCAGGAAACCTTAGTGATTTACTTTGTGTTCTTCCATATGAAGGGGGCTTCAACTACCTGTTATGTGGCGTTGCATCCACAGCTCAAAGGAATGAGCGGTCATTATTTTTCAGACAACAATTTGAACAAAGCAGATGCCAAGGCTACTGACAAAGATTTGGCTGCCAAACTTTGGGATTTTACCATGGACTTGATCAATAAATAAATTTTATAAGATACACCAAAATAGAGATCAATAAATAAATTATATAAGATACACCAAAATAGAGTTATAGGTAGGTATTTTATTTTTTGTGACATTAGCAATCACATGAAATAACTTAGAAAAATTAGACACAAATAGAGAGGAGCTGAGACAAAATATACAATTTGAGAAACTTGTTGCAATCTGGATTGGTTATCTCCATTTTTTCTCTAGTGCAATTGCAATATAAATAGTTCCACAGCTACTATAATCTGGGGTGATAATCTCTACCTTTTTATGCAATAATGTGAATATATATTTCTTTCGCAGACCAAAGATTTAACAATGACTATACAATCGATCTGTAATCCCCAGGCCAATCAACTTGCTAGCTCTAGCTAGGACCAGTCAGTTACATGTCTAATTTTTTTAATTAGGACTCAGAACTTTCTAGAAGGTGCATCTTCCTGCAGTGCCGGAGAGACTTCCGGAAGCTCGCCAGGCGTATTAAGGGGGTAGGAATGCGGTGCGGGGCAGGGCAGGGCTGATTTCGCGCAGCAGCGAGTGCTGCAAAAAGCAAGTTGCTCAGCATCTTCTTCATCCTCTTCTGTTCAAAACAGCATCCCCAACAAATAAAACAATGGTGATGGTTGGTTGCATAGTGTGCCAAAAAAGTGACCAGCTCAACCACCTAAATCCTAATCTCATCGGTAACGAACAAATCTATACTCCGGCTGTCCGGTGGCACGGCAATGCAGCTGAAGAGGAGAGATCCAGCGATTGATTCAGCTTGCTGGGATCTCTGAGGAGTTTCTGAGACACGCGGTCAGCCAACACCGACTGTTTATCATAAAGTTCTCCGTTTGCAGTCTTTACAAATTGCTTTCCAAGGGCATCATTATCGTAGGATGTCAGCTCCCGGAAAGCATGGGGTCCTGACTGTGCCCCTCGGAGAATGTCGGGATCCCAGTAAGAGTGGCTGGTTGGGCGCAGTTGCAAGTTTCTGTAACCCTCTTGCGATAACATAGTCTGATTGTGGAATGGGACAGCACCGATGCCGCCAGTGAGAGGTGTGGATGAACCAGATGTCGTGAGGGGGCTTGATATAGGTGAAGGAGACATTCTTCCACTTAGGTGTTGAGGCGACCTCGGATGTAGAAGAGGACTCCCAACTGGAGAGACCGGGCATGATATGTTCCTTGAAATGTACATGTCACTGGAAAATGAAGGAAAAGAAAATAAGTTTAACATCACAACTACTACACCATTTTCTTATGAACCATCTCTGCGTATAAATATTAGTTCTTCAGGGCATTAGTTAGCGGCTTGTTCGCAACTTACTTTTAGAAGGAGGAAACAAGGTTCAGCTAAATATATTTTAAGGGAGAAACCAGAAGAAGGTGCATACACATGCATGGAGAGAGAGAGAGAGAGAGAGAGAGAGAGACCTAGAATGAAAATTAGATTTTGATACTCTAGATGAGTGGATAGCAAGTCTCTCTGTATCTGGTTGCTGAAGAATTCTTGCGTTACCAATGCCCTATAAAGAAATGCAAAGAACACGTAATCAATAAATACAGAAAAAGTAGCACAGGAATACGTAAAATTCAAGCACCGTTATAGTGGTCTATTAAAGCTCTAGTAATAAATTAATTAAGTATAACTCCAGCCATGACCTTGTTTGAACAACACACTAGGTTATTCCTCCATCAGTCAGGAGTTTCCTCGGATTATAAAGGAGGGTATGGATTGAGACTCTCAAACAAGAACTTGGTAATTTCGTTTTAGATATCAATGCCCCATGAGGTTGCTGAGGATCAAGCCATTTGTTTCTGTAGATCAGCAATCAAGACTATAGAAAAACATGGTTCAATGGGATGGCTTGACCAAGTTGAAGAACTCTGCCTCAAGCAAGAGGACAATAGTTTTATTATGTCTATCACATGCTAATCACAATTAACTTAAGCAAATAAAGTTCTGCTTTTTGCCGATCATGAAATCTTTATGTATAACCAGTTGAAAAAATATCATTAAATACATTAACCACATTATTCACTAATCAATGAGGCTACCACAACCTTTAGACACCATTTTTTGAGGACCTTTAGCAGCACAGATGAAGACTGTTTCAATTAAGGCCAAAACATAAAATACAAATATGTCAGAGCATCATTCTTCCCTTACAAAACATATGAAAAGTGCACTTAAAAATCTTAGCTGGGGTGAAGCACCTAAGATAAGGAGCAGTACCACAGATTTTGCAGCATTAGTCACTGGAGGATGATCAGAGGAGGTTGGACTAGGTATTTGTTTCTCTAAAGGCACAACATTATTCACAAAAGAGTGCTCCAAAAGCTGAGCAGCTGCAGGGCGATTCTGCGGAACCCGCTGCAAGCATAGCCTGACAAAGTCTTTCCCTTCATCTGAGAGGTGATCTGGAATTGTTGGAAGTTCCTTGCTATTTCCAATCTTGAACATAGCTGCAACCTTAAAGAACAAAGTGAAAATGTCAGATAAACCCATCAATTTACTGAACATCAAATCTTGAACCACAGAGCTCAAAGTACTGACCCCTTCATACTGGGACCAAGGTGGTTTTGATGTCGCCATTTCTATGACAGTGCATCCAAGACTCCATATGTCAACAGCTAGGCTACATCCATTTGAATTCCTAATAACCTAAGTGAGCAGCAGAGAATTAACATAGATATGCTGGAAAAGAAGGGAATTCACAGGGAATTTGGGATCCAAGAAATAACAGCTATGACTAACCTCAGGTGCCATCCAGTACGGACTACCCTTGAACGACAACGGACAAGAGTGCCCTGTAATCTGTAAAACAGTAATCTTAAATGCAATGCTAAACCAATAAAACATAAACTGCATGTGCTACTAGAATTAAATCCAGGAGGATCCTGACCCTAATATAGAACAATATATTATTCTTCAAAAGTCCAACAAAACTGGTTTGAAGTCAATTCAGTTTCAAATTACTTAATTAAATCTAACGAGCCATTTTTATACTAGTTTCACTTCCATTATTATTTTGAATTATTAACAATTTGACTAAGTTAGCTAGAAGAGTAAAAGCTTACATGCTTTGCCATCCCAAAATCTGCCAATTTAACACGGCCATTTGGGTCCACAAGTATATTGGCCCCTTTAATATCCCTGCATATATGTGAAGCATTGAGTGCATATTGATGTTTACTGATATATATTTGCATGAACATTCTGACAGAACATTGACCAAACGAAAAACCCCACTTTACCTGTGCACAGTATTTTTAGAATGCAAATATGCAAGCCCTGACAAAATTTGCTGGGTGTAACTGCGGATAGCTGATTCTCCTAGTTTTCCATAGTCCTGTAGAATCTTATGGATGGAACCACCAGATACATATTCCAGATATATATATAATTTGTCACCCACCTGATAAAGGTAGATTAATTCAACATCAACTGAAGCTTAAGGAAAATGACCGGTGCACCACTGAAGACATGAAACAGTGGTATCTATAAAAGACCAAGTAATGGCGTTTCCACAAATTTGCTAGTCAATCATTTATATAAAATGTTTCCTTAACTATCAGGTGTCTAAGCCAATTGAAGAGCAAGGCATGTGGAAAACCAGAGTTGGCAATGATGAGTCTGATCAAAGTTTACACTATCAATATTTTTCCAGAGTAAAACTGACCGTTTCAGATCCATAATACTGCACAATATTAGGATGCCTCAAGCGACTCAACAGCATGATCTCCTGTAGGCAACATAAAAGATTATGTAAGAATCTTCAACTTGCCTCTCCATAAATCCACAGGCCAAAAGACTCACTTGTCCCAACTGCTTTGCACTTTCCTTCGATTTTGCATCATCAGAAAATAATGTAACCTCCTTCATGGCACACATTTCGCCAGTTTCACTAAAACCAAACAGATCAAAACCATTACTCAGAAAATAAAAATGTACCCATCGTGGTTCAGTAAGCTTCAGAGATTTATTATCTTCAGAAAATAAGAGCTTCCACAAGAAAATAGAAACAGGGGTACTGAGGGAAGGAAATAAGGATGTGCTGATCAGGTTATCACACCTGTTAAACCCAACATAGACATGTCCAAATGTGCCTCGACCAAGCAACCTCCCTTTTTTCCAACGTGAGCCAGGGCTTGTAAGATTCTCTACTCTTCCAGGACTACGAGGCACAGAAGGTGACGTAACAGCTGAATTCTGATGGGAGAAGGGTGAGGAATTGGAAACTGATATGGGAGGAAGTGGCAGAGGATGACTTTGTTGTTTTGAATCATCAGGCCAGTTACTTTGAGACTCAGAATGTCCCCCTCCAGCTCTAGGATGAAGTGGTGTCACAGCACCACTATGAATTCTGGAACTAGGGCCAGGACTTGTCATTCGAGGACTAGGATTTGGAGAATATTCTGGGCTCCCTCGACTAGGCTGCCAAAATAATTGGCCAGACATATCTCCTCCCATTGAGTTATGGCCAGAAGTCTGACCTGACCCAGGAGAGCATTGACCAGATCCAAGAAATGGAAAATCAGTATAAAGCTTTCCGGTCGTATAAGCAGTATTTGTAACTGGCTCATAACCAGAGGCTCTCATTGGACTTCTAGAGGGACTAGACCTTGAGCTATCTGGAGCACTGCAAAAGGCACCATGCTGCGGAACTTGTAAATTTGCCATGTGACCATTCAAATGTCGTCTTCTTGGAGGTGAAGGATTCAAATGTTTATTGGAGGAAAGATTTACAGGAACAGGTGCGACTTTTGAGATTATTGGTGCAACAGGAGGCTGATCCTTAAGAGAATTGCTTCAAGGAAAAAACACAGGGAGAAGAAGGCCTCATTTTAGTAAGATAGATATCATACAGTATATATAAGTAAACCCAAATGAGAAAATGCACTTATGATATCAATTTCAGAACCCACTCACCTTGAGGGGCTGCCTGCAGCAGTCCTACACCCAATATCATAGTCATTTGCCAGAGGACTTCGCTGACGTGAATCAAGTGGATCATCACTCTCAATAGAACACTCACTACAGACTGAAGCAACGGCCAACTCAGCATCCAATTCGGCAGGTTCCAGTCTCTGGCGGATGCATGCAGGCCTGGGCAGAGGTAAAAACAATGATGGTTTGGAAACCCTTTCTGGTTTTGGTTTTACTGATTTACTTATTCCAGAATCAATACGACTGACATTGGCTGAGCGGAAGCCTGGCATAGGAAGTGGCTGTGATTGAGGCCTTTCTGCAAAACTTTGACATCGTGCTACATTCTTGGAAGGTGATGGAGACCTCGACGGAGCATGTGACTGAGACCCTTTTTCTGAAACAGTGTCACTTGAACGTCTTCTAGACCCTGCTGATCTACCAGAAGATTTACTTTCAGGACTCTTGAACTTCTTATGAAATGTGTCAATAAAACTTTCCTTTGTTGTTTTCTTTTTTGCTTCTTTTGACGATAACTTTCCCCACCATGAAGTCATATTTTCTGCAAACAGAAACTTTTCAAATGCGCTCGTGCAAGCAAAGGAACTACAAACTCAAAAGCTTTATCACAGTGAGTGGGAACATACATCCAATTTCACCTATAGATATACCAATAAATTAAATGAATATCTACTCTTTCACACATGACTTTCTGACTCTTTCAGGGCCACTATGATTGATTAACATGAAAACTATTGTTTGCATCAATTTATTCACTCCAAAACCAATTATATTTATCAATCCCACAATACAATGGCCAGAAAACATAATCCTAATTTAAAATTATCCTTGAAAAGGTTTCTGTATATAGAAAGCTAAAGATCCACACAAGGAAACCCATTAATCCTAATTCTGCTTTTCTTCTTTCTTTCATTTATTTTATTTTATTTTAGGTTAAAATAAGTAGTAAAAGGATGCATTTCAACGAGCGGCGCTCCATCTTACAGTTACTCATTGACTACAGTGACAATGAAACCCATTATTATTGAATCATGTTAAATTCCAAAACTCGTCAAAACTAGCAAAATTATTCTTATTAATTTAACCCCAAAATCGAGGGATCTTTTCATCCCACGCTAGAAACAGAACTCCTAAATTTCCTATCTTTTCTTATTTATCGCGAATAATTTAATCTACTTATGCCTCTGATCTCTGAGCAACCATGTACAGCAACGAAATGCAATCGCTATCTTCAGTATCCAAAATCAGAGCTTCTCACTACAGATCTAAGCATACCTAACAAAAATTTCCCCCACAATACTAAAAAATTGACTTTATAGACTGGAAATAATCACAGCAACTAACTCAAAATCTTACCTGAATTTCGCAGCTCTCTCACATCCCACGAGCGAACCAACACAAACAAGTCACTTATTCTGCAGAATCTATCCCAAATTTGGGTTTACGGTGTTTAAACAAATCCCTTGCGCCCGAATGCTTAAGGACTACGCCGTAATAATTCAAGTGCGTGTTTGTGTGTGTCAATTCAGATTATCATAAGAGATCGCGTGGAGAGAGAATGGAGCGAGTGCATAGAAATGGAGTTGTCTGAGTGAAGAATTTAATAATAGTAGCAATTATTGCAATTATTATTTGTCATTAAAGAAAAAGGACACTGATTTATTGTAATTTTGGTGCAATAATTATAAATAGGATTTAATACTTACTACTTTATTACGATATTTTTCTTTTCTTGAGAGAAACTTTTTCCGGCTGCGCTTTGGTTGCTTTTGAGGTATTCCCTCTATGTGCTTTTTTTTTTTCTTTTTTCTTTTTTTTATAAAATAATTTAACTACGAAAACTTACTCCGTTTTATTTTAGTAGGGGCAGCATAGTACCTGAAAGTGACGGCGTCGCTCGTAGAAAAACCCATTTTAGCCGAATTAATTAAAAACAAAGAGTAGTTCCAAACATAATTTTAAATACTTTCCAAAAACTTTTAAAATGCTGGGTATTTTTGTTAATTGGTATAAGTTTAATCAGATGATGACGAAATGTAGCCAATAAATTAGGAGTGGTGATATAATTACAATTGAATTGATGACAGGTTTTAGATTTGAAAGCAACAGCTACATAGATCCGTTAGTAGTAATTCCAATAGCAATATGTTATGTTAGATTTTTTAAATAGAATACTAAATATGCAGGAAATATACGTGAGTTATTATTAAATTCAATTTTGAAATGTGGAAAATTAAAGGAAGTAGATGGCTCGTCACATTCTTTTGATTTAAGTAGTTATAAAACTTAATTACTGTATCTATTTAGACATACACATCAACTGTAAGTGCAAATTTACATTGATTTTTAAATACGGATGAGTGTATGCAGTTCATGCAATTATTAGAGTTAAAAAATATTCTAGTTTTGAGTGACAGGTTTCGGTAGGCTTAAATAATTATGGAATTTATTACTGTATTTACTTAATAAATATACAAATCAATTTATGCCCGGTCGAATTGCTACAATTTTGTTATTGAATACTCGAGTATGATTTTGCTCTATATTGAGATATAAGTTATATTTATTATATCTAAAGAAATGAGTTATATTATACTCATCCATTTTCATTTACGCAAAAGAAAAATGGTAAATATTTGGCTTTCGATATTGGATATATATGTAACTTAATAAGTCGAACAAAAATTACATCTTTTTTTTTCCACAATAACATAAATTCAACATGGGTTTTGGAGCAGCTGAATAGTTGTTACCTCATCGACAAGTTTTATATTCATTGAGAGGGAAAAATTGTCCATTTGGGATGGTTCGATGGTAAAATGAGTTTTTGTGATCAAAAGATCATAAATTTAAACCCCAATAACGCTTCTATGAATCTGAATATGTCACACCTGGTTCGATAAGACACCAAATATATGAATTTGAAACTACCTCTATGAATCTGAATTTATCACACCTGGTTCGATAAGGCACCAAAACTTAGATGAATCTGAATCTATCACACTTGATTCGATAAGGCACCAAAATGCATATAAAAATTGACGCTATATTTGAGGGGCACATTTTTTTCTAAATTATAGGCAATTTTCATTAAGGCATAACAAGTATATGCAAATATACAAAAATAATATTGGCTGCATTAATTTAAATTTTGTCCATCTACACACTCTGTCTATAATAACAAATGGTAGACAGAATTTATATTCGTGACACACACGATGAGTCTTAAATAATGTGTTCCCTCTAAAAAAATGTGTAAATTTGATGTAACAAAAAGTATGTATTTAAAGTAATTTGTGTGTTTACCTACATTTTAAAAATATTATAACTAAAGTCTACCCAAATCGGCTCAGGTAGTAGGCTGCTTAATATCAGTGGGAAAAAAGGTAGACGTCATGTGTGGAAATCTCTATTCTCTACTGTCATTCTTCGGACAAAGACAAGCACAATTAAATTTAACAAAAGAAGATGAAAGTGAAAGAAAGTCTATAACTCAACAATTCAAGAAACTACACTACTTGTTCATATGTGGAATTATTTCAATTGTGAATGTTTGACTTAAATGTGTTTTTGTTTCATAGGGAGGTTGTCTAGTGGCAATTTCAGTCCTAATAATATCATTTACAATTCACTGCTGTATAATTTTTTAAAGCAACACCTTTAGCACAAAAACTCATATATATTCGTATCGTACTGTGCGTATGGATAAAAGTATTATTTGTTCTTAAGAAAAATATCATTAAAGAAAATTATCATTTATTTTTACCATGTAATTTTGAAAAGTATCATTTACACTGGAGAAAAATATAAAAATCCGCATGTGCGGACGGATGTATAGGAAACCACCTCCACCTTACACATGTTATACCATAAGGACTGAAGGTGTTTTAATTGTAATATTATATGTGACTAAATTTGTCACTCAATTTACTTACCATGTCCAAAATTGACTGATTTTAGTGGTAATTTTCCTATAAGATTTTATTCATATCCTTTTTTATGTCAGATAGCGAAAAAGGATAGAATGAATTTTGAAAATTTTGAGGACTATAATTATCATTTATCACGCCCCTGTTCTACAAGATTGAAAATGTAACTTGGCAATTCCTATGGGACAAAAAAATGCAAATTACCCTGCATGGTGTACATCATTCATATTTTAAGGCGAGTTATCAAACATAACATAATTTTTGTCCAAATTTACACGTTTCCATTGACTTTTGAAACTTTGCAACAATATCACCACCTTTTAATTATCATTTTTATTTTTTATTTTTTACAATTATAACACCCCTAATTAATTTAGCAAAGTTGTCTAATTGTGTATCACAAAACAATGTCATTTTATTTATGGGACGACGTAGTATTATTACTGAAAAATTTTGTATAATGATTGCTGTTTTATATATTATGTGAAAATTACAATAAAAAAAAATTGTGATATTTCCAGTGATCATCCTAAATTTTATGTCAAATACACTTTAGTAAACATTACCAAAAAAAAGTGCAGTCCACCGGGCATATATAAAAGATGCTAAAATCCAGGGAAGGGGGAATGTATGTAGCAACTTCACAGGATGATTCAAGGTATATATAATTAAGTTGTTTCATTTTCCCCAAAAAAAGGACAAGGAAAAAAAAGGGAAAACACTTAAATTCCAGCAAAATTAAATGTGATATTAATTTGCAAAGAAAACGAGTGTAATGACAATTGACAGCAACAACTTACACTTCGTTTGACATCTCCTTTAACCACATACGACTAATCTCATCCAATTTGGTGGTTCAAATCGGTTTGTGTCATCCCCAAAAGTATTGTTTGTCAATTGTGTGGGAGAATCGCCATGTGGCAATCAAGTGCTTCAAGAGATTTGATATTCATTTCACCAACAATACTTCTACATCTCCGAGCTCATCTCCTCAAGCTCTTGTTTGAAAGTTACTATGCGATTCGATATCCCACGTAAGTCGTTGAATGTTGATCCTTCTTGGTATGTGGATAGTGGTGCCACGACACACACAAATGACATGGAAAACTTGGCTATCAACAACGACTACTCCCAAGATCGATGCGTTAATGGTTGGAAACGGTAACACTTTACCCATTGCTTCGTTGGTTCAAATTCTTTTAAACTTTCTCCTACTCAATCTCTCTTCCTAAACAACATTCTCTATGTACCTCGACACGAAAAACCTTCTTAGCATATCTCAATTTACAAAAGATAACCACGTCTCTATCGAATTCACATCAAACTCTGTTTTGTGAAGGACATCAAGACTCACAAGATTCTGTGAAAGGAGCTCTTATTCAAGGCCTTTACCAACTTGATCGTCATCCCTCTACTCCAAGTCTTTGGTAACTTCATCCGGATCAAGCTCATCTCCTCAGTTTTCCCATGTAATTCAGTTTACGGTGTAGCATCTAGTCATCATACGATTACAAATTCAAAATTTGCTGGTACTTGTACAACTTTAGATACACTTCATAGAACTCTTGGTCATCCCGCACCATTTGTATTAGCTAAAGTTTGTACTCTTCTTAAAATTCCTTTTCAATCCAATATGTTACATTTCACAAGCGTGTAAACTAGGAAAAATGCATCAACATGCTCACGTTTCTCAACCTGTTAAAACATCATCCGCCTTCGAACTTGTCCACTCGGATCTTTGGGGTCCTGCACACTCTTCATCTATTCTTTGGTTACAAGTACTATATAATTTTGTTGATGATTTCACTCAAGACACTTGGATTTATCCTCTATCCTTAAAATCTCAAACCACAAAGAATCGTTATACAATTTGTCACCATGATTAAATGTCGGTTTGCTTGCTCCATCAAACGTTTTCAATGATTGGGGGTGAGTATAGACCACTTTCGAATTCCTTCACACTCAGGGATACACTTTCAACACCCATGTCCCTATATCCACACTCAAATGGCCGTAGAAAGAAAACACCAACACGTAGTCGATGTAGGACTCACTCTCCTTGCTCATCGTCTCTTCCTTTTCTCTCTTGGTGGGATGCCTTTCAATCTGCGGTGTACCTTATTAACAGATTGCCAACTCCTCTCTTCATCAAGTATCTCCCTTTCAAGCTCTCTTCATACTACCCTAACTATAAATGGCTCAAAGTGTTTGGATGTGCATGTTTCCCATATCTCAAACCGTATAACCAACATAAACTCAATATCGATCGGCCAAATGTGTGTTTCTGGATATAGTGACCATCACAAAGGATATAAGTGTCTTAGCTCCACAAACCGCATCTACATTGAGACCTTTGTTCATTTTAATGAGCAAGAGTTTCCATACATCTCTATGTTCCATCGCCCACCTCTAAATAAGATCCATCTCCCACTCTTCATCCTTGCCCATACTATCTCTTCCGGATCGAGGTTCCTCTTCAAGCACCTCACTCACCACCTTCTCAATCACCCCACCATCATCTCCCGGTCATCTTCCTCGGCTCAACTATCCCCACATCATCCTCGATGTCACCTCCGTCTCATATTTCTCATTCCGTATCAAGTTCTCCCTTTGCGGATCGGGTTTCACATCCCACACCTCCATCTCTACCACCAGCCAACTCTCATTCCATGGTTACCCGATCCAAGAATGGCATCTTTAAGCTAAGAGTTATGTTGTTGAGCCAGTTTCAAATGTCACTTGTATGGTGCAGTTATTTTTGTTCTTGACAACATGAAGTATATCTTGTCGAAAAGCGATCATGTGGTGACTCTCATGCACAAAATCATCTCGCCAACTCTCCTCTATCCGTTGATGATGCTCTATCTAATCTCGATTGGTACTCAAAGAATGGACAAAGAAATTCAAGCTCTTAACATCAAGGGCACTTGGATCCTCATTCCTCCTCTCCTCCGTACAAAGTTCTAAGCAACAAGTGGGTGTTTCGTGTCAAAACTTTGTCTAATGGGGAGTTGGATAAGCTAAAAGCCAGCTTGTAGCTCATGGCTTTGAACATCTTCTTTGGAGTGGATTTTCTTGAGGTCTTTAGTCCATCATCAAGGCTTCTACAATCCGTTTGATGTTTGCCTTAGCAACTTCTAAAGGTTGGGGAATTCAGCAAATTGATGTAAATAATGCCTTTCTAAATGGCGATCTTGAAGACAACATTTACATGTCATGACCACGAGGATTTGAAGATGAGAAACATCCCGAGTATGTTTGTAAGTTGCAAAAATCGCTCTATGGTCTTGACAAGCCCTCGAGCTTGGTATAACAAGCTCGAAACCGCCTCTATGATCCGGGATTCAAGAGATCGATTCGATTTCTCACTTTTTCACAAACAAGAAAATGGTGCTTTCTTCTTATATTGATTTATGTTGATGATATCTTGGTCCTTGGTGATAGTAATCTTGATATTCTTGGTATCATTGATCTTCTTCATCAAAATTTGCTCTCACATCCGGGTGAAGTTCACTATTTCTTAGGAATAGAGGTTGCTAAATCTCGATCGATCTACTCCCTTTGTCGGACTAAGTATTTGAATGATCTCCTTGAAAACGCAAATGAGTGTTGTCATTCTTGCTCTACTCCTATGACACCGCCATTAAACTTTCAAAGAAGGAGGAATACCTCTTTCGGATCCCACTCTATCGAAGCCTTGTTGGGGCTTTACAATATCTTACACATACTAGACGATATTGCTTTTTGCAGTAAATAAACTTAGTCATTTACGCATCATCCTACTTCTTTGCATTGGGTTGCTGCAAAGAGTCCTTCGCTATCTTAAAGGATCGCTCTCTAGCTCTCGCACTTCAATTTGAAAACATATATTATTCAGAAGAAGAAAAAATCGAAAATTGCTCGTCCAAGTCGTGCTCACGATAATAAATAATATCCCATAATGTGAATGAACTGGTCAGATTTCATGAAAAAGTTTAATCTTGTTCAAACAAGTATGTTCACATGGCAAATGCTTTCTTTTACCTTTTCTTTTTTAATGGTTACAATTAATAGTAACTAATTATATTATTATACAGTGTGTCCATAATCTACTGTGTGACAAATGTCATCGGTTTTGAGATTTCACGTGTGCAAAATAGTCAATAGACAGTGCTTGTAAATATTTATATGGAAAAGTGACATGTATATATAATCTCAAAATAATTAATATATTATATAACTTGGAATTATTGTTCATGTGTAGCCTCAAGATTTACCATATATTCAACTATTCAAGAACGTTAAAAATCACAATTTGATTCCGTTCAACAATTCAGGGCATCGCAATCCTTGTATGCTAGAGTATATACGATCATTTCAGCAGCCCCCGATAACCAAATTTAGGAAATAAAATCAAAGATAGTATGCTTAACTACGGATGGAACACATTATTTGATTTATAATGAGGATTATTATTTATTTAGTGTAGAATTTGGAAAGGAGATGATGGTAGTAGTAAATTCAAGATTTATTTTTCTATATAAAGACGTTTTTTTATCGTTCAAGTATCAATATATAATAGAAAATAATAATATTATAAAAGAATCGTAAAAAAATTCGTGAATGATAGGCCCTTGACTATCACCATTCACTTATTTGCTAAAATATTCAAATGTCCACACCTTGAATTCTCTGAAAACTTGGAGTCTGTTCCATTACATTTCATTTTCTCTGCAAATAAAATAAATTCATATCGACAAAATGAAATTTCTAGGAAATACAGATTCATTAAAACTGGCATATGTCGGTTCTAGTTCATACGTTTATCCGGTTATTAGGCATTATTGTCTTGTTTCTAATTGACTTATCTTACTAAGCGTCTAAACCCAACTCTTCTTCTCGTGCTATGTGAGAGTGAGAGTCAGCTCCAGCTTTCAAACACTTGATTTGGTCCTTTTCACATATATCATATTTATATATTTATTTATTATTGTTGTTGTTATTATTTCTTTTTTTTCTCATTTTTAGTTCAAGGCATTGCTAATTTGCTCACTGAATCCAAGCAAATATCGTCAGATTCTATTAATTTTGGTTCCCATTACTTGCAACTAATAAACTTGCCTCTTTATTGAAAAGTGATATGCCGTTTTGTTGACTGTTTGTGTCTAACTTCTAGTAAGACACTAATGACATGTGGTAATGGTATATATAAGTTTGCAGGATTTCGTTTACGGAAAAATCTCCTTTTAATTATAACCTGAAATTAAAACTTATGTACATAAGAAAACTGAACCTACAAGGAAAAAATTAATTTGTTCCATCTCAAGAATCAACGTCCACGACAACCTCCTTTTTGAAAAAAGAAATTAAAAATCCACAGCGTGAATTTTGCGATTTCAAATATATTTTAATTCTTATTGGGCCTGAGCCCAGACACGCAGCACATGGGTATTGGGCTTTGCATCAAATAATGACTGGGCCTTTTGGTTTATGACCTGGTGCGCATATATTTCATCCAAAACGAGTGTAGATTAACCTTAAAACTGATTTCAACATTGCCAATTGTTGTCGACAATGTTGTTGTTGTTAATACTGTAAAAGTGGCCTGGCCCGACATAAAGCCGGATTGCATATAGCTTGTGGAGCGATAAAGTTTTGGGCCGGGCTGGTCGGGCCGGTCAGAACTTTCACGCATAAAAGTATTTTTTAAGCCGAGTTTGACTTGAAAATATGTGGCCCTTGAATCTGGGACGGAGTTGGGATTTTGAAAATCCACAGACGAAATTACATTTTTATGTTTAAAATCGAAAAAAAAATACAAAATACAATCTAAATATAATAATTAAAAAAGATGCCACGGACTATCGTCGGGTTGTGCCCGAGGCTTGACTGGCTTTGTCGCTGAGCCCATGGGCCCATTTTAACCCTTGACCTGGAGGGCTCGGTTCGGGCAGCTCTAGTTGTTATATTGTGTACTGTAAGTCCACAAATATAACGTCATATGCTATTCGATTTTGGGTCTCAGATTACCTTCAAAGTGTGGATTATACAAAATAAATTAAATATAGGGTGTGACATAAAAATATTGATTAATGAATTCAGCAATTATTCATTAACTTCGTTTGATGTGATTAGAGGGCTAATCTTAAAGATATCACATATTTCTTTGATTTGAAGTAATAACTAGTCGGATTAGAAGATTCGATGCTAAAATGACCTTTCTCGTAATTGTTGGGCTGTACAATCGTGAGGATAATCAATTATTGGAGTTCAAATCATGTTTCAAATCATAATCGATAATTATTTCAGCGCACACTCTAAGGTGAAGATAAAATTAACCAGTTAAGTAATTTCATTTTTCTACACCGTTTTTCCATGATCATGTGTTAAAATCCACACCAACATTCAATGAGCCTGTAATTATTTCATATGGAAATATTCTAATTGTAATTATTGGTTGTTTACAAATTCGATAATCTTGGCACTAAACTGTAATTTACCATTCAAGACAATAGAGTTCATCGATATTGGATAGTCCGTAATTTTTATCCATCAAAATATGCTTTGGAACACGTGGGATTAATCATCTACTTAGGACTTATCAATGGAAGTAAACAATAATCAAATGTACAATTCAACTTCTGTAATATTATAATTTTCTACTACACCCTCACAAAAGATTAATTCCTTAGTTGCTAACTGCTGTAACATAATCAACCATAGATTGTCCTAAATGCAATCGTGCATTTTCTCGATTTTAATTAATGCTAGCTCGTTACAGATAATCAGGCAACTAAGAGCAATGAATTTACAATGGAGATAAGAAAATAATAGTAAGGATAGTTGGATGTTTAAAGGGACAGGTTTGTTGAAGAAGGTTGAGTTACAACAATGACTCTTCTGTCCCAAGTCAATAGAAACAAGCACAAAGAGCATGTTTCCATAATACAAGTCATTAATCATGACTACTATACATGAAAATATTTTCCATAGTATACACCTAAAATTCTGGAAATACAAGGAAAAATCTTGATATCACTCTTACTCTACCAGCAATAATTAGGGTCTCCACAGATACCTTACTGGAATCCATTTACAAGGCTAACCAAACATGCTTGCAAAATCTACACACCAAACTACATCGTCGTTTTTCTGCTTCTATAATGATAAGTTTCGAGTTTCTCACCTTCGTTTAGAGATTTCCATTGCTTGGTGTCAGCTGGCCCCTGATTGCAGCATCGGGAAGAAACTCCAGCTATTCCGAGGGCCTGTTTCCTCCCTTACAACTTCCTCACTGGTCCACCACTCACAGTCGACACTGGATTTCTCCGAGACTTCTCCTTTCGGATTGTTGAAGTTGAACTCTTTGCTTGAACCCAGAGATATATTACGATGCTTCTGATGGAACTCCTCTCCTTCCTCTTCCAAGGGAATCCCAGGAACTTCATTTGCAGTATCACTATTCAACTGTTCTCTGAAACTATCTGCGTTCTTAGTTGCTGAAACCTTCTTATTTGTTTCATCTGCTGTTGCCTCCTGTACATCTGCTGATGAATTTCTATGAGACTGGGCTGGCTCCCTCACGACACTAGTAGGAATGTCTTCACCGAACAGTTCAAAGGAGACTCTGTGATCAACTACAAGATCTTCATTTTGAAATTTATGGTCTGAGTTGGTAAGTGAGGCCACTTCATAGATTTGGTTGCCATCTCGTGATGGAGGTTCCCCCCCATTAGGCGTCAAAGCTCCAGAGCCTAGCCTCGAGCCCCAACCATTTGGGGTTAATGATCCAGAACCAACTCTTGAATCCCACTTATAATTTGGAAAATGTTCATACCCTAGAAACTTGGGGGCATCCCCCGTCCGAAATTCCATAATAGGCCGTTTGTCAGGGAAGGGTGATGAGGTTCCTGAAGTGGACATTGCTGAGCCTGGTGACTTAACATGACCAACAGGGCTTCCTGGATATTGATAAGGCTGGAATTCATACTGAGACAAGTTGTATTTCAGGTTGGACCCACTGTTTCTCCGATTTCGTGCAAGTGATGATGATAAAAGCTGGGCAAAGGGAACTTCTGGTGAAGAAGGTGTTGTCATTTGTACTGATTCCGGAGGTGGAGTAAAACAAGCGGTTGATGGTTCAGTGGTGAAGGTAGAAAACACAGGCGGTGATACTAACTGAGTCTCGTGAGCATAAGGACCGATTGAAAACATCGGTGCAGTTCCACTGGGAGAGTGAGCATGAACTGAAAGAGACGCAAGCGACAGTAAACCAGCTGGTGATTGAGTGGAAGAGGGAGGGTCCGATTGCAAAAAGGAAGCAGGAGAAGAGGGAGGGACTATGAAGGGCATGGGCATTACAAGGGTGGAAGGGTGGTTCCAACTTTCAGAAACAGGAGCAGCAACCCCGGGTGCAGCTGGTTCAGAAACAAGTACAGCATGGCCAATTCGTTTGCTGTTTTTGTAAGACCCAAAACACCAGTAGACGCTCCAACAGCTTCCCCATCTTCTTTTCTGGAGCCAAACAAATGCAAGCATGATTAGTTATTGCCTCTGCTATTTCTCAACTTTTTAGTAGCTAAAATAGATGAGTAGTTGGGAATTGATCTAAACCGTGGTAACAGTAACATCATCAACAAGCATTGAAGCTCTAAGAACATTAAATAAAAAGCTATTCGCTAGCAGTGTCAAAGCTTCTAGCACAAAACAATTACAGCCACAATAGAGTAAATATTAAAAAAATTCAAGATGGTGAACTCTTATCTAATTCATCCACTGCTAGCAACACAGGAAAGACAAAGTGTTAGCCTAAGAAAATTATCTTGCTTCTCATTCTGCTTTCCTTCGAGTAACTAAATCATACACTGAAGCTGTCTCCCAACTTTACCAAGGTGCACCTGCTATGTCCATCTCCCCACTCACCATTTGTTACCATCTCATTGTAGAGTGCCTGCATGAGACTTCGCGTCATCAGTAGCTCATTATTTGGCTATCTATATTTCTCCAGATTCTCACTCCAAAGCCATGCTTGACCTCCCTAAGGGACATTCTCCAGGACACACACCTCACGAGAATCCTTCCAAGCTCTTTTACCTTGTGCATTATGTAAATCCTATCGAGACAACCTTTTCTCTCCATTTATTGTACTTTGGTTTTCTTTAGCCAGGTTGAACCAAAAGATACCTTCACCTTGCTGTTTGGCATGTAACTCGTTGCGTCCGTTTTCAGTGAGAAGCTGACAAATTTAAGACATCGTATCAAAATACAGGCTTTTTTCTCTGCTCCAATCCCAACAAATCTTCAAGAGCGTTTCATATAAAGAACCTCCCACAAGTTGGGCAACCCGTGCGCTTCAAGAGATCATAAACTGAATTTAACTCCTGTCACAAAGAACTATGTTTCTATAGATATTGAGCTGGAGAAGTATAGGGAAATGATGCACTACAATACCCAAATAACAAGTCTTTCCGATGTGAGTTCTGCCAGACTTTGTCAGGTTAACCAGCAGTCCGATCTCTCTGCTAAAATTTCTAACTTATACCGATAGTATTTGCTATGGAGTATCAAGGAAATCACGCATAATTCACAGCTCAAAGGCATACATAGAAATTCTGAAAATCCATCTACTATTTTACTCTAATTTTCACATTAAGGTCAAATTTAGCTGCCACTATACTCTTTAACTTGAGGGGGAAAGTCTACATCCTCTTTCCGCCTTTTTCCAGTAAGATTTCTTCCAATTATGGCGCAAATAAGATATTTTATCCAAACTGCACATCTCAACTTCACAACCTTTGCTACTATAACAAAAGTAGTCTCCATCATTATGTCAAAAAGATTTAATCATTATATCATTCGATCTAAAACATTCAAAATACCATCAAACCTAATTATAAGAAGATCATCACGACGAAGCATTAGCAACAAGATTATTCGATCAACAAAAGGGAAAAATCAACCAAAAAACACAAACAACAAATATCGACTCCGAGAATCACACACCAAGAAAATTCAGCTAGCACTTCAAGCGATAGAGAACAAAAAACACACACCTGAACCGTGGATGGTTGAACTCTGCTTTCAGCGGTAACAATTGCAGTCGCGGCAGCATTTACAGTTTCCACGCTGTTGTGTACGCTGCTCATGGTAATTCTCAGGCGTCTCCGCGGCGAGACGTCAGACTCCGGCGATTTCAACGCGCGTTGATGCTGTGTCCCGGTGGCTTTCGTCGGAAGTCAATGAAGGAGAGGGATGTGAAGCACAGCAAGATCACATGGCATATTTCAAGAGGCTCAGACACAAAAACAAACCAAGAAACGGCGACTTTATAAATGAACCCACAAATAATTATTTTTATCATTTCCTCCTGCCCCTTTTGCTTATTTATAATTTCATAAACATTCCCCAATTTTTAGATGGAAATTACTCCATTTGGAGTAAATTTTAAAAATTGTAACTCAGTCATCTTGGTAAATTGTGATTCAACGACTCTAAATCTATTATATAGTATATAAATTAGTTAATTAGCATAAATTTTCGGGATAAATTTCCGATTGAGATTTCAAAATGACTCACCTTGAGCTTTAGATAGTTTATTTTCCGATTTAATTTTAGTTACCTTTTGTGTATTGTTATGTTAATGGAATACGTGATATGATGTCAAAAAACATGAGTAAGCTTTTGTGAGGTGGGATAATCTTTTGTTATTTTTATTTATTTAAATAAACGTTCTAGTTTAGATGATGATTCGAGTTAAATTTTAATTTAGATGACAATTCATTAACAGATAAGTTATATAAATCTCAATTTCATCTTATATATCAAAATTTAATTCTCTAGTATATGTTACCGCCTTCTATTTATGATGAGAATAATCTGTAATTACTATCCGAATTTTAAATTATGTTATCATGCAATAATTTACATAGAGAAATCGCACTTGAAAATTATAATAGATTCTACCTATTAAACATTTTGTTGAGGTCAAATTTGAGTTTAAAAAAAGTACTCACTCAACTGCTAAATTATTCCAGATGAAATTATTTTACCGCCTTCTAGCATCTGCATTCCACCACCCATAAGGCATATTTTCAATAAAAATTTAGTTCGTACATGTGGTGTGTGTGTGATATTTTATGATTGATATAAAGGGTCGCGGAGAATAGCATTTATTTATTCATTTATTAAATCCAAATAAAGATGGCAAGGTTCTCTTTATGTGGCTGTTATTTTGTAATTATGCGAGTTGGTGGGGTCGAACAAGGATGAAAGAATTGATTAGGATATGGGGCTTTTTGGTGTTTTACGGATAGTCTGAGGTCCTGTAAAGCAAACAAAGAATCACAAATTTTTATAACGGCCCTCCTCCTAACGTCTTGGTATTTAGTATGGTGCCATATTACGGTCCGCGCAGGATAAGAATAGGAATCGGCTATTAATGGCAAAACTGACGCCAGGTGGAGGAGGATGCGCAGTTAACGTAGCTTATGTTTGGTTGTGTGCGTTCAGAAATTTCGAACATGTAATATACTGCATTCAATTTTTATATAACAATATTTTATTAATTTAATTTAATTAATAAAATATAATTATATGAGATGATATAGTACACTTGCATATTATTTATAATTTTTTGTATGCGTCTAAAGATGTCAATGGGTGGATTTTACTCGGACCAGAACCAATAAAAAAGTAATGGTTTTGGTTCTGGAACCGACCCATTAGACTGGATTCGGACCGGACCCGACCATCAACTATGGATCTTAAGCGGTCCGGATCTCAGCGGATCTGGAACCAGAACCGGACAAGAACTAGAACCGAAATCGTTGTTTTATAATTTAATGTGTTATGAGTGATTTTTAATCGATATGGATAAAACTAACTCATTGACAAATCTATTTAATATGAAAAAGAAAGCGATAATATATTATTTCGAAAAACATAATAATAATCGATCACACATAATTAAAACTGATAAAATTACTCTTATATTATATTTCCCTAATATCTGTGATTGTGCACTTTGTTTATAAATAACTCAAAATGAGATAATCCAAGATAGAATGATAGGAAAAAAAAGGAGGTTTGGATAATAGAGTGAGGGAAGCTGTGATATGATATCTATGCATCCTTAAAAGCTGAAGAGTGGCATTCTTCGTCTAAAATTTGATATCTCGACTATCACTTACACTTTCTAACCTAAGATTGTCTTTTAAGTTTCAACACCGATAATTTTCCACTACTTGTGTCATATAGCGATGACCATCGATAAAAGTCAAGGTCAATCTTTTTTTTAAGTAGATTTTTACCTAAAAAATCATGCTTTTTTATCACGATCAACTTTTTACTGATGTATCAAGGATTACTAATCGTCGGGGTTTGAAAATTTTGATCTGTGTGAATTATGATTAGGATTATAGATATATAAGAATATTATGTACTAAGATATTTTTCAAAACTTATAACGTAAGATTTTTTGTACATTATTTTATAAATTATACTTTGTATATTAATATATTAATATATTATTCTTAATATTGTAATTACATTTCCTACAATAAAATTTTCGAAATTTGACAAGGGTATAATACTAGTCTTTTTATCAAAGAGGGGAAGGGATAATGTGGAGAGGGAACCACCCGTGCAAAAGTAGTTAAACTAAGGGAAAGTATTGACGAAAAAGTGTATGTCATTTTCTATCACTCTCTCAGCCATCCACGCATCAGCGTCTCCGCACGTGAATGCCTTTGACAAAAAGCCCCCTCCTCATATCAAGCTTTAACCAAATTCACATCAAATTGAGTTGTTTGCTAATTACATAAAGCATATTAATTTATTTTCTCCAATATCCCCTTATGCTCATGTTTTACATTTCTTATATTAGGATGCTTTCAATCATATATATATATATATATATATATATATATAATTCATTTTTTTAGACACATCAATTTTTACAATCTATCAACTTCTTTTTATTTTTCTTCAACCATATATATATATATATATATATATATATATATATATGAGAGGGTTAACATGAGAGTGTGAGAACAAAAAAATGATGAATTCACAGTGAAAGTTGATGAATCCGTTGGGAAAGTTATTGAATCCAAAAATATATAATTTTCGCCCCTCATGGGATTTGAATCCGGGTGAAAATTTCTAAATTTTTGAATTCATTAACTTTCTCAACGGATTCATCAACTTTCATAACGAATTCATTTGATTCATATAATTTTTATATGAGTCTCATTACAATATCCAATAATTATATATCTCTCTCTCTATATATACATAAAGAAAAATATACATACAAAGACAAAAGTAATAAAAAAAAAAACCAACTTCTTTGTGAATGAGTTGGTTTCTTGTTTTCAACTGTTATCAACTTTCTACACTGACATAAAAGTTGGATTCTAACTTTTTTGAACCTAAAGAAATTGAAAAAAAGTTATCATTGGAGGTAATCTTATTGCCTTCTTTTGATTACACTAGCTATGCTATTTTATTTTATTTTTGAAAATCAGTAAATTGTATTAAATTATTTTGAGTATCGAGCTTTATTAGATAGAGGTGATACAAAAATGTAACAAAATAACTCATTTCTCATGATAATTTATAATCCACGTAAAAGTTCCATGTTGGACCATTTTGAGATGGATGGTCAGAATATAATAATCTCCTAAAATTGGACTCCATTTTAGATACGAAAAGGTGTGGGGGATTTCTCGATGATATAGATTTTACATGCTCGGTTTTTCGTATGGAACATGTGGATTATATGCTTCGAAATGTGTTGCATCGTACGGCTAGATATTAACAATAATAAATCTCACTTTGATCCTCATAAGTATAAAGTATGAATAATTCGTATCAATAGTTATATGTAACTGAAACGTGGTCTAATTTGCGTAGCTCGTGACACTAGTTCATTAGTTACAAGAACTAAGGATGAGCTCTCAACCTTTCAAGAATTTTTTTTCGTAACCTTCAAAATATTTAAAAGTTGATTATATGTCAATTTTTATTTTATTTTTTCATCGATCAACAAATCCAATATTGAAAGGGAAAATACTATTGTAAATCCCGAAATATATAATCTTTATTAAAAATATATCTAATTTTCAGAAATATTTACATAAATCATCAACTGTTGGTATTATATCAAAAATGTCATGCGTCCATTTTCCGACACCGTAATTTGACGTAGCTCGTCGCACATGGAAATGCCACATAGTTATGCTATTTTTACTTTTTATTTTTTATATGTGGTATCCAACGAGCTACGTTAACTTTTTGGGGATAGAAGATGGATGTGAGATATTTTTGATACAATAATGATAGTTAGTGATTTAAATAAATATTTTTAGAAATTCAATGGGTTATTAATGTATAAATACATCAATTTTGGGTTCATTTGGTTTTTCCAACGAACTTTAAAAATTGTAACAAAATACACAAACTTAATGACTTTAGTGATTTTATCACGATTTTAAATTTAAGTCAAATTAAATCTGACTTGACATTTCAAAAATTTACCATAGAAAAAAGACCAGTGATATAAATGGCATCGTAGAGAGATAATACCAATTATTTTGACGCGATGAATCTTAGAAATAAAAAAATCTAATTTATTTTGATGGAACGATGATGTTTTATGTCCTCTCTCTACGATATCGTTTATATCACTAACTGTTTTGTCTATAGTAAATTTTTGAGATGCTAAGTCAGATCTAATTTGACCTGAATTTAAAATCGTGGTAAAATCACTAAAATGATTAAATTAATGTATTTTGTGATAATTTTTAAAGTTCGTGAAAAAAATCAAAATGAATTTAAAATTGTTATATTTATGGTTCAATAATCCAAATTCAAAATATTTTAATAAAATCGATATAATTTGGAATTCAAAATGATGTTTATCTATATTAAAATGATAAGATGGCACAGCAAATCCGTGCATGGAAATGCACGTGGATTTTACACCTCAGTACAAACTAACATCGTTTTATATAAAATATTGAGAATGTAAATAAAATTAGGAGAAAAATGGCAAAACTGAATTAATAGAAGGAAAAAAAGGATAAAGAGGACGATCCTAACTTGCTTTTCTTTTTCATTCGCTGGTATTCTTTCTTTTATTTTCTTTAAGCTAATTTGCCTTTTCATATTGTCTTCTTCAATGTAGAACCATTCTGTACTTCTCATTTTTTGAATTCCACTTTTATGTTCACTCGCAAATTTCATAAGCCATCTAACATTCTAGAATGTGATTTTCTTATGAGTAAAAAATTGCAGAGTTTTTGAAAAATCGAACCTTTTTATTTTATGTTAAATATAATTATATTTAAAAAATCATGAAAAGTCATGATAATACATATAAGACATAGCAAATCCAAATATATAATGCTGAATAAATTAATGTGCATACCAAATGAATAGATAATGATCTGCTATGCTACCTCATAATGAATAAAATATTGCTTAAATTTGTTTTGTTTCAGATGCAACTCTGCTGTCACCTTTTTTTCTCAATGAATTTATCAAAAAAAAAGAAAGAGGAAATTTCATCTGCCCCTGCCCGGAAAGCAGTTACAATCAAAACCCAATTAACAACCTTAGCTAAAATCACTTGAATTAGTTTCTTTAGGCAGAAATTGAATGAGTTGGCCATATAGGCAACCAATATCACGAATGGGATGTGAATGGATGTATTTTACATTAAATTTTAAAGTAATGGTTATGATTTCGGTTTCGGTTCTAGACTCGCTTTAGACCCGGACCGTTTAGATCATAGTTTGATGGTCCGGTCTGGATCTGGTTTTGATTCCAGAACCAGAATCAATACTTATTTATTGGTTCTGGTCCTAGTAAAACCCGTCTATTGAAAACCCTAAGGTGACGGCTGGTACGTAGGAATGTAATGAACTTTGGAATGAAATGATGATAGGAATGGAATGAAATGAAATATGTGATTCTTATATATTTGGTATGTATGAGGAATGAGCGAATATGAATGAAATAAAATAAATAAAATAATTATGATTTTATAATTTATGTTATTATTATCGTAATAATAATAATAATAAAATAATAATAATAATTAGTATTAATATTTAGGAATATTATTAATACTAATTAATAATAATAATATCAATAATAATAATTAATAATTATTACTAATTAATAATAATTATTATTAGTTAGAATATTATTACTATTATTATTAATTAATTATTATTATTAATAATATTATTCTAATATAATTACTTAGGAATATTATTAATATTATTATTACTAGTATTATTATTATTATTATTATTATTATTATTATTATTATTATTATTATTATTATATATTATTTATATTAATTATTTATTATGTTAATATCATTAATTACTATAATTTTTATCACTATTATTATATTATAATTATTTATTATTAATAACTACTATTTATTATTATCATAATTAATTAATTAATAATAATATTTTAATATAATCTTTATTGGTATTAGTTATTATTTTTATGTCAATATTATTATTAATTTCTAATAGTATTTATTATTATTATTATTATTATTATCAATAATATTATTATTTTAATATGTTTATTAATAATATTATTATTTTAATATAATTATTTATTGTATTTATTGTTATTTATTATGTTAATATTATTAATAACTATATTTTTATCACTATTATTATATTAAATTATTTATTATTAATAACTACTATTTATTTATTATCATAAATATTATTATTATTATTTTATTATTATTAATTTTACTAGATAAAAATAAATAAAAATAATTTTTCAGAATAAATAAATTTAACTAATCTCATATTCACGGTAATAGCTAATACCATGGGGGAGGGGAGAAATGGCTAATCCCATGTTCATGGTAATAAGCATTCTTTCGGGAATGATGATTCCTGACGTAAAAATCTTACCATCCATCGAAATTGGAATGGACGCAGGAATCACCATTCCATTCCTGCATACCAACCGTCCTCATAGGGTTATATAAATATGCACTGAATCCCAATAATATTCGATTTATTTATTTTAAATTTGAAATTGATCTGAGACATTAATTCAGCTAAATGATAAGTGAAATGGATTTATATATAAAAATAAATCATAAATGAAGCGAAATAACGACTTTGCTAGATAAGTTAACAAATAAAGAATTTTAATAGATAATTATCTAGAATTTATGCCGACTCAATTATAATTATAATATTTATAATACCTTAATTCATGCGTCATCGAGATGATAGGATGACATGTGTAAGTTTATGAATTTATTGGACTCGCTTGTGATGTGATCGGGGTGTTTGGCTAAGCTTATTTTAGAGAGTTTATAAGATCCAAGAGCTTATAAGATGTTTCAAGAGTTTATAAGAGATAATGTTTCAAGTGTTTATAAGTTGTTAAAGTGTTTGAATAATTGATCTTATAAGTTAGAGAAAGAATCGTGAGTTAGAAAGATAAAATCATAGTTAGAGAGATAAAATTGACGATAAGTGAGGTTGATGGTGTATATGTAGCAAATAACGAACTATAATGAGGTTATTTTGGTAAATTCATGGTTGCTTAAAAGTTTATGAAAAAAAAGTTAGGGTTGACCAACTTACTTTTAGGTAGGGCTGGTAATTCGTGTTTGTCGGGTCGTTATCGTGTCGACACGATAACGACACGACCTGATAAGGCCAAACACGAACATGATCCGTTAAGGATCTGTCCGACACGAATACGAACACGACACGTAATGTATTAAGACGGACACGACACGAACACGAATATGACATGATTTTTTTCGTGTTGACACGACACGACACGATAAATTTAAATCAAAATTGAAAAATAAATAAATAAAAGAAATAAAAATATAAAACATATAATTAAATTAATATTAAATATATAAAAATATTATCGAATTATACGAAAACGACACGAACCAACACGAACATGAATGAAACACGAAAATTATCGGATTACACGAACACGACACGAAATTATTGTGTCCTTATCGTGTCGACACGATAAGTCTGAACACTAACCCGTTAATTTCGTGCGTGTTCGTGTCGTGTCGAAAATTGTCATCCCTACTTTTAGGGGAGCTTATAAGTTATTGGAGATTATTTTGACAACTAATAAGTTGTTTAGGAATTTATTTTACAAACACTTTTCAACAACTTATATGCTTCCTAAACAGCTTATAAACTGTTTTAAAGAACTATAAGCTCAACCAAACATCCTCTAAATCTGATTTGATATGAATTCTCAAACAAAAATATATTTGTTAAGATTTAATATATGAAGTTGTGTTCACATAGGGAAAAAGATTAAGATAGAGAGGAATTTGGTGATAGGCTCGTAGTGGATTGTTTTCACTTTTCAAACCTCTCCTATTCATCTATTTTACTTTAATAAACTTTCTACATAGGTTTCATGATCCTTTTTGCTAATAACTGCGATTGCCTTTTCATCCAACCTTTTTCACCCCCACGAGCTGCAGCTGTAATCATAATCTCTTTTTAGGCCCATCTCAAGAATTCCAAACAAAATATTTTCAACAAAAAGGCATAGCCTTATATATATGTACATAAAAAATGTGAATGAAAAGAATAAAAATATTTTTTATTATCATATTGGTGGGACCCATGAAGACGTGCTTCCACTGAGACATCTCACAAACTGACCATCTTATGGGGTGGTTTGTGGCCCCACTAGACAAAAGTTTAACCAGCATACCACATGCTCAAGTAGGTAGTGCTTCATCTCTAATTATTGTTTTCTCTTTTTATATTTTATTTATGTCAATATTAAATATTATGTAGTTGGGGGATAATTGTTTAATTGCTCATAAGTACCAAGACAATATCGTATTCGATAAGATCTGACAAATAATACGTGGGGAAGAAATTTGAATTTAAGCGTATTTTTCTACTTTTTTAGCATCTTAGGGCCTGAGTCCACGAAGCATCTAGCTCTGTTATATTCATTTTATATGGGCTTGACTATGTGAAAGTTACATTTTTAATTTTTTAATTACATTTTAGGTATTATTAGATTTAGGACGCGAACAAGATCTAGATTTTGAATATTGCGACTTTTTTTTCCCTTTGGTGCAGAGCAGCACGAGTAAGCGTTTCTCAAAACCCATAACTTCTACTTTTGAAGATACCATTTTTCAAAAGAATTAGAGGATCTATTTTTGATGTGATTGAAAATAATATTGACTTACAATATTTCTACTTATTCATAAAAGATAAGAGATCGAATTTTAAAAACATTAAGTAGTGTCACAATAAGGAAAATTAAAATTTAATTCACCTATAAAAGTATAGTTAATTAATTTTAAGATGAAAACATTTGTGTAAATTCTGGACTTTTTTTTGTGTGTGTTTTGTTTGTTCATGAATTCCAGTTATTCGCATAATCTATTTCTTGATTTCAAGAACTACAAAAATATATATTATTTAGGAAAAATAATTTATTTTTATTTCTTTAAACTAATTCTGATGTTTCAAACTTGTTTCTTGTTGGTAAAGAATTATAGTTTAAAAGTGTGTTGAGATTAAGTTTCTGGCATTGTCCCGTTTTAAAATGCTTTATTTTTTTAGTTAAAGAAGAAGGGTGGAGCCCAATGAGGGCAAAAAAATTTAAAACAAAATAATATACATATTATAATTAAATTGTGGGACTACAAAGAGGAAAAAAAAGAAAAGAGAGTTATGCCGGCCGTTATGTGTGGTCTTCAGATTATTATACAAGAACTTGGGACCGAGTGTGGATTCCTCATAAATTAAAAAAAGAAAAGAAAAAAGATATATACATATATATAAGAAGATTGTCATAAAGATTTTAGGTAGCTGGGATTATTATTTATGTAATTATTGTTTTTATAGAAGCTAAACTAGTTGAGTGCTTCGCTACAAACTAGTTGAGTGCTTCGCCTGCTAAAATCTGTAATGTAGTGCAAGTAATGATCAAGCATTGTCGCTTAAATTTGGATGGAGAAACAGATATAAGTAAAAACCCCACAATAAATACTTGCCACAAAAAATTAAGCCCAATAACTCATAATTGACGTTACAGTCATGCGCCCAAGAAAGGCACATTTTCCCATTGCAAATTCTATATGTCGGACTAAAACAAAAGAGCAAACGGAAACCTAAAATCCAGTTTGTTTTGTAGAGTCACAAATGGCGTTTACAATTTCCATACATGTGGAACTTCGTAAGACAAGGAGATTAATGTATACAACTTCCTTTAATATCTTTATTCTTCAACTATTGTGTGCTTGTCTTTCCATGCTTGCATCTTACTCACTTGCTACCAATACTTTCCGAACTACATTTCCCTCTATTCTTAGGCCGTCTTTGGTAGGCCTGATTAGGCCCGATTAGGCATTTTAAAATCCGGTTTTAACTCACGGTTGGGCGATTGTATCCAATCTGATAAATAAAAGCAATGACCGCTACTTAACCTCTTTATAGTTACTTTGATGCTATGCGACATCACAGTAATAGCTATGATCAAATTTCATTTTTTTCTTTTCGTAATCTATATTTGTAACTAATTTACCAAACAACAAGGTTGGTTATCTATATTTTTATATCTATATATCTACCAAAGACGCCCTTATTTGGAAAAAATTGTTTAGGATCTCACTCAATGGATAGGTTCAATAAATCTAACACTCAAAATGAACTTCATTAAAAAAACTATAAAGAAAATCCAATTGGAAAATCCTTGAATAGTGGAAAATAAATAAAGGAAAATTATTGGAGAGGAAATAGATAGCTTGTAAGAGGCAAAGAATAGCACAAGTATCATTCTCACCTATTATTTTTCTTCTCTTGAATAAAAAGTACTTTTTACCTTCCCTAAGGTTGGCAGGGTGTACTTGCAGGCGGCTGCAACGCAGTAATGTGCTTGCCTTTGGGCTTTTCGTATGGGCCTGGTTTTGGGCTTTCCCAAATATGTATCGGGCCGTGAAAGTGAAATGATCTCGGGAAAATGGGAGTTAGTAACCACTATTATGATGGTGCTGACATGTTCCAAACCTACGGACATGGACCTAAAGTTGGCCCACAAAGATGGAAACCGATACCATTACCAATCAAAATATATTTTTTAAATATAACATATTCATTATATAATTTCATTATTTAAATACCATATCACATAAAAATGCTATATAGATATATTCTGTGAATATAATTTAGACTGCAATGATTAATTGGCCTGCCAATTAGACTTCACGGGTTAAAAAAAATGTTACCTTGTTCTATAATTAAAGTAATGTAAATTAATACAAAGTTCGTATCTATAATTTTATAATGTAAGATATTAAATCACAAGACAACTTAGTTTATTATCGCAAGCAAAAAATGTGAATGCGTTATGATTGCAAAGAATTAAAAATCGGTTTTTTAAACTATGTTTTATAAGTTATATCATACGATTCATAACAGCAAATTGGACCAGATTTATTAAGATAATTAACCTTAAATAATATTCAGTTTATTATTACTGTTAATCTGACAAAATTACATACACCCAAAGCCAAACTATGAAAACCTTTGAATTATAGTCGTTCAATAAAGAATTGTTGTGGCCAAATTATAAAGTAGCTAAATGGAGGGGCTTGATGCGCAAATATACAACTTCGAAAACCCTAAACCCTAGAAACACATCTTCACATCTCTCTATAAATTGATAGGTACCGCTCAGTCTGTTTAACAGCTCACTCTCGTAAACCCTAATCACGCCTGTATTCTCGCAAGTGCCGGAGTAGCAGTCATGGTTGCAACAACTCCAACCCGAGGAGGTATACTAGTACTCTCCCACATTTTTTCATGTGTAATAGCAAACCCTGTAGCTTAATTCATAAGCTGAAAACAATTTACTCTTTTTGCAGGGCGCGGTGGCTTTAGGGGTGGCCGAGGAGATGGCGGTGGTAGAAGCGGTGGACGAGGTGGATTCGGTGGGAGAAGCGGAGGCAGAAGCGGCGACTTCGGCGGCAGAAGTAGCGGAATGAAGCGAGGCGGTGGATTCGGAGGGAGAGGCGGCGGCAGAGGCGCCGGCGGTAGAGGCGGACGTGGCGGCAGAGGTGGACGAGGAGGACCAGGAATGAAGGGAGGAAGTAAGGTTGTGGTTGAGCCACACAGACACGACGGTGTTTTTATTGCTAAGGGGAAAGAAGATGCTCTCTGCACAAAAAATCTTGTGCCTGGTGAAGCTGTTTACAACGAAAAGAGGGTTTCTGTTCAGGTATAGCCTCGATTCGATTGCATTAGCACTTTAAACTATTTGTTCGTAGCCATTTGTTGTTTGTTTGGTTTAATTTTGTATAAATGGCGTTATCGTTAACAGAACGAAGATGGAACTAAGGTTGAGTACAGAGTGTGGAATCCTTTTCGTTCGAAGTTGGCTGCTGCAATTCTCGGTGGTGTTGACAACATTTGGATTGTGAGTTTATTAATAATGTGACATTTTCAATTTTAATTGGGTTTTATCATCCATCTTGCTTATTATATGTTTGTTTTTGGTTGGTTGAAGAAACCTGGTGCACGTGTTCTTTACCTTGGTGCTGCTTCTGGAACAACCGTTTCTCATGTTTCCGACCTTGTTGGCCCGGTGAGTAATTTCTCTTTGTAGCTATCAGTATATGTTCCTTTCATTTGTTCATCCTTTTAAAATTTGGTATTACATTTCTTTTGATAGGAGGGTGTTGTTTATGCTGTTGAGTTTTCACACAGAAGTGGTAGGGACTTAGTGAACATGGCTAAGAAACGAACGAATGTTATCCCGATTATTGAGGATGCAAGGCATCCCGCTAAGTATAGAATGCTTGTTGGCATGGTTGATGTCATTTTCTCTGATGTTGCTCAGCCTGACCAGGTTTGCTTACTCTATAATAGTTTTCTGATTTGTTATGTATGTGTATCTTTTAGGTATTGCGTATGACTTTATTCTAACCATCCTTTGTTAAAATGTGATATTGGGTATTGTCATCTATATTCCAATTATACTCTTCTTGGTTTCACGATTGTATCTTTCTCTTTAGTTATAATTTTATTTCCTTAGTATATTATAAATAATATGTTGGTATTATATGTGTACTTGTTTTCTAAACTTTTCACTGATATTTTATCTTTATATTTTCCTTTGGCAAAAAATTGTGTACATATGGAAATATGGTGACTTCACCCTGATTACGGTTCACCAACCCCCAATTTAGGGTTTAATTAGGGCGGATTCACCATATCTGGATGTATCAAGTGTGCCTCTTTTCCTTTGTGGTTTAAGTTTGTATCAAGCTTGTTATATTTTCATCAATTGATGTTAGCAGAGGATGAGATACTCGGATTCCCCTTCAAGACTTATTGGATGATGTAAAACCGAGCTTCTGATGCATTCTTGAATTTAATAAAATTTTATTTGTTTTTTTCATGTAGATTTTTTTATTTTTTTTCTTCTGTTTTATTTTTTGCCTTGGTTGGGATAACCCAAACTTAGTCTCTTTTTTCCTTTTCTTCTATAATAGCTACTCTTTTAGTATTTTCTTTATTTGAAGAAGTCTAAATGTAAATCTTCTTTATATCAATGACCTTGATTGCTTCTGTTGGAGATTGCTCCATGGATATATGCCCCTTTCAAAGTGAGTTCATCTATAAGGCCTTCACTGAGGGTGTAAAGGCATGATAGGGTAAGAAAATGTTGTGTGTTGTAGCAGCATGTTTGAGACTTTATTAACTAGCAGCATTATGTACTTGAGGTTTTTTGAGCTTAGAAGAAGGTGTGGGATGTCTACTTTGCAATTTGTTTGATTTCTTCATCCCCTGCAGGCAAGAATATTGGCCCTAAATGCATCTTATTTCCTAAAAGCTGGTGGCCACTTTGTCATATCAATCAAGGTTTGTATGGATGATTTCTTATAGCATCTTTTAGCAATCTCAATGTCCTTTTTGACGGTGTTTATTTTGCTGTAACTAATGCGTCGCATTACATTCAGGCTAACTGCATAGATTCGACTGTTCCTGCTGAGGCTGTCTTCGCTCAAGAAGTAAAGAAATTGCAGGCCGAACAATTCAAGCCTGCTGAACAGGTCACTCTGGAACCTTTTGAGCGTGATCATGCTTGTGTGGTTGGAGCTTATCGCCTGCCCAAGAAACAGAAGGCCGGAGCTTAAATAGTTTTTCCCTCTTTGTTGTATTCGATTAGTAGGGTTTGCATTGCCTGTCAAACTTGTTACTTGCATGTCTCTTATGTGAACATTGATTCCTTGTTTTTGGTGTTTATCGGTTTTGTTAGGAAATGGGTAATTCTGTAGAAGTAATTTTGTTTTGGAATGTTTACATATCTTCTTTTGTATGAACTATATCTGTGTTGCTTGATAATCATTAACACTAGTTTCTCAAGTAAGAAATGTGCTAAAATATCAGATTTGTAGCCTTGAACTAGTCTTCATCTTCTTGCTTCCATATCACCATCACAAAACAAATGGCACTATTATTTTTTAACTTTAGTTATTTGACATTTAAATTCTTAATAATATCTTATATTCTAAGGTGCGCTTTAAGCAATTGTTGTGAACTTGGGCCTTGATTCTGGAAACAGTCACTTTAACTGCTATTGAGCATTGTTATGGGAGTTTCGGCCCAGAAGTATGCAAGGTTGATACAATCTCATTTTTGTATGTTTGATAATTCAGTTCATAATAGGAACTAGAAAATAATAAACAGACAGACTTTTTTTTTTCTTTTCTAATTATAGTTTTCTTAGGAAAAGAGAGAGAGTTCGTTTATCTCTGGCTAGTATTGATGCGTTACACAGCAGAGGAACAATACCGTTAGCCTAAGAAATTATGCTTGACCTATATTGTAATATGCCTTATCTCACCTTCCGTTGCTTTTGCCTTCAATGACTTATGAACTTTGCTGTTCATATAATTTTAGTACTCTTTTGGGGTGTTTACTTTACATGATTAGGTTGGATAGATAAAATTAATTCAATCCAATTAAGTGTTTATTTTTAAGGATATCTTAAAGTTCGAGATTATTTTAATCATTTGAATTGTTCTCCATTAATTTTAATCCAACCAATATATGTAGGATTAGAATAATACTCCAAATAAAGAGAGAGTTATTTGTCTCAATTTTAATCCTTCAGTAAACAAAGGATTGATAGATAAAAATTATCTTATCATACATTTAATCCATCAAATACTCAATCATTTAAAATGCTAATCATAAAAAATAAACACTTCTCTGTGGAAGACCTCTTCAAAATGTGCTTTTTTTTCTAGCGAAATGGGAGACCTAGTTGTTAAACTTATTTGAACACCTCCAAAACGCACCGTCAATGTGCTTTGACCTAGTTGTTAAACTTATTTGGACACCTCCAAACGCACCGTCAATGTGCTTTCTATGGCTTAAGCATATATCATTTTTCTTTTTTTGTTTCTAAAAGTACTAACTTAATGTGGTGTTTTAAATGAAATTTAATTTAATTGCTACATATAATTTATATAAGTAAATCTATTTTGTAGCACGTCAAAGGTCTTGTCTTGTTAGGTAGTGTTTACTTTTCATGATTAGAATTTTGAATGATTGATTATTTGATGGATTAAATGTGTGATAAGATAATTTTTATCTATCAATCATTTGTTTACTACAAAGGATTAGTGAAGGATTAAAATTGAGATAAATAATTCTCTTATTATTTAGAGGATTATTTTAATCCTACCAATATTGGTTGGATTAAAATTAATGAAGAACAATTCAAATAATTAAAATAATCCCGGCTTTGGGATATCCTTAAATATTAATCCTTAAAAATAAACACTTGATTAGATTGGATTAATTTTATCAATCCAACCTAATCATGTAAAGTAAACACAACCTTAGAGTACAAGAAAGCACGAAAATAAAATTTATATATGGACCTTATTCTTATACATGCATCACGCAAGCACTTTTAGTATATTAGTAATATTTAAGCATTTTTATTTTATTTTATAAAACCACTAACTTAATGTTGGATATCTAAACTTATATTTAGTATATGATGTCTTTCGCTTAACAACATCAAAGTAGAATAAAAACGACTAATAATATAAATTTACCGTACGGTTGAATATCGTGCCAGTGATATTTAATATGACTACCATCGTGGTAAAAGTGTCTAAACGTTTTGCGGTTAGAACCGAAATCGAACCAAAACCGATAAACTGATAAATTCGGTTATCAACTTGGTTTCGGTTCCAGAGTTGAAAAAAATTTCGGTTATTGGTTAACCGATAACTGAACGGTTCAGAACCGAAAACTTTTTTTAAATTATTAATTAATTAATTAAAATTCTAAAAATCAATTTTTAATTATTATTTTATTAATTATTTTAATTATTTGTAAAATATTTTATTTATTTATAATAAGTTTCAGTTTTTAATTATTATTTTATTTTTATTAATTATTATTTTATTTTTTTATTATTAATTAATTTTAATTCGATTTTTCGGTTAATCGAAAATTTAAAACGGTTCGGTTTCAATTCTACTTTTTCAGAGAAATTTGATTCGGTTAATCGAAAATTTCGATTCGATTAACCGAAACCGAACCGTTTAACAGCCCTACATAGTGGTATATCAATCTTATAAAAGAAGTTAATTCATTTAATTATGAGTAAGGTCGAAGGCGAGGGATTTGAATAATTTGACGCATCACTTACCTACCACAGTGAGTGGGAATGCATTCCGCTCTTTTGATATATTCCTTCGGAAGTACTTTAACACAATTTTATTTATCCAAAAAGAATATTACAAAAAACACTTTCTAACTGAATAATCTGTCACTCCATTTGAATGTGTTGTAACTTGTAAGCTAACCTTTAAAAATAGTTGGGATTCTTGATTATTTCTAAAGCCCTATTATTAATTACTTTAAAACAAGCATCAAATTAAATAATTCACACTGCATTTCCAATATATATATATACATAATTATTCCTTTTCTTAATGTGTATCCAGTAATTTAACCGTTCCAAGTTTCTAACGATCTTCGATAAGTTGAATTTCTTTACCATCATAATTATAGCATACCATAATTTGCTAGTGTTTATAAAACTTCTTGTAATATTATGATATCATCTAATAACAGATGATGTATAGATTATATATATAAAAATAAAATTTAAAACTATTACTCCATCTATCACATCCAAGACGTTCTATTTCTTCTCGGCATGATTATTTAAAATAAGAATATAAAATGATTAAATTGATAAAAAATAGATAGATCTCACAACTTTTGAAGATATAATTAATTATTTAAAAAAAACAAATCATCTTGAATGAGACGATCTAAAAACAAAACATGCCATCTTGATAGGACGGAAGAAGTAATCGCGTATGTAATCATAAGTAATGTCTTCTTCCAGATCTGCAGCTGACACGTGGTATGATATGCAACAATCCAATGGCAGATAACTTGTTTGATTTTCAGCGGTCGCAGTCAATTGGAGAAATCAGCTGCTCGGCGCGTTACGTAACAAGTTCAAAGTTCAAACCGGCTGTAGCCGGTAGATGTACGGACGAATTAATGTTGTATGATTGTATCTGTATCTTGTAAGAAATTCGAATAAATTATTGTTGCCGTCAGGTAATAACGGAAAGCCTAACGATGTATGACAGATGGACAGGTATTTTCTCATTAAAATATATAAACTGGTTGTAATTTACCATTTGATACATACATTATTAATGAATAATATTAGAACGTAAAGAATTGCACAGAATTCGAACACAACTTTTAACAAACAATTAGGTAAGGCGCATTGTATTTGTAGTTATATATTCTTATCATTAATGGCCTTTAATATATATTTAGGTTAATTGTTTTTCTATAGGAATTTACTTGATTTTTATTTCTTCAGTTTCCAGTAATTTTAATGTAATTATTATAATAGGTTATTAGGGGTAAGTAGATGATATATTTTATTAGGTATTGGTTATTATTGATTTCGTCTTGGTGAGGTGGGGCTCATAATAAAAGACATTGATTGAGGCTTCGAAATTTATTGATTCTGAGGAGCTGATTGTATTGCTGGAGGGAGAAATCATCACGATTTTGGAGCAATATCAAGTGTTATTAATTCTATATACATAATACATACCAACATAATTTCATTTGCTTTTGAAGATTTCTAATGAAAAAATTAAAATAATAAAATCCACAACCATTATTCACATGTCCGAAGAGTTAGACTAATTACCTAGATTAATTTATTCTAATTACCAAATTTGACGTTCCTTTTGCAGGGAAATTTTATAGAACTTCATCCTTTTGCAACCCTAGCTAAGTAAGAAATATTTATTTTGACAAACCAGTAGTGTATATTAATGGGAAGTACACCTTTTCCTTTACAATTACTTACTAACGTGGCGATAAACGGTGATACAAAGATTGTACAGCTACAAAGTCTGAAAGTCATCGGTTTTAATTGTATTAATTAATTATTGTGTGTTATATTATATAAACTCACAATAGATTTCCCAAACCCTAAAAAAATAAAATAGTTTTCCCATATTAAAATCGTCAAAATTTAACTTGACTATTGGAACATGGTACAAATAGATACAAAATAATTTCTCTAAAACCTTTTTCAATTTAGAATATGCTCGCCTGTATTTTTGTCCAGATTTTGAAGTTAGATTACCAACACTTAATAAACAAAAAAGTAATAAAGTGAGTATTACTTTAACCCTAAGCTATCTGGTACTATTTAGTATCATTTTTTTAAATCATAAGCTATCAATTTTCTATCAATTGTGTTCTCCGTCCATCTTCGGTTTCAAAAAGTTGATATTCGTCGGATTGTTATAGTGTATTTAACATTAAAAAAAACTTATATGATACAAATGACATTGTTGGATTATTAAATACAACATTCCAATCCAGCAAGCCACGCCAACTTTCCGAATTAAAAAAAATAGAAGGAGCACAATTGATACGAAATTGATGGATCAAGATTTAAATAAATATTTTAATAATTCATGATATTATTGATAATGACAAAATAGCTTGTGGTTTAAAATGATATTTACCTGGTTATATGTATATTATATCGCGTCCATTAGTTTTTAAATGATTTATAACTGAAGATGCTATTCGAGGTGCAATATTTGGAAATTAAGATGCAATTAGATCAGTCAGTTCCTAGCCGTTGGATTGAATGACAAATTTATAATTAAGATCGCTTTTACAAAAAAGTGGCGTATGGGGAAGATACCACAAGTTCAATTGCGTGGTCTTTAACTACCACTTGAAAATTAGGTCCACAAACTTAAACATAGTTTTTGAGGTAAGATTCTGATTATTCTACAAGTGTTATTGTTGCTCGAATACAAATAGGCAGATTTACGGAGAAGTTCTCGGATTTCCGCCGGCTTTCTGGGTTCTTTCACGATAGGGGTCATGGCCAAAGCAGTTGCAACGATAAAAAATCAGTTTGTTCGAGCTTTTCCTGGGAGTATGGCTTGGGTTACTTCAGCGCCGTAACGCCTAGTCTCAAACATTAGCTTGAGTAATTTTCTCTACCCTTTCTTACCTTCACAAAATAGGGATGATCTTTATTAAAATAAAATTTACTTGATTGATATATAATATATACATACACTTACTAATTTGATAAAAAAATTGAGATATTTCGTTGCCCCCCCCCCCCCCCCAATAAGTGAATCGTGAGAGGTGCATATATAACCTACATAGTATGACAACAAATCCATCATCTTGCGTGTGCGTGTGTTGGCCTAGTGGTAGAATGGTTAATGTCTGAGACCAAAAGTCTCAGGTTTGAGTCCACCGTGACGCGGCCTTAAATTTCTATATTAAATTGACAAACAAAAAAAAAGAAATCCATCATCTTGCTTGACACAATAGAAAGACGAGTTCACCCCTCATAATGCTATATATAGTTTAAATAAATTCTGACCAATATATCCACTAAAACATTATTAAGAAAATAAATTCAGTAGCTCTGACTGATGATCTCTAATAAAGTATAAACTATACATTGCTATAGTTATAATAGCACATAGCGTTAATACTAAAGTCTGAAGTAATTTGAAGATGTTGTTAAGTTACCTATATTTTGTAAAAGACACTAATTTATACCCCCCCTTCTCTCCATTGTTTTCTATGAAGTATTTGCCTAGTTAAGTACTTATATTTCGGGAGTTCAATCATCCCACACATAAATCATTAGACATATTGATTGAAATTATAAATAAATTGTCGGTTGAAATAAGATTATAATTAAATATTCAGCTGGATGATAAAGATAACGATTAAATTATACAAATTACCCCAAATGTAAGAACTTGGGAACTCAATGTTTAGGAATAAAAGTGAACCAAATTCAGAAATAATTAAAAATTACATGAGCTCATAAAGAATTCTAAAGTTGACCTAATTTATGCAGTAAATCAACTTGATTAATACTATTTAAGCTGGAATGTTAGATTAACCTCACTAATCACAACCTAAATTAGGTAGAGCATAAAGGTGAGGCTTACACATCAATGCCGATTAAGTGTAAGAAAGCATTATTTACATTAGATAATGACAGTGATTAGGTAATAATTTGGAAGTTTGGAGGTTTTTTACATGAGATGATTGGTCTATAAGCACAATTAGGTTAGTGATAGCTAGTATAAGTTTGTATAGTATGCATGCCTGCGACCTCAGCCTCTTGTACTTAAATTAACTTTTGCTTCATTTCATATTTTAGTGTTAATATCATGCAATATTATCAATTATATTTTCAAATATCAAGGCCTGTAAGTATATAGAAAATTTTACACCTGGGATTTTATTTTATTTTTTGAAAAATTCAAATCGAGGCTTATGATACTAAAAATCAACACGAATTCCATCAAAATCTTTCTTATTGACATTTTTTACTTTAAAAATATGTTGGTACATTTAGTTATACTCTAATCACTTATATTTACTCGATGCTTGTTCTCTAACTGTCCAACTATATTTTGTTCAAAATACTAGAGATAATACCAAGCAGATAGGATCTAGGAATTTCTTTTTATGTATATCGATATATCTCATAATCCAATGTTATCTTTTGTGTTATATTGATGTGAAATTTCTCCAACTGAAATTTTTGAGCCACTTTCTTAAGCATATTATATTTTCTCTAAATTATCGTTTTGTTATATAATAAAAAAAATCATGTTGTAGGGGACCAAGTTACTCAGCATCCAATTAAATTAGTGCTCTTACCTGGACCATGTATTTATTTAAGAATTACCATAGACAAAGAAAATAAAAAATACATAGGTGGAGACGAGTCAATGTCAAATGAAAATTACGAGACGTATGCGTGTGTTGACCGTATGATAGTGTGATTAATGTTCGAGGTCAAAGATCTCGGGTTCAAATCCACCATGATGCGGCCCTTTAATTAAATTTATGTATTTAATTGAAAACAAATACGATTCATATTAGGCTTCATATTAATTATGCAATAAATCAGTTTAATCATGTGGTTTAAAAATCTTGTAATATTAACACTAAGCATATTGTTGACTAGCTATCGAATTTAGAACAAGTTGAGTTCGTACAGAAATGTTTGAAAAAGGATATAGAAAAGAGTTTGAGCTAAACTCAAAGAAATTGACTAATTAATTAATGTCAAATAATTCTAGCAACCCGACTGCATTATTAGTTGTTCCTTTCTGGCCTAGCTAGTACTGTCTTATCATTTACTTTTCAGTTCATCATTTACGTAAAACTTTCTCGAATAGTAAGACACTGATTAATGACTACCACCACAAGAAGTTCTATTATATACTAAAATAATGTATTGTCCATTTTATATTTACGTTTGTTTAGTGAATGATAATTGATAATTGATAATCGATATACAACAAAAACTCGTAATATGTGATTCGATATATATTTATATATATATATGGATATGTTATTATAAAAATTTTGTTATCCTACAAATGTCAGAATAATGCATTATCTATGAAAATTAATTTACTAACAAAAACATTTGAATTTTTGCTCATCATGGGATTCGAACCGAGTGATGCACAATGCATTCATCCAGCAAAGTGATGCATTATCGTAAATCTTCGCTATCTAATGACTAAAAATGATTCTCACGTTCTCACTTTAAATAAAGTTTTTATTTGAACCTATATATATATATATGGTGAGAAAGCTCCTTAGTGTATGAAATATGATAGTAGCACATTTTTCATATTTGTGTAGCACAATCAAAATTAATATATTGCACATGTTAGTTTAGCACATATTTCATCCCTCCGTATCACATATGCTAAATATATTAGTTTAGCACATCTTTCATTGTAGCATAGCACAAGAAGCGTTTTAGTGCTGCATAGTAATCCGCGTAGCACACGAAACACAAAATTGTAACACAATCGAAATTAAAGCTCAACCATTGATACATCAAATCAAAGGCCTATATTCATTCTCATTTTCCACCAAATTATCATTTCCTAACTGGACAATTATATATATACAGTGATAATTTCTTGATGACATTTGAGCTTACGTGTCTGAGTTAAGTCCAATTATTGAAAACGAGTCATTATTTGTCAAGTAACAAAAGAAGTGTGCAAAAACAGAGAGGATGCAATAAATGGAAGGATGTCTACGAGAATGTTTTATTTTGTATCAAGTGTGGTATTTTCGCACTAATGCGTTTCACGAAACCTTCGGAAACTTTTATGAAATGCGTTTCACGAATCCCTCATGGGATTATGAGGGATTCGAACCCGAATAATTCATTTATACAACGAAGTGTTGCATTTAACGTAAATTTTCGCGATCAAATAACTCAAAATGATTCTCATATTTTCACTTTGAAAATGGTTCTCATTTGGACCTTACTATATATATATATATATATATATATATATGTATATATGTTGGAGGTAGAAACCTTTACAATCTTAACCTTTGATTTGTTAAGATCTATAGTCACGATTAGGATATTATTCAGTTTTTTCGACAAAGTTATATTCATAGTCATTTTCAACCATTAATTTTATTTGGCAAGTTTTTTTATTCACAAACTTTCGGATGAGATCATTGTATTTGGTGATATTGTTTGAAGACTGAAGTATTATTTAATTTATTATGCCCATTTATATTTAGAACAAATTAAATGAATATTTCAGGTGTTTTTTCCATATAGGAGTAAAATAATGACAACAAAAATACATAAACTAAAAAATGTTGATTTGACTGTTCATTCATTTCATTTCGGTAATACAATAATGTTACACTATTTTTAGGAATGTTTATTTTAAAAATCATGCAACACTAAATACACGAATATTAAAATAGATCTATGACAAAGCATATATGTATATCATTGTCAACTAAAACAAACTATGTTAATATACAAAATAATTTAACATGAATTGCAAATTAAGTTTAAAGATAATATGTTATTAATTTTTAGCATAAAAATTAGGGATCCAAAAGCAATACACCTAGAAAATATAAATTGCTAAAAAACTCATTTTCCATGCATTAACTTACAATGTTTTTTTTCCAGACATGATTTACAAAATAAATTGTAATATATTAAAGCAACGTAAGCATTACTTCACAATGTAAAAAGCATTATTTGTAATGCTAAACAACATCATTTTAAATAGGAACTTTTTCGATTTATCAGAATAATAAATTTTTAAACTTATTGTATATATTCGGAATTTTCTGCGTCGTGTTGAGCATGGTTCTCAAATGACTTAGTAAAACTAAGTGGTGTCTCCGTGCTAAGCATGTATACATATGTCACAAATTGATGCTGACTATGATAAACTATAAAATCAGACAACTCGAGACCAATAAAGCTAAAAGCCAACCACCCATGTATATACGCACGTGTAATCTGACCATCTGAATCAATAGTTTTATGTCATATAGCATTAACAATTGATTATAAATCCAGAAACAATGATAAAAACTTATAATAAACGTAGAAGATTAAAGATATACCATTCACTATTCTATTACGAAAATTGCATAGGGTCATTCTGCAAGATATCATCGATTGCAAAGTGGGAAAATAGGTAAAAAAATATCGAAATTATACTCCCAAAAACAATTTCTTTTGCAATTCGTTTCATTCTAGTTTATTCGAATCTCAAATTGAATCAAAACAAGTGGAATCTAGAAAAACCAATTATATAACAAAATGATTTGAAAAGGAAAAACACATATTTGCACGGTTGAAAAACACACCTTCGTCGACATGCTCCGATTTATCCAACATTTTTATTCCAAATCACAGTCAATGCAACGCTTGTTCTGGGTATTTTGGATCACTTTGACAGCATTCAATCTGAAACACAGCGCAAATGATGGAATTTGCTTTCGGCTAGTGAAGAATTTGGAGAGGATTTTGTTGAATCTATGAAAATACCGACTCTTGCGGCGGCTTGAGGTATCAAAATTCGGGGATAAAATGTTTTTTACACTGTTAGCTCTTTGTCGCTTTCACACTGATTTTACGGAAGTAAAAGAAAATGGATTGATGAAAATATTCAATAAAATTTGTGGCTGAATTTTACTAATATGGGGATGGATTCTAATCGACTATCTCTATATATAGGACCTCCGCATATTCAGTGTACAACAGTTGAGAAAATGTTTGAATCCATCGACATACACATTAATGTCAACAAAGACACTCTAGAAACAATTTGATTGCATCTCATAAACAGAAAATTATGGATTATGAGAGTGATATTTTATGAGTGATATTCTACCACAGTGATTGCCACAATTCTTTATTAAATGAAAAACTCATTTATTTAATTTTGATCTATTAAAAATTAGTTTTACATTAAAACTATCTTATGGAATTACAATTTTGTACCTATCGAATGAAAATTTTAAACTTAAATTTAAATTTAATAATTTAATATTTTTGAATATATGGAAAAAGGGTGTGTGGCACCAACAATGGCCACAAAGATTTATCGATATTTTATTTGATTTGAGTGTTCGGAATTATCACTAAATCTCATCAATGTAGGGATGCCAATATGCGGGTTTCATCCGGACCAAAATCAATAAATAAGTATCGATTCTGGTTTGGAACCGCTCATTAGACACTGGATCCGGATCGGACCGGGACCATTAACTATGGGTCTGAAACAATCCAGATCTCAGTGGGTCTGGAACCAGAATCGGATCAGAACTGAAACTGGAACCGAAACTTTTACTTTAAAATTTAATGGACTATGATTATTCCGGATCGGTATGGGTAAAACCGGCTCATTGACGAGCCTACTTAATTTTAGGTTTGTCAATAGACGAGTTTAATCGGATCATAACCAATAAATATATATTGGTTCTGGTTCTGGAACCAGAATCGGACCCGGACCGGACCATCAAACTATGGGTCTAAACGGTTCGGGTCTGAAGCGGATCTAGAACCAGAACCACTACTTCAAAATTTAATGGGTTATGAACGATTCCGGATCTATCCAGGTAAAACCCACCAATTGACATATCTACCTCAATGTATGTATGTATGCACTAGTCATTGTTTCGCGGGCTATAAATATAATTCCAACAATATATTATAATCTCATCACTCATAAAGAGGAATTGAATATCGAGATTCCATAAACAAGAAAAAAAGTGCCTAGAAAGAAAAAGAAATGATACAATATTAATCTACAAACCTTATAATGCCAAAATTTCCCATCACATTGCCTATTGTCTTGATTAGTCATATTGCCGAAAAAAGAGAGGCTATTGAGTGATTAGTCTAAATTGAATTATCATTTTATTAAACAGCTGATGGGATTAGATACAAATTCCAAAATTGGAATGAAAGATATAATAAGCTATTCAGATAAGATAAATGCTTAGTTGTTGAGCGTGCTTTAATTTTTCACTTACCGACATTTCAAGAATAAGCAGTTAGGTAATTCAGGGTCCATTGTCTCCTTTTGCTTCTTAATTAATTTTTCCCCTTGTAAAGAGAATAGATGAGAGAAAAATTAGAAAAAAGAGGATTGATTCCTGGAAGTTGTGTTCCATCATTTGTTATTCTAAAACCCAAGAATCTAGACTTATATAGTTATATTCAAATTTAAGGAGGGGGGGGGGGTCCAAAATCATATCGCTGGTAATTCTTTAGGACAGAGGTATTGTTCAAAATAAATAAATTAAAAGGAGTTTTATTCAAGTAAGGAGCTAATAAAATAACATACTTCATCAATTAAATTATTCATATTCAGGTATATTTAGAAGTTAATTAGAGTACAGAAATTTGTGAAAGAGTAGTGAAAATTTTCATATAAATTATCTGCTAAAATCTAACCTTCAGTTACAAACAAATAGCCAAATTTTCGTATAATTCGAATCCGAAGCTATAGTCATGAACTCATGTTCACATTAATCTTCCATGTGAACTTGAAAAAGAATAATTTACGTAGTCTTAATAAACATATGGGAACCGGCTTTTGTGGGGACTACTGCGACTTTCCACGTGTAAATTCAATGTAGTTCAGTTTGAACTCGTTTATAACAAGTTTCCAGATAAAAAACCTTTTGGTTATTATTTGGCCACCAACAACGTCAATTAATGATACTTACAAAATTACGATATCCTTTTAGTTTGATAATAGTTAATTAAATTGATAAGGCGCGTGAAATGTATTTGTGAATTGTAGACAGTACAATCGAGTACAATTGAACAAATATTTTATATATTGTTCTCTTATTCACTTCTAAAAGATAAAAGACTATTAATTCGAAAAATTATTAAATATACATCACTAGTTAACAAAGTGTAAATCATAATATTGGAACAACACAAAAGGATTTGGAAACTATTTACGTGAGATGGGAGAATAATAATTAATAAAATTATTTATTTTTACAAACCAGAGACGAAACCATTTTGCCTTCAGTTTGTAATTCTTGTTCCAAAAAAAAAGACCGAACGCATTAGAGTTATTATCATTCAACTAGGGATGAACAAAATACCCGAAAACCGAATAATCGAACCGAATCAAATCGAAAAATCAAATTTAATTCAGTTAATTCGGTTAAAATCGAATTAAATTTCGGTAATTCGGTTTTGGTCGCTTCGAAAAAAAATTAACCGAATAACCAAAATCAGAATTATATATATAATATTATTTACTTATTTATTTAGAATTATAATTTTAATATATCAATATCCTTAATTCTATTCATTTCTCTCTCTCCCTAATATATCAATATATAATATTCGTAAAATATAGTATTATTTATTTATTATATAATACTATCAATTATTTTTTGGCAAAATATTTTGTATATATAACGTATAAAAATGTATTTTTTATATATAATATTATTCATTTATTCATTTGAAAAACATCTTTTTTTGTTAAAAAATCGGTTTAACCGAAATGTATTTCGGTTCGGTTACCGAATAAAATTTGGTTCGGTTCGGTTATTTTTTTTAAAATTCGGTTAATTTGGTTCGATTATTTTTTCGTCCGAAACCGACCGAATAACCGAATACTCACCCTTACATCCACCCGATAGCATCCATGAGTCCCTCGTTCAACTCCTTCTAAGCAGATAAAGAATCTTCCTCGGGTGAAGAATAGTCGATATTGGACATGAAAGTTTTCCAATGGTAAATAGGGTTGTTGGGTTTCACTCTTGATGAAAAAGAAATGAAAGACCTTCCAGTATATAAACTTAGATTTCTTAGCATTTAACATCAAGGAAATTTCATTATAAATTGTAGGAGAAAACATTTTTCGTCCCACAAAACTCAAAAACTACTTTGTTATTCAACTGGTCTTTCTTTTAAAATACTCTATTCTTGAGATATTATATTTGGAGATAATAGAACTTAAATTCAAGAATTTTGAAAGAACTTTGATTTTATAAACGTTTTTTTTTAAGTCAAATACACTAACTTTTGACTTGTCTATATTTTTGTAATAAAATTAAATTACCCTAAAATTAACTCTGGCCTAACAAAATTAATTTTACAGTGTCGACCGATACAAAATCGTTAAATAATTCCACCTCATCTCCTCTCTCTCGTCCATCATCAGCGCACCGCTCATCCAATCTGTCTCCAACAAGTTTCTTGGCCTGCCGGAGGCCCCTAGTAAATATTTATTTATTTATGATTTATTTAATTTCATATCATTAATATCGTTTTGATTCTCACTTCAAAATTGATTTTTCTATTTGAATGTAATTCAATTTTATAAAAATATTAGATAAGTCGAAAATGTTGTATTTGGATTTAAAAAATCGTATGCAAAATTAGAATGCGTACAAAATTCGTACATTTAAAACTATTATCCCTTATTTAATGGTTCTGGGCAGCCTAACAACTTGCAGCGTTATTCTATGAAAGGAGAATTGTTCTTTATACATACATATGTTTTCTATTTTTGTAAATAATTCAATATGTCAAGTATCTAATGCTTATTTATTAAATATTATAATATTTTTATTAACGGCTTTAGAAGGTGTTTGGTTGAGTTTATAAATTATCAGAACAACTTATAAATTCTTGAGAAATATTAGGTAAAATAAATTAATAAACAACTCATAGACTCTCCAAAAAGTTCATAAATCCCAACTTATTTTTTATAAATTTATAAGCAACAATGAATTCATCAAAATAAATTTACTACACTTCATTATTTCCAACATATACTATTCAACTTTACTCTGCTTTAGTTTTATCTCTTAACTATGATTTTATCTCTTATCATTTCTCTAACTCATAATTTAAATTATCCGAATATTTTGATAACTTATAAACTCTTGAGACATTACATTTTATAAGTTGTTGAAGCTTATAAGCTTTCTAAAATAAGTTTAGTCTAAACACCCACTTAGGGATATCAATGAGTGTGTTTTACTTGGATCGATCTGAACCGTTCATAGCCCATTACATTTTAAAGCAACGACTATGGTTTTGGTTTCTGTTCCAGACCCGCTTCAGAGTTCAGACATTGACCGTTTAGACCCATAGTTTAATGGTCCAGTCCGATCCGTGTCGGATTTTGGTTCCAAAATCATAATCGATACTTATTTATTGATTTTGGTCTGATTAAAATTCTTCGATTGACAAGCCTAACCTTAAGTAGGTTTGTTAATGAGCCGATTTTATCCATATCGATCCAGAATCATTTATAACTCATTAAATTTTAAAGCAATGGTTTCGATTCTAGTTTCAATTCTGGTTCGGTTATGGTTCCAGACCCTTTGAGATCCGGATCGTTTCAGACTTATAGTTAATTATCCCGGTCCGATCCAGATCTAATATCTAATGGGACGGTTCCAAAATCAGAACCAATATTTATTTATTGGTTTGATTCATTTAAAACCCATCAATTGATATCCTTGCACCCATTTAGTGACATGTTAAAACATGGCATTTGCCTTTATATTTTTCCTGACATATTAAATTCCACAACCCCTTCTCCTTCACAAGATAGTCTTACCCCGAGTCACAACTTGAATAATATATCGCAACTCCCCGTGACCGGTGATTTTTGGGAGGGAATAATGAGTGATAAACTAAATATACATTTTAACTTTTCAAAATAAAATAACGCCATTTTAGTTATGTGGCGTGCAAGTCTATGTTAGATAAGTCCAATCATATTTCAAATGCCAATGTTTGGTCGAATAATAAATTTATTATAAACATTACGTTAGAATATTAATTAGCAATAGGTTAGGTTAATTATGAGAAAACGGTCAGATGATGGTAAATAAAGAGCTATTTTCCCATCAATTATAAAAAGAAAAAGAAAAGAAAAGAAATGCAGACACCCTTCATCCCTTCAGGTAATAAATCGACCCTATTCCTGCTCAAAGAAATTTAGTTTACTTACCACTCATGACAGACCATTAATGTTAATCAATTATAAGAATAAAACATAATCAATTATAAGAATAAAACAGTACCACAATAAAATATTTGAAACCAAAACGAAATCCTACGAAGAATTCAATACAAAGAATTTCTCTCCAATTCAATTTCAACCCGCCACCGCGTGTACATTCACGTGATGAAAGCGCGCGCGTGAATTGTGTGTGGGGGCTGCGGCCCTTCCATCCGAGGAATCCCACCGTCAATTCACTCTCAAAAGACCAAATGAGTCGTCAGATCCAACGGCTTAGATGAGAGACACGTAAAACTCTGTCGTAAAAGCAACAATTTTCAAACTTAGAAATAAACGAAACACATAGATGATAGATAATTCACATCCAGTTGGAAACCCCATATTTTTCCCTCACTCTCCCCTAAACATTCACATTCCTCCCTCCTCTCTCTAAAAATCCGCAACCGCTCTCCTCTCTTGTAATGACAACTTGCTCGATTGAAGATCATCTCCTTGCTTGAGCATACCAGAAATCCAAGCAACTTTCCGGCGAGAAGAATGTCTTCTGGATTTCCCGGCGGCCGGCGGGACTTCTTCACCGGCGGCGGGGGCATGAACGGGAGCTACAACACCAATCAGCAGCAGCAATTTCCGTTCCGATCGCCGCTATCCGGAATCCTTCCCGACCCGGCATCCCAGATCCGGCGGCCGGATTTGATCAGGAAGAGATCGCTAGCAGAATTTCAGCAACAGAACCGGCAAGGTTTGGAGTTCTATCTACGGAACGTGAGGCTGAGGCCCAATTTCCAGCATGCAAATCCTCTGTCCCCTATCTCTCCGGCTGATATCTCTAGGGTTCCCTCCATTTTGCCGGAAGTGTCAAATTCGCTAAATTCGCGGTACGGCCTTCCGGTACTTCACCAACACCGGCTACAGCCGTTGAGTATTTCAAACAGAAATCCGAAAAATGTGGGTTCTGGTATTTTCACGACGAAAACAGGTGTGAATCTTCCGGGTCCTGGTTTGGAGGTTTCAGGTCAGGATACTCAGGAGAAGATGATGAATCATCGGCTGCAGGAACTGGAGAAAGAGCTTCTAGGAGACGAAGACGACGGAGATGAGGTCTCCGTCGTCACCCACAGCGAGTGGTCGGAGACGATCCAGAATCTTATCGGCCCAACCAAAACGCCTATTTCTCTGTCTCCAACTTCTTCTTCCTCGTCGAGCTCATCCACGTCAGCATCTCCTCCGATTCCGAGCACGAAACAGTCTCTAATTGACGCTGCCGCAGCAATTTCGGAAGGAAACTCCGCAGCCGTAGCCGAAATCATCACACGCCTCCAGCAGGTCGCCAGCCCCAAGGGCAGCTCGGAGCAACGGCTCACAGCTTTCATGGTTTCGGCTCTGAAGTCGCGCGTGAACCCCACCGAGCATCCTTACTCGACGTCGGAGCTCTACGGCAAGGAGCATAAATTATCAACGCAGATGCTGTACGAGGTCTCGCCGTGTTTCAAGCTATGTTTCATGGCCGCCAATCTCGCCATCCTCAACGCGACCTCGGAGCTAGGGTTTCAGAGGATTCACGTCGTGGATTTCGAAATCGGAGAGGGCGGACAGTACATGCATTTTCTCCACGCGCTGGCGGCGAGTCAGTCCGGCGGCCAACGCGCCGCCGCCTTGAAAATCACCGCCTTCGCGGATGTCATCTCTGGCGGTGAGGAAAAGCTGAAAATCGTGGGCGAGAGGCTAACCACACTCGCTCACAAAATCGGCGTTCCTTTCGGTTTTTCAGTGAAGAAATTGATCGTCGGCGATTTGAACCGCGAAAATTTGGGAATTAACGCCGACGAAGCCCTAGCCGTGAACTTCGCGTTCAGGCTGCACAATTTACCCGACGAGAGCGTGACGACGGAGAATATGAGGGACGGGCTGCTCCGCCTCGTGAAAGGCCTGTCTCCGAACGTGATGACGGTGGTGGAGCAAGAGATGAACGCCAACACGGCGCCGCTAACGGTGCGCGTGAGGGAAGCCTGCGAGCACTACGGCGCGTTACTCGACTCGCTTGACGCGACCGTGTCGCGTAGCAATCCGGACAGAGTCAGGATTGAGGAGGCGGTGGGTCGGAAAATCGGTAACTCGGTGGCGTGCGAGGGGCGGGAGCGGGTGGAGCGGTGCGAGGTGTTTGGCAAATGGCGGGCGAGGATGAGCATGGCCGGGTTTGAGGCGGTGACGATGAGTCAACACTTGGCTAACTCGCTCCGGGCGAAACTGAACTCGGGGACGCGTGGCAACCCTGGATTCACTGTGAGCGAGCAATCCGGCGGCATCTGCTTTGGGTGGATGGGAAGGACGCTCACCGTCGCATCTGCTTGGCGTTGATTTCATTTTTCTCCACTTTTGGGGAAAAAAGAAAAAGTGTAATTCGGTTTCGTGAATGACCTTTTTTCTTTTTTTTTTTTCTGTTTTAAGTAATTGTTGTATTAGCGTATGTATTAACTTTTTCGAAAATGAATGTCCACCTTCCAAAGAATAGAGATTTAATAAACGCCTTCATTATCTATTTCAACTGGTTAGTTACTCGACTAAACACATTGCCTTATATGCCCTAACAAAACAAAAACAGAAAACAAAAAAAAAAAACACATTGCTTTTTAACGATTTCTTTGCACTCCAATTTAAGTATTTATACAACTGATTATTGGGCTATGCGTTATTAAACTAGTAGTATCTCTAGACCAATCCTTCTCATTTTCCTTTCTCTTGCTGTGACTGGGATTTAGTTGAATATTAATGCATGTGGATTACAGAAAAACTATTTATAATTAATATTTTTTTTAGCCTCATCTTGAAATGTGGTATTTCATTTCATATTCTAAGTTTGTATTAGTATAATCGACATCAATATAAATTGAAGTGTCCCTCAGTATAAGATAGGTAGATTGAATTTCTTGTCATGTCTTAAGAATTGCGATTGAAAAGTCAATTTTATTTGTGTCTTCCCTATGGAATTGATCGAAGTACATATGAAATACATACATAGTTTTAACTGGAAAAATAGCTATTAAAAGTAGAAACACAATTTTATTTTTTTTCATCCAAACGATAACATATATAGAGTTTTGTGTTACATTATCTAATCAGTTAAGATCATCATATCGTGCGACTGGTCTTGACCTTAACAATAAATTTTTGGGACAAAAATATATATTTATATAACTAAAATTTTACAAATTTTGTCATAGTACCAGGTACGTCATGCATTTGATCTTGATCCTATATTTTGGCTTCAGTTGATCCATTGTTAGATAATTGACTGGTGATTGTGGTCATCGTCAATATATTGGTTTTTCAGGGGATCATAGTTTTATATTCAGATCTTACAATTTATTTTTTGTCAAAATCAAATTTAGATACAAACTAATTGTTTTAAGAGATGAATAGCTGTACTTTTATTTATGTTAAAATTAAGTTACTATTGTACAAAAAGTAGGAACTCAAGGGAGTGAGTTTCTATATCAGAAGATATAGGATCTAGCTCAAAAAATAAAATGATAAAAGGACTCAACATTCAGAAATTAGTGAGAGCATAAATACCAAAAATTTGGTTTATTCCATCTATTAATATAAACACAACTCTCTAATTGTTGATGGCTTGATGCAGTAACTTGTCGATAACGCGCGTCAGGTCCTCTCGAAAAGTTAATAACTTGATTTGGTTGCAGAAATTCGAAAACATTACTTTAAAACAATATATCCATGACGATAGTGGCATTTTTGTAATATCAATAAAAAAATTGTGTTTCGTCTAAATTACCCTTATTCAAACAATGGAGGATTAATTATTGCAGCTCTTATATATAAATGGCACCCTGAGCACACAAAAATTAATTTAAAGATTGGTGGTTTCAATTTCTTTTTAAAAAAAATAAGTATTGCTGCACCAGATAAAAGTACGATTTGAAGATTTACCTTCTCTTACTTACAGGAGCAGTACGTATACTTTATAGATTAATATAGAAAAATATAAATTTTAAAGTATATATAATATATTTTAATAATGTTCAAAATTGTGAGAATATTTATTTACAAAATTAACTAATAGTAGTGTATCAAAAATCTGCATCCATTTTTGCTTCTGAAATCTTGACGTGACTCATCAAATGCCACATGAAAATATCACGTAATTTCATGTGACACTTTACACTTATGTTATTTATTTGTTGTTATTTTTTTGTGGTATCCAACAAGTCATGTCAAAATTTTAAAGACCAAAAAATGGAATTGGGACATTTTGATACAAAGTTGATAATTGATTATTTAAATAAATATTTTTAAAATTTTGGAATATTTTTATAAAGAGATATAGTTTGGGATTTAAAGTAATATTTACCCATTAATTTAATGATCGAAAGATATAATTATAATCAAACAATCCGATAAAAATAAATCAAATATGCAAATAGACTATTTCATTGGTAATTTGTATTTAGTCGTACAAGTAAATTTTAAACTTAAGTGACTAACACAATTTTACTGCATCATGAATTAGAGGCAAGGTGTGATAGATTGATAAAAAATATAGCTATCGAGCTACTTCCTTCGTTCTTTTTTAAGTCTCTCATTGTCACTTTTTTCTTTTTTTTATTAAGTGTTCTAGTTTAAAATTTAAGATTAAAATTATGATTATTTTATTATATCATCCTTATTTAATATTATTAAAATTTGATAATTAGTTGTGTATGTATTTATTATGGTAATTAATAAAGTTACAAAAGTAACAAAGTTTTTTTTTTTGATATCATTTTGTGGAACCCCAAAACTTGTTTTCAATTCTCCAACAGTTTTTGATTTTTTTGGATCCAAAACAACCATTGAGGCACCCAATACGAACACAAACCACATCATGAATTAGAGGCAATCAGATAGATTGATAAACAAATATAGTGCTCAAACCCATCATTGTCATTTTTTCTTTTTTATTAAGTGTTCTAGTTTGTAATTTAAGAGTAAAATTATGATTAATTTATTATATTATCATTATTTAATGCGAACCCATTTTAATTAGTTGTGTATGTATTTATTATGGTAAGGGACAAAAGTAACTTTATTTATTTACTTTTTGTGTGATTTGATGGTAGAAGACATTTAAAAAAACGGATGAAGTATATAAATTTGAAAAAAAGGCTTTATATATTCTCCACACCTTTCTGAACATGTGGAATTAGGTAACATTAATTTGAAGAATAATGGTATTATTACACATATTGTTCCGATTCCGAAGGAGTGTATCAAATTTTGGAGCCAAAATACGCAAAAAGGTTAAAATCGTCTGTTTAAATTGATTTAATGAAAATAAATGCTTCCGATCATGATCAAATTGATCCATTTAGCACTACTGTTTTTAAAAAAGTGGATATTAATCTAATTCGGCACATTAAAATAGAATAAAAGTAGACATTAAATGTTGGTAAATTTTCGTACAAAAATAAGAATATATAAATATGTACATACTTACAGACTAGTCTAAATGAAAATTGGGGAAAATGCTGATTTGTATGGGTTGCTTTTAACAGTGTGCGACAGGGGGATGGGCTCCACCCGCTTGGATTATTATCTTTTGGGTTGTGGTTGGGTGTGGTTTCAGGTAGTTCTAGTTGGTGGACACGTGTTGCCTCTTTATTGGCTTCCGCGGACCATATTCCATAACTTTCTTCTTTCCCAATTCTGTGTTGTTACATTTATTGAGGACAACTTTTTTTAAATGAAAATTTGAGTTAGATGAGAGAGTGACGAGTAGCGGCGATATTTTGCGTTTCACTTGCGCGTGGGGGAAACATTTTGGTTGAGTTTCGGTTTTGACATTGCCACCAAACCGGAAAACTCCTCAAGCCCACGTGTCCAATCTATTTCCTTACTTGTAGTTGTATCTTTTCATCTTTCACAATTCACAACTCAAAATATCTTTGCCAAATTGTGTTCAAAAAACACATGTGGAGAGTTGTCTGAGATTGTTTTAAAAATTCAAATTTATAAGATAAATAATGTATTATTCAATATGAATCTAAATTCTAATTTTAATTCGTGAGATAATTTAAAACATTTTTGTGAACATATATTCTGAAAATGTTGTGAGTGGAAATGAATCCAATAAAATTAATTTAACAGTGTTAATTAGGAATCGATCGCAATCATTTAATCTTGTAGATGGATGAATAAAATCTTACCATTTTTCAAGATTTATATTTTGACTTTGACTTGTGGTACGTTCACGCCAATTTATCTTACTTCATTCGTTTTTTTTCCCAGTGTTATATTAGTATTTTTTTTTCCTGTTTTTGAATAAATATCTTAGTTCATAATTTAAGAGTAAAATTATGATATTTTTTATTAACCCTTACTTAATGCTCTTGAAATTCGATAATTAATTATATAAATGCATTTATCATGATAATTAATAAGATTACAAATATAAATTTATCTACTTCTTTGGTTCGTACGATTTGACAGCATGTGGCACTTAAAAAAGAATGAAGAGAGTATTTTTTATGTGCCAATATATGTTGTGTTATATCATTTCATTCTAATATGATACAATATGTTAATAGCATTTTGTTCCACCTGATAACTTTAGCATTGCATGTGCTATGTTTTAGCATTACATTCATATAATATTTAGCATTTTACATCAACACAAACGATTTGTGGAACTTGATGCTGCCACCTCTTTTTAGTCTATAGAATGCCATATAACTTGTAAAAAATGATAATATATTTCGTGTCCAAACTACCAATCGATTTACAACACATAAAAAATCGAGTTCAAACATGTCAACATATTGTTTTTTAATTTATTCGAATTAAAATAATCCAACAAAACCCCAAATTGAAACTTATGAGAGAGAAGGGAGGGGAACCATCTCCAGCGCGGCAACAGGTCAGGAGAGGGGAGGCGTGGTGGAGGTCAGGAGGTGGGAGAAGGGAATTAAAAGTGATGATTTTTTTTATTGGGCCAAGATGGAACTGGAAAAATATATTAATTTAAAAAAATTATTAATTTGTAGAATATTATTTTAAAGAGGTTTTAATGTATCACCAGTTCTCAGAAGATTTTAATTAAAGTTTTGTATTACTAAATACTTTATTCCATAGTTACATTCCAGTGCATATATGTTGCCCGTATTAATTAGCCTCGCTCGCAGTTAGTTGTGGATAGGGATGTCAATGGGTGGATTTTACCCGAACCAAAACCAATAAATAAGTAATGGTTTTGGTTCTGGATCCGACCCATTATATACTGGATCCGGACCAGGACCATCAACTATGGGTCTTAAGCGGTCCGGATCTGAACGGGTCTGGAACTAGAACCGGACCAGAACCGACAAGAACCAGAACCAAAATCGTTGCTTTATAATTAAATGTGTTATGAGTAATTTTGAATCGATATGGATAAAACTAGCTTATTTACAAGCCTATTTAAACTTATGCTCGTCAATAGATGGATTTTACTCGGATCAGAACCAATAAATAAGTATTGATTCTGGTTATGGAACCAGAACCAGATCCGGGCCGGACCGGACCGGACCATCAAACTATGGATCTAAACGGTCTGGGTCTAAAGCGGGCCGGAACCGAAATCGGAACCAGAACCGCTGCTTTAAAATTTAATGGGTTTTGAACGGTTTCGGATCGATCCGGGTAATATCCACCTATTGACATCCCTAGCTGTGGATGTTCATTAAGAAATAAGGTGAGGGGTATAGGGTTAAATGTGTTCTATCTTGAAAATGCTGTCTTTCACCTGCAATATATTTGATTGAAGTATAGTTATTTTCATGTCAATTTCTTTGAAATCCGTCTAGGAATATATATCTTTTGTTTTCTTTTCATTCATTAAATATGAAAAATATATTACGATACTTTTTGGAATTTATAATAGCTAGGTATAATATATTAGCAAATTATTCCACACCACTGGCTCCTTTTAAAGAAAGGTAGATAATGAAGAAAAAGTATATATAATACAAGTTCGATAAAATTACTTGAAGTAAATTTTAAAATATTTTTATTTTATGAGGAACCAACTGCTGCTATTTTTGGTACACATTGGATAAACCCAACGATTATGTGAAAAACACTTTTATTCTGTTAAATAGTTAGACCGTCAGCTGCTTATAATATTATCAGTAAATCTTTGTGGCCACATTGTGGCCGGCCACACACCCTTTTTCTACATATTCTGAAAAATATTAAATTATTAAATTTAAATTTAAGTTTAAAATTTTCATTCGATAGGTGCAAAATTGTAATTCCATAAGATGTTTTAATGTAAAACTAATTTTTAAATAGATCAAAAATTAAATAAATGAGTTTTCATTTAATAAAATTGATTATTGTAAGTACATTTGCGAATAGCATCACTCTAATATTATAACATCAAATAAAAAACCAAAGACTTGGATCTAGTTAATTAAATCTTAGTTATACCCAATTTATTGAACTCAAACTTCTCGAAGGTAGAAAGTTTTACTAGTATTGTTTTTGGCTCAACTCTATTTAAAAGGATGATTGAAACAGATACATGTATTTAATTAGTGGCATTTATTAGAATAGTTGAATTTTATTCCTCATTCATGGTTTTCACTTTTGGTGTAGCGGAGCCACTGTTTTGTCGGTGTCTTCAGTTATAGTGGCTAACTTTTCACCGGCTTAGATCGAAATAACTGAAATGTCAGCAAAACATGACAAAAAATAAGATAAGTTGTATTCGAAATAAAACAGCGTTTCTTCATCTATTCCCACTTGTTAATATCTCTTCTAATAGAAAATGATAGCAAAGATTGTGTTAGATCTAAAACCAAATCATGGGAACAATACAAACAATTTGATCTACATATTATATTCTCAAATGACGTCTCACATTTCATCTAAATTTAATAACTCTTAATCTCAACTGAGCTAAGTTCATGGGACACATTTTATTCTATCACTATATGTTGATGTTGAGTCTATATTTATGATGTTGTCAAATATATGCTAAGTACATTATCATTAATAAAATCAAATGCAAAAATAAAGTGCAACACGAAATCTCGTGCTAGCAATGAGTAGGAAGTGGATGAGATTATTAAAATTTTTGTACTTCTTTTTTAGATAGTCACAAAAACATAAAATTTTTATTGGAAATAAAAGGAATCGTACATATCTTGTTCGTAGCTAAAAAATTGCATAGGTCAGCCCTAATGAGATGAGGGGCCACAATGCAAATGATTACATACAGACATACAAATATAATAGCCCGACTTAGATGATTCTGCAATCATGCTTGCAACTCACTATTGATCAATTTTCAAATTGCAGTACATTGTTTGTGATGAGGGGTTTTTTCGAAACTACATCATATTTTTGGCTCTAAATTAGAGTTTTATTTTTCAAGAATTAATAAAATAACAACACATAAATTATATATAATTATGTATCAAATGCGAACCAACTGCCTGTTATTAGCGTAGGTATTCAATTAAACATATAGTCCACCAATTATCATAATCGTTGTCGTTGCCGCTCCTTATGATTGAACAAGGTTTAAGCAATCTTTCGTGATTTCTCAAGATATTTTGTTGAAGGAAAATTAATAAGTTTTATTTAGAAAAAAAGATTATGTGAAAATCTATAGTCTCTAGAAAAATTCAAGATTAGGATGGACCTGACACAATCCCTTTACAATTTTAAAGATTGATATATAGATATAGGTGAGTGCTTAAATCATTATTTCCTTATTCTGTTAATGAGAAACAAATTTAGTAAATAAATCTTCATTAATGAATGATCAAGATTAAGGCTTATATTATGTTCCATGAGTACTAATTTGTATTTCATTTTGACCGTTAGAAGTAGGGTTGGCAATTTTCGACACGACACGAGAACATGACACGAACACACACAAAATTAATGGGTTAGTGTTCAGCCTTATCGTGTTCGTGTCCTTATCCTGTCGACACGATAAGGACACGATAATTTCGTGTCGGATCCGTGTCGTGTTCGTGTAACCCGATAATTTTATTGTTGCATTCATGTTCGTATCGTATTCGTATAATTCGATAATATTTATATATATTTAATATTAATTTAATTATATTTTATATATTTTTAGTTTTTTATTTATTTATTTTCTAATTTTGATTTAAATTTATTGTTTCGTGTCGGGTCGGGTCGGGTCGTTATCGTGTCGTGTCAACACGAAAAAAATCGTGTCATATTCGTGTTTGTGTCGTGTCCGTGTCAGTACATTTCGTGTCGTGTTCGTGTTCGTGTTCGTGTCGGACAGATCCTTAACGGATCGTGTTTTCGTGTTTGACCTTATCAGGTCGTGTCGTTATCGTGTCGATATGATAACAATCCGACAAGTACGAATTGTCAGCCCTAGTTAGAAGAGAGTTGAGTAGATATGAACCCACAACATTTTAGGTATTATTTTCTATTTTGACTTACTTTATATGCTAATATATAGTAAACATATTTATAATTCATTTTTTTAAATATTGTAATGAATTACACCAAATAGATCGACCTAACCCCATCAATTGGAGTTGACGTATCTGCAACAGAAAATCAATGAGATCCGTGTAAGTACCTACATATTTATATATGCTACGACATGAAATACGTAGACACAGATGCACAAAATATTAGGGTGGCCACTGCCAGACCTAACTCCCTAGCAAAAGCACATTAATATAGATCGCGCAAATAATGGTGGCGATAAAATATGGGGGAGGGAAGTAGGAAAGTGGTAATTGCAAAATAAATTATTGATAAATTACATTCTCAAATTGACAGAAATATTAAGCGGGTGGATTGGAAGCTTTAATAGCTATTTATGGAATTATTGAATGCATGTGTCCACACTCAAAATTAAGCACGCACCAATAACTGCTGCTTCCCTCATTTATGTATTCACTTAATATTTTGGCGTCGCATTGCCCATCGAATACCTCATCACTCATCAGTTGGTTTGCAAACAGGGTGAGCAAAATCAAACTGAAGCGTGATATTTTGGTCAATGTAGTTTGATTTTAAATTTATTTGGTTTCGATTCGGTATTTTAAAGAAATCAAAGTTTTTTTTTATTGGTCTTATTTTTTGTTTCTAAAATTTTTAAAAACATTTTGGTTTATAAATCTTATAGTTGAAATTGTCAAAAACTCATTTTTGAATGAATACAAAGTGACTATTAATATGAAAATTATTATGAGAAAAGTGACCAATTTTGTAGTTATATGTCGAATTGGGTTCAATTCAGATCGGATCTGTCTGAATAGGAGCCCAAGTATTTTAGTATCTAAATATTTATGAACAAATTGAGTTCTGAGAATTTACCCTTGTGCTTTTTATAAATCTTACTGTTGAAATTTCATTAACAATAATATTAAGAGAAACTGACTATCCGTTTATCTCAATTTTCGGAAAATTTAAGATACGTTTATCAAAAAGAATGTTTGAGTAACTTTTTTTGAAAACTGGCATTATGATATTCCATTACTCGATTAGATTTTGATCTTTTGTGGACCTTGAAACCGCGTGTACAACACTACTGTTTATTTTACATGATTAATATTTTAAAAAATTGAGTATTTAATGGATTAAATGTATGATAATATAATTTTTATTTATCAATCATTTATTTATTATAAATGATTAGTGGAGGATTAAAGTTGGGATTAATAACTCTGCCTTTGTTTAGATGATTATTTCAATTCCTCCTATATTGGTTGGATTAAAATCAATGGAGAACAATTCAAATGATTAAAATCATACCGTACTTTGGGATATCCTCAAATGTTAATCATTAAAAGTAAATGCTTGATTAGGTTTTATCAATTTTATTTTACCTTTATTTAATATTGTTAAAATTTAATAATTAGTTGTGTGTATGCATGTATTGTGGCTATTAATAATGTTACAAAAGTAAGTTTTTTATTTAATTATTTTGTGTAATTTGACGGGGACACTTAAAAAGAAAGAAGAAATATGTTTGTAGGGTGAAAATCAAGCTACATCAATTACTTTATTTACTAAGATAATTTGGAGTCGGTTATGTGAACATAACACTTAGATTTTCATTTTAATTGGTAAATGATTATATGGGGACGGTACGTTTTGAGTTTTATTTGACTCAACGATAAGATACAAAACTCTACTCTAGCAATTTAAAATTCATAAAAATATAAATAAACCCCTCTTCTTGCCCAGTCTTGGCTTTCGGACTTGACATTAATAGTATTATCGTCCTCGATTTAAGTTGCCAACAATATATATTCGTAGTTATAGTCTAAATCCTAATGTATTGACACTACTACAAAACCACTTTTCTCACACTTATAGACTACGCTTTTTTCGAAAAGTCAGTCTATATATATAGACTACGCTTTTTATCAAGCGTGAGTCTATGTCGAATTTTTGAAGTATAGACTACGCTTAACAAAAGCGTAGTGCAAAAGCGTAGTCTATAGTGGGTATAGACTACGCTTAACAAAGGCGTAGTGCAAAAGCGTAGTCTATAGTGGGTATAGACTACGCTTAAAAAGCGTAGTGTATGTGCGTTTTTTTATAAAAAAGCGTAGTCTATGCCCTAAATTAAAAAAAAAAAAAAATTCACAAACGTGAGATTCGAACTCACGATGTGTGGGTTATTAACATGACACTTAACCATTCCACCAACAATTCAACATCTCTCATATGTGGGCTTTATTTATATTTATATTATAACTAAAACCTGAATTTACAATACTTAATTCACTTGTTTCGGACAATTCAATACTCCCGCCCTTCACTCCCGCCTGCGACGATACTGTATTCTTCACCTCCTTGCCGCCGCTCACCGTTGTTCCATCGCCGCCGCTGTCATCCGCCGCACTCCACATTCTCTTCCGCCGTCGCCATGGACCTCCTCAATGAAGCTGCTTCTCATTCGTCCCCGCCCTAATTGACGATCCAATTGCTTTCATACCGCGAAACCGTATGCCGAGCCGCCTTTCGCCTCGGCTCGATACCCACTTCTCAACCCGATGTGAAACTAACGATACTTGTTCGTCATGCGTGAATCGTGTGAAGGTCACGTGTTCGATCACGTGCTGCGCAGTAAACCTTTTGTTTTTCGATTATGTTTTGGTGTGGAAAATGAATGTTTAGAGATTTCAAGTGAAGTTGAGTTGATGTAGATTGTCGGAGTAAGAAAATGTCGCCGTTGGTTTAGCTTCATGTTCGACAATATTTATATAAATTCATATGATACTTCATTGTTTTTTTTTTTGGGTGATGGATCGCTCAAATTTATTGCTTTCGGTGGAGGAGGTTGGATACGTAGTCGACGCCAAGATGATTTGAGCGCCGAGTTATTTTCCGGTCGTGATTGTGTGATTCATGCTCGAGTTAATATAATCGAGTGTTGTTTTGATTTTTGAAAGTTACGGTTTTGGATTGTTGAGAATGATTACAAGGAGGTGCTTGATTTTGGGGTTTGTGGTTTAAAGTATCAAGCACCAAGGAAAGCATCCTCTTTTAATGTTTCCTTGAGAAAAGTAGGAAGGATATGAAACAAAACTTTTAGTATCTGTTTCATTTTTAGAGACAATGTGCATCTAGGTTTAACAAGTTTCGATTTGAGTGCTTTATTTGGGAAACGATTATTACTCCTCTGCTCCACTGAAGTGACTCGTTTTCTTTTGGGCGTCTACTAAAAGTGATTCATTCTAAAAGAAATCATTTTCACACAAAAGTGTGAATTAGTGAGTCACACTACTTTACAAACAAAACACAACCCTCCTTAATGTACGTGCCAAAAAGTAACGAGCCACTTTTAGTGAGACGGAGGGAGTATAAATCAATTGACTTCTTGAGTTTTCCTTTTACCTTACAGTTTATGTAATCTAGGGACAGAACAGTGAGCCAAATTCTTCTGAGCAGAAAGCATTTTGTATTTGATGAATATTAGCCCATAGGATAATAAAATGTGAAGTATGTTGAAGTGCGTGTACCATTCATAGTGGATGCATCAATATGTTAACATGTCTTTATATTTGTTCAGAAAATTCTATGAGGTTTGCATTCATCATGAGGCAAAAACATAGCTTGGGAAAGCTAAAATGGTGGCGGGCTTAAGCACCTCGGTCAGTATTAGTTAGCCAAATGTATCATGTTGGTTTAGGAGATTTTTCTTGTAATCATGTGGAAAATGGACTAAGCTACAATCTATGACATAAAGGAAGCCTTGTTGGGTGAGAAATTTGTTTTCCCATGAAACATGACTTGAAGTCCTAGAGTGGTTCGCGCCTTGGTGTTTTCGAGAATTCATTCTTTATGAAGCCATTCTCGTGATTAGAGAGTCCATTTTAACCTCAAACTCGAAAGGAATGGTTTATCATTAGATCAATGTGCACGTCCATTTCGTAACCTCAAACTCGAAAGGAATGGTTTATCATTAGATCAATCTTTCCATATGCCCACATGAAAGGCGATAAAGTAATCTGTGCTTTCTCGGTTTTGTTCCTCTAGACAGTTCAGAAAGACCCTAGCATACCTACTTTTGATATTCTCGGTTGTCAATCCACAAGGTCATCGCAGCAGTTTGTGATCGTTGTGCCCACAAGAGAACTCGCATGTGCAGTCTGCTGCTTTCAGTATGTTTATCATAGTTTATGAAATTATTTTGGATTGAAAAGGTCAATCTTTCCTCGAGAAAGGTCACAAAGTCGACGCACTGGCCGTAAAAGCTCGCAACTTGAAAATGAGCAAGTCATGTACGGTCGTGGCTCTTTTAGATGGTGGAACATTGAGAAGACATAAGAGTTGGTTAAAGGTAATTAACATTCTAATAACGGCATATATCTATGTGACCATGGATGGAAGTTCTTTGATAACTTTTGTGCCTAATGATGTCAGTATGATTCATCCTAAGTCGGGATTCTTCCGATGTTTCTAGTACCTATTCACAAAGATTTTGTATCAACAAGTGGAACCCCAAATATAGTAATTGCTACTTTGAGGAGTCTATGCGGATGCTTGACAAACATATTCTTAAGTTGGATGCCCATGGCGTTGGTAATTGATGAGGTACCCAATATTACTTCCTTGTTTAATGTCGTTTCTTTCTTTACAAACCAATGGATATGCTGAAATCCCTAAGGTTTTTCTTTCCACATTTTTGGAAAAATGTTTAAAAACATAATTTTGGCTTTCTATGGGCTAATAAAATTCTGGAAACAGTTGCGGGTAAGCAATTTCAGAGATTGTTCCAGTTTTAGTTCCCAAATCTTTTTGTTGTTTCAATACTTTAAGTTACTCGTTGGACAAAGTCAGGCCAAATAATTAACATTCAAGTGCTTTAGTGTGTTTAGTTCTTTTAAAATCTTTGCAACTTACTACTTGATGTCATTATCAGTACATTTTAATGCCCTAACATATATGGTGCATTGATTAATATATTGCTTAATCTATAGGTTGATTTTATGTTCAATTCCTCCAGGAGGTGAGCTCTTTAAAGAAGCTTTTGACAATCTACTCACAATCAATAGCCGCCAAATCAGATTTGCTAGTGCATCTATTCCTCAAAGATAGACGATTTGTGCATGATCGTATTCAAGCAGAAGTGGACCAAGGTAGTAAATTAGATTTACCCTATCCTAGTCATTATGTGAATATGGATTGGTGTCATTATCTCGCTAGTTATGAAATTCGTGCTTGTTATGACAAAGCTAATGTGGTACATGTCCATGTAAATCCAATCAACCAATGCCTTCGTGCCTACATCACGGATATGTGGTGAGAAAATACAAGAATAGAATTTGAGATGATAACTTGCTATGCAGCAATTTATTTTATAACATCACATATTGGTTCTTTGTTAATCTCGGTATATCGATGTCGTTTCCAACATATTTCACCGATATTCAATTATTCTAGTATCTTCATTTTGTTAATTCAGATATGTGGTAACAAAGACAAGTACTCCACGCTCCCGCATTTGTTACAATCCGATGCACCTCAATCGCCATAATTTTTGTTGGAGAAGCGTTAGTTAGTGTCTCTTATCCTCGCTCAGTATACTGATTGACCGATGTCATTAAAGTATTTATTTTGGTTAGGATTCTAGCATTGCAAAGACTGAAGAAAGTTATCGCTGCATGATACGTGATTCATTAGTTACATCATCTAGTTATAGAAGCCTTTCCTCAAGATAAACATAGATGGTTCATGTTTCTGCCTTCTGGGGTTTCTGATCAGTGATCAAAATAAAATTTGTGTATCTGCGCCTAATGTTTATACTCTATGAGTGTACCTGCCCAAAGTAGTTCCACCATGGTTACCCAAAAAATATAGAACTCAATACTCATGTCTGTGAGGTTGAACCTTTTGCGATTTTTTTTAAGTCTTTTTAATTAACTCAGTGTTGCCATTACCTTGCACATCTTCAATATGCTGATCGATCACATGTTAAGTAATCGCAAGTAGGTTCTTTCTAACGACCTACTATGTGAGATTACTCAACCTCCTCTTTATAGCAATAAATATTAAAATGCGACTTCTATCATATAGATTGCTCTTGATTTTGAAGATATCAATGCCAATGATGGCATTATTGCATCTTGCACTGATATGCGAACCGAGAAGTCAAAGAAAGTGGAAATGCTCCATCTACAACTCTTCTAATCGAGTATCTAAAACATTGTATGGAGGATGCCAGAGTTAGTTCTGTTAGAGGAAGGCGTCAATTTTAACCATGAGTGCGCATCCATGCTCGCAGAAGTCTTTGGTTAAAATTTTGAACTCATCAATTTCGCCTAACTAAGACGTATCCCCATCTCTCGGAAAATCATGTATATTGGCGGATGCTTTGACGCTGATCGTTGATGCAAGATCGCTAGTTTTCTTCGGTTCTTCTAAACTAATCGAGCATCACGACAAAGAATAATTACTCGTGAAAGTAATTTTGGTTCGTGTTCGCCATGTTCCATATCGTTAGGTTCTAGCTCGATCATTGTAGGTTCCGGGAGTTGGTTGCTCTCCTTCTGCTCACCTAGTCCACATGCGAGAGACAAAGTCGTTAAATCAAATGAAGCATCGTAGCACTTTTGTTTCGTGTTTACTTGAAGCAAGTGTCATGCCCACCTTTTTTCCCCTATCCATACATTTTCATGCATAAACTTTTCTTTCTATAACTCGGGTCAATCCATGTCTTGCATCATTCCAAACTCATAATGATCGATTGCATACAATATCATTCATTTCATTCATCTAGAAAATGCATGGGGTTTTGTCACAAGATACTCAGTTTTAGGTCTCATTTCATTTGCATACATTTTTCATTAGTCAAGAGGCGTTTCATCGGTCGTGCAGAGTCCGATTTCCATCCGTGTACGAGAAGAAAACCTGCTATTTTCTGCCGATGCAGTGTGATTTTCTTCAATCTTGCTTTGGATATGTAAAATCTATATATTTTGTTGCGATTGCAAAGTTGCAAGAGTGGGAAATGTCATGGAATTTGTTGATGACATTCAAGCAGTTGAGAATAGGATCAACAATCACTTTCGTGTGTTTTGTTTTTCGAGGCAATGTATTTTGGCCTTGTGGTATTAATCTCTTATGCCTTTGTTTATACATATGTTTGCTTTTGTATTATGTTTATGGAGTTCATTTTTACTGTGTTCAAGTGTAAATCGTGTTTAATCTTCTTGTGGATATGGCCATTTCTGTGCACTAGTTTTGCCTTCAATTCTTTAGTTTATGTTACTATGTGAATATCTATTTTGGGCATTTCTTATTTCTGTTCAGTCTACTTTGAAATGTGTGTATTTTTGGTAGTATCTAATTACTATTAATTGCTTGAAGGCAATTTTATGTTTAATGCAAAATTGGAGAAAAGAGGAAGAAGCAACCAAGTTGGGAAATTGTAAAGGTATTTTCATTTATCAAATCACATTTGTTTTATGTGGATTTAATATACATCTACATGTTGCTAATATTTGATATTTTAAAAGTGTCCAAGCGACCCGATTCCAAGCAATGCGGGTTCTTCAGACTCACGCTCATGAAAGATATAATTGAAGAAGTTATGAAGACCGGTTCCATTTCTTTACGCTCACATGTAAGATAATTCCATTTCAATTCTTTAATATAATCATTTTTTCATACAAGAGTGCTAATATTCTATTTTGAATTGTTAATAGTTTCAAAATCGGCCTTACTCGAGAGGACATTGATGAAGTTCGCGTTGAACGGGCAAATTTCATGCTTCTTCACATATAGTCTTGTGATGTTTTAGTTGTAAGTGATCGATATTTCAATTATTTTGCACGATGATATGGATACGGTCTTATTGTTTTGTTATGTGATGTGCATAGTATTTTCAGTATAGTGATTTTGTAGTTGTAATGAAAACAGATTGTATATTTTTGTATAGTGATTTTGTAATGTAATGAAAACATATTGTATATTTTTGAATAGTGATTTTGAACGTAGTCGCAAGTATATTTTAATCTCATTTGCTTGCTTTATTAATTGTGACAGTTTAAATAAAGAAATTAACTACGGTTGAAATTGAAAAACCGTAGTTGTTATTAAATCGACACAGTTGTAATAGAAAAGCGTAGTAAATTTGGCATTAAAACCGTAGTAAATAAACTCAAAACCGTAGTTAATACATATAGACTACGCAAAAAGCGTAGTGTATGTGCGAAATTTTTGTGTAGTGCGTGCAGATAGACTACGCAGAAAAGCGTAGTCTATGTGCAAAAAAGCGTGAGTCTATATGGGTATAGACTACGCATAAAAGCGTGAGTGTATGAGCGAACTATGTGTGAGTTCATGGCGTATGAGACTACGGCGTGAAAGCGTAGTCTATGTGCGAAAAGCGAGTCTATGGTGGGTATAGACTACGACAAAAGCGTAGTATATGCGCCGCATTTTCCGTAGTTCGTGGGTATAGACTACGCGTAAAAGCGTAGTCTATGTCGGAAAAGCGTAGTCTATGGTGGGTATAGACTACGCCAAAAAGCGTAGTGTATGCGCCGCCTTTTCCAGAGTTCGAGGTATAGACTACGCGTAAAAGCGTAGTCTATGTCGAAAAGCGTAGTCTATGGTGGGTATAGACTACGCCAAAGCGTGCAGTGTCGCGCCGCATTTTTCTCAGAGTTCGTGGGTATAGACCACGCGAAAAGCGTAGTCTATGTCGAAAAGCGTGAGTCTATGGTGGGTATAGACTACGCTTAAAAAGCGAGTGTATGCGCCGCCGCCACTTTCTCTACACCACTTTCTCTACACTACACGATGCACATGACTACACATAAAACGTGTAGTCTATCTTGTTTTTGTAGTAGTGTGACTAACCGGATGATTATTAAATTAAAGTACATAATAATCTATCCTACTTAGTTATTTGTGTTTTTAGATATAAGAACTAACCAAGCTAGTACAAACTAGACAGTATCTAAATCAATAATCAATCTAGAACAAACTAGACTATATTCCAAATAAAACGAAAATACAATCCATACATGAGTGAGACTCAAACCAAATACCTCTTTATAAAGAGGTAGTCTTGGTGCCTCAATTTCGCCACTTAAACTATATCTAATTATAATTTATTGTTTATTATTTGATATATAAAATGTAACTCTCATTTCCTAAAACGAATCAAAACTTGAAGACAAAAACTTGGGTGAGCTCTACCTCACCATGAGCTCACACTTGTTTTTTGTTAAAATAATTATATATATTAATTATGGTGAGTAAGAATAATTAGATTTTATTACTTTATAATTTAATTAATTAGTTTATTAATTCAAAATTAGAATTTATTAATTCATAATTATGATTTATTAATTTATAATTAAGATTTATTATTCAAAATTAGGATTTATTATTCAATTTAAGGTTTATTAATTAACAATTAAATTTACTAATTTAAAATTAAGATTTATTAATTTATAATTAAGGTTTATTAATTCATAATTAGAGATTATTAATTTCAATTAAGTTTTATTAATTTAAAATTAATATTTATTAATTTATTATTTATTAATTCAAAATTATTATTTACTAAATGAATTAATAATTAAAAAATTAATTAGGTGATCCCATTGTGCACCTCGTGCGTGCGGACACACAGAAGACCGCCCCAAACCTAAAAAATGTGGTAGGTCCAAATTTAAAAAAAAAAAATTAATGTATCTAACTTTGGTCGGATCAACGGGTAATAGTAGATATGCATGACGTATGTATCATTTAATGAAACTTGGTACGTATATCAAATATGGGTAGATATGATGATTCTAGAGATGGACGGAGAAACAAATAGAGTAACCGAAATTTGGTGAAGGCATTAGTCCTCATACGTAACAAATATCTACTGGTATGGAGTTTGGCCAACCAACTCTAAATATTAGATTTTCGCAACTGAAAAAGGGATTTGGAATTTAAGACGTAGGGTTCCATCTTCTGAGCTTGTATTTCATTTCGATAAATTGATTGAATTCAGTGATTGACTTTAACAATATTTTTAAACTTAATAATGCATTAATCCTAATCTTTTTTGATACTGTCACAACAATAAAAAAATCAACAAATGAAGCTGGAGCCTCCACAATATTGAATATATTAAATAATGAACAAAGTAAGTATAACTTGAGTTAGAGAAATTTTATGGAGCTATAAATATTTTACAATTTGCTATCAATAAGACTAATAACGAATTGTTCATACTACTATTTTCTTCTCTAGTATCCCTTAATATTCACATTTCAAATTATAAACTGCACTTCAATAATTTAATACAGTTACAATAAATTGAAGCATAGATCTAACCAAAATAAAATTAATTTAATTCAATGACAAATAATAGTTTTGATGTAATAAGTTATCAATTAATACAAATATATGATTGTTAAATTATATTATTAACACTTTTGAGGACTTCATACATTTTTTTAAAAAAATTCAAATATATTAACACATAATAATCATAGAACCCCAATTTTTCAACCCCCCCGCGCCGCGCGCGCGAGATTGAAGTATCGCGGCTATCGCCATAAAAAGTACTGCGGTGGAAAAAAATTTATACAGGCCACAACCTTTATAAAATAGAATATTATGTGGAGATCGACTTTTGGATGGTGTATGTTAAATTTCAAATAGAAAAGTGTAAATGAATGCATATACATATTCAAATAAGGAAACCATAGAAAAATATCGGCTTCATTCTTTTATAAAAAACCATAAAGAATGTCTCATCGTTTGGATGTCTGGAAGAGACAATTTAATAAGAATGTTATCGCTTAAGTGGCGCATATAATTAAGAGGGTGTTTGGCTGAGCTTATAAGCTCTCTTTAAAATAGTTTATAAGCTGTTTAAGAGCTTATAAATTGTTGCAAAATGTTTGATAAAATAAGCTCTTAAACATCTTATAAGTTGTGAAAATAAGCTCCAACAGCTTATAAGCTGCCCTAAAAATAAGTTGGTCAACCCTAACATATTTTTTCATAAACTTATAAGCAATCATGAGTTTACCAAAATAACCTTATTATAGTTCGTTATTTCCTACACATACACTATCAACTTCACATCTCGTCAATTTTATCTCTCTAACTATGATTTTCTCTCTCCGACTCACGATTCTTTCTCTAGCTTATAAGATCAATTATCCAAACACTTTAACAACTTATAAGCACTTGAGACATTACCTCTTATAAGCTCTTGAAACATCTTATAAGCTTTCTAAAATAAGCTTAGCCAAACACCCCTAACTTGCATCATTGGAAGTGAATAATTTTAAATGGAAAAGTATACATGAACACATATACGTATTTAAATAACGAAACCTTAGAAAAAAAATGACTTCATAATTAGTGTCCTAATGTGTGCTTCATTATGTATTTAATTTTTTAATAAAATGGAAAAAGAATTATATTTCATAAAGTCTATATCGTTAAAAAAATAAATGAAAAAACGAAGACGAATTAACACCAATTGTAAACCAAAAGATTTCACGATGTAAAATTTATAGCAAAACTGAAAGTTGCAGCAGAGGAGAGAGCTCAATCGGGCCAGACTTCGTTAAAATCGTAGACGAAGGATTTTGTTCGCTTGAACTATATCATAACTGAATTGTTACATGAATGACTTATAAATAAATCATTCATATTATTTTAGATACACCTTAGTCTCTAACTATTGCTAGAGACTCTGTTGGCAGAATGACGACCCTGTTACCAAGACGTTGTTACAAAATATAAATTGTATTGTAGTTTAGACTAGAGAAAGAGAGGCTGTAAAGGTTGATTTTATTCATCATAATCGATACCCTTTTATAGGGTTAGAAAACAATTGTACAAGTAAGATCTTATAAGGAAAGATCTTGATTGATTCTAATTGCTTCTAATGATCCTTTTGATTTTATTTTCCTTTCTTCCAACACTCCCTCAAGTTAAGTGGCGGGATCTCGATACTCAACTTGTCGAGAACTTTGCAAAACTCTTGGAGTTAATGACTTTGGTCGATGTTCGCAGGCGATCTTCAGATCGTATGAATGGCAATGCCACAATTCCTCCTCGATTTTTCTTTAATAAAATGCCTATCAACCTCGACATGTTTTGTTCTGTCGTGTTGTCATCGATTTTCGAGATATCGATAGTCGCTTTGTTATCACAAAACATCGGCATGTCTTTACGGAATGAAGATCTAATTCCATTAATAATCTCCTTAACCAAAGGACTTGAATGACCACTCTTGATTCCTCTAAACTCGGCTTCAAAGACTTGAGAGAGCCACTACTTTTGCTTCGCTTCTCCATGAGACAAGATTACCTCCAATAAAGGTAAAGTACCCAATTGTAGATTTTCATCTATTGGATTTCCTACCAATCAAGATCAGATAGGCTTGTATCTCTAGATGTCCCGATTTTTAAACAAGAATCCATAGCCAAACGTTCCTTCTGTATCTAACAATTTTAGTGCGACTTCTAAGTGATTTGCTTGAGGTTGGTGCATAAACCGACTTACAACACCAACAAAGATAGGCAATATCGGTCGAGTATGAGAAAGGTAAATAAGTTTCCCTACCAGACGTTGGTATTCTCCTCGATCTGCTAATTCGGCTCCCTCCACAATTTGCAGCCCATGATTCACAACAATGGGCGTCTCAGCTGGCTTACAATCTAGCATTCCTGTTTCAACAAGAAGGTCCAGAGTATACTTCTTCTGGTTAATGAAGATTCCTTTCTTTGATCTGAGTACTTCAATTCCAAGGAAGTACTTTAGATTTCCTAAATCCTTCATTTCGAACTCTTTAAACAGGTTCTCTTTCAATCTCTGGATTTCTTCTGAATCATCTCCTGTTATGATCATATCATCCACATAGATAATCAAACAGTAATCGATTACCTCTTCTTTTGATAAATAATGTGTGATCCGAATTGCTCGCTTGTATCCAAATTTGTTCATAGTCGTGGTAAATCTTCCAAACCATGCCCTTGGAGACTGCTTTAGCCCGTATAAGGTTTTCTTCAATCTGCAAACCTCTCCATCTTCAAACTCATCTGAGAATCCCTAGGGTGCTTCCATATAGACCTCTCTCTCTAATTCCCCATGAAGAAAAGCATTGGTAACATCAAACCGATGTAGAACCCAATCCTTGTTGGCAAGAATAGATAGAAGAGCTCGGCGGTGTTCATTTTGCTACAGTGAAAAAGTCTCGCATAGTCTATCCCGTATGTCGGGTGTATCCTTTTGCCACAAGGCGAGCTTTGACCGCTCAATGGACCCATCGGTTTCCGCTTAATTGTAAAACCCATCTGCATCCTATGTGTTTTTTCCTTTTGGTAACTTGCATTTCTCCATGTATGATTCCGCTAACGACTTATCTCCTTTTCATCGCATTCTTCCAATGTTCGATCTTGAGGGCTTGTTCTACGGTTTGTGGAATCTCTTCTTCATATAAAGTCGCTTCATAAGCCATAGCACTTTTGGATAAATTTCCTTTGGCAATACTTCCAACGGAGTACCGAGTATTCCGCACAGTTTTCTCTGGGGTGTATCGCTTGGGAGGAATACCCCGATTATTCCTGGGTGGTAGCACATATCGTCCAGTATCACCATCTATTGTATTCTCTTCTTCAGATATCAGTGGTGGAGGAGACATGGGTTCTGGCAGCGGAGGCGGAATTTCAGATTGCTCAGATTGTTCTTGGGTGGATGAGACATGCTCGGTGACAAGGTTAACTACCTCTGTTGGGACCGCTCGGTTCGGCCTCGCAACGGTTCGTATTGGTAACCAACTTAGGTGTCAATCTCACTTTCCTCTCACACCCCCGACCGTTAAGGTGGTTAGCAAAAAGAATTGTTTCGAGAAAATCACGGTTGATGGTGGTTAAGACTTGGCGAGTTTTGGGATTATAGCACCTATAGCCTTTTGGTTGACACCATAACCAAGAAACACACACTTAATAGCACAGGAGATAGTTTGGTTCTTTCATGTTTGGGAATATGGACAAAGACAGACAACCGAATACCCGGTCAAGAGTGAGGCGAGAGGTATGTCGGCGAGTAGATAATTTCGTAATGGTGTTTTAAGTCAAGAATTTTGGTGGAAGGCGATTTAGAAGGTATACGGAGGTGGCAACAGCTCCGGGCCAAAATGTGAAGGGACATGGGAGTCAATCATAATGGCCCGTGTCATTTCAAGGAGAATCCGATTTTTTCGTTCGACAACGCCATTCTGTTCAGGTGTATGTGGACAGGTGGTTTGGTGAATAATTCCTTTTTGTTGACAAAAGTTTTTCATAGGATTATTGAGAAATTCCCCCCCATTATCGGTTCTAAGGGTTTGAATATTTTTCTGAAACTGTGTCTGAACCATAGTATAGAAATGAGTGAATTTTTCAAAAACTTGGGATTTATGTTTTAAAAAATACACCCATGTCATCCTAGTGCAGTCATCAACAAATAGCAGAAAATATTTGAAAGCCTGACCTCCCACAACAGGTGAAGGGCCCCAAACATCAGAATGAATTAAGGAAAAAATAGATTTAACTTGTGTATTATTGGGTTTAAAAGATTGTCTGTGGCTTTTGGCCAAAACACAAGTTTCACAAGTTAATGCTTCAGTTGGTACTAATTTCGGAAATAAAATCCTAAGATAACCTATGGAAGGGTGTCCTAACCGCCGATGCCAAAGCCAAATTTCCCGGTCTGCGGTTCCATGAGCCAGCATCACCTTGCCTTGTTGAGCTATCTCGTCCACATAGTACAATCCATTCCTCTCAGTGCCACGCCCAATAATCTTCCCCGTCCTGATATCCTGAAGAAAACAAAAGTGAGGATGCATCAGCATGGTACAATTGAGTTCCTTTGTGACATGGCTAATTGACATTAACTTATGAGAAAGAGACGGAACATATAGACAATTTGAAAGTTTTAAAGTGGGAGAAATTTCTATTGTCCCGGCCCCTTCTACTCGAGTTAAGTCACCACTGGCAGTTTGAACATGGGTTCGGAAAGATTTTGAGGACTCAAGTATATCAGATTTATCAAAAGTCATTGTATCAGTGGCCCCACAGTCAAATATCCATCCTCTATCTCTATCAGATTTATCACATAAGGCTTGGTAGGCTGTAGACACAGTCGAGGGATTTTGACATAATATAGGGTCTTTTCCGAAATTTTCAAATAGTAAAGGGTTGCAATCTGAAGCAATATTAAGTTGGAAGGGGTCATATTGTAAATAGGTAGAAAAGGGAGGGTTTAGTGGTAAACCACCAAACCCTATACCTATTTCGTCCGTCCCTTCCTTTCTACCCGCCGCCTCCTCATTTCTTGCTCCTTCACTCACGTCTGCCTTTGGGTTGCGTAACCTTCCCCGCCATCGCCCCGCCGCCGCCGCCCCTTGCGCCACTTACCGCCACCGCGGACCCGGCCACCTCTTGGCCGTCTATTCCAATCGCCGTCCTCCCTTTCGCCTGTGTGTTTTTGTGATTATCTTCCCACCACTCTGGATATCCGACGAGTTGGAAGCACATCTCTTTGGTATGTTTTTGCATACCACAGTGTGTACAATAAAGCTTCGATTTGTCCATCTTTTTTCGCGATGACGGGTTCCCAGAGCGGATCGGAGGTCCTCTGGCGGTGGTTTGTGGTGGGTAGCCGGTTGATCGTGGAGGGGCATGGCGAGCGGTGAGTCCGGTTCCTATGCCTCCCGATGATGTAACGAACTCGGTTGGGTTGGTTGCCGGTTGCAAGATTTGGAGCCGGGCGGCCTCCCTTCTCACCTTCGAGAACGCCGATTCGGTGAGGAACGGAGATTCCTTAGGATGTCTCACGGATGCCGTCGATTTGGTATCTAATCCGGAGGAATTGGTATAGTCGACGGTTGGCGATTAATTTCCGGTATCGATTTATACCTTCTTCACAGCAGCCGAGGGGATTCGGCTCCCTTCGGTCGATGGTGAGCCATATGCTTTGTAATTCATTCCAGTAATCTTCTAATGTAAGTTCTCCCTGACCGACTTTGTTGGCCTTCACTTCCAAATCATAGATTTGAAACGGTCTGCACCACTCCGTATGTAATTGCGCGCTCTCCCACACGGCCTTTGCAGCTTGATGTTGTGCGAAGTTTGTGACCAATCTTCCTTCCATGTTCAGTATGATCCATGAAAACACCGATAAACTGCTTCCTCCATTGATAATATGTTGGATCCGCTGATTTGGTGGAGGTGGTGCCGGTTATGTGGCTTGATTTGCCTCGCTCGATGGCTACCCTCGTGAGGCGAGCCCATAGAGGATAATTGTGGCCGTCTAGTTTGAACCCGAGAGTAACATTGTCGGAGTTTCGCACTAGATTTGCGATTTGTAGAGTTAGTTCATTTTGTCTTTGTGGAATTTGGGATTTGTATGTCGTTTGACATTTTGAATCTGTTTGTTTCGTGATCAGAAGATAAAAGCGAATCGCCTTGATTGGTGTTGGAACGAGAAAGGTATTGGAACGATGATGAATTTGTTACGAGTTCCCGATTATGCCCGCTCGATACCATGTTACAAAATATAAATTGTATTGTAGTTTAGACTAGAAGAGAGGTAAGGTTGATTTTATTCATCATAATCGATACCCTTTTATAGGGTTAGAAAACAATTGTACAAGGTAAGATCTTATAAGGAAAGATCTTGATTGATCCTAATTGCTTCTAATGATCCTTTGATTTTACTTTCCTTTCTTCCAACAGACGTAACGAGTTAGATTTTCATGAATGACTTCTAAATAAATAAACTAGATATTCTGTGTTTAATGTTATCATTTTATTTATAACATTGAATTTTATATCATTTTAATTATAAATAATTATATATGTTTATATTCTTTGTGTTAGTATATACATTCTTATTTATAATACCGCTGACGACGCTCGGTTTACCCGTCGTTAGAGGTACCAAGACTCGTCAAGATACATTTATAATCTCCTCCAACTTGAACATATAATTCCGTACATGGCAAGTTAAGGGGTCGAACCCAAGAGAGCTGGTTGTGTTGTTACTCGAGTTGTTACAGTTTGAGTAGGAGGTTGCCCGAGAGAGGCAAGGTGTCGGTCGGTGACGGTCTCATTAGAAATGTCTTGAGAGATAGATCTTGAGCGAGAATATAAAACTGAAACTTAAACACAAGGTAAAGAGATTAAATAACAAGTAGTTGGGCGAGGTTCCGACGTTGAGATCTTGGTCAAGAGCGTCGGTCATAGGTTGAGGTTTTCACCATGAGTGTATGTCGTTGGTTAAAGGTACCAGGGGTAGATGCCCTTTAGGTTGTCACGTACACGGGCCCCCAACCTGACTTGCCGTAGATTTTAGGACTAAATCTGAGGCCCCGCCTTGCCCCTTGCCAAGACGATCTCAAGATAGGTTCGTCGCCTCACAGCTTTACTCACTAGACAGACCCAACTAGCCACAGCGGTCGAGGAGTGGCTCGCAGCCCTTGCCCAAGGCCGGCGGCTACAATCACCCACTCCGGCCGCACTTCCGGGATAAAGAGACACTCGATGTCTTACTCGGCTATTGCTTGTAGCTACCCTTCCCGAGGCTACCGACCGAGTTAACACTCAAGGAAATGAATAACATGTGTATAAAGGCCTAGAGCTTCGGGAACACCTACTCAAGGTTCTAAGGACATTTAGACCTCACGACTTGTATGACCTTGACTCAACGTGCTTCACCCCAAGCCCAACCGAATCGACTACTCACTCATAATCGACATAAATATAAAAGCAATAAACAAGAACATAATCGAAACCATACTTGAATAGAAAATCAAACGTAAGTCAAAAGCATTCTTTATGCAAGGTTGCTCAGCGAGAGGTAACCAAATACATAATAATAAATTGTTTGCCGTAGGACTTGTTTCTTCCTCACCAATCGCTCATGAAATGCAAGAGAAATAAAAGAGAGAAGTTGAGAGAGAATTCTGGACTTGATGCTTTCTCCCGAATGTTGTGTTCAAAATCTGAATCTTGAGTTGGAATCCTCGTGTGAGCCTAAGTAAACTCCCATTTAGCTTGGTCAGCGCATCGATCTCGCGGCGGTGGTGAGGTCGCAGACTTGCTCGGGCTCGACCCCGACAAGAGCTCCTCCGGCTTCGATCCGCGATTTGTCTCGTCTTGGCGGTGCAGTTGACCTTTTCCTTTCGGCAAAAATCAAACAGCGGCGAGATGAATCTTGCCCGAATCTCCCATTTGCGTGCAAGTCTACGCAGTCCTCGTCTGCATCCCCATTGCATCCCGACTGCGCTCTCTCGTCCCCGCATCACTCGCCGTCCTTTTCACCTCTCTTGCCGTCTCGATTACCTTCTTGACTTCACGTTAGCTCTTTGATCAGCTCGGCTTCCATGCGATCTGATGTCTTGGCAAGATGTCGAATGTCTTGCCAAGGTAATCTTGAGATTTTACCTCTCATGGGAGGTGACTGATCTTGTCCAAGGTCCACCCCAACCTGCAACATCCCAAGCGTGTACTCCCAGACACAAACACAAGCAAAGAACACACACAAAATGTACTCTTTCTAGGACAAGGACTACCCCAAAAAGAGCACGAAAAACGGGCTCGTCAACCGCTATTTTTAAACTTTTTTTTGACCACTAAGCGATAACAAACCAAAACTTAATATAAATGTTATATAGGACTTAGAGGATATTTAATTGAACTTATGAGTTTCTTAAAATAGCATATTCGTTGTTTACTAAAAATAATTTCTCATCATTTATGAACTCCCCAAAAAATAAGTTCATCAACTCCAACTTATTTTTTCATGAACGTATAAATAATATTCAAACTACAAAAATAATTTTACTTTATTTTGTTGTATCCAATATATATCTTTCACATTTCATCTCTCAATTATTCTCACTCTTTATCTTATAAGCTCAACAATTTAAATATTTGTCAATTTATAAACTCTTACACATAATGGCTTATATTCTATTCAAGCATCTTATAAGTTGGTTATAAGCTTTCTAAAATAAATTTAGCCAAACACCCTTTTAGTCTTATAGATAAGAGCATTGATCAACCTTTAATAAAAATAAATAGAAAAATAATGTTTATAAATAAAAGTAAAAATTAAATTCAAATAAAATTGGTCCAAAAGATGACGAAGTGAACTCAGTTGTAAGTCACATCTCCTTCAACCAGTAGGTTGGAGTTTTGAGTAATTTCAGGCGCATGCATGTGTGAAATGTGTGTCAATGGTAATTCTAAAAAAATAAAAAAATTCAAAAAAGAAATTAAAAAAAGTATATATTAATACACACTATGTGCTCGTTTGGTGCGCATGATGGAATAAAGCGTGATATGTATGACTGAATTATTTTTTACCACATAAAATATCAATATCATGTTTGGTAAGTATCTACAATATATAATCTATTTTGGTTGGAAGTACTAAAATTATATATAAAATTACAATTTCCAAAATGTCCATATTTTTTAAAAAAAATAAAAGAATAAAAAAAATCACTTTAGTTTAATCTCTTTCGTGGGAACGGTGATGTAAAGAAACAGAAAAGTGTCGACGGCATCTCGGCGGACTCAAACAGCGGGGCTGGCGGCGGCTCCTTGAAATCCTTGTCCGGCTTTGCACGCTTCATCGAGAGCTTACACATAAATTACCCCATCACAGCGAACTCCATTGCTGAAGACAAAATTATTGTTATCCTATTTGTTCAATTGCATCAAGCCTACTCCATTGCTACACTGTAAAATGAAGAAAATCATCTAAATCTTTTTTTTTTTTTTTGGTATCATGGGGAACCCGCAGACGCTATATTTGTGACGCACTTTGAGTAAACCCCACGTTCATGTAATAGCGCGTGACAGCTCAAACCCATAGATGCGTTTGGTGAGGTTGAGCACTGTGGCCTCCCATCGCGAACCCACCTTAATCGTTGGGGGCGTCACCAGGGGACAAATCTTTTTTTTTCTTATAAAGGGAAAAACATGTATACAAGATGATAGTGCGAGCTAAAGTGATTCAGGTTTTCAATTACTATGCCGTCGATAATTTATAAATTCGAAACTCACATAGATTACCAAATTCCAAAAGAATCACATACAAATATAATTAATAAAACTTGATAGAGATTAAAGGAAAAAAAAAGCAAGAACTTGAAACAGATTTTACTGGGATTTTTTTTCCCTCGAAAGAAGATATAATCACTCAAATAAATGCTTATCAAAGAGAGAGACAAACCTTTGAATAAGTGGGAAGAAAATAACACCGCGCATAAGAGCAGAACTAGGGAAAAAGACGGCGGGAGCGCGAACAGATGCAGAGTAAGAGCAGAAGGCGAGAACTAGAGCACGATATTTTAATTAGGTTTTTTATTGATACAAATTATAGTTTAGTAAAAAAAGTTAAATATTTCTTATCCTAATCTTTTTTGTTACATATCACACGTAATATAAAAAATGCAAGTGGCATATAATAGTCTATCACTTTATAAAAAACTTACAATTTTGAATAATTATCTATCTCATCCTTATCATGCCTACCGATATATTCAGAGGGTGTTTGGTGAGAACATAAAATTTCCTCAAAGCAAATTTTATAAAATCATTTTTAAGCTCTCATTCTCTCTATAAGTTGCACGAAATCTTAATTTTAACAATTTTATTTTCTTTCGTAAAACGAATTCCCTCATTCTGTAAAAAGAGGTTTTAAGCCCAACTTGACCGGTTCTCGAATAAGCCCAAATGTAGCTGTTGGTGGCAGTTTCGTAATAATACTTATAAGCGGGTGTGTTTCCTTTAGATGGCCGAAATTCGACCGTTGCCACTCTACCGCCTTTTTATACAAGGAGTAACATTAACCCCCCCCGCAAATAAAAAGCACTACTTTTTCTAGCCGTTGAGTAATCAAAGAAAGTAAAACGATCGCTCGCAGCAGAAACTAATTTCATCCAAGAATAATAAAAAACAAGTTACCGAGCAAGAAAATTTTGGAAAGATTGTACTGCGAAGTAATCTCTCTAAAACACTGTAAGTTTTCGTTGTGATTTTCATGGATAATTATGGGTGATGTGAAAGGACTGTGTGTGTTAAATCTTGTGTACGCGTGTTTATTCTGTGTGTTTTGCATATCAAAATCGTAAAGCTTATAGCAATTCGGAATTGATTCTCAGGATATTTGATTTTTTATAGCTTTGCTTTGATCGATTAGACTGAAGGTACCTGAACGTGCTGTGAATTAAATCTTAGAAGCCCTCGACCTGCTTTTCTTATGTAATCAAATTTTGTTCTCTCTCTCTCTCTCTCTCTGTTAGTTCTTGTTGAAGAGTGCCCTTGTCTCTATGTGGTGTCCAATATAACCTTTCGTTTAGAGCGCAACCCTCTCCATCAGTCGTCTAATCTTTAAATAATGGAGTTTGTCGATTTTAAGTTTATATTTGATTTTGTGAAGATGAAATGAAGTAAATGAAGGTGGATTTAGATATGGAATTTAAGATGTAATGGCGGATGTAAATCTTTGAATAATTTCACATGGGGAAGGAGATGAATTACGAAGTTTCAAGTCTAATAATGGCAGGAAGAGAAGGTGTTGTTGAAGTTTTGTGGCTCATTTCCTCATGTTCTATGTTTCTTAGAATATATTGTGATAAAATCGATTAAGTTCAATGCGTAGAAGAATTGTCCATTCCAAGAAAGTTGTGGGGATTAATGAAGAAGGTCTCGCGGATAAGGGGTTAGTTAATCTGCAATATGGTGATGTCTAAGTGAAATGCTTGTGTAACATAGGTCAATTAATGATTCATGCAGATTTTGCTTGTGTAACAGAGGTCAATTAAGTTCACATCGTTCTGAATATTTTTGGGTTTTATCGGCTGAGTATTTCTATGCCGTTATGTGAAGATGGATGATCATATAGCTAGCTATCCTCTCCAACTGCAGAGATATTATGACATTCAAACTTCTCTTTATTTATTGAGAATCAGTATTATATAATATCAAAAGCTTTCCATGCTGTCTGCATACTTCCGAAACTTTTCAAATCCTTCACCACTGCGTACAGAAGTGAAACAATGTAATTGTATTTTGAAGATTCTAGTAAGCAGTCATAACCATGTTACTGGTCAAATCTTATTCTTGGTTTTTTGCTGATAACTTTTTTGTTCTTTAGAGCAGTCATAACCATATTGCCTGTCAAACTTGTGGAATGATTTGTTTTTGTTTTTCGGATTCTGACTTTCACTTGCAGCTTTATCAGCACACTTTACTAAAAACAAGTACTCATGGCAACCCCGCTCAATGCCTGATCCAAGATCAAAACCTAAACCTTCTCTACAATGGTAACTGTTTCATATTATAAACAACACTGTTTTGAAGAAGCTTTGTATTAATCAATTATAATAGATGCTCATATGCATTGATTTCTTTGCAGGCACTACTCCTGTGGGAAAGACTGATCTAGCCAAAGCACATAAGAGAGGAGGTCTTGGTGGAAGGAAAGCCCTCAATGACATATCGAACTCAAGAAAGCCTTCTGCAATTCACTCCGTGAAGTTTGACTCCATAAATGTCATTTCTATTGACAAAGATCCTTCAACTGTGAAAGCAAAATTATCCAAGGCACCTGAGAAAGGAAAAGTTAGTGGCAGGAAAGCACTCAGTGACCTTACAAACTCGGTCAAGTCACGCCCAAAGCAGGTCCCGAATTTGGGCACGAAACTAAATCCTGTTGCAGAAGAAGCAGAAGAGCGATTTCTACACAATCATCAGGAGTGCATCAAAGCTCAGACGACGGCTGTTGACAAGCACTACTTCTTGAAGTCTGTAGGACTGGCTAATGGTACTAATAGAATTTTACTCTTGAACAATGATTGATCTACTTGATCCCTTTATTATTTCTGGTGAGTAGTTTGTTTTTGATATTTGGTTGCAGATTTTGCTGCACGGCTATCACCTAGGAAGGCACTTCCATTGTCGTCAAAGAAGGTAGCTCTTTTTTAATTTCATCATCAACAAAATTGGTTTTTTTTGTGACAGAAACTAAACCCACTCATATATTTCAGGTGGAGAATTATATGAAGCATTCTATAATGGAAGAGATGCTGATTGAGCTTCCTAGCTGCTGCTCGCCTGCTTGTCGATCTCCTCAGTCGCCGAAGGCGTCGCTGTATATGATGAGCTGGGAATCCGACTATTTCTCTGATCCGATTATGATTGAGACGCCCAAGCTTAAGTAGCTTCTGATAATCTGGTTTATTATGCTGAAGCTTACTTGTAGATTGATTGGTTACTTGTCATTTAGTCAACTGATTGACTGCTGAATGAATGGCTTACGTTTGTATGCCTTTGTTTTGTTGCAATTTATTGTAGTTATTACATATGTAGTTGCGTTTGTCAACTAGCTTTCGAGCTATCATTTTGCAAGAAAATATGGTTGAATTCGTTTCTTCGTGTTTATAATTTGACCTATCATTTTGCAAGAACATATGGTTTAATTGATTATTTTATATATGTTTTTGAAGAAAATATAAATAAATTTGCAATTAAACAAACAATCAAATGAAGAATTTGATAAGACAAATATGGACTAGTAAATTTCCAATAACATCGTCATTTCACGTCAACTTTTATTATTTATATATATATCATTTCATTTTTTAAACCAGATTTTAGAATTTAGACCTATCTTGCTGACAATGGATGTCCAATCATATTTTAGTCTTCGGATGCCAGCCACGTTACTGACTTACTGCAATTTGAAGAATCATTTGAAAAGGAAGTACAATTAAACTCTAAAATTATGTTCAAAGCGATTTATAAACCTCATCTCAAATGCAGCAACCAAATCCGAAATCTCACTCTTCAGTCTGCAACACCAACAGTCACCACCAACGTAATGGGGGCTCTCAGGCTCCCCTCCCTCACTTCTCTCTCCTCCGCCGCCGCCGCGGCGGTTCCACGCTACCACTTCTGCCGCCAGCTGCACTTCCCCCTCCGCTCCCTCTCCGCCGCAAAATTTTCCGTACAGAGTAGCACCGTCGAGAAGGAGATCGCCGCAACTCCTCCTGAACTCGAACCTACCACGCAGAAGCCCGGGCTACAGCCAGAAAAGGATCGAGTTATCACTCCTCGATCGCAGGACTTCAATGCCTGGTACTTAGACATAATTGCGAACGCGGAGTTAGCTGATTATGGCCCTGTTCGCGGCACCATGGTTATTCGTCCCTACGGCTACGCCATTTGGGAAGCAATTCAGGTTTGTTACCGTTGCTTCCGGTCCCCTATTCAGTAAGGGTTTCGAAATCTTTTTCTAATTAGTTTCTTAATTGGTGCAGGAGTATTTGAATGTGAAATTTAAGGAGACCGGTCATAGTAATATGTATTTCCCTCAGGTGAGAGTTTAATCCATCACTCATATCGGAGTATTGGATATTCATATGATTACTTCTGTTTCAAGTTTCCGGTTATGGCCGTTGCAGTGGATGTGTGTTGGAATAAAATCAATTTACTTTCCTGTATGATGAGCTTGTGAGGTGTCCTAATGACTGGAACTCTTTTAAATTTGTGTTCCACTGTTAAGAAAGTCGAGTTTCAAATCAGTGGCCATTTCCATTCAATTATTTGTTGCGGTCTAATCCTGGTAGTTTCATATGCCAAAAGGACAAGTGTTGTGTGTGTGTGTGTGGGGGGGGTCAGATATTGCAGAGATTGGAGTTGTATTTTTATTAGAATGTCATCACTTTTTGGGGATTACGCATTCCTTCGTAATGATTCATCCCTTTCTAATAAAATTTGTTTTTTTTTTCCTTTTAGAAAATAGTTAGTAGTATCAAAAATGTAAGTTGGGGCCTTCATTTATGTCTAAGCTCTTAAATTATGTGTGAATTTTGATACTTGTCGGTTGTTCCCTTAGTAGCTTCAAGTGGCTATAACTTAACTAACCAATTAGGACTTAGATGCATGTTTTCTCCTGACACAGTTTCAGACTAAACTTACTACTTCTAAATTCAATATGATTGCAGTTTATCCCATACTCATTCATTGAAAAAGAAGCTAACCATGTTGAAGGTTTTAGTCCAGAATTAGCTCTCGTGACAGTTGGAGGAGGAAAGGAGCTTGAAGAAAAGCTTGTGGTAGATATTAGTGGCTATGAAATTTCAATGTTCTTATTTCCCTTCTTTTCAAGAATTCACCATTTTCCTCAGCATTTCTTGTAACGGAAACTGATCAATATACTGATTTTTGTATAAAAGATATAACCTGAGTGTACTCTTTGATTAGTGTACTTATTGAGGTTATGGCAGGTTCGACCCACGAGTGAAACAATTGTCAACCACATGTTCACTCAGTGGATTCATAGTTACCGGGATCTTCCACTAATGATTAACCAGGTTTTTCTGGATCTCTTTCCTTTACATTCTATCGGAGCATACAGTACTCTTATCTAACTGTTTCATTTGTTTCAGTGGGCAAATGTGACGAGATGGGAAATGCGCACCAAACCATTTGTGAGAACTCTGGAATTTCTCTGGCAGGAAGGTCACACAGCTCATGCCAGTCCAGAGGAGGCTGAAAAGGAGGTTAATTTCCTCTTTATTAAATATAATTGGTTATATGGTCTTATATTTTCAGCTAACGACTTTCATGCTGTGAACTGCAGGCGTTGCAGATGATAGATGTGTACACAAAATTTGCTTATGAGCAAGCTGCAATACCTGTTGTTGTGGGTCGTAAATCAAAGGTGGAGACCTTTGCCGGTGCTTCAAAGACCTATACCATTGAAGCAATGATGGGTGATCGAAAGGCTTTGCAGGCTGGAACTAGCCACAACCTTGGGCAGAATTTTTCACGTGCATTTGGAACACAGGTTGTTAGCTGCTTATATAAGACTTGCCTGAGCAGCTCCTTTCAATGTTTGCTTAATGTTTTTGTTATATTGCTCAAGAGGCATGCTTGTGTGGGTGATATGGTCTTTCCTATAGTACTCAAGGAGAACATTATGGTTTAGTATGTTTTCTACTTGGTCTTAACATTCCAGCCTGCTACATTGCATATTTGGCTTCTTACACTTTTCCTGAATCCGGAGATGCTTCTGTACATAATTTATGCATCGTCCCAATCATAAAACTTTTGACATAAGTGCATGAGGACTGCAGCTAATACAGCCGGTCATCAAATTGATAAAAGGAACTTCTCCACAATAGGCTTCTTATATACAAAACTTAATAATGGAATTATTGGTTGATTTATTTTATTTATCATCACTTTTTTTTTGGGGGGTGTGGGTGGGGTTTGTTTTGCCTGAATCCTGTTCTAGGCTCATACAGGGTACAGCCAACCTAGGCTTTAACATGTGAAAGCATTTTCTTCCCTGCACGTGCAATGTGTTGAGATCTCTACCATCTGATGAAATGGGCGCCTTCTCAGTTCATGGATGAAAATGGCCAAAGGAAGCATGTATGGCAAACATCATGGGCAATTAGCACCAGGTTTATTGGCGGTATTATCATGACACATGGCGATGATGCAGGATTGATGCTTCCCCCAAACCTAGCCCCAATACAGGTACTTTCGATGGCACCTTTGATAGCTTATGACACTAATGTGTAACATTACTATTCTCATTGTTTAAATTCTGCGCTAATACATGAGCCTCTTAACTCTTTGGGTGCTTGAGTTAAAAAAATGAGCAACTAAGAAGTGCTTGATGAAAGAAAACCAATTGCTATGCTGTGCATGGCTAAAGTGATTCTTCCCTCATGTCTTAGCTAACTCTGTAACAGGTGTACTAACTTTTATATGAACATTACTTTTTATCAACTATATTCTTCTGAATTTTTGGACTATTGTAAGCTACATAATGCCAGTGAACTTATTTTTTTCACATGCTTATAGCTATAGCAAATTATATTTCTAACCAGTGGATGCTTTCAGGTCATAGTAGTTCCAATATGGAAGAAGGCAGACGATAAGTCTGGAGTTCTGGGTGCTGCCTCATCTGTGAAGGAAACTCTTCAAGCTGCAGGAGTCAAGGTCAAACTTGACGACTCAGAGCAGAGAACACCTGGTTGGAAGTTCAATTTCTGGGAAATGAAGGTAAATTCTTGTCCTCAGTTTGTATCATGGCTGTCCTCGCAGATAAGGCATCATTTGGCAATTGCTCTAGGAAATTTTCTCGCTGTTTTAAGCAACATTTAATGTTTCAATAGAAGTATAGAACTAAGAGTATTACATGTTCCCATTCTTAAAATTGTGCACATTTTGGGGTTTGATTTTAGATGGGACTGGAGCACTTTGGTATTTTGACAATACTTTTTATATGGCAGGAAATGGGTTTTAATACTTCTTTACTCTTATCTAGGGTGTCCCTTTGAGGATTGAAATTGGGCCTCATGATGTTTCAAATGGGAGTGTCGTTGTTTCTAGAAGAGATATTCCTGGGAAACAAGGGAAAGTTTTTGGTATATCAATGGAATCGTCAGCTTTGGTGGCTTATGTGAAAGGCAAGTTGGATGAGGTTCAGTCATCTCTTCTTAAAAGCGCAAAATCATTCCGCGATAGGTATGTTCTGCCATAAAGCTGGTAGATATGACATAAAATTGTGTGTGTGCGTGCTTGAGTGTGCATTTCTTTCTTTCTTTTATATATTTTTTATTTTATTTTGTTGGCCACAAAATTGATCGGCCTCTGCCCATTTCTGTTTGGGAATGGCAGTTAGATCATTAACTTTAACAAAGAAATTATCTTTTTCGACTCGACACTGACAATCTCACATGCCAAAAATTCAATGTGTAGTCGGTTTCTGATGGTGCTGCAACAGCATTTTTTTCTTTTCTGATTGTTTTTCAAATTTTGAGCGATATCGAGTAGCTTGTCTGGGGAAAAAATATTGTATGAAATTTGGTCCATGTATTTAAGGATACTGAATTCCCCATTTCTATAATATTTGCTTGCTCCTTAGTTTTTTCTGATGCTCAAAAAATTCTGACACTAAATGTTTTTGTAGCAACATTGTTGATGTGAGCTCTTATAGTGAGCTTAAAGCGGCAATTGCTCAAGGCAAATGGGCAAGAGGCCCTTGGTCAGCCAGGTACTTATCACGCTCGTAGAAGATACTCATCCGATTATCAAATATAGAGATTAATTTTCTGCACTAAAGGCCAGTAACACTATTGATTTATGCAGTGACAGTGAGGAGATGAAGGTGAAAGAAGAAACTGGGGCAACCATTCGATGTTTTCCTTTTGAACAGCCCGAGGGGGCGAAGAAATGCTTGATGACAGGCAATCCAGCAGATGAAGTTGCAATTTTTGCAAAATCTTACTAATCTCAATAATGTTACGCTTATGGAATTTTAGTCGTCAAGTATACAAGTTCCTTCTCTCATTTTTCACATTGACCTATAGGGAAAAAATATTTTTGAAGCTTCTGAACATCTAGTTTCTCCAGATGATATTCTCAAGAATCTCCCGCTTTCCCGTCTTCGTCGAATTGGAATCTTATATTCTTAAAATAGTTTTAGATATAGCTAGATATGTTTTTTGCTGTGAACTAAGTGAAACTGCAGATATTGTAAATTATTGGTTTTCCAGCAAATGGTGTTCATGCAATTATATTTAGGTATTTGTAAGCTGGCTCCCCTGTTTAGTGCCATCATTTGAGCAATGGCTGCCGTTGTATATAAATGCCATCTCATTTCCCAAAAATTTGTGTAAAATTGTTTTACGGGCCAAATTGATCTCCACTTTGTTAATTTATTAGTGGTCAGTTGTAATCGAATTCGGATCTTAATTCATATTATAGACTTTGACTTGTAACACAAGACTCACCCAATAAAATTAATTGTGATAGGTGAGCTTTTAATATTGAAGTAGGAAATAGAACTATTTGGAGTGGTGGAGCTGGTGTGGAATAAAAAAAGGTACCTTTAATCTCATGATAGAAACTCATTCACGAATTAATTAAGTTTTTAAAAAACATAATGAGATGGTTAAAAGGTAACGCATGGGAAAGAAACATAAAACAAGCAATAACATTGTTAAATATATTTTTCAGCTGAATTCAAGGATTTGATCTAATACCTTTTTTCCTAATCAAGTCAGTTGTTAGGTGAATTATAGATAATAATAATCGATCAATACTATTTCGAGTTTATTTCTGAATCCATTTGTTGTTATTACATTCAAAGTTCAAACAACGTGCTGAGAAATGGATCAAATTTAAGTCGACCAATTAGAACAATTAATATTTAAGTATTAGAAGGTAATGTGACACATGCCTAAAATATTTGGGTTTTAAAGTGAAATGGTGGAATTAATTCAATTTGTACATAGAGGATATGTCGCATTTAACATGGTCCACATTATTTCGTATAATAAATTCTAACAATTTGTTTTGCAATTCATATTTATTTGGTGCTGCAGAAATGGTAGAGATAAATATGAAGATGTCGATGTTTAGGGCAAGAAGGTGGTAATTTTGTCTTTTCAACCAAATCGACGAGGGCAAATTCGTCCGGCACACCATCACAAATACGTGGTGAAATCACTCCTGCAATTGCAAAGCCCCATCCCATTTCTCACAAATAAGCTCGAGAAATTCTTAACAAATCCTTCACACAATATATATGTATTAAAATTCATCAAACCCGAATTCTCATCGTAGAAATCATCGCATGGATTTTCTCAGCTCCTTGATCCTACGCCGATAATTCTCTGTTCATTGATCCAATCATGCCACGGCGGAGCGCGGCGTCGCATCTCTGCGGTTTGTACATGCGTCGTGATTTTTGGCTGAGATCGATGGTAAGTGGAGTTGAGGAGTTTTGAATGCATCTAAGGACCAAACTGATCTTCTGCGAGGATTTCGTGGCGAGATTTTTGTGAGAGTTTAAGCATCAGATGAGAATGGATAATAATCTGGAGTTGAAATTCTTGTGGGGAGATTTTTGATTTATTTCATTTGCAGGTAAACGGAATAGATTTCGTGTTGCTTGATTTTTGATAATTTAATATGGTTAATTTATTGATTGTCTTGGTTAGCATCATCATCATCGTCATCATCACAAGACATATTTATGACTTCGCGCTAATTTTATTATGCGGATCTGTAGTTTCAGAAAATATCTTAGGGTTTCTTCGTGTCCTCATTTACTTGCTGTTATTCTTCCAAACATGTGTATCCTCTAAAAAAACCCTAGTTTCAGCTTCTCTAAGACAACCTTACAACTCTGATCACGGTTTAAGCTTCTACCTTCTATAATAAGAGTGTCAGATTGTAGAATTTAGCTCAATCAGATTTGCACAACTCTTGGGTGAATGCTGATTTGATCGAATTCCATTTTCAGTACAGCTTTAATTGAGAAGTCATCAATTGAGTCAGTTTGATTTATCTGCCTAATCTGTTTAGGTTGGCTTTATTTCTTCACTTGAAATTGGTATATTAGATTTGTTTGACGGTTAGTGTTATGTTTGGTTTCTAGAGGTGTCATCTCTTATGTGGGTTTTGACAAATTTGGATTTATATGAAGACAGGGCACTTGTAGCTGGGAATTGTGCGCTTAAGGTTAAAATACTCCATGCTTGCTTGAATTGTGAAGGTGAAGAATTTGTTTGCATGTAAATGCATAAGAATATGGAAACTAACACTTGCAATATTAATCACTTGGATGCGGATGCCCATTTGCCACCTCGAAAGCGGCTTCTAGCTGGATTGAAGAGACAGAACTCTGATGTTAATTCCCCAACACCATCAACTCCTGGTAGTGTCGGGAGCGAAAATGATGTCCGTCTCAATAATGCATTGAGGTCCCAGTTGAGTAATCTGACTCTCTCAAATGAGGAGATCGTTGAAGCCTCTAGAATCGCTGCTATGAAAGCTGCAAAGGTCGCAGAGGCTGCAAGAGCCAATGCTGAAGAGAAAGCCGCAAAAGCAGCAAAGGCAGTGGCTGCTGCCAAAAGTGCCTTAGATCTTGTTGCCATTCTTTCAGATGAGACAGGTAGCAAAGAGAAATTTCTGAAAAAGAACAAGATGAAGAAGCATGTAACTGTTGAAGCATTGTACAACAAGAATAAAAGCAGTACTAGAACAGATGAAGAAATGGCTCGCAATTTGCACCGTGCCATCAACAGTTCCCCGAGAATTTTGAAGAACTCGCCAGGTTCTGATGCGAAGAGTCACAAGCATAAAAGGCTGAAAACGTCTGCTTCTTCCGGGAGAACTAGCATTACTAATGGAGTTCCAGTTGGGGAAGGGGATCAGTCTGCAGCGAAAAGCAATGGTAATGGTGTAGTAGAAGTGGACACTGAAAGTCCTATAAGGAAGATAGACATGATTATGGTAGATTTGAACACTTCCAAGCATGACAACGGTGACCAACTAAAGTTGGACAATGGAGATGGACCTCGCCTCAGTAAAAGTGAACGGCTGAAGCTGGATGACGGTGAAGTTCTGGATAGCTTTAGTAGAAAGAGGGGAAGGATCAAGCAGAAAAAACTGCCTCTGAGCATTTGTAGCTTCAAGGATCAAACCAGTCCGAAAGAGGAGCTGAAACCTCAAGGTAATGCCGTTAGAGGTGGGAGTGTGGACGAGCAGCCCTTGTTTTCGATGGGGCCGTCTAGTAACAGTTTGATGCCTCCGGTCGAGAGGACATCATCGATGTGGAAGTGCCAGTCGTTCAAAGCGCCCGCCTGTGTTAAACAGAATAAAGTTATGCAGTCATAGTTTTGATAGTTTGATTTAAAACAACTGGAGGCTGTCGTGATAGAAGTGGCCAAGGTAGTTTCTCAGTAATGTCTTTTTGGTACGCATAAGGCCCTCTTCTTTTTCTTTTTCTTTTACTTCTCCCCCCTCCCTGTTTGTAAGGTTGTCATGATTTTGAACTTAAATGTATATTGGACTTGATTGCTTGCATATGTTTGTTGCTAGTTGAGAGAATTGTTACCTCTGTATACAAAAGCTGAGCTTCAAATTGAGAATTGTACCCCGCTTCTTTCTCCCGCTGTGAAATATGAGCTAATGAACACAGAAATTTTCTTTATTTCTTGACATTTAAATTGTTCTTCAAGGAATTGGAATCATCGAATTTCTTTTTGTTTTTTACTTTAATATTTATTTGTTTATCTATGATAAATGTATCATTTTTTTGTAAGATATTATTCCTTATTATTCAATCTTACAACTATTTATTATTTATCAAAAAATTATTCTTACCACTCACAGTCTAATATATGGTGGGATTTTTTCTCCACTTAATTTATATTCATGAACAATTTTATTAAAATTCGTACTGTCCAAAAGTGATATAATTCTTGTGGGGGATTGAGTCGTAGTTTTTATTATTTTGGCCGCGCCACCATACTTTTATAAGAGTAGTGTGCGTATTACAGGGTTTTAACTTTTAAGGCACAAAGAGGTCAGGTATTTGGTAACAAATTCTTGTCTGCAATAATATATACAACCCACAAATTTCATCAACATATGAGAAAATAACAAGGAATCCCACTCATTACGTTTTAGTATTTTGGGCCGGGCTGGGATTTTCATTTTGCCGATGGGCTTTAGTTGTTGGGTTCAAATAGGCCGAAAAGTCTGATTTCTGAGTCAGACTGGGCTGTTTTTACATGGACCGAGGAAAAAGTTTAAGATATTACAAGATATCTCTATAATAATGATAAGTAGTAACAATAGTAATAGTAATAGTAATAGTAATAGTAATAGTAATAATAGTTAAAAGTAAAGCAAAGAATTGGAAGTTTGACGCATTCAGGTGAAACAACCCAGTAATTAGTAATGATTATTTTATGGGAGTAGAGGCGACCATTTAATTTCTCACAAAAAACATGTGCATATTCATGGGTTGTCATAAATATTATGCGATAATAAAGTGGGTGTGTTCATTGCAATTGCCAATAAAATAGGAGTAGAGAAACCGGTGCATATTGGTTCCAACTTCCAAGATGATAGAATGGAAAAGGTTGATAGCTTAGCTTCTGGGCTTCTTCATGGATTGTTATTTTAGGTTACCTCCACTGAGAGGGATCTTGGAAGAGTTGTCATCGATTGTGCATCCTCACTTTATTGCTATGTGAAGGAATACGACACCATTACCTCCTTGGAGATGAAAGCATAACCACGTCTTATGGATAACACACTTGACACCCAACTTAAGCGTAAATAAGACCGGATAGCGACAAGAATGTCAAGATTCTTGAGTAAACCACAAGAAAACAAAAGGGCTTACAAAATGAATACAAGGGCTCAAACACCAAAATCGTTCATCGATTTTGGTGGACTGAATTTAAGCAGTAATGAGTGTAAAGTAAATGTGTATAAAATGTCGTTGGGATAATAAAGAATATATTAATGATTGTGAGTATAAAAAAAGTGGATAAGTTTAGGGTCGGATAGCGACAAGAATATCAAGATTCTTGAGTAAACCACAAGAAAACAAAATAAATGAATCATATCGTTCATCGATGGACGGATTTTAAGCTAATGAGTGTAAAGTAAATGTGTATAAAAGGTGTGTCATTGGGATAATAAATATATTTTTTGAGTATAAATGGATAAGTGGATAAGTTTAGGGTAAAAATGTAAAAAGTTGGTGTTTCTAAAAAAGAAAAGTGAACATTTTTAGTGGACGGATCAAAATGGAATTAAATGCACGAATTTGGTGGACGGATATAATATATGAAGCAAACATCCAATAGCAATTAGGATGGTCAGAATTTAGTGCACTTGTTTAAATTTGAGAAAGGATCATATCCATCTAAGGGCCTAGGCAGATTTATATCCAAAACTAGCAGGCAATAAATGGAAACGGATACTCAATTTAAAGTGAAAAAAAAAACAGTATGAAAATACGTCAGAGCTGCCTTATCCAGTGTATTCAACATTCAAATCCCCTAACAGAACCAACAATATTAGCATTTTTCCACACAATACTCTTAACCGAAACTGAACCATTTTCCACCCTGATAATTGTTGGGGATGTCGTATTGTTCTTGATGATTACAATGCAGTTTACTTGAGACTCTGATGATTTTATTAAAGAAACTCGGAAAACGTCCGTATTCTTATTGGATCTTTAGGTGGTGTTTACTTTGCATGATTAGCATTTTGAAGGATTGACTATTTGATGGATTAAATGTGTGATAAGATAATTTTTATCTATCAATTCTTTGTTTACTATAAAGGATTAGTGAAGGATTAAGATTGAGATAAATAATTCCCCCTTTATTTGGAGGATTATTTCAATCCTACCTATATTGGTTGGATTAATATTAATGAAGAATAATTCAAAGGATTAAAATAATCCCGGGCTTTGGGATATCCTCAAATATTAATCCTTAAAAGTAAACACTTGATTATGTTGGATTAATTTTATCTATCCAACCTAATCATGCAAAGTAAACACCTCATTGATCCATTAGTCAAATGGGGCTCTCTTTTTCTTTTTCACACTTCGTATTGACTTGTAGGGCCTTTTTGATTGCATGAAAGGTATACTATACATTTTGATTTCTATTGATGAATAACATAGTCATATAACATAAAAATAACACATTCTCACACTCATTGTGCACACGGGTCGAGTTGGCCCAAATGTGGGTCGGATCAGTCCGGCTCCGGATCATATCCTAATATCCAGTTCATGACTAAAAATAACAATTTTACGAATAAAATAACAGTTCTTATGATAAAAGTGATTGTTTTTATGATTAAAAGTGACTGTTAATTCTTATGCATAAAAGTGGATTTGCTAAGAATAAAAGTGACGATTCTGATGAAAAAAAGTAACAATAAATTTCCTTAGGATTTTTTATATATTTTACCACAAAACATGATTTTAATAAAAATAACAATTGTTCTACATAAAAGTAATAGTTTTAATTAATAAAAGTGACAACATTTATGAATAAAAATAAACGAGTTAGATTCGGGTCGAACTCGCTCCTACCCGTGCGCGCACGGGAGTGTGGCCCTAATTGTAACGATTCATTGTTTGGGAATGTATGGTGGCAAACTTTGTCAAATAATATTGATGTGTTTGCTAAAAAATGAGTATGGTTCATGCTCGGAACATTATTCAAATTTATTACTAGTTAGGTGGGTATGTTTGATATGACTATTATCTTGTTTGGTTGCCACTATAAAATTGTGATACGTCCATTATACGTTTAAGTGTTTCAACATTCTATTCATAATACATTTTAAATAAATGTATCTTTAATAAAAACAAACAAATTGGGTGAAAGTGGATAGACCATTTTTCTTATAATATTTGAAAGAGCAGCAGCAAATGCCAAAATAGCTTTAAAATTAAAGAAACGACATGTTTTTTAAATACGGATGAAGATTCAAAATTTGGAACCAAAACAAAAACAAGAAGCCTGCGACACGGTGACAAAGTGAGGATAAATAAAAAGAGTCGTTTTTCTTTTTCCCTTCAACGATTTCTTTTTTAAAGTAGGATAAAAGATATTGGTGTTGTTTGGCGCTTCTACTTAAACCATACGAGACAGTTATACATATGCATCCACTCAAATATACGTACATAACCACATCAGATATTGATGTCAAGTGTATTTTTCTACACCAAAATTTGATTTTGCTGACATTATCAAAATATATTGTGACATTGTATATTAATTTATCAATTAGTAAAAGTTGTACTATTTTTCAAAAAATAATGACAAATATTTTAATAAGATATAATATTTTTCTTATAAATGCAGATGTGAATGGTCGTGGACCTTGTTACATATGGCGTGCCAGCACGCCTTTCCATAAATGCTCCCTCCCACGTTGATACTATTTATTTGGAAGTATAAAATGGTAATCCCTTTTCTTTTGTAATTTAATACAGAAATTTTAAAAAGTGTATCACGGTGGATTGAATTCAAGGCACTTTGGCGCCGAACATTAACCATTCTACCACTATACCAAAACACACACATAGTAATCCCTTTTCTCAATGTATCATTGTAAATGGATCATTGTTTTTTAGCATGTAAATTAAGAGTATTTTTATATAAGTAGCATGACTCATAAGATTTGAGGTATTTTTGTATAAAACGATTCTTTTTTGGATATGAATCACTTAAAGTGAGAAGATCCAAAGAAAAATACAATCCAATTAGACGGATACCATTGAACTTTTTCTCTCATATACATCATATTGCAATATTGCATGTATGAAATAATAAAGTCAATACTTTCGTACAAATAAATATGAATAATTAATAATAACGCACAACAATAAATACAAGTAAGTGAAGAAATCTATCTATTTATAAGGACAAAAAGTATGAATCCATAGCTCAAATTCTTTTATTGTATTAGAAGAAAAATATTATTATATTAACATATTGCTATACTAACAATTAATATATTAATGATTACTTCACTAACTATTAAAGTATCAATATATTTCATAATCACGACCCACTATATCATAATATTTTATCCACTATTATTGTTATATAATTTCCTTCTCCATTAGCTAATAATAAAATGGAGTAAATTAGTCATTATCAGTTCCTCCCAATTAATCTAGGACTCAAGTCAAATAATTTGTTGTGAATGGAATACAATGTTAATTTTTGTAGTGGAATAATGTCGTATCGCACATTTAAGCGACTTACTTGATAAATTGATAAAAAAAAGTTATATTTAAAGAAAAAACAAGGATTTACTGGGAAGATAAAGTCTGACTCAATCCTAGCTATACATGATTTATTGTAATTAAAGATGGTAGTGTATTGAGTTGATTTATAATTATAAATAAAAGAGTCTTTCTAGAAAAGGGACTACTTCGCGGGGGCGGGGCGTCAATTGCACTAAATATAATTATTTTATTTATATTTTGTAATCACAATACAATTTTTAAAACATAATAATTGAAGAAAAATGATTTAATCATTACTCTAACAAAGAGTTACACGCTTTAATAAACTTTGAATCGATTCAATATTCAATTTGATTTTAATTGGATAGCTTAGTCAAATAATTTAATTAAAAATAATGAGAAATTTATAAAATATTAGATTATAAATCGTACATGTCAAATATTTGAATCTATTATTATTTACTAGTTCAAATTTTGTTATGTTTGATGATATAATTTTGAAATTTGAAAACGTGCTTTGGCCTCTGGGATTTGGGAACATGCCAGTTTTTGAATGGATAAATTTTATTAATCATATTTTTACATTAATTTGTTCATGGTTCAATATTGTTATCAAACATAAGTGGATAAATTTATTATAAGAAAATCATCAATATGAAAAATTGGTTTCAAAGTGGAATGAGAGATTATGGGATGGATGATTATTTGATTATTTATATTGAAAATGAATTTTTCAGTACAGTTGATAATGAGTTGATATTATATCGGTTTTAAATATGAGTAACCATAAAAATTATTATAATTTATAAATATATTTTTATAATATATAATTTTATGTGAATTTTTTAATTATTCTAAATATTTTGTCCCCGGACTGCTCCGCCCCTTTGTATATATACATATTCATATTCATATTCATATTCTCACAACTGATTTTTAAAATAAGAATCCAAAATTTACCCATTTTCCCTCTCTGCGTCATTTCTCGCACATCGAAGCAAAACCCCCCAATCCCCATTGCTCACAATCATTGTGTTTCCTTCCACCTCCTCTGCTCATTCTTTCAAATTAAAGTGTGATTCCTTGAATATCCATTCTCATTCACACACACATATATATATATAGAGAGAGAGAGATACAGAGAGAGAGGTAGAGGCTGAAAGAGTAGAAAGTGTTGGGGGATTTGCATTGAATTGAATTGAATTGAGGATGACGGAGGTGATCCTCCATGTATACGACGTGACAAACAGTGGTAACGACAAAACCAACAACACTATTTTGCAGATCAACAAGATCTTTAAAGATGGAATTGGTCTCGGCGGCATCTTCCACAGCGCCGTTCAGGTTCCTCTCCGTTTGCCTAATCTTCTGTCTATGCTACATTATTATTTGCATATCATTCTTACTTTTTTGTTTCTGAAGGTTTCAGTTTTAGTTTCTTCTCAGATGGTGTTTTCATCGATTAGTTCGTGGAGTAGATCTAGGGTTTTACTCTGTCTAGTTGATTTGAAGCAAGCATTTGCTTGCCATTTGCTTGTTATACCGGATACAACATAATTTACCTATCGATGATTGTAATTTCTCTCAATGTGACTCTTTTTCTTTTGAACTCCTCAGCAATATTTTAATTGGAAGGATTTTATCCAAAGCACCCTTGTAAGGACTCGTGTTTATATGCCTACTCTTGGTTTTGTTTATCATGTTTTGACCTTCTCTTTTAACTAGACCACCTTATTTTCTTTGCTCGACACTCTAAATTTCCTTGTGCCATGCTAGCATTCACTCAGCTAATAGGAGTATAAGTGAATATAGACTTCTATTATCATAAATAATATATCTCATCATTAGTATTCTGATGTGAAACAGTGCTTGTCATAAAACCAGTTGTACGCCCATTACATATGGTACGCTATCAAAGCTTATACTCGTCCAAGTGCCTTTGATCATGGATTCATGGTATCTCATTTTATATACTTAAGTTGTCATATATATCATCTTGTTGTGGTTTACCTATTTGTCGTTTATCTTGTTGAGCACTCATTATGATATGTGCATCGCTTGGCTATAATTTTCCCCGTTTATATTTACAGAGTTGAGACATCTGTTGTTCCCTTGGTTAATATTTTGTTGTTCAACAGGTTTATGGAGAAGATGAATGGTCCTTCGGATTCTGTGAACATGGTACTGGTGTGTTTAGTTGTCCTGCAACAAAGAATCCAATGTATACATACCGTGAAACTATTAAACTTGGGAAAACATCCTTCTCTATCTTCAAGGTCAATCAGATCCTGAGGGAACTCAGTAGAGAGTGGCCTGGACAGTCATATGATTTGCTATCAAAGAACTGCAATCACTTCTGTGATGAGTTCTGCGAGAGACTTGGTGTGCCAAAGCTTCCTGGTAATTTAAGTTCCTGGCTCTTGCACTAGTACTCTTTCGCTTGGAAATCAATTTTGGTATGGATTGCACTGGCCATTTTGGATTATTTTTTTGGGGGTTCAATATTGAAGTATTCTCTGCACATGTTCATAATTATCTCTCTTTCCTCTGATGATGATGACTAGTCTACTAGCAAATAATAGAAGGTTGGCCTTTGGTTGGGTTTAAAGAAATACTTGTCCCACATTTTACTTATCTGCCATGAAGCAAAGTGGTACTCGTCTTTCACAAAACAAGTTCAGTTTACGTGCTAAAGCTAGTGAAGAATGTGAGATTATTTACCTTAGAAATTTGTTGAGTTTTGGACCATTTTGAGTATTTAATAATTTGTATATCTAATGTCCCCTACTGCATTAAATCATAGTAGAGATAAAGTGAAGTCGTGTCTGTGTTTATGAGCTGTAGTGAGATTTAAGGCTTGACTAAATTAATTTGAAAATCACGTAAGTGTTTTCTGCTCTTTTGTTTTCCCAATACTCTGCAAGGGGAAAACTCATTTTTATAGAGACGTAGTTAGAAAGATTAATATAAACTTCCTTCAAATGATCCCTGCCCACATCCTCTGGATTATGCTTATGGGCTGCCAAAAGTCACCCAACTTTGTTTGTGTATTGATGATGATGATTTGTAGCAGAAGTACATGAAATTGCATCTTGGATTAGATACACTTTTTGTTGTGCCCTGTATTTCATTTTGTTACCACTTCTGACAACCATGTGATGATGCTCTTCATTCCCTGGTTCTCTAACAGGATGGGTTAACAGGCTTGCTCATGCTGGAGATGCTGCTGTTGAAATTGCTGGAAACACAGCCTATCGAGTAAGAGTCTTAACTCTTGTTAATTGTGACCTACTAATAAATGGAGTAAGATGGATTTGGATTTCTTTTCCCATCCGAACCTTGTTCATATTAGCATGCATTGCCTTCCTGCGCCAGTAGCTAGAAATTTATACACTAGACTGTTCCTTTGCTCTCATTGTTCAGTCAATCATTAAATGCCACAAACATATGGGAAGTTCATGCGCTTATGTTCCTTAGCTGTAGATGTGGGTTTTGCTTGGTCTTTAATAATGGCTAATACCCTCTGATTTGCATTGCTGTTGCAGTTGAGGCAAGCAAAAACGGAGATTGTAAGTGCTAGCAAAGTAGCATATCGGTATTTGGCTGGAGTTGCAACGAGCAACTCAGTTGCTGGTCCTGAGTCTCCTGGAAACGCCAGCAGAGGAAGTCCTAGATTCCAAGGTACGTGGTTCAAGAACCTTATCTCAGCCGGTGCTAAGCCATCTACCAGTTCAGAAATGGAGAAACGGGATGAAGTCGTGGTAAAGCAAACTACCCTCAACTTCAACTCTCACCGCGATATCTGATATTGTCCTCGTTTGTTTGTTGTATAATATTTGATTTCATTCAATTGTGAATTTCCTCAGTTTCAGCATCTTAAAAAATACATAACACTGTTTACTATCTTCATTATGGTTCACTTCATGTTTAGGTGTTACTCGTTAGTGATGTTTTTGTAGTTGAATATTGGTTACAATATCGTGCAAAATTACAATGAAATGATTAATAATAACTATTACAAATGAGATGTCAAGATAACAAGAACTTATCAATAAGTCGCCCAAGTTGAACTTACGCCCGCAAGACGAGAAACGCTGTGGTAGTGCTCACGATTGGCGGCTCGTCCCCAAAGGTAACGACTTTCGTCTCGACCGTAGTAGCACCACAAACAAGTCGAGCCCGTGACCGGACGGAAACGAGGCGAACTCGAATACTAAGAACTATGAGCTAAGAATGCAAGTAGAATGCTTTGCTTTTGCTAGAGAATAGAATGTTTTGCTTATGCTTCTAACTCTAGAATGATGCACTATATATAGACTCAAGAGGGATGTTCTAAGGTCACAATTGATGACAAACATCAATATTCCATTAACTCTTAACATCAAGAGTTGGAAATGAAAGGCCAAAGGCCATGAACCTCATTACTAACAATTCCCACTCACAACCCATTAACTTCCAACAATCCCCACATGAGTGGAAATGCCATATAAATGCAAAACGCAAAGTTCGGTCCTCAAGAGCGATATTGCATTTGGAAAGGTAGCTTGTGGCCTTGAACCTTCCATAGTCGAAATTATCGAGCATACCGCGGCATAGTGGTTATTTCACCTTGAACTAGTCCTCCATGGTGTATACTAAGACAATAATATTGACACAATATCATCTCAATTTCCATCCGTTTACGTTTGTGTCCATTATGGCCTTGGAACACCCTTTGGATTCACAAGTGTACCACTTGAAGCGGCCCCACTTCACACTTGCATAGGTGACTATTACAACCAAGTATTCTCGCTATACTTGACCTCCTCGAGGTATCAAGAGTCATTAAAAGTTAAAACTTAACCTCACCACTTGCGGACTTACAAACACTCACCGTTCTCGGAGAATAGGCATGTTTGAGTGTTTATCACACGGATTTTATAACCGTTGTGTCCTTTTGAACCATGTTCTCGGACAATCCAATCATCATGGTTGGGTTTCCGCTATAATCATCCTACGATGTGGATTTAACACCCATTCCTCTAACAGTTTAAACATTTGATCTCGATTAATGTTTTTGTCGTGGATCCGCTAGATTATCTATTGATTTTACATAATCAATAGTGATAACCCCACTCGTGATCAAATGTCTCACGGTATTGTGTCGTCGACGAATATGTCGAGACTTACTGTTGTAATATATATTTTGTGCCCTTCCTATTGCAGATTGACTATCACGTTGAATCAACACGGAAGGCACGGGACTCGCCGACATGGAATATCCTCGAGGAAATTTCTAAGCCATTCGAACTTCTTCACCTGACCTTATCTAAAGCTATGAATTGATTCCATGGTAGACGCATATACTCTGAAATTTCTTGGACTTCCAAGATCTGACTCCACCTCCAATAGTGAACACGTATCCACTTGTGGAAAACGAGTCAGTTGAGGCAGATATCCAATTAGCATCACTATACCCTTCAAGTACAGCGGGCTCACTAGAATAATGAATCGCATAATTCTGGGTAAACTTTAAGTAACCCAATACGCGCTCAAGTGCTTTCCAATGTTCTCTACTTGGATTAGTGTGAAACTACTCAATTTGTTCACGAGCAAGCTAAATCGGTCGGTAATCTTGTTTGTGAGATACATCAAACTCCCAATAATCTTAGCATATTCATCTTGACTTATAGGTTCACCCTATTTGGAGTCAAATGAACACTCGAGTCCCAAGGAGTCTTGGAAATAGGCTTATCCATTGCATTGAATTTCTTCAACACTTTCTCGAGATAGTGGGATTGTGTCAAGCAATTCCATTTCATTCTAAAATTTTAATTCCAAGAATTACATCCATAAACCCATATCTTTCATCTTCAAGTTCTTACTTAGCATTCTTTTGTTTCTCCAATCACACGAGTTACTTCCCATTATCAACATGTCATCTACATAAAGACAAACAATAACAAAATCGTTATTCAATTCTTTACATAGACACACTTGTCACTCGTTGATTTTGAAACCATTTGACAACATAACTTTGTCAAATTTCATATGCCATTCAAGTGGCGCCGCTTAAGTCCATACAAAGACTTTTGAAGTTTGCATACCTTGTGCTCTTGCCAGTACTACAAAACCTTCCGGTTGTTTCATATAGATCTCATCTTCTAACTCTCCATACGTAGAACGCTTGCTTTTACATCCATTTGATGAATCTCAAGATTTTGCAAAGCAGTTAAGAATAGCGGCGTTCTAATAGAAGTATGTTTAGTCACGGTAGTAGGTATCGAAGAAGTCATACCCACCTTTTGTCTAAACCCTCGAACTACAAGTCCGGCCTTATATTTATCAATAGTGCCATCGGACTTGATTTCTTCTTTAGGATCCACTTGCATCCTAAAGCTTTACAACCAGTGGAAGATCTACTAACACCCAAGTATGATTCAACATAATAGACTCTATCTCAATGTCTATTGCTTCTCCACAGATCTGCATTCGGGCACGATAAAAGCTTCTTTTACGGTAACCGGTTCATCATTTAACAATAAAACGACATAATCCGGTCCATAAATTTTAGCTTTTCTTACACGATTACCACGTCTAGGTTGCACATCTTCAGGTGTAGACCTAGGTCGTTTTCTATTAGCAGGGCCATAAAAACTTGCTTAGAACTTGAGGGTTCACTTTCTTCAACAAGATGAGAATTGGTAGAATCTTCCTCAATTATTTTACTTGAATCAGAACTATTCTTATCCTTATTAGGATAGATATTCTCAAAGAATATAGCGTTCCTTGATTCAATTGTTGTTCCCACATGAACATCAGGTATATCAGATTTGTGCACAACAAATCTATAAGCACTACTATTAAGTGCATAACCAATAAAGATACAATCTACCGCTTTAGGTCCAATTGTAACTTGTTTTGCAATGTACTTCAACCTTAGCTAAACACCCCACACTTTCAAGTATTTATATGAAGGTTTCCTTCCTTTCCAAAGTTCATAGGAGTTACATCCTTCCTTTGATAGAATCTTGTTCAAGATATAGTTGGGTGAAGAACGACTTCCCACATATTCCAGGGTAATCCGAACTTATTAATAACGCATTCATCATCTCCTTAAGAGTTTGATTTTGCGTTCACTACACCATTTGATTGAGGCGAATAGGAGCGATCGTTTGATGGATTATACCACTTTCGTTGCATAATTCAAAGAAACGAGCAACATATTCTCCACCTCGATCACTTCTTACAACCTTAATTTTGCAATTAAGTTGATTTTCACTTCATTCTTGAAGTTTGAAATGCATCAATTGCTTCATCTTTACTTCTTAATAAATAAAGATAACAATATCTTGTGCAATCATCAATAAAAGTAATAAAATACTTTTACCACCTCTAGTTTGTACAAACTTTAAATCACAAACATCGGTGTGAATTAATTCTAGAGGTTTTGAGCTTCTTTCAACGGATTTGAAAGGCAACTTGGTCATTTTGCTTCAACACATTTCACATTTATCTTGTGTTTTAGATACTTCTATTTTAACAAGTTCATGTTAGCGAGTTTCTTTATAGCATTAACATTAACATGACCAAGTCTACAATGCCATAAATCGTAACACTCAATCAAGTAGCGGTAGAAGCATTCTCATTAATTTTGCAATCGCCTTAGAAGGCTTACAAGCTCTAACACTGAGTTTGAAAAGATCTTCGGAGACATAACCCTTGCCGAGAGTCTTTCCAAACTTTCTAACTATTACGTATTCTCCACGAAAATCTATATCAAATTTGGCTCTAGTCAACTTGACGCCAGAGATGAGATTCTTGCGGATCGAAGGAGCATGCAGCACATCCTTCAGAGTTATTTCCACACCAGAGGTAAGTTGAAGTACAACGGTACCAACTCCAAGCACCTTGGAAGTATGATCACTTGCCTCGGTCACAGCCCTGTCTTCAACCTCTTTGAGGGTGTAGAACAAGTCTCGATGGACACAAATGTGAACAGTAGCACCTGTGTCAAGAAACCAAGAAGTAGGGGTAGGATTTGTGACTTGGTTTACCTCATTTATCATGGCAACAAAGTCATCTTTGTCCCAAGTGTCGAAGTCCTTCTCAACATTGTTGACGACCTTTGCCTTTGTCTTTTCTCTTAGGCTGCGCGGTCTTTAGCCATGTGCCCGTGCTTATCACGGTTGTAGCACGTTCGGAAAATCGGGTTTTGCACTACTTTTCCCTCGCTTTGTTCATCTGGACGAGGGCGCTTCCTGAAGGTCCTCCCTCACCGATTGTCTTAGCCTCCATCGGACTTTTAGCCTTCAACTCTCGCTCCTTAACTCGAGCTTCAACTTGAGTCGAGCAACCATGCTTTCATGGTCATCTCCTTTCGCTTGTGCTTAAGGTAAGATCCGAGCCCTTTCCATCCTTCCGCAATTTGTCAATTAAAATTGCAATGGAATATTGTTCAGCAGAGGCATACCTTCGGCGTGAACATCGTGCAATGAGCTTGAAACTCGTGTACTTGAGGCATGATTGGTTTGAATCCACAATCTTGAACTCGGTGAGCACAGTAACCACGAACTTCTTCGTGCTAGCCTCCTCAACCAGATACTTTTGGTTAAGTGCCTCCCATAACTCTTTGGCAGTATCCTTGACCGCAAATACATTAAATAGGCTATTACCAAGCCCATTTAACACCATATTCCGACACAGATAGTCGGAATGATACCAAGTGTCGTATTTCATACGCACTTCTACGTCCGCTTCTTCCTCGGAAGGAATAGGCGGCCCGTCTTCACGCAGGAAGCTAGCAAGCCCCATTGTGGTGATGTAAAACATCATCTTATGCGCCCAGCGTTTGAAGTCGACGCCGGTGAAAATTGACGGTTGTTGAGCCACGGGAATGCGGGGGTTCAGCACTGGAGCCATGGTGGAACTACTACTGGCTCCAACGGATTGAGTGGTGGCGGGGCTCATTGGATTGGTCGACATCTTCAATTTGCACGATCAGGTAACTTGAACAGAGAGTTGGGCAGAATTTCTCGTCTTGCGATTGTAGTTGAATATTGGTTACAATATCGTGCAAAATTACAATGAAATGATTAATAATAACTATTACAAATGAGATGTCAAGATAACAAGAACTTATCAATAAGTCGCCCAAGTTGAACTTCTCGCGCAAGACGAGAAACGCCTTGGTAGTGCTCACGATTGGCGGCTCGTCCCAAAGGTAACGACTTTCGTCTCGACCGTAGTAGCACCACAAACAAGTCGAGCCCCGTGAACCGGACGGAAACGAGAACCGAACTCGAATACTAAGAACTATGAGCTAAGAATGCAAGTAGAATGCTTTGCTTTTGCTAGAGAATAGAATGTTTTTGCTTACGCTTCTAACTCAGAATGACGACTATATATAAGACTCAAGAGGGATGTTACAAGGTCACAATTGATGACAAACATCAATATTCCATTAACTCTTAACATCAAGAGTTGGAAATGAAAGCCAGCGCCATGAACCTCATTACTAACAATTCCCACTCACAACCCATTAACTTCCAACAGTTTTCGGTGAAAGGGATTTTCTCATCCAACAAATGTTGGCTTCGTACATTTCACTACCATGGCAAGGGTCTTAGTTTGACCGCTCTTTTGCTCCATAACAAAATTCGTTTCATCTGATAGGGATATATGTGATATTTATGACAGCAGTACAACTAATTGGTAATTACTAAACTAATCACTATGCATTCTACTTTTCTACTCATAGATCCATTAACTTACATTAATTTTATTATTTTCCTAACCTTAACTACGGATTAGTTGATGATATAAACTATTCTTAAATAAAAAAAAGTTGAAAATAGTGGGCCAGCGAAAAATGCACGTTTATTCTTTCCTTGATTCACCAAATCAGCATTCCGCTTTATTTACTCTAACCGAACTCCACCAACTAAACTTCGCAATCGGTCTTTTAGAGATTAATTAGAGTTCTTTTTATCTTATTTGGTAGTATTCATTGACTTGTAGGAAAACTTTTTTTCCTTTTTTTTCATTAACTTGTAGGAAAACTTTTTTTACCTTTTTTTCATTAACTTGTATGAAAATTTGTTATTATGTTTGTGAGCTAGATAGTAAAATTTAAAATCATTTAATTTGCCAACTGACTTATAATTAAACTTCATAGTAATTCATTTGAATATCAGAATTTTTGTTCTATATTGAGGTGTTCCATTATATAATCCTACGACAATAGCTGGTGTTGTTTTCAGTCATTTACAAATATGGTCCTAGAAATTATTGTATTAAAGCACTCAATACAATACATCAAGTTTGAATATGTCTAGATAATAAACAAATCAAACACAAATAATTCAATATTAGCCTACTTCCCCACCACACTCTTAACCCACTTGCGTTCGTAACTACCAAAGGCCAACCGCGCATCTAGTAGAATCAGAATGTTCACAATTATATAAAAGTAAAAGAAAAGAGACTAGGACAGAACTGAATACTCTAGAACAAACATACAACGATTTATAATATCAACTATTCTTCTCCAATCTGACTCTTCTTTACTTCCTTTGTTTTAATTCAATTTTTTTGTCTGGCCCGAGTAAGTGGGGTGGCCCGGATTTTCCCTATCATGTTTAATATATAAATAGATTGACAACCAAAACCCACAAGAAAATCTAAAATTAAAATCAGGCTGATCAACCAAATTAGCTTTCGGTCATTTTTAAAGTTCAATCCAGTTACAAAAAGGGAGCAAACCAAAACAAATTCAGTTTCGTTCGCCACATTAACTTCTTTAACGTTGGTCTCAATTTCTTCGAGTCGGTATAGAAAACAAGTTGATTATTGTTTCAATAGGTAGTTTGATTTGATTGAGTATTCAAAACAAATTAAATGGTTCGACTCAAATATCCAGTTCTTATTTTTTTTCTCTCATTTTCTTGGGTGGTTCAATATTTGAATAGACCAAGTGCGCACATATAAAGGATATTGCATACAGAAACATAAATTAATTAATTTCTACCAGACAGTGTATAGCAGACACTGAAAATTCTTTATGATACTGAGCAAGCCAAGCAACATTTACTACTAAGTTAAACACAATAACAAAGGAATAAATGATTAAATATCAAATTATGATTTGAGAATATAGATAGGTGAACTCACCCTTGATATATATAATAAGAAATAAATCCGGTGAGGCACCAAAACTTTGAGCAGATAGCTCATGATTTTGAATTTACCCTCTCAACATACTTACATCCTCTCATCAGTTATGCCAAGAGAAGTAACGGCCTGCGAATCCAGATATCCGGCCAGACCCGGATATTCTTCTCCAACATATCAAGGATAGAAGCCGCTCCCGAGATGATCAGACGAAGCAAGGGAATGAGAATTGCCAGCGTGAATCCACATGCGCCCATATTGATCAGCATCACAAACACCACCAGCATTTTCATTCGAATAGCTCGATAGATCATGACAATGAATGAGCGGAAGTCCTCCTCCCATAAAGATGCTGACATTGTCAGTATGATCCCAGAACGGCAGCTCTTCCTGCTGCATCAGTAGTACCTCACTCGAATCATCGGAGTCTTCGCCAAGTAGGACTTGCAGCGCGACTGCCTCAGCTATGGCCGCACTTTCTTCATCCAGCCTGTCCTGTTCTTCTTTCTTCTTCAGCTTCTTTTTTTCCAGCTCGGAGCAAATGGCTGCAGAGGTGGCCAGAGCTTTCTCCAAGCGCCTTTTTTTCTTCTCAGCTTGTTTAATGCGGTCTAGACTGTTTTTCTCTTGTTTCTTCTTGCCTTTCTTAACACTAGATGCTGCTTTACCACATTCCATTATGTCCGGTTACAGTAGCTGCCTACACTCTCTTGATCTTACTCGATTCTCTTTCAGTTTTCACAAGCAAACATCTCTATAGATGTATACATTATCTCATTACCTCTATGTATCCTTTTCTTTTGTGTAATTAGTTACTAAGTACTTAACAAACTTAATAAAATTTTTGAAAAATAGAATTGCACAAAATCTATTATGCTTCTAACTGCACACCGTCAGCTCTGAATGAACTCCTCATTCTAGGCACACTAAATCCCCAGACAGGAATCTCCGGAGATAAAAGAAATGTAAACTGGTAAGAACTTTTGCGTCTGGACCCCGTCATTCCTCCCATTTTCCACAAGCCTTACCAATCATTTAAGGCTCACTAGATTAAAGATGGACAAACTGATTGTGAACAAAGTCTTTCTTTCAGATTAGTAACACTCACATGACCTGTCCTCCTCCTGCAACAAAGAAAAGTAAACTAAGTTTACATCTCCCAACAGTAAATCATAACTCAGCATGAATTCCAACCACATGCCCAATCATACAAGAACCAAGAAATTCAGGTAACTCTAGCTACCATAACACATAATGTCTTAAAAATACAGAAAACCAAATCACATCTACAATATACATCGCCACCATCAAAATTCCCACCCAAAAATATATGAGCATCCAATCATTAACTACTCCGAAGTGATTAAAATCAATGATGAAGATAACAAACGCTAAAAATAACATTCAAATTACTCATATAAAAAAATGCTCCATACACAAACTGAAGAGACTTCTATTCACTAAAGAGTAAAGAATAACAACCCCACATTTTAAATTTGCTGAACCATAGCGTCCAATTTTTTGTCAAAATAAATTCTATCAATACTATATACTAGCTGGATTTCACTATCAAAACATCGTTTCATAGATATTGGTTATTAAATTCAGATCCCACTTGTAGAAGAGAGAGAATGCCTCAAACAATCGACAAAACCACCAAACGGAGGCAAAGATCCAAACCCAATATGTGAGATAACAAAAACCCTCCAAAATTTAGCAGTAGGCAGATTTAGCCTAGGTGCCTAAACCTCAATCACGACATAAATTAATCCCTTTTCAAAAGTAATTTGGCATCAGATCAAAAACCGCAAAGAGATATCACCAAAATTCCTCCAAAAAATCCAATTAAATATACAAAAATCGCTAAGTAACAATATGAAGCGCACCTGTCTAAATCAACGAGAAAATGAAAAAGCCTCTTGGCAGAACAATTCAACTGCAAATGAAGAAAATTATTGCGAATAATGGATTGAGTTAGAGACAGCGTGTGGATCTGTGAAGTTAGTGCATGAAGGCGCGAAGCGGGATGAGGCATAAAAATACATGCCCGATCACATGTATATTGTTGGTGAGAAACAGGAGACGGGGGGGTTGCGTAGGAGAAGAAAGGGCAATTATGGGAATTCGCTATGCAGAGGACATGTTTCGAGTTGCAGGTTTGATCCACAATTTCCGACTTTCAATATTTCCTTGTCCCAATTATAGTTGTTAAAATTCGTTCGGAATATTATGAGGTAAGGAGGAGCCTAAATTACCGAATCACCCTTTGGAATACTAAAGAGTTGAGAAGTTCATCATGAGATTCTCAAGTCTTAGAAAAATTGAACTTCTCGACTCTTTAGAAAAATTTTGATCCAATTTTTCTTCCTTTCATTTTCCATTCCTATCCAATACTGCACTATTATATTGTACAGATGTTATTATCATAATTCAATACTTCTTTTTTGAGTTCATTCATGAGAATTAGCGACAGTTATTTTTGGTATGTATCATATTACTATGCAATACCTACAAATTATACAAGATGAGTAAATTTTACATAGAAAATCATGTGTGACTGCTAATGGTGGAACCAGACTTTTTATTCATGAGGGACCAACTAATTATGAGTTTTGAATATATAAAAAGAGTTTTAAAATTAAAACTCGAAATAAACAATAATTTTAATATAATTATAACACTGTTTAAATTATATCACAATGTTAAAAATAAAGTTAAACATGATCACCTCATAACATTTCTCTTATATTATTTGAGATTGGATGAGTAGGTCAATTAACTAATGAAGGTGAGGCATTCACAATAGGATATGTTTTCATATAAAATGTTTCATCTACTTAAATATTAATAAATAAATTAAAATTAAAATAAATCCTAATTTTCAATCTTCTAAATTACAGACAAAGTTTTAGTGAATTTGAACTTCAAATCCTTATTTTGTAGATAGTATAAAACTAAAAATAATTTTATAATTCATGACATACCATTATAAACAATAATTAAATCATCGAATAATATAATAATACACAAATCTCAAATGGAATGATAAAAAGTTTCTTATTATAAAATAAAAATAAACTCACGTGTATACAAGTGAAAGTCGTACAGTTCATACTTGGCATAACATGAAATTTAGATGTAAATATACTTTCATTGACGAACTAGATCATTTTATTAAAAAAATTTAACGCTAATATAACAAACCGATAATCAACTTATTTTTATATCACACAAAATAAAATAAAATCATACAACAACAAAGAATATTTTATTAAAATTCAAAAATACATATAAATACCTAATATTTTTAAAACCTAGGGGTCCAATGCACCCCCTCTGGGTTCGCCAATGGTGACTGTGGACCTATAGTCGGTTTGCACTCGTTAAACTCATGTTCCTTTGTAATACATGCAAATCGTAACAGCCATGTCTATAATAGGTTTGACCAAGTTCATGTTTAATGTCTACAAATTATACAAACGAGTATAACCACACTTGATAGGTGTGACAGTCCTATAGTAGTGTTTAGTGTCATTCGAATCTATAACCTTTATGAATCATAATCTCAACCACTTGTCTTTCCAAAAGAAATTCCAAATTCAGTACTAAATTTTTTAATTTTATTTTTTCAAATTCATGAAGAATTCGTAACTGCTATCTTCGATGCATATTGTGTAAACTCATGTTTGTGTAATAATCTACAAATCACACAAGATGCGTAAATTACACTTGAAAAACTAAATGTGATAGATTCAATAAAAGTTTATGGTTTATTATCACAACATATCATCTCCTGTACGACCTTAATTATATCCCTGTTCGATCTTCAAGATTCGTAAGGTTAATTCGAAGAATATACACTTTATTTTCGAAAGAAGTTTAATGATTGGATTTAAACTTCCGATATTTTCCAAATGATTTAGGACTACTTGATGTTAATTATTGGATTTCAACTTTTAATCTTAAATTAAACGTTAATTTTGAACAATTTCTTTCGCAGAGAATGTATTTAAATATTTCATTATGAATTTTCTTCTCGAGATCTAAATGTTTTTGGTGGTGCGAGTAAGATTTGTCGTTTTTTAGATCAATTTCGAATTAAACATGATTACAGTTCGAGGCTTAGAGCGCCTGCTCGGCCCGGCTTGAGGCCATGGAAAATGATGAGATGTTGGATCGGGTTAGCCAGACTCGAAAAACAATCAAGCCCAAAAATGACAACCAGACCTGAGTCCACGTACTAAATAAATATTTGGGTCTAGTTGGTTTGGAATTTTGTCTTGCCCAGATATTGACAGTTCAATCCAATCCAATCCAATCCAAATTGAATATCTGATATTATAGTGGAGTATAAGCTAATTAGAGAAGTCTAAAGTTTTGCAAAGTTATGAAGCATGTTGATACATAAATAATGTTTTAGTTAAATCTTTACTATAAGACTCTCTATTATTGTTTTCTGGATCGTAGTCATAGGTAGGTGATTATTATCTCAATAAACACTACTTAGTTCAAATTAAGTAAGACTCTTCTGCTATCAAATTGCAGTATTATATTGAAGAATGTTTGAAATTATAATGCTACGGATATCTTCATTACATGTAATTGTACATCAATTCCATGAATTAGAAACACGACCCATATTTTAGGAACTACTTGTAATTCTGAATTTTTGCAGCCCTTCAACTAAGAGAAGCCCATAATTGGGCCGGACTTCAAAAACATCAAAGTTATTTATGGGCTGAACTTCGTCTCGTGTTAATTCACTACATGTAAAACTATTGGATGCTTAATGATCCTATATATTTACAAGAAGAATAAAAAACGACTATTCAAAAAATGTACAAAATAGAAAGAAAAAAAAAACATAAAATAAAAAATAGTATATATTTGTAACATTAATAAATGTTATTAGCCGTACGAAACATATGGAAAAAGCTACCACAAAACTATGAGATGCAAACTCAAGCATCTCTTGCATGTCCTCGTCAAGAACAGAGGACTCAGAATTCGTGTCCGACAATTGTTATGGATGGCTTCTAACACCACTTAGAACTCCAATTTCTATTAAAATTGAATATTTGAATTCATCTTATATATATATATATATATATAAACTAGTGTCACAGCTTACAATATCCTCCAAACTTCTACATGGCATGCGATCAATAAATCTTAGTGGGTCATTAAAATGTCATGTTATATATTATACTTTAATGATGTCATATATATATATAGAGAGAATGGATCATGTAGGAATGCTTTTTTTTTAAAGAAATAAAAATAAATATAAACCATTAATTTTAGTAAATCAATGGACAATATTTATTTTCATTGTGCTACAATTTTTGTTTCTTTATTTTAGTCAAAGGTTAAATAAGTAATTTTATCTTTTAAAAATCAATATTCCCCTTAATTTAAGGAAACACGGTTTTATATTATTTGTATGGATTTGTTGTATCTTATCATTTAAATCATTACCTGCAATATTATTTTAGTTTCAATATTTAATACATACAAAATTATTTGTGATCCAAGCTAGCAAATTCATGAAAATTTAGATAAAATAAATATATATATATATATATATATATATATATATATATTTTCATAATATTTTTAAATTATTAGATTGCACATACCACTGAAATTTTAAAAATTATTATCAGTTTATTTTATATGTTGTTTTATACATATGTTGTGCTTATTTTGGTTTTTTGTTTTGTACATATATCGTTGCACTAGTGGAATATTTTTTATAGCATTTTTAGCGTATTCATTTTGCACATACGCAGGTAAAAAAATTATGTATTCATTCATATGTGCTTTTCAGTATTTATTGCACTGGTGTAATATTTTCATAGTACTTTTTTACTTATTCGTTGCACATAAGGTTTAATCTCATCAGGACAATAATTTTCAAAATTTTAGTGGTATGTGCAATGAATAAATAAAAAAATGCTATAAAATTGTTTACCTAAGTTTTCCATGGATTTGCTAGCTTGAATCACAAATAATTTTGTATATATTAAATATTGAAATTGAAATAATATTGTAGATAATAAGTCAAAGGATAGATTACAAGAAATCCTTAAAAATAAGGATAAAACCGTGTGTTACCTTAAATTAAGGGAAACAAAGTAATCCTTATAAGATTAAATTACTTATATAACTTTGACTGAAAACACAAGTAAAAATTCATTGCACATATAGTTATTATTTGTAGCATAATGAAAATAAATCATGTCCATTGATTTATTAAAATCAATGAATTAGATTTATTCTTGTTTCTTACACTTATTTCCATTCTCACAAGAACTACCATATAGATATATCCTATAATATATCTTACTAACATATATGTTATGTTATTTTTATAGACATAAATGAATAATATAAAATGTAAAAGAGAAACAAGAATAAAATAGATGATTACATACATTCTTTCCCTCGGAGAAATCAGGGAAAAAGTACTTTTGTGGAGTGTGGACTTTCGGTTTTGTTACATTTCACCAAAAATGATTTGACTGGAACTGTTGTTGGTCAGGTTATTTGCGGCATTTTGCGTTAATTCGGCAGCAGGACCCGCAAAATATGACAATCCAATAATATTTAAAATTCATTTTCAGGAAATATTGTTGAATAATCATGATATCATTGTCGGGATGATCTATTGAAATGTAATAACACAATTTATAAAAAGAATCGAATACACAATACTTAATCTTAAATAAATTATTTCTATAATTCATGAAACACCAAAACAAAAGTGGCCTCATTTTTCGTTCTCTCGGGAATAATCTAGGCTAGTTTTGAAGCCAAAAATCTTAAAATTTGAATTTGATCGATTTTTTTCTTTAGATGGATTGCCAATAAGCTTGATCTTGTATGATTTGTATTGAACAATAAAAACCTATATATTTTATAGGGGCAAATACATAGTTATAGTGAGGATTAAACCTTTAATTGTGTCCAATTATATTTGATTAGCAAGCCAACCTATTAAATTGGGATATACTTAGACTACTAGGCTGGTTAGGCAAGTGAAGACTGCATATTTTCCATTAAGATAAATTAATGCTTAAGTTAGTTAGATGAGATCATTAGGTTATTAGGAATCGAGCTAAGTCAATCAACAACACAAATCGTGGCCATCATATTAACTCCTAACTTATTTATTAAGTTACTTTCCAATAAAAAAGGGTACTGATCGATCTTAATTTCGTAAGGAAATAAATGCGTAGAACACAAAGATTTACGTGGTTCGATCGTGAATAAGATCTCGTCCACGGGCGAGAGAGAGAGTATGTGTATTGAGGTGTAAGGCGATTACAAAGAGAGTGAATGATCTATTTAAATCTAATCTAGCCTCTATTTATACACAATGTATTGACCAGATCTCGAATCCGAAGTCTTCTCTAACTAGGATTCGAGATCCTCTCTCTTGAATTAGGATTCTTTTAGATATGGTGAGCTTCTGCGTTCCCACCGACTTTAGGAGTCTTCATGGGCGAACTTGTCCGGCCGAGCTTGATGTCGAGGTTACTTGTATTGGGCACGATGCTTGGGCACAGTAGTTGGGCGTATCCTCTTGACTAGGATTGAGATCCTCCCTTCTTGAATTAGGATTCTTTTAGATATGGTGAGCTTTCTCGTTCACCTTGACTTTAGGAGTCTTCATGGGCGAACTTGTCGGGCCGAGCTTGATGTCGTGGTTACTTGTATTGGGCACGATGCTTGGGCACAGTAGTTGGGCGTATCCTATCACAACCCCCAAAAGGCTTGACGAGGTCATCTTTGGATTGGGGTTGTTGTGACGAGCGGGGTTTGGGCGATCTTTGACATTCTTTTCATTGTCGACTTTGTGTGTGTCGATGCTTCCGACGTCGTATATCGTATCTTTGTGCTCGCAGAGGCGTCTGCCGAGGTCTTGTTTGTTGTTTGTATCTACGGCGGTGTCACGGCCATAGCAGGCGTTATGCCGAGGTCTTGACCGGCTTCACCTAACGAGGCGTTAAGCGAGGTCTCTGGCCGCTTCACCCGCTGAGGCGCGTTTGGCGAAGTCTTCGATTGATTTCACTTGGCGGCGTTAAGCGAGGTCTCGACCGGCTTCACCCGACCAGGCGTTAAGCGAGGTGTTCGACAGCTCACTGTCGAGGCGTTAAGCCGGTCTTGACCGACTTCACTTGGCGGGCGTTAAGCGAGGTCTCTGGCAACCGCTGACGAGGCGTTAAGCGAGGTCTCTGGCCGGCTTCGCTGACGGCGTTAAGATGAGGTCTTGGACCGACTTCACTTGGCGGGCGTTAAGCGAGGTCTCTGGCCGCTTCACCCGACGAGGCGTTAAGCGAGGTCTCTGACCAGCTTCACCCGACGCAGGCGTTAAGCGAAGTCTTGGCTTCACTTGGCGGGCGTTAAGCGAAGCCAAAGACGGATTTTTGTCGTTCTTTGCATCTTGGGACGCGGGATACGCACTTAATGCGCATTAAATGTGGCGCGGTTGGATTCCGATAAAGTGCATATTGGGGAATGTCTTCCTTGATCACGCAATATCTCCTATCACTTTGCCTTCCACATTATTTCAATATTGAAACTTCTTGCTTCTGCGAAAAAGCGGTTATTTTTCGCCATTGACGATTTGAAGTTCTGCCGTCATTTCACGATAAACAACGATGAAGTTATGGCTTCCTCTTACTCCGATGGAGTCGTGCGGTCGTCAAATTGTGTCCGTTCCTCCAAATCGATTCGTTGAGTATGCGTACTGTTTTTACCGTATTCATATGCCTCTTTACGAGTGTAGTCTGCGATTCCCTCGGTGGGGGATTGAGGTAAAGTGTCTTCTTTTCTTCAATCTTAAGCATTTACGATATTAGGGATATCTGTTTTCAATATAGTATTCCTTCGATATTGAGTTCGTTGCCCCGTCAGGAGGACAGGGCTTGTGCCCTCCGGATGGTTTTGTTACCGTGTATGATGCCTCAAGGCTGGTCTTCGTCTTCCTTACCCTTATGTATACGTCGAGTTCGAGATGTTTGGCATACCTCTTGCCCGACTCTCGCCGAACTCATTCAAGCATATGATCGCCTTGGGTGTACATGCTATAGCATAATTTTCCTTTGACCTTGGGGCTCGTCCTTCGCTTTTGCAAGCGAAGGCGGCTCGGTGGTATTATCTATCACCCGTAGGAAATTCAAAGCAAAGATTAAATCGAAGATCTCCAATGGCGGAAGAAGTTCTTACAGCCGGTTTCGAGACATATGGAGTTTCCATGGCGATCGATAAGATCGCCGATGTGATGTCGACAAGGGCTTGGTGACTGGAGGCTGGACAAAATGACCTTGTTGACGAGGTCTTCTCGAGGCCGAGCTTGCGCGGGCGGGCTTACTTATATCCCTGCCTCCAGGGGTGGAGTCGGTGAAGGGTGAGGCCCTTCTTCTCTTTCTCTTTATTCCATGATTATACGTGTTGATCTTGACCTATGTATTTCACGGTAGTGAACCTTCTAAGAGAAAAGAAGAAAAGGAAGGAGCCGATCTCTGCCGAGCCGTCTCGACCTTGAAGGATGACATGCGAAATGAGTGTGGAGCCTTGAGATCCCTTCACCGCAGACCACTCAAGCGCTTGAAGAGGCGCAAGCATGTAATCCACGAGTCCTCGGTTCTTTGCTTGGAATTTGAGTCTTGAATCATTGGTTCCAAGTCGGTATACCGTCTCTTTCCAGGGTCTTGTACTTGTCCTTATATTTTGTGTAGTAGTTTAAAAATTGTGTTCTTGACTGATGTATATATTGTATAGAAATTCGAGGGCGTGGCGGTGAGTGTCTAAAGTATCCGATCTTATATCGGATTACGAAGAAGCGCGTTCTGTGATTTGACGGGGTGGCCCGGTATGCTCGGGAGGTGGAGGAGGAGAATACCCTCCTCGCTCAAGAAATTTCCGAGGCCGAGGCTAAGATCCGGGACCTCGTCAAACAGAAGGCGGCGGATGCGACGGCCATTGAGGCAGCGGCGGCAAGGGCCAGGTCGGCTGAGGCAGCTGTGGCGGAGGAGGCGGCAAGGGCCAAGGCGGCGAAGGCCGAGGTTGCCTTGATGAAGGCTGAGGTGGAACAGGTTCGCCGTCGGGAGGCGGACATGGCGAGCTCGCGGAGAAGCAACCGTGCCTACGGAGGCTGTTCGTGTCGGTGAGCTTCTCGGGATGGTTTCGGACGGTGAGGTGCTTAATAAGCGCCGTCTCGGATCTGTCGAAGAGGTCGCGGACTACCGGACTGGACAAAGCCAAGTATGGAGTGCGAGGAGGCGAGGATGATGTCTGAGGCGAGGCTATTTTGATGTGCTTGTCCGCGGCACGAAGGAGCTTCCGTCTGCAGAACCTTGCCTCCTCCCGCCGGTTCTTTTGTCGAGTAGAGTCATTCGCGCTTTGTCCGTGGATCGGGATCCCACCGACGCTTTTGTGTCCGATCATGCAAAGGGGTCGGGAGGCGGTGATGCTTGAAGAGGCGTCGAGACTCGGTGGTTCCCGAAGAGGCCGGTGAATGGGCGAAAATAGGCGGAAGAGGTGAGGCTATCCGGGCTTCGGAGGCGGATGTGGACATGGCGGAAGCACGGAGGGTCAGTTGATCCCTATTATTATTATTTTTGAAGTGATCGATCTTATTTTCGTAAGGAATTAAATGCCAAGAACACCAGATTTCGTGGTTCGATCTATGAATAAGATCTCGTCCACGGGAGAGAGAGTATTCGTGTATTGAATGTGTAAGCAATTACAAAGAGTGTGAATCAGTGATCGATCGAGTAGATGATTGTCCCCTTCTTCTCTAATCTAGCCTCTGTTATACATATTCATGAAGTTGAGTTCGACTCGACTACGATACCAAGTTGAGTTCGACTCGACTACGATTCAAGTTGAGTTCGACTCGACTCGATACCAAGTTGAGTTCGACTACGTACAAAGTCTTCTCCCATTAGGATTGAAGTCTTCCCATTAGGATTCTTTTAGATATGACCGAATCTTCTGCGTTCCTCTTGGTTTAAGAGCTTTCTTGGGCGGACTCGTTTGGGCGAGCTTGTCGAGCTTATTTATATTGGGCTTGATGCTTGGGCTGAGAGTTGGGCGTATCCTATCACATCCCACAAAAAGCCTTGACGAGGTCGTGATGGGTTACGGGGTTCGTAATTCACCGGTGAAGCGTCCGTGATGAAGTAGGCGCGATCGATCTAGTATTTATCTTGACTTCTTATGTCGCCAAAACCGCTTTGATGAGGCGTTGTGCGAGTCTTGATTGGCTTCACTGTCGGGGTGTTATGCGAGCTCCTGGTTTAACTTCACTTTCCAGGCGTTGCGCCATAGTCGTGTGTGTCGCTTGGCCCGCTCTGCGGCGTTACGCCGAAGTCGTATGTCGCCGACCGCCTGCCGGGGTGTTCTCGAAGTCTTGGTGGCTTCACCGACGGCGTTATGCGAGGTCTTTGGTGGCTTCACTTTGACGGCGTTATGCGAAGTCGAATGTCGCTCGACTCGATTGGCGGTCGAATCGCGTCGCGCTGCGAAGTTGAATATGTAACCGTGCGGCGAGGCTCGAGATCTTGAAGAAGGGGGGGGCTCTGTGCCGAGGCGGTGGTGAGGTGGCGAAGGCGGTAAGTCGACTGTGGAGGGCGGTGAGTGCGGCAAAGGCGAGGGAGGTCGGCTGTGGAGGCCGGTGAGGCTGCGGAGGCCGAGGTGGAGGCGGCGAATGCCGAGGCGAGGTCGGCTGCGGAGGCCGAGGCGGGCGGCAGGCGAGGCGAGGTCGGCTGCGGAGGCCGAGGCGGAGGCGTCAAGGTCGGCGAGAAGGGCGGGTGAGGCGCTGGGAGGCGGCCATGTCGGGAGGCCGAGCAGTGAGGCGAGGCGGCCTGCGGAGGCGGCCATGTATTGGGAGGCCGATGTGGCGAGGCGAGGTCTACCTCGTATTAAGCGAGGTGGTTAGTCACCAAATGAAGGTATCAGTCCTCGAAATAAGCGAAGGTATTCCTTCCTCGTCGAAGGTAGTTAGTCCTTGTATGAGGGTATCCGTCTTGAAGTAAGCGAAGGTATTCCGTCCTCATATGAAGGTAGTTCGTCCTTGTATGAGGTGTCAGGTCTTCGAGTAAGCGAAGGTATTCCGTCCTCGTATGAAGGTAGTTCGTCACACACGAGGTATCAGTCTCGAAATAAACAAAGGTATTCCGTCCATAAATGCTGAAGGTCGGGTTCACATTTTGCCGAGGTCATCGGAGGGTGGTCCCTTTACGCGTTTAGTTCTCCTCCTTAGAGGGTTCTCCTCCTTAGAGGTAGGGTTCTCCTCCTTAGAGGGTATGGTTCTCCTCCAGAGGGTATGTTCGTCCTCCTTAGAGGGTATTTGTCGTCGTGGGAAGAGGTAGCTGCATAAGTGACATGAAATATGCAAGAAAAGATTTTATTAATAAAACACGTCGTGCGGATGGGATGGCCTTTTCGTTGAGACTTTGGACATGCCTTTCGGTCGTATCTCATCGAGAGCTTTTCCCAAGCGAGCTCGGTGCGTTACATCGCCGTTGTTGCCGCAGCGGCTCTGGATCTGAGACTTCTTGTTCTCGTTGTCGTGATTGATTCCACGAGAAAAGTTGATCGAAAACACAAAATTTCGTTCCCAGCCGCAGGCGCGGTGATCGATCTTATTTTCGTGAGGAATTAATCACGACAATGAACAAGAATCATCATCGAAATCGCCGCCGGCGACAACGGCAACTTGGCGGGGGGGCGCGAGCTCGGCTTGGAAAAGCACGGTCTAGAATCGACCCCGAAGGGCATGTCAAAGCCTCGACGAGCAGGTAATCCATCTGCATGAAGCGAGAATACCAAAGCGAAGGAGATGCAGCAATGAGGAGAACCTCTAGCTCATGACGAACCTTGACGGCGCCGTCGAGGGTTTCTTGAGAAAAGCGAGAAAGTCCCTCAACCAAGCACAAGGTCGGCGCGTCCCGAAGAAAGGAAGGCGAAGCCTCGTCTAACACGAGGCACCACTACGAGGTGGATCCCCGGCATCAGTCGTGGCGCTCGTACCTGCACGAGTTGGGGCCCCGACCAACGCGCAAGGGCGAACATCGCGGGAAAGGACGTCGTGACCGCCGCGAGGTCGATGCGGTCATCAAAACGAGTTCGGAAGATCGGACAAATATCGGGTGCGAGCATCATCCCTATAACGGACTAAGGGACCCGCAAAACTTCCTCTCGGTTCGGTACAACATGATCAATCAGCGTCTCAACACCATCCACATGTGCAAGCATTCGGAGCTCTTGATCGACAACGCCAGCCGGTGGTTCGATAGTCTACCTCCGGCGATATTGGATCTTACCGAGATCTAATGGAAGCCTTTCATCGAAGGTTCTTCCAAAAGCGAGTCAGACCACGTCGGCTCATCTCCTCTTGTAAGCGAGGCCGAGGTGAGTCCATCGGCGATTTCATGGCGAGGTTGATAAGGAGGCCTAAAAGTCGAGGATGTAGACGACCTCCTCATTATCTCGGCTTTCCAAAGCGGCATCTTACAGGGCCCTATACAAGGAGATCGTCAAGTCGAGCCCATTGCTGCGTCGAAGCTATGGCGTAGCGGATCGGTTCGCCAGGCGGGGCAGGCGGACAAGAGAAAGCGAAGGCGACAGGTGGAACCCTCGATAGAAAGAAGAAGAGGATGATCGAGGAAACCGAGGCGGTAATCCGGTAGAAATCGAGAGAAGGAGACCTCGCCTATATTAGAAGCTCGGTACAAAGTAGCTCGGTATTATAACCGGTGCGCAATCCGACAATTCAGTAGGCGGCCTCGTCTTCGGAGTTGAGGTACTTTTATTCGTCGTTTTCATGAATAAAATCTTTTATTCGTGCTTGAGTTGAGTCTTGCATATTTCATTTGTCACTTATGCATCTGCATCTTCCCAATATACTATACCCTCTACGGAGGATGAACTATACCCTACGGAGGACGAACTATACCTCTACGGAGGATGAACTATACCCTCAGGAGGAGAACCTCACGGAGGAGAACCTACCTCTAGGAGGAGAACCCTCTACGGAGGAGAACCATACCCTCTAAGGAGGAGAACCCTCTACGGAGGAGAACCCTACCCTCTAAGGAGGAGAACTAAACGCGCGTAAGGGGACCACCCCTCCCGATGACCTCGGCAAAAAACAGGAACCATTCCTACATACGAGATCAGATTACCTTCGTTTATTTCGAAGACGGTACTCTCTATGTAGACGACGTAAGGGGACCACCCCTCCCGATGACCTCGGCAAAAAACAGGAACCATTCCTACATACGAGATCAGATTACCTTCGTTTATTTCGAAGACGGTACTCTCTATGTAGACGACGTAAGGGGACCACCCCTCCCGATGACCTCGGCAAAAAACAGGAACCATTCCTACATACGAGATCAGATTACCTTCGTTTATTTCGAAGACGGTACTCTCTATGTAGCGAGTAAAGGGACCACCCTCCCGATGACCTCGCAAAAACAGAACCATTCCTACATACGAGATCAGTTACCTTCGTTTATTTGAAGGCGGTACTCTCTATGTAGGCGAGTAAGGGACCACCCTCCCGATGACCTCGGCAAGCAGGAACCATTCCTACATACGAGATCAGATTACCCGTTTATTTGAAGGCGGTACTCTCTATGTAGGCGAAATAAGGGACCACCCTCCGATGACCTCGAAAAACAGAACCATTCCACATACGAGATCGATTACCCGTTTATTTCAAAGGCGGTACTCTCATGTAGGCGAAATAAGGGACCACCCTCCGATGACCTCGGCAAAAATCGTTAATTTCGAAGGCGGAACTCTCTACAAGGATGAGCTACCTTTCTACGAGCGGATTCGCCGTTTATTCAAGAAGGCGGAAATCTTTACGAGACGAGCTACCTTTGTGCGAGCGGATTCGCCGTTTATTCAGAAAGCGGAACTCCCTTGAAGGGCGAACTACCCGAAGGGCGACTATAAAATGTATCAGTGGAAATCAGCAGGCCGACCTCGGCGCCCGTCATCTCGATCGCCACCGGAACATTCGAGGATGAAGGCGACCTCGGTCTTCTTCCTCGGCCTCCCGATACATGGCGCCTGCCTCCGTCTACGCCTCAATGGCCGACCTCGGCCCGTCGCCTCGGTCGCCGCCCGAGCATTCGAGGATGAAGCCGACCTCGGCCCGTCGCCTCGATCGCCGCCAGAGCATTCGAGGATGAAGCCGACCTCGGCCTTAGCCGACCTTAGCCCGCCACCTCGGTTGCCGTTAGAGCCCGGCGCCTTAGCCGTATCCGAACCTTCACCTCGGCCACGACCTCGACACGAGTTACATATTCAACCGGTAAGGTGAAGCCAGCGACGAAGACTTTGGCATAGCGCGCCGGTAAGGTGAAGCGGTCCAAAGACCTCGGCATAGCGCGCCGTCGGTGAAGCCGGCAAAGACCTTGGCATAACGCGTCGGTGAAGCCGGCCAAGACCTCGGCATAGCGCCTCGTCGGGTGAAGCCGGCTCAAAGATCTCGGCATAACGCGCCGGTAAGGTGAAGCCGGTCAAAGACCTCGGCATAGCGCCTCGTCGGTGAAGTCGACTAGAAGACCTCGGCATAGCGCTCGTCGGTGAAGCCGGCCCAAAGATATCGGCATAGCGCCTCGACAGGTGAAAGCCAGCTCAAAGATCTCGGCATAACGCCTCGTCAGGTGAAGCCAGCCAAAAGACCTCGGCATAACACCTCGTTAGGTGAAGTCGAGCACAAGACTTCGCAAAGCGCCCGGCAAGATATCAAACAAAGAAGACGTGACCTCGTGAGACGCCTCTGCTGTGCAAAGCCGGTGACATACGACTTGGCGAATGCCTCGGCGGGGCAAGCCAAGCGACATTCAACTCGCACATGCAGCAACCGCCTCATGACTACTAATTCGGCGGCGGCGTCGACTTCGTTCCTCCCTCCATCACGACCTCACTTCTCGTCTTTTGGGAGGATATGATAGGATACTGCCCAACTACTAGGCCCAACATCGGGCCCAATATAAATGGGCCCCGACATTAAGCTCGGCCCGTGTGAGTTCGACCCGAGAAGGCTCACCGACCAACTATAACTCTAATCGCAATTGGAGCGTAGAAGATTCGGATGCATATCTAAAAGAATCAGTCAAACTCGACTTGGTATCGAATCAGTCAAACTCAACTTGGTATCAGAATCAGAGTCAAACTCAACTTGGTATCAGAGTCAGAGTCGAACTCAACTTGGAGATATATAAATAGAGGTTAGAATAGAAGAGAAAGGGGGGACACTCAGATCGATCACTTGATCTACACTTCTTGTAATCACTCCTCTTATATTCAATACACGAATACTATCTCTCCCCGTGGACGTAGATCTTATTCATAGATCGAACCACGTAAATCTACAGTGTTCTTGCGTGCGTTTATTTCCTTATGAAATTAAGATCGATCCTTGGCGCCGTCTGTGGGACCACCCTCCCGATAACCTCGCAAAAGCAGGAACCATTCCTACATACGAGATCGAGTTACCTTCGTTTATTTGAGCGGTTCTCTATGTAGATGAAGGGACCACCCTCCCGACGACCTCGGCAAAAATAGGAACCATTCCTACATACGAGATCAGATTACCCTCGTCTATTTCGAGCCGTTCTCTATGTAGATGAAGGGACCACCCTCCCGACGACCTCGGCAAAAGCGGGAACCCTACCCCGTGCAGAGGCGATTTCGCCGTTTATTTGAGCGGAATTCTCTACGAGACGAACTACCTACGCGATATTACTCTTGTTCAATACAAAGTCGAAAAGAAATCGTTCTTATTAAATAAAAGATGTCTGAGTTACATTTTACGAGGACGGAGGCGGATCGGGAAAAGCGAGCCAATCCCTAGAAAAATCGGGATTCAGCAGACTCATCTATACTAATCTACCTACCTCATCCTCGGTCTACACATTACGGGCCCGGCCAGTAGCGACCTCGGTCGCGAAGATGCCGCTCTGCGAACTCGACCTCGGACACTCGGGGCGCTGGTTTCGACCCCTTGAGGATCCACGTCGTTCGAGGCAATAGCACGCCTCTTGGCGCGCCCACTCGGATCGTCATAATTCGGTTCATTTATCCTAGGCGAGAAGCTCCGTGAAGAAGAGGCCTCTGCGTCCGTCGAAGCATTTCGTCATTGTGGTTGTCGGCGATGGCGATTTTGTATATGCTCGAGCCTTTTAATTCACGTCTTGCTCGTGGTGCCGGAGGTCCGACCATATTCGCGCGGTACCTCGCTGGCGGCGCCTCGACAACCTTGGCTTCAACTTAGGGATCGTCGTCCCACCATTTCGGTGGATAATCTCCTCGTACTCGGCATGCTCCTCGGCTATCACCTGGCCTCTCCTTGGCGACCTCGAGCGCCTCCTCCGATTCAAAAGCGAGCACGGGCTCGTCACGGCTCCGAGCTGGCTCTATGTGACATCGGACTCGCGCATGCGTGACCAAGCTGCCCTTTATATGGAGGAGTTCGACCTCTTTCAACTCAAGAGCCCGCGAGAGGTCTTTGATTCGATTCAACCAGGAGAAGCATCAAGCATTTCGACGACAAGCGAATAAAAGATAAGTGTTTTCATATAAACTTGTGGTTCTATTAATACTAGTATTATACCCGTGCGATGCACGGTATCAAATTTTATAAAATTTTAGATATATAGAAAATGTAATCACAAATATAGAGTATAGAGCAATATCTTAAGTACAATATCAAAAATAATGTACAAATAATTTTACATTATAAATTTTGGAAAATTTTCTAGTGCACAACATTATCAGTAGACGTACAATCCTCATCGACATTCCCACAAATCAAAATTTTTAAACCCCGACGATTAGTAACCCTTGATACAGCAACATAAAGTTGACCGTAACTAAAAACATGGTTTTTTAAGTACAATCCTACTTTTGAAAGAGATTGACATTGACTTTTATTGATGATCATCGCATATGACACAACCAATGAAAATTGACGCTGCTGAAATTTGAAAGGTAACCTTGGGTCCGAAGTGGTAAGTGATAATCTAGGTATCCGAACAATATATCCAGCATTGTAGCCACTCAATAATCTTCCCTCTAAAATATGGCGACTCAACTTCGTAATAACCAACCTCGTTCCATTGCATAAACCCATAGAATGATCTATATTTCTCAAGAGCATGACCAGAGTGCCAACTTTCAAAAATAATTCATGATTAGGTGTACCAGAACACCTTAATCCATTCAAAAACTCAGGCGTGTGAATTTCATCCAACAAACAACTCTGGAATCCGATTTGCAAGTGCTATACGAACTCGAATACATTTGGCCATTAGATACATTCAAATTAAGCATATATTGATTAATTGAATCGATCGCATCAAAGTAGAAGCAAGTATAGCCCGATCTTGCAAGTAAAGTAAGATCACCATTGTCATTATATGATGGATAAATGTGTGATACTATCGCGCAAAGAATCACCATAACTATTTAGCACAATATCACTTGGAAGTTTAATCACATTAAATCCATCTTTTACCAAACCAGCGGTTCCATCGCCAATACTTGCAACCCGATTAGAAAATTCTTGACTTAGTTAGCTGAAGAAGCTTCTCAAGTCGCATATTTTGGGTTAATATCAAAATAGTGCAATTTATCCAAATATAAGAAGAGTTAATTGTAGCATTTACCACTTCTTGTCTAGTACCCATAGGGATAGCGGTAAGATCGTCAAAATCACCACCAAACATTGTAGGTTTTCCTCCAAAAGGCAAATAAAATCTACCTTCATCAACTACTCGCATTATATCCCATAGTCTTATCTAAAGCTTCAAGCAATATTTGTGCATCATAGGCGTCTCGTTCAAATAATAAGCTTTGCTTCACAATAAGTTCTACAAGTGTGCTTCCTTGTTGGATATTGCAAATTGAATCTTCATTAGGATTAATTGGAATTTTGAAAGCGAATGAGCGGTTTACCACCAAGTAACAATAATGAAGCAATATCACTGGAAACCACATTCAAAACAATCTCCCATTTACACGAATCACATTGATAATGACTTTTATATAAAAGTCTTTCGGTACCTCCATATCCATAAACAAAGCGTACCAATATCGGATTCAAGCTGAAGTCGTTATACTATTGTACACGTGTAATTGCTCGTGATTGACCTTCCAAACTAACTCTACGTGCTCTTTCGTCAATTTTTCTCTATCATACAATAACTCATCATCAATCAATTTATTAGAACATGATTCAAAATAATTAGCGGCTGGAAAAGGCATCCTCTCAAACTCACATAAACTTCTGCCTAAATCAACCAACAACTTCTCAATCTCCACTAAAGTAAAATTCTGAATTTCCTCATTGGTTAACTTTAAATCTGAAACATAGCAGACAAAATTATTTGATTTTTTTTTTGTAAAAATACAAAACACAACACACCTAAGACTTTTAATTAGATGATCCGGTTTATTTTAAAATGCGACAAATTATATCGAGACGATCTTGAGTTTCAATCTCCTCTTGTCGAGATATCTAACAATTTTCTACCACTACTGAAATATTGATAAATAGTTTTGTCTTTCACCGAACTCAAGAGTATAAGCTTTATCGTAAAATGTATTAACTTTATGCGTAAAGTGTATTGGTTTTAGATTCTTACAAAAAATAGTTTTTATTATAACCCAATTATATATATATATATATATATATTGTATTCATGATTCATTATTCTATATGAATAATAATTTAGCATACTTTCATTTGCTTAAAAATAAGTCACAAGTTATTAAAGTAAATGAAAGGATATAGAATGATATATAATGAACAAATGTACACAATTCTACTAAAAAAAATTAAAACGTTAATTAGGAATAAAATTTACGCCTCAGGAACCAAATATTTAATTTATATAATTAAAGTGGCCACCAACAACTCAAAAAAAAAAAATTGCCACCAACTAAGAGGGTGTTTGCTAAACTTATGTTCTTCAAAAGCAGTTTATAAGCTCATGTAAAGTATTTGGTAAAATCAGTTCATAAACAACATATAAGCTGTGAAAAAAAGCTCAAACAGCTTATAGACTCTCTTAAAAATAAGTAACTCAATCCCAACTTATTTTTTCATAAGCTTATAAGTAACAATGAATTTACCAAAATAACCTTACTATGATTCGTTATTTTCTACCTATACACGATCGACTTCACCCCTCGATAATTTTCTCTCTCTAACTCATAATTCTTTCTCTAGCTTATAAGTTCAATTATCCAAATATTTTTACAACTTATAATCTTTTTAAATATTATGTTTTATAAGCTCTTGGAACTTATAAGCTCTTTAAAATAAACTTAGCCAAACATCCTCTAATTTAGATGGAACAACTTAAAACACAAAGGTAATTTGATCTTTTCACATACCTAAAAATTATTTTATTTTTGTAAAAAAATCATGAATCTATGAGCATACCTGGCCCCCCAAAAAGCTAGACTTGCAAAATAGGTTTAGATATTGGAAAATTGGAAAAGTCGGGGCCTATATATAAATATATATTATGCTCTTCCAACTTTAAACGTTGCCCTACACATCCAATTAATGAATCAAAGTATTGCTTCTCTTCAATTTTGTTTGTCCTTTGAAACTCAAAATAAAATTATATAATATATTCCTTTCATATCTCTTTTATACTTTTGCAATAATATTCATATATTTAATATTGCACATTCGTCCACTATAGTTATATTTTAAATTCATCTTGTTCTTTAATTTTAACTACTTACGTCATTTTAGTTGTAATACAATCTTATTTAAAAAATTAAATGAAATTGACATTAATTTAGATATAATATAAAGTAAGTAAATATGAAACTACTTACAATTACAATTTGGCCCAAAAATTTTGAGCTCATTCAAGCAATTTCTTGCAAATCATAGCTTTTATGATTTTAGGATAATTAAGTTACAATCATAATTGTCGGCGACAAAAAATTACAACCACAATTGTGATTTGGGAAGAGAACAACAATAGCCCACATAAATAATACCTGCAAAGAAACAAAAAAAGATTTAAAAAATTTAAATGATTCCAATATAAATACACGTAAAATTTGTGTTTAATATTAAAATATAATATGCTCATAGAATCCCTAAAATCCACCACCGCTTGCTTCATCTTCTTCGCTCATCTATTCACCGCCTTGCTTTATCTTCTTCGCTCATCTATTCACCGCCTTGCTTTATCTTCTTAGCTCATGTTCTTACTGTTCCAATCACTTCAATTATAGTCCCAAAACAAAATAACACAAAATATAAGACCCTAATCTCCAATTTTGAGAAGTTCCAAAAGCGGGTTTTCACAGTGTAAACCACCCCGTCGTCGAGAGATTAAATCAAAACATGGATTGCCTAATATCCCTATACTCATCTCTCAACCATATGCAGATTAAAGCATTCATTTTCTAACCTCAAACACCCACCCTCCTACAATCGATAGATGTAATTTTCATATATTCTTGGCTCGATCTGAATCGCTTTAGATCGACCATCAAAAAGGAATCATGCTCGGGTAAAAAACAAAACGTACGTCTCAATGCCTTGTTCAATGAAAATATACTTTTCATTTCTTGGTTCGGTGGATATGGTGAAATTTGGGCTAATATTTTTTGGAAGCGGATATGAATGAAGAACATAGGAAATTTACTTCTTAGTAAGAGAGGTTAGTAGAAATGAGTTAGAAAAAATATGTATTATACATATATTTATAGGATTAAATGATTTCTTGGAGCCCCAATCTTTAGCTCCAATGCTTTATCTCATATGCATTAACCTCTACTAATATTTTCCACCAAATTTATGGTTTTATAAATAAATAATTTATTATTTAGTGACCAAGTCTTCGTAAAAATCTTGATGGTGTTTGGCGCAATTGTCACCATTGCCGACATCTACTTTGTGGCCTCCTTGTAGTATAGATAGTTATAGATTTAATAAAATGAAATAAAATTACATGGATTATGTAGCAAGCCAAAGACAGTGGCTTTTATAGCTAGATTTTGGCGCCAAATGCCACTCTTGACTTTTTATATATATAGATGCCTTTGGCGGAAAAATGTAAATGTACACTTTTTACGCGCTAAGGGCATAATATAGAACCACAAGTTTATATGAAAACACTTATCTTTTTATTCGGTTGTCGCTTTGAAATGCTTGATGCTTCTCCTTGGTTGAATCGAATCAAAGACATCGCGGGCTCTTGAGTTGAAAGAGGTCGAACTCACTCCATATAAAGGCGGCTTGGTCACGTCTGGTGGTCGATGTCAGCATAAAGCGCTCGGGAGGCGTGGCGAGCTCGAGCTCGCCTTTGGAATGGAGGCGTTGAGGTCGCGAGGAAGGCGAGGTGATAGGTGAGGAGCATGCCGAGTACGAGGAGGTTATCCACCGAAATGGTGGGATGGCGATCCGGAAGTTGAAGCCAAGGTTGTCGAGGCTGCTTGCCCGTTGTCTGCGAGTACCGGCGCGAATATGGTGGGACCTCCAGCGATTCACGGGCGATGCTGCTGAATTAAAAGGCTCGGGAGCATATACAAAAGCTGTCGTGGCTCGACAACCACGACTCGGCGAAATGCTTGACGGGATGCGAGGCCTCTTCTTCTGGGAGCTTCCGATCAGGATAAATGAACCGAATTATGACGATCAGGGTGGCGCTCAAGAGGCGTGCTATTTCCCTTGAGCAGCGTGGATCCTCAGGGGTGAGCCAGGCCTCAGTGTCAGGTCGAGTTCGCGAGGCGGCGTCTTCAGTGACCGAGGTCATGGCGGGCCCGTAATGTAGACCGAGGGCGAGGTAGGTAGGATTAGTATAGATGAGCTTTGAATCCAGATTTTTCTAGGGATTGGCTCGACTTTTTCCGATCCGCTCCGTCCTCGTAAAATGTAACTGTACATCTTTTATTTAATAAAACGATTTCTTTTCGACTTTGTATTGAACAAGAGTAATATCTGATAGAAATTAAACGAAATAAGCGAAGGAAATCGTTCTGTCTGAAGTAGGGTTCTGTTTTTTTTGCGAGGTCGTCGGGAGGGTGGTCCTTCGTCTACATAGAAGAGCGGCTCGAAATAGGCAGGGTGTCGATCTCGTATGTAGGAATGGTTCTGTTTTTTGCCGGGGTCGTCGGGAGGGTGGTCGCCCGTCTACATAGAAGGCTGCTTGAAATAAGCGAAGGTGTCGATCTCGTATGTAGGAATGGTTCTGTTTTTTGCCGAGGTTATCGGGAGGGTGGTCCCCATCTACATAGAAGCGCTTGCGAAATAAGCGAAGGTGTCGATCTCGTATGTAGGCATCTTGTAGCTGTTTAAATTTACATTCATATGAAATGAATGTAATCGACCTCCGTCGAGGGAATTAGTCCTCAGTGAGGATAATGTGAAGATTAATTATGCATTAGTGACAAGTAGAACTCGTAAAATAATATTTTATTGATAAGAGATGGCGCGACCACCAAATAAGACTCGGACTCTAAACATGACGAACAAGACCGACCGCTGACAACATGCATAATATCTCTTGGATGAATGATGTGCCGTCGTTGGGTAATTGCTCACCGGACAATTGAAGCGAGCTTATAGGCCCCTTTGGGGACTTCGTCGACCGGTAAGGTCCTTCCCGTGGCTTCCGACTTGCCGAGGCTGCAGCGGCTTCTTGACTTCATTATTTCGAGATGCAGTCGCCGCTTGGAATTGTCGGGTTTTAACACGCTGGTTGTAATACCGAGCTACTTGTTGCTTGTACCGAGCTTCCATGATGTGGCGAGGTCTCTTTCTTCGAGTAGGTCTAGATCAGCTCGTAGATTTTCCCCATTTGCTTGGCGGAGAAGTCGATTATGCGGGGACTCGGTACTCCGTCTGCGGGGATCACTGCTTGGTTCCATACACCAAAGCTGTAGGGTGTTTCTCCGTTCGAGTCAGGGTGTTGTTGATGCGACCATAAGACTGTGGTAAAATTTTCCACCGAGGCCTTTAGCTCGGTCGAGGCGAGTTTTAGACCCTTCACGATGGTCTGTTGGTAACCCGGTCGACCATTTGCTTGAGGATGGGCCAGAGGTGAACTTTGTTGGATCCGAAGCTCTTGACACCAATCCATGAATGTCTTATCCGTGAATTATGTTCCGTTATCCGAAAGGAGGATATGAGGGATCTGTAAAGTCGACACACTATGTTCTTCCGGACGAAGTTGAGGCGTTCTTGCTTGTGATTTTCGCCGAGGGTTGAACTTCCACCCACTTCGTGAAGTAGTCGATCATAACAATTAAAATTTGGAGCTGTCCGGTGCTTTACAAAGGGCCCACAATGTCGATCCCCAGCTTGCTCTTGGCGACGATGTATCTCGTATCTCAGCATTCCGACCTATGTAGAATTTGAATATTTGTCCACCATCGGCTGATAGGTAGCCCTTGCATTTTAAGGCGAATAGCGTCTTTTATATCTGAAGACTAAAGTCGGTAATGAAGAATGTCTTGGCGGCGTCTTACGTCGTCCATGTCGGGACTTGGTGATACCGCTGTATAAGTCAGCGAGACTTACCGTATCCGACCAGTACGTCGACCTTCTTGTCGATGTTGGGAAGGGATAGCAATCCTTTGGGCGATGTTCACGAGGTCGGTGTAATCGATACGATCCATACATCCCGCCATCTTTCTTTACCATCACGGGTTGGCTATCCGGTCGGATATTTGACCTCGAGCGATGTCGTCTTTGCCGGTGGTTACGCTATAAATGCGAATGACACTTGATTCCGTTCATTGCAAAAATTCTTTTGCATGTCGAGCGGCTTTATGTTCGAATCGATGTTGAGTAGGTGGTGATGATACTCGGCGAGACTCGGTCGTCCAGAGAGACCAAGAAACACGTCCGAATTCCCTTAGGAGTTGGATGATCGATCCTTCACTTCGGTGCGTATGGTGAAACCCGACTGGGCGACCTTGATGGCTCGTCTTTGTGCAATGCGACCTCTTCTACGGCATCGGTGGCGATGTCTTTCACGACTCCACTTCTGGGTTTGCCCAATTGCTATGCACTGTGGGTCTTGGACGAGGTCCGGCACCTCGTAAATAACAACTTGCATACATGTCGGCTTCTTACGATGCGCTCGGATCACGTTTGTTCCCCGTGGTGGGTATTTTTATCGTCGGGTGGTGCGTTGAGCATCACCGCTACTGACGTTGAGCCAATCTCGCCCTAGTATGATGTTATCACGGCGGTGGACCTTCTTCTGACTTCACCACCTGGGTGAAATCGTTGGTGCTTTCCCAGCGTGACGGGTAGCTCGATTATTCCTTCGGTAGCGTCTTTCTCTGGGCCGAAGCTTGCGTGGCGGTGATGCTGTGCGCGGTGTCTTCTTCTACTCTAGCTTATCAAAGCATTCCTTGAAGAGGATGCTCACAAGTAGCGCCCATTGTCGATGTAGCGTTTACCAACTTATTTGCGACTACTACACGGATGCATAGCGCGTCTGGTGGGGTCTGCGTGCTTGAGTGGGGTGGAAGTCCTCGGAGAAGGTGATCGCCTCGTCGCTTTCTGAACCTCTTGTTGGTAGGTTCGCGGTTTTAGGACTTCGGGCATCGGCCTTGGGGAGGACTTCGTGATTCCGCAGGGCCGTAATAGTGGAGATCACCCCACGTCAGTATTGGGGTTAAATCGTCTCGCCCCATCGTCGGTGTTGGCTTACGTTTTATTGTAGGCGCAATTTCCTCTTATCTGTTTTTCTTCTTTTGACTCAGGTCGGCAGCGGCTCTGTCCTCGATATTTCTTAGGGATCCGTTACGAACTAGCATCTACTATTTCACCCTGAGCTCTTTGCACTCTTGATGTCGTGCGCATAATCCTCGTGGAATAAGCGGTGTTATCCATGGGTGGCCGCTTACCACTCCTCTCATCGATCGGAGGCTACCGAGCAGGTTCATATGGAGTCGTAGATTTACTGCCACGGCTTTGTCGGCAGGGGTGTATGAGAGTGCGCTCTCCAGGGTCAGCAGCGGACGAACTGGACCTTATCGAGCGATGTAATCTTTCAGTAGCAGCCCGGCCTTGGTTCGATCTTGCTTCCTTCGTCTCTTGTAACCAGTTTTTCAGGTCTCTGCGCTTGTCGCTTGGCTTCTCTCTTGTCCTTTCGTCAAGCTTTGGCGAACCGGTTGCCTATCGCCCTTGAGCTCTATTGCGGTGCATGGGTTCGTGCTTGGTGATCTCTCGTTATAAGGCCCCGGAAGATGCCGTTTTGGAAGCCGAGAGATGACCAGCAGTCGTTCGCGTCTTGACGACCTTGAGCACTCGCTGTTAAACGCGTATCATGAAGTCAGTGATGGACTCATTCTGACTTTGCCTTATGGTGAGGAGGTGTCATGAGTGGCGTTTTATTTCGGACCTTTTGGAAGAACCTTCGATGGAAGGAAGCCATCGGCCATCAGTCGCGATGCTTCCCGTGGGTAGTTGTCGAACCACTGCAGGCGTTGTCGACTGGTAACTCGGGAAGAGTTTACATATGAGCGAAATGAGGGGCGTTGGTTGATCGTGTTGTATTGGGCTGCGAGAAAAGTTACGTGGATCCTCGGCCCCGTCGTGAGAGTGATGCTTGGTACCGATATTTATCGGGAGAAGTGTTGAGTATTCTATTTGAGCGCAGTGACTATCTTCCATCCATCCGTCAAAGCAAGTCCTCACTGGGCCCCGGGACGGGTTAAGCGATCGAACTCGTTTAGGCTGACTCGGACCGACTTGCGGCGACCTGATGCCTTTTCACTGCTGTTGCTGGTCCACGGAATTGGGTAGAGTTATTTGGATATGGTTCATTCGGCGATCGAGGCGGCCGGCTTGGCGATCACGGCGTCTGCTCCCGCGTTGCTGGATCGCTTGCAGCGGTTCGGTTTTAAGGACGACCTCGTTGTGATGCCTCGTATCTGAGATGAGGCCGGTGTTCAATTCTTCGGGGCGTGGCCGACCACTATGCTTGAGTCTGGAGAAAGCTACTCGCTATTTTTCTCGAAATCCGTTGTGGCGTCGTCGAGGTTTCTTTCGGGCCCGGATGTTCACTGGATTATTCTTCGATTTCGGCCGCTATGGTAACTTGCCTCGCTGCGAGGCGGGGTGTCAGGTGCTTCGTCGAGAACTTTGGATATGCCGCCCGGGGTTCTTAACTACGATTGGGCTCTTCCCGATCTGAGCTCGGCGATTCGCTTCCGCCGTCGGCGTTGTTGTTCTTGGCGTGACGGTCGCTGGATCGTAAGCCGGTGTGCACGGTGGTGATTATTTCACATAAGCGGTGGTTGATCGAAAACACAAAGGCCGTTTCGCGGGGCCGGTGTGATGATCGATCTTAATTTCGTGAGGAAATGCAATGGCCAGAACACCAGATTCACGTGGTTCGATCGTGAATAAGATCTACGTCCACGGCGAAGAGAGAGGTATGTGTATTGAGGTGTAGAAGCGATTCTGAAGAGGTGAATGATCATTTAAATCTAATCTAGCCTCTATTTATCGCGATGTATTGGCCAGATCTCGAATCAAGAGTGCTTACTGCTACCTTGGATTCGAGATCATCCACTCTTGAATTAGGATTACTTAGATGTGTTGAAACTTTCTGCGTTCAGCATTGTTTTAGGGTCTTCATGGGCGAGCTTGGAGGTAGAGCGATCTCGAGGTTCTTGTGTGGGGTGCGATCTTGGGCGCAGTGGTTGGGGCGTATCCTCTTGATTAGGATTCGAGATCATAAAGCCTTGCTTGAATTAGGATTAACTTTTAGATGGTGAGAACTTTCTGCGTTCCATTTGTTTTAGGGTGTTACGTGGTAGAAATTTGCAGAGTAGAGCGATGTCGGGGTTCTTGTATTGGGCGATCTTTGGCGGTGGTTGGTAGTATCATTATCAGGTACTTTTCGGAAAAAGTTACGAAAAAGGTGGAAGAGGACAATTCATATATGGGATGAGTTGATGATGTTCACAAGAAAAAAAAATCAAGTGGCACATGCAGACGACGATCCCATATCAAAATCTTGGAACCATTGTGAGAAAACACAAGGCCAAAATGCCAGCCAACATAGTCTCTTGAATCAACTCGATCTTGCTCCAATTCTTCTAGAGATAACAAGTAAATTTCGCCCTCATAATTTTGATGCCAATTCAACTATAAAAATAAAATCAAATAAAATGATGCCTAATAAATAATCAATTCCACAATATTGGCGCTAAGACGTAGCTGTTCTTCCTGTTTATGTGCAATATCAAGATGTGGCAGTAGATACAAAATCTTTCATTTCATTTGTGGCAAATATGCCAACTTCTTTTCTACCAAAGAGAAAAAAATCATCTGGATTTTTGGACAGTTTAATTCTTCTGTCAATTTCTTCCTCCAACTCAGGGAGCCCTCCTACCTCTTCAAGCTCCTGCACAAACGATCTCAATCAAAAATCGAATCCAACAAAATAGAAAATTACTCCAATGTATTATACAACCTTACCAAGGAACAGCCCATATGGAACGCCGTTGAACTTGTCTGTGATGAAGCTGAAACCCCAGACAGCACAATCAAATCAAATCAATTTAATTATACTAAGAAAGGACCATCTCCCATTATATTAATCACAACATTATAAGTTAGATGGATTATTTAATTTTATAAGATACGATTCAATGAAATTAATGCGACCATATTCATACCTGGTGAGCGGAAGCTACTCTTCGGAAATAGGGCACCTCGGCGATAGGCACCGGGAATCTCCGGTGCACGAGGCCGTCGTGGACGAACATGTAGGCGATGCCGAAAACCGTGATTCCGAGACCCTGCATCAGTCGAGACAAATATAGCCAATAAATAAATAACAAATAAAACTAGCCGAGCGTGAAGAGGATAGGACACTCACGGCGCCGAAGCAGAGGCCGGGAACGAGGCCTGTGTGGAAGAAACCATAGGAGAGGAGGGCGATGGCTGGAACGGCGTTAATTATCGCGAAGACGTCGTTAAGTTCGAACGGTCCTTCTCTTGGTTTATGATGCGACTGCAATCAAAATACAAATCTCATTAATTATTATAGGACGATATTTTGAAGTATATATATTTCATCTTTTGTTGTTGTTGATTGAACAATACAAACCTCGTGCATATGCCATAATGAAGCGTGCCACAAAGCTTTATGTGCCCATCTAGAACTCCATTCCCACCTGAAAAATTCAATTCATCAATGCCAAAACAGTCTAAGAGACTGAAATATAAAGATATTTTTATGTAACTGGAATTACGGTGAATTTCCAATGAAGCAACTTACAGCAGCACCAACGGAGAAGCAAATGTACCAAACATTTCTGTGTAAGGTATATCCCACCCTGCAACAAATTGCTCGATTATCTCATCCCCATTTACCACAGAATCCAGAAATAAAACAAATAAATTGAACCTCGTAAAAGGAGGGGATCAAGGTGAGAAAAGGCTAAAAAGGAGTTTGTACCTCCATGTCCAAGCAAATCTGTAATAAACAGCCATGATAGCCATGGAAGTAATCCCAAAGCTCGACATTACAGCCGCCACCAAATATGTAAACCGCTCTGATTTCTTCTTCCCAGCTTCTCCGCCAGCTTCTCCGCGACGCTCTCCGCCAGTGAGATCGCCCTCCCAACTCCACCGCTCTTTGTTCTTCTATCTCCTCCTCCGGCTCCTGGATTCCCCTCAATTTCTCATCCTCCAGCACAAAGCAAACCGTCAGATTGGGCCTCCTCCTCCCAGACCTCAAAATCCGTGAACTCTCTGGAGAGAGGAGATACGTAGAGCAGGCTTCGGGCGAGAACAGGCTGTGCCTGGAGGCCGCCGGAGTGGTGGCGGCGAAATCCTGGCACGATAGAGGCAGGATTTTGGAGGGGGGTTTAGTGGTGATGGTGAGTTTTAAGAGCGAGAGTGAGAGAATGGGTGGAGGACGTAGACCACGTCTTAGCTTTAATGCGTTCGTTGCTGATTCTCTTTAAATACACCAACATTCGATGCAGTGCTGAAATTACGCAACTGCCACTCGCCATCCTATTATAACAGGTGCGATGCGCCTACCTATAAAATTTATACTCCTAAACTGCTTAAAGTTATCTCTTCTTTTGGGCCATGGTATTTAGGAGAAATATATAAAGTAATTAAAATGTTAAAAATAAATAGATCACTTTTAAGCGGATAATTATTTTTAAAATGGAATGAGGCGTTTGTAATGTACAATAAAAGAAAGTGAGATATTTTAAATGGGACGTGAGGGTAACATATAATTTTAATTAATGACTCAGCTCATTGACTTCAACTTATAAAGCACTCACAATTTCAAACATCTCGCCGAACTAACATATAGGGCTTTGCTAGCTTTTAGTAGTATTTCTTTTCTGATTCTTGTTTCTTGATGTTTTATAGCTAGTTTGGGCTTTTTCAATTTATACAACCTCTTCTAGATTGGAACCATACATGTGATTTCGTAACAATTTTGTGAAATTTTCATTCATTTTTATATGACGATAATAATTTGTAGACCCTTATTTATTTGAAATAATATACTAAACATATATTCTAAAAAAGTTACTCTTGAGAAACTTGTTCCTTTGGTATGCATTCACTTTATCAATAAATCATTACTACAGTAATTGGAGGTTCCAATTTTTGCTGAAAATAGTAGCTTTTGAACCTAAATATGTATTTTGTTATATGAATCCCGCCGAGCTAACCTAACCCTCTGCTCGAAGGTGCTTTTGGAAATAATGTGCGTGCAAATTCTGCATTGATGAAGTGGAGGTGCGAGGGCGGTCATAATTTGGACATTAGTACGATGACACGTGTCGGCATGGAGGAAAAGGCACAAAGGAACATGAGGTGGACGTTCCATCGTAGGATTGCGGAGCAGAGACACGAGGAAGATGAGATGAGAATCTTGATATAGACACTTTGCGTTTTCACTAAATTTCCATTATTACTATTTTTGTAATATGAAACTTCCAAGTTCATGGTTATATTAGAATTGATCAATAATGATTCAAACTCAAACAGTCTTATAAAAAAATTATCTTTTAAGGACAGTCAAGATTAAACAATTATATGAGATTACACTATAGACACACTATTTGTTTTAAAAAGTTGTTATTATTATAGAAGAAAAATATATTCACACATTAAGTATCTTAGTGACTCAAGTATAGACACATTTATTATTATTATTATTATTATTATTAAGACTCTTTGGGGAGAGACTAAGAAAATCTCGAGCTCCTGCTTGGAAAAGGCCTTCTCTTGCTAAGCTTTGAATTTACTTTTATGGAAATAGAAAATGAAATGGGTAGTCGTCTTATTTGATAATTGATATGGAATGAATTATGAAGGGACACTGCGGTCCATTCATCAAACAAATGGCAATGGCCAATGGACTTGGGCAGTTTATGAAAACTGATGATGTTCGTCACGTGGGCCTTGGAGCCTACAAATTAATATGTTCTACAAATCAGATTAGTTCAAAGTTTGGGGTCGATTAATTCTCTTACTTGTTTACTCTTTATACTAATACGAGTGTTGACTACTTTTATTGAATTTTATGAACGTTTTTATTTTCTGAAAATGTTGAGGGCTTCCCTAGCGAGGATAAGATGAATTGGACTTTTGAACAACGCATTAAATTCTGGAGTTATATGGGCAAAATAAATATGTATAAATATATTTCTTTTGGAGTGTAACACTGAATAAATGGCGAATATGAAATCCGGCTTCAAAATCACCGCGATTTAGTTCAACTACAATTAGGGATGGTGAAATGATTATTCGATATCGGTTATTAACAAACCTAATCGATATCAATGGTTATTGGATCGATATCGTTAGTGATTCCGATTAATTTCAATTATCGGTGTGCGAATAATAATAATAATAATAATAATAATAATAATAATAATAATATATTATTATTATTATTAAATTTAAAATAAGTTTAATTAGATTCGAGATAATTATTATTAAATTAAAAATAAGTTTAATTAGCCAAATAGGGCAAAAATTTATCGGATAATTTTGGTTATCCAATAATCGAATCGACCAACCGATCGGTTAATTGGATAGCGATTAATCAATTCATTTCGGTATCTATCATTGAATTTGAAGAATTTAGATTTTGATTAACCAAAATTTGATTTCTATTAAGCAAGCAGATTCAATAAACGCGTAGTCTACAAGGATAAAATTAAAGCGTTTTGGTTAATTGAATAGTTGAAAGAGAGAGGAAGAAGAAGGATCGAGCATAAACCCTCGTTAACTAATTGGGTGATAGAACAATAGAACCTAAGGTGATAGAACCCATTCTCCACATATAAATTTCGTAGTGATGGTCTCAATGAGACCACCAATTAATTAGTTATTTATTTATTTAATTATTATTAAATTAATGCTAATTAAAATTAATTAATTTAATAAATCTTAATTGTAAATTAATAGATAATAATTTTGAATTAATAAACTATAATCATGAATTAATAAATTTTAATTGGAATTAATAAAACTTAATTATAAATTAATAAATCCTAATAGTGAATTAATAAATCTTAATTTTGAATTAATAAATCTAATTGGAATTAATAATAATTGTGAATTAATAAACCTAATTATGAATTAATAAACTCTAATTATAAATTAAACCCTAATTATGAATTAATAAACCCTAATTTTGAATAATAAATCCTAATTATGAATTAATAAACTTTAATTATGAATTAATAAACCATAATTATGAATTAATAAATTCTAATTTTGAATTAATAAAATTAATTATAAATTAATAAAATTAAATTATCCTACTATATAATTAATATATAATTATTTTAATAAAAAATAAGTATGAGCTCGGAAACAGAGCTAAAAGTTTTGTCATTTAAGTAGCTATTTCTCTCTCTGCATTAATTATCTCTCAGCAAAATCTTCTGAAGAAGCCGTCCCTTCAGGTGATTGTGATGGCGGAAGTCAATGGTAGACGGAGAGATCAACACACTCACGAACTTGATCATCAACCATTATAGCGACAGGATATATTTCTCATGAGTTGATCGAATAGATAGATATACACTATCTGTTTGGGTCGCGCATACTCCAAGAAGCCACAGTCTTGATGCCATCATGATCACGATAGCCTCGATGCGGGTCACCCGAGGGTAGACCACAGGCGGTTGCCGAGGCCACCATCTCGGGGCCAATTATTTTAAAAATTAATTTAATTATAGATATATAGATTTATTTGGATCCAAATATTGTATCACTTAAAAAGGTCAAAAATATTACTCCTTAGTCCGCTTAAAGTGTCAATTTCTTTGGGAGCGGATATTTAGGAGAAGCATATAAAGTAGTTAAAGTGTTAAAAATGGGTAGTTTCCACTTTTGAAGGGATAATTATTTCCTAAAATGGAATGAGACATTTGTAATGGGACAACCTAAAAGGAAAGTAAGACATTTTAAATGGACGAGAGGAGTAAATCTTTATATAATTTACTTTAGATATATGTTTTCATTTGGTTCCAAAATATATTAGAAAATATTGTGTTGATGTGATTATTAATGGTTTTGCATCATAAATACTCGAATAAATTATTTTTATGATCGTATCATAGATAGAAGTTGAGATATAGAAATATAAGGATACAAGTAAGTTGTATATGTTTTGACATTTTTATTATATATTTCTATTTGTAGATCACTTGAATTTTACATATTTACAAATTCGATTTATTTTATAAGTATAATATAAAGAACTCTTTTGACGGACTAATGGTTAAGTGAGTTCAGTAGTCACGAGTTCAAATCTCATATACTTATAGGTTCAATTATGTCCATCCGATTTTTCAGTGTGGTTTAATGTCCTATGTCATTCAAGCTATTTTAAAGAAATATAAGTTTTACCAATGCGTCTGAAGAAGATAATGGTAGGTTTTATATTTAAAAAATGAGGCTTATAAAATATCATGAGCAGGACCGTATCAGTATCTTCATAGGCTACAGTAAGAGAGGAGGACAAGGAGCTAACGTTCACTTTAGATTTTTAAAGTCTTATTTAGCTTTGCTTCTCTTCAACATGGGACGAGGGCTTTAGCATCTACCAAATCTTTGTCCTTGGCCTCAAGCTCGACAATCTTCTCTCAACTTGGGCGAGCTAGTTTGAGCTTATTGGATCTATAATCGTTTTAGCATTCGACGATATAGCATATCGGAAGAATCCTCTTCTAAAGAAGAGATTGGAAAACAAAATACATAAGAAAAATTTCGTGCATAAAATAATTTCATGCAGAAAGAGATCCTATGAAAGAAAAATTCTAATGCTTCATGCAACAATAGCAAAATCTCTAAGTCAAAGCACAAAACTTTTGAAATAATAAAATAATTTAGAAATTTATGTTATGCATTTATATAAATTCATATAATAGAGTTAGTGGTTATTAGTTACAAGATAAAATAAATATAATATGTTAGTATCACACTAATGTGATGTATTAGTGTGGTATGAGTTCCAAATTAATGGTATATTAGTGGGGTGTAGTGGTGAAGAGTAGTGGATGGTCTCCTTAATGAGATTAGATGACATGACATATTTTGGAGCGATATAAATACCATTTAATTGAGCATCTCCAATTATACCTCCAAATTCGGGTTTTCTTGACATCATCATGTAACACATCATCATATTCCATTCTCTATTTTCACCCCAACAATACCTTCTCAAACCCGGTTTTCTGGCATCATTATGGATCCACTTTTCACTCACTTTCAACTCATTCATTATCTATTCACAATTTTATTTAAATTTTATATTTATTATTCTAACTTGATAAAATTAATTTTAATATTATTTAAAATTAATATCAAATAACAATTATTATATAAATATTAGTACATATTAAAATTGCACAATAACATGGAAACTTTTAAAAAAGAACTTATACGATATAAAGACAATTTAAATCTAACAAATTAAAATACAACATGAAACAAACTAATACTAAACCTAATTAATCATTCATCATTGCGAAGTGTGCCCAAATATGCTCAACTAAATCGCTCGAAGTTGATGATGAATTTCTTTATCACGTAGTCGCCTCTCTTGAGATAATTTCGAATTATTGGCGAACCTTGGATTATTGGAGGGTTATTTGTGATTTCTCGTAATCGTCTATCCGATTGCTTATCATTTTCCTTCATCCTCGATTATCATATTATGTAATATAATGCGAAATGACATAATATCTTTTAAGTTTTCTCGTACCAAAAGCGACGAGCCTTTAATATCCCATCTTGCTTGAGAACCCCAAATGCACGTTCGGCGTCCTCCAGCTTCGCATTTGTTTGAACTTTAACCTTTTCTCTACGGATCAAAGCTCTTGTGGCTGCCGTTCGGTGGGTTAATCTTGTAATAGCCATGTATTGTGTGTCGATTATCGTGAAAGGGATCGATCGATGCAAACCCTGTAGCATCATTGAATAATGGTGATTGCAGCACATTGATGTCATTGTTTGAGCACACTCGAAAAATGCATGCACGTATCCACAAATTTTGAAAACAACGACTTGAGCATTATAGTAGGTTTCTTTATATCACCAGGTGTCTTGACCTTTCCATACTCTTGGATAATTCTTCCATTCCTAATCATACAATCAAGTACCGGCATTCGGGAAAGCCTGTTTCCATAATGCGTCATCAATGACCCTCGAGCGTCATTTGCGTTGGTTTATCAAGTAATAGTTGCGAAAACTTCATCACACACTTGCAAAATCTTGCAAGCTTCGATGCTGTTGATTCAGCAGCGTAAGTACTCATCTTAGTGATCAATTTGGACCACCATACGCTAGTGACGTATCGCCACGTGCATTTCGAAATGGCGTGAAACCTCTCCCGATTGCATCACGACGTTGTTGAAAGAAGGGAGTCGCTCCGAAGAATTCCAATGCGAATGAATAACTCTTTGCGCATTCGATTCGCCGGCGAAACTCTCTTTCACCATAAGTTGAATTTTCAACAAAGTAATCCTTCTTAGTCGATCGTGTGCGCCTCGACCGATGCTCGAGTGTTGGATAATATCTTCTCTGCGTAATAGTATCTCATACATCCACTAGAGCTAAGCGACTTTTGTTTGATGAAGACATGTTGAGAGTAGGCGATTATATGAAAGAAAATATATTGAGGATCTGAGGAGGAAAAAAAGCAGAATGTGTGAATAATTGTGAGAGATGATTGTGATTTATAGATCACAAATTAAATGACCGTTGGAACCAACATACGAATAATTAAAGTGCTTTCCAATAAAGTGCTTTTCAATGGTCGAAAAATAATTAAGCGTGCATTTCACATGTGATTGATTAAAGTTGTTGCGGTAGATCGAAGAAAAATAATTAATCTGCGGTGGTCAAAAAGCAAAAAAAGCGTGAAAAGAAAATAATTGATCTGCAGAGAAAATAAAATACAACACACAACTACGAGAAAATAAAATCTGACACACATTGAGAAAATAAATACAACACACAACTACATAAAATAAAATACAACACACAATTGCGAAAATAAAATACAACACACTACTAGAAATAAAATACAACACATAATTGCGGAAAATAAAAGCGTAGAATGGCTAATTTTACTCTTGATCCATTCACTTTGCTTGGATTTGGGCGATGATACTTAAGATGAAGTCGTAGTTGGGTTTCGTCGTCTTTGAAGTATATTGCATGAGAATTTTATGCTCTTTTACCTTCGTTTTGTCTCATTGCCTTGCCACCATCATTGTTGCATAGTCGATCGACACCCTTGTTGATTTTTCTTTCCTTTCGCCCTTCCGCCGCCTTATTTCCAATTGGACGAGTGTGGGTTGTGATAGGATATGGCCCAACCTCTCGGGCCCAACCTCTCGGGCCAGCAGTGGGCCTAATCTCTGTTGCCCTACTCGGTTCACGCTAAATGGCGATAATTATGGGTACGGTAATGAGGTAGCGAGTAGAAATCATGGGTAATAATGGTGGAGATCATGGTCGGGTTATAGGAGGATCATGATCCCTAAGAGGATTGGTGGCAAGGTTTACGTTTGTGTATAAATAGGAGTTAGATTGAAGGTAAAAGGGTTAGCAAATTCGAAGACTAGAGCCCTTGAGATACTTGCTTAATCAAAATATAGTAAACATCTTGAGGATCGTCTCTCCGTGGGCGTAGATCTTATTCTCGATCGAACCACGTAAAAGTCTCTACGTGTTCATCATTTTCATAAATCTCATACTAGATTTATCATCAGCATGCTGGAAACTCTCTGAACAAAAAGTCGGTTTTCTACAATCTAATGGCGAGGACACGTGCTAAATGCTAATCCGGTGATGTGGTAACACGTCGAGGCGAGGACGATCGGTGGTCACACACGCCAGGAAAGGGAATTACGACGCCACCGTCAGCGGCTGATGGTCACATGGAAATGTTTCCATACACCCTCGTGGATTGCCCCCGATAGAGAAGACAACGACCTCGTCTGGTGAAGAGAGGTTCGCCGCCTTTCCAACGAGGTCCTCGGCCGAAGCAGGTTCAGAATTCCTCACTACGCTCAACCTCAATCAATCGAGTTTTCGCCGAC